>OX621205.1:20000-1505000 GCA_951640565.1 Petrophora chlorosata | reverse complement strand
ATAAGTCTGCCATGTTTTGATAGGGTTTTTACGAGAATAGATGGCTGCTGTGAAAGTACCGACATAAATGGACATTGTCTGATTTGGTAATTCCCCGTTCTTACTAGTTAGTTACTGTCAGTTAAAGATACTTCAATATAAAACAATACTAATTATTTAAGTTTTCATCGCTTAGTCAAAGTGAATAATTTTTTTTTGTCATAATTAACTTTGGAAACCGGACATTTACTATGGTTTGGATGTATTTGCTTGATGGATCTTACAAGAATCATCGATTTCTAACGAGTTCTCAAAATAAATCGAAAACATGGTAGATAACCTGTTTCTTTTGATTCTGACGATAGTGACCAAAATAGTTTAAAAACTTATACTATTTTAATTACTTAATTATAATTATACTGTATCTCAATTACAAACAGACAAACCAAATTCCAATTCCAAATTCCAAATTTCAAAATATTTATTTGCTTAAAAATATGGTAAATTAATTATAATACGAATAAGGTCTTAACTACCAACTTTATATTTTAATCAATGAAATATTACTACAATATTATGACTAGTAATACCGCGATGAAACAGATTTCGCATATACACCGTGGCATATACAAAGATTCATGGTGCGCAAAAACCGTAAAACAGGCTTTGGCAGCTGATGCTTTCAGGCTTCCGGGAACCGGTGCTTTATTGTACGTTGTAAAGAAGCTTTTTTAGGATTAAAAGATGAAGTCTCTCACTTTACATCATCATTTTGGAATCTGCTGATGGGAAATCTACCCTCAATGTATAGTCTTATAAGAAATATGAAAAATACGTTAATATAACAAACTTTTAGAGTCAGCCTCTATGGTTAGGCAGGTTGACTCAAATCTCATACACCACTGAGGTTCCGGGTTTGATTCCCGCGACGGGACAAATGTTTGTGCACAGAAAAAAAGTACGAGCATTTGTTTCTTTTCTGGCTGTTGCGGGATCTTGTTCCTCGTAGTTCCTGGTTCCCAAGATACAGGGAATCCTAGTTAAGGGCCAGGATCAATACATTTGATCGTTGGGCGTATTTATTATTTTGGAATCTGCTGATGGGAAATCTACACATATTAAGGGTAGATTTCCGTTAATATAACAAACTTTTTGGGTATGCAAAACACTTTGCCGAAGCCGAAGCTTAAATTTGAGGCCTCTTCTTTAAGTACAGGGAGTGCCCTAACCAACTAAGCCAACCAGGTACCTCCGTGGTCGAAATACTTTTACACCTTGACTTTACGGACTCAGGGTGAAGGATGCGACATCGACTGAAAGTTGTTCTAATGAAACTATAGCCAAGCATGCCAATGTGTGTGCGCATATACCTCCTGATTTTATTTATAAGAATTCATGAACTTATAATATAATTCACTGATAACAAATCCTCTTAACAGTTTTAACTTTTTTTTAAGCTATGTTGGCCCACTTCTGGGCAAAGGTCTCCCCCAAGACTTTCCAGCTGTCCCTATCCTGCGCCACCTCGCAAACTTTTTTTAAAATACATAAATCGTTTATTTTGAATAAACATCGGATTAGTTTATATTCTATAACTTAGATAAGTAAGAACCACTTTAGTTGACTATAACAGAACTGTCCTGTGTTAGAAAAGAAAAAAAAGAACGAAAACACATTTATTTCTGACACGCCACATTACAATAAAAAAGCCTAAAAAAGAAAAACATCAAACACAAAAAATTAAACGTAAAACTAAGTTACAATAAATACATAAATAATATACATAATAAGACAATGAAGTGTTCGCATTTATATTATTAATAGGACAATATAACATTTTATCTGAACGTGCGTACGCCGCCGCCGCCTCGCCTCGCCTAAACCAGGGCCCTAATTCACTATGACAACTTGGCAATTCCTTGCTTCAAGGAAACGTCGATTCCGTCGTTAATAAACGACATCTGCGAAATTTGTATTCTCTATAACGCGTCATATTTTATAGATGAATTTATGAATGCGTCATAGAGATGTCGTTTATTAATGAAGGAATCGACGTGATTTCGCAAAGTTGTCATAGTGAATTGGAGCCCTGAGCGGCATCTGTTCCTAAGGGTGCACCTGTGGCTCCAGCTCGAACGAATGAGTGTGACGAGGAAGGAGGGTTTTATTAAGGTGGAAAGGAAGAAGAAGCCCACGTGTCAGAACCAGAACAAGTGCGGCACCGCACCGACCGGACCGAGCCACCTGCTGCGCTCGACGATTCCCACGACGCTACTTTACACTCATAAAAACTCGGTCCCTCCTACACTTTTCCATCAAGGTTGATGTTAACGAGTACGTCGTGAAGAAGACCAATGCTCCTGTGAGGGTCGTGCGGTTGGAGTCGCGCCACAAGTAAAATTTAATTCATTTGTGGTGCGAGTTCCCACAGAACATCTGTCGACCTACTTGATTGAGGAATTCTGGCCTAAGGTCTGTTTCGACGATTCAGAGGACGGCTGCAAGCGTCACCGCTGACACCACGCAGTTGCCTCACACGTCGCCGACAAAACACGTTTGTTCTAAGGTATATATATATTTATATGGGCCGTAGAATAACTAATTAAAGTCTGTAACTAATGTTGTCTGAAATAAAGATTAAATAAATTAATATCTTATTTATATGTCAAATATTCCTTTCCCATATCTAATTAGTTAGAAATCAAATTTTCCGGTGTATTATTTTGTAATACAATTCTCAAATGAAGCAAATGAGATGCGGTCGCCGCTGATTACTATCATTATGTCTAATTTAAATATTCTGTCAAAGGAACGGTCTATTTTGTACTGGCTGCTACAGAAGTGATTGTTCGGTTAACGTAAAATGTATGTCAAGATACCAGAGTGCAAAACTAATGCAAGGCTTCAAAGTTACTGCAATTTTATTTTTTGCCGACTTCAAAAGAAGAGGTTTACAATTCGACAGTATGTTTTTTTTATTGTTTTGTGTGTTTGTTACGCGATTACTCCGCCAATTATTAATTGATTTTGATGATTCTTTTTTTGTTCGGTAGGTCATACTTCAGAGGTGGCCCTATATATTTTTATCGAAATTCATAAAGCACTTTTTGAAAAAGTAATAAAAACATAAAATATAAGTTTAATCTTCAAGTTGGTTCTTGTTTTTTTTTGTAACCGACTTTCTAAAATGAGGAGGTTTGTATTCGACATGGCTGCTTCACCCATGGTTGACTTCGGGCGAGGGAACTCCTCAACGGGGAATAGTACAGACACAACATTTGGTAAATGGATTTAACCATAACAGCCTGTTCTAAATTCCATCATGACATGGCTGATACACCCAGGATTGACTTCCGGCGAGGGAACTCCTCAACAGAGAATAGGACAGACATGAACATTTTTTGTACATTTAAGTATGATAGCCCGTTTTAAACTTCGTCATGATGTGGCTGCTAGATCATAAAAGGTTGTCTTTCAAAACTTTTTTTCTCTTAATTAGAACTTGTTTTGCACTAAAAAGGGTAAAATAAATTATTTTTCAAAAAAAATTAAACCGACTTCAAAACCACAAATAGGCACTCAAAAGTGAAAAATAAATTAATATAATTATTATAAGCGCTACCCACTCATATATTTGAAGTCAAGTAACGTATTAACAATAATAAGTACAAGAACAAGTTCTTATCTCTACCCTTCCAGACAACAAGGCTTGTCAAAAATAACAGCCCAAGAGGAAAATTGATTTGCGTTGCCACCATTTTGTTTATTATTGAAAGTCCTATCAAAAATAATAACAGATAATGCTACTGGCATCGTAGTCCTCACTGGCCGAACCAGACTTGGTTCCCACTATTTAATCAACTGTGTGTATCAGAAGTACTAATGTTACACCCTAAACCTGATCTTCTACTGTCCCCTTTTAGGACCAACCATCCACTTCACGACCATCTGTCCTTGATGGTAGGAGTTTTATGCGGGAAGCGTTCGTGAACAGAGGAGCACCTATCGAAGCACTAGATATGCTCATAAATTCGTTAGCTGGAAATACAATAAAACAATATCATTTAGCACTTTTTCCAAAATATATTATTACCACCATTATAAATTCCCCGGTTTTGTAAAACTGTACAATGGAAGAGCTAGCAGATACCTCCGGCACACGTTTATTCTTAGTGTAGGTTCTGCGCACTAATTAATATTATACACTACAAGCCCAGCTTACTGAAGATCAAAGAAAACTACCGTGTAGAACAAGCTACAGTTTCTATCACGGCCCAAAGAAGAGGTAAGCCTAGACAGATTCAATACAATTCGATAAAACTGTTTTCTATACAAGTGTACCTATTTGCGTGAAATAATAATGTAATGAAACTGTGTCTACTATTAAATAGGTAGGTATCTTTATTTGTGTTATGCAAGATCTTGTATTAGCAACGCAATACAAGAGAGACTCCTCAAGACACGATTATTCAGCATTAATAAAGGAATAGGAACGTTCCTTAACAGAATCATCTATTGGGATCAAAAACCTATGATGGGCTATATCGGTAAGATCAGCAAACCTAATATTGTTTTTATTACTCCTTATAATAATAAGCACAATTTTAAGGTGTGATGCGTTATATATATCTGAAATAATTGATATTATTATTATAATTATAATTCTATTAAATATCTTATATTATTAAATAAATTAGTACTCATATTAAACTGAATCCAATAGGTACCTACTGATACAAAATAATATTTCGGCGCATTTCGCTATGGATGCGCGTGCGCCGGATTCGCGCGAGGTCATCGATCCGAACAGTCGGTCAAGGTTTATCTCTGATAGTTCAGTCGGTTGCCGATAGATGACGGTAAGTGCTGCAGAAAAATCTATATTAAATAATTATTAAATTAATTTACGAGCTATACACCACCGTTTATTCACTTTTGCATTAATTCAGTCCATACAAGGATTGTCTTTAAGAAATTTCTTCAAGCGATAAGACTCCAATTGAATAATCCTTGATAAGTTATTTCTTTACGCATTTTTATAGATGTGGTTTAGAATAAATAGTGTGATATTAGTATACAGTAGTGACTTAAGAGCTATTTTCTCAGGGTGACGAGCGCAGCGCAGAGCCGCGGAAGATTTTGCATTGCAATGTTCTGGATGGTGCAACTGTTATGGGCAGGCATATTACTTCCCTCAGGCGAACGGCCTGCTCGTTTCATCACACTACTCTATAACAAGATTTTTGGTGAAAAATATATTTAATCAAGAAAAGCTTTTAACAATTCGTAATCTGAGAACAAAATGAGCCCAAACACTAGTAGTTTAAACGGTTATCCGGCGAGGAGTTCAAGGCAAGGCAAGGAGTTGCCTGCCTTCCGTCTCTATCATCGGATCAGCTGGTTGTCACCATATTGCATTGATGTCGGACTTTGACAAGTATGCAAATTTTCAGTAGGATAATTGGAAGTGGTTCTGCCCCCGTACCCATATGTCCCTCAAGCGCCGATCGTATATCGGGTTGAACTCAGATTAAGGTGTAGATTCATTGCGACAATGTCTTATGATGCCATATATTGTCCCATAAAAGTTTATCTCAACTTGTAGTTATCGTATTTTGGTGTAAATAAATGAGATTAATTTTATTTATTGTCTGAATTGACAATAATTAGACCATATCTCATTAGTCGCAGTGAAGCTATACCTTAATTTGAGCTCAACACGATATACGATTGGCGCTTGAGGGACATATAGGTAGGGGGGCTGATTCAACTTGCAAGATTTATTTGGGTCACAAACAAATAAACATTGCAAGTTAACTAAAAGCTTGTTAAACAATTGTGATTCTACCATGGCCACAACACCTTCACGCTTCACCACTTGGATGGCCCAAAAACCTTGTACTACAAACATCGCGTACAGGAAGTCGACTCCAACATACAAATTAAAACAAATGTTATCATCTATAAAATCGACCATAACACGGCCGAAGTCCGGTGTCAGCCATTGTGAAGTTAATTTGATTTATTTTATGACCGACAAACCATTCATACTATCTTTTATTGCAGTATGAACATCAAACTGTTAATTTCATTTATCAGAGTGACTGACAGATTGGACGGGAGATAAGCGGCTGGACCGATTACTACGGAACTTTGAGGAGTGAAAAATCCTATTAATATAATAAACTAGCTGTACCCTGCGCTTTTACGCACCTTTTTCCGAAATAAAATCTGTGTTGATCCAAGGTATAAGCTAACTCCCAATTTCACTCAAATCCGTTGAGTTGTTATTTATTTATTTTATTTAATTATTTATTACACTATTACAAGTAATGTACAAAAGGTGAACTTTATTAAATTAAAATTAAAATGCATTTATTTCAGGTTTCTTACGTACAATTATCAATTTACAGAGCAAAGAAAAAGAATAATTAATAAATTAATAAATGCTAAAGCATTTTCTGTTACCGCGTGAAGAAGCAACAGACATACATGTAAGATGTGGAACGACCTACCTTCATCGGTATTTCCTTTGAGCTACAACATGGTTTTTAAAAGGGGTATTAATAAAGTTCTTAAGGGTCGGGAACGCATCAGCAATGCCTCTGGTGCTGCAGATGTCCATAAGCGACGGTAACCGTTTACCATCAGGCGGGCCGTCTAGCAGACGTTTACCGACATTTTTATTTATTTAATAGTTTTGCACATAAATGGTACAGGAAATGACTTAATGCTATAACATTATCTAAGAGTCTTCCAGGTCGTGAAAGAAATATAGTGGGCGTGCAGCTACGTTTATTACGTACTTACATTTAAATAAAAAAAACTTTCGCATTTATAACAGAAGGGAAATTCCAATAACTAAGTATTCAAATATCATCATCATTCTATTAAATGTCTAATACACACACATGCAAAAGTAAAAGATATGGACCGTAATAATATTATGTGGAATTGTGAGTCAGTGAGGTTTCTAGGTTTTTGATATAATCTCATTTAATTTTTCCCTTTTTATTTGTTTAATGTACCTATAAAGGCCAGAAATTTATTAAGTTTAGTGCTTTGGGTTTCCGTAAGGTTACCCCATTTCAATCAAATTCAAAAATATCATGTGAACTTCCTATTTTATTTTTTCCCTATTTATTTCTTTAAAGTACAGACAGGCAAACCAGAAATGTATTATGAATCTAGTACTTTGGGTTTCCGTAAGGTTACCCCTTATCAATTAAAGTCAACAATATCATGTGAACTTCCTAATTTTTTTTTCCCTTTTTATTTGTTTAAAGTACCTATAAAGACCAGAAATTTATTAAGTTTAGTACTTTGGGTTTCCGTAACGTAACCATTATCAATCAAATTCAACAATATCATGTGAACTTCTAAAATACTATTAAGTATTCTGTGACTGGTCATCTGTCATAAATTATTATTGGGAGCGTTTGTAAATACATATATACTCATAGTTATACATACATGACGTATACTCGTACTTCCTAATAAACACTAACAAATGAAATAAACACCCATTTTAATGGTAGGTACATAGGTACAATGTAACCAACATTTTTTCCTCTCTACGCAAATAGTGAGCCGTGAACTTGGCCGTCGACCAAAACACGGGCATTTGGCCTAATGGCGGGTTTCCTGTCTGAACCGTAACGTTCGGGTTAGTGGAAATGATAAATACATACAATAACATTTTTTGCTTGACATTTCACCGGGAAAATAATTAATAATTGGGTATATGGGAATATTTGAAATGTTAGATGATTTTTGCAATTTGTATTTGTTTGAAAACATTTTCTGGGTCAGGTATTAAAAAAAATATTTTCAACAAACCATCGCATCAAACTTAAAGTAAAAGACTTTTCGAAATGAGCTTTATACTTGCTATTGTCAGATGCATGATCAAACGCATTCAGAACGAGCAGATAATGATGATAAACAGCGACAAATTGCTCGCAGCATCTGAGAGACATCATCGACTCAAACACACTTGTAAAACTATAAAAGTCAATATTTTCAACACGCCGCCGCCGGCGTTCGACCCAATGTCCTTTAATATAATAAACAACACATTTTACACGAAAAACGAAAATAACTTTAACTGCTGAAAGTCTGTTCCGATATCGAGCCAAATGATGATCAATTTTCCGAATGCAGCTGGAAGTTTGATTTTGTTAATTAAACTCGGAGCAAAAATACATTTTTATGTTGGAGCGTGAAATAAAAATGTACTAAAAGCGAAACACGTTTTTTATTTTATGGAACTGAGTGATGAGACGAGCACGTCGTTCACCTGATGGTAAGCGTCACGCCTGCCCATAACAATTGCAGTGCTACCTACCCATACAATACCAATACAATAACTATAAAAAGCACTGCATATCACTGCATTACGCTCATCACCCCGAGACATCAGATATTAAGTCTGCTCAGTAATTTCGCTGGCTACAATGTCCTTCAAACCGAAATATAGTAATACTTGTGCACTACTGCTTGCCGGCAGAATTACTGGCATAGCGGTGTTACCAATCAATCCAAACGGTCTTTTGCACAGGAGAGACCTACCATCTATCTGTATCCTTGCGGGGGGCGTTGGTGACTGTGACACAGTTTATTACTACTGCAGGCACCACCGATCCGACTCGGATATTGTCAATACAGTACATATTCCCTCATATGTTTTAAACTTAAGTACTTATCTAATTAGAAACCAGCAAATTGTAAAAGGTGAATAAATACTTTTATTATTAAAAAAAATCTAGTGAGGGAGACATAAACAATAAAAATTTAATATAATCATAATCTCAACCTTATTTTTATTTTTTTATTTTATTTACATATATGTTTATGCATATACTAAGGAGCACGATGAGGCTATCTGTAATTAGAACTATGTGTAATACAAGTTCAAAACTGTTTGCATTTAATCATGTAGTTGTGTTGATAGTCCAAATAAATAAATAAATAAACATTGGTTTTGATCAAGTTGTTCTTGGATGTACCCACACGTAGTTTTGTGTTTTTTTTTTAATTCTTCTTTTATTAGGGACTTTTGCCACATGGCATGCCAGCCTCATCATACCCTAAAACTAATTTAACTACTGAACTACTTTAATATTTTAAATAAGAGATTTGTGGTTATACGTTAAACCTCACGACGATGTTTCCTTAGATTCTTAGAGGAATCCTTCAGACTTAGTTCCATAGACGTTTTAGAAACGAGTGTCCACAGACCTTTAATTAGTGTCGTAACCAGTGGAATAATTAGGATGAAGATCAAACAAAAATTAATGACCCCAAACAAACGTCAGAACACAAGCAAACCTGAAGAACACGTGGGTTGACCTCCAGAACATTATTATTAAACTACATAGCTAAGGCTCGTGACAATTGACACGTGTCGTGTTTCCCTAACGCGACGTGACACTCGTGTAGAGGATAAACAAGGTGGGCTTAATTATAATTTCATTGCTACATGCAAAGTTTCTATTTCGTTGCATATTCATGATTTGGTATTTGCTATCGAGAGTGACGGCTTAGCCTAGTGCAAACGTCAGATCCATACATTTAAAGACGTGAGAAATATCATCTTTATTGGACTAACCAACGCAACGTTGTTATTGTAAAAAGTCGAAAAGCAAAAGATATTTATCAAATAGGTACAAAAATGCACTATTAAACGTCATATACACTTAAAAAAAATGAATAAAATATCATGACTTAAAAAAAGGCAAGCATGTCTACTCATTTCGTTCCCGTACTCAAATTGAAGTCCGGGCCAAGAAAAGAAATGCGAAATCTGACTTTACCAGTGCTTCGGATATACGCTCGCTAGAGAAGATAGCACCAAGAAACTCTGCGAGGATGTCCCTTTTTTAAATCTTTTGAAATGTCATGTAATATAGACTAGCGACTCGCCCCGGCTTCGCACGGATACAATTTAAATTTATACTCGCGCTCTAGGCGCTGCTTATAGGCGCTCCCCTCCGCAGAACAAAAGCTAGGCTAAGCCGTTTTTGCCGTTATTAATGGATAACATCTCGTTACTTAAAAAAATAAAAATAAAAAAAAATATTATTTGATTTATTTATTTTAGGAAAACTTACAGCCGATACATGCATATAATAATGTAATTATGTTGAGGCCAATTACATGTTTTCACCTATAAGTAAAAATGTGTACCTATGTTAGTTTTGTACGTATGAGGAGTAACGCATAAATTAGTAGGTTAAAGACTTAAAAAAAATGACAATTGTAGAATTGAAGAGTTCTGTAGCGAAGCATTGTTTGATTGAACACATACTACCATAGAAGATGTCGAAATCATAATATGTATGTATCTTTAATTTTTCCTAAATAAGAACATAAAACCTTGTCCAAAAGTCCCTAATATACCAAAGCGGAAGGATTTGACCAAAAGCCCCTTAACCAAAATAAGTTCGTAGATGAATTAAATCAGATCACAGACGTACATAAAATTATATTTCACGTCGTAAAATCTTTGTTTGCTTTATTTAGCAATAGTTTACGTTTGGTTGCGTACGCGCCGGAACGCTTTTATATCACCTTCACATCGAGATTCCAGATCATGGTTTTTATTTTGATATGAAACAATAATAAATATAGATCAATGGATTTGAGCGTATTTTTTTAATGACGTATCTAAAATAAAGAAAATAAAAATTAAACTTTCAGGCATGTGTATAATTTTCAAATAATAAAAATATCTAAGTATAGTTATACAGTAATACGAGTAAAAACCCCATTAATAATGTAGCGTAAGAAAATAATTTTAATTTGATTTTATTTTGGAATTTTTGAACATTCCTTAGTATTAAACTATGTTAGTGCTTATGATAAATTGCGGAATTTATAACCCGTTAGCCCCAAAAATAAGGAGTCCTTATTCCAGTCAGATGAATGTACACATCTTTTATTTTACCTGACTCCTGTTTTGTCTGGTCCTTCACATAAAGAACATGGATAAAAGTTGTGTTGTAGTGAGTTTGATATATATTTTAAGAATTAATTTGATAAAATAATTGTAAAACGAGTAATATTTACGAAACTCTTCTTAGACTGCCATAAATTTGTTTAACTTAACGTATGAGAATCCGCACTGGCGCAAAACCTTATGCATGTGATATGTGTGAAAAACTTTATACTTAAAAGTTAAATTTAAAAAGCCGTATAAGAACTCCGAGCGTTTGTCAACGAGCGATGGAGCGCAGTATTCTCAGAGTTAAACTTACCGACCAAATACGTAACACCACAGTGCGATCCAGAACTCAGATCACTGATATTACTCATAAAGCTGCTAGGTTGAAATGGGATTGGGCTGGTTACGTCAGCCGCATGTCGAGCAAACTTTGGGCCAAAAGAATAACCATGGATTCCCAACAATGGACGCAGGCAGCGCAGCAGACCAAGACGGAGAGGCCGAGATGAGCTGTACACATTTCTGATTAATTGGTCGTTTCTATCTCAAGACTGAAGGTGGGGAGGCCTTTGCCCTGCAGTAGAACGACATAAGCTAAATATTATATCATTATTATTATTATAAGAACTTACACTAGAGAGAAAACATATATACGCTTGTGATACTTTGAGAAGGTAGCATCTCTAAGTCTAGGGTACCAGGTTGATATTGAAAAATACCGCCTCTGTGGTGTAGTGGTTGGGGCTCAAATATCATGCACCACTGAGGTTGCGGGTTCCACGCCCGCGATGGAAAAAATGTTGGTCCACAGAAAAAAAACGCAAGCCTATGTTTCGTGTCTAGGTGTTGTGGGACATGGTCCTTATAGTTTCTGGTTCCTTAGACACAAGGTTCCTAGTTAGTGGCCAGAATCTATATTTGTGATCGTTGGATGTATTCATTTATTATTTTTTTACTTACCTATTATATGTATATGTATAGTATTTGACATCAGGTAATCCGGCTCGACTCACCATTTAGTCACACATCATCATCAGCCTGTAGTCGTCCACTGCTGGACACAGAGCTCTCCTAATAAACGCCTCTGAGCCCGGTCTTCGGCTCTTCTCATCCAGTTTCTTCCAGCCACCTTTCGCAGGTCGTCGCCTCATCTTAGTCACACCTACATAAAAAATATTACATAAAATATATTAAGAAAGAAGAAGGAAAAAATACAGCTCATTTATATTTAAATGTCGCCGGATTTAATATTGTTTTTCATTTACAAAGTTTTACTTAAAAAGAACAATGCAAACAATATAAGAGGAAGTACATTGTCATACTTTAATGGTAAACAAAAGTTAAAAGTAACCTTGTAACGCTCAGGGGCTCTGGAGAAGTAGACGTAGGGGACCCTAAAACATCAAAAACAAAGTCAATAGCGAAGAAAGGTTCTTATATTACAATTTATTATGCACAAGGAAAAGATTATGTTGATTTAAGGAAATATGGCAGCAATTTAAAATTTATCGAATTAAGTTTTCGTTATTTAAATAAATAAATAATAAATGAAATCTTTCAAAATTCAAAATTCATTTATTTGCATAAATAGGTAAAAATACAATTTTATTATAGGTTTTAATTAATATCTTAGATCGCTATGTTATGACCGTCAGGTGTGAAAATTTTTATCACAATATGTAGATAATAAATTAAATATAAATGTAAAATTCAAAACTTATTTTCACTTAACAAATAGCTATATTCGTAGGTACTTATAAAACTATGCTATGTTAAACACATGCTTCATACATTGCAAAGGATCAATTTAGCATGTATTTCTGATAACTGTCCCACACTAAGCTCGAGGCCTGTGTCGTTTATTTATTTTTTCAGAAAATATTAAAAAGCAACGAAATACAATTAACAGACCATACCTTACAGACAAACAGATACACAAATATAACACAATAAACTGTACACATTACTTCACAAGGTTCAACAATCAGTGTTCGATTCCTGGCTAGGACAATAGGTTTTTCAAAAATACAATGATGAAGTTTTAGTTTTTAACAAAATCGGCCCCGAGACTTTGGGCTTTTTTGCTAATTTATAATTTCGGATTTGGCTATCGGATTTGCGCCCACTTGAACAATTCACCCTTTATGCTGCAGGTATACTGACTTAAATAGGTATATAATAATAGATAGATAGATAAATACTTTATTGCTAAAAACCTTAAAAATAGGCACATGAAAAACAAGTACATTTCACAGCAATCAACATAACAATAGGCGATCTTATCGTTCAAAGCTATCTCTTCGAGACAACCTTTGAACAGAAAGGACTAACATAGTTTGGAGGGACGGTTGTTTTTTCGAAATGTCTGGATACTGGACAATTACTGGGCATATGAGACTTAATATCTGATATCTCGGGGTGATGAGCGCAATGCAGTGCTACGCAGTACTTTTTATGGTATTAAAAGTTCTGGGTGGCACTGCAATTGTTATGGGCAGGCGTGGCGCTTACCATCAGGCAAATGACTTGCTCGTCTCAACATGCAGTCCATAAAAAAAATGTATAAATATAATAATTATGTCTTATTGTATACTTACTGATATATTTTTTTAACGGGATATTTACAATGTTTTTTATTTATTTTGAATTTTCAATATTTCGGCACAGTTACAAGCACCATGATCACGAATGAACTGTAGTATTTGCGGGTTGTAAGGGTAAACAAAACGGTCTACCCTCTTTCGGGCGCGTTTGTTACGCGCAAGACCAGTACCATAGTTTTCGTTTTCATTGTCACACACGAACGAACTATCGAAAACTCAAAACAAATAATAAACATGGTTAATTACCCGTTAACAATAAATAATAAATAGTTTTAATTTCCCTGCGACAGAACTAACATTTCAATTGATAAAATCGTGTTGTTATTTTAACATCCTCCGTGATTTGTTTAAATCACTTAGGGAATTGACCAAATCTCTGATTTTATCATATCCCTGCGACACAATAGCAGTGTTATTGACCATAATTTAAAAACATATATGTGCCTACTTACTTTTGTATTTGGGTATTATACCTTTTTGAATTTAAGTTAATATATCTTTGCAAATTAATCTCTGATTATATCAGTGCAATGTATGAATATTATATCCGTGGGCATGTTTGAATCTATAATTCCCTACGTTTGTATGAAAAACATTTTATTATTCGCTATAGATAATCCCGTACATTAAACATCCATATATTTATTATAACCATAAATCAGCCAGTTCCGAGGTGCATCACTGGTAAAGTGCAGTGCTCTTAAAATTATCAACACGTTTTTAAAAAACCTACCTTATTTTTCTCTACATAGAGTGTAAAACTGCTCAAACACATGCAAAAATATACGTCATTTGATTTGGATTATAAAATCTACGCCTGTCATTGTAAATTAAACTTTAGTATCTCACAATAAAATGCAATTTTGAAGATATGTGACACGGTCTTCAGTTTTACGACCTTGACAGTACCCTTCAAATCTCTACCTTGTTTGAACAGATATAGAGATGATTTCCGCTCGAAGTTATGGTAGGTTTTATGATCTTTTAAAAGTGTTTGATATAAAAATTGACCTCAGCTGGGGCGTCCTAACAAATATTTGCACATCGGATGCGATGAGCGCGAACTAGTAAGAGATTAGTGAAGGAACTTGTGAATTTTGAACAGTTTTAATTCGGTTCTCTACCGAGCTTAAGGAGAGATGTAGAGTCACTTGGGGAGAGTCTGGGACATACAAATGAGCTGTTTAAAGATAAACTATGCAGTTTTTTGTTTCGTTTGCGAGCGACGATTTGTGAGAAGTCTAGAAGCAGCAATATCATAATATTACTGCTTACGCTACTGTTACTGTGTCGTCCCAGTTTTTGTCCAAGGTCTCCCCGATGACTTCCAGGCCTCGCGACCTTGCGCTGTTGTAAACCAATAGTCGCTAAAGGCGTCGAGTTCGTCTGTCATTATCAACGCTAAATGTTTTAATTTATCTTCTATCTATCTATACGTACTATTATAAAAATGGAACTGAGCCAATTCTGCACATCGAAGATATTTTAGTAAGAAAGTTTTCGTGAGTTTTATTCATTATAAATATTTAAAAAAACGGCTAGGACTAATGTTTGTCGAATTAGTCGACCTAGGTTTCCAGCATGTCATCGGACGTGCTGCGTAGTTTACTCTGCGAGATCGCGGGGATCGCTGGGAACGACTATTGAGAGGCTACTGATCACAAATCTACGGTTTTAGATATGTTTTCTGTTTGTTTTTATGTTTGTTATCTATAGAGTCTGAAACGGTTGATCGAATTTTAATGCTGCTTTCCAGGGTTTGGTAGCATTGCTCCTAACTTAGATAATAGGGTATGTTTCATAAAAATTGTTTAGATGTCTACGAAGATACAAGTTGATCTCTTCGTAGTATGCGCTCTCATATAAAGGGCCAAACCCAAACCGATTGTGATGTAACATACCATTTAATCTAAGTTGTGACTGAAGCCTGAATCCTAAAAAAAACCTTTCAATCCTTTCAACAGTTTTCGAGTCTATAAATAACAAACATATAAACAGAAAAATATTCTAAAAACTCAATCATGTTCAGTACCTTCTAAATAGTCGAACTCAGTTGGTTTTTCAAAAATATCTTCAATATACAAAAATGGCTCAGTTCCATTTTTATAATAGCATAGATATATAAGATAGGTGCTCATAAATTCAATTAAATTCGATCAAACATCTAAGTAGATAAAAAACCAACAATACATAGTTAAGTTACTTTTTATTGGCACAATTACGCCAAATCGGGTAAACAGCTTCGATAAAAAACATAACAGTTACCGACAAAAAACGTACCTATTTATTCACATTTTTCCGAATAAAAGAACTCTGGTTTCAATAAAGTGCCAATACAAAACAGTTAACAACATTCCATTCAATAAATAACAACATATAAAGGAAAAATCACAATTTCCGTCTGTCTATGGAGCACAAAAACAAATTGAAAACACGAATATGACAGAAAAATGACTTTTGTTCGCAAACCCGACATAAATTCGTGTTTTTAGTGAACCAACCTACGTATACGTAGTAGGTACTATGTCCTTCCAGTCAGTGTAGGGAACTGTTTTTTGTTGTGGAACTGAGTGATGAGGCGACCAAGTCGTTCGCCTGCGTAAAGCACTGCATTGTACTAATCACCCCGAGATATCAGATATTAGGTCTCATATGCCTAGTAATTTTGCTGGCTACAATGCCCTTCAAACCGGAACACAGTAATGCTTGCGCACTACTGCTTGACGGCAGAATAACAGGCAAAGCTGTGATACCTACAAGAGACCTACCACGAGTTAAAATTATATAGCTGTAATAGAATTGTATAAAAACGTCTATTATTTATCACGAGAGGCGCTCTGTAGGTTAATATGACTGGTAGGTATGCAGCGCTACGCGAGCTGAATTGATTTTTATTGCGTCATAGCAAGAGTCGCTATTTGTTTAAATTTCTTTGCGGAGTGACGCCTTTTGTTTTCTGTCCCTTAGTATTCTGTGTCACTAGTGACTGAGTTACCACAGAAACTCAGTTTATAATCGGGATATTTCACCATGTACCATCTTATTAGTTGTTATCACTCGATATTTACATACATTTAGTTGACAGCCTCTGGTGCACAGCTTGTGGTGGTCAGGTTGGCTCGAATCACATATATTTCATATTTGTTACCTCAGAACCCCGTCATTTATAAACCCATTTGGAAAATTAGTTTTGCGTTGGGTTTAATAGGTATAGCTTCCTTATGGGGTCCCATATAGATTTCATCGATATTCGACCTTGGACTTCGAAGATTCATTGAAGTTGGTTTTTTGTTTAGTAAAATGTATACTTGTTCAACTGGCACTGGTAATGGAGCGAATGAACCCTAACCTTCAATCGATACTCCGTAACATACAAACATACACACAAACTCCGCTGTAAGTCAAACAAACACGCTGCCAATAAAACTAAACATTTTCAATGTTCTCAAAGGTGAATATATTTTGCTAGCTGCGCCCCGCTGTTTTGACCATGGTTTTCCGGAATAAATAGCCTATCTATACATAACAAAAGGTTATCTGGAAGAGATCGCTTATTAGCGATAAGATCGGCCATTGTACCTACTATTAATTTTTAAGTTGTGTTTTTTTTTATGTTATTGTTTTGCCACTTCAACCTGCTAATTCGAAAGGAAGGATCTGGAAGAGATCGCTTATTAGCAATAAGACCGCACATTGTACTAATATTTTTTTGTTTTTTTTTTGTTTTTGTTATGTTATTGTTGTACAATACAGTGTTATCAATCAATCAATGCAATACAATAACACATTATTGTACACCAAATAAACACACAACACAAAAAAAAGAAATTATAATGACAATATTCATTAATTTGATGTACAATGGGCGGCCTTATCGCTTAGAGCCTGTGTTCGTATAAGTTGCCTCCATTCCAAATTTTATCTCAATCTGTTTAACTATTACGGCGTGAAGAGGTAACAAACACACATACAAACACACTTTCGTATCTATAATATGAGTGTGAAAGCTATGTTCCGCGGTATCACTATTGTCTTTATCATTATTGTAGACCTGATATCCCCGTCTTTAACATTTTGACAGCCTCTGTGGTGTAGTGGTTGGGCAAGACTCAAAACTCATACACCACTAAGGTTGCGGGTTCGATTCCCGTGACGGGACAAATGTATGTGCACAGAAAAAAAAGAGCAAGTATTTGTTTCGTGTCTGGGTGTTGTGGGACCATAGTCCTCATAGTTCCTGGTTCCCTAGATACAGGGAGTCCTAGTTCGGGGTCAGGATCTATGTATGTGATCGTTGGGCGTTATTTATTAAAAAAAAATCCTCTCCATTCAAAGGTTACCTGGCAGAGATCGCTTTTAGCGATAAGGCTGCCCATTGTAACACTGTCTTTAATTGTTTTTATGTAATGTCCTTAATTTAATGTTTGCATTAAAGCGTTTATCTATCTATCTATCACCCACGATTATACGGAATAAAATCATTTGTTCTTTATGACCTAAAGTACCTGCAATGGTACCAAGTTTCTTAAAAAATCGTTTGGAAGGATTTTTTTTAAGTTCCACCTTTCCCCGGGGGCTTCGGGGGGGTGGTCCCCTCTACCCAGGCGTAAATGCGCGGAGGCTTTTACCCCCAGGGAACTGGCAGGCCGCTGGTGGCCGTTCCGCTAGTCGGTGCGCCTCTCAGCGGCTCTGTGTTGGAATGAGTTTTTCTTGGAGCTCGCTGTAGTAGAAGTTTCTGTGTGATTGAATATAGGATGACAGGATAGGATAATATAGGTAAGCAGTTCATATTTCGTCATTTCTGTTCATAGTGGGACAAATCAGTGCCGGTTGTTTCATGAATGGAGCATGTGGTCCAAACTGACTGATGGTTCAAGTGAAATTCCGGCCAAGTTACTCCAAGTACCCGTAAGACGAAAAAATAAGAATAGAAGAGATTTGCTTGCTCGAGCACAGGGCTTGGTGGTCTAGTTGGTTAAAGTGTCGGGACGGTATTCCGAAGATGCTGTTTCACAGCAAGCCTGGATAATTGCCCCTCAGTTTGTTGCCGTATCTTCTGAGTAGTGGTTCTTTTTTCGATACGGTGGTAGAGTCATTGTAATAATTGACGTTCGTAAGTGCGTCTGTGACGACAAAATTGAAATAAAGAACTTTTGAATTGAATTTGAATTTGAATTTGGCAGCCTATTTGGTGTAGTGGTTGGGCAGGTTTGCTCAAATCTCATACATCACTGAGGTTGCGGGTTCGATTCCCGCGACGTGACAAATGTTTGTGCACAGAAAAAAAAGCGCAAGCATTTTTTTCGTGTCTCGGTGTTGTGTGACCATGGTCCTCATAGTTCCTGGTTTCTTAGATACAGGGAATCCTAGTTAAGGGTCAGGATCTATGTATGTGATCGTTGGGCGTTATTTATAATTTCATTTTTAACCCCCGAGGCCAAAAGAGGGGTGTTATAAGTTTGCCAGTTTGTCTGTGTCTGTCTGTGGTACTGTAGCTCTTAAACGGGTCAACCGATTTAGATGCGGTTGTATTTATTTGAAAGCAGGTTTTCTGACGGTGGTTCTTAGACATGTTTTGTCAAAATCGGTTTAGCCGTTTTTTACTTTTTATAGATTATTTGTGACGGGGGTTTTACAAATTTTAGTTTACTTAAATTCGCTTGTTCTTTACTGGTTAAACCAGCTTTGTTTTCCACCTCACCTATTTAGCATGACCCAACCTTTCAACTGAGGCTCCTTGCGCAACTCACGGCAGCGGGCGTCATAAAGCGTTTCGAAACTCCGTTTATGGATAACATAAATCAAATAGGGGCATTAACTTCAGCATTATCTAGTTGGTCGCTATTGATTGTAAAATCCGACCATTGTATATAGCCATTTGATCCTTAATAGTTCGGATCGTAAACCCAGTTACATCGCCGTAATAGTGCGGGGCGTGAAGTTACGTGGTACAAGCCATAGACGTCGAACAAGCACAAACATTTTTTTTATATAGTGAACTGTCTTTGAAAGACATCTCATTAACATTACAATCTAACCTACTAAGACTAATAAGTAATTTTACTTTGACCAAAATTGCTAAGTATAGTATAACTAAGAATGTGTCCATTAACACTTTTCCTACTGTCTCTATTAAGGCGAAGACACTTTGTTTTTGTGGTCTTTACTCTCAAAACTCAAAAGGTTTTGTCCTTTTGAGTCTTCTCACTAGGTCTGTGTTGTCGAGGAGCTGGATAGCCTCATCGTTCACGTTATGGTGAAGCACGTATGTACGTAATAAAGTAATTATAAAAAAATATTTATATTAAAATTATAAAATGCGGAAGCGTAACCTAGATGTAACTGCAACTTTCATGGGCAACTGCGTACGTTTTTATAATAAAATTCCAAAACGTATAACGGAACGACTCACAGAAAATTTAATTACGCCTTAAGACTGTTCTAATGTAAAAAGCATACTCTACTGTTCGTGATTACACAGAAGACATAGATGCTTGGAACATTTAAATTCTGCAAAGTAGCCAAGTGGTACATATAAAACATAACACTGTAGAAAACCAAAAAGTTGTAACAAAATCTCTAAAATGCCCCTCAGTTTCTGGCCGCATTGTCTTCGTCCTTTTTTCTATATGGTGGTAAAGTCATGGTGATAATTTGAAGTTTATGGACTGCGTCTGTGATGCCAAAAACGAATAAGAGATTTTGATTTAATTTGATTTCAATCCGACGCACTGAAGTTCAATTCCCACCTCTAAGTTATTTGTTGATTTTTCACACTCGCTATAAAAACGGGGAAAGAAAACATAGGGGGATTATGGGGCAAGTTTCATGTTAGGTTTATCATGTCTTATTTTGCGACAACCAGGACAATAATCTTCTGTTATAAAACAGAGTTTCTGCAAAAATCCACAAAGCGGGTCCAGTGCGGCTTGAAGGATGTCGAAGATATCTTTAATGCCATTTTGTTTTTGGACAAATGAAAGGCACTTTTATTCTATGTTTTAACACTCTTTTTAAATTTTATGTTATTCTATTTTAGGTTGACCAATTATTATTTTTCTTTTTTTTAATTCACATACATATCCAGATGCAGATACAGATCCTGGCCCGTAAATAGGATTCCCTGTATCTAGGGGACCAGGAACTACGAGAACCATGGTCCTACAACACCCAGACACGAAACAAATGCTTGCGCTTTTTTCTGTGGACAAAAATTTGTCTCGTCGCGGGAATCGAGCCCGCGACCTCAGTGGTGTATGAGATTTGAGCCAATCTGCCCAACTACTACACCATGAGGGCTGTCGTGCATTATCTCACCTGATGGTAAGCGACGATGTGGACAACGATGCACGGTTACCAACAATGTTTTCCTTTACTGTTTAGAGCGAGTTCTAAACTAGGCAACTAATATGTTCAATATTCGCTGCAAGCTCGTATCATCGAACTGTTATTGACTGGTGTTTATTTAGCAAGGATAATTTTATTGTTTTAATAAAAATTACAGTCAACGTTTGCATTAAGCTAATTGTTTATATGCCTATCGAATCATAAAATGCTTTTTGATTTTTGCACGAAAACACATCAGTTACGGTTTCGATGTAAACAATGTTTTTTGAGGAAATGATCTCATCCTTACAAGAACCACGAGAACTTTCATGTTTAGAAGCAGTTTTTATCTTTATTATTCTTAACCCTGTCTGTAAAACATTAGGTCTTTGCTTTCCACAATTTTGATATGATACAATTTCAAAATTACTTAAACACAAAGTAAATAAACCATTTTATAATAAAATAAAATCGACTTTAATTAGGGTTAGGTTTAAAGAAGTTTATTCTCAATAAGACAAATGTCACACACCTTAAACTTTGGACGTTTTATAGAGACAAGAGCTAAAACCGCTGCCAGGAAGCTTGGTATACTATTCAAAGTCAGAGACTTCTTTAGTCCCACGCAACTCCTGACCTTATACCAAGCCCAAATACGATCCTGCATGGAATAATGTAGCCATCTGTGGGATGGCTCAGCCAAATACCAGCTGGCAGCTCTAGACTCTATAGAACGTCGCGCAATTAAGTTAATTAATGACCATGCGCTGGTGGAGAAGCTGACAAGTCTCGAACACAGACGGAAAGTTGGGTGTCTGTCGCTTTTTTATCGACTGCACTTCGGGGAATATGCCCAGGAATTGCACGATCTGATTCCTTCTTCTCCCTTCCACCAAAGGACTTCCAGGCGGGGCGAGTCGTTTCACCCGTACGTCGTTAATATCCCACCTATCCGTACTAAGCGTTTCGCAGATTCCTTTATCATGCGAACTGCTAAGGAGTGGAACGCTCTGCCACCGTCTTTGTTCCCAAACGGATACAACTTGTGTCTCTTTAAGTCTAGAGTGAATAGGCATCTCATGGGCAGGCGTGTTCCATCTTAGGCCGCATCTTCGCTTTCCCTCAGGCGAGATGTCGTCAAACGTATGCCCATTTACCGATAAAAAAAAAGTCACTTACTTGAGAACAATTCTAAGCTTAAATATAAAATAATACATTCGTCATTCCATCCGATCGGTGAGGAAAATCGCAGGTAGGTAATCCATGTCGTCAAACGTATGCCCATTTACCGATAAAAAAAAAATGTCACTTACTTGAGAACAATTCTAAGCTTAAATATAAAATAATACATTCGTCATTCCATCCGATCGGTGAGGAAAATCGCAGGTAGGTACTCATCTTATGCATAAAAGAGAACAGTCTGCGATTAAATATTGGGCTAGCTGAGATTTGAATGAATTAAATGAGTTTACATTTTTAATTCTTGAGGGTATTCCATTGTACAACTGTGCCCCTTCAAAAGTTAGCATATTTTTGCCATAGTTTGTACGTGGCTTTAATTCTGATGTGTCCTCGAAATTCAAGGTCGAATATCGATGACATTTTTATGGGACCACCTTGAAGCTATACTGAACACAACGCAAATAATTTTCCAAATCAGTTTACAAATGACGGAGGACCGAGTTAACAAACATAAAAAAGAATTGAGAACCTGCTCTTATTGAAGTCAGTTAAAAAAGTTCTAGGTACAGGACAAGGAAAGGAAACATGAGGAGGCTAAAGATCGTCAGACACTCCAAGTATATCATGATATTTGAAAGGAATTTGTGCAGGATCGAAAAAAGTGGTGCGTAACGGAGGCCAAGACTCATTTGGGTTACTGCGCCAACACAGTAAGTATGTGATACCCAGTACTTTTTATGAATGAAATGTACTGAGTAAAAACCTGATAGTCCAAGAATATTAGTCAAATGAGGGCAAGTATCTCGTAATGAGAGATAGTCAGCTATAAAGTTGTATAAACCTTTATTTTGGCACCCTAAAACTTGTCTCAAAACCTACTTATCGTAGGGTGTTCGCGACTACAGATATTCCAAGGTCAAAAGTAAAAAAAAACGATTTTTACACATTTATTGCAAATATCTCGTTTCCTATAGGTTTAATGCTATTTGTATTTATTATCATAAATATTGCAAGGGATGGAATTCTCTAAAACTTTTTATTAAACCTTTTTTATATATTGAGCCATTTTAGAGATAGAGGGCAGAGCGCGCGCATTGTTTAACTATTTAGAGTATCACTAAAGAGCACTGCAACCCTGCTCTCCTGCAACCACATCGCGAACTACAACCATTCTTGCAGTTGCAGAATATGCAACATTATCAAATATTAGGGGTTTCACCTCTCATTCCGAGGTGAAACCCCTAATATTCCTGGACTATGACTACGAAACGAATTTGGTTGTGATTGGTTCGTCAATAAACACACTAATATTATAAATGCGAAAGTTTGTATGTTAGTATGTGTTACTTCTATACGCTTGTAACAGCTCAACAGATTTGAGTGAAATTCGGAATGGAGATAGCTTATACCCTATATTAACTCAGGCTAATTATCCCGGGAAACCACGGGTAAAACCGTGGGGCACATCTAGTGTAGAATAAAGATTTATGTATAATAATAACGATGTATCTAAGTTCTTATCGAGTGTTTTAAAAATCCGACCCAACTTTTTGCCATCGATGTTAATTTGTTACAAAACTCGCGTCGCGTGTCTAATGCCGAAACAATAGACTCCGATTGAATTCGTTCAAGTTTTTTAATGACTCAGACTAGTTTATTTTAAACTATGACTATTAGCTTATAGTATAATCATCAACAGGACCGTCGTCGTCTGCGTGGAATAGTCTATTCTCTATACTAATATTATAAAGAGGTAAGCTGTTCGTATGTATGTAGGTTTGTATGGTGGTTTCTATTATGTCTTGTAAATTAATTAAAATATTGTTATGTGAATTGTATTGCAGACCCTTAAATAGGGTAGATTATATGGCATACTATATAATTGTAACACCTAGATTACCTACCTATATTCTGGCAATAAATGTTTATGATTATAAAGTAATTTCTGGAAATATTGATCTGATTCTGAAAGTAGAGTAGAGAGCTCAAAAAATTTTGAAATGAGACGTCAAATAATTGAAAATTGAAGTAAAATAAATGACAAAAAGGAAAGAACTAAAAAATACAATAAGGAATAAGAACAAAATGAATGTAGAAAAAAAATAAAGAAGCTTGAAATTGAGAAAATAAAAGAAACAAATAAAGAAATACCTAAATAAACCTGTTTAATGGAGCAGATACAATAAATATAAAAGAAAAGACAACTCATAGTCCACGCCGCAGACATAGGCAGCATTCATCTTAGCGTGTGGCACATGGCAACAGTTCTTAATAGCTTAGCCTTAGGCATGTTGAGTCATGTCAAAGGATGAACAACAACTGATAAGAAACCGCAAATAGCAAACTAACAGCTGTTAGTGGAATCTAAAGTAGAAGTCGTAATAAAATCGCAGGAAATATTATCAAAATAGGAATAAATAGAGCTAGTGGCTCAGTGGGAGAACATGCGACTTTCAATCCGACGAACCTGAGTTTGAATCCAGCTGGCCTCGCACCACTGACATTCTTAATTTATGTGCGATTCTAACACTCGTTGCAGGAAAACATCGTGAAGAAACCGCCATGTCCAAAAAAGAATTCATCACAAAAAATTCAAGGACATGTGACATCCACCAACCAGCACTGTGCCAGCGTGACGGATATTCTTTCTATGAGAGAAAGCCCTTGTCCCAACATTGGGAACGTAATCGGTTGATGATGATGATGATGAGGAATAAACGCCTAAATTTGTTTACCTAATTATGTAGTTTGATCAATGTGAACATTGGCGACAGATGACGCAGAATCGTCCCCGTAAGACGATATAAGAAGGATAGCAGAAATTTGGTTGCTCGAGCAGTTGGCTCGGTGGCCCAGTGGCTAAGGCGTCGGGTGGTATTCCGAAGACGCAGGTTCGTACCACAAGTCAATTATTAATAGAACATTCATTAAAAGTCAGAAAATATCGTAAAAATCATAAAAGTCGTATAAGTCAAAAAAATCATTAAAAGTCATAATGTATATTATTCTACAAATTCTTTGAAGCTGTAGAACGTTTTCTCGATAAGCCACCGTTTCAGATGAGATTTAAACATCACTTTACTTCACTTTAATAGAAACAAAGAAAAGTACATACCTTTGTATGTATTAAACTTTATAATATGATACCTTTGGAAACAAGAAATATGAGTGACAATAAACTTATGCCTTACATAAAAAAACGTCTTATTTTTATAATTATAAAAAATTCTATGTTGACGAGGCTTTTGTACATCATGACATATCTTTTTTTTTTTTTTTTTACGCCTTATAGATCTATGTTTGGCCACTATCTCGCCTGATGTGAAGCGATGATGTGGCCTAAGATGGAGCACATAGATCTAGAGAGAGACGGCAGTTGAGCGGCTGCTCAGACCCGTCTCCCCGATGGTTCACCGAACATCATCCCGAAACACGACTAGGTCGCTTGACGGCATGGCTTTGTTCGGTGGGTGGTATTACAACCACGGCCAGAGCCTACCACTCCAAAGCGCGTAAGCGGGTTTCATCACGATGTTTTCCTTCACCGTTTTAGAGCGAGCGTGCAAAATCTGCACTTAACTATAAGTCATTGGTGCAGGGCCGAGTCGGGATTCGAACCCAGGTGCGTCAGATCGAAAGGCGCACGAGGTCCCGCTGACCCACACTCGCTCTAAAACACGCTCTCTCTAACATTATCTCGCTCTAACATTATGAAACGTCAAAAGATAAATAAATTGATTATTTTTCATTCTTAGTATTATTCTATGTATCAGCTTAAGTTCAATTTCAATTAGGTACTCATTAGCCTAATTATATGGCTAGATTGTAATAAAAATAGGGAGCAGCATTATGTATGTACCTACCTAGTATAAGGAAAAAAAGCTCTACTAAGCGCTTATACGTTGGTGAGTAGGAAAAGGAATTCACCCGAAATTCTCATCCAAGAAGACCCATTATTATTTTAGGAAGATCACCGGGACAAAACGGGATCAAAGTAAAGAAATTCAAAGAAAATTTTACCAAAACTAATTTGTCACCGTTTTGACACACAAAAGACTGAAACAGTGATAATTTTATTCCAAGAACACAATAGAAGGGTGTGGCCATCAATTTTACGACATGTTCCCATATATTTTTAAACCTTTATTAAACAACTGAGTGAACGAACAGTAAGAACCAATGGTTAGCGTCAGGCTTACAATGAAAAAAAAAACTACGATCACATACTTAGATCCTTGTCCTTAACTAGGATTCCTAGGGAACCAGGAACTACGAGAACCATGGTCGTATAATACTCAGACACAAAACAAATGCTTGCACTTTTTTTGTACACAAACATTTATCCTGTCGAGGGAATCCAACCCGCAACCTCAGTGGTATATGAGATTTGAGTCAATCCGCCCAACCACTACACCATCGAGACTGTCAATTTTGCAATTGAAGTGCAAAATAAGCCCTTTAAACTTCCAGTATATTGTACTAAATAAAAAATTCATTGTTTAATGGTTACCTACACTTCTATCTATCAATGTGGGTTAGATGAGATGTGAGGAGTTAAGCATTGAACGAGACTTCATTACTAAGCTAGGGAGCTAATCGAAATGATAAAGTAAAAATATTATATTTTTTTACAAATGGTGCTATTTTTTTGGGATTTAGTCAAAGATTAGATTAAAAGAGCTTACCGTTGTTAATGCCATTAAAGGACCTTGTACATACGTGTCGAGATCAGGCGTGGCGGGATGAGAACGCGCCCATATCACAATCGGATAAGTATAGTGAACATCACTCCACACTATAATTATTAGGTATAGTCTAGCTTTTGTAACTCCCTCGGAGGATCGCCGTTCGCTGGCCGCAGCGCCGGCGCAGCGGCCGGCTGTCCGACGATTCGTTGTTACAATGTCCAAATCGAATATTTTTGGTACGTCACATTTTGTTTACTTTCATATTATGATTGTAAAAAGAAATAAAAGCATTGAATTTGATATGATAGGGATAGAAGCATCTATTAGGTATATGCGTAACATCCTCGCAATCAAATCACCTATTGACGGGATTATGTAATATTCTAGACTGATCAGGGAGAAAGAGACTGAAAAACAGGCACAAGCCCATCTGAAGAGCCTTAATGAGACCACAAAGGTTCAGAATGAGCATATGAACATGTTCGCGAAACTGGCCACCACCGCTGAGACCCTATTGATTACTCTTCAGGATGAACATCACAAAATCTACCCCCTTCAGTTCCGCGATCTCTCTCCTCCATACAGTCGCGACAGCAAGAAGATCCAATAGAACTTATCACCGACATAGAAAAAAAATGCAATTATGGATCCCTAACAATTACAGAGGCAGCATTTGCAATCTCTGGTCATCATGCACAACAAAGGCCAAACCCCAGATCATTCTTATAAACAGGAAACAGCAGGACCTTCTGACTTTCAAAGAGATCCATGAGGCAGAGTTCTGCCACCTGACAGGAGGGATCACAGATCAATGAAACAAAGGCATTCAATATCCTGCTTGACCTCGCCTCTGAGGGGACCTACCAATGGCCTGCCACTCATAACTCAGTCCCATAAAAAAACATTGTTTTTACACTCAGAGATCCTGCTTGTTTTCCAACGCAATGAAAGTACACACAATAATTTACAGGTATATGCTAAAATTCATTTAACTCGTCCTTTTTCTAGCCACTACTGACAATGACCTTCCCAGCCAGGTCAAGGTGCCAACCCGGTGGTCTCCATTAGGGACACCCAAGGTCACATGCAACTGCCAACTGCTGCCAATAAACGGCCACCATAATAACAGCATGGCTATTCAAAAAAAATCTACGTGTGCGTAAAGTTTTGGAAGGATGCCAAAGTTTGGAAGTTTGGCGTGAGTTACTGTGTCAGAAGGACTGATTGGCGTAAAGGGCAAGAGAGGTATGTAATTCAAAGAAATGTGCCAGAAATTAAAAGATAATGAATTGTGTCAGTAAAATAAAGGCAGTTTTGAGCGAAATGACGTCCTGACGCAAAACAGCGTCTTGGCAGCACAAAATAGTGACTTCGCAGTTTTGGTGAATTCTACGTTTACAATTTCACGAGAAATACGACCTTGGTTATATTGAAGGTCGTATTTTAATATTACTATTATTATTCTTTTGTAAAGCAAGCAAGCATTTGTTTCGTATCCGGGTGTTTTAGAACCATGGTCCTCGTTGTTCCTGGTTCCCTAGATACAGGGAATCCTAGTTAGGCGACAGGATATGTTTGTGAACGTTGGGCATATTGGTATGAAAGTTTTCGTGAGTTTGATTCATTATAAATATATGGGCATATTTATAATGAAATTGAAATGAAATGATATTTATTTGTAGATATGATATTTATTTGTAGGAAACACGGCCATAATAAAGTTTTCAAATGTTTTAGAGTTCTGCGTTTCTCACCATTTCTGGCATACAAATTTTCATAATATTACATTATTTAAATTAATTGAAATAAAATGTCCCATGCATATAATTAGTACAGAAAATGTCAAAGATTGATTTTAACAAAATACATAACCATTAAACGTCAAATTCATTAATTATTCACACGCACAATATGTCAAATAAAAAAAAATAAAAATATTAAAAATATCCATAATGTCATACTTAATATATGTCATACATAATGTCATAAATAATTATACTTTTAACTTAATGAATAGACGAGCAGTTCGTTCAACTGATGGTAAGCAGTGCGCCTGCCCAAACCACTTGCAATAACTTTATATATAAAACACAGGATTCAAATTATTCCAACCTCTTCAAGAAAAATGCCATTTAAATCGATAAAACGTAAAGTGTGCTAGCATCCATTGTATCATTGCAGAAGAGCTGACCTGAAGACGATAAATAACAACATAGCATTTAAGTTCCATGTATTTAAGTAACCCAGGGAGATATGAAGGAACCCAGAGCAGTTGAAGGTTCCTAACTCTTGGGTTTTGTCATTATAAATGAAATAACCTGTGGCCTTCAATATATGTAATACAATTAAGCCTAGCAACTAAATGATAATAATGTATGTCAACCGGTAATCAATCCATAACGAATGGCAGACAATCAGGCGAGACTGCAAACTCCCACTTTTGAGTTACAACATCACGCCATATCAGCACATGACTTACGTAGTAACTATTGAGCAATCTGTGACATGACTCAGCAAACTACGAGCACCTACATATTGAGTATAGTAATGCCTAACATTAAAAATCTGGTTTCACTGAACTGAATTTCCCAGCGTTTGAGGAAAAAACGTTGTACCTCTCACTAAGCAAACGGAAATCTTCCAAGCACTTGCGTTGAAATTAATCATCATATCATCACGTCAGATCTGCTTGTAACTGACTTTTGTAATTATGTAGACACTGCAGAACCTTGTCATAATATAATATGTCCTAGGTTCCATTACTATTCAAAGAGACCTGACGGATCTTAATGTGATAAAGTAAATGAACGCAATGGTTTGGTAGTTGACTCTACTTCTGGGAAGATGACGCTTTCCTGGCTTCGGTTCAAAATGTTAAGAACAGTGATGTTACAGCGTTGAGGAAATTTCGAAATTGTTTCGGAAAACGACAGGTCAAGGTCTATGACAAATTATGAGTAATTTTGTAGAAGCTTGTGTTTTATCAATTGATATCACAATTACGCTGTAATTTTACTTAATATCAGTGAGTGCTTAAACGTTGCTAACATAACACAAAATTTAAGTCATAATATTAAAGTGACATGACATGTTAAGCTGTTTATTAGATTAGTATTGTATAGTATATTATTATTTTATTATATTTAATTATCGTTGTTTTGTTTTACTACTACTAAGAGGTCAAGCTGTATCTTCGTAGTCACCCAACCAATTTCAATGTTACATACCCTATAATCTAACTTGGGACTAAAGCTACCAAACCCAAAAAACCGCATGAAAATTCGTTAAAAGTATAATAAGTTTTCGAGTCTATAGATAACAAACACACAAACAAACAGACGAAAATTCTAAAAACCATAGATTCGTGTTCAGTTCCCTCTAAATAGTCCATCCCAGTTGGCTTTGCAAAAATCTCTTCAATGTACAGAATTGGCTATTTTTTTATCCTACTAATATAATAAACGCGAAAGTTTGTAAGAATGTATGTATGTATGTTTGTTACTCTTTCACGCAAAAACTATCGAACCGATTTTGATTTAAATTTGGGATGTAGGTACGTTACGACTTGGAATAGCACATAGGCTACTTCTTATCCCGGGAAACCGCGGGTGGAAACGCGGGGCGCAGCTAGTAATAGATAAATTATGTTCATTATTTTAGTTGTAAAGTAGTTGTGAGAGATCGGTGTGTGAGGACCGTTCTCAAGAACCTGTATTACAGGTCACTAGCTGTACTCTCCCGCAGTTTGATATAGAGCCGTAATTTAACAATGCTCCTATTTATTTACTTACTTATAGAATAAAACATTTCATCAGTAAGTGTGTTCTTCGTCTCTGCGATAACGAGCCGTATCGATCTTCTTTTTTGTTTTCGTTTTTTACTCTCACTCAACGATCACATACATAGATCCTGGCCCCTAACTAGTATTCCTTGTATTTAGGGAACCAGGAACTACGAGGACCATGGTTCCATAACACCCACCCGTGGTAGGTCTCTCGTATGCGGGAGACCGTCTGGGTAGGTACCACAGCTTTGCCAGTTATTCACCGCCATTCAGTAGTGTGCAAGCATTACTGTGTTCCGGTTTGAAGGGCATTGTAGCCAGCGAAATTACTGATCATATGAGACTTAATATCTGATGTCTCGGGGTGATGAGCGAAATGCAGTGCTACGCAATGTTTTTATGGTATCAAAAGTTATGGGTGACACTGCAATTGTTATGGGCAGGCGTGGCGCTTACCAACAGGTGAAAAACAAGCTCATCTTAACACTCGGTTCCATAAAAACTGGTGTAATAATAGGGTGGTTATTTCTGCCATAACGTCAAAATCAAATATGATTCCTGAGAATTCCGCTCTTGATTCGATATAAAGGTAGGATCTATTTTGCATAATTTCCACAAATGTAAATAGGTACGTAAACTGTCGGAGCGGCAAAGCATTCATCACTTCGGCGGTGCATCGTCATAATTAGATCGTAAACGCTGCGCGGGAGTCGCCATTTTGCCGATACAGATTTAGAGCAACTGGAAAAGATTGTTGCAGCGGATGCTGTGGCTCGTCATTCCTCTGTGGTGTAGTGATAGATAGATAGATAGATGAACGCTTTATTGCAAACATTAAATTACAGACATAACATAAAAACAATTAAAGAAAGTGTTACAATGGGCGGCCTTATCGCTAAAAGCGATCTCTTCCAGGCAACCTTTGGATGGAGAGGAATTATCTTAAAGACGGGGATGTAAGGTCTAGTAGTGGTTGGGTATATCGCCATGTCTCATACACAATGATTGCAAGTATGATTCACAATAAGGAATAAATTTTGAAATGATTATTATCGATATACTCAAATAAAATTAAGATTTAAAATGCCACGAGAAAAATATGAAAATATGAATAGAACAAGCCCAAAAATAAGGCCTAAACACATTTGTTTTTTTTTTATTACCAAATCGGCTAGCAGTTGATCGCAGTCTCACCTGATGGAAAGTGACTACGTGGTTGACCATGGATCATGCTTGCCTAGAAGAAATCGATTCACTGGAGACTTTAAGACACTTAGATTAAAACAATCGGTAAACAAAAAAATCGGAAATAACAAAACGAAGCTCAATTTGGTAATTTCCACATTTAAATATTTAATTAAACGGCTAGGACTCACTTTGTCTAATTAGTCGACCTAGGTTTCGACCATGTCCGATGTTCTTTATCAGGGGCGAGTTTAAGCTGCAAGATCGCAGCGACCACTGGACATCGGACATAGTCGACTAAGACAAACTACGTGAGTCCCAGTCGCTTTATTAAATAATTATAATACATACAATACAATACACTACAAAATGGTTTATTAAATACTAAACCATAAAAATTTAAAAAACACAACAAACTATGTCTAAGAACCACCGCTAGAAAACCTGCTTTCTTTTGGTAAAAAAACCGCATCCAAATCTGTTCACCCGTTTAAGAGCTACGGTGCCACAGTCAGATTGGTCAAACTTGTAACACCGCTCGCTCTTTTTTGCGTCGGGGGTTCAAAAGAATCAATAGGTTATGTACCTATTATAAAATACTTACAAACCTAAGTACATTGGGTGGACTTATCACTAAAGACGATCTCTTCCAATCAACCTTTGGTTAGAGTTAGGTAACGAAGTGAGAGAGGTCCGCGAAAATCAAATTGACGAAAACATTCATACTACCATTTCCACATTTTATTACTAGTGCGCTCTGCCGCATCCAGTGCATCACCGCGCATCGTCGTCGGTATTCAGCCGCCATATATATTTATTTAGGCGCGGGTCGGCGGCCGGCCGTCGCACCGTCTCACCTTCACCCCGCGCCAGCCAAGGTCTTACCTTCCAGGAAACGTTGATTGTACATCTGTGATTTTTACTTCACTCGCTGTATAATAAAGTGTAGGGATCTGGAGCAAGTGTGGTGCAGCTGAAACTTTTGACAGCCTCTGTGGTGTAGTGGTCAGACAGGTTGGCTCAAATTTCATACACCATTGAAGTTGCGGGTTCGATTCCCGCGGCAGGACAAATGTTGCCGCCAAGCAGTAGAGCGAAAGCATTACTGTGTTCCAGTTTAAAGGGCATTGTGGCCAGCAAAATTACTGGGCATTACGAGACTTAACAGCAAATATATTGCAAAACAAATTTCGGTGTGGTGCTGTTACCTACTGTTATGGGCAAGCTAATTGCTTTCCATCAGCTACTAAAATAAAACAATACAATACAACACTCGTAATACTTCATTGTACACCAAACAAGAAATTAACAAGGTATACGAAAGACTCTAATAGAATATATAGTACAACGGGCAGCCTCATCGCTAAAAGTGATCTCTTCCAGTCACCCTTAACCAAGAACCTATCGAATTGAGAAGCTCCTCTTTTTTGAATACGGTTAAAATTAAAAATCATTAAAATTACAGCATTCAGTCGTAATTGAACCTCATCACTAGTGTAATAAAGAAGTTTGCCGAAACTCATGAATCTAGGCTTCACCATCACGTGAACGTCGAGGCTCACAGACCTAGTGTGAAGACTAAAAAGGACAAAACCTTTTGAGTTAGTTTAGTGAAGTATCAGTGAACCGTAGTATAAACAGTAGTGTTACTTGTAAAGAATACAAGAACATAGTGTCTTCGCCTTAATAGAGACAATAAGAAAAGTGTTGATGGACATATTCTTAGTTTTACTCTACTTAACAGTTTAAGTCAAACTAAAATTACTTATTAGTTTTGTAAGGCTTGATTTTCATGTTAATGGGATGTTTTTTTTGAGACAGATTATTATACATTAAAAAAAAACGTTTTGTAACAAAATAAACCGACGTCAGTTCTGATGTATCAGCTATATTGAACCCAACGCAAAAATAACCAAGGAACCTCCGCCTTTTTGAAGTTAAAAATTACAGCACTGAGTCGTTACACCGTTGTTATCGTATTCCTACCTGACATGTCATAGAGACAGTTATCGTCAGACGATCTAACGGCTATTTTCTGTGCAGACACAAAAATATTTTTAAATACGCTAGGTATATATTTCAACGGTTTTCAGGAAGGTGACGCGCCCTGGCCGCCGCTCAAGGTCTTGCGAGCGGGGTGGAGGGCAATGACCGTTAGACCCTGACTAATATGCATCTCGGCTTCTTAGTAATAATCGGACTTTTTAGTTATAATGGACCTATTTAGTAAAATGTGACTTTTTGCATTCTACTATCATGAGATTTGAACCAGAAGGAAGGCGGTGCATCAAAGCTGAGGGAAAAGTCAAGTCCAAGTCGACTTGACTTGACTTCTTGTTTTATGGCTTCTGTGTCTTTTTGTCACAATTCTGCCAATGTCCGTTCCATGCTAGTTTCATAAACGTTATAGAGTTGATGTTTGTGTATTAAAAATTTGGCCGGTGATTGTCTGAGGGAGAATCTGTCCGAATTTACAAATCGGACAGATTCTCCTGCAAGTCCAAGTCAAAAAACCATTTGTTAAATAGGCACAAAAATGGACTTTTAAACGTCATACACACATAACACAAATCAAACTAAAAATATTTAAAAATTGTAACTTAAGTTGACTTTGAAAAAGAAGGTTAGTATGTGGCTACCCATTTCTTTCCCATACTACTCGTGCAATTGAAGTCTGGGCCCAGAAAACAAATGCGAAAACTGACTCTACCAGTGCTTCAAAAATACGCCCGCTAGAGCAGATAAAAGGATCAAATTCTTGAAAATATGCCAAAATTATTGAACATTTCGGGAAGCTAATATTTGGAAAGTAAAAGATTCACACCTAACTCAATAGGTGTCGTAGATGTCACCCGAAGAAAAATAACTTGTTGACCACCATAGCTCGATTGGGCAGTGCCCTTCCCGCGTCTAGGGAAGGTCGTGGTGCGGGTTCAATTTCCAGCCGGTGGTCGTAAATTTTTCTTTACGAAAAACCTTATTATAGGTAAAAAAGTATTTATTAAGATCATATTGACCCGTATGAATTTTAAATTATTAATCATGATCATCATCCACCTTTCACAACACATTGCTGGGAATAGTTTCTTCTCATTCAGTTAAATGATTAAAGTAAAACCGTAATCATATGACCAGAAGGTCAGATTTAAGTTCAAATAGTCCTTTTTTTCTGGTGTAGGTGCACAACTACTAGTTACACAACCCCCCTCGGTGTTGGAGTTATGAACCACCCGAAGGACTCCAACGTGACATAACGGCTGATGTCCTTTTATTTTGAATGTTAGCAGTTTTTTGCATCTATTTATTTTTGCAATAAATCTAATCTAATCTCGTCTCCCTGAAGGGACCTTCGTGAAAGCGAATCTTCATCACATAACTAAATAACGCTATATCACTAAACGTTATATGGCATTTAACGAGTAACGAGTGGTTACACAGATTTTAATGACTATTCGTTATCGTTAACGACTATTTGTTGATGTTAATCGTTAACTTGCGCACAATTCCCGTCAATCTATTTCGGGACAAAGAGACCAACTCCAGGATTCCTTCACCGCTTTGTTTCTCAAATTAATTAATGTAAATAACGTTAAATAGGAAGCGAAGAGTGTTTGAGGCAATAAATTAACGGATAAAGTGTTGAGACTAAGCTGAATATCGTTGCAAATGAATAAACAACGATGGCGTTTTCACGCCGTAGTTTTATTATACATATACTTACTTTATACTTTGGTAAAAAACAGTTTGTACATGGAGGACTTAACGCTAGATAGCATTTTCTACCAGTCATCCAGGACGTGCAATGGTAGTGGTGTAGTTAAGTGCGTAATGGGAAATTTAAAATAAATAAATAATAATAATATTAAAAAACCCGCTGTCATAGACGGTTTGCATTTTTTGCTCAATTTTCGAAATCTTTATAAATACAGTGATTTTGTAACCCAAGTTACCCCAATCATCGCCAATATATATTATAACTAAACGACAGCAACTTACATAAACAATACTACTCATATAAACCATAATCCAGGAACATATTCAGCACTTAGGTTAGGAAAAGTCGAAGACCAGCGGAGTCGAAAAACGCACGCCTACCACCAACGCCCGCCTCTACGTCACCAAGCTCGTCTTCGGGTGATGAGTTTTTAACTCCCCCGGAAGACAGCGCGACGAGTGAAGACGATGGGCCGACGCCGCCACTGCCTGCGCGACATGGGCGAACATCGCTCCCGGCACGCTTGGGCCTGAGAGGCAACCTGCTCCACGCGCGGCCCCTGCTACCGGTGGTGTAGTGCGTCGCATGCGATGGTCTCCACAAATGAACGAGAATTGCATGCGCGCCTACTATGGGGCTACAGCGGAAGAAACCAGCCTGACGACGTATCGTGATCGGATGCTGTCTAATCGGCGATTGTCCCAATAGTTGTTTCGGCAAACGGCCTTATAGCGAAGATTCTCGACCAACATCTCAAGAGGCTCTCGCTAGACGGTTGGATCAAGGGTCATATGCAGAAGGCAGTACTCCTTGACACGGCACGTATAGTCAGGAGGTTCCTCACTCTGCAGCCTTAACCACTCGGTAGTTTGGGCCCTGACCCGCTGCGGACGGCACTCTAGGTTTAGGTTTTTTATAATAATTTTGTATGTTTTTCTTATAGAAATACTGTAAAAATTTTATTATTAAGAAAGAAAATAAATAATTTAAATAATAATAACCTACCTTGACATTAAAGGATAACATAATTTAATGACATACTCCTAAATAATTAAATAATTGTATTCCTTAATTAATTTATTAATTGTATTTTATGACTGTGTTTGTAACGCTTTGGTTTTGTGCTGTTATGTTACAATTTTTTAGTAAATGAATTAAATAAATGAATTATGAATTATGAACATAAAAAGCAAACTCATCTCCAAGCTGATTCCTGGATTGCCTCTATTGATGACTCGTACTATTTTCCCCGCATTGATACCCCAAGATGTTGAAGGCGTTTCAGCTGAGCTTCGGGACATAGCGCTATTTGTAAATATCGAGATGTCGTATATGCTAGCCGACCCAAATGTCCTTCGACGCAGCCATGAATGGTAGTGTCCTCACCACTAAAGCCAGGGTTCTCATCATGGTGAAAGCAGAAATCATAACACTAGATGCAACTGACTCCAGGAAGCTTGCGCTCTCAGATGCTATGAAAGTGCAGATTGAAAGGCTAAACAAAGTGAAGTCCGTGCACTACTAGCTAGCTAATCTGGAAAACTGATGGACCCGGGAATTAGGACAGGTAGTATAGAGCCACAAATATCCCCTCTCCTGGAAACCGGTGGAAGAATACTTATTATTATTATTATTATTCAGCCTGGTTTGTCCCACTGCTGGGCAAAGGCCTCTGGAAGAATGCTATCATCTTTTTTTTTTTTCGCTTAATAGATCTATGTTTGGCCACTATCTCGCCTGATGTGAAGCGATGATGTGGCCTAAGATGGAGCACATAGATCTAGAGAGAGACGGCAGTTGAGCGGCTGCTCAGACCCATCTCCCCGATGGTTCACCGAACATCATCCCGAAACACGACTAGGTCGCTTGACGGCATCTTCCCATAACCCACCTATTGATTACGTACCAAACAACCGCAGGCCTTCACCACTATTCATCCCACTCATTGGCCACTTGTATCCCTTTACCGTCATTCATAAGTCTCCTCAGCACCACCTCTTCTCCCGCAATTCCTCCATTTTTATTTACGTCTCCATCGATATCGCCTAGTAGCGATAAGACCGCCCATTGTAAAATAAAAAAATATTTAAGTTTTACATTTATTCGTTTTTGTTATGTAAGTTCGTTTTTGTGTATAAGTGTACAATATAGAGTTATCAAATAATCAATTCAAGATCCTGGCCCCGAAGTAGGTTTTCCTGTATCCAGGAAACCAAGAAATACAAGGACCATGGTCTTACTAAACGCAGGCGCGAACGAAATTCTTGTGCTTTTTTCTGTTCAAAAACATTTATCCCGTCGCGGGAATCGAACCCGCACCGCAACCAAGCTGGTGTATGACATTTGAGCCAATTCAAACAGTTGCTGTCGACTTTAAGCACTTCACCACAAAATATGCTATCAGAGATATTATTTAAGGATAAGACTAATTGGTAAGACGACACAATTGCACTCAGAAAGTCACAAGACGCACTTCATTGTCTCGGAAATGTTTAAAGATTCCATCAAACAGGTGTATTAACCGCTAGTAATACTCTTAAAACGTTTCAGTGATTTAGCAGTTTGTTAATTAGCATATTCTGGGAACTGAGCGAGTGTGGCTCAGCGGGTACTTGTGCGACTTACGACCTGACGCACTGGAGTTTGAATCCCGCTTGACGCTGCACCAATGACACACTCACACACTCACTCATTAACACTCACTCTGAAACAGTGAAGGAAAACGTCATCCAGAAACCAATAACACATAGGACATGCCAAATAACACTGGTGGTAGGTTTCTCGTATGCGAGAGGCCGTCTGGGTGGGTACCACCGCTTTGCCAGTTATTCAGCCGCCAAGCAGTAGTGCGTAAGCATTACTGTGTTCCGGTTTGACGAGCATTGTAGCAAATTACTGGGCATTATGAGACTCAACAGCTAATTGTCTTAGGGTGACGAGCGCAGTGGAGCGGCGCGCAGGATTTTGCAAAACAAAGTTCTGGGTGGTGCTGTTACTGTTTTGGGCTAGCGTATTGCTTACCATCAGACAAACGACCAGCTCGTACCTCATTCAGTTACATAAAAAGAAATATCATTACTCAATAAGACCACAAGGTGGCCCATAAAGGTACGAGTTCATAGCCGACTACAGACAGCAGCAGCAGACGACGTGTCGTCATGTCGCTGCAGTCATGATTCCGAACCCAAACTGCAGATGGCTGCAAAACTACGTCATTAATAATTGAAATTGTTTGAAGAGCAAGACGAGCAGAGCGAGTGTGGCCCAGTGGAAGCACGTGCGACTTTCGATCAGACGCACCCATGGTCGAATCCGGCTGGCCCCGCACCACTGACTTTATGTGCGGATTTAACACTCGCTCTAAAAACGGTAAAGGAAAACATCGTGAGGAAACCGGCATATCCAAAAATTAATCACAAAAATTCAAGGACATGTGACATCCACCAACCCGCACTGGGCCAGCGTGGTGGATAATGGCTCAAACTCTCTCTATGAGAGAAGGCCCGTATACGTATCAAACTAGATTTTGCCTACATGCGCAAAATGAAAATACGTTGAACAACCCTTAGTACCAAATACTATTCAAGGATGCGCTTCACCTCGGTAACTTGATATCGTAACCCAAATGTCCTAAAACTTAGAACGGTGTAACAAAAAGGGGTCGCATGGAAACCATAGTCGTAACTCATAATTGTAGCTATGAACGTTCACAATAGGAGTGCGTAATTGACTGTCTCAAATGACTGAACACGGAGAATAGTACAACCCGATGGGTGTGCGAGGCGTCAAGGTAACTGGTGTTACTTCGGATGCTTTGGAATATTAATTTGCTCAAGTACGAGCATGTGTGGCTCAGTGGGAGCATGTGCGACTTTCGGTCCGACGCACCCGAGTTCGAATCCCGCCCTGCACCGCTGACTTTCTTAAGTTATGTGCGGATTTAACACTCGCTCTAAAAACGGTGAAGGAAAACATTGTGAGGAAACCGCCATGTCCAACAATTAATCACAAAATTCCAAGAACATGTGACATCCAACGACCCGCACTGGGCCAGCGTGGTGGATTATGGCCCAAACTCTCTCTATGAGAGAAGGCCCGTGTCACCAGTTGCCACCCAGAAATCTTGCGCAACAATGCACTACGCTCTTCACCAATGGTTCTTAAGTTTCATAATGCTCATAATGCGCTGTAACTATTATCAGCAGGCGTTGCTTTCCATCAGGTCTACGACCTGCTCGTCATATGGTTCGGTTAGGGTGAAGGAAGAAGTAGGTGTTTAAACTATAAATGAATTCATTTCTTTTATTAATTATTAAAGTTTTTTTATTGAACTGCGCGATGGGACGATCAAGTCGTTCGCCTGATGATAAGCGCCACCCCTGCCCATAACAATTGAACTGCGCGATGGGACGATCAAGTCGTTCGCCTGATGATAAGCGCCACCCCTGCCCATAACAATTGCAGTGCCATCCAGAACTTTTAATACCATAAAAACTACTACTGCTGCTACTAGTACTGCTTGGCGGCAGAACTGGCAAAGCTCTGGTACCTACCCAGACGGCTTCCCGCAATCGAGGGACCTACCACGAGTAGAGACCTACCACGAGCTTTCTATTATGTGCCTTAAATATTACGGCTCTACCCAGCTGAGCGGTTCACAATGTGTTGTCGAGCCATCTTCACGCTATGACTTTTATAGGGTGGACAGTGGATGCGATGTTTATCGGCTTAGCACACAGTCTGAGTTCTACTTTACTATACAATTATACATATTGGCAATAGTGATTGTATGCAGCCAATAACTGAACTCCGACCACTAATATTAGACAAAACACTATCACGACCTAACCGAACTCCGAATAACTCTATTCTGAGAATTCTTTTAGCTGCCATTACCTAAGACACTATATTATTCTATTTAGAATAGTTTTACTTTGCTATACAAGTATGCTTTAAGCGATAAGACCGCCCATTGTTACACCATTGTAAACATTTAACTTGTACTTTATTTCTATTTTTAAGGTGTATAATAAAGTGTTTATCTACTATCTATCTATCTATACATACTGGTTTTGGCAACAGTGTTTGTATGCAGTCAAAAACTGAACTCCGACCACTGTTATTAGACGAAACATATTCACGACCTAATCGAACTCCGAATAACTCTATTCTGAGAATTCTTTAAGCTGACATCACCTAACTAAGATAGCAAAGACACTGTTGAGGTCGTTCTTATGCACGTCGTGTAATGCGAATAAAAGCTAAAATACCTGTTCCTGAATGTAATTGAGTACCTGATTATTAATTATCTAACCTTGTATGAGTGTGAGGTTCCTGACTACACCGGGGAGTTACTGCCACTGACCTTGAATAAAAACGATTTACAAAACTACAAATTTACCTTTTATTTAATTTAGAATTCCCAATATTTAAAACAAACTAAAACACAAGCTGGCGAGCCGGTCAGTGCGCAGTAACTGGCCGACTTTCTATCATACATCTCGCTCGCACACAAAACCACTGACATGCACTCTCATACATACATTGTCCCTACAACACTATATTAATATACTATTCAGAATACATTCTACTCCGATAGTAGGTTACATCGAGGAATCACCTCACTCCCTGTGATCCGACTCGCTCTAACCCCTACAGTGTTTGTGCAATGCGCAGAGCCAGAATCTCGCGGAGGAGGTCATGAAAGAAGCAAGCCGAGAGTCAGGCAGGCGAAGTGAAACGAGGGGGTGATGAGCGAGACTTCTGGTGGAGCCTATAGTTCATACCTACTTAGTGTTTGGAGTATTTTTAGACCGACATGAAATTCTGTGAAATAAGTTCTGCTTCTATTTCTATTTCTAAAGTACTTTCGGAGTAGAGTAGCAACTGAGTTAAGTTAGATCGTCATTACGTTTCGTGAAAAAACTAGGGTTTAGCAGCAATTTAGCTAGAAAAGCAATCTAAACTATATTATCATTATAAACTTTTTTCTGGCATGACCTGTTTCAGACCTTTAATTATCGATAACAAACCTTCTCTAACCGGTATAAGTTAATCATATAAATACTCGCAAATAACTAGGTTAAACGACTAGGTACCAGACTTCAGTCACGTAGGTACCTATATTTTGTAATAAATCATCAATTATAATCAGGAAACGGTTGACCCGAATGAGGGTTTATCAGAGAACACGATTATGCGAAATATATTACTGTTAGCTATTTTGAGAAAAGTGCTGCTGTGTTTGTGTCATGTAGTACTTTATGGTTGATACATAATCAGGAAACATATGTGGATAAAAATCCAGGAAAAGAAATTGATGTTGACCACTTCTTAGTGGTTCGGCAGGTCAGCTCGTAACACCGCGCAGATTTCAGGTTCAATTCCCGCTCCGGGCCAAATCTTTGTTTTCACACCAATGTCTTGCGCTCTATATGCGAATTATCAGAAACCTCCTTGAATTAGGTTTAGGCTTAAAATATGTCAAAAAAGTGTAGAAACATTAACTATACACAAACAGGTAGGTTATATGAACTGGATTATCAACACGAAGAAGACTCGTGGTAGGTTTCTCGTATGCGGAAGACGGTCTGGGTGGGTACCACAGCTTTGCAAGTTATTTTGCCTCCAAGCAGTAGTGCTCAAGCATCACTGTGTTTCGGTTTGGAGGGCATTGTAGCCAGTAAAATTTTTGTGCATATAAGACTTAATATCTGGGTTGATGAGCACAATGCAGTGCTACGCAATACTTTTATGGTATTAAAAGTTCTGGCGGCACTGCAATTGTTATAGGCAGGTGTGGCGCTCACCATGAGGCGAACGACATTTATTTTATTTATTTATTTATTTAGAACATTACATGCTCGTCTCATCACTCAGAACCATAAAAAAAGATGAATACCGAGGCGAATAACTTGCTCGTCTTATACCCAATAGCCATTTAGCTATTATCTAGAATCATAACTAAGCTGGTGATTTAACTGTTACAGCTATTATTATGCAATAAACCGATAATATTATTATAATGATTCCAATATTATAATTCAACAGTTAAGCAAATTGCACCGGGGACTGTACAGAACTGTACGTGTCAAGGGCAAACAGATGTGATCTCTGTTATGGTTAATAGCTTTTATTATGTATACCATAGATATAGGTAATGTAACGTATTGAGGAAACATTTAAATTATAGCATAGTAAATTATAGTATAATATGTAGCGCTCGTTGCGTAGCTCACCTAGCCGTTCGTAATAGATCTGTTAGGTTAAGCAACGTTCGCAGCGGTCACAAGTTGGATGGGTAACCGTTTGTGTGGTATTTAGATCTGAGCGCTAACGTGCTTCGGAAGGCATGTTAGGCCATCGGTCCCGGTTGTTGTCTTAAGAAAATAACCTAAGTGTTGTGCACCAATCTGCCCCTAAGATGCCGACCCCGCATAGGTAGACCATACATACATATATTAATACAGAATTTATGTAGTGTTTAGTACTAGTACAAGCAATGGTTTTAGAACGTTCATCATTACCTTACTTGAAACAGAAACGAACTGAGTAGGAATCCCAATAACTTAAACATCAAGTATCAAATAAGCTATCTACTCAATTGTTTAACAATATAAGGTAACATTTCATGTTATTATGTTGCAATTTCAGGGAAACTTAAAATATAATTTTTGACGTCTTTGGTGGAGACAAAAATATACCCAAAACGTTTGCTGGCGATATAAACTTTTTAAAATAAGATTACATTTAGACAAAATCCAATCTTTTTTTTTACGCTTAATAGATCTATGTTTGGCCACGATCTCGCCTGATGTGAAGCGATGATGTGGCCTAAGATGGAGCACATAGATCTAGAGAGAGACAGCAGTTGAGCGGCTGCTCAGACCCGTCTCCCCGACGGTTCACCGAACATCATCCCGCTTGACGGCATGGCTTTGTTCGGTGGGTGGTATTAAAACCACGGCCAGAGCCCACCACTCCAAAGTGCGTAAGTGGGTTTCAACACGATGTTTTCCTTCACCGTTTTAGAGCGAGCGTACAAAATATTGGCAGAGAACATCATAAGGTCATTTCTAAGTTCTCCGTCGTACACAGCTAAATGCCCGTTAAAGTAACACAACTTGGTACATTAAGCCGGCCTAACGATGATTACTGGCTGACAATAGGCCGACTACAAGTTACTACTGTACCCTTTCTGATTTATGGTATGACAATTTGTTAGAGTATCTGTAGAGAGATTTTAACGAGTTTCTGCACTGTTTATGAGTGAAACTGAAACATCTAAAAGAAGATTGGCGCTTCTTACAAGACTTAATATCAAATCTAATAGAATCTAGCGTGACGTTGCGGAAATTTATCACAAATATTACATTTTGCGGAATTACAGTAGACATTTTTATTTCGTTTTAAGCTTAATATCAAGAAAATTAAGGTTTTCGAATCACTTGGATTATATCAATCAGAAAACTTAAAAAAGCGGAGACAAGTATTGAATTAAAAAAATAAACCATTAAGTACTTTCTTTAATTCGTTTCTTATCGTCATTAAATCAGCGCAGAATGACACCCCACAAACTATTGAAATTAGCGCCAATGAAGTAAATATTTAAATATTAGTTTTTGAAAAGTCTATAAATCTATGCTTAAAAAGAAGATCAATTTGACATCATTTAGAAACAGTAACTTGATTGACAATACAGCTGCCTTTACTTGAGGATTAGTACCCAAAAGTAAAAACAAAATATATACTTCATAATATAATCTCCAGATACTGAAAAGAACCAGATCCTTTACATAATATGTCTATGATTATGACAAATAACAGCCCAATAAAATTGAAGATAATAAACGACATACAGAATTATACCAAAATACTTGTATATTTTATCTAAAGGTCTGAAAACGACGATAGTTTTAATTTGAATTATACCGAAGCAGGTATCGTTTTTCCAAAAATACCTATTACGGAATCACTGATCAAAATCGATAAAAGTATCAGAACAATACTTTTTTTATGGAATTGAGTGTAGAGTCGTGCATGTCGTTCTCCTGATGGTAAGCGTCGCGTCTGCCGATAACAATTGCTGTGCCACCCAGAACCCTTAATACCATAAAAAGTACTGCGTAGCACTGCATTCCGCTCATCATCCAGATACATCAGATATTAAGTCTCATATGCCCAGTAATTTCGCTGGCTACAGTGCCTTTCAAACCGGAACACATTAATGTTTGCGCACTACTGCTTCAAAATAACTGGCAAAGCTGTGGCAAACGTACACATTTTTTAGTTATTAGCACAGAATATTATTAGTAATGATACAATAACTATGTGGTTTTACTTCAAGAAATGTAAGGTACAGTTCTATTATCAACTCATCAACTAAGGTAATTATTCATCGACATAACGTCTGCCATTACAATAATTTAATTACACTTAATCATCGTATCTACGAGTAATTATCTATTATAATGTCACTGTTCACATACTATTTCAGGATTAATTCGTTTGGCCTAGCAAGCATTTTAGTCTACATAATCCATAAAGCATTACTGTGTTCCGGTTTGAAGAGCATTGCAGCAAGCGAAATTACTGGGCATTATGAGAATTATTAGCTAATTGTTTCAGGGTGACGAGCGCAGTGCAGCGCCGCGCAGGATTTTGCAAAACAAAATTCTGGGTAGTGCTGTTGCTGTTACGGGCAGGTGTGTTGCTTACCATCAAGCAAACGATCAGCCCGTCTTGTCAATCAGCTATATAAAAAAAATACGGTGACGTTTCAACAAAAATGAACTTAGCCATTGAAAAAAGTATTCCAAGTCGGGTAATTTTTCTCTAGATCTACAAGCGAAGAGCTCTAAATTCCTAGAAATCCTACTCTATTCTAATCTTTTTTTATGGTACTAAGTAATGAGACCAACAAGCCATTCGCCTGATGGTAAGCGCCACGCCTACCCGTAACAATTGCAGTGCCACCCGGAACTTTTCATATCATAAAAAGCAATGCATAGATTGCGCTCACCACCCCGAGACAAGATATTAAACCTCATATGCCTCTTCTCAACAAGTTTTAGTTTTTTCTAGGTTTAACTAGTTTATCCTGAAATCCTGATATCCAGTAACAGGTATGTCATCAATAAACACTGCGTGATATGTGTTGCTCAGTTATTTTATCTAGTAAGTGTTATCGGGCAAGGTCACGGCTTCCATCGATTAGTCAGTGGCCACTGCATTACTTTGCAATGATGATTACTCTAAGCGTAACAACCTGAGGCACAGAATTATTAATAGTACGTATGTTGAGGTATGTTTTCAAAGAAACTATAAATGTATGTACACAAGTAATATGTATTAATTTTAATGTATACCTTTAGTACCGTATGTTTATTTTATTTTTATATTATTGTATGTATTTAGAATATTTCATATATTATTACTGTGTATTTTATGTAATAGGGGATCTGACAGTAATCGAGAAAAAATCTAAAATGTAGTTAGAACGAATGTTTGTCGAACCAGAAAGATCATTCCATCAATATTTTTGTTAAATAATAATGATTTATATTTTTAAATCAATAAATAAAATCTAATAATTCGGACATTTTTAATCTGTTCTTCATGTCAAACGAAACAACAATCACAGGGCATGACGTCATTTGTAGGCAAATGCCGTGAGTCAAGCTTGTGTTTATTTTACGTTTTTGCTTTTAATAAAATGTATTTTTGTTAATTTTTTTGTTCCATAATTACAATATCGTCCCCAAACTTCACAAATTATATTTCAATCTCTTTGCAAGTTTTATTTCGAAAAGTTTGTCGTTTTCTACCTTCATATGACGTCACAATTTTTGAGGTGACCTTTTGCGCGGCAATATTTGAAACATACTATTTAAACATAGTTTTAGGTAGTTTTAGAGCTTTATTTAATTAAAATAGTATTTTTCGTGGCTATATATATTAATTGTGGTTAATATAAAACTCTTTCTGAAAAGTTGTCCGATCCCCTATTGGTTAATGTAAGTGTATTCAGATATTGAAAACCAAGGTTTAATTATTTTTGCGTTATTCCGCTCCCTGCACGGTTTGGAAGAGATCGCGTGTAGCGATAAGACCGCCAATTGTAACACTACTAAAAAGCTTTTATTATTTGTTTTTTTTTATATGATCTGTGTGTTTCAATAAAGAGTTATTTCATTTGTTATTTTTCATTTTATATTTTGGTAACCCCGACGCAAAAAGGAGGGGTGTTATAAGTTTGACCACTATGTGTGTCTGTCTGTGGCACCGTAGCTCTCAAACAGGTTAACCAATTTGGATGCGGTTATTTTCATTTGCAAGCAGGTTTTCTAGCGGTGGTTATTAAACATATTTTATCGAAATCGGTTCAGCCGTTTTTATATTTTATAAGTTATTGTGTCGGGGGTTTATTTAAAATTTTATACGTGTTGATATTATTGTTGAACCGTATGCAGTTCCGTCAGAATAAATGTTTTCATTATTTTGTTCTTATAATTTAGTCAATGAGGTGATTTTTGCTGCAAACACACAATTATATTCGTGGAAGTCGGTCAAAATCTACTTTACTGGCTACAAACTAGGAAAATGGTAAGTAGAAGTCAAAATTAATATTAATAAAATAAGAGATACAATCAAAGACAGCCCCCGATAAGTGCGAGGACTATTATTGAAGATATGAAAATTACTTATGATTGGATTACTTATGAAAATTATTTATATAACATAAAGCTAAACAACCAAGATTTGCCACAGCAAAAAAGACACTGAAAAATGATGATCGTATTTAATTTTATATGAGGTTCACTCAATAATCCTTATTAGGAGCGTGCGTGGGTTGCAATCATGATAATAAGTAGGTATTCGAGCCCGATTCACTTTAATAAAATCACGGGTTGCAAACCCATCATTTGGATGGTGTTGCTAGAAGAAAATATTGGAATACCCCAAACAATTACAAATAATATCACAACTACGACAATCTGGGTATCTTCAAGTACTGAGTGAATCGGTAATTTCTACAAGTAGGGTCCATAGTCGACCGCGTCGTCACTTTCCATTAGGTGAGGCTACAGTCAAATGCTTGCATAACCATATATTAAAAATATCGTGAATTAAATAAATGATATCACTTAATATTGCTACTATCTGGGAAAAACCGGTGACAGTTATTTTCAGCAATAACTTACATAACTTGTTACAATAAGTGAACTGATTGACAGTATAGATTAGATACCTCATTCCAGCGTACTGTCAATCGCTTCACTTTTCTCTCAACTTTTTTTTGTATGACTTATAGGTAAACAAGCAGACGGCCCGCCTGGATGGTAAGCGGTTACCGTCGCCTATGGACACCTGCAACACTCGGGGCATTACTGATACGTTGCCTACCTTTAAGGACCCTTTTCACCCTACACCCAACTTATCTTACTGTCGATGTACCTTAAACCTGTATCCTTGCGGGGGGCGTTGGTGTTTGTGACACAGTTTTATAACTACTGCGGGCACCACCGATCCGACTTAGATATTGTCAATACAGTAAAAAAAAAACAACTCAGTCTTACTATCTTAAATAATATTATTGTTTGTTTGCTTCTCGGAGTTACAGATTGATTTTGCACAAAAATAGTTCAAGACTGGAAAGTGGTAAAGGATAATTTTCTTTCCGGAATAACTATAAACCTTATACGACGCGGGCTACTCAACATAAATATAAAAGCTTTGCATGCAGTGCATTTTGAATTGTTCAATAAGTTGTCTGGCACGAGATAGGAAAATATATCGAAAGAAAGAGAAGATATAAAGTGTGCTTCACGGGCGGAATCAACTGATCACTTTGATGCCGTATATTATTTAAAATCATACAACCATTTATGGAAAATCGTGCATTTTGAAAGAATAAGCTATGCAATAATAACATTCAATTAAAAACAATGAAATCGAGTGAGTTCTAAATGTATGAAAGTGCGCCTACATTTAGGAAATCAGTTGCACCTGGCAGCCCCAATTTTTAAGATGAGAATTAAAACTAAAACCCAATCCTAAATTGGCGTCGTTTTCATCGAATCCTCGCATCCTAACGGTAAGCCTGACAAATTTATTCAAATGTAAACTTTATCTTTCAAAAGATAAGGTTTATAACAATTGTCGGGGTTTTATGATATCGGTTTGTGAGGCTTTTAATTAATTGTTAGTCATCGGTAACGGGCATCGGTGAGTCAGTTGCGTTCGTTGACATAGGGTTTGGTAATTTTGGGCGTTGACTCCGTGTTACACAAGTTATGAAAGTGAAACCAGCCTAAGACAAAGTTAAGATGATGAGTGAAAAAAACAATATCAAAAATAACGTGGTTCGGACACATTATTAATTATAATTTACGGGTGACACTCACGTTTAAATCGGAGTAATCCAGTAGCAGTAGCAGTAACAGTAATTATAGTTGGATTACTCCAATTTAAACGTGAGTGTCACCGGTAAATTATTATTAATAAAATATCAAAAATATTTAATGAACACAGTTTATGATAATAAAACGGGACTTAATCGCGCTAAAAACATTAATTTTATTTACTTCGACGTTTCGACCAAGTTGCATTGGCCGTGGTCACGAGAAGACTCAAACTCAAAACTCTGTCTTCTCGTGACCACGGCCAATGCAACTTGGTCGAAACGTCGAGCTAAATAAAATTATTTTTTTTAGCGCGATTAAGTCCCGTTTTATTATCATAAACTATTTAATGAACACGTTATTCTTGGGCTTATTTAAAGGAGTACTACATTCAATCAATCAATCAAAGTCCCTTTATTCATTTTTGTCATCACAGACGCACTTATGAACGTCAAATTATCACCATGACTCTACCACTGTTTCGAAAAAGAACCACTACTCAGAAGATACGGCAAGAAACTGAGGGGCATTTTTTTAGAGATTTTGTTTCAATTTTTTGGTTTCTACAATGTTATATTTCTTATGTACCAGTTGGCTACTTTGCAGAAGTGGAATGTTTCAAGTATCTTTGTTTACTAGGTATATAATTACGAACAACATTCCGCAAACCTTTACAAAAAGTTTTAGTACCTGCCACTTTGATAGTGCTCACTGCTAGTAAATAAATACTCTTTTGCGTCTATAAACTATGTTTCCTGAAAGAACGATGGGTATCTTCAAGATCTTCTAAATATACGCGCTCCATCATCAATCCCATTTGTTTAAAAAAGCCGAACGATACGGAAAATATTAACAATTATACATGAGCTAATGATTAGCTGATATTTCTATTGGGTTACATCAGCTGTGATCACCATAAATGGCTGATGTAACTCATTGAAAGTGTCGCAAAGGAGATGAATAAATTTTTCGTGTCTGGGTTGTGGGACTATGGTCCTCGCAGTTCTTGGTTCCCTAGATACAGGGAATCCTAGTTAGGGACTACAATCTATGTATGTGATGATGAGGCGTGTTTATTTATTTATTATTTAGGTTTTATTAGATAGGTGATATGTAACAACATATTTAAAAAAAGACAGTCTTTTTGAGTCTCTATTTAAATTCTGACAACACTAACTCTATCTTAATCCAACCACAATTGGATTAATAAATTTAGAAGATACTAAAAGCTCAAAAATGTGTTGCAAATATTGTGAGTATTAATTTCAACAAATTATCACCGTTGTACGCCATCTTCACAAAACCTGCATAATTTCGCAATAAATTTACTAATATCCACCGCTACCATTCCTCTGCCATTTAATAAATACCTACCATTAATTATACCTTTTAATGAAATCCATCCATGCGTCACGCGTGAGTTGTCCTGACCACAAGCAAGGAGCAAGTCTTGACAGGTCCAGCCACAATTCACTATGGTATTCATAAGGAAATACCTCACATTGTTCGTACCACATTGCCGGTTCTACTGACCAGTTTAATTCAAAAGACAAACACGAGCGTCAATGTAATGACAAAGCTTTTAAGTTCGTGTGCATATTCTTTTACTTCTTAAGCATGTTCTTTTACATTACCCGTTTTGCTTGTCGATTTATTTTTAAAAATTATCTTTACCAGCAATGTAAGGTTAACAGGTTGATATTTAGTATAGCTTTATTTATTGGTAGCAATAAAATTATTGCAATCCCAACAGATGATAACAGCTCAAAACTGCGAAGTTAGGGATTTGAAAATTATGTTATTGTTGTGCAATTGCTTACGTTAGTTGTGGTGACTATGAGTAATATTGCAGGTGCGGGTGAAATTGACAATATTTTGACGATGACTTGATAGCAACCTGTTATCGGTTTATATCATCGGAATTATAACTTGCAGTAGGTAATTTACAATTTGAACATCGGTGTTGGAAATCTACACTCTTTATTAACGGCATCCTGCCTTAAAGTTGTAATAGATGATCTTGAAATTGCAACAACCTTCTGAAAACAAGCCTAGATATTCCATCTGGTAGTGCAGTACGTTCGTCATTTGTTTGTAAATTAAATTGCAAACCTGGGTGGCATGCGAAGTGGCGCAAAAAGAATTCGTCAGCGAGAACTTTTTTTATTGTACTAGCATACAATACAATACAATACAATAACACTTTATTGCACACCAAATAACATATACACAATTATGAAAAATAAATTAAGTCGCAAAATTCATCGTAGTTTTGACGTACAATGGGCGGTCTTATCGCTTAGAGCGATTTCTTTCAGACAACCTTTGGGTGGATAGAACAGGTGTAATATCTAATGCGGTTTGGTGGTGTACATAATAAACAAATAAAATAGTCACAAGTAACTTATATAAATAATAAGCGCATACGAAAAAGAAAAATACAAATAAAAATAAATATATACATGTATGTGTACATAAATATGCACAGTTAAATAAACTATTGGTATATTTAGTATAATATATATTAATAAAGTATTAAATAAGTAGCATCATACATACTAATCATATTTTACTAATGAAACAAAATGAAATAAATTTATTTGTCAGAGTTTCGGTTACAATATTGTGCAAGCTGACATAGCAGTAGTTTTGTCCAACAAAATACGGCCTATGTAGGCGTACAAATATTTAAAAGTTTTATCATCAAACATAATTTTATTTATTTATTTCATATTTAATGTCAATAAAAAATAATTTGTTAATGAAATCCTACTAATATTATAAACGCGAAAGTTTGTAAGTATGGATGTATCTTTGTTACTCTTTCACGCAAAAACTACTACATGGATTTTGAGGACACTTTACAATAATATTGCTTAATTGTCAGAATAACATATAGGCTATTTTTTATCCCGGGAAACCGCGGGTAAACCGCAGGGCGCAGCTAGTTAAGTCATAATTAAGAAAAATATTAAAATTGAAAGAAATGTCAGAGAGTTTAATTATTATGAACCAAGTAATTAAATTACTGTCATTGAAAAAGTCTTTAACTGAATAATAACATTTATTAAGTAGGAAATTAAATACTTTTTTGAACCGTTACAGTACGCCTGCCCATCACAATTGCAGTGCCCCTGAGAACTTTTAATCCCGTAAAAAGCACTGCTTGGCACTGCACTTAGTTTAATAAGAATATCGTTAATTTTGTGAAGAGAGTAATAATAATGCATTATGTAGAAAGTGTAAGAGTGTTTCAATATTTTAGAAATCAAGAAATAATCTCTTACAGCTGAAAATGACAATACATTTGCGACACAATAGACTATATACCTACTTATTAAATACAATAAATAGCCATGTCAATATTGAACATATAGAAAACATACAGTTAGCAATGTACATCCACATTTAAGAACTATGTCTAAATAAAGATTTCAATGACAATGAGCTCAGAGCAAGCAAATGTGACACTAGTGAATATGACAAGGTGATAAAATGGGTACTACTACAGCGTGAACACAATTTGTGAGATAAAATAATGATTAGGGTTGCGAAACGTTGCGTCACGAGCGTGCCTCGCAGCATGATTAAACTTGCAAAAGCAAAGTACAGCCAAGTAAAGGTTAGTCGACGAATAGTGAGGCGATCTGAATAGGTAAAGGTTTTGGTTGTCGATAAACTTATTTTGTTAAATGATGATGATAGTAATATTTCGACAATATAAAAAAAAAGATTAGAAAATACCAAGCCAAGATAAACACTAGAATGTAATTAATGATAAGAAAGAACGTCGCCGAGGCCTAGAAAAAGGTGTCAAGATGATTTAGATGCATACCAAGAAAATTGGTATGAGGAGCAAGACACATGGAAAGAATTGTGGGAGGCTCTTCCCCAGCAGTGGGACAGTAACGGCTAGGTAAAAAAAGGAGAGCAGTGTTTTGATCATCAACAGAACTCATTTTACTGTTAAAGTAGAAACAAACTCCTTAAAACGAAATTAAGATGACGAATCACCAGCATTTTTAGTTTTCATTCCTTGTTGCATAAAAATCAAATTTGCTTACCATAATGGTCAAAACAAAACGCCATTTACAACTAATATGAAATAAATGGTAATGTGATTTAGATAATGAGATTACTAAGGTGAATTCAAGTCCCAATATGGACAACCCGGATTTGATACAAAATTGTATGCTTAAAAGATCTCACCAGTAAAAAAATAATTTAAATAAATCTACAGCAACTCGCCGTAAATGGTTAGAATCTGAAAATGAAATTATACATTAACCACAATAAATATTCTAATCACGTACGACTCATATCGATACATTTTATATTTAATCGATTATTTAAGACACATCACTAGCATCGCGGCTTGCCGATCATTGTCAATTGGTTCGTGACCAAAATGTACGTATCCGCTTATTATCTTAACAATTTTGTATACAATCTCGAGTACTGACTCATTTTTAGCCAAGGTTTTGTTGTAAACGATCTAATTTTAACTAGGTCTCTTGACTGCTTAGATATGACAGACTGCTTTGATACAATCTGCAGAGGAATCGTGTAACTCAACACCGATCCCGATCGCTTTCAATTTCAAATTAATACCGATCACAAGACATGTTTGAAAGCGGTCGGAAACGGTGTTTGTGTTAGACAATGCCCCTGCTGGAGTAGGAATGAAATTATGAGTTGACGAGGAAGGTCTAGTGTCATGACATAGTGCCACTATGTCTGAGCCGTAACTTGCGCGCCCTACGCAGCCAAATTTGAATTCCAACTCGGTCCTGCTCCAATGACGTATAGTTAAGTGTGGATTTTACACGCTTACAAACATTGAAGGAAAACATCGTTAGCCATTCTAACGTAGGTGTAGGCTCCGACCGCAAAACCACCCACCGAAGAAGACTTCACGTCAAGCGACGTAGTTGTGTTTCGGGATGATGGTCAGTGAATCATCAGGGAGGCTGCCTGAGTGCCTAATTGATAATTACTCAATTGCCGTATTCTTTCAGATGTAGGTATGTGCTCTATTTTTGACTGGGACACGGGCCTTCTCACACAGAGAGAGTTTGGGCCATAATCCACCATGATGGCCCAGTGCGGGTTGTGGATGTCACATGTTCTTGAATTTTTGTGTATAATTCTTAGACATGCCGGTTTCCTCACGATGTTTTCCTTCACCGTTTTGAGAGCGAGTGTTAGATCCGCACATAACTTGTTATATCGAGTTGTAATATGCCAGTGGTGCGGTTTCGGACTCGGTGCGTCGGCTTACATATCGGCTCCGGCTTATATATTTTCTAATATAAGACAAAATGTTTCTGTTTCGGAATTCTTAAAATCTTTGAAAACTAAGCCACTGCTGGTCTTCTTATTGTATGACGTAAATAATTTGACCGTAATTAAAACAGGAAGCCCAATTATGTTAAACGAATTTATAAATTACTAATAATATAGGACTTATTTATTAATTACAAATAATATGAAATGAAATATAATTAAATCGTCTCTTTATTTTTATTATAATTATTATGACTTGCCTTGTATAAGGAACTTATATGGCCAATAAAGAATTCTATTCTATTCAATGACGATCTCTTCTACGAAGTACCTCGTGGTTTCGGGAAACTCTCTATGTGACACTCCTACGTCAATCTGAGAGAACTCTTTGGAAAAGCGCTGACGAATGATGTCTAACGGGATTGCGCCAGGCCTTCTATCAGGAAATCTTGGAATCTCTGAATAGCTGTTATCAGGTGCCTGATACCGATAAGTACATCGCCTACCTGGTGAAAAGACATAACTGAACCTAAAAGCACCTGACGTATCTTAAGTACCTACTAAGCGGAATATACAAACAGATGTGGATGAGCTACACTATTAGAGCTAGATTTAGCTGTCTAGTAACCTGTCTAGAATAACAGATGACAGACAAAATAGTAATCGTGAAAGGATTGGCCGTCTGGGTAGGTATCACCACTTTACAGTTATTAAGCCGCCAGGTAGTAGGGCGCAAGCATTACTGTGTTCCGAATCAAAGGGCATTGAAGCATGAGACTTAATATCTGATGTGTCGGAGTGATGACTGCAATGTAGTGCAGTGCTTTTTATTATATTTAAAGTTCTGGGTGGCACTGCAATTGTTATGGGCAGACGTGGTGCTTACCATCAGGCGAACGACTTCCTTGTCCCATTACTTAGTTCCAAAAAAAAGGTAGTGGGAAGGAGTTAGGTTAGCGGGATCTATTTATGTTAAGAAAATAGATGATGGATTTTAAAGCAGTTTTCTCCATAATTTAGAAAATGTAATCAAAAATTGTATCTATTTGCACCCGTACAAAGCCAAGTGCGAGTCTCTATAGCTAGAGTAATAAAACCCAACACAGAAATTCCATTTTATCTACACATTGCCATCCAACTGCGGTTTCACAACAAAACAAATCAAATATTTACATAATAACATCACAAACATAACTGTACCCAAAGCGCATAATCAAACGAAAACAATGGATTCATTATATTAAAGTTTTTTCTATTATATACAAAGTTCAATAGCCAGGTCGGCTGTCAGTAACCTCTGCCCAGTATGTCCGTACAATGGTTTATATCATTTTTATGACGAGGTTTATATTAGCTTCAATTGTATGGGTTGTATGAGTGTCGTAAAACTATATTTAGAGAAGCATTGAAACATAAATTAACCGTAGTTGACCTATAATAGGGCTCCGTAGACACTTTCAAATCTGAGAACGCCACAGATTACTTGCAAGTCACTATAGATATTTTTTTGGCCTAATTAACAAGCTGGATATCGGGTAGTGCAGATAGCGTTAGTAGATTAATTAATGAAAGTAGACATTTCCTTTTCCAGACATAAAGTACATACAAAAAATCATTGGAATTTGTTCAGTAGTTCTTGCGTGATTGAGTAACAAACATCCATCCATTCATCCTCACAAGTTTTCGCATTTATAATATAAGTATGATAGTACAATTAGCAGGAATTAGTAGGAAGTAGGATATTAGTTGGATTCTAAGCAATATCCATATATACATATACCCATATATATCCATATATTCATATGGTATTATGACCAGTCTCATATTACGCTAAAGGCTGATAGAGATGAGAACCAGGCTCAAACTAATAACAATTTTTACGAAAAGTAAACATACCTACGCTAGTATTTTGTTTCTTACTATGCTAATACTTTGTTTTTTATTAGTAATAAGAAACAAAATACTAGCGTAGGTATGTTTACTTTTTGTAAAAATTGCATGTTCGTCCACAGAGTAAATCGAACCAGGGCCCTAATTCACTATGACAACTTGGCGATTCCTTGCTTCAAGGAAATTTCGATACCTTCATTAATAAGCGACATCTGCGAAATTCGTATTCTCTATGACGCGTCACATATATGAATATATGAATGCGTCATAGAGATGTCGTTTATTAATGAAGGAATTGACGTGATTTCGCCAAGTTGTCATAGTGAATTGGGGCCCTGTATGGTTTCAGTTAACCGTTTCGCATTCTTACTGAACGATTTATGCCAAAACTTGCGACTCCGTTTGTGTAGAAATATGTTTATAGAAACAGTCGTTCTTAGAACTATTCATTTTACGAGATGAAACAATTCTGTTTTAAGTCAGAATATAATATAATCCTGTATCAAATTTTTAGAGGTTAAGATAAGATATTATTATTATTATCCAAATTATTTATTTTCTTTCTTAAATTTAAGTTTTTTTCACTATTTCTATAAAAAGTATATACAAAAATATTATAAAAACCTAAACCTAGAGTGCCGCCGGCAGCGGGGCAGGGCCCAAACTACCGGTGGTTAAGGCTGCAGAGTGAGGAACCTCCTGACAATACGTGCCGTGTCAAGGAGTACTGCCTTCTGCATCTTTCTTTATTATTATTATTATTATTTTAGCCGTTATTATTATAATTATGTTAGGCCTCCCTACCTTCCTTCCACTCCTTGCGGGCAAGCCTTCCAGTAGAAGTCCAACTCATCCCGCCATCTCCGTCTGGGCCTGCCGCATTGTCGTTTGACGTAGTGTGGGACCCACTCAGTGGTAAGTTTAGCCCACAGCTCGTTCGACATGCGGCAGACGTTCCAGCCCAAGATAAGATAAGAATCATTTATTTCCAAAAACAGGACTGTTTGGCATAAAAAATATTTTTGGTAATTTAGCATTTTTTCGCTGACTCTACATTTTTTCCAATATCTGTGAATGCAGTTCAGAATCTCAAAAAGTTATGGATGGGTCTCCTAGGAAAGTTTTCCTGTAACCATAACGGTTAAGGTACTCTTACTGTCCTGTCTCAAAAATTCACTCTGTATAGCCAATTATAGATATATAGATAGATAGATAACACTTTATTGCACTTAAAAATAAAACAGAATTACAGTTGGTAACATATAATCAATAAGCACAATAGGCGGTCTTATCGCTAAGCAGCGATCTCTTCCAGACAACCATAGGGTAATTATAGGTAATTATACTAAGGCATCAACTTTATAATATGTACAAGTTGCCTATATGCAAAAAGAAATCGGGGAGAGTAGGTTCATCGCTCACAACCTTTAGCGAGACGTCTGGGCAAGCTATATAAATTGCTGGATGCGGCATTAATTCATAACAAAGCAAAATTACTTATAACCTTTTAAGCTTTTCATCATCATCCTCATTAGCCCATCACGTTGCCACTGCTGGGATTCAGGCCTTCCCTCGTAGAAAGAGTATGAGCCATAATCCCCCACTGTGGCCCAGTGCGAGTTGGTGGATGTCACATGTCCTTGAATTTTGTGATTAATTCTTGGACATGCCCGGTTTCCTCACAATATTTTCCTTTACTGCTTTTAGAGCGAGTGTTAAATCTGCATACAACTTAAGAAAGTCAGTGGTGCAGGGCCAGCGGGATTTGAACGCGGAAGTCGTCCGTTCTCCCACTGAGCCACACTCGCTCTAACTGAAATATGATTTAATTGCATTATGAAGATTTTAATTTTGGATAGCACTATATATTTTTAAACTATCACGCTCTCTAACTCGCAAAACAAATAATAAACATAGTATATCCAGTTATAATAGTTCTGTATAAGTAAAGTAGCAAGTTGCGTAAATAGTGTAGCTCGTGGTCTCCAGTAGGTAATCACAATACAATCTTTACTGCACACCAAATATACAAGAATTTATCACAACAATTCAAAGATATTTAACATCCACTAACCCGCAATGGACCAGCGTGGTGGATATTGGCCCATACTCTATAAGAGAAGGCCCGTGTCCTCACAGTGGGAACGTAATGGGCTGATGATGATGATGATGATATTTCAGTTGAAATTTAAAAAAAAACTTGATTGAAAATAGCCGTATCCAGCCGTCTCACATCTTTGAAAAGGCGCGATCTATAGGCTGCGCTGCAAAGGAGCCGGGTTCGTTGCTCGAGTGAATAACACCGATGCGCCGTGACGTATTGGAACCAATGCACTTTGTAGCTAACTCAACATTTCAGTTTAACGAATGAACTTCTGCGAAATTACTGTGCATATGAGACTTAATATCTGATGTCTCGGGGTAATGAGCGCAATGCAATGCTGCGCAGTGCTTTTTATGGTATTAAAGATTCTGACACTGCGATTGTTATAGGCAAGCGTGGCGCTTAACATCAGGCAAACGACTTGCTCGTCTCTTCACTCAAAAATGAAAAAAAAATAAAATAAAACGAATAAACTATAGCTGCGCATGAGTTAAACTTACAAAGCATTCAAAGTTATTTATATAGACATTGTTATTACCTAATACTCTAATGTTCAGCGAGAGCGAGTGTGGCTCATTGGGAACGCGTGCGACTTTGGATCCGACGCACCCGCGTTCGAATCTCGTGGTAGGTCTCTCGTAAGTGGGAGGCCGTCTGGGTAGGTACCACAGCTTTGTCAGTTATTTGTCACTTTTTATCGTATCAAAAGTTTTGGGTGGCACTGCGATTGTTATGGGCAGGCGTGGCGCTTACCATTAGGCGAACGATTTTCTAGTCTCGTCACTCAGTACCATAAAAAGAAGGCTCGCATCCGAGCAGTGGGAACGTGATGGGCTGATGATGATGATTACTCAAAAATTTTCAGATTAATGACCTTTAATATTTAGATTATGCACCTGCATGTTGGCTATTGCCCTCTTATGCACTTAGGCAATAGGCGGCCCGAATAGCCTTGCAAAGGTCATTCCTTTGGAGCGCATATTCCTTTAAATTGCGTGTCAATTTTAATCATGGTATATTGGAAAAAATAAACATAATTCAATGTATGATTAGGGTTTTGATTAGAATTTTAATGTAATTATTCCCGCCGTATGTGTTATGCACACTGGTAAGTGCGTAAGCTATTGTTGTCTCACGCGCTCGACTGGTAAGATAAATTGATACTGTGCCGATATATTGACAAACAATTAGATAATAATTGTTAAAACCATAACAATTTTTAATTCGCAAAAATTAACCGACTTTAAAAAAAGAGGAGGTTCTCAATTTGACCCTATGCACAGAATACTTAATTGCCGTATGTTTTTTTGTATGTTTCGCGATTACTCCGTATCTTAGGCCACATCATTGCTTCACATCAGGCGAGATAGTGGCCAAACATTTTATTTATTTATTTATTATTACAATAAGAACGGCACAAGCCAATTACACTTATTATTTTAGATATTACATAAAAACAATTCTAATTAATTAAATTACATAATGTCATATATTAAAATACAAAATAAATAACAATTAAAAAAAAACAATTTTAGGTATGAATAATAATTACTACATTTCATTACAATATATTATGTCAAGTTAAAAATACAAATGTCAAGTTAAATACAATAGCAATAATAAAAAAAAATAAAAAAAAACATAAATCTATTAAGTGTAAAAAAAAAGTCATTAATGAACTGATTTGGAAAATTATTTTTGCATTGGGTTCAGCATAGCTTCAAGGTCCATATACATTTCATCGATGTTTAACTTTGGACTTCGAAAATTCATCAGAATTGAAGTCGGTTTTTTTCTTTTCTAAAAAAATGAATTCATCAGAAAATATCGACTTCAAACATTTTGTCTGTCTTTGTTGATATTATAAACTGTCGATCTGCTGTATCAGTTTCAGGTTAATTCATCGTCTGTGTTTCCTGACAAATACCACCTGGAGTCTTCAATTCGAGAGTGATCAGGTATCTTCTAGGCGAGCGTGTTAGATCTTGGCCCACATCATCGCTTACCATCCCCACCTGTAACTAGTAAATAAAAAAAATCTTTAAAAAAATAAAATTTTAGCCATCAAAACTTTGTATCTAGATAAAGACCAGGGGAGACTAGTGACCTGTAGGCTGAGGAGCAAGGGTTCGTTGCTCGAGTGAATAACATTTGCCGTGACGTATTGAAACCGATGCACTTAGGCTGCTCTATAACTATACATGCTTTCTATGCTCTATAACAGGTTACTTGAGGTTACCTACATGCGTGGTTTTACATATGTTTTGCTTTCAATACGTACCAAGGGTTGTGTTGCCAGGTGACTCGAAATGCGCGAGACGTCCCGATTTTTGAGGGTCTGGTTACACGTCCCGATTTAGTTTTGATCGGGAAGCCAAATGTCTCGATTCTTCACTTACCTCTTTAGTCCGTACTTTATTCGATAATTTTGATAAAAGAAGACACACACTTAATGATTATGATTAGTCGTAATGGTTACGTTTGAATTTTAATATATTTTAGAAAGTTTTATTGGATCTATCATTAAAAAAACTGAATATCCATTAAAAGTATTAACGTAGATTCACAAAAAACAGTTTTCTTTTGTAGCCATTGTAGTTGTCCCGATTTGAAAATCAAAATCCCGATTATTTTAATCTTTTGTTCCGAAATTTAACACACTGGAGCTGGCAACACTACATAGGTTGTACATTGAGGTAGTGGGGTAGCTTGTCCGAAGCTATTGAGAGCTAGTAACTAGAATATAGATACTTTTTTTAGGTATAGCTGACTGTATATTTTATCAAAAACTGACGTAAAACTGACGCTGTTTTTTCATGGCAGATCATTGAACTTGTTTACGACGGCCTTTGTGGCGTAGTGGTTGAGCAGCCAGCAGGTCACCTCAAATCGCCAAAAAACGTTCCCACGGAAAAAACAAGTGTTTTTTCGTGTCTGCGTGTTGTGGGACCGTGATGGTCCTTATAGTTCCTAGTTCCCTAGATACAGGGAATCCCAGTTCAGAGCCAAGATGTATATAAATCTTTTGATATCTTTTGACTTTTGATTTAGGAACTTGTTCCGTTAAGTGTTATTTTTTACCACGTGTTTATTAAGTCACTTTCCTGTTTGTCTGTCTGTCCGTCGTTTCGGGTGGAATCGAGCACTTCCTGATTAGCTATCTGACTGATACTTTCAACAAAGATTGTTAAACAACAATAGCATCGAATCATATCCTTACTAATATTATAAATGCGAAAGTTTGTATGTGTGGATGTATGGATCTTTGTTACTCTTTCACGCAAAAACTACCGAACCGATTTTGATAAATTTACGTAAGTAGGTACTTTAGAACTTGGAATAGCACATAGGTTACTCTTAATCTTAGGAAACCGCAGGTGGAACCGCGGGGCGCAGCTAGTTTAAAATAAATCCATGATAATAATGGAGTCTGTTTACTAATAATAATAACGAAACTAAACATTAACTCCACCAAATGGCTGAGCCATAATAACTAAATTAATTTAATTAATAAACAAGGAAGCATTATGGAATTAAATTTCACAAACGTTTGCTATAAAACTCCATGCGTCACTGCTCACTGACGCCATTATTATTATCATTTTATTTATCGCATTACCTTATATTATTATGATATTATGAAGCTAAACGTTTAACAGTAATTATAGCGTTATTCGCATCCTGTGATATTATCTGATGCTATGAAGCAACGAATAATGAACGAATAATGAACGATAAATGTTATGAAGGGACTTGCATCTTCACGTTCATTTACTAGGCGGTAAGTATCTCGCATGCGAGAACCGTGTGGGTAGGTAACACTGCAGCTATGCCAGTAATTCTGCCACCAAGCAGTAGTGCGCACGCATTACTGTTTTCCAGTTCGAAAGGTATTGTAGCCAGCGAAATTACTGGGCATTGAGACTTGAGAGCTATTGTCTCAGGGTGACAAGTGCAGTGCAGTGCCGCGGAGATTTTGCATTACGATGTTCTGGGTGGTGCTGTAACTGCAAAGGGCAAGCGTGTTGCTTACCACCAGGTGAACGACTTGCTCACCGGATCCATATATTTATGTCACAAGATTCTCAAATATATAAAAATCCATAAAAATTGTGAACTTTCACGCTTGGATGTTAGATACAGAGATCTATATTTGCATCTGCAGACTCGCGGCTTCGAACGTCGAACACTTTATTATTATTTCAGAGGTTTCTCTCTCGCGTGAGTGTGTGGTCTACCCTGGTGTTGTAGTTACATGTAGACCACTCGGTCTTCGACAAGGCCTAAGTACTGTGTACACAACAACTGAGGTGATGACCATCTAGATATGTAAGAAGGTGTAGAGAGGCCATGATATGGAGAAGAAAGGCGAGTGAAGAGAGGAGAGTCGAAAATGGCTTAGTATTTTGCTGATAGTTGCATAGTACCACGGGACAGATAAGAAAAACATAATTAAGTGAAAAACAACTAATTGGGCAGAACTTACACGGATTTGTATTGAGGAACAACAAAGAGATATTCAAATAGGTAGAATGTAATAAATTTCCCTAATAATTTCAATTAACATTGTGATGGGTTTTTAATAGAAAATAATAAACGTCTGTCTTGATTAATTCGAATTAATTATTTATAAATCAAAAGCGACTTTGTTGCTACATCACCAAAGATCAATCTTGAGTCAAAATGTTTATATGTAAAACACATTCGCAACACGTTTACGAATAGCTTTTCATAGTTCGTTGTGAAAAGATTACTTTCAAAACCTGTTTCAATATAAAGCCGGCAGCAGAAGCTAGTTAAACAATTTTAAATACAAATTGCGCCAAACACTGCAATTTGAAAAACTACCCACCAAATAAACGGATAGTCTGCTTCCCTGTAAAAACACCACTCCTCCAGATTTATGGGGCCAATATTCCCCTGGGACGCAACGTGCCGCCCGGTTGCGATTTAAAAAATGTATTAGAAAAGTTGTATGATTTAGAGCATTGGACAGTGATATACTCGTAGTAGTGCTTTATATAGTATTATTGTTTAAATATTCAGTGGGAACCTACTTTATATACCTACTTTTGTAAATGCCCACAAATCTAATATCAATAACTTTTCAACCAATATTTTTTTACTTGTGGTAGGTCTCTCGTATGCGGACGGCCGTTTGGGTAGGTACCACAGCTTTGTCAGTTATATCTGCCGCCAAGAAGTCGTTAGCAAGAATTTCAGTGCCTAGATAAAAATTGTATATACGGAAATAGATAGGTCTTTCCGGTTTCCGGCATTATTGTTTACCAGCACCGCCTCTAGTAGGTAAGTAGGGTAAACTATTTTATTATGTACCTATGTGTGTGTACCTACCCACACAGTTATATAGCCATCCATTCAGTATTACACATTTACCTACATAACATATATGTTATGTTACATAACATATATATGTTATGTAGGTATATGTGTAATACTGAATGGATGGCTATATACCTACGGTACCTAGGTATATACCTACGGTGTGTATTGTGTTCTATCAGACTGAAACATTTAGACACAAAAATTCACATTTAAGAGCTAATTTTGGAACCAAAATACCTAGTATATACACGTTATATATTATACTTACCTACATTTTTACCCACCCACTCATTTAAAGAGCTATTCTTATACATATTTATATATATTCCATATATATAGGTATAGGTGCCCATGGTGTGTGCTTTATCAGACTAACAGAATAACAATCAAATAAAAATACAATTTTACTTCAGCTTAATCTTAATTTATTGTTCCGACTCATAATCCTTTTTCTTATACAAAGTTTATAATTTAGTTACGTACATGTAACATGACAAGACTGATAAATACAATTTTGTTAAGTGGCGAATGCCTTTACTTAAGATTACTTCACAATAGTAGCACAATGCTTGCTAAAACTAACTAAAATAGTTAGAAAGGATAACCTATGACTATTAGCCACTGAACGTCTATAGATAAAGATAGCACAAATGCTCCAGCCTACTTACTACCTTTTTAGCGGTGCGCTCAATGCGTTTGGTGGGCTGACTTGACCGGAAAAGGAATTAAGTATGGCAATATTAAACATTCTCGCCCCTTTATATAAAGCAAAAGGATAGTAAATTAAGCTGTACTGTACTACTCTAATAGCCAACAAAATATTTAGTCAATACAATATATTTCATTTAAGTAGTTAGAACTTTACATTTCAATTTAGATTCTAGGTGGTACAGAGTAAGTATAGCGGTGATTTGGTAAGTATTTCAGTTATCTAGGTAAGTAACGAGATAGGTATGTAAGTTTTAACAATAGGTAGGTAATAAGCTATAACATTTTTTTCAAACTAGGAATTTAAAAATAGGAATATAAAGTTATCGATATGAGAACTGATGCATATTTGTCAATTATAACAATGATATGAGAGCTAAAATTGTAGGAACATTAAATTAATTTAGGTAATCAAGGCAATATTGTTAAGTACCATTAGAATTATCTTATTATAGGTATAGGAACAGTGACAAACTTAAGATAGTACTCTTAAACTAAGTACGTACATATCTTATTTAGGAAATAGTACATAACACAACCTAGTACATGTTTTTATATTAAATATATAAAAACATAAATAGTATCTAATTCGTGTAGGCAATAGAAGTAGTATAAACTTAAGATTTTAAATAATTAGGAAGAAGAAAAATTATATTGCTCGGGCAGGGATCGAACCTGCGTCTTCGGAATACCGTCCCGACGCCTTAACCACTGGGCCACCGAGCCTACTGCTCGAGCAACCAAATTTCTTCTATCCTTCTTATATCGTCTTACGGGGACGATAGAACGGGGACGGGGAGTATAAACTTACTATCTATACTTATAATAAAACTGTAACGAAGCGGTTACTGTACATTGAAGATATTTTTGAAAATCAATTTTTTTAGGAGTATATGGTAGCAACAGAACCCAAAAATACAATTTTTAAAATTTTTGTCTGTCTGTCTGTCTGTCTGTCCGGGATAAACTCAGAAACTAGGGCACGAATTTGAATGCAGTTTTTTGAAATATATTCTGTGGAGACCGGCGCTACACATAGGCTTTGTTTCATCAAAATCGATCCAGTAATATTGAAATTATGACGAAATTTAGGAAAAAATATAGGTGTCCACTATAAGTTGAACCACGGAACATACCGGACCCTTTGTGCACATGGCTCAGCTTATACTGGTTTATTACTTACCTTCAGAGTTTGTAGAACTAAGGTATTGGTTCACATGATGGAATTCTAAAAAATGTTTTGTGGAGTCCTAGGCTACATAACAAACTTTGTTTTATAAATATCGGTTTACGAAAACTGGAATTATTACGCAATTTAACAACGTTGAGTACCTACCGATTAGCAATTTCAGTATGAAAGTTTTCGTGAGTTTGATTCATTATAATTATAAATCTATATACTTATAATAAAACTGTAACGAAGCGGTTACTGTACATTGAAGATATTTTTGAAAATCAATTTTTTTAGGAGTATATGGTAGCAACAGAACCCAAAAATACATTTTTTTTAATTTTTGTCTGTCTGTCTGTCTGTCTGTCTGTCTGTCCGGGATAAACTCAGAAACTAGGGCACGAATTTGAATGCAGTTTTTTGAAATATATTCTGTGGAGTCCGGCGCTACACATAGGCTTTGTTTCATCAAAATCGGTCCAGTATTATTGAAGTTATGACGGAATTTAGGAAAAAATATAAGTGTCCACTATAAGTTGAACCACGGAACATACCGGACCCTTTGTGCACATGGCTCAGCTTATACTGGTTTATTACTTACCTTCAGAGTTTGTAGAATTGGTTCACACGATGGTATTCTAAAAAATATTTTGTGGAGTCCTAGGCTACATAACAAACTTTGTTTTATAAATATCGGTTTACGAAAACTGGAATTATTACGCAATTTAACAACGTTGAGTACCTACCGATTAGCAATTTTAGTATGAAAGTTTTCGTGAGTTTGATTCATTATAATTATAAATATTTAATAAAACGGCTAGGACTCACGTAGTTTGTCAAATTAGTCGACCTAGGTTTCGAGCATGTCCGATGCTCTTCATCAGGGGCGAGTTTACACTGCGATATCGCGGCGACTATTGGCGGTGCCGGTGGCGGTGGCTGGTGGAGTGGTATAACGTTGAGTACCGTTGCAAGGCAAATTAGCTGTTTAAATCGAGCCACCCATAGATAGCACGTCTTATCAAGGGGCGTTTTTCTGACTCGCGGTGACGGGTTTTATGGACATGGCGCTGGACCTGCACTGGAGCTGTTTTTTTTAATCAGTTTGCAAAACGCTTTTTTGCTGATGCGATTATGTCGCCTTGGAAAGTAGTAGAGGAATTTTATCTAGCGGTTCCCAATTTTTTTTAGCTATGGAACACTAAATTATGTACCTAATTTTGGCGGAACCCCAACTCATATTTGTAACCGACTTTAAAAAAGGAGGAGGTTCTGTTTTTTTTCTATGTTTGTTACGCGATTACTCCGCCAATTATAATTTGATTTTGATGATTCTTTTTTTGTTTGGTAGGTCATACTTCAGAGGTGGTCCCATATAAATTTTATCGAAATTGATTCAGCACTTTTGCGCGGGTCAGTATATCGATAAAAATGCCGGCCAGCGTCGGCAATTCTCGGAACCCTAGGGTTCCGTGGAACAACTATTAGTAACTGCTGGTATAGACGAACAAAAAGCATAGCAACACCGTACCGGGCCCGGAACGGCCGCGGCGGCTAGCTTGGCACCACGGCGCACCGTCACTGTCAGTTTTGCGTACGAATCGTAAAGGGTCCATGGCATTTCCCCCCGATGGCAATCCCACGCGTGTTATTTCCACCCGGCCTCCGTGGTCCCGTAATATGTTTTTTTTAAACTGAACGATGACATTTGATACGCATACTCGGTCAAAGAAACTATAACACATTTTTCACCAATTTTAAAACATCCCTAAAAGAACTTGCTAAAATGTATATATCTAAATATAAAAATAATCCACTCCCTCAGACACAGACACACACACACACATCACACCTCGAAAACCAAAAACCTATGAAGCTGTTTGGTATGTAAGTTCTATAAGGGGATCATTACGAGAGCGGACAAAAGGAATGAGAGTTTATGTTTTTAAAGATAGGGCTATCAATTTTGGTAATTAGGATTGGGAGCGGAACGGGATGATAACGGGATAAGATGGGCATGGAAATGGGATAAGCGCGAGAGTTACAGAATAGGAGCGTAATGGTAACGATATAGGAGCGGGACTGGAGCAGGAGCGGAGCGGTACGGTAACGGGATAGTAGGGAGCGGTAACGGTATAGGAGAAGGACAGGATCAGTCCAGAACGCGGCGGTTACGGAATACAACCAGGACGATAACAGGATACGAGTGGGAAGGTAACAGAATAGAAGTGGTACGGTAATGAAAAAGGAGCAGGATGGGAGCTGGAACGGGAGTATTTTGGGACAGAAAATGGTCGGAAGCATGATGAATTACTACTACACTACGCGTACGAAGTCGCGGGCAACAGCTAGTTAGGTATAAGGTATGTTACATCTTATAATATTTAGTGCTCTACTGAATAATCAGTAATATATACAAGGAATATACATATTAGGACTTAATAGGATTTAAAGATATAGATAAGTGGGTACATACATTTTGTAGCTGTTTTACAAACTAGTAGGTATGCTTTACTACATATATGTATAACAAAGTAACTTTTTCTAAAAGATTAACTTAATTATTTAAAAGGTATGTACCCTTAATGCATGATACATATAATTATCTTAATGCTAAGGTACATATTTATATTGTAACTAAGGTTAACACATACATTTAATCAAGATTCATATGTTAGCTTCGTACTACATAAGTATCTCTTAAGTTACGATTTTACAGATTTTATCCATGCCTCATATGTATATGCCGCCCATATGGCTTGCCAATGGAACAGTAAACTTATGTTCTATGTAAGTTAGGTAACAATAATCAAATATTTTACTATTAATCCAGTCATTTGGTAGTTTTAACTGAAAAGTTTTGTGGGAGTTTTGGAAATTGTTTTTTTTATAGATTTTGATCTGCTCTTTCCGAATTTTAACTTTGCCACCTTGTATTTTTCCCGCTTGCGCCGCCATATTGGAAGAGCACATCAAAATCTATAAAACTACCAATTTTCAAAACTCCCGGAAAACTTTCCAGGTAATCACTATTTTTCGAACCAAATGACTGTACTATATAACAAGTTTCATTTTTGAACATTTTATACAGCACATTATCTGTGTACAAAAAAGTAGTTATACCTTAAAAATATTAACCAATACAAAATAGGCTTTTTTTATACAAGTAGCATTAATAAGAATAAGATTAAATAATATTAGTTAGTAAAATGAAAGTGTGCAAATGTCATACATAAAAGAAATTAGAAAAATAATCTTCGATATAATAAAGAAGAAATTATAAAAAAATGCCTTGACTCTGCTTTTAAATAAATTATACTAGTAAATTAATTTCTTAATGACTTGTGGCAATTTATTTAATTAATATTTCAACCGATTGGCGTGTGGAACTATGCTTTGTGAAATGCGAACCATCGTCGCGAAACATCGAAGCAAACAATCATCGACTCTATTTCCTTTGCCTCAACTATATTAATTCTTCTTTCTTTTACTTTGCATTTAAGGCCTTTTAGAAATTAATATCAATTCAGCAAGCACATCCAAACAATAATCGACTCTATTTCCTCTAGGTATCTCTACTTCATTAATCCTTCTTACATACGAGGCACAATCCTTAAAGTGGGTTTTCAATCAACCGAACATGACGAACAACAATCCTTACTAATATTATGAACGCGAAAGTTTATATGTATGAATGTATGGATGTTTGTTACTCTTTCACGCATAAACTACCGAACCGATTTTGATGAAATTGGTATGTAGGTGCTTTAGGACTTGGAATAACACAAAGGCTACTTTTTATCACGGGAAACCGCGGGTGGAACCGCGGGGCGCAGCGAGTAGGTACTGTATAATTAAATTTATTGCTATCTATTCTAAGCATTATAATACTAGCTGCGCCCCTCGCTTATAATATTAGTAAGGAAGTAAGGATATAATCCAAACTCTTATACTAATGTTTGGTATCTATGTTCGTGGTTTTAAAAACCCTCCTTAAACGCATGCGTACATCTACTAGGTAGTTATACTTCATCGTTCAGTTCGTTATAAACTGTATGAATGTTTTTTCTGAATCTCGTTTTACAGTAGTGCGCATTTTTATATACTTTTACTAATTTCTATACTCAACTAACTTAACTTAAAAATTTCCAACCGGCAATGTATTTCAATTAATTGTTCAAATAATAATATGCAAATATTCTAGAATTTTCATGAATTCTGTACTATGTAGATGTTAAAATATTGTGTAGTCTGTGGTTTTCTCAGGTACTCTGTGGTTATAGTTATCGAAGAATGTAATAAGGGGTTATTCCCAAAGTACTCCATTCTTTTGTTCCAAGAAGATAAGAATCCCATACATTAATCCTCAAATTACTCCATAGAAATATAAGTATATTGTTTTTTTTTTTAAAGTTGCATTTTACTCCACGTTTAGCTGGTTTTATTCTCAAAATACTCCATTGATTTTTCAGCATCAAATACCTAACTACTCCATCTAGATATTATAAAATTAACATTTCATTTTCAGTTTCATTCTACTCCATGAGATGTTGAAAAGGTACAGTCAGTCACAGTATTTATAAGCACTGTACCAAAACAATGCAGACGAAAGTTTTTTTTTTATTGTGTTAGATGTTTACGTCTGTAGTAATTGGAGTAAACCTCGTCACACCACATATTTTTATTGCATTATATATTACCTATTTATTAAAACGAGTGTGAAAGAGATAGTTCCAAAGTCAAGCTGGAAAGCAGTGTCGCTATCACTAGTGCCGCCAGTATCGGTTCACACGCATAGCGCGATCAATGTGTTTAGAGAGAGAGGAGAGTAGAGTATGGTTTATCTATGTTTAAGTAAGGTGCAATACACTTGCCTTTTTTGTAATAAGCGGATTATGGTCATTATATACATCAAGGTTAATTGGTCAGTTGAATTCACGGGACAAACAGAGTGCTATAAAAAAAGAAGAATGTATGTATAAGGAGCATTCTGACGACATTGGGGCCACTGGACCAAGTATCGAAGTCCCGGGGGGCAGAAGAATTTTAAAACGAAGTCAAATCTGTTTCATGGACGGAATCTTTTGGAGTTGTCCCATGCCGTTTCATCAGATCTATTCGATACATGTGGACGTGGGTAGCAATGAGAGTCAAACTCTAACATGTCAAGTTGAGTTTATTCTTCTACCCAATAAAGAGCAACATACATACGAAGTTAAATAAATAAATAAATGCTCTGAGCAAAACATTTCCCAATGCCATAACCACAGGATGCAAATTTCCACTTCAAACAGGCAATATCATAGAACACACTCCTGCTGTAAACAGAACCCGACACTCTATAAACAGGGACCTGAAACTGGCTTTGATTTTATTTTGATTGGTACATTTCTAGAATATTATTTTAAAATTAGGGCTAGAAAGAGACTTATTGTTTTTATTATTCAAGTTTGATGTATTTTATTATTTTAGGTAAGTTCTTTTCTGTTTTTATTACTATCGTGTTAATTTAACTTTTAATCCAGATACACAATTATTTTTCAAAATATTGTGGTTGATTTATTCAAAATTATATTTAATCTAATATATATTAATAAATATAAACAATTACAAACCAGTTACTGTATTTTATTCCAACTTTTCCTCGTGGTTAAATATTTTTTTATAAACAGTTTTGCACCTGACTGTACGTCAACTATCTTTTGGAGTAGGATGCAGCATAAAACAGTTTTTTTTTAATTAATAATCATTAAACAGAAATGGTTGGAGTAGTTTGAGAACGAATATACGGTTTATGAACTCATTATACTACAACTTATTACCTGAACAACCCTTTTGAAACTAGTAGTGTGGAGTACTTTGAGAACATTTTTATATTCTCATGGAGAAGAATGAAACTTAAATTATAAAATATATTTTTGATATTTTTTACGTGGAGTAGTTTGAGAAAATTTCTTGGAGTACTTTGGGAATAACCCGTAATAAGAAACATGTAATAGATTTATTACAATTTTGTTGAGAAACTAATAAATAAAAAGACGCTAATTCATAAGCGTTACCGTGTTTATTAGCTTTAACCGGCTGCGGCATAAGGAAAATTTAACATGAGTATCAACGGTAATCAAGTAAATGGATACCTATTGGTGCATGTAATCTTTTTTCATTTGCTTGTTTAATACATTCACCAGGGATGAAAGGAGCTTGATGAACAGCAACTGAAATAATTAAAATTTACTACCATTAACATTTAAGCGTAGTTGAAGTGAGTACATTAAAGCATATAATACATTATATATATCCGGGCCGGTCTTGGCCTCGGCGATCAAAGTTCGTTTCATATTTGGTAGGTATATTTATTGGTATTACGAGCCAGGATGTTTAGCTGTTAAGTGGCTCGCGCACCCTATTTTTGTTGGAAAGGTCCTGGCGCAGTGAGAAACATTATCTAAACAGTGTAAATAATATATTATACACTACGTATAACTGTTAGAAGAATGAAATGAAAAACATTAACCCTAAGACAAATAAGTGTTTAATAAGAAAGTACTCACTCTCTGCTGCCTTTAATGTAATTGAAGCTGCTACATGAGGTTCCTCCACAGTCATGTTTGTTACATTTTCAACTGAAATCAAGGATGAATTGATAAATTGTTCTTCGTGAATAACTCTCTGTTGCGGGGACAGCAGAGAGTTTATGTTGTAGGTATTTTTACCCACTAAAACCCCACGGTGTTCCTCCTGCGCCTTTTACCGGGTCTACGAGTATGCTTTCTTATTCATCATCGTATTCCTCAGTATCTTTATTATTCCTCATCATCAGGGACTATGAGGACCATGGTCCCACAACACACACGAAACAAATACATGTACTTGTTTTCACGTCGCGGGAATCAAACCCATAACTTCGGTGGTTGTACTTAGATTTGAGCTTAATTAAGACAACTTTTATTGGTTGACTTATTTCGCACACTATTTGTTATAGATTTTTCTAGCACATGAAGATTCAGACTTGACACCCACGTGATTATTACAAAACTATACGCCGACCGCCTGGCCGAAGATGGCAGTTGTCTCAGTCGCTTGTCGAAAGCAGCACTACAACTATGTGTAAACAGCGACTGTGTTGTGCGGTGTTTATATCTGAGCGCTATCGTGCTTAGGAGAGCACGTTTCTTGTGTGAGGAAAACAGTCGTTAGGCCATGTCGGAGGCCTTCAGGCAGCCTAATAATTCCGACACCAGGGTTGGCTACACACCCATACAAACACCCACACATTTCATAAAATTGCATAAATATCTAGCGCTTTTTCGTGTTGTTAAAACCAGCAGACGTGGAGTGTAACTTTGACGACCTAAGGCCTCACTCTGAGCTCTAATATAAATAAATGTGGATATAAAACAATTTAGTGTCTTAGTTGAGTTTATACCTGGAAGACAAAGTGATGGCGCTGCTAGAGCACACAACTTTTTTGAATAGATATAAACTTGATCAAAATGTCTTCGGAAAACTTTTCGGTTCTTGAAATTATAATCTTCATCCAACACTTTAATATGATCACCAACTTTGGTCACCCTTCCTTTAAACATTTCATGATTATTTTTTGGATTTGGAAAGTGATAAAGTGGAGTAGGTACCTAGGATAGAAAATGAAAAAAGTAAAATCAAAACTAAGATATGATTGACCCACAGCAATTTCAGATCATGCAAATTGAATAGAAATTCACTACAACCAGCAGAACATCCTTTCCTGGCACACAGCACGCTTTTTGAGTTAGTATAATATTATTGTATCACGAGTCGGGTCCTGTGGGCATAACACAGTCACTCAATGGGAATGAAGAATGAAGGTATATCTAGAGACGTAGCATCAGTCGTTGAAAAGTCCGGGGCATATATAATAAGTAAATCAATGGGCAATCCAAGTATCCAGGGGCGCAGCAACAGTCATTGAAAAGTCCGGGGCATACACAGTACCTAAGTAAATCTATTGGCAATCAAAGTATCCAGGGGCGCAGCAACAGTTGTTTAATGTAGGGTCTAATCACAATAAATCGATGGGCACATAGCAAAAACGAAAAAACGAGTCTTTGGTAGGTTACTATCGGTTTGTTTGAAGCTTAAAATTTTGAACTTGACATGACATATATGACGTCACTTACGCATTTTCGTAACGGTTTGATAGATGGCGCTATAATAAATAACAGTGCTCGTACTTCTAAGATACCAGAGCATGTTTCAGTGTTCCGGTTAGCCAGCGAAATTACTAGGCATATGAGACTTAATATCTGATGTCTCTGAGTGATGAGCGCAATGCAGTGTTATGCAGTGCTTTTTAAGGTTTTAAAGTTGGTGGTACTGCATTAGTTATGGGTAGGCGTGGCGCTTACCATCAGGCGAAAGACCTGCTCGTCTCATCACTAAGTAAAATTAAAAAAAAAACTAAAGAATATGTAACAGTCACTCTAAAAACGGTAAAGGAAAACATCGTGAAGAAACCGGCATGTCCAAGAAATAATCACCAAAGGACATGTGACATCCAACCCGCACTGGGCCAGCGTGGTGATAGCCAATACTCTCTCTATGAGAGATGGCCCCTGTCCCAGCAGTGGGAACGTAATGGGCTGATGATGATGATGACAGTCAATTTGGATTGATGCAACTTTACTTTTTGTAAACAGAAGGTCCTGAGGTCACCATAATACAGGATTTGCCTAGTGTAGGACCCGCTGGAAATGTTTCAATTTACGTACTGATTTTTTAATTAATTTATAATATAATAATAATCTCTCGTCGCCAAATGAACGGCGGCCCTTAAAAGGGGCCTGTTTAGTGGTTGGCGACGACATGCCTAATTTTTTTCCTTATGAGGTGGAACTGACAGGTGCCGAAGTCTCATATCATAGACCGGTTCTCATCGATTAAAAATTCACCTTAATAGCCCAATCATAAGTAGTTTCCATATATCCAATAATAGTCCTCGCACTTATCAGGGGCTGTCTTTGATTGCATCTTCTTAATGATGCACTTAGAGACAATCCCCGATAAGTGTTACCCATTACATATCTAAAAAAAAATGGTCTAAGAGGCCTCTACGTGTTGGAGTCATGTCCCCGCGCAAGCTTTCTAAAGGACCTGAGTGACATAAGAATTAAAAAAACCGCTGACAGATGGTTTGTATTTTTTGCTCAATTTTCGAAATATTTATAAATACAGTGATTTTGTAATTCAAATTACCCCAATCATCGCCAATATACATATATTATAACTAAACGAAAACAATACACAATACTACTCATATAAACCATAATACAGGAAAATATTCAGCACATATATTATAAAAGTGACAATGTTAAATCATAATTTGGAGAAAATATGCAAACAAATTCAAAAACACCCATATGTGGTTAATAAGGGACATGCCCAAGAATTAATCACAAAAATTCAAGGACATGTGACATCCACCAACCCGCACTGGGCCAGCGTGGTGGATTATGGCCCATTCTCTCTCTATGAGAGAAGGCCCGAGTCCCAGCAGTGGGAACGTGATGGGCTGATGATGATGATGATGATGATGCTACGCTATGCTATGCTCCCGGGGGGACTGGAAAAACGTTCCTAATTTCATTGCTATTCGCAAAGATCAGCAACATAGCGGCCCATATGAAATTGAGTGACTACATCGTTTGAATTTTCGGCAGAAACTCCAAACACTACCTTTGTTCACGCACTTGCTTGCACAACTGTACTTAATAGATATCACGGATTGGCGAAATTCGACGTTTAGGCGAAGAGTTGCTGCCGTTGCTGTTGTTGGCGGGTTTTGATGTTATTTTCACATTCCGTCATCGTCATGCGCACACACTTACAATAAATAAGATAGGTTTTCATACTCTAGAAATAATTAATCATCATCATCATCATCAGCCCATCACGTTCCCACTGCTGGGACACGGGCCTTCTCTAGTAGAGAGAGAATGGGCCATTATCCACCACGCTGGCCCAATGCGGGTTGGTGGATGTCACATGTCCTTGACTTTTTGTGAAAAATTCTTGGACATGCTGGTTTCCTCACGATGTTTTCCTTCACCGTTTTTAGAGCGAGTGTTAAATCCGCACATAACTTAAAGTCAGTGGTGCGGGGCCAGCGGGATTCGAACTCGGGTGCGTCGGATCGAAAGTCGCACGAGCTCCCACTGAGCCACACTCGATCTTAGCCATACTCGCTCTTCTCTTTTGAAAAAATGGCCCAAACTCTGTGAAAGAAGGCCCGTATCCCAACAGTGGGAACGTAATGGGCTGATTATGATTATGATGAAATAAAAAATATGTCAAAATAACATTTTTAATTCAATTCTATTCATTCATGTCAAATTAATAATAATAATATTTAAATAGTGTCAAATACAACATTATAATAACTATCAATATGATAATAAAACTTATTTATCTCTAAAAACAAAAAAGTTTCTAACAATTAAAAAGTATTAAATATTGTGTACATACGGTTATCGGTTGAGTCAACTGCCTACAGGTAATTCAAATATTAAAATATTTTTACGGCGTTTATGTTACATTCTTTTACACGGGATAGCGATTTTGTGCCCTGTTTCCATGTAGCTTTAATATAGTAGGTATACCTACATAGTAAGTGTACCAGCTACCTAGGCTAGGTAAACAAACCCCGAGGCGAGTGCGGGTCAACCATCAGAGCGCACTGAGCTTACGACAAACCAGTCACGACTTTCTGGTACCTTGACGTTGTAGAATATACCTACCTATTATTTATACGTAAGAACCTATCTAGAATTGCACACAATACCTAGAGATGTGTAGATATTTTTATTCTTTTTGTATCCTATCCTAATAATCTTACTTCATATCTTACTATCCTACGCTACTGATATTATAAATGCGAAAGTTTGTGAGGATGGATGAATGGATGGATATTTGTTATCACGCAATAACTACTGAACAGAGGTATGTAGGTACTTTACGTCCAGGTAAAGGACATAGGCTAATTTTTATCCTGGAAACCCGCGGTTGAAACCGCCGGGAACAGCTAATATTTCGTAATCTAAGGATTTCATGAGCACGCGGATATTATCAAATTTTATATAATATATATTTTATATAATCAGTGGTCCTCAATTTTTCAATACTAGAAAAACAATTTGTGTCAATCCATGAATATCAACTTAAAAAATCATATTTTTTATATTTAATGCACTGGCGCATGCTAGGCAAAAAATTTAAGATGTTAAATAAAAAGGAAGAAATAAAATTATATTGTTCGGGCAGGGATCGAATCTGCGTCTTCGAAATACCGTTTTGACGCCTCAACCACTGGCCACCGAGCCAACTGCTCGAAAAACCAAATCTTTTCTATCTCTCTTATATCGTCCTACAAAATCGTTTTTAAGAAACATAAAATCCTATTAAATGCAAAAAAAACACTATCCAAAGAGAAACTTACTGAAATTACAGTTTTCAGGGGCGACTTTAATAGTCGCGTCTGCACGTGGTTTTGTTTGTTTTTACACTTTGGACTCCATTGTCGCAGGTTGCGGCTATCTTCTGGGATGTACAGCATGATGCCAGAAAGATATATCAAAAGAAATTCATGTAGAATGTTGTATACACCTGTAAAAGGTATACATGTCAGAATGTACTTAGCTATAAGAAATGTTTTACCATAATTTAGTTAATATGTATACTGTTGGTGTTTCTCACAATAAATAAAGAAAAAACAAGTAATAATGCGTTATTTTAGAATCTTGTACATAGATTTTGAAAGCGTATCTTTCTATAAAAAGCATACTTCGAAAACAAAAAAACAACACGAAAAAATTTGATAGACAATCAACAGAGTAAGTGTAACCAATTAAAATAATGATTGGACTTATTTATCTAATATTTTACATAAATCGATTCTCGCCTAAATCTTTATGAAAGAATTGTTACCATAATTGAAATTGCGATCGGAACTTTACACAAACAGCCACTGCGTCTACGCTATTAAATCATTTTATTAGGACAATGATAAAATACAAACCAATTAGAGATAGATTAATTGTGTTATGATTTATAAAAATGTGAAAAAAAATTGGTAAATCATCTTCCGTCATTCGATTTAAAAAAGAAAGCTCTAGCAAAATCAGCACAACCAGCGTCAACGACACTAAACATTTGTGCTGAGCAAAAACCTTCTCTGGCACCACAAAGTTCCTGTAATTTAACAGCCTCTGTGGTGTAGTGGTTGGGCCGGTAGGCTGAAATCACATACACCTTCGGGGTTGCGGGTTCGATTATCGCAACGGGACAAATGTTTGAGCGCAAATTAAAAAAGCGCAAGCATTTGTTTCGTGTCTGGGTGTTGTGACCATGGTCCTCGTAGTTGCTGGGTTAATACAAGAATCCTAGTTATTTTTTTTTTTTTTTTTTTTTTTTATCTGTTAATTGGCTTGCGTTTGACCACTATGTCACCTGATGGTAAGCGACGATGCGGTCGACGATCTAGCACGCTTACCAAGATAGTACCCGTTCACTCGAGACTTGAAGATTCCCAGATTATAGCTATCGGGAAAGACTGACTCTGGCAGGGAGTTCCACTCGTTAGCAGTACGCATAATAAAAGTGGAAGCGAAGCGCTTAGTACGCGCGGGAGGAATGTCCACCATAAAACGGTGGCGTATTGCCGTACGTCTTGTAGTCCGATGATAAAATGGGGTTGGGGGAATTAGTTGGTGCAATTCCGACGCACACTCACCGAAATGTATCCGATAAAAAACTGATAGCCTGGCAATTCTGCGTCGATGTTCAAGACTGTGTAGTCTTGACTCGAATAGCGCGTCATCACCAATGAGTCTCTTGGCTCGCCTCTCGATTGAATCAAGTGCCTCAAGTTGATATTTAGCTGAACCATCCCAAAGGTGAGAGCAGTACTCTATACACGACCGGACTTGCGCTTGGTATAGATTCAGCAGCTGTTCCGGTGTGAAGTAACTCTTCACCTTTGCTAGGATGCCCAGCTGTTAGGGGCTAAGATCTAAGTCTGTGATCGTTGGGCGTATATTTTATAATATATTTATTTATTTAAATATTTGTATTGTTTGTTATTTATTGTACCCTGTACACTGTATTTTATCTTGTATGTCTTTTTGTTTTTTTTTTGTTGTCAAATATATGTATTTTAATTTTTTTAACAACACGTAAATCAAATCAATCAACAAAACCCGAACACTCTGTAAATACAGTTGTCCGTCGGTCGCGAACACCAAAACCGACTCTGGTGCAATTAGTTTGTACACTGGAATAGCATTATTGGACTCTGAAAAAGGCATCGCCCTGTATTTTTAAGAGAAAAATCCCATCGACGGATAGACTGGGGTTGTTTATTTTTAATATGAGATTTTACCAATAAAATATTTATTTATGCGCAGAAGTGACACAAATTACGTCGACATAAAAATATATATATTAGCTTGCTGTTAACCTTTTTGCGTTGAATTTAGGTATTATATATTTATTATTAATTATTAATATTATATAAAACTGGAAGACCATCACTGACTGACTGACTGACTGACTGACTGACTGACTGACTGACTGACATATTGACAGAATTGTTCTCCCAGATGCCGTTATGGTGGGTGGAAGTGTTTGGTATGGTTGGATAGAGGATGTTTTGAAACCAACCAGAAAAATCCGAAATCACCAGAAAGTGGTTTCCGTGATGGAACTGCTCAGGAGATCTCGGAAACTATAAATCGGATGGGGGTACCGCTTGAACTAAATATGCCCCAAACCTTGGGCCAATTTTGAAAATTTGAAAAAAAAGATGGCCGCCATACAAAAAAACATGGCCGCCATACAAAATAAAAATGTAAATAACTTTTGAACGGTTAGAGATAGGTATAGGGTGCTCGACCAAATGTCATAGAGGGCGATGAAGGAAATTTGAAAAAGTTGGAAAAATTAAAAAAAAAGAAAAAAAAATGGCGGCCATTTTGAAAGTTGCTCCGATCCGACTGAAATTTTGCATAGGGAGGTTTTCTGCGGCGTAGATTACGATTATGAAATAAAAATTTAGATTCCGCCATTTTTCAAGATTGCTGCCATACAAATGTTTTTTTTCATGACAAAATAGGTGAAAATAATATGCAAATAACTTTTAAACGGTTACAGATAGGTATAGGGTGCTCGACCAAATGTCATAGAGGGCGATAGGGGAAATTTGAAAAAGTTGGAAAAATGAAAAAAAAAGAAAAAAAAATGGCGGCCATTTTGAAAGTTGCTCCGATCCAACTGAAATTTTGCATAGGGAGGTTTTCTGGGGCGTAGATTACGATTATGAAAAAAAAATTAGATTCCGCCATTTTTCAAGATGGCTGCCATACAAATGTTTTTTTTCATGACGAAATAGGTGAAAATAATATGCAAATAACTTTTAAACGGTTACAGATAGGTATAGGGTGCTCGACCAAATATCATAGAGGACCATAGGGGAAATTTGGAAAAGTTGGAAATATTAAAAAAAAATAAAGAAAAATGGCGGCCATTTTGAAAAATGCTCCGATTTGACTGAAATTTTGCATCGGGGGGTTTTTTAGGTCGTAGATTACGATTATGAAAAAATAATTTGGATTCCGCCATTTTTCAAGATGGCCGCCATACAAAAGATTTTTTTCCGAACAAAGAGAATAACTCTAAAACCGTAATCGATAGGGAGCTTCTATAAAAAAAAAACAACACCACCCCACGCGAGCTGCTTTAGCAGCTCGCGCACGCCACAAAATCACTTGGATTGCGCCATTTTCCAATATGGCCGCCATACAAAAGTTTGTTTTCAGAACAAAAAGGGTAAACAAAACTTTAGAACCGTAATCGATAGGAAGCTTTAAAAAAAAAACAGCAGCCACCCCCCCACGCGAGCTGCTTTAGCAGCTCGCGCACGCGGCGAAATACTAGTTCTATTATATAATTAATTAATATAATATAAAAGTGGATTACCATCACTGACTGACATATTGACAGAATTGATCTCCCACTTGCCGTTATGGTGGGGGGGAGTGTTTGGTACCGTTGGATAGAGGGTGTTTTGAAACCAACCAGAAAAATCCGATATCACCAAAAACTGGTTTCCTCGATGGAACTGCTCAGGGGATCTCGGAAACTATAAATCGGATGGGGGTACCGCTTGAACTAAATATGCCCCAAACCTTGGGCCAATTTTAAAAATTTGAAAAAAAAGATGGCCGCCATACAAAAAAACATGGCCGCCATACAAAATAAAAATGAAAATATCTTTTGAATGGTTAGAGATAGGTATAGGGTGCTCGACCAAATGTCATAGAGGGCGATGGGGGAAATTTGGAAAAGTTGGAAAAATTAAAAAAAAAGAAAAAAAAATGGCGTCCATTTTGAAAGTTGCTCCGATCCGACTGAAATTTTGCATCGTGGGGTTTTCTGGGTCGTACATTACGATTTTAAAAAAAAATTTTGGATTCCGCCATTTTTCAAGATGGCTGCCATACAAAAGTTTTTTTTCCGGAAAAATAAGCCAAACAAAACTTTTGAACCGCAGTCGATAGGAAGCGTCTATAAAAAAAAGCAACACCCACCCACGCGAGCTGCTTTAGCAGCTCGCGCACGCCACAAAATCACTTGGATTCCGCCAGTTTTCAAGATGGCCGCCATACAAAAGTATTTTTTTCAGAACAACTGAACTTAAATAACTTTAGAACCGTAATCGATGGGGAGCTTTTATTAAAAAGCAAAACACCCCCCCACGCGAGCTGCTTTAGCAGCTCGCGCACGCCACACAATCACTTGAAATCCAGCTTTTTTTCATGATGGCCGCCATACAAAAGTTTGTTTTCAGAACAAAAAGGGTAAACAAAACTTTAGAACTGTAATCGATAGGAAGCTTTAAAAAAAAAACAGCAGCCACCCCCCCACGCGAGCTGCTTTAGCAGCTCGCGCACGCGGCGAAATACTAGTTCTATTATATATAATTAAAAGACCACTGACTGACTGACATATTGACAGAATTGATCTCCCACTTGCCGTTATGGTGGAGGGGAGTATTTGGTACCGTTGGATAGAGGATGTTTTGAAACCAACCAGAAAAATCCGAAATCACCAGAAAGTGGTTTTCTTGATGGAACTGCTCAGGGGATCTCGGAAACTATAAATCGGATGGGGGTACCGCTTGAACTAAATATGCCCCAAAACCTGGGCCATTTTTGAAAATTTGAAAAAAAAGATGGCCGCCATACAAAAAAACATGGCCGCCATACAAAATAAAAATGCAAATAACTTTTAAACGGTAAGAGATAGATATAGAGTGCTCGACCAAATGTCATAGAGGACGATAGGGGAAATTTTGAAAAGTTGGAAAAATTAAAAAAAAAAGAATAAAAAATGGCGGCCATTTTGAAAGTTGCTCCGATCCGACTGAAATTTTGCATCGGGGGGCTTTCTGGGTCGAAGATTACAATTATGAAAAAAAATTTTGGATTCCGCCATTTTTCAAGATGGCTGCCATACAAAAGTTTTTTTTCCGGAAAAATAAGCCAAGCAAAACTTTTGAACCGTAGTCGATAGGAAGCGTCTATAAAAAAAAAGCAACACCCCCCCACGCGAGCTGCTTTAGCAGCTCGCGCACGCCACAAAATCACTTGGATTTCGCCATTTTTCAAGATGGCCGCCATACAAAAGTCTTTTTTTCAGAACAACTGAACTTAAATAACTTTGAAACCGTAATCGATAGGGAGCTTTTATAAAAAAAAGCAAAACCACCCCACGCGAGCTGCTTTAGCAGCTCGCGCACGCCACACAATCACTTGAAATCCAGCTTTTTTTCAAGATGGCCGCCATACAAAAGTTTGATTTCAAAACAAAAAGGGTAAACAAAACTTTAGAACCGTAATCGATAGGAAGCTTTAAAAAAAAACAGCAGCCACCCCCCCACGCGAGCTGCTTTAGCAGCTCGCGCACGCGGCGAAATACTAGTATATTATATAAAACTGGAAGACCATCACTGACTGACTGACTGACATATTGACAGAATTGATCTCCGACTTGCCGTTATGGTGGGGGGGAGTGTTTGGTACCGTTGGATAGAGGGTGTTTTGAAACCAACCAGAAAAATCCGATATCACCAAAAACTGGTTTCCTCGATAGAACTGCTCAGGGGATCTCGGAAACTATAAATCGGATGGGGGTAACACTTGAACTAAATATGCCCCAAACCTTGGGCCAATTTTGAAAATTTGAAAAAAAAGATGGCCGCCATAGAAAAAAACATGGCCGCCATACAAAATGAAAATGTAAATAACTTTTGAATGGTCAGAGATAGGTATAGAGTGCTCGACCAAATGTCATAGAGGGCGATAGGGGAAATTTGGAAAAGTTGGAAAAATTAAAAAAAAAGAAAAAAAAATGGCGGCCATTTTGAAAGTTGCTCCGATCCGACTGAAATTTTGCATAGGGGGGTTTTCTGGCTTTTAGATTACTTTAATGAAAAAAAATTTTGGATTCCGCCATTTTTCAAGATGGCTGCCATACAAATGTTTTTTTTCATGACAAAATAGGTGAAAATAATATGCAAATAACTTTTAAACGGTTACAGATTGGTATAGGGTGCTCGACCAAATGTCATAAAGGCGATGGGGGAATTTTGGAAAAGTTGGAAAAATTAAAAAAAAAAGAAAGAAAAATGACGGCCATTTTGAAAGTTGCTCCGATCCCACTGAAATTTTGCATAGGGGAGTTTTCTGGGTCTTAGTATACGATTATGAAAAAAAAATTAAGATTCCGTCATTTTTCAAGATGGCTGCCATACAAACGTTATTTTTCATGACAAAATAGGTGAGAAAAATATGCAAATAACTTTTAAACGGTTACAGATAGGTATAGGGTGCTCGACCAAATATCATAGAGGACCATAGGGGAAATTTGAAAAAGTTGAAAAAATTTAAAAAAAAAAAAAAAAAAATGGCGGCCATTTTGAAAGTTGCTCCGATCCGACTAAAATTTTGCATCGGGGGGTTATCTGGGTCGTAGATTACGATTATGAAAAAATAATTTGGATTCCGCCATTTTTCAAGATGGCCGCCATACAAAAGATTTTTTTCCGAACAAAGAGAATAACTTTAAAACCATAATCGATAGGGAGCTTCTATAAAAAAAAAACAACACCACCCCACGCGAGCTGCTTTAGCAGCTCGCGCACGCCACAAAATCACTTGGATTGCGCCATTTTCCAATATGGCCGCCATACAAAAGTTTGTTTTTAGAACATAAAGGCTTAGATAACTTTAGAACCGTAATCGATAGGAAGTTTCTATAAAAAAAATAACACCACCACCACGCGAGCTGCTTTAGCAGCTCGCGCACGCGGCGAAATACTAGTTCTATTATATAAAATTGAAAGACCACTGACTGACTGACATATAATTGACAGAAATAGAAGTGGTACTTGCCGTTATGGTGGGGGGTAGTGTTTGGTACGGTTGTATAGAGGATGTTTTGAAACCAACCAGAAAAATCCGAAATCCATGGAAAGGTGTCTCCGAGATGGAACTGCTCAGGGGATCTCGGAAACTATAAATCGGATGGGGGTACCGCTTGAACTAAATGTGCCCCAAAACCTGGGCCATTTTTGAAAATTTGTAAAAAAAGATGGCCGCCATACAAAAAAACATGGCCGCCATACAAAATAAAAATGTAAATAACTTTTGAATGGTTAGAGATAGGTATAGGGTGCTCGACCAAATGTCATAGAGGGCGATGGGGGAAATTTGGTAAAGTTGGAAAAATTAAAAAAAAAGAAAAAAAAATGGCGGCCATTTTGAAAGTTGCTCCGATCCGACTGAAATTTTGCGTCCGGGGGTTTTCTGGGTCGTAGATTGCGATTATGAAAAAAAATTTTGGATTCCGCCATTTTTCAAGATGGCTGCCATACAAAAGTTTTTTTTCCGGAAAAATAAGCCAGACAAAACTTTTGAACCGTAGTCGATAGAAAGCGTCTATAAAAAAAAAGCAACACCCCTCCACGCGAGCTGCTTTAGCAGCTCGCGCACGCCACAAAATTACTTGGATTCCGCCATTTTTCAAGATGGCCGCCATACAAAAGTCTTTTTTTCAGAACAACTGAACTTAAATAACTTTAGAACCGTAATCGATAGGGAGCTTTTATAAAAAAAAGCAAAACCCCCCACGCGAGCTGCTTTAGCAGCTCGCGCACGCCACACAATCACTTGAAATCCAGCTTTTTTTCAAGATGGCCGCCATACAAAAGTTTGATTTCAAAACAAAAAGGGTAAACAAAACTTTAGAACCGTAATCGATAGGAAGCTTTTAAAAAAAAACAGCAGCCACCCCCCACGCGAGCTGCTTTAGCAGCTCGCGCACGCGGCGAAATACTAGTTTTATATATATATATATTTTAACGTTGTTTTTTGTACTTATCCTTTTCTGAAAAAATGACTAGGTATATTTTTTATCTGTGGTGATAACAACTTATTTTGACAGGACTTTTTGGCGGGAAGTGAAAAATGGCACAGTTCGATGTTGTTTTATTTTCCAAACAAGTGTTATTTCGAGTGATCATGTGGAGTATTAACCATTATGTGTTTGTAAACGTGCACGAGTGTAGGCAAATGAAACAAAATAGAGAAAACATTGCTTTTTATGTTCTCCCAAAAAGTCCATGGAAAGCATGAATAAAGTTGTACCACTTTATTGAAGCACTAGGAGAGGGTCCGGCTTGTTGCTGTTGACCTTCATTCTCATACAAAAGTTAAATAAATGGAATATTAAACTATCAAATAAAAACTAAGTAAGACATGGCGGTATGGTCCTAGAGACATTAGCGTGCCATAACGGGTGAACAAAAAAAATATTTTGCAGTTAAAATACACACCTTTAAGCTTTTCTTCTTAAAGGAATAGAAAGTTTGGCCAACAACAGAAGCTTTCAATACTGAGAAGGAAAAAGGGAATTTATTTGAAAAAACTGGTCGATACCTCTTCATAAAGTGTCACAAAAATTTAAAAAGGCTCATACTCGAATAATCATCAACTAGCTCTCGACGTTGGGCGCCAACTTTCAAGGGGCTTAACTCCAGGCAAGTTTTAATAAGACTTTCTGAAAATATCGACTGGCTGGACATTGCTGCAATTTGAGACTTTGGAGTTCCCGTGAGCTTTAAGCTGGGTAATAAATATTTCTTTGGTAAAGCAGAAACTTTTCTGTTGATTAAAGTTTGATGTGATCATCATTATCAGCCTATATCAGTCTACTGCTGGATATAGGCCTCTCCCATAGCACGCCACTGAGCCAGCTGTATGTTTTTTTTTCTAATGAGACACCTCAATAACATTACAATCTACCCTAATAAGACTAATAAGTAATTTGAGTTTAACTTAAACTGCTAAGTAGAGTAAAACTAGGAATGAGTCCATCAACACTTTTCTTACTGTCTCTATTAAGGCGAAGACACTATGTTCTTGTGTTCTTTATGAGTAGCACTATTATACTACAATACACTGTCACTTCACTATACTAACTCAAAAAGTTTTGAGCCAGCTGTATGTGACCAAATTTTGATATTATTTCCAATTTTAAAGCATCTCAGGCCATTATTATTTATTCAATTGAATGAATATATAAAATTATTCAAAAAATGTAAAAAGATAGCATTCATATTTAAACATCAGCCCCGCAGCGGTACCAAAATTTATAGAGAGCATCATTGTAATGCAGACGTTATAACAGTATAAGAAGAAACGCCAAAATATGTTTACATGTAATGCCTGTTATGTCGAAACACTGTGCGGTGCTACAGAATAAAAAATTTGAAGATATTATTAAATAGGCACATAATGAACTTTGATAAGTCATATACACATAGGTAATACAAATCAAAATAAAAATACGTTAAAAACTGTAACATATACATATCACGACTTTGGAAAATATATGAGTAAGCGGGCCCAGAGAAGAAATGCGAAAACTGACTCTACCAGTGCTTCAGCAATACGCCCGCTAGAGAAGATAGCACCAAAAAACTCTGCATGGAACCGAAGAACAATATTATCAGACGAAAGAAAGACTTGTTCTCAACAAGAAACATTTTAGGAAGCTGGTTTCCAACCTTGATTAATAGAGTGGTAATAGAAGAAAACATCGCAATCATGTGATATTATTTGGTTAAAGAAGTACAGTGATAACTTTTAAGTCCAGTTCAAAACCATTACTCGTTCACGCGATGCTAATATTTTCAAATTGAATTATACAGAACGTCTGCTGTAAAGACTTCACCGCTACCGATTAATATTCCGGTTATTCCTCAATTGTCTCGTTCTAAAGATATATCTGTTGCAGACCTACCTATTGTCCCCTAAGGACTTACAACTGACTCTGCACATAGCCTATTATTTAGAAAATAAACTATTACACGCAAAAACAAACCTTAGCTTGACCTAAGACAGCTTCCTTTAGGTTGCACTGTAATTTCAGGCCAAAGCTTTGGTCATTGCAAGCAATTTTGACCTGTTTCGTTCGGATAGTAAAGCAGATTCTTCCACGAAGATTCTTATTAGTTGGGATGTTTTGCTATGGATGGGTTATCGACATTGGATAAAGGGCCAACCATTAATCGTGCAGAGATAATATCGGTCCAGTAATCGCGGATTGCTAAACGATCGGTTACTGCACTCGTTGGCTTGGTGTCGATGGCCCTATTTAGGCTCGGATAAAAACGTATTGAAAACTGACCTGATTTTGACATAACCTTTGACGATGCAATAAAGCTTTGAAGTGACGGTGTTTTAATTTATTTTTAGAATTCGTCGAGAAGCGTCAAGATGAAGTGTTGTTGGTATTAAAACAATTACACGCGGTTATACCAACTAATATTTCTACTGTAGTCCCTAGTTCTACTATAGTAGTTTAAAGTGAAATAAATAACATATTGTAAATTATATAAAATTTAATTAAAAAAAAAAATAGAACACATTACATTAGGTTCAAGTAGATCCATTACACGTTACATACTTTTTACTTGTTTATTTTGCTTATGGAGATTTTTTTATGGAACTGAGTGAAGGGACGAGCAAATAGTTCGTGATAAGCGCCACGCCTGCCCATAAAAATTGCAGTGCCACCCATAACTTTTAAAACCATAAAAAGCTTCGTAGCACTGTATTGCGCTCATCACCCCGAGACATCAGATATTAAGTCTCATATGCCCAGTAATTTCGCTAGCTGCAATGCCTTTCAAACCAGAACACTGCTACTTGGCGGCAAAATAACTGGCAAAGCTTAGGTACCTTCTCAGACGGCTTTCCGCATACGAGAGACCTACCACGAGTAAGAAATGAGGTCTCTATAAGATTGAGATACAACCATTTTGAGTTTAAACGCCGCGATAGGTAAAAATGTAAACTTTTAAGTTCAAACTATAACTTATATTCGTTAACGATCACTTCAGAAATCAAACCATAAAACCAACAACAACAATATTACGTACATAATTTTATTACTCTTAATATTTCAAACTTTAACAACCAATCATAAATTGCAGAATCCCTTTAAACTAGCTTGTTCCAATTTAGTCGTACTATATAATCAAAGATCAGGTACAATAGGTACAACGTGGTACCTACCACAAACAACCTGAACAGGTATCAAATACAAACCAACAAGCTTGAACAAACTTTGTCAAACACACCTCAAGTCAAAATTTGAGATGTAAATTTATCGGTTTAGCCGGATATGTGACTGTTGGCTAAATGTTAGATACAAAGTAAGTCGCAGAATAAATCGAAAATCATTGGAGTAACAAAATTAACCAATAGAAATACTAAAAAAGATAAGGTCACCCTAAAAAGTTAGAAAACCCTTGAACAAATCATAGCAAAAGAGACTCATTGTTGTCACCACAGTAGTAAGACAGGATACAGATAAACATTACCCGGTCCTGACTATAATAATCTCAATCATCAATCTAAAGTATCGTGGACAAAATTATTAACATCATTAAAAGTATTATTTCAAAAGCAAAACAATGTGTCCGACCAAAATTATTAAATAATTCAACAAATTAAGACAGTTTGGTCGGGTTTAAATTTTAAACCCGACCAAACTGTCATAATTAGCCGGATATGTCTCCAACTCTATTAGTACCAACAAAGTCAAGCCTACAATCTCGATGGGTACTCGTACCAATTAACGAAAGTTAGCCAATCAGACATCTGTATTCATTATGAAGATACCATCGACGGACCGGCACAATTACCGTTCAATCTTTGGAGGCATCAACAATGTACCGCGCAAATAGATTTTATATCTTAGATGTGTGGTGCAAGACACAAGCTAAAAGAGATAAATTTGCACTTGAAAATTTTAAGAATATTCCATAAATGCAAAAGAAAGAATGAAAGCAAGCAAACATTTATGCTGACGTAACTGCATACGGTACATCAATAGATAGTAAATTCAAATTACACGTTAAGAATGTACTAATGAGAAAAGCATTTTTTTTTGTGCTTAATAGATCTATGTTTGGCCACTATCTCGCCTGATGTGAGCGATGATGTGGCCTAAGATGGAGCACATAGATCTAGAGAGAGACGGCAGTTGAACGGCTGCTCAGACCCGTCTCCCCGATGGTTCACCGAACATCATCCCGAAACACGACTAGGTCGCTTGACGGCATGGCTTTGTTCGGTGGGTGGTATTACAACCACGGCCAGAGCCTACCACTCCAAAAAACTATGCATATTACTGTTCGTAATAACATAGGAGACAAAGATGATTGGAACAACATTCCACTTCTGCAAAGTAGCCAACTGGTACATAAGAAACATGACATTGTAAAAACCCAAAAATTTAACAAAATCTCTAAATAGAAATGCCCCTCAGTTTCTTGCCGTATCTTCTGAGTAGTGGTTCTTTTTCCTATACAACGGTAGAGTCATTGTGATAATTTGACGTTCATAAGTGCGTCTATGATGCCAAAATGATTAAAGCGATATTGATTTTGATTATTACATACACGGATTAAAGATATACAATAATTATTAAAATAAATAGATAGGAGTTCGTGTAAGGGAATCGCTGCCACGCACAGTGCCGTCAAAAAAGGTCTGAGCTTAGAATAAACTGTTAAAGTTGCATGTAGAGTATGTAGTCAGTATTTATAATAAACAAACTGTAATGACAATATTAAAGGATTGAAGTCAAATCCAAATAAAATAAAATAAATAAATTTATGCCCCACAAGGTGTGCGGGCCTCCCTTAAAAATGCTTGACAATTAAAAAAAGTGTTGACGTTTTCCCTGCTGGGCTGTCAGTAAGGCATAGATACATATTATTACATGTTAGAAATTAACTCATGAAAATTTTCCTGAAAGCACAATAAAATCGACTTGACTTCTTATGCATACCTGGAGGAAGCATGAACCTTATGATAAATATTTCAAACGTACTTGCGGTCAATTTGAAATAAAAATTTGGGGGAATTTGGGGGAGCCCTGTGCCCAGCAGTGGGACAGTAAGGCCTAGACAAATAAAATTTGATAATGGAAACGTCAAAATGTAATACGGAATGTTCACTAACTTAATTTTACTTTAATATTAACTTTTGCCCATTTTCCTAAATGTAAATATTCCTCAATTGCAATAAAAATACTCTTGAATAAAAAAAGTCACTACTAATAAACCGCTTACGCTTCAACGTGGGCATTAAATTAACTGTCTGGACCAAGTCGAATATTTATTATTCATGTCTTAATTATTATTTAAATTACATTAGATCTCATATAACTACCTAATACCTAACCTAACTGTAAAGAAAATATATAAAAGAAGCGGTCACCGATTCTGACGTTTTACGTCGCTATTTTCTTATCACTTCTACGTCCGCGTTTAGTGGTAATAAATATTTATTGCTAGAGTCAGACGGTAGGATTAAGACGGACCTACTCAAATATTGTTCTGAAGGAGTTAAGTCACTTTGTAGCCGATTGTTTTCGGTGTGGCCATCGGCGACCGCTTTTTGATCTATTCCGGTACGTTTATTGGTTGAGAAGTAGTGGCTGAGAAGTTCAGAAGCTTATTCCATAAACAATTGATGTAAAGAGGTCAGTCTGTATTTTTGTTTTTCTTTCAGTACGTATATAATGATCCGAATGCTAAAACGTCAACTGCGACAAAGTATTGTTTCTCAATAAATCATTAATGTCATTACCAATCGTTCGACAATAATAATGTTTATTTTTTCTTTTTGGCCCATATGTGTGTATATAATGTGTGTATATTATGTGTTTTTTTTGTTATTTATTTATTTATACAACACATGCAACTTACAGACAATGTCCAACACGTTACAAGGCAAAACTAAGGTAAGCAAGATGTTCGTGTCTGAACCTGCCTGCTCTATCATTGAATATATCTAGATCTGGTTTTTGAGCGAGCATGTCGTTAAATTACCGTATGACCCTGGCAGTAGGGGCGTTATGTGCAAACCGAGTGGATGCGCGCGGGCGGCGCGAACAGGCGCGGGCGGCGGCCGTGCTCATGTGGGGTGTGTATAATATATTTATTTTGTTTGTATATTCATCTTGTATTTGTCTCTTATTTAACTGTTGGTGATGTCACGGTCACAGGTTCCGACTGAAAATCAGTGCTAAGTTATTTTATTACCTTAGTTTTTTTTGCTGAGTCGGAGCCTTTTCCTGACATCGCGCAACGCTTCATTGTTCTATAATTATATTATGTATTTATTGTGTGTTATAAAGTGTTAGGTAATTTATTTTTTTCTCTCTGTTATTTGTAATGTATAGTATGCCTAGTGTTATAGTTTAAATGTTGCGTGTGTGTCATGAATAAATGTATTTTCTTTCTTTCTTTCTTTTTTCAATATATCCAACTTTCTAAATTTCAACACGTAGGTATGTATCTTTATTGGTACCACACCGATTTGATATGACATTCTCCATATTTTTTATATTAATTGCATTAGCGCATGCTAGGCGAAAACGGTATTCCGAAGACGCAGGTTCGATCCCTGCCCGAGCAATATCATTTTTCTTCTTCTTAATTATTTAAAATCTTAAGATTCTCCATATTATTTAAGTCTTGACTAAAGTAAAGCTACCGAATCCTAAAAACTCCATCAAAACACGTAAGAAAAAAACCACTAAACATAAAAATAACAAAAAATATCAAAAAAATATTTTCGCAGTGACCTAAAAGTCACTATAAAAATAAACAAACCAATTATTGTCAAAACTAACCGGAATAGATTATTAAAATGACCGATTCCGGTTAGTTTTGACAAAATATTTTCAAAGTACAGACATGGTTCAGTTACAGTTTTATAAATGTCTCGTACAGAAAATAAAATAAAAATATCACTGTAAGTAGACAAAAAGTTTATTATACCCATAACAAATGCTGGCTGTGCAAACAGTCTGCCGGAGAAACAAGGTTTTTCACACTGCTATGTATAATTTTAACCAGTTCAAACCGGTTTCTTGCATAAACATTATTCGCTATGAATAAATCTTATCTCGGAAGTAGGAAATAACATAACTGGTGAATATTTTAACCATTAATTGTCTCTAAAATTAGACAAACAAAGTAATATTACTTACCATCATCACACCATGTCCCTTTTGGAGTATATTGAGAGGCCAGTAACAGAATTTACATTGGCATGAGGAAATAGATTTCTTCTAGGCAAGCATGCTCCTTTGTCAACCAACATCAGGAGAGAGTAGCGGTCGTAGCGCAGCTCGCCTAGCCGTTTGTAACAGATCTTCTAGGTTAAACAATATTCGCAGTGGTCACGACTTGGATGGGCGGCAGTTCCGTGCACGTTAAGCCGTCGATCCCGGCTGCTATCTTTGAACAACAGTCGTTAGGCCATGTTGAAGGTTATAGGGCGGTAACTCCTACACCTGGGATGGCCACACATACACACGAGAGAAGAAATTAAAAATTAGCTGAAAAGTAACGTATCATTCAACGTTGACTAAACTACTGCGATGACGAACCAAGTGTTATTGGTGTAAAGGCATACCTTGTTTTTACGTTACCGAGTGATAAGATTAGCAAGTAGTTCACCTGATGGTAAGCGCCACGTCTGCATAAACAATTGCAGTGCCATCCAGAACTTTTGATACTATAAAAAGGACTTCGTAGCACTGCATTGCATCATCACCCCGAGACATCAAATATTAAGTTTCATATGCCCAGTAATTACGCTGGCTACAATGCCCTTCAAACTGGAACACAGTAATTTAATTTTAATTTATTTATTTATTTCAAGTTACACTCATAAAATTACAATTAATAGTGCCTAATGTAATGTTTGCGCACTACTGCTTGGCTGCAAAATAATAATTGGTAAAAATGTGGTACTGATCCGTAAGGCCTCCCACATACGAGAGACCTACCATGAGTAAAACTTAACGTTGGTTTCATAACTAACCATTACAACGAGTAGGTACATCTACATTAAATATATTAATAAATTAAATATATTCAGAATCAGATAGTGTAATCTATCTATCTAGTCGGCTAAACAACGGAAGAAGAAATTCTACACTCGAGTTGGGTGTCCACCGTAGCTCAATTGATAGAGCGTCCCGCGCTGAGGGAAGATTGGGTTGCGGGTTCGAGTCCCAGCCGGTGGTCGAATTTTTTCTTCCCGAAAAGCCTTGTTTGAGTTTTTCGCTTGGCATTCGTTAATGCTTCAAATAAAATATAATAAGTCTATCTATCTGGTAATTTTACGCTTAATACTCTTTTTGCAACTTTTTACTATTCGAGTATATGTAATTTAACCCATTCATTCGTTTAGTTTTTTTTAATGGAACTGAATGTAAGCAATACGCCCATAACTATAACAGCACCACCCAGACTGCTTGGCGCTGCACTGCGCTCGTCACCCTGAGACAATTCGCTGTTGAGTCTCATAATGCCCAGTAATTTCGCTGGCTACAATGCCCTTCAAACCGGAATACAGTATTTTTTTTATCTAACCTATACTGTCCCTCTGCTGGGCAAAGGTCTTTAACAGTTATTTATTTAATCTTTATTTCAGGCCACATTAAAATAAGTTACAGATGTTATTTACTTATTCTACGGCCCATATAAATATATACCTTAGAACTAACATGCATTTAATTTATATGAAAATATGTTTATGTGTCACGTTTTGTCGGTGACGCGGGAATGCTTGTGCACTACTGCTTGGCGGCTGAATAACTGGCAAAATTCTAGATCTCTCGATCATCGAATCTCCGCTTCCTTCGTAAGATGGTAGGTAAGTGATTGCCCTTTTCTCATTATCAGAGGTAATATGTCCTGTAAGGTGACCAACAGCTTGTCAGAAGTGATATTTACAGATACGATATAAAAACAAACTTGCTTATCGGACGCGTGTCGTCGACTAGTCTACGGGCTCGCACCTTGACAGTTGATTGAGATACGGGGGTATCGTGGTTATCTAGGCAGGTGGTGCAGGTCATAAGCTTTGAGCGAGTTACTAAGTCTTAGGTCTCTCTATGTGAGAGGTCGTCTCGGTTGGTACTACTGCTTTGCCAGTTATTCTGCCGCCGCTGCGGCGTAAAGGGCATCGTAGCTAGCAAAATTACCGATGGGCATGATTTATTTAGAGCGATTGTGGCTCAGTGGGAGAACGTGTAACTTTCGATCCGACACACCTGAGCTCGAATCCCGCTGGCCCCGCACCACTGACTTTCTCAAGTTATGTGCAGATTTAACACTTTCTCTAAAATGGTGAAGGAAAACATCGTGAGGAAACCGGCATCTCCAAGAGTTAATCACAAAAATTCAAGGACACATGACATCCACCAGCCCGCACTGGGCCAGCGCGGTAGATTATGGCCCATACTCTCTCTATGAGAGAAGGCCCGTGTCCCAACAGTGGGAACGTGATGGGCTGATAATGATGCTGATGATGATGATGATTTATAAAACTCAAGAATAACATTTGTCTGAAGGTGATGCGCAGGATTTTGGATAACAAGGTTCTGGGTGATGCTGCAACTATATTTCATAATTTGTCGGACTTTTACCACCGCTGTATTCGCGGCAGTAACTTACTTACTCCTATTTGCGCTACTTATACATATTTAAAGATACGAGTTGGAATATTTCTACTCGCTACTCACTTATCACTTGTCCCACCTAACCAATATTATCACAGTATCGTTCAATGAACTCTTGACATGAAGGGCAGGAGTGAAAGTGTTGTGTAAATAACGGAAATTATGGACTTACCATCAAAATAGGCTAGATAAAGGTGCGCTGCGAAAACTCAGGAAAAACTCAAATGAGTAAAAAAGTATTTTATTATATTGATACCTTATGAATACTTATAGCCCATACTAAAAAAAAATTGATACATTTGAACGCATGTTAATAACCAGAAATACCTATTTCTGGTTTTGTTTAGAAAAAAGCTAGAATTCAAATCCAAGGACATAAGACGAGTTGCCCACGTCTTGTCGAAGTCGCAGGTGACAAGAGGGCTGGCTCAATTCTTGTTCGAAGATTACCGTTAGCCAATCAACGCGGAAATGCAGCCAGCGTTCTTGGTGCCTTGCCTCATGGATACCACTTGTATAAATGTTTAGTTTTATATCTTTATAATAGGGTTTTTGTTTACAATTATAAATAGTCATCGGAAAAGACTGCGCCGAACACCGATAATTAAATTAATGAATATTTTTTTATTGAAACATTGTAAAACAGCAATAATATATGTTTATAAATAGTCTTTAAAATAACGCGCTAATAAATTAAACAACTTAAAATTTACTTAGAAATTCCAAGATTCGAAAAGTGCAAATTAAAAAAACTGCGTTCGTACACAGACGTAATTAGTGTAGTATTAATTCCATTTCGCTGCCAATATTGATGGAATATATACCTACCTATAATAACATTAGAAATATCCATTGTTTAATGCTGTACGAACAATTGGCCCTGACTTCATCAAAGTAAAAAAAATCAAATTTATATAAGTTTAGTGCAAATATTTTGTTTTTGCAATAACTATAAATAATTCATTACTCCTTATCATTATCAGCCCATTACGTTCCCACTTATGGGACACGGGCCTTCTCTCATACAGAGAATATGGGCCTTACCCCACCACGCTGGCCCAGTGCGGGTCGCTGGACGTCACATGTCCTTAAATGTTTGTGATAAATTCTTGAACATGCCAGTTCCCTCACGATGTTTTCCTTCACCGTTTTAGAGCGAGTTTTAAATCCGCACATAACTTAGGAAGCCCGTGAACAAAATTCTTGACATACGCCTCATAAATTAAATGGAAAATCACAGAAACTACAAAGTCTGAAAAAATAAACTGATAACATTCAGTGTAATGACGTGACGAGACGATCAGTTCGTTCGCCTGATGGTAAGCAACAACACATCTGCCCATAACAACTGCTACTCCACCCGGAACTTAGTTTTGCAAAAACCTACGCACTGCACTGGTCTTAAGTCTCATAATGCCCAATAACTTCGCTGGCTAGAATGCCCTTCAAACCGAAATCTTGCAAGCAGACCCAACAAACAAGATGGATTCCTGTTAACGATGCGTTAAATCTATGTCAAGATTACGGTAAACGAGGTCATAAAGAGAAATTACCTCCAGACGGCCCCCAAATATCCTTGTTAGGGTAATGGAACTTTCAATGGAAATTGAAAGAAAATCTGGAATCATTTTCATGCAGGGTATTTTTAACTGACTTCAAGAAAGGAGTCTTAAAGCCATTGTTTTGTTCATTTATAAACTGATTCAAAAAATTCATACAAATTTTGCGTTGGGTTCAGTATAACTTCAAAGTGGTCCTATATGACCTACAAAAACTGCGAAAACTGCTAAATGGTGTTAAGATAATTGTCTTTAATTAGTAACTTAGATATATATCACTAAGTTTTTCGAAGAAAAAAAAATAAAATAAAATTTTAAGTTTATTTGTTTCTAGTTTGTATTATTAGGTGACGCTGTTGGATTACCTAAATAAATAAAAAATATAAATTCCACCTTGGACTTCGAAGATACATCAGAATTGAAGTCGGTTTTTTTTTATAAAATGTATACTTGTTATTTTGGGAAATTACGGGTGAAACCGCGGGCCGCAGCTAGTAATGCGTAAAGGAACAACATTTTAAATTACATGTACATTACTACTAGCTTTCTATTCTCATCATCATCATCATCAGCCCATTACATTCCCACTGCTGGGACTCAGGCCTTCCCTCGTAGAGAGTGTATAGGCCATAATCCACTACGCTGGCTCAGTGCGGGTTGGTGGATGTCACATGTCCTTGAATTTTTGTGATAAATTTTTGGGCCGAAAGAAGCCGGCATTTCTTTACAATGTTTTCCCTCACCGTTTTTAGAGCGAGTGTTAAATCCGCACATGATTTCGATGGATTCGAACTCGGGTGCGTTGGATCGAAAGTCGCGCATACTCCCACTGAGCCACACTCACTCACCCGCTTTTCTATTTTCTAAATAGGCACAAAGAGATAATCTCTAAATCCTTGAAAACAAAGGCCCTACAATTAAGCTCGTTTAAAAATGACAATGTAGAGATAGAAAATTACCAGAATTGTTAGTTGAAAGTTATCGGGAGAGCGCTGGGGGCCGTTATTTTAGGCATTTTCAATTATGTAGCGGGCTGGAGTTGCTTTTTGGGGTAGATTTGGCAATCTAGATTGCAGTATTTTAATATCACACTCAAAAAATAATTTAATAAAAAGAAATTGGACTATTTATAAGAAAAAGTTTTCGTAAGTTTTATAACTACCGCCTTTTTATTTTGTAATGAAATTTAATGATAAAATATTTTTAAACTATTATTTATTTACAGTTTGAACATGAATCAAGTCATTGGTTTCTAAGCGTGCCATTTTAAAGAAAAATAAATGGGCTTAACAAATCTAAGCTTTACGTAAGAAATAAAAATATCTAATTGTTAAACACTTAAAAAATATCACACATTAGTGGTAATGGTGAAAGTCCAAATAGAATCGACCAGCAAGTCGTTCGCCTGATAGTAAGCGCCAAGCTTGCCCATAACAATTCCAGCTTTGTACTATTTTAAGATAACATATTTTTAACAGCTTAAAAGCTGAGCTAAGATTAGCTTTTTTGTTAGCGTGGTCGTGTTCGAAGTTTACCTTGCCGATTTGTTTGACCTTTTTTTTAAACTTTTTGTGTCTCTCGTCTGTTTCGGGGGACAACTATGCGGGCAGATTGGCCGCCGGGTTCTGTATCGCTTTGGACCTCTCACACTATTAAAAGAGGCATTTTTAAAGCTTGTAGAACCGCGAATTTTTTTGTTTTTTATTGTGGGAAGTGTTCTGATGTAAACTAGATATTATTTTGGGTTCTTAGTGTCGTTTTTGGAAGCAGTGACAGAGTTAGTACTGATTTCCTGTTGTCACCAGCTGCTTCTAGTGACAACTGAGAAAAGAATTGTCTTCTAGTTGTTTTTGGCTTTGAAATGAAATGTATTTATTTGCATAAAATATGGTGCTTTAAGTTGTTGGACAGGTCAAATTAATAGATAAATTGTATCACATATTTTGTCAGATAAATAACTGACATGCATGTTTCTACTAGTAACTGTTTGAGACAAACAGACCTCGTTCGTTGGTCCTGAGGTTGCTTGGCGTGGCCAGCCCTCAACATAGATTTTTTTTTATGTTTTGACGATTAAATATTTTTAGTTTTCACTAAAGACACTGATTTTATTTTTGCTTCTTATTTTCTCTCGATCAAGCCGTAACAATTTTGCGACCGTGACACGAACTTGCAATATTCGGATGGAAGAGCTGCTTGCGCATCCAGGCATCGGATGCAGAGTCATCGACTTTAAGAGTAATAAGGGAGTTATATGACGCGCCATACATAACATATGAACTTCGTTGCATCCGCAGTAGAGGAACAATAATTCTACTCTAAGGAGGTGGAGTGTTTGAGCCAAACAAACTTCGTTTGTTAGTCCTGGGTCTGCATAGTGGCTCAACCCTCGACGTCACAATCTTATTTTTTGCATTTTCCCATTATATATACAGGTGGATTTTTTAAACGGAACAGTAAGGGCAGGCACCTTAACCGTTATAGTTACAGGAAAAAGTTCCTGAGACCATCCATAACTTTTTAAGATATTCTAAACTGCATTCACAGATTTTGAAAAAGATTTACAGTCAGAAAAAAATGCTAAATTACCAAAAAAAAAATTCTTTGTACTAATCAATCCTGTTTCTTGTAGGGATCAAAAGGCTCTATGGAACCATTTAAGGTATGAGTACTAGAAATAACAGAAATCTCCAAAACTTTCCTCATACATTTTGTACGGCAAGAAACTCTGCGGGGATGTCCTTTTTTAACCTACTTCAAAAAAGGAGAAGGTTCTCTATACGGATATATTTTTTTTATTTTTATTTTTTAATTTTTGTTACCTCGGAACTCCGTCATTTATGAACCGATTTGGAAAATTCTATTCGCGTTGGGTTCAGTATAGCTACGAAGTGGTCCCATATAAATTTCATCGATATGTGACCTTGGACTTCGAAGATACATTGAAGTCAATTTTGTATTTTTCTAAAAATTAATTCAACTAAAATGTCTCGAAATATAACAATAAACAATTATTTGATTAAAATAAACAATTAGGTATACATTAAAATTAACAGAATGTCAAGCAAAAAGCGCGAGTGAGATGTCCCATAGTCATAGTATCAGTAAAAAATATATAAATTATAATATAAATAGGTATGAGAGTAGCAGTTAGGAGTGACCAGACCAGACCAGTCCCCACAAGCAGCAATGGGTCACGAGTATCACTTGCGGATCAACCATCAAAGACCTGTCATTTCCAATCACTATTGCGACAGGGTAGCTAAATGTGTACCCATCATTGATGCTAACTGTATTTTAAAACATGACTTTATAAAAACTATTCCACAAAAGGTAGCACTTTGAAATTACACGGCTCCTGCAAGTTTCAAGTAGTTGGAATTTTAATAAAGCCGTCTTTAAGTTGGATCCAAGGCGGGTCAAGTTAGATCCAAGGAGTTGGGGCCTAAAGGTTGGGTTTCTTTAGAAAGCGGTGCCGCCACATAGCGACCGCAATTTAACGTCGAATGACGTCACTTAAACTTTGTCTAATTGTTGTTTTGTTGCAGAATTTTTCTTTTTAACCGACTTCGAAAAATAGAGGCGGTTCTCTGTTCGATTGTATTTTTTTTTTTTTATGTTAACTACCTCAGAACTCCGTCATTTATGAACCTATTTGGAAAACTCTTTTTGCGTTGGGTTCAATATAGCTACGAAGCGGTCCCACATAAATTTTGACCTTGGAATTCGAAGATACATCGTAGTCGGTTTTTTTTTTTGATAAAACGTATACTTATTACGTCCCATAGAGTCCCACTACACCCAGACACGAAACAAATGCTTGCGCTTATTATTTTTTTGTGCACGTGCATTTGTCCTGTCTAGATTTGAGCCAACCTTCTGCTACACTACAGAAACCGTCTGAATATAACTAACGTCAAGCATTGTGGACGCAATGTTGAGGCACCGCTGTCCTAGAAAACCGCAGCTTAAGCGAAACGAAGTTGATACTTACTAAGATCAAAGTACGTACGTACTAAGAGGTTTAACTTTAGTTTTAGTATTTACTTTAGACACAACCGGTATTCATAATAATTATGAGTATGAAGCAAGCAATGTAAGGGAATTGATGATACCAAGCCACCATACCATATAAAAGAGCATTCCTTTTTTATTTGAGCTTTTTTTAATTTTGATATCTGGAAATTGTTGCGATGGGTTGCAGACTACATGGTATAAATCTCATAGGACATAGATACGCAGAAACGAAGTATAATTTTATTTATTTGCTTCAATTGTGACTGGTCGTAGGTTTCTCGTATGCGAGAGGCCGTCTGGGTGGGTACCACCGCTTTGGCAGTTATTCAGCCGCCATTACTGTGTTCCGGCTTCAAGGGCATTGTAGCCAGCGAAATTACTAGGCATTATGAGACTCAACAGCTAATTGTCTTAGGGTGACAAGCGCAGTACGGCGCCGCGCAGGTTTTTGCAAAACAGTTCTGAGTGGTGCTGTTATTGTTATGGGCTGACGTATTGCTTACCATCAGGCAAACGACCAGCTCGTCTCGTCATACAGTTACACAAAAACTTATTTCTTTTGCATAACTGTGTTGGTATTATAAATGTTTGACATATTTCTGTTTTCTTGTCAAATATTTTAAATTATGTTAGCGAATTAGTGTAATTGGTCAAGGCTGTACTTGTCCGAAAAAAAAGATATATGGCTGTATCTATATTTATATAACATACATAACATGTCATGTGATATTCTTAGGTAATATTCTTTGATTTAAATGAAAGGTACCATAAAAATATTTAAAAAATGCAGCTGCTTCTACGCAATACCCCTGCCCCCTTTTGCCCAGGTAGGTTAAAAATAAATCCGTAGCAAAATCCAATAAACAGCTTATCGGATTTTCCCGCCAAAAATCATTCGTTTGACGCCATCCTCAGACGGAAGTAACCCGAGGGCGCCTCCAATTGTTCACCACAAAGAAAAAAGGTTTAATAACGCTTCTGGCTCCACTTTACTAGCCCGAGTCATAACTTAAGCCAGGAATAAGGCTGAATAAGGCTGAATAAGGCGGGAATTGTACGCGTTCGGAGAAACAATAATAAAAATAATAAATCCCTCTCAAAGACGACTGACAGACGCGAAACTATTCGCCGACGGTTTTGGGGTGGCTACGGGTTTGGCAAATATGTGATATTACCCTGCCATTGAACAATGGAAATTTTTCAGTTCCTAAAATTCAAAATTTTCGATTGAAATTGAATATTTAGTACGAGTGTGGCTCTGTGGAAGCATGTTCGACCTTTGATCCGACGCACCCGAGTTCGAACCACTGGCCCCGCCCACACCCAAACACCCGAATCTCTTAAGTTATGTGCGAATTTGACACTCACTTTAAAAAACGGTGAAGGAAAACATTATGAGGAATCCGGCATATCAAAAAAACTATCACAAAAAATCAAGGACATGTGGCATTCATCAACCCGCACTGAGCCAGTGTGGAGGATTGTGACCCATACTCTCTCTATGAGATAAGGTCCGTGTCCCAACAGTGGGAACCTGATGGGCTGGTGATGATGATAATGATGATGATAATGAAACAAAATTATTTTACCTGGAATAACCAAACCTTCTTCTGCAAAACTTTCAAAATCGAATACCGATTAATAAAAAATTACATTACAGAACGTAATTAACTTAAAAATAACCACCAATATTGTAGACACAAAATGAAGTAAAAGATAACGTTCTTAAAATACTTATTAAAATTAACATAACAGAAATCCGCAATAGATTAAACAAAAACATTTTATGGATTTGCATTGCATTGTCATCGAGTTGTGAGCTACCCTGAAATTTTCAGCCGGATAGCTAATCGGGAAGTGCTCGAAATTTGAGTTGCAAGATTCCATCCTGAACGACAGGCAGACAAGAAAGTGACTTAATAAAAGTGGTAAAAAATGTAGCATTAGCGCAAACTTGATGCATAATATATTTAAATATTAATGGGCTAAACATTATGGTGCATCTATTACCTACAAGCTACATCCCGCGGATTCACCCGCAGATTCTTGGGATAAAAATTATTTTCTTTTCCACCTCAAGTACCTACATTCCAAATTGTATGTAAATCCGATTAGTAGTTTTTGTGTCATTGAGTAAAAAACATGTCAAACATTCTCATTCATAATATTATAGAATTACTAGCTGCGCCCCGCGGTTTCACCCGCGGTTCCCCGGAAAAAAAGTATCTTATGTCCTTCTCCAAGACCTCTAGTACATTTTTACCAAATTTCATCCAAAGCTGTTCAGTAGTTTTTACGTAATTGACTAACAAACAAACATCCATCCATCCATCCATCCATCGATCCATTTACCCATCCATCCATCCATCCATCCATCCAACCATCCATTTATCCATCCATCCATCCAAATATCCATTTATCCATCCATCCATCCATCCATCCTCACAAACTTTCGCCTACATAATATTTTAGAATTATAGGATAGGATAGGAAATATGTAGTAGGATAGTAAGATAATTAATAATTGTTTTTTTTTATAATCTATTATCTAGATGTTAAAAAGAGTAGTTTAGAGAGCAGGGTTAGAGCGAGTGCAGCAGTAAAGGTGCCTATTGACAAGTCTCACATTTTCCAGAACTAAAACAGTCACCCTTCTAAATCCCGTCACCGCCAGCGTCTCAGTGCAGATTCAAACGAAAATACGAGAAATTTTGTTTTACATGAGAAAATGGAAAATTTCCTCACAAGAATACAACATGGGAGAAAAAATGGAAAGCTGAACAATTGAACTTTCCGGTGGGTGTTCGGTGCATGACAGGTTTCCAATTGAACAGTGCAGGTTCGAGTCCCGGAGTGTCAAATGTCGGACGGTGGGAACGCCAGTAGAATCTCAAGTGGGAGATGTTGGGTCGAGGAGAGGTTATTTCGAAATGGGTATAAAGTGCACAATCCGCTCAACATTTTGTTTCCGCTGCTTAATAAATGACAGACAGTTAAAAAAGGTAATAAAAATAATTTTAATACAAAAGTATATCTGTTCATAAGCATCTTTGTAAAAGTTATAGATATATAGATGGCTTTTTTATTAACAGACCTGAAAAAAGGAGGAGGTCCTCAATTCTATTGTATTTTTTATGTATGATGCACCTCAGAACTTCGTCATTTATAAACCGATGCGGGAAATTTTGCATTGGGTTGAGTTACTAGGTGGTCCCATATAAATTTCATCGACATTCGGCCTTGGACTTCGAAGATACATCAGAATTAAAGTCGGTTATTTTTTGTTATAATATGAATTATAAAATGTAACGTTGTGTGCTTAATGAATAATTGCGATTTTTTTAATTCATACATTAATCTAAGAAGTAAAAACAGTTTTATTGGGTATTTTATTCAAAAGCCTCGCCCCCATGCATCTAAACCTGAAAACCGGAACGGTCTAATATCGTAACACTAGACGCCACATTTGCACGGATATTCCGATTAAATACCGAAGCAGGGTTGTACGGCTTTTCGACTTCCTTTTAAAGTTAGATCAATCCAGTTTTTAGTGGTTAAGCTGATTTTTTTTCTAAAACTTGGACGTTATGAGTATCCTATTTTGATTACTATGTCTCATAGTAGGCGAATAAAAGGGCGTTTTTTTGAACGAAAATTACTACCACGGGTTGGGATTTGAACCCGCAACACAACATTCTCAAGGCGCGGGAAGGGCTCTGCCCAATCGAGTTGAGTATTTTTTTTTCAATATAAAACCGAGTGACGAGACGAAGAGGTCGTTCAAGTTATGATAAGCAAGACGCCAAGAACGTTGTTTTGCAAAATCTTGTGCGACACTGTACTGCGCTCGTCACTTCGACGATGTCAGGTGACGAGCGCAGTGCAGTATCAGGCTGAGACAATAGCTCAGTGTCAAAATGTCCAGTAATTCTGCTTGAGATAGTGCCTTTCAATCTGAACAAAATAATTTCTGCAGATTATTACTGGACGGTTGAATAGCTGGAAAATTCGTATGCCCAATTTCCAATGAAAAGAATGTAAACTAGCTGCGCCCCGCAGTTTTGCGCGCTGTTTTCCGAGATATCAAGGAGGCTTTGCGTTATTCCAAGATATAAGCTATCTCTATTCCGCATTTCACTTAAATCCGTTCAGCGGTTACGGCGTGAAGTCAACAAACATACTTTCAGGCTAACACACTAACAAACAAACTTCCGCATTTATAACGAATAAATAGCGCGTGCGTAGTACTAACCTATTAATAACTTATAACTAACCTAGTACTATCTACTTATAACTCAGCCTCTGTGGTGTAGTGGTTGAGCAGGTTGGCTCAAATCTCATACACCACTGAGGTTGCGGGTTCGATTCCCGCGACGGGACAATGTTTGTGCACAGAAAAAAAACAGCGCAAGCATTTGTTTCGTGTCTCGCTGTTGTGGGACCATGGTCCTCATAGTTTATAGCTCCCTAGATTCAGGGAATCCTAGTTAGGAGCCAAGATCTATATATGTGATCGTTGGGCGTTATTTATTTATTTATTTTAATTATTTAACTACCGTTTATATGGTAGAACGTTAGTTATAACTACTTACTTATAACTAACGTACTAACCTATAAATAACGCGTCAGAAGAGATAACTACAGATTTTTTATCACCAGATAACCATTAACCATCCCTTACAAAAACGTAGGTCCTGCAGACTCCCTGTTAAATTGAACTGTTGTTTCCTAAATGTATTAGTGCATTTTGCATCCGAATGCAGATTCGATCCTACGCGATAATATTTCAGCTTTATCACGATGTGGAACGAGGACCGGAGAGAAGACACAGAGCAGAGAAATGAGGGGTATTGCAGAATTAAAATCTTGTAATGCCGGACGAGCAAGAACAATTTGAGAAAAAATAGAACATGACATATTTCAACTTAAAAATAATTTCAAAAGACCATTTCTACCAGAACACATATATCCTTTCAATTACAACCCGGGTATCTTTAAGACAAGAGTGAATAGGCACCTCATGGGTAAACATGCTCTACCTATTACGCTTACCATCAGGTGAGTTGTTGTCAAACGTGAGCCCATTTAATCATAAAAACATAAAATAAGTGTTTTGTTGAATATCGTGACGATAGTTTTGAATAATAAAGGTGCAATACTACTATATGCTCGCCGTTATGACGAGTTTAACACTAAATAATATAACTTAATCAGTGAATATATTAAAAAAAACTGTATCAGCTACAACAATAAAGACAAACATATCAAATAACAACAGAAAATTGAATATAACCAACAACAACTAAGGCAAAAATAGCAAAACACTAAAAGAAAATTGGTGTTCTGCTATTTCCATAGAACAAACCTTGCTCTACGACTCTACGTAAATCTCTACGTAGAGTAAGGCATGTTTATGTCCTAGAGTGGAACAAAAACTGCAACGCGCGTCGCCTCTTTAACATAATAATAGATTCTCTTTGTAAACTATTTATTGAGAGAAAACGAGAAGAATTTAACATCGAAAAGACAATAAGACAATAGAGACTTACACGAACAACGAACATCCTACTGATATTGTAAATGCGGAAGTTTGTGAAGATGTATGGATGGTTTTTTTTACCCTTTATATATCTATGGGTAGGCAACTATTTCGCCTGATGTGAAGCGATGATGTGGCCTAAGATCGAGCACATATATAGAGACGGCAGTTGAGCGGCTGCTCAGACTCGTCTCCCCGATGGTTCACCGAACATCATTCCGAAACACGACCAGGCCGCTTGACGGCATGGCTTTGTTCGGTAGGTGGTATTGCAACCACGGCCAGAGCCACTCCAAAACGTGTAAGTGGGTTTCATCACGATGTTTTCCTTCACCGTTTTAGAGCGAGCGTACAAAATCTGCACTTAACTATAAGTCATTGGTGCAGTGCCGAGTCGGGATTCGAACCCAGGTGCGTCTGATCGAAAGGCACATGAGTTCCCGCTGAGCCACACTCGCTCTAAAATGATGAGGATGGATGTTTGTTACTCAATCACTGAAAACATTACTGAAAGGATTATGACGAAATTTGGTATACCTACTTTAGGTTCTGTAAAAGGACATAAGCCACTTTTTATCTCGGAAACTGTGGGTAAAACCGCAGTGCGCAGCTAGTTTTACATAACTGAAGGACGAGACGAACAAGTTGTTTACCTGACAGTAAGGAACATAGAATACCCATAAAAGGTGCAACACCACACAGCACTTTGTTTCGCATAATGTATTGCGCTCGTTACCCTGAGTCTCATAAAGCAGAATAGTTTTGCTTGATACTGTGCTCTTCAAACTGAAACAGTAACGTTTGCACACTACTGCTTGGCCGTTGATTATGCAACTTGAACGAATAATCATTTTAAAACAAAAAACCCGACTTCAATTCTGATGTATGTTCGCAGTTCAAGGTCGAATATCGATGAATTTTGTCTCGGACCACATTGCAGCTATACTGAATCCAAAACTAATTTTCCATATCAGTTTATAAATGACGAAGTTCTAAGGTAACAAACATTAAAAAAAAAATGCGATTCAGTTGAGAACTACCTTTTGGAGTCAGTTAAAAAAATGCGGTCGCCTCGTTGCTGAATTCTAAAGTGAAGCACTCAAGCTATGCCGGTCTGCTCGTTCGTACACAAGCCTCGCGCACACATTTACATCATGCTATGCCGATCAGCCATCACATCGGCCCTCCGTCCACTCACACAAACATAACACCAACGCCATTGCTATGCTTCTATTGTTGCTTAGCGAGATTCCGTCCGCCTTTTTTATCCGTTCAATTATTTCACATCATCTTATCCATATCTTAGACAAACTTTAAAACGATAAAACGATTAGATGAAATGAATTCGGACAACGGAATCCGATGTCTCACAAATCGGAGTCTTGCTTAGTTTCGAATCAGCGACACAGGTACCTTTTTTACCGTAGGTTTAAGCTTCGACTAAAATAAAAGGGTGAAGGTAGGTATAAAACGAAACTCTAACAGCCTACAAGGAGCTGTTTGCTGTGAAAAGAAACAAAAACGACCAATAACAGATATCAGCAGTAGAATTTAACTACATGGAAGAAATACAAAAACATATGAACAAAAATATTCGTTCGAGCACAAAAATGATATTTTCCAGAAAATAAAACAAACGACAGACTGTCAAAGTCAGTTGGAAATGTTTCTTCTTGACTCTTATCTCTATAAAGTCTTCTAACAAAAAGTTTTTAACCTGCGAACTCAAACCTTGAAGCAGGAATATTCATTTCATTACAAGTTTAGACAAAAGTAGCTCCTCAGAGTAAGCATGTAAAAATAATGAGAAACCACCGCTTCATCACGAAATCTAGACACAAAACATTTATGACATTCTTTCGAGTGAGCACTGAACTTATTTTCGTGAAAATATTACTAATTCCTCTAAAACTTGGGCCAGAGGAATTTCGTTTCTGCGTCTTAGAATTAAAAGCCAACAAATATGCATACCGCATACGAATTTGCATTCAAACTTCGCGAATAAGGATCAACATTATACTGTTGGTGATAAAGCTCAATGTTCTTTGCAAGTTAATTTTTGTGATGTCACTGAAGTATTTGTTTAAAAAATGCGTGATGGTACTTTTTAGGTACTTTCGTATTTTTGAGACACTTTCTGCGTTCTTCATTTAAAAAACTCGTAAAATACGCGAAAGGATCCTACTCTGATGAGTTCTGATGTAAAGGAGCGTATATACTTGATTATAAGGTTTTTTATGGAATTGAGCAACGAGTAGAGGAAGTAGAATAGAATTTCTAAACTCTTTATTAAAACACCACAATATTGAAATAATTAAAAATGAAAATAACAGTTAACTATAATTACGAAATATTAGTGTCATACTGGGCGGGGCGGAAGTAGTTAGTAAGTGCCACCATTGCCCATAACAATACAGTGCTACACGGAACTTTAATATCATGAAATGTACTACAAGGTACTGCATTGCGCTCGTCACCCCAAGACATCAGATAGTCGAATAATCATATACCCAGTAATTTCGCTGGGTACAATGCCCTTCAAACAGGAATACAGTAATGCTTGCGTATCACTACTGATTGGCGGCATAATAACTAACAAAGCGATGGTACCTACCCAGACGGCCTCCCGCTTACAAGAGAGGTCTCTTGTCCTAGTAAAAATCCAGTCAATATTATTACTAGTGACAGTTCGATTAAACAAATGAAATAACAAATAAAAATAACAAGAAATACATTTTATCAAAAAGCCAACTTCAATGTATCTTCGAAGTCCAAATCAAATATCGATGAAATTTATATGGGACCACTTCTTAGCTATACCGAACCCAACGCAAAGTTTTCCAAATCGTTTCATAAATGACGGAGTTCTGAGATAACAAACATAAAATGGCCAGGTGGAGCGACGAGGAAGAAACTGGATGAGAAGAGCCGAAGACCGGGCTCAGTGGCGTTCATTGGGAGAGGCCTATGTCCAGCATAGGCAGGGGCGTGCAGGGGTGTAAGGGGTCCCAACCTCTATCTATCGAGACCCAAGTCAACCTCACCTGCCCGCGGTGCACCCTGCTGATCAGCAAACGAGGCTCTGACGACCGACCGATGGCGGTATATCCATCACAAAAAAGCGTAGCTAAATTCAACAGACCGGTGACGGGCAGCAGCGTCACCGGTGCGAAAAGTTACGCCCTGCGGTCGCCAACCCGCATGTCCAGCGTGGCGACTATGGACACAAACCTTCAAAATGAACGACACAAACAAAAAATGGCCCCCAGTTCCCGGTCGCCCCGCTATTCCTGACCAAGGTGGCGGTCATGGTAACGGCGGGCAGGGGGTGCGAAGAATCCCCGGGTGACGGTAGGCCACCAAAAATCACTCGACCTGGCAACGTATAACGGACGAACACTTAGGCTAGACGAACACATGGCACAATTAGAAACGGAGCTTGAAAAAGTAAGATGGCAAATTCTGGGGTTATGCGAAGTCCGAAGAGAGGGGGAGGACACCGTAACACTGGAATCAGGTCACTTAATGTACTTCCGGGAGGGCGACCAACAGTCCCAGGGTGGCGTTGGATTCCTCGTCAACAAGGCCCTCGCTGACAATGTTGTAGAGATCTCCAGTGTGTCGAACAGGGTTGCATACCTCGTACTGAAACTCACCGAGAGATACAGCCTCAAGGTCGTACAGGTATACGCACCGACCTCGGCACACTCGGATGACGAAGTGGAAGATATGTATGAGGACATATCTTCGGCGCTTCATAACACCACAAAAGCGCACTACAACGTTGTCATGGGGGACTTCAATGCCAAGGTGGGAATACAAGCTAACAGCGAATCAAAGGTAGGTCCACACGGTTACGGAAGCAGGAATCACAGGGGGCAAATGCTCGTTAACTTTCTGGAAAAAGAGGGGCTGTACTTGATGAATTCATTCTTTAAGAAACAGCCCCAGAGGAAGTGGACGTGGCAAAGCCCCGATACTGTGACAAAAAATGAGATTGACTTCATCATGACGGACAAGAAGCACATATTCAGAGACGTCTCAGTGATCAACAGGTTTAATACTGGAAGCGATCACCGACTTGTTCGAGGCTCTCTGAATATCAACTACAAGCTTGAAAGATGTCAAATGATGAAGTCCACGCTCCGTCCTAATCTGCTCCAAACCGTTGTAGGATCGGAACAATTCCAACTCAACCTACAAAATCGATTCGCTGCTTTGGAAACCACTGAGGACATGGACGAGGCTTTCCAACAAGTAGTGGGTACTTTAAGGGAAGAGGGTGTGAAGTTCTGCCAAACCCAGCGTACGGGCACGAAATCGAAGCTCTCGGCAGAGACTCTCCGGCTTATGGACAACAGACGGGAGGATACACAAGCCACGATGTCAGAAAAGCGGGCGCTCAATTCTAAAATCAGTAAGCTGGTGCGACGTGACCTCCGATGCTCCAATACACGCCGTATTGAAAAGGCGATTGAGCAAAATCGGGGGTCTAAAGTTTTCGCCCAGCAATTGAAGCGCTCGCACCTGACAAAGTTAAAAACATCTAGTGGCCAAACCGTTTCCTCAAAGCCGGAAGTATTTGCCGAGATTGAAAATTTCTATAGCCGGCTGTACGACACGCATGCTTTGCCACCCGAAACCTTTAAAGAAGATGCTCGAGCCACGCTCACTCGACACTACACCGAAGAGCTGCCGGAAATCAGCCTGGACGAAATGGGGATGGCGCTCGGACAGCTTAAAAATGGAAAAGCCCCAGGAGAGGACGGAATAACTTCTGAGCTTTTGAAAGCAGGAGGTATACCTGTACTTCGGGAGCTCCAGAGGCTATTCAACTCCGCTCTATTCACTGGGAGAACTCCAAAGGCGTGGAACAGGAGCACAGTAGTACTCTTTTTTAAAAAAGGGGATAAAACTCTCCTGAAAAACTACCGTCCCATCTCACTCCTGAGCCACGTCTATAAGCTGTTTTCGAGGGTCATCACAAATCGTCTCGCAAGAAGACTTGACGAGTTTCAGCCTCCAGAACAGGCTGGGTTCCGCGGAGGATTTGGCACCATAGACCACATCCACACAGTGAGGCAGGTTATGCAGAAGTCCGAAGAGTATAACCAGCCCCTGTGTTTTGCTTTCGTGGACTATGAGAAAGCATTTGACTCCGTTGAAACCTGGGCTGTTCTGGAGTCACTGCAGCGGTGCCAAGTGGACTGGCGATATATCGAAGTGTTGAGATGTTTGTACGACGCCGCGACTATGAGTGTCCAAGTACAGAATCAGCAGTCTAAACATATCCTTTTGCGCAGGGGAGTGAGACAGGGAGATGTTATATCTCCGAAACTGTTCACTAACACCTTGGAGGATATGTTTAAGACGCTGGACTGGAAAGGTAAGGGCATAAATATTAACGGCGAAAACATCTCACATTTACGATTTGCAGACGACATAGTCCTTATGGCGGAATCAGTGCAGGAACTCGACCAATTGCTGCACAGCCTGGCTGATGCTTCTCGACGTATTGGGCTCGGGATGAACTTGGATAAGACTAAAATCATGTACAGCAATCTTATTACCCCGAGACCCATCGTCGTAAACGGTACACCTCTTGAAGTTGTCGAAGAATATGTCTACCTCGGACAAACAATACGGCTGGGTAGAAACAACTTCGAGAGGGAAGCCGACAGAAGGATTCAGCTAGGCTGGGCAGCGTTCGGCAAACTACGCCAAGTCTTCACGTCGTCCATACCACAATGGGCTTAAGACAAAAGTCTTTAATGCGTGCGTCCTACCAGTAATGACCTATGGAGCCGAGACGTGGACACTCACTGTGAGACTAATCCACAAGCTTAAGGTTGCTCAGCGTGCTATGGAGAGGGCTATGCTCGGAGTCTCTCTGAAAGATAAGATCCGCAATGAGGTAATCCGACAGAGAACCAAAGTAACCGACATAGCCCATAGGATTAGCAAGCTGAAGTGGCAATGGGCTGGTCATATCTCACGAAGGACGGACAACCGCTGGAGTAGACGTGTCCTTGACTGGAGACCGCGAATCGGCAAACGTAGTGTAGGACGCCCACCGGCTAGATGGAGTGACGACCTGCGAAAGGTGGCCGGAAGAAACTGGATGAGAGGAGCCGAAGACCGGGCTCAGTGGCGTTCATTAGGAGAGGCCTATGTCCAGCAGTGGACGACTACGGGCTGATGATGATGATGATGATGATGATGTCCAGCAGTGGACGAATACAGGCTGATGATGATGATGATGATGATGAAACATAAAATGCGGAACATAAACATAAATTAGGAATTTTGGCTCGGTGGCCCAGTGGTTAAGGCGTCGGGACGGTATTCCGAAGACGCAGGTTCGATCCCTGCCCGAGCTATATTATTTTTCTTCTTTAAAATCTAAAGATTTTTGCCTAGCATGCGCTAATGCATTCAATATTAAAAATGTAATGTGTACTATTGGTGAACAAAATAAAAAAAAAACTTCTCGTTTTGTCACGCCAACCTCATACAACAGAATAGACGTACATCTGACGTCACAAACGCAATTTCGGCCGTTGCACGTCAAAATGACGTAGTGGAGGAACGTGGAATCCTGAAGTTAATATTGCAATTGTAGTTTGCGAGACGTATGTCGCAGCTTGCAAAATTAATATGGTTTGTAAGTTTGTAACGGAATTGTCGGTAGTTTAATTTCACGAGAGAAAAAGGGATTGTCTTATTTGTAGTTTAAAATGTGTAGGTATTTCTCTAAATACTTAATATGAAAGTAAAATACGTATGTATATTTACTTATTTGCTTAGAACTTTATACCACTTGATGGCTTATCTTTAATTTCATTTTTTAATTTTGTTGTAGGTTAGTTTAGTTTTTAAGTATATATATAATTTATTTTTATAATTTTAATAATTATTTTGCTTGACATTTGGCTGAATGAACAAATTGCGCGAAGCCGTAAAATGTTAAAGAAAACATAACTAAAAAAAAATTCTATAATTATTTTTAGTATAATTTTTAAATTATTATTTTGCTTGACATTTGGCTGAATGGATAAAGCCGTAAAATGTACAAAAAAATAAGTAAACTTAATACTAAAATTATTTATATTTGAATAATATAAATTATTATTTTGCTTGACATTTGGCTGAATGGACAAACTGCGCGAAGCCGTAAAATGTTAAAGAAAACATAACTTTTTTTTTCTTCTCCCCACTTGTTGGATTTGGCTTTGCACGTCTTGTGCATCTGCCAAAGTCAAGTTTCTTTTGATCGAGTTCGGCATGAGGTTGACAAAAACACAAAACATAATACTAAAATTATTTTTCTGTTTTATTGCCAATAGTATTGTATCCTCATTGATTGCTAGACTTTTTTTTGCTAAGTCTGTAAGTTCCATCACCTTTATAAGTGCGTTTGAGTTTTTACGAGGCGAGTTAATCAAGCAAGTCAGATAGAAACGTTTTTAAGATTTTTAATTAACATTATTACTGAAGTCTTTAAAGAATTTTATTAGACGGGAGGTATTTCTTTGATGCAAAGATAAAGAGAGATTGGGCGTCGCTGCGATGACACGACTTCTATCATTGATGTATTTTTCAAGTGACCGCTCTGACCGCGTTGAAATGCCACCCACCGGAAAAATCATGCAGCGACCTAGCAGTAATAGCGCTCGTAGCTTAGCTCGCCTAGCCGCTCATAACTCATCAGCTAGGTTAAGCCATAGTCACTGCGGTCACAAATAGGATGGGTGACCGTTTTTGTGAACGATCTTCTTGTCTCTTAGATACATAAGAAAAAAGTTTGATACAATAAAAATGAAATGAAATAACTCTTTATTAAAACACACACAAAAAAAAGTAAGGAGTTAAATGTTTGGTCGCTTTCATTTATTCAGGTTACAAAAAGCCTAGTCTCCGTCTTTGTCAGCGGAATTACAAACATTGTTTTTCTATAAAATGTATCCAAAAGCTGGTGCTATCCGAATGTATCCTTGATAAGTCACCTCCCGACAAATGTCGTCCCGAAAAGCGTACTTTGGCCTTCTCTCGTCTACGTGAGGTCTTCGTTCACTGTAGCGTTTCAAAGTCAAAGTCAAAAATCATTTAATGAATGACACAGAAATGAGACTTAAATGTCACAAGCACAAATACAAATCAAATGCAAAATAATCTAAAAATTGTAACTTTACATGCCTTTGAAAAAAAAAGGTAAATATATATGTCTACACATTTCTTTTCCATATTCAAATTGAAGTCCGGGCTCAGAAAAGAAATGCGAAACACTTTGATTAAATCCTTATTTATTATAACTACAAAGTTTTTTTCAACACTTAACATTTTATTTCAAAATTAAAAAGAAATGTGAATATACGCAAACAAAATAAAATGAAAACTAAAAGAAAATTCTTTTATGTTTTTTTTATAGAACTGAGTAATGAGTCAAGGAAATCGTTCATCTGATGGTAAGCGCCACGCCTGCCCATGCAAATTGCATGTATTGGATATTGTAAAAATATAGACATAATAATGAATACGGTTAACTTTTTTTAAAACGTGGGCACATATTATAATGAACTGTGAGTAAAACGCTCATGATCGTTTGGTCCCCGAAAGTAAGGCCAGTACAGTGAACGAAGACCACGATGAATACGTTTTACTTTTTAAAACGTATACATTCTCTGTCGGTCCTTTGAATGGAACACTTATAAACATTGTTCCCTGAAGGTAACGTTATTTGTATTTAAAGGGTCCCAAGGAAAACAGGTAGGTACTACTGAAACGCGAAACATTTTCTGGAATTTTCTGACTGGCAAAAAACAACATCTAAGAAAGTTATGAGTTTGAATTTCGTTTATCCACAAATTTTGTATTCGATGTTGTTAGTTTCACGTTGTAGATGGTTTTTTTTTTTTAATCTATGTGAGTAATGAGACGAACTAGTCGATCGCCTTATGGTAATTGCCTGATTTATAGAATAAAAGTTTATTAAATTATAAATGGGTTTTAAGTAACAGGTAAAAAGGTACCCCAACATTTTGAATATCTACCTATAAGTAGGTATTTGCATATTGTTGCTGCATACATTCTTCATAGATTGAGTTGAGTTCGGTTTGATGATGTAGGATTATAGAATAATTCTTTAAAGATATGTTGAGTATTGTTCACAAAAACATTATTTTTCCTTTTTTACTTTTTTCTTTTTTACATCTAACTAGGCCAACGTTTGACCTGACCCACTTTGACGATCTCACCTCATGGGAGGTGACGATGCCGTCAAAGATGAAGTACGCTTGCCTAGTAAGTATTTATTTACTCTTAATTTGAACACACCCAGGTTATTTAGCAGGTAACACATACTATGGCAGGGCGTTCTACTCCTTCGCTGTACGTTTTAAAAAGGATGAGCCAAAACACTTCGTACGAATAGCTGGGACTTCTACCATGCAGGGGAGACGTTGTTCCGATCGTCTTGTTGTCTGATGGCGGAATGGCGATGGGGGGATTAAATTATGCAGTTCCGGAGCACACTCTCCATAGTATCTTCGGTAGAACACCGACAGGCTGGCAACTTCATGTTGATGTTGAGACTTTGGAGTCTGATTTACACTTTCGGGACGTCATTCATTCGAATCCCAAGCCTCGAGCTAGTACTTGGCAGACCCGTCCCAAAGGTGACTGCAGTGCTCCATACAAGAACGAACCAGTCTTGACCTGAAACAAAGTTCAAAAGTTTTTCATACGCAATTTGAATCTTGTTTTTTATGTAACTGAATGACGAGTCGAGGTGGTCGTTTGCCTGATGGTAAGCAATATGCCAGCTCATAACAATAGCACCACCCAGAACTTTGTTTTGCAAAATCTTGCGCGGCGCTGTACTGCGCTCGTCACCATGAGATAATTAGCTGTTGAGTTTCATAATGCCCAGTTATTTCGCTGGCTGCCCTTCAAGCCGGAACAAGGTAATGCTTGCGCACTACTGCTTGGCGGCTGAATAACTGGCAAAGCGTTGGTACCCACCCAGACGGCCTCTCGCATACGAGAAACCTACCACCAGTAAAATCTACTTTCTGTGAGCCCCGTTCACAAATCAGAATCGAGAACCGAGCGTACCTTGCTGACCCAACCCTTGCAAAGGGCAGGATGAATAAGTAAGAAGTGTCAATCGAGCCATCGCTCGGCCATCCCTTCGAGCTGCAAGCTGTATTGGTTGCTTTCGACCCATGATTGAAGTGCTGTTTGTGTTATTTACTTGTACCTTTGCAAGCAATAATAAATGGTTCAATAATCTATCTAACAGCGAGTGTGGATTAGAGAACTTGTTCGTCTTGCTATCCAATGCACAGAAATTCGAGTTCCGCTTGACCCCGCACCAATGAGTATTTAAAATTAAAAAGCTGCGCCCCGCGGTTGGACATTACAAGCTGCGCCCCACGGTTGGACATTACAAGCTGCGCCCCGCGGTTGGACATTACAAGCTGCGCCCCGCAGTTGGACATTTTTCGGAATAATAGTATCCTTTTTGATGTTGTAGGTTCTATTATAATATTATTTACAAAATTTCTTCAAATTCCGTTCATCATTTTTGAGTAACAGTTGACCAACATCAGCTCCCTCAAATATCTTTATGATCATATTAAATTATTTATGATGATAAACGTCCACTTATAAATACGCAAAGTCATCTCAATAAGTTGTCTGTGCACAGTGCCTATCTGAGACACCAAGATTTCAGGTACATATTTTTAATGGAACTGAATGATTACACGAGCATGTCGTTCGCCTGGTGGTAAGCGCCACGTCTGCCTAAAACAATTGCAGTGCCACAACTTTTAATACCATAAAAAGCACTGCGTAGGACTGCATTGCGCTCATCGCCCCGAGACATCAGATATTAAGTTCCATATACATAATGCCCAGTAATTTCGCTGGCTACAATGCCCTTTAAACTGGTACACAGTAATGCTTGCTCACTACTGCTTGACGGCAGAATAACTGGCAAAGCTGTGGTACCTACCCAGACGGCCTCCCGCATACGAGAGACCTACCACAAGTTTCTGCCCTTACTGCTACATTGCGTGTAGAATTCATTCACTTTAGAGTTTCCAATGCCTACTATTATTACAGTTAATGACGTAATTTTCTATCATTTATGAAATTGACTCCAGTTATTATTTTATTTCATAATTTGAAAATAGCTATTTGTTAAATGATTGATTTGTATCTAGTAGGATAGGTATTGTATTGAATTTGTATATTATCTGAAATTATTTTGATTTTTTTTTTCTGTGCAATGTTATATACTATTACGAATGTTTTTGTAATAATTTGATTTTATGATTGTCCATAGTTGGGAAAACTAAACTTGTACGAATTATTCATTAGATACCAAATTTTTTCTCTGTGCTTAAAATTTGGAATAAATATTTTTAAGAAAAAAAATATAATGACCATCAAAATCTTTGAGATCCCATACACTTCTACACAAAACTTGTATCAGCAGATCAAATTTAGTAAATGACCACCAAACCTCACCCGAATTGCCGCACCTCACTCTTCCGTGGTCCAATTCGCTCTTACCCCTAGAGTGTATATAATAAGCGCGGAACCAGAAGCTCGCGAAGGAAGGCTGAATGAAGCGAGTCTACGAGGCCGAGTGGAGTGAAGGTCAAGTAGGGGAAGCGACATGAAGGGGTGACGAGCGAGACTGGTGGTACTTTTACGATCATTTACTATTTTTTTGGTGACATTTTTTTTTATTTGGTGATATTTTTTTGGTGATCATGTACTATTTTCGAGTTTTTTTTTGTGCCCTTACATTTGAATATATCTGGTGATCAGTTAAACATGAGCCTATTGTTAATCCATTGAAACCAATTTTCTTCCTACATTAATGTATTTTGCTTTTTTATCGCAACAAATTTGTAAATCATTTTTAATTTTTATAATTTATCGCTAAATAAGTAATAGTCATTTATTTTTCAACGTTTACAAGTTAGAAGGTTCCTCATTAGGTTCTCGATAAACATTATTCGTCATCACTTCTTATCCGAAAGGTAGGTAGGCCACTATCGGTCGCAAAGGTCTTGATAACAGGTCATTGACCGCGACTTGGTTAGGTTATGATTATTGCTATAGGAATAATATATCGTCTGGTACATAAGAAACATAACATTGTAGAAACCGAACAAATTGTAACAACATCTCTAAAAATGCCCCTAAGTTTTTTGCCGTATCTTTTTCCGATGCGGTGGTAGAGTCATTATGATATATTAAGTTCATAAGTGCGTATGTGATGCTTAAACTGAATAAAAAGATGTTAACAGTATCTTTAGCTTTTACAGTTTTTTATGCAACGTTAAGATGTGCGAAAGAGAAGGAATGAATGAGTTACACATAGGTTAGACAGAGCGCAAGGATAACTAATTCGGAACATCACGAAAAGTGTGAAAGAGATGCATAGATGCGAGATAGTGCAAGTATGAAAGAGTACGTTAATGTAGATAAGGAATGAAAGGGATAGACTAATACAATAGACATAGGTGTAAGAGAGATAAGTGACAATTAATTAGGTCGCCTTTAATTTAGCCTTACAGAGATTTTGGTGTATTGCAAAATTTGTGTATTTTTTCCGTTTTGAAGGTCTGTTGACATGGAGATAGAAAAATTGTCGAAGAATTTATAATACAGTCGAGCTACTGTCAAGCGTAATACACTGCCACGATGGATTTTTAATTTTTTTTCAGAATTGCTGCAATTGTTGTGGGCAGGTACGATGCTTACCATCAGGTGAACAACCAGCTCGTCACTTAGTTACATAAAAAAGCAGACGGACTGTTTTATAATTATGTATATAATGAATATAAAGTAGATAATAAATGTTTATACCTACAATAATAACTGATAACTTAAGTAGGTATATCTTTACATTTTTTCAGTTAAGGTCATCGTACTTGTCACTTATAAACGTTATGTTTAGTTGGATTTAGATAATATTTTATAAGTCAGTGATAGTCCTAAATTCGTGTGTATGGGGACGTTAACCAGGGCAATATCATACTAGGTAGGGATTATTTAATTATCTTTATTTTTTAAACCTACTTTAGATATAGAATATGGGCAAGCCTGCTCCATCTTAGGCCGCATCTTCGCTTTCCATCAGGCTAGATGTCGTCAAACGTGGCATAAGTTTACCAATAATACTTAATTGTTTGTTTGTTTATTTAGTTAAAAATAGTAAGTTTACAGTCTAACAAAACGCTAACGATGAAATGAAAATGAAAAAATGAAATGAAATAACTCTTTATTGAAACACACACAAAAAATTATGAATAATAAAAACAACGTAACAAAAGTGTAACAATTTTCGGTCTTATCGCTTAAAACGATCTCTTCCAGACAACCATGCAGGGAGAGGAATTACGAAAAAATAATGGACGGTGGTTTTCAATATCTCAATACACTTATATAAACCAATTACATAAAATACACACTAATAAAATAGTAAATAATCTACGATATTAGGTAATTGTTGAGTAACAATTGATCTTATACTGTCATTAAAAATTTCAACTTGTTGGAACCAATAAAAGAAATAAAAAATATGTGTATGATATGAAGAATATATGTTACTTGTGGTAGATCTCTATGTGGTAGATAGGTATGTGTGCGAGGTGGCGCAGGATAGAGACGGCTGGAAAGACTTGGGAGAGACCTTTGCCCAGCAGTGGGACATCATAGGATAAAAATAATAATTATATGATATGAAGAATATATGTTACTTGTGGTAGATCTCTCGTATGCGGGAGGCCGTATGAGTAGGTACCAGTTTTGCCAGTTATTCTGCCGCAGCTTAGTGGCAGAATAACTGACAATGCTGTTCGCACTATTTTTCGTAAACATTATTGTTACGGTTTAAAAGGCATACAAGCCAGCGACATTACTGGGCATATGAGATACGAATTAATTTAATATATCTTTTTATAAAAATTACTATGCGACAAAACCGTTGTTTTCTACCCTCACTACTCCCCTAGAAGTTTCCCAGTGCCGGAGTTCAAAGACAGCATCGGTTACAATAAGAGGCAATTTTCCTTTTGCTCTATTGAAATTATGAACAGCAACAGGGAAACTCCTGGAAAAAACATATTAAATTACCGACTGTATGTTGGTGCTGGAATTGCTATCAGTAGCACAGCCTTCTTTGATACCTACAGAATTATGTATTACTGGACTGTAAAACTATGTTCGAAATTCAAAAGATCTTTATTAATTTTTGGCATCACAGACGCACTTATGAACGTCAATTATTTACAATTACTTGAGGCCATATCGGAAGAAGAACTGCAACTCAGAAGTAACGGCAAGAAACAGGGGCATTTTTTTAGAACTTTTGTTACATTTTTTTTGCTTTTTGCAAAAATTGTTTCTCATGTTGGCTACTTGGCAGAAGCGGAATGTTCAATGTTGGAATGATCGGTTTCATCTTTGTCTTCTATGTAATTACTAACGGTATAGTATGCCTTTTTCATTGGAATATTTATAACTTATTTATTTGAATGATTTAATAATATTGTTTATTTGATGCGCGTACCAAACTTCCTCACTCACGAAACATTAGTGTGGCTTACCTTATATCTATTAACGTTACTAGCTGCCGCCCGCGATTTCACCCGTGGGTTTTCGGGATCAAAAGTAGCCTATGTCCTTTTCCAGGACCTTGAAATTATCTACATACCATATTTCATCAAATTCCGCTCAGTAGTTTTTGCTGATGGATGGAAGAATGGATGGATGGATGGATGGATGGATGGTCCTGAAAAAGGACATAGGCTTTTTTTTCGAAAAACCGCGGACACTGCGAGGAGCAACTAGTTTATAAGGAAACATTGGTAGCTAACTACACACATCAAAAGTGTCTAGGGATCAAGCGTTTTTATGCGGATTTCTTGAGATTGAGATGTGGCTTTGTAATAAATTTATGATTTTATAAATTTATATGGATCCTTTTTGGTGCATATCATAATTTGAATCAGGAACTGTGAATCAAATTCGAGTAAAAGATGAAAATCAGCTGTCAATATTTTCCCTATAAAAACATACAACGCATTGAAGACATTATTAGTGCTACTGTTTCCCTACTACTGATTAAAACCAACGTTATTATGGAGCGGCGACGTCATTTAAGCAGGGAAGAAATGCTCAGAGCCGTGGGAATGATAGAAGCTGGTTCCCGGCAACGTACTGTGGCTTTAGCTCTGAATACAAGTCAGTGTTATCAGTCGACTTTGGACACGTTACCGAAGCACTGGTACCGTGGCTGAGCGCCATGGAGGACGGTATCGCTGCACCACACGGAGACAAGACCGATACATTCAAATCTTAACTCGAAGAGCTCCAACAATAACCGCCATGATGTTAGCCGTGAGGCTTCATCACTCTTCAGGGAACTTAATTAGCGACCAAACAGTCAGAAACCGCTTGCATGAAGTGAACCTTCATTCCCGAAGACCGCTACGGGTACCACCTATAGCAATGCACAATCGTAGGATTCGATATCAATGGGCTCTTGAACACAGAAATTGGGCAGAAGAACAATGGCGTTTCGTGTGCTTTTCTGATGAGTCTCGTTTTGGTATGAGACCGGATACAAGACTTATACGACACTGGAGAACCCCTGGACGCCAACAGCGATTAAAATCCTGCCAGGAAGTCCATCCTTATAGTGGTGGAACCATCATGGTATGGGCGGGTATTTGGATCGGCGGAAGAACTGAGTTGATTTGGATCAGAGGCAACCTCAACGCTCAAATTTATGCTGAGACGATTGTATCAGACGTCATCGTTCCTCTACAAGTGCAAATCGGTCCCTTATTTCAGTTAATGCATGATAATGCACGACCGCACACCGCAAGAGTTGTAAGACAGACTCTCGCCGCAGCTAACATCAATGTCCTGCCCTGGCCTGCTCAGTCGCCAGACTTGAACCCGATTGAGCATGCATGGGATATGCTACAGAGAAGAGCTCTGCCGAATATGGAGGGTATCCAGTCGCAAGAAGACCTTTTTTTGTTGTTGCAACGAACATGGGCGGCCATTCCACAGCGTGATTTGGATGAACTCATTTTGAGTATGCCAAACCGATGTTCTTGTGTTGTTAGTGTTCGCGGTAGAAACACGGATTATTAATTGTTTAAGTTACCCAATAAAATTTTAAAGAAAACTGTTATTTCAGTCTTTTTTTCGAACTTTAATGTTAGTGGTTCAAATGTCAAAAATCCCTTTATAGGAAAATGGCAAATTTCTTTATTAATGCAAAGGTGACTTGGTTTATCGTTACTGTGACAAACGAAAACACTTTATTTGATGAATCCTTAAAGAAAATTTTAATTAATATCAATCAGGAGAAAAGTTATTGCAAAAATATATGTTGATCCCTAGACACTTTTGATGTGTGTATTAACTGAAGAAACATGATTACGGATAAAGGGTCCAACACGAAAATTAAATTATACGTAAGCTCATCATGCACGCCCAAAAAAATTCCAATCTGAATTACTCAGACATAGATCTATTAGGCGTAAAAAATAAAATAAATGTCAAGCTCCAGTTCAAAAGTTCTTAAGTCAATTTTGGCATCACAGACGCACTTATGGAACGTCAATTATTACAATGACTCTACCAGCGTATCGGAAGAAGAACCACTACTCAGAAGATACGGCAAGAAACTGAGGGGTATTTTTGTAGAACTTTTGTTACAATACAATAATTTAATTAATTTTGTTAGACAAGCGAAGACGCTTCAAATATTTAAGCTTCGTGTGAAAAACTTTTACCTGTCATCATGAAAGTCTGCTGTTTTTATGTATTTATATACTTACTGTATATATTATGTACATTATATATGTATATTATATATGTATATGTTTTATAGTATGTATAGACAATAAAGATGTATTTATGTATAAATAAATCTATATATATTTGTATATCTATAAGTATATATATATATATATATATCATATTTTAAGTTGTTAAGTTTAAAATCAATTCATTCGTTCTACTTATTATCTACTGCACACTATCCTCTTTTAAGTGTTGTTTTCCTTACCCTATGGTTGTCTGGAAGAGATCGCTGCTTATATGCTATAACTTCTTTCAGTAAATTGAAATTCAATATTTTCCAATGGCTGTTGTTACGTCCGTTTAAATTGTCCTCCACTTTGTATTCCTTACGTATTCCACTTCTAATTTATTATGAAACTGGGTTACTGTCTTTACCTCCATTGCGTGTATATTTGTCTATTGCTATTTTCCATGCGAAGAACAAAATATGCCATACTCTTTTGATCGAGAGTATCGAGGCAAACAAAAAATGTTCTATATTTTGTGATGTTAAAACATGCATGAAGCTCAAAGGCCTCGTACGCACGGTTTGTCTGTCTGTCACTCATTCTTTGGGAAGGAATGCATGTATAATTTTATCGACGTTTTTATTCGAAACCTTTTTATTTGCCTTCCCATTAGGCAAAACAGTGAAGCTTTAGATCGGCGTTACGGATGGCTGAATAATATTTGTTTTGGTTAAACGGGTGATCTTACGGAAATAATTTCTGTGCATTTAAACAGAATGGATCTTTTCTCGAAACCGGAAATGTTTAGCTAGAAAATATATATAACAAAAAGTATTCTTATATTCTTTATTGTACACTGTCAGGACATGTAGGTACACCGCGGATTATAAACTACATACAAAGAGCGAGCAAAGAGAGCTTAACCCTATAAAGAGTTTTCTTCCAGCAAACCCTTGAGGAAAGAGAACTGTCACTTGAGCAAATAGTATAGTATGTTTTTACATTTTATACACCCTTAATTTTTTTTTTTATCTCTCATATTTTTTACATTCTCGCACCGAGGCATGTCTGAGACAGTGGTAATGGGTTTTCTATACTACGCTTATGAACAACTAGCTATCCGCGCGGGATAATTCTTGTCCTTTGTCCTTTTTAAAAACGACGAAATATACACCTACATCCTTTCACCATGTTCACCAAACCCAATACCTATATAAACATCACATTATCACATGAATCATTTGACAGGTGAAGGCTACGAGATATTGGGAGTCTACGGTCGTCGCTCCCGGAACACTAGAATGACATGTTTTAAATGTTTTACGAGACGAGCAGTTCGTTCGCCAGATGGTAAGCAATACGCCTGCCTATAAAATTTGCAGCACCACCCAGGACTTTGTTTTGCAATATCCTGCACGGCGCTGCACTGAGCTGGTCATCCTGAGACAACTTAGCTCTTAAGTCTCATAAAGCCCAGTAATTTCGCTACCTACAATGCTCTTCAAACTGAAACACAATAATGCTTGTGCACAACTGCTTGCACACTACTATTTGCGTACTACTGCTTGGTGGCAGAATAACTGGCAAAGCAGTGGTGCCCACCCACACGGCCTCTCACATACAAGAAAAAAAAGTAAAAGTTTGGTGGTAGGTACCAGACCTTTACTCGAAACACCGAGAGAAAAACCACAAAAATATGCAAAACAGAGACTTTGTTGCATTGACTTTTCGTAAATATACCACTAATTATTGGAATCAATAATTCTCATTTGGATGCAGAGCTCAACTCATCATATATTCTAGGTATTTATATCATCACACGATGAAGGAGAAACATGTAAACTTCTACAAGATTAATCTCCATTGCAGTCTACATTATACTAGAATCTATATGGATTCATGCATTATCAAGGATAATGAATTGTATGTATTCATGCAAGTATGTCATGCTTCTGTGGTGTAGTGGTTGGGCAGGTTTGTTCAAACACACCTCTGAGGTTGCGGGTTCGATTCCCGCGACGGGACATATGTTTGTGCACAGAAAACAAGTGCAAGCATTTTTTTCGTGTCTGGGTGTTGTGGAACCATGGTCCTCGTAGTTCCTCGTGTAGTTACAGAGTATCTTAATAAGGGACCAGGATCTATGTATGTGATCGGTGGGCGTATTTTTCTATGTTCTTTTCCAGAACCTAAAGTATACCAAACTTTATCAAAATCAGTTAAATTGCGGCAAATTACAACTAGGTGAGGGTGTTAAGATTTTAAATAATTACCTACGTAGAAGAAAAATGATATTGCTCGGGCAGGGATCGAACCTGGGTCTTTGGAATACCGTCCCGACGACGCCACTGGGCCACCGAGCCAGCTGCTCGAGCAACCAAATTTCTTATATCATTCTTAATCGTCTTACGAGGACGATTTCCTGCTTCCTAATTAATTTAAATCTTAAGATTTTCGCCTAGCATGCGCTTATGCATTCAATATCAAAAAAGGTGAGGGTGCATTAATAAAATATAAAAAAAAGAATCTATATTAATTTTAATTATAAAAATTCACCGCAAAGTCAAGATAGCACAGTACTATCGGTGATAGAGGTCAGTTTGATAACGAGGTCGATGAACCGAGATTAGGTATTTTATCGCTGCATGTCACCTTGATTGTTGTTTTCGTTATTATCTAACGTTGTGTTTGATTATTTATGTGTGTGTGTGTGAAGTGTGCATGTGATGTGGCACGGATCGAGGTAGTTTATTTGATAAAATAATGTATGTTCGTAAAAATCTTCACAAATTCAAGGTGAACAGTGACCATCATAACATAAACACTAGATTTTTTTTATGTAACTGAATGACGAGACGAGCTGGTCATTGTCCTGATGGCAAGCAACACGCCAGCTCACAACAATAACAGCAAGACCCAGAACTTTATTTTGCAAAATCCTGCACGGCGCTGCACTGCGCTCATCACCCTGAGACAATTAGTTTTTGAGTCTCAGAATGCCCAGAAATTTCGCTGACTACAATGCCCTTTAATCAATCAATCAATAGTTCTTTATTTCAATTTTGTCGTGACAGACACACTTATGAACGTCAATTATTATAATGACTCTACCACCGTATCGGAAAAAAAACCACTGCTCAGAAGATACGGCAAGAAACTGAGGGGCATATTTTTTAGAACTTTTGTTAAAATATTTTATGTTTGTTTTTGACAATATTATTCTTCTTATGTGCCAGTTGGCTACTTGGCAGAAGCAGAATGTTCCTTGCATCTTTGTTTTCTATGTAATTACTAACTGTGTAGTATGCTTTGTTCAGTAGAATTATTGAACATGAAAAAACCGAAACACCGTGATGCGCACTACTGGCAAGAAATAAAGATAGGTTTAGACTGAGTAAAACGAATAAGTCCTTCATGAGCAATTGCGTACATTTTTAAAATAAAATTCCGAAATGTAAACTCACAGAATGTAAATTAAAATAGCGTGTGAAAAATAATCTATGGAAAAATGCATACTATACAGTTAGTAATTACATAGAAGAAAAAGATGCATGGAACATTCCGCTTCTACCAAGTAACCAACTGGCATATAAGAAACAATATTAACAAAAACAAACATAAAATATTGTATTAAAAGTTCTAAAAAAATACCTCTCAGTTTCTTGCTGTATCTTCTGAGTAGTGGTTCTTTTTCAGATACGGTGGTAGAGTCATTGTAATAATTGACGTTCATAAGTGCGTCTGTGATACCAAAACGAAATAAAGAAGTTTGAACTTGAACATGAAAAAACCATTCGGTTTCGATAAAGGGAGTCTTAATCAAAATTTATTACAAGTCTCAATGATAAAGATAAATTGACAAGCATAATTATCATCAATCATTAAAGTTCATCTCGTACTTTACAGTACGTATAGTGTACTGTAGTAGTAAATCTATTTTCAAATTATAACATCACCCCGCACAATATCCGCTGACTGGACACCCGGCACCACATGCCGCATTAGGCATAATCCTATCCGCCAATAACGCACATCCAACCCATTAACGGCAATGCTGACACGCGCAATCCATAAACCTATGTAACATATATATACCTACATACCTAGTCAGATATCGCCATAGTACCTAAATGTTGCTTACTTCTATATACCAACATTTAAAATAATAATATCATCATCATAATCAGGCCATCACGCTGGGACACGTACCTTCTCTCATAGGGAGAGTATGGGCCATAATACACCACGTGCGGGTTGGTGGACGTCACATGTCCTTGAATTTTTGTGATTAATTCTTGGACATGCCGGTTTCCTCACGATGTTTTCATTCACCGTTTTTAGAGCGAGTGTTAAATCCCCACGTAACTTAAGAAAGTCAGTGGTTAGCGCTAGCGGGATTCGAACTCGGGTGCGTCGGATCGAAAGTCGCAAATGCTCCCACTGAGCCACACTCGCTCTTAATATATATTTATCGAGAGAGTAAACAATTTATCGAGTCCTTAATTCCTTACTTAAATTACTTATACCTTCTTAGTACCTTAATGGATGTACCTACATACCATAAGGTAGGTATGTACATACAGGTACGTATTACACCTATATATAATAAGCGATTACAGATAAGGCGAACTACAGGAAATAGCTATAAATATATAAAAAAATCTTTACTAATTACATAGTGCACAATACGTAAACTACGATTTTCTTTTTTAATGCCATCTAATTGATAACCTTCGTCTTTTTTCAAGTCGGTTAAAAATAGAGAGCTTTTTGGGATGTGTTATATGTGCTAGTAGAGATATCAGTTATTATGTTTTACTATCTTCTGTAGTTCCAGAAAAATCGTTTGAAAACACTCATCGCTTCCAACCTATACCTACACAAATACATCCGTCCAGTAGGTACCTTTAGGCACGGCGTAGATTGCAAGTTAATGTTACGCGAAGCTGTGATATGCGATTCAATTTAGTAGCTGTAATTGGTGTCGGGTTTGTTTAGTTCCTGTTTACAGATAGACCTATAGGAACTACGTACTGCTATTATGTGTTCTATGCATATTACTAGCTCATCACGTCTCGTGACACTAACATTATACACGCGAAAGTTTGAGTGCCTGATTGTTCTCTCTTGTGGCCGCAAAATCTAAACAGATTTTGATAAAATTTGGTAAAGTAGTAAATACTCAAATAAGGTCCTAGACTAGCAAATAGGATACGTTTCATATATTTCTGAGTGATGAGACAAGCAAGTCGTTCGCTTGATGGTAAGCGCCACACCTGCCCATAACAATTGCAGTGCCACCCAGAACCTTTTGAACCATAAAAAGCACTGCATAGCACTGCATTGCGCTCATCACTCCGAGACATCAGATATACCTATTATATCTCAATGTCCAGTAGTTTCGCTGGCTATTATGTCCTTTAAACCGGAACACAGTAATACTTGAGCAGTACTGCTTGGTGGCAGAATAACTGGCTAAGCTTTGATACCTACCCAGACGGGCTGCCGCATTAAAGAGACCTACCACGAGTAAAACCACCATCAGTTGAACGACCTGCTTCGTCAGAAAATTTTATACAACAAACTTTCTACTCGAAGTACTCTCGAGCACCCATTCCACCGCAACAGACATTGACTCCAAAATCCAAATGACCATCATATATTGCCGCATAAATCAAATACGAGTAACGAATTTGCCTAATTGCAGTAAAAAATCGGAGCAGTACTGGCCGTGAATCATGAAGTAAACAATAATAATTAACCTAGATCCGCCACTGATCAGTCCGTGGCATAAGCTCCATGAAATTATAAATTATGTAGGAAGTACAGGGTGATTCAACTTCGCGTGCTGCACTGAATATGTGGAGCGAGTGGTGTGGCTGTGGAGTTGGACAAATAAGGAAAAAGTTGGCAACCTAATATGATACTGCCGCTGAACAGTAGTACTCAAGCATCAAAGTCACATATTTATTAAATAGGTACAGAAGTACACTTTTAAAGGTTATAAACACATGATATAAATAAAATTAAAAATATGAAAAAAAATGTAACTTATGTTAAAATGACTTTGAAATAAGGTAAGTATGTTTACCCATTTCTTTCACTGCAATTGTTATGGGCAGGCGTGGCGCTTACCATCAGGTGGACGACATTTTTTCTTGTACTTTATTTAAAGTTGTTTTCCACTCTGTCTATCTTTTTTTAGAATTTTATATTACATTGTAAGTATTTAGTTTAGAATGTCACTGTGACCAGCAAATTAGTAGACATTCAAAAACTTATCTCAAAAGTGCCGGTAAGTATTGTTTCTATCAGCATTTTCAAACTTCTAGGGAAAAAATCGCAAAAAGAAAATTTGCTGTTTTAACTTTGTAAAAGTCTTTTTAAAAGTAGGTATAACAGTTCTCCATTTAGGAATTGAGTAGTTACTTTAGAAAACTCTTCTAATTTAATAAACTTATATAGCGTAGTTTTGAAATATTACGCCGTATTTCACTATCATAATGCGAACAGCTAAGGAATGGAACACCGTACCAGCGTCTCTGTTTCCCGATTCTTATAATCTAGGTGTCTTCAAGTCCGAGTGAATCGGTATCTTCTAGGCAAGTATTATTTATCGTCGACCGCGTCATCACTTTTCATCAAGTGAGACTGCGGTCAAATGCTTGCCAATCAGGTAATAAAAAAAGTGTACTTTTATACAAGTCTCTGTTAAATAAAGCCTCATGCAGAGCAATTTTGTTGTACATTTAAAAAGTAGAAATATATATTTATTTGCCATCCTCAAATATTATTCAGACTTAGACTCATTAAGCAAACTATAATATTTTTTACGTCAAGTTCAATAACTCCGTAGTTAAAGTAGTCATCACCCTGCGGCCTTGTAGTTTATCTGAAAGTGAGTCAGTACACACACAGACATACAAACATCACAAACACATACAAGTATACATAACAATTCTAGCTAATTCCGAGCGCCCTTCGTGTATCGTGTGGATTTCAATGTTAGACAGTACTTAATACTTAATAACCACGAAATGAACATGATTTGGGTCATTGCTACTAAATAAAATGCGCTGGGCTTGGGTTGACCTTGAAAAGGTAAGACTGCATGTGCATGTCAGGGATATTGTAATCAGTTTCTGGTAGTGCTGTGGCCAGCTTGTAAATAAATAATAACTAAAATAAATAATTTGTCTTCATAAAGATTGCGCCAGCCCATAACAATAACAGCACCACCCAGAACTTTGTTTTGCAAAATCCTGCGCGGCGCTGCACTGCGCTCGTAACCCTGAGACAATTAGTTGTTGAGTCTCATAATGCCCAGTATTGCTTGTTACTATTTTTCGAAAGTAGGTAGTAATAACGTCAATAATAATCAGGTCCTAATTACGACCCAGGGTCTAAGATTTAAAACGTATTATTAATAAGGTAGTAATAAGTTTTAAATCTAAGACCCTGGGTCGTAATTAGGACCGGATCATTATTGACGTTATTTGTCAATGTCAAGTACTTCCTATCTATCATGAAGATTTATTCCATTTAGATAGGCAGAATATATGTATTTTACAGCATTTCAGAACGTAGGTAAACGTATACCTATAAGAATAATGATTTATTTATTACATTTGAACATAGGTACAATGTAGATACACACTATGTTGCTAGTCTAGGTGGTAGGTTTCATTGATATTAGGTATCTATCTATAAATAATCTTAATATGCTTCGCGACGTTGAGGATTACAAAATTGAGGGTGCTCCCCAAATACCTCAAGAATCATCTATTTTATAAGTACTATAAACTAAAGTCACTAATCATCCTCTCCATGTTGCCAAGGATATACTATGTCCAGTTTTTAAATGTTGAAAATGTGTCCTTATGCTCCTTAAAGTTTATAATCTTCTTTAACTGTAACAACATTCCCGAGTTTTAGATCATCAGTCCACAAGGACATTCTAAGGTTGATGACTTGTGTTCCGATCCAGCAATGAACTTATAATTGCAGTTCCTCTTAACTACCTGCTGCGATAACATGTCTTTCTTTGAAGTATATATCGTCTTTGGATCAGTACGATGAAGCAAAGACAAGTGTTTGTAGTTTTAAAACTGTATTGATTTTAAACATAGAAGTTGGTAATTTTTCAAAAGGTAGTGGTATTGCTTCTTCTTATTTTTTTAACATACATAAATATCATAGCTGTTTCTATACTTACATATGTATATAATATGTATATAACACCCTGCTGCAAGATGTATATACATAGCTATTATGTATAGCAATTATCTTCACTCCTAAGTGTTTCTTTACGGGATGCAGTACTCGTGATTGATGCATCAGCCTTCAGTTTACGTACCGATGACTCTTACTAAAGGTCGATGTGATATACCTACCGCTAACGAATCGGAAGACTTTGAACGTCACGATTTTTAGAAGCATCATAAACAAGGTTCCAGTGAGGTGACTTACTCGTCTCCAAACATCCCAAGGTTTTTGATCTAGATACAAGGATTCACTGGTCCTTCCAAGACTTGATGAAGGGAGTCATTTGATCACCTGATCGCCTTACAGAGTAAAATGTTTGCGTTCACAAAGCACGTACAAACTGAGTGCAGCTGACACGCATTACAAAACGTGATAACAACACGCACAAAACCACGTGGAAAAGAGCATGCTTATCAAAAGCAAAATTAGGCATGATTAAAGGATCTTTTTATTGTTTGTGTTAAAGGTTTTTAAACTAAATGTTCAACATTTCATAATAAATTTGTTCAGTAACCCATATTTCCATTCACCTCCAGACAACAAGACGACCGGCACAACGCCACCTCTACATGGTATGGTAGTAGTCCCGCCTATTCGTACGAAGTGTTTTGGCTGATCCTTCTTAATACGTACAGCTAAGGAGTGGAACGCCCTGCCATCATCTGTGTCCTGTTAAATACAACTTAGGTGAGGTCAAATCAAAAGTGATACTTACTAGGCGAGTGAGTTTCATCTTCGACCACATCGTCGTTTTCGATCAGGTGAGATCGTGGTCAAATGTTGGCCTAATCAGATGAATAAATAAAGACCTAAAACCTGTAAGTCAGCCAATCACACAAGTTTCAACTTGTATCTAAATTCAAACCACCTAGTACATTTAGAATTTGCTCCCAAGATGCACGTACACATAGAGTGCAGGCTGACGTTCCAAACCTGATAACGACACGCACAAACACACGTGCGCGGACATTTATCGAGCGACCTTGGCGTGTCAGGAAGCCGGTCATTCACTTGGCTGTCTTGGAGGAAGGATCTGTGACTATCATGCTAGATGATAAGGACTTTTGGAGGTCTAGACGGAGTAATTCGTCCTATACATTATTTCGTGTCACAGAAACAAAGATGGACCCGTGAACAGTGTGTTTACTCACCTGAATATGAACCTGATACCTGATTATGTATAACCAACTGTAATTCTGTTTTCTTTTTTAAGTGCAATAAAGTGTTATCTATCTATCTCTCTATCTATCTGAATACTCTCTCTGATTGATTCATCAGGACTTTAAGACTGAAGATCACCATGTCTTATCCAGTTGTGGATGCACGTTTCCATCGATTCATGTCCATAGCCATAGCAAATCGTCCAAGTCCGAAAGGACTACAGTTTCAAACTTGTATTACATGTTCTGTTTTAGTAGGTTCGCATTTGGAGATCTCTCACGTTAGCGTTTCCCCTCTACATTTGCGCAGATGATCAGTTTCACCAAATTTTGTCTTTGGCGTCTGGAAATATGCCCGCCTGCAAAATGTCGCCTGGATAGGTGCCAACAAAGAATTAAAATATGTAATTTTAATATGGATCAAACATCGATTAGCCCTTGGATGGATCGAATAAGGTTTTTGTTACATATTGTACTTCGAACGTCTCACTAATATTATAAATGCGAAAGTTTGTATGTAATTGTGTTTGTTCCTTCACGTCACAACAGTTGAACAGATTTTAATAAAATTTGGTATAGTGATATTCTAGGCCCTGAAATAACACAGGGTAATACAGGGTTTTTGTACGGGTGTAAAACCGCGGGAAGCAGTAGTGAGGCTGTTATTCAAAAACATTGGACACGAGGTTATAATTCATATACATCAGGCACGAGGGTAGTGCATAAGAGAGGTCAGTGAAGTAGGTGCATTTGAGTGTTTATATATTTTCCACGGATAAGTTTGATAAAAGCAACTGCAAACTAAACTATGTGTATTTACTCAATAATTTTTTGACTTAAGGCCAATGACTATTTCATTGGCCTTGAGTCAAAAGTTTATTTCTTTTATAAATCTATGTTCGCCTACTATCTTGGCTGATATTAAGCAATGATGTACCTAAAAATGGTGCACATAGATCTAGATAAAGACGACAGTTAAGCGACATCTCACTTGCTCAGATCTGTCTCCTTGATGATTTGCCAAACAGCATCCAAAGTTCTTTAAAGAAACTACCTACAATATAACATAAATCCATTAGAAAAAAAAATAAAAAAAAACGTTTTCTTGTATAAATAATTACCAAATTTTGGTAAACACTAAGACTAAGATTCTTAAACCTATGAGAAAATCCAACTAGCTTTTTAAACAGTTTGAACGTTTATAGCTGATGTTTATATTTTAAAAGATTTAATGTATACCCAATTCCAATTATTATTTAATTCAGACAGTCACCTGCAAAACAGAAGAACATTCTAAACTGTCTTGTCTATCTCTATGTCAATTTCCCGAATTTCCCAATTATTGGGAAATTTTTCCAATTTTTACATGCTTTTACGTATTTTTTAACTTACAATGTTTGTTGTTTGTTTGGATCAAATCTTGCAAGTTGATTCAGAACCACTTCCACTTATCCTACGGAGTAAAAATTTTGCATACTTGTTAAAGTCCGATGACAATGCAATACTATGATGACAGACAGCTGATCTGATAATGGAGACGGAAGGTGGGCATTGGAACTCCTTGATGGATAATCGTAAACTACTAGTGTGGGCTCATTTTAAATTTTTCGCGGCTCCGAATAGGAATTTGTTAAAAGCTTGTCTTGACAAATATATTTTTCAACAAAAATCTTGTTCTTACCATAAAAACCAAATTCAAACTACTACAAACTTTAAAAAAAATTGCCAACTCAGTCCAACCGTTTTCGAGTGATGATCTTACCTTCGAACAACGTTTAATTTTTAACCGACTTTAAAAAAGGAGGAGGTTCTTAATTCGATTGTATTTCAAAAAAAGGAGGAAGTTCTCAATTCGATTGTATTTTTTTTACCTCAGGACTCCGTCATTTATAAACTGACTTTGAATTTTTTTGCGTTGAGTTCAGTATAACTACGAAGTGGTCCCATATAAATTTAATCGATATATGACTTTGAACTTCGAAGATACAATGAAGTCGGTTTATTTATTTTTTGGTAAAATATATACTTTTTATTTATATTTTTTATTTTATTTTTTATTTCTTTTTGTGTGTTTGTTACGCGATTACTCCGCCAATTATGCATTGATTTCGATGATTATTTTTTTGATTGGTAGGTAATACTTCAAAGGTGGTCCCATATAAATTTTATCGAAATTCATTCAGTAGTTTTTGAAAAAAATAGCAAAAACAAAAAAATATAAGTTTAATCTTCAAGTCGGTTCTTGTTTTTTTCGTAACCAGCTTTCTAAAGGTGGAGGTTTGTATTCGACTGCTTCACCTGCTTCACCCAGGGTTGACTTCCGGTGAGGGAACTCCTCAACGGTGAATAGTACAGACACAACATTTCGGAAATGGATTTAACCATAATAGCCTGTTCTAAATTCCATCATGACATGGCAGATACACCCAGGATTGACTTCCGGCGAGGGAACTCCTCAACAGAGAATAGGACAGACATGAAATTTTTTTGCACATGCATTTAATTGTGATAGCCCGTTTTAAACTTCGTCATGATGTGGCTTCTAGATCATAAAAGCTTGTGTTTAAAAACTTTTTGAATTAATTTAATTAAAACTTGTTTTTCACTAAAAAGGTTAAAATAAATTATTTTTCAAAAAAAACTAAACCGACTTCAAAACCACAAATGGCACTCAAAAGTAAAAAATAAATTAATATAATTATCATAAGCGCTACCCACTCATATATTTGAAGTCGGTGCCAGCCAAGTCTAAAAGGTAGTAGATAAATACTACCTACAAGTAGTACTTACTATATACATAGTATTATTATAGTAGTATTATATTGTAGTATAGTAGTATAGGTAGTATATAGTAGTATTATAGTATTATTAGTATATATACATAGTAAAAAAAAACATACCGTCGAATTGTAAACCTCCTCCTTTTTGAAGTCGGTTAAAAAGGGAGGAGGTTCTCAATTCGATTGTATTTCAAAAAAAGGAGGAAGTTCTCAATTCGATTGTATTTTTTTTACCTCAGGACTCCGTCATTTATAAACTGACTTTGAATTTTTTTGCGTTGAGTTCAGTATAACTACGAAGTGGTCCCATATAAATTTAATCGATATATGACTTTGAACTTCGAAGATACAATGAAGTCGGTTTATTTATTTTTTTGTAAAATATATACTTGTTATTTATATAAATAAATATAGATAGTGCTTCCCTAAACTTTAAATTAACAAGCCCTGCATGTCACTGCATCCGTCATTCTGAGACACCAGTAGTAAAAATATAGGTAATAATAATAAATAATAATAAAATTTGTAAACACCCAATTCTGTCTGATACAAACATGTTTTCGGCTTCCTAATCGAAGGGCAAAGCAATTACATTGTTTTACCGCACCTTTCTGTCATCGATCTGATAGAACATTACGTCGTTAGAGTCGTCGAACTGATTAAAAAAGGACGGCGGGGTCAGACGCTAGGAGATTATCCGGAAATTGAACTCGAAGTTATGGAAAGTTTACAAGTCTCTTCACGGATGATGATGTGATTAGTCTGGCTAGTCACTCGTGGTAGGTCTCTCGTATGCGGGATCGTCTGGGTAGGTACCACAGCTTTGCCAGTTATTCTGCCGGCAAGCAGTAGTGCGCAAGCATTTCTGTGTTCTGGTTTGAAGGCATTGTAGAAAGCGAAATTACTAGGCAAAGACTTAATATTTGATGTTTCGGTTGATGAGCGCAAAGCACTGCAACATAGTACTTTTTATGATTTCGAAAGTTCTGGGTGGCACTGTAATTGTTATTGGCAGGCGTGGCGCACCATTAAGTATACGATTTGCTTGCCTCAGTACTCTGATGAAGTGTGATCCTTGTAGTTCCTGGTTTTCTAAATACACGGTCCTGAATACTAATTAAAGGCAGGGTATCCCAGTCTATTTATGTGATCATCAACATCATAAGCCCGTCACGTTCCCACTGCTGGGACACGGGCCTTCTCTCATAGAGAGAGTATGGGCCATAATCCACCACGATGGCCTAGTGCGGGTTGGTGGATGTCACATGTCCTTGAATTTTTGTGATTAATTCTTAGACATACCGATTTCCTCACGATGTTTTCCTTGACCGTTTTTAGAGCGAGCGTTTAATCCGCGCATAAATTAAAAAGTCAGTGGTGCGGGGCAGGCTTTGAACTCGGGTGTGTCGGATCGAAAGTTGCGCGTGCTCCCACTGAGCCACAGTGTCTCTAAAGGTATATGTGATGGTTGGGCTATATTACTTATTTAGTTATTGAAATATGTAAGTACGTATTATTTTTGTTAAAAGAAAAAAAATGTTATTTTTGCAATTTTACAAAGGTTGCAGGTCGAAAATTACAATTCAATGGGATGTACTACGCAACACGAAACGTTGTTGTCATTGCCAAACGTTACTGATAACAATTGAATATGTCTGTCAAACTGAAAAAGGTTGGACGTACATGTTTCGAATTGCAATAATAAAATTATGGAACATAAAATGCGCCGAATTATCTCATACTAGTTGCGATTCGCGGTTTCGCCTGCTTGGACGTTTTTTGTGTAAAGTTGTTTAAAAAATTACCAACGATTGTTACAATATTGCTTACTATATTATTGTAGTATTGAGTGATATAACGAGCATTTCGTTCACCTGATGGTAAGCGGCGCGCCTGCCTATAACAATTGCAGTGCCACCCGAACTTTTAATACCATAAAAAACTGCGAGATCACCCTGAGACATCAGATATTACCTAAATATAATGACCATCAAAATAATCTACCCAAGAATTGTATCGGCAGATCAAATGTAGTAAATGACCACCAAATTTAGTGATTTACCACCAAATCTTACCCGAAATGCCGCACCTCACTCGTCCGGGGTTCAACTCGCTCTTGAACTCGCTCCTTAGAATGGATAAAATAAAAAGCGTGGAGCCAGAAGCTCGCGAAGGAGCTCCTGAATGAAGCGAGCCTACGAGGCCGAGTGGAGCGGAGGGGGGAAGTGGCGAGGAAAGCGAGCCGGCAACTTCCGCAGCGGAGCTCTTACTCAAAATATGTAACATTCTCCCTCTACCTTGCTCGTACATCAGAGTAGTGTGCCTTTTTGTCAAAGCTCATTCGAATTATTTTAAAATGCGCAGCGCAGTTATTTCCAGACAAAAGCGATCAAAGTTTACCTACCTATATCACCCTTGTTTTCATAAAGATATTTATAGGAGAAATGTATATAATATGTGTATTTTAATTTATAATTTGATACCAATTGACATTAAAATTGTAAGCGACATGAAATTTAAGAAAACCTTAAATGACTGGCTTTTAAGCAACTGTTTTTATAGTGTTAGGGAATTTATCGATTTTTGTCATAGAAATAAAATTAAATGCTAAATATTTGCATGTCTGCTTGCAGGCTGAATACTAATGCTTAAAATGAACCTGATACCTGTACATAATTATTTTGTATTCTAGCAAATAAATGATTGCTTTTTTATTTTTATACTTGATTTTGGAGCGATGCGACATGAAGGGGTAACGAGGGAGACTTCTGGTGGAGACTAATTTGGTGATTATATACAATTTTTGGGGTTATATTTTACTATATCTGGTGGTCAGTTAAACATAACCCATATCAAATCTTATATATGCCCAGTAATTTTGCTGGCTACAATACCATTCAAACTGATGCCTGTTTGCTAGTTGAGCCAGTTTGCCCATAAGGGCAGGAGGCGCTTACCATCAGGCAAACGACTTGCCCTTCTCATTAGTCAGTTCCATAAAAAAACATTTTACCAAAATTTTTAGTTAGAAACTTCTTACCAACAAATATATTGCTCCAAAAATGGGTTAATCGAATTCCACTAGCCGCCCAATTAATATGTAGGCTCGGGGAAAATATTTAGCTCGGTAATGTAACAGATAAGAACCGGGAATCGAACCCCGCATACTAAGTACGGTGGTTGTGGAGGGTAACGGCAAGTGGCTTGGTGTGGGTCACGCACACTTATAAGGGTGTTTACGAGGTTTTGGACAGTTTGGGTGTACGTTAGAAAGGATAGTTTGTTGAAAAACAAGAAATGCTATGATTAACTCATGGTAGGTCTCTCGTATGCGGGGGCCGTCTGGGTCACAGCACACACACACCACAGCCACACCACAGCTGAGCCAGTTATTCTGTCGTCAAGCAGTAGTGCGCAAGCATTACTCTGTTCTGGTTTGAAGGGCATTGTTGCCAGCGTAATTACTGCGAGCATATGTGACTTAATATGTGATGGCTTGGGGTGATGAGCGCAATGCGCAGTGCTTTTTATGGTATTAAAAGTTCTGGGTGGCACTGCAATTGTTTTAGGCAGACGTGGCGCTTACCATCAGATGAAAGAATTGCTCGTCATAATTGATATAAAACGGCTAAGACTCACTGTAAACGTCGAAAATTACTCCGACCAGGTTTCGGATATTTTAGAAGCAGTTACGTGCGAGCGCTCGCGACCTACGCCGCGGCTTGATCTCATAACTCCCAGAAGAAGGACTTCTAAAATCGGACATTTTAGAAGTCCTGGAAACCTGGTCGGAGTAATTTTCGACGTTTACAGTGAGTCTAGCCGTTTTATATCAATTATGAATAATAACACTCACGAAACTCTTCAAAATCGAATTGCTCGTCTCATCGCTCAGAGCAATAATCTTTTATTGCAATTATTTCGTTTTCTTAAACGAACCAAGCTAATGTACTGTCTCCATCATTATTCCGTACCATGCGTATTAGAATTCCCTGCGCGGCCCTCCGATATCGCACGTGATGAAAAAGTCGGAGGTTGCGCCGCAGGAAACTGATTTCAATTTGTGTTTGTGAGGCTGTGGCTTAAGCGCTGTTTGCTGACGGTAATTGTTGGTGTTTTGGCCATTCTCAGAAGTCTGGGGAGCTCATAAACTTTTATTGCAAATAGGCTTTGAAAGAACACTTGAGCTTACAAAAGATAATGACGCTAGTTTGTTTGGACATACGGAGTGTGAAAAGGCGGTCCCGCGTAGTTTCTACCGAAATATCAAACTAAGATACGCAATAAAAGTCTCCTCCGTGTTTTTAACCAACTTTAAAAAAGGAGGAGGTTCTCTGTTCCATTGTTTTTTATGTTTGTTACCTCAGAACTCTGTCATTTAAAAAATAATTTAAAAAAATCTTTTCGTTGGGTTCAGTATAATTTCAAGATCCCATATAAATAGTAGTATACCGTAGATACAGCGAAGGAGCGAAATTTTTGAACCCAGTGAAGTAGTGTGTGTGGTTTATTATATGTACTGCTATATTTTTGTATGTATGCTAGTAATTATGTTAGTAAGTAATTTAAGGTATATATTCTATAAGCCTCTGTTAATTTTAGTTTGTTAATAAAGAGTTTAATAATAATAATAATATTTTATTAAAGTAACTGATTGACGAGACGAGCTGGTCGTTTGCCTGATGGTAAGCAATACGCCAGCCCATAACAATAACAGCACCACCTAGAAATTAAGTGACCGTGTATATAATATGTACGATCACATATTATGTGATCGTTGGTATTTATATTAATTTGTATTTATTGGTCGAACTAGCAGAAGATAAAGGCTCACGATAGGAAAGGAACTGCGCCCAACAATCAGCTGCTTACTAAACAACACTTCCACGCGATATTGCCCATTTTAAACATACAATTTGAAACCAGGGCCTGCCGTATCTAGAGTGAAGTACAGCAGTTAAGGATAAAGTCCACTTTCACCAGTACTTAACCTCCAAACAGAGTTATCTCCAGGTTAAAAATAACAACGACAAACACTTACCAGTATCTTATCTCGGGACAGATTGTCTATGGATGATTAGCACAGAAACGTCGGCGTGTTGGTGACTGATAACATTTCAATGAGATGGGGGAAGGTAAATGGGGGAGGTAAGGGGGGAGTAAAGTAGGAGATTGTTTCGAGGGGTTGATTTACAATACTGCCTTGTTTACTTACTTAGGATGGGAGCTTGAGAATGTGCATAGGTTGAGGTGTTTTGTATGGAGATTATAAAAGAAAGAAAGAAAGAAAGAAAGAAATTAATTATTGATTACTATTATGTTACTGATTGGTAACGTGCTTTTTGGGTAAGATAGATAAAATAGGTTAGATGGATGATGAAATGATGGGGTATATCATATGTAAGGTCTATTATAATTTCTATCACCGCCGTCTGTGTATGTTTCGTTATTCCTCTCCATCTAAAGGTTGTCTGGAAGAGATCGCTTTAAGCAATAAGTCCGCCCATTGTTACACCATTGTAAACATTTGACTTGTACTTTATCTCTATTTTTAAGGTGAATAATAAAGTGTTTATCTATCTATCTATCTATATTTGTATATATTAATAAAAGATGGTTTGCCGCTTCTTACCCAGTTGCATAAATTACTAATATTTAATTACTGCACTTAACGGGTATGGATATTGATGGCATTAAATAAATAGAATGGAAAAGATGCTGGAATAGATTTTCAAAGGTGCATTCTACTGAGTTCAATTTAGTTATTAAATAACCTAGTAACCTAGTAAAAAAATAAAATAAAATAAATATATAATAAAGAATACATTTTTTATTATAAACCTCCTACGTATTCTTCATAATAAATGATTGTCATAAAAGCATCATAAACCGAAACTAAAAACCTCGCGGGAGATCCCCATCCCTTAAATTCCAAGATATCATCACTACACATAACTCCTGTGCAAACCAACCTGTTCGGATGTACGGACCTGACCATACTATTTATATTGTTATATACAGGAGTAAGATAGTCCGAACCCAGCGCGTTGCGTATCAGATTCCCCATGTATATTCATGAGCCTCTACGTCTAGCATAAAACCGCCCCCGACAAGATCCAAATTAATTTGGCCCGACTATTCAACATTCATTGGTTTCAGAAATGCATTAATAGAGGAATAGGGGAATTAATCAACCTTACTGCCGAAAGTGGTGTCGGATTAACAGAAATACAAGGGTGGTAGAATATAAAATAATTTATTAGCTGCTCCCAGCGGTTTACCTGCGGTTTTTTGGGATTAAAAGTATCCTGTCTTTTTCCATGATTTTAGGTACGAGTTCGCAGCTGACTGTAGACAGCAGCAGACGACGTGTCGCTGCGACACTACTGGTTTCTATCTATTTCTATGAAATAGGTACCTTTCGCAGCTAGCGACACGTCGCCCGACTACGTCGCATCATTGCAGACGACGTGTCGCGCGACCGCAGATCAGTAGTGCCACTGACAAGGGAAATCTGCCCAACTGTTAACTGATCTGCTGCAGCCATCTGCAGTTTGGATTCGGAATCATGACTGCAGCGACATGACGCTGCGACGTGTCTTAGCGACACGTCGCCTGCTGCTGCTGTCTGCAGTGTCTGCAGTCGGCTACGAACTCGTACCTTTAAAGTACCTACATCCCAAATTTTAACAAAATTTATTAATTCTTACTGCTTTTATAATACTCATTTTTAACGGGCGAATGCCTTTATTACTGAATAAACTCTACTTTACTTACAAAAAGTAAACTAACTCACTAACTTCACTTGTGGTAGGTCTCTCGTATGCGGGAGGCCGTCTGGGTGGGTACCACTGCTTTGCCAGTTATTCTGTCTCCAAGCAGTAGTGTTCAAGCATTACTGTGTTTGAAGGGCATTGTAGCCAGCAAAATTACTGGGCATTATAAGACTCAACAGCTAATTGTCTCAGGGTCACGAGCGCAGTGCAGTGCCGCGCAGGATTTTGTAAAACAAAATTCTGGGTGGTGCTGTTATTGTAATGGGCTGGCGTATTGTTTACCATCAGGCAAACGACCAGCTCGTCTCGTCATACTGTTACATAAAAAAAACTAACTACTTACAAGGAGAAGGAATTTTTGTAATACTTAGTCATTGTCGTATGTGTTAGAACATTTTAATTAGTATAGAGTGGTCTATTTTAATATTATTTTTGTTATTGTGTGTATTAGAATGTGAATATTACCTCGCATGTATGTATGTTTATATAGGTATTTAGTTGTAATTCATAAAATTTGTTGTACACCTCAGTCTACTTCTTCATATACTGTACATCTAAAGGTTGTCCGGAAGAGATCGCTTCAAGCGATGAGACCGACCATTGTACTGCCATAGTTAAGGACTTTGTGTTGTTGTCTATTTATGTAAATTGGTATACAATAAAGAGTTTTTGTTTTGTATTTATATTGTATTGTCCAGATGTACTTACTTACTTCCTTCTGATACTGTACTTACTGACTTCTTGTATAACATTTGAAGGTGTTGATCTCTTCAATAGTCTTCCTCAATCTTGATCTGTCTCCAACCTCCCTCAGATCGCCGATCCTGCTGCTTACTTCTGCGAGCGAAATTTGATTAGCACACCGAATCCTACAATCGGCAGATATTTCAAGTCGACTCCACATTTTGACCGTTTTCTTTTTGGTTGGGTAACACTGGATTATTCCTTTCAGATGGAACTCAGCCTATCATCATTAAAAGTTGTTTAATACCATAAGAATAGTCAAGATCAAAGCCGTTTCTAAGGACTACAATCAGATGAAACGGAATAATAGCAATGAATTTGAAGAAGTAACCGTGCAACTCAGTTAGAAGTTGATACCTATGTCAGGCCTAGCGCACTCCGCACTGTAGGTACGAAGCTACAAGTACATAGCCGGACACCGACGGCGGGTCGCGCGTCGTTACACGTGCCGCGTCAGAAGAGATAAAAGCTACGCGATAAAAAGAGAGAGCTCTCTGTAGGTTAATATGACTGGTAGGTATGCAACGCTACGCGACCTGAATTGAATTTTATTGCGTCATAGTAAGAGTCTCTATTTGTTTAAATTTCTTTGCGGAGTGATGCTTTTGTCCCTTAGTATTCAGAGCCTATGTATTATAATTTAGCTCCAAAGTACTTGTTTGATCCTGTTTTGAAATAATAGTTCTCCAAGTGTTGTAATAGAAGTAAACATGAGCAATGACTAATGTTCTCATTTTGTATAATATTATCAGCTGGTTGTTTTGTTTATTACCTATTGTCATCTGTGTTTTGACTTATTGCTCATTAAGTTCGCCTATTTCCTTTTACTTTGTGTGTTATTGCCTAGATATAGGTATGTTTTGCTTACATTTTAATGCGCAAATTACAGCGATCGTTGGTTTTTCTTTTAATTTCCTAATCAGTTGACCGCTATGCAGTTTGAGCGTTGTTCAGCGCTGGAATTTACGCACAAAAGTTAAGTCTAGGTATTTATGTGCCTAAAGGAAGTCAGGGTACTTATAATAAAAATCGGTTTATTTTTTAAAAACTGGATGATTTATTTTTACCATAATAATATAATATATAGTATTTTTGAAACAAATTACGTTACAAAATGTACATGTTTACTTTTATCCATAACTACAGTATTGTTAATTCATTATTAACAATAAAAAGACTACATACATTTAATGTATATCATATTATCTTAAAATATACGTAAATAATTTATACAACGGACGAGGAGAACTAAAACATTGGGTTAAAACCGCATAAGACAATATGTCGTCCTCGTATAATTAATCAATACACATTAAAAGAAATCACTTAAAACTAACTGGACAAAACATTTTTCGCATTCCATAAAAGTCACAATCATAGTATGATTCGTAGAATCATTTATTTTCTTAAACCAAACGTATAATATTTACAATTTTTAGAACCGATTAAAAGGTAAAACACGACGTTTTCATATTTGGTAAACCGAATTGTCGAACTGTTTAGCGCTACTTAAAAAGAGATCCATCGGTAACGGGTTCTATAGCTTCATAATTTTTTGGTATACATTGAAAAAACACTAAAATCAGGTATAGTTGATTCAAAGGCCACTGCGTGTGAATCACAACGAGAAGCTGCGAGAAGATCTGACGAAGCAAAAGCACGATACTTATGTATCCAAAAACAAAACACTGCTGAACTAAATATCAGAAAGCTACAGTCAGTTTTGAAAACACTATCACACTATGTCTTTCGAACTCACATGTGCATAGTGATCTAAAAACTGGTCATGTCCTTTCTAACAACGCAAATTCTATCCGATTGTTTTGTAGTGGCATTAAAGAAGCATAGTCCGAATGTTTTCGCGAGACTAGATTGGTTCGGATCACAACGGCTGTTCAATAGAATTCGAATTCCTAAACATCGTGGCCATATTTCTAAGAGATATTTACAATGGTCAATGGCAAATCAATGAAATCTTGAACAATCAGTCAAAAATCTTAAAGCCATGCTTTCTAGCATCAATGTATGAATATTTTGGCATATACTTTTACCAAATGTAAGCCCACATATTAAAAGTATACTCGCGGTTACTTCTACATTTAACATTACTTGAAGTAGTGGACCATTTTTTATTATATTTTTTGTTCCTAATTTTGATCGAAGAATATATTTACAAAATAATGGAATAATTATAAAATACCATTATTAAATATGCTTAAGTTGAATCCTAAAAGTTAGTCGAAACTTTAAAGTAAATGAGTTGACTCGCCTGCCGGATTAAATTGACAGGACAGACAATATTTAAAAATTAAGGTCAGTATAAGAATAGGGATACGAGGTATAAAGACGACACGATAGAAACACTTCCTATTTCAATGAAAATAAATTGAACTAAAATCAACTAACTTGAACTACGCTGGCTTATGTATTATCATTATTAATTACTATTACACTTATGTTAGTTCCCTCATTCGGATTGTGCGAAAGTTTCGTTTATACCATAATAATTATTATTATAATTACCGATAATAATGACACAACTACGTCAACGTATATAATTATTATGATGAACTACAGTTTCACAGTGACGTTATACATGGGATAATAATTAGACACCAATTAATAATTATGATTATTATTCTATAGATTATTATTATGTGCTGAAGAGGAAAGAAAATTAATTCGTTGTATCTCTTGACAGTGAAGAAAAAAGCAAAACCTTAAGATAGAAGACGCTTATATATTAAATCAACAATGTGGTATACATATAATACACAGATATAATTAAGTTTTTTTAAACAATGTAACGAGAATTCGTAACTTTCAGTTCTGTGAATTAATCACTAACATTTTTTTATGAATTACACAACTAATTTTTATCAATGATTTTTACATTTTACAAGAAAGTAGATACCTATAATCCGTCGCTATATTCCAGAAAATCTACTCAGTTCTCAAGCATTTGTAAGCATAGTCCATGCAATCGAAGACAAAACAATACCATATCATACATATTATAATTACGATTATAATAATACATGTATATATACTACAACGACTAATTTCTACGACGTCCATGATATATTTTTGAGACGCATTTAATAATATCATCTAACTTTTTCTCACAGTGTGCTTTATTTTGACTTTTCTTATATTAACATTTTTTCCAATACTTATTTTATATACAACGGACTTAATTAGGCTCCGAATAATTTTAAGGTACGAAGAAAAGAAGCCTATAAGCGAAGGGGAACACTGAAAGGTCTAAGAAGGCGTAGAGGCTACTTTAAAAAACAAATGACTTCAAACTCTAAAAAGGCTACGCAGTAAGGTGAGGTCGATTGTAATGTAGCGTTTTGAACATTGCCTAGCTAATTTAGGTTCGAATCCACTTGCTTTTGACAGTAACGGAGTACGAAACAATGTTATATCTATAATATAGATATAACAATTATGTTAACAAAACATTTAACCCTGGTAATTCCAAACATTATTGAAGATCCACAACAAGAAGCGTCGTTACAACATTTAAATTCGATGTTGCACTATAATATACTCTCAAGTTTTGTTTTCTTTCTACCAATAAAAATATGAGTCGAAAGGAATGAACTGAGATCAAAGGAGCCAAACAGCTTGTTTCGGATAACCAAAAGTTGCAACTTTGAACAATATTACAATAATATTATATTATAATATTAATCTAATAATATGTTAATATAATAATATATATTATTATATATTATAATATATAATAATATATTATAATATAATATTAATCATACAAAATTGTATTAATGTATTAATCTTATTTCCATCGCTAACAATTAGTACCACTTCCACCAATATGAAATCGAGATTAACCCATGGGTTAACGTGATTATTCGTATGAAAACAGACACCTAATCCGTGGGTTAACCGGGTTTTAAAGTTGGGGCATGAACCCGTAGTTGTGGAATACAAAAGAAAATGTTTTATTCTGATTTTAGTTGCTTTTTTTAATAATTCATATTTGTATTAGTAGAAAGCAGTTAACTACTAATTTGAGCCTCGATGTAACTATGAATAGATATCGTATTGCTTTTTAGTCGTTGATTCACTGTTCATAATTCAAACGAATAATATCATTAATATTGAAAGAGAATTATGTCTAACATTGAATAATAAAAATTGATAGCAAAGTTATTGTCCAAATTTTGATGAAAATACAAACGCACAGGATAGTAAGCGAAACAATCGTCTAATGGTATTATTAAAAAGGCATAATAAAGTTTTCACAAAATTAAGGCTTTGAAACAGAGCGCAACTTAATATCCAGGGCTGTCATAGTCGCAAAGCGACTCAAAGCCCTTACAAAAATAATGATAATAAAAAAAGTAACTTTTTTATGGAACTGACTGATGAGATGAGCAAGTCGTTCGCTTGATGGTATGCAGTACCACCCAGAAATGTTAATACCTTAAAAAGCGCTGCGTAGCACAGCATTGCGCTCATCACCCCGAGACATCAGATATTTAAGTCTCATATGCCCAGTAATATCGCTGGCTACAATGCCCTTCAAACCAAAACCGAATGCTTGCGCACTACTGCTTGGCGGCAGAATAACTGACAAAACTGTGGTAGCTAAACTTATTATCCTTTTATGGTACAGATACATAATATCATTAGATGTTATTGTTCTTTATTGAAGCAAATTATAAAATGCATAACCTGGTGTCTAAGGAAATCTTAAAATGTAGTATTTATAGAGTTTTCTTTTTTCGACAGCATATAACTACGCGCTTAAAAATAGTTTTTTGAGCATCACTAACATTTATACAAGATTTTCAAGTTTACACTTATTAGGCACAAATTTATTTAATCCTCCATTACACAAAGATACATATCGCCTACTACACACAAGACAGTATATATATTATAGTATATCGATAATTATGTATGTAATGCATATTTTTATTATTTTGGATTTCGTAGACACTCACTAAGTTATACATGTTCGATTTATACATATATAGTTTTATAAGAATATAATATAGGTAAAGCATTTTCTTTCTTAAAGTACCATAGAACACAATGCACCCCTTATGTTATACGGGACACAGAAATACTACAAATTTTGTGTTTCTTTTGTTTTGAATAACATGTAGAAGGATCTAATTAACGACAGAGGCAATTTATTTTGTAAATGTTAATTTCTAACTAACTGACACCATTTCCACTGAATTGACAGATTTTAGCAAGTACTTTAATTTTTTTATACAAAAAGTTGATTAGTTTTTGTCGTCTTTGTGGAATTTGTGAAGGACCAACTTCTAGAGAGATTTTTTGGTGTCCTATTTTACTAACAATACCGAAATGTTAAATGCCCTTGATTCAATTATATTGGACGAGTGTTTTTGAGTATTGTTGGAAAAATTGGCTATCAGTATCTCAATTCTAAGGTTCTTGTACTTGTTTGTCGTTTATACCATTGATTTTTTTTCTTTTGATAAAATCAGTAAAATCCTACAAACTCAAATACCACAATGACGTGAAATATCAAAAATAGGTATTGACTTTCCCAATATAAAAATTATGCCCAGATTTTTTAAAATTAAAAAAGTTAGAGAAGCTAGCGTTGCTAAAACTAATCTATGCGATATCAGTCTCCACTAGAACCTTAAAATTTAGAAAATCCGTAAATTAAATCACAGAGTTGAAACAGCAAAACATTGAGTTGAAACATCGACGATGACCGTCGACAGTTGAAACATTCGTTAAGAAACCACCGTCCCGCGACTACTCTTCCCGTTTATTGATATGTATCTTTCTATACATGTTACTGCAGCGTGAAGATTCCAAAGAAAGAAGAAAAGTGTCCCTTCGTATCGTTCCATAGGTGCCATCTATACACTTAATGCATGCCTTACCAATGAACATACTAATCTTACCCTACAAATCCTACAATACATCAAGACCGACTCGAAACACACACAATGAGCCCTTATCGCGAATATGGAAGGAATAAGGTACGCGTATAGCGGAAGAAACTTTTGAGGACAGAAGTGAAAGGCATTTAATAATACGCGCAGCTTATATCCTTTAGACGACAACGTTACGGTAAGGGCTCATCCATCACCGATCGATACCTACACGTTACCCCGCACTCCGAAATTCTTCCAATGACAAGAACGATCAGCTTCCGAAATCATAAAACGTACTAACCCCTTACCTACACGTGCGTAAAAGTATAAAGTAAACTTACGTACAGTTAACGCAAACGACTATAACCTAGTCTTATTACATATTACTCGATCTAAACAGTTTGAAACAAAGAAAATGTACGTATGCCTTAAAGTACGAATGTTAATAAAGTAAACTAAAGAGTGTGACATAGAAATTGCGAACTTATTTTAAAACTAGAAGCCAAGTCGTGTAATGTACACGAGAACACGGGCGCGACAACGCGTGCGAGCGGCGGCGACCTGACACCGAGACAACTACCAGCGACGGACAGTAGACGGATTATTTACTGAGATGCGATGAGACGTGCCTTTTGGAAACCATCCCTTTCTTATACGAAAATCAAAGTAACACGAAAGCAACGAGACGAAACGAGAACCAACTCACAGCCTATGTTTAAAACCCGACGCGCTCACTAGCGCCCTCGACGGAACGTTCTAAACTATAAACAACATAAATGTAACTGAACAAGAATGCGACCAGAACGGTCGGTTGCTATCCTCGATTCTTAATAATAACTTTGTACATTGAATCCAAAAGTCGACACGTCGGTTTGGATAGGCACTCTCTAGGCGGGGCGGCGAGCGGTCGCCGCGTCGTCGGCCTCCGTCGGCGGCCCTTGGACCGCATGAGATCAGTGGAACCGGCTGCGCCGTGGCGACCCGAGCGCGCTCTACGACGACGGAAGATACGACGAGAAGGTCGTGTCGACCCAGTCGCCGGCCACGCCGATCTCGGACAGCATGTCCGACACGGAGAACTCAAAGTGAGACCCCGAGGACGAGGAGGCGGTCTCGAACGAGTCGATGTCCGTCGTCAACGCGTCAATGTCGACGTCGCAGTCCGCCGGGAGCGTGAGCAGGTCCGTGATGGAGTACAAGTCCGTCAGATCCGTCGACACTTGCTGCCGGCTATTGTGGTCTTCGTAGAAGCAGGCGGATTCGGGTGAATCGGGCGCCCCTGCTGGTGACGCAGGGAGCGGAGGCGGTGGGGGCGTCTCAATGGGTATACCAGGGACGCTCGGTACCGTCCTCCTCCGCCTGGAGACTCCCCTGTTGTTATTCGAATCCGCTCGCTGCTTGCGCTTCGGTTTTTGGATAGATCCGGATCTCGGACCGCTCCTGTCAGGCTTCGTGGTCTTCTTACGTGGCCTGTACTTATAGTCAGGGTATTCCTTCGCATGGAGCTGCCTGAGCCTTTCAGCCTCATCGATAAAAGGCTGACGCTCCTCATCATTGAGGGTCTTCCATACGCGGCCGAGGTTCTTGGAGATCTCCGCGTTGTGCATATCTGGTGTCTGCTCACAAATTTTCCTGCGTTCTATCTGTGACCAGACCATGAACGCGTTCATCGGCCTCTTTATGTGGTTAGGGTTGTTTTTCTTCGTCTGCAACAAGAGAAAAACGCATTGTTAATAATCTGACAGAAAACAAATGACGTTCTATGATCTAATAAAGGTTGACCTTCCGGAAATTTGAGAAACGCAATTGAGCATAATCTGATATAAAGTGGGTCAAAAAGGGCAATCGGGATCCACTATGAAATTAAATGAAACTGTCTGGTGCCTACGGTCAATTCCAATGACAACGTCTGGTTGAAAATCGGCGCTATCAGCTTAATTGTCAACTCACGATTATTATTTCAGGCATGTCCGTTACGCCGCTGGCAGCGCTCTGGCTACATTCAATTAGTATGCAACACGGCACGACATTAAGTCTGTGTCCTTACTAGTAATGATATTGTTATCATAGGAATTATTATTATTACAGCTCGAAATATGAAACTAGCAGTACACCAACACAGTGGAAAATTTTATGATACCCACGTAGAATTATAACCATTAGAGTTCCGTCGGTACGCGTGAACCAATTTTAATTCGGTGTTTTCAAAGCTATAAAGTAGTTTGAATGTTCTCCAAGTGCAGTGAACGCTTCCGCGTCGATTGAATGTTACAAAACATTGACTAACGAGGATGTTTGAGGACGCAGGAAGTCATTATCAAATGTAGGAAGCGTTGTGAGGACGCCCTATCTATATGGCTCGGTTTTTCCTTACGAAAAGTGTTCGTACACTCGATAAAAGGAAGCATATTTGCGCTTCGCTCACGGGCGAAGTTTATGACGCTATCTCCCGAGCTTACCGTGCCACATACACTCGACGCAAACGTCAACCAACGCGACAAAAAAGCGAACTAGGTAAACTTGTTTATGCGATTCAATTGTTTGTACTCAATGTTGGTGCAACGCCCTCGGTTGCTAAGACGGTTCTAGTTTACGACTGACTATAAAAACAACGCCGCATAGTAAGAACATAAGCGAATATTCCCTTTTATTATTCAAATCTTACTTTCGCTAAACTTCACTCAGGCGGGGTCCACAAGGGGAAAAAACCCAGTTTATATTTTTTGTTCGTCTTTATTTATATTCAGGACAAAAAAAGGGTTTGTCAGATGGCAACTAAATCAAGTTCGGTTCGTTCGGTACGCCCACTGGTAGTCTCAAGGTGAGCCGAGTAGAGGTAGGCAGTTTTTTTGCTCGTAATATACGTCCAGGTTGCTCTTGTTGTTGCACGGTGTGTTGCGTTTTTGCTTTTGCCCAGCTGTGGGGCGGAACTGTGCTATTTATGCCCAAATGCATCATGAATTAAAAAGACGGACAAAAAACTTTTTAAAGTAACAATCTGAGAGAGTTGCCGGTCAAAAGCAACGATCCAATGGCCAACATTAGAATAGACGATGAACAATTTGGCTACCGGATTTTAAAACATGATCAAAAAAAAATACATGTTCCTGCATCAGTTCTTCGGTAACCTATTTTTTATTGATCTGCGTCCAGTGCAGCACCCTGTATATCAGTTTTTAAACAATCTAGAATGCAACCACTACAAGTCGATTAGTAGATTCCGTGTGCCATTTTTTGTGAACTTCTAATTGTGGAATAGTTGCTAGGTCATTTTTTGCACGGCATTTAATAGTTAGGTAACTCGCAGCGTGGCAGGTACTAAAATGTAGAGCCAAATGCAAGACTAGATATTTTTTACAATTCTTAATAACCAACCTTGAAAAGATGCTTTGGTTGTAAAGTAACGGATTTTGATGATATATAGATAGACAGATAAAATCTAATCTCGTAATGAATTAATCGTAATCTCTTCCAGACGACCTTTGGATGGAGGGGAACAACGAAACATGAACGGACGGCGGTGATAGAAATTAAAATATAATATAATCGTTGTTGTTGTTATAATAGGTAATTCTTGTTGTTGTGTGATGATTGTCCCTCATTTGACTTTGAAATAAAGGTTGCGGTTTCAAGGACGTTGTAGCCAGCAAAATTACTTAGACTTTCTTGGAGTAATGAGCGCAATGCAGAGCAACGCATTAGTTTGCATGGTATTAAAAGTTCTGGGTGGCACTGTAATTGTTATGGGCAGGCGTGGCGCTTGCAGGAAAACGACTTAGTCATGTCATTGCTTAGTTGCATTAAAAACTCAAGCGGGTTAGTTCGTTTGTTAGTTTCAATTAACTAATAACTCTGTTACATCACTTTACTTACCATTATCAAAAAATGGTGACTAAATAAATAAATTTTAAATGTGATAACGAGAACATTGTCCCGTACAATATTTTTTTAATATAATGAGTTACACGAGAGAGCCGTCGCTGGCTTTATACCCAGGGAATGACTAAGATGCAAGTTGCAACATGCTTATCTCCCCGATAACGCTTATCATTTTTTTTATTTATTGTGATACGCCAACAGTATACCTATTTTTATATTATACTAGCTGACCCGGCAAACGTAGTTTTGCCATATAAATTTAAAAAAAATATTTAAAAAAAATAGATGTTGGCCGATTCTCATAGATACCGGATAAGCACAAAAAATTTCATCAAAATCGGTCAAGCCGTTTCGGAGGAGTATGGCAACGAAAACTGTGACACGAGAATTTTATATATTAGATTAGATAGAAGAAGATAATAATCCATTCTTAGGTTGCATTGTGATGATATATACACCTATTACAGACGTAGGTATACATAGGTAGGTATACATAGGTGGTAGGTATACATCATTCACCATAAATTAATAGTTGCTATAAAGTACGTACTCAACAGAAATAAAAACAAGTAGGTAGTACATATGAAATTAATTCAGTAGGACTATGAGGACTATGGTCCTACAACACCCAGACACGAAACAAATGCTTGCGCTTTTTTCTGCACACAAACATTTGTCCCGTCGCGGGAATCGAACTTGCAATCTCATTGGTGTAAAAGATACTACTACACCAAAGAGGCTGTCAAAAGTGTATTATAGTATGTTAAAAAAACAGAAGATGAATATACCATAATAGTTTCAACACGTGATGCCGTACGTGCCCGTATAGCTGACAGGGCATTGCGCAACGTAAACAAAGGCTAGTGTTATACCCAAATTGGGTGTTTGGAATCTGATACGTGTCGAAATGGGATTTGATCGTAGAACACGGTTGAATAACAGTACGGCCTCTTTTTATATTTTAATATGACTAAGATGGGTGACCGTTTTTGTGGTACCTATGTACTTACATCTGAGCGGTGCTTCACCGTCAGTCCTAGTTATTGTGTTAAGTAGGATAACGTTAAGCCATGTCGGAGGCCTTCATGTCGGAGTTATTTCCGACATCAGGGTTGGTCACACAAACGAAAATAATGGCATTAGTAATTCTTTTGCACTCCAATGGATCTTGACCTTCAATTTTCAAAACATTTTTATAAAAAACAAAATGATTTACCCTCTCTGTATCGAAAGTCAAGAAACCTATTGATTTATTTAACAACAAATTTAAAGATTTACTCCAACTTATTTTCGTTTAGACAAAATGTTCCCAAAAATACACATTTCCATTCGCCTTCCAACTCATAAACAAAAGTCGTTTTTATTTTCTCGTTCATTTCTCGGTTTTTTCTCGTTTTTTCTCATTTTATCTCAATCACTCATCAGCAACACTTTAATGCGAATGTTAATAAACTGCAAACTTCTTTATTACTTAATTTCCTTGAATAACTTTGGAGTTAAAGGACTTCTGTCACTTTCTCTTTTAAAGGCCTTTTATTTGCGCTTCGTGATGTTGTTTGACAGTTTTGAGATAAGAGAAAAGGGCGCGAAATTCGTAAACAGGCATTAACTTTTTTTTTATATAACTGAGTGTATTCTCGTGACCACGGTCGATGCAACTTGGCCAAATCGAGGTAAACAAACCTAGTGATTTTAGCGCGATTAAGTCCCAAATACATAATTTAATAATATGAGTGATGAGACGAGAAAGTCCTTCTCTTGATGGTTTGCAACAACGCTCCCCAAAACAGTCTAAGTGTCTTGTCTAAGTGAATCGGTATTTTCTAGGCAAGCATGATCCACCGTCGACCGTTTCATCAGTTTCGATCAAAAAAGCATTTGTTTCGTCTCTAGGTGTTGTGGGTCGGATACAGGGAATCCTAGTTAGTGGTCAGGATCTATTTATGTGATCGTTGGGCGTATTTTATTTTGTGTTTATACAAATTACACAAAAAAAGTCTCATCAGTCACTACCATAAATATTAAAAAAAAACTAATTATTAACCCAATTCAAAAATGCAGGTTCTTAATTCAACTGTATGTTTTTTTGCATGTTTGTCACGCGATTACTTCGCCAATTATGAATTAATTTGATGAATATTTTTTGTTTGTTAGGTCATACTTCAAAGATGGTCCCATATACATATTTTCGAAATTAATTTCACATTTTTCGAAAAAATCAACAAAAACAAACAATGTTGCTATGGTAAAAATTTAGTATTAAAGTCGGTTTTTGATATTTTTTTCTAAATATTAATTATTTTTAGATTAAAACTTGTAAACAACATTTTAGCTAGCAAAACTCTAAATTTGCGTAAGGCTAGATAGAGCGATAGGGCCAATTTAAATCCAGGAAACGAACCAGCTGCCCTTGTAGAGTCGACTCTACTACTCTACCGGCAACGCAGGCGCAATAATAATAGCTCTATAGACATTCGTTCCTTAAACGGAAGGTTAATATAAAGCCATAAGCCTGTTTCTCTACACGTGTGGTTTTTTTATAGAGTACGTACAAGTTAGTCAGAAGCTGTATTACCTGTTATGTATAACTACCTAGAACCTATCTTTGTTTCTTCGTTTAGCGACTTCATAATGAGCAGTTAAGTACAAAAGTAATTTATTTCAAGTTCTAGTACCCAGTCTTTACTTCAAATCGGAACACAGTAATGTATGCACACTACTGAATGTCGGTGGAATTATTATTGGATACTTTTGAATTTACATTTTTCTATCAAACTATAGAGTTCATAACCATTATAAAAAACAACTTAAGCAAACTTAGAAATTTACAAAGATTTTTCATAGCAATATTAATCTTTATGTAACTTAGTGATGAGACGAGCAAGTTGTTCGCTCGATGGCAAGGCCACGCGTGCCCATAACAATTGCAGTGCCATACATAACTCTTAATACCATAAAAAGCACTGCACTGCGCTCATCACCCCGAGACATCAGTATATCATATTGTACATCATTATTAACATAGTCATAAAAACCAAAACCATCTAAACATAAACGACCTACGTCACTTCCCAAACACGAAAATATAATAAGGTCAAAATTCACTCGAGGTACTAAGTAGGTCTATCAATTCTCAGCCAAGGTCTTTTCGGTTTCCGTGTTAGCGAAAACGCAAGTTTGAATCTACTCCGGAATTCTGCAAGCCGAAGGTTTGTTTGGATAATGTTGTAGATGATTTATAATGACTTCCTAGAGGAAACACTAGTTCTAATGTTCTTAAGCTATGACTGCGAGTACTATTACGTATTCTGTGACTTAACGTTAATTGAAACGACATTTTTACTATTATATAATCGTGGTAGGTCTCTCGTAAGCGGGAGGCTATCTGGGTAGGCACCACCGCTTTGCCAGGTATTCTGCCACCAAGCAGTAAAGAAAGAAGAAAGAAAGAAAAAACATTTATTTGACGACCACAGTCATACACTAACAATTTTTTTTTAAATTATTTCAAAATTATTTAACAAAAGAAGGAAAAATAAATATATAATCAGTATAAAGAGATAATTAAATGTCAAGTGTCAGTATTTGACACCCGACGCTGGCAGTAGTACGCAAGCCCCTCAGTTTCTTGCCGTACCTTCTGTGGTTCTTTTTCCGATACGGTAGTAGAGTCATTGTAATAATTGACGTTCATGCACTTATGAACGTCAATTATTACAATGACTCTCAATGTCTGTGATGCCAAAACTGAATACAGAACTTTTGAACTTGAACTTAATATCAGGCGAACGACAGGCTCGTCTCATTGTTCAGTTCATTAAAAAAAAATGTCATAAAGTTAATATTAAAAAAGTTGATTAACAGGAAAGATAAGAAGAACTGTCATAAGAAGAACGAAATGCATAATTTTTATTAGGCATTAACAAAAATTATTGTGACATGAATTTCCTCAAGTCTTTTGAAAAAACAAGTTCGTTAACTTTTTAATCGCAGTTGTAAAAAATCTTGGAGACAATACGTAAACATGTTTATGATTTTCACGACATAATCTCTTCAAGTGGCGTTAACTGTCGCATACTAGAAACGACATGAAAGCAGACCCCCGCACCCCATACAAATTCGCCGAGCTAACTGTCTAGTACTACGACTGGCGCACCGGCCTGTCCGCACACGTTTTGTGTTTGTGCGTAATTATTGTAGGGATGAGCTAATACGAATCGAGCGCGACAAGGACAACGCTATACGTAAGCAACCTAAGTGTTTCTCTTTCACACCTACTATCGCTTGGCTGGGAGACGCGAAAAAAACGGAAGGAAAACCAAACGATCTCCGATTTTTATTTGTGTAAGTGCTTTTTTTGCATCCATACACAGAACAATAACGAACCATTTTGTTTTAGGTATATTAATATTGTATCATAGTCAATATATTGAATTTTAATGAAAAAAGAGATAGGCAGACCTCCGTCAGTCAGGTCAGGTCCTGGTCAGATCCACGGTGTCGGTTCTTTACGTAGTAATATTTAGTTTTCTTTGATGAAAGGGAGGGCAGTGTATCACTATGAAGTACAAGTTATTAATTTTTTTAGGTAAATCATTTTCAGTTCATTTTTCACGTTCACGCAATTGTTATGGGACCAGGTTGTCTGAAATAAATGAATTTTATTTTATTTATTTACCGTGTTGCTTCTGATTTGAGACATTCGACTATTTATTCAATCGTTGACTTCTGTTAATTTGCATTTCTTACTTTCTCAGTATTTCTTCGTAAATTAAAGAGACTTACGCAAAGTAGGGTGTTTATTCTATAAAAACATTTAGAATTGCCCAATATTTTTGGTAGATAATATAAAAATTGCAATTAAAGTTTTATGCATCCGGATTATACCATATTTTATGTATAATTTTAGTATTATTTGAGCTTTGCATTTAATCCTAATTTCCTTAATAACCTTCAAATACAAATACAAAATAAATAAAATGTATTTTATATTTCATAAATGCGACCATCCGGTAGATTTAGTCATCACTATTATAGATTTCTTAATTAAATTTAAATTCTTAGAAAGGAAATAAAAATGTGTAAAGGATACAAGTAGGAAAAATATGCTATACTTTCTTATATCTAAGTTTGATAAACGTACTCATATTTATTTCAATTTCCGCCCCCTTAGTTTTTCCATGGGAATTTCAACAAAATATTTCTTAGCAAACATCTATAAAAAAGGGATAGTATTTACCTATATTTTGACAACTCATAAACTCTATTAATAAAACAATGTTTGTGTTGCTTCAAAGTAATTCCCAAATATATAGTACCAAGTAATGTTAGTGGATGTCACATGTCCTTGATTTTTTGTGATAGGACATGTCGGTTTTTTCACGATGTTTTCCTTCACCGTTTTTAGAGCGTTAAATGCGCAAATAACTTAAGAAAGTCAAAGGTGCGAGGCCAGCGGGATTCAAACTGTGGTGCGTCGGATCGAAAGTCGCACGTGCTCCCACTGAGCCACACTCGTTTAAAGTTAAATACAGGCTGCTTTTTACCCCAAAATATAAAATACAAATTCCCACATCAACGACCACGCGCAAGATCAAATCAATACACAAGATCTAACTTCAGAAAGAAGTGTAGATAAACAACCAGTTTAGTAAATAAAAGATATTCGTTCACTTGTGAACATAATGAAGATCTTCAGTCTCTCCCTGCCACTTAATATATTTATTGCATCATATGAATCACGGGACAAAGGGAGATGCTCAAAAATCATAAAGAAATTAAAAGGGTGGTTCTCAACGCGTTAACACAAAACCTCAAAGGGACTAGAAAATAAAGATGTAAAACATTCGGCACGACAATGGACTTCGACCCGTCGATTTATAAGTCCTCTATTGTACCCCAGATGGGTCTTCTCCTTTGTGTTTTCAGATAATGAGACTGGGAATGAAACTTTTTATTATTAAAATCAGCGGTTGTTAGTCTTTTAATAGCTTTAAGTTTTCATTTTCTTTCAATTCATTAAGTCATTTGAAAATGGCAGCCTCTTTATTTTCTTAATTAAAAACTTGTTAGAATTATTCTAAGGATTGAATTTTATTGTTTTTTGTTTACATAGGCATTCGCTTTGTAATTTTTTTTAACCTACTTAAAAAAGGAGAAGGTTCTCAGTTCAATTGTATTTTTTTTATGTTTGTTGCCTCAGAACTCCGTCATTTGTGAACCGATTTGTTTTTTTTTGCGTTGGTTTCAGTATAGCTAAGAAGTGGTCCCATATAAAATTCATCGATATTTTATACCTTCGAATTCGAAGATACATTGAAGTCGGTATTTGTTTTTTTCTAAAAAATAATTATTGTTTACATTTCCTTTGTAGTTTTTCTTTTTGAAAATATATTATTTTATTTATTCCTTCAAGTAAAGACGAATTTCTGGAACTTACGAAACTCGTTTTGCTTTGAGAATGTTATAGACTTTTAAATCTTAAAACTGCTGGCTCCATTCAATGTGAATCAGTGAGCCCGGAGAAAATTCAAGTATGCCAACACAAGGAAGTGAATATAAATCGAGTATAAGTCTAAAGGATTGTCGCGCACAAGAACTGAGCTAGGAGATAGAAACATGTTCCATGCCACAACTTAGAAACTTATATGAAATTATATAAAATTGTTTATATGAAGAGTCGTTAGTTTTTTGTGATAAACAATTGAAATGCAAGTTCTTGATTTGATTTTACTCTAACTTACTTTTAAATAAAGATTAGTATGGTTTTAATGCGAACTATGGAAAGCGCTATGAGACTCCAAGAGTCTCTCTGAAGGATCATATCCATATCCATCATATCCATATCCGTCATAATTATTTGTTATTTATTTGTATGTATGTTCTTTTTTTTAATTGGATTCATTGTAATAATAACAATTGTATATGATCTTTTGATTGAAATAAATGAAATTGAATTGAATTGAAAATATCCGGAACGAAGTTATCCGACAGAGAACCAAAGTCATAGACATAGCCCACATAATTAGTCAGCTGAAGTGGCAGTGGGCCGGCCATAATAGCCGCAGAACCGATAACCGCTGGGGTAGACGTGTTCTATAGTGGAGACCGCGAATTGGCAAACGTAGTGTAGAACGCCCTCGGGCTAGGTGGAGCGACGATCTTCGCAAGGTGGCTGGCAACAGCTGGATGAGAGTAGCCGGGGTCGTGCTCAGTGGCGTGCAATTGGAGATGCATATGTCCAGCAGTGGACTGTAATAGGCTGATGATGATGATGATGGTTTTAATCACATAAATTTCATCTGTGGTGTAGTGGTTGGGCAGGTTGGCTCAAATCACATATACCATTGAGGTTCGATTCCCGCGACGGGACAAATGTTTGTGCACAGAAGAAAAAAAAGCGCCAGCATTTGTTTCGTGTCTGGGTGTTGTGGGGCCATGGTCCTCGTAGTTCCTGGATCCATAGATACAGGGAATCCTAGTTAGGGGCCAGAATCTATGTTTGTGATCGTTGGGCGTATTTATTATTATATACAAGGTAAAAAAGTTAAAAAAAAAACTATTCATTACTTCTAGTAAGCATTGCATTCATGATGTTAGCTCTCAGTCCATCCAAAGGGATGCGTTGTATCTAGTTTATTCACAGCATTTTTATTTACTGCTTGGGTCGAGATTTTTTATGAATAAAATATAAACCCTTTCCCCGAGGGATGAAGGCCTACATTGTTATATGAAATAACAAATATGATCTCGGTAATTTGGTAAGATTAACTGCTTTCGAAACGTTACATGGAAGTTGTTTCGAGAAAAAGATTTATTGTTATTAAAGTATTCTGAAATTGAAAACATACTGTGTTTATTTGCTAGAGGTTACGAATATAATATGTATTTTTCGTAAGCTAGAAGATATTTTGCGATTAGGCCGCCCATTGTACCCACTGTTTAAAATTTTGTTAACTATTGTTTTACCTATATGTTTGGTATTCAATCAAAGTTCAAATTTCAAAAGTTCTTTATTCATTTTTGGCATCATAGACTCACTTATGAATCATCAACTCACTTACCAATAAAATATTATTGTATTTGGTATTTAACTGGTTTTTCAAAGTGTCAGTATTCGAAATTCTAGATTTTTTTTGTTTTTTTTTTTTAATATTTGGACCCCTGTCTTCTAAACTAGGTGTGTAATACACCTGTATCTTAGAAGCCAGGTATCTTACCTTTCGTGGTGGACTGAGCTGAATGATTTTTTGCAAAGTTATATTATTATTGAACTGAGTGGTGAGGAACTGGTAAGGACCTTTGATGATCTCTCCTGTAAAATTACTCAAAATGACTTACGATGACATTCCCTGCAGGTGTCGATATGTTCACCACATCATTCGGAATCACTGAAACAAGTTTTATGTCAAACGTACTCTTTGTACTGTATTATCATAATAATAATAAAAATATAAGGTCGAGGTCTCATATCATAGACCGGCTCTCATCCATTAAAAATTCACCACAATGGCCCAATCATAAGTAATTTTCATATCTTCAATAATAGTCCTCGCACTTATCGGGGGCTGTCTTTGATTGTATCTTCTAATTATGCACTTAGAGACAGTCCCCGATAATCGTTGCCCATGACATATTTAAATTAAATGCTCTAAGAGGCCTCTACGTGTTGGACTCATGTCCCCGCGCAAGCCTTCCAAAGGACCGGGTGTATAACCCGTGTATAACCCGTGAGAAAGAGCGACATAATAATAATATAATAACAACGTCCGACGATCACATACATAGATTCTGACCCTAACTAGGAATCCCTGTGTCTAGGGAACCAGGAACTATGAGGACCATGATCTCACAACACCCAGACACGAAACAAATGCTTGCGCTTTTTATTTTATTTATTTTTTGTTCTGTGCACAAACATTTGTCCCGTCGGAATCGAGCCCGCAACCTCAGTGGTGTATGAGATTAGAGCTAACCTGCCCAACCACAACACCACAGAGCCTGTCGATAATATAGCCAAGACGTGTAGTTTCTTCAACGTGTTGCCGCGGACCTTTTTAAAAACATCTATTTTGACCCCTTTTGTCGTAATTCATGCCTACACCTGAGTCGCATTTTAATAAACCTAAGACCACTTGAGTCAGTGGCAATTTTAGAAACTAAAAATAAGCCATTGAAATTTGACCTCTAAACCTTCAGTTTTAGAGACTAAAATTTTTATGAAGCTACAGATTAAACAATAGTTTGTAATGTACTCCCATTATAGTATATGTGTGAAACGTGTATGTTTTACATTAGCATAGATTAAGCAAGCTTGTAGACATGACACGCCCGTTTCGAAGTATTGCCTATCTGATAAGCTGTGATAAATGACAGTCGTGCTGTTATCATTCTCCTAATGACTTTTACTGTCTATGACAACGTAACTCTGTTGTCATTTTCACAACAGCTTACTTTTGTACTTAGTTTTGTTCTTGTCAATGGAACATCGGACTATAAAAAAAAATTAAATTAAAAAACCTCGACACAAAAAAAAACCTATAAAAAGTAAAAAACGGCTGAACCGATTTTGATTATACATTCTAAGTCTAAGAACCACCGCTAAAAAACCTACCTGCTTTCAAAAAAATACCACATCCAAATCGGTTGACTCGTTTAAAAGCTACGGTGCCACAGACAGTGTGTCATATCTGTACGTATGATTGCTAATCAATATACACACACACAATCATTCAAAGTTCACACAAACAGGTCGATATTCATTCCGTGTGTTTGCGTACTCATTTTGCGATGCCCATATATACAGGATGTTTGTTTGATTGTTACAATGGTGTTCATATTCATATTCATATAATTTATTGTTACTAAGTTAATGAAAGGATCGAATATGCATATAGGTAGTTAAGATTTAGTTGTGCTGTCTGTCTGCGGTTTTTACTTTATATGTAATGAAAATTGTGACATCATTTTTTTTAGTCCAATACAATACATTACAATAATTTATTGTACATTAAAACAAAACATATCAAGTTACAGGAATTAATTTAGAAACTAAAGTACAATGAGCGAACTTGTAGCTAAAAGCGATCTCTACCAGTTAACTTTTAGATGGAAAGAACTTACCGAACTGAGTAGATTCCTGCATTGGTTTTGATGTGACCTTAATGAATCAACATTTTTAAAAGTCAAAACATAATAAGAGTATATAAGAGTTTCTTTAAGTCCTCTCCATCCAAAGGTTGTCTGGAAGAGATCGCTTTGAGCGATAAGACCTCCCATTGTAACACTATAGTTTTTAAGTTTGTTGTTGTACTTTTTGTTATTATGTTTTCTGGTGGTGAAACAATAAAGAGTTATCTAATCTAATCTTAGATATTTATTAAATAGGCACAAACTGCATTTTTAAATATACCCAAATAAATCAATTAAAAATACATTAAAAATTGTAACTCGAGATATAATGACTTTAATTTAGTGTAAATATGATATCTTAATCGTTTTATTATAAAAAAATAACTAAACCTCTAAAAATATGCCCGTCACTTTTTTGCTGTATCTTCCGAGTTCTTTTGCCGGTATGGTAGTAGAGTTAAGTGCAGATTTTGCACGCTCGCTCTAAAAACGGTGAAGGAAAACATCGTGATAAAACCCGCTTACGCGTTTTGGAGTGGTAGGCTCTGGCCGTGGTTGTAATACCACCCATCAAACAAAGCCATGCCGTCAAGCGACCTAGTCGTGTTTCGGGATGATGTTCGGTGAACCATCGGGGAGACGGGTCTGAGCAGCCGATCAAATACCGTCTCTCTCTAGATCTATGTGCTCCATCTTAGGCCACATCATCGCTTGACATCAGGCGAGATAGTGGCCAAACATAGATCTAACAAGCGTAAAAAAAACTTATTCTCGACTTTAGGTATCTTGTTACCAACTTTTGTTGTCATTGAGGGCGTAGTTTTTACCAGTAGGTACTTTTTATCCGAACTACGTTCACACAAAACCGTTTAAAATAAGCACGTTTCATTCATACCGGAATAAAAAATATAGGTTATTTTTGTACCAAATATAAGCAATACGTGACCAGGCACCCTTTTCAGATATAGGCTGTTCGAGACCTGAATCGACGCGGCAGCGGAGGCACATTAACAGTTTGCAAAGTTTTTATAACAAAATATTCGAGTTGTTTGACAATTATGTAGTTCTCAGTGGTTCTCAGTTTTGTTCGTGTCGGTTTATGTTTCGGACAGGTTGTAACAATCGATTTTTTATCATTGTTCTTGGCGTAATCAAAATTTGGAGTCACCTTTAAGATCCGTGCGGCGAAACATGTAGAGCGAGGTCTTTTTAAATTACGTGTAGCACGTACGTTTTTGTACCTTTGGTAATGATTCATGTCTTGGATCCAAGATAAACTTTAAAACAATGAAACTGTTATTGTAGGACTAAGAAGTTAAGTTTCCTATAAGAATTGTAAAATTTTACTTTTCTACAATAACTAAGTAAAAAGTTTTTAGAGTAATAATATTTTTGTTGTAGAAAAATTTATTTTTCAAGACAAGCTTTTAACAAATTTGTAATCGGAGCCGGAAGCAGACTAAAATGAGCCCAAACTCTAGTAGTTTACCTTAGTGTAGTTTTATCTGTCGAGGTGTACCATTGCTCACCTTCCACAATATTGCATTGTCACCCTACTTTGATAAGTATGCAAAATTTCAACTTCGTAGGATAAGAGGAAGTGGTTCTGATTCAGCTTGCAAGATTTGACCAAAACAAACAAACATGGCGAGTTAAATAAAACTTTGTAAAAACGTTTAAAATTGTTCAGTGAAAAGTCAAGGTTAAATGTGACAATCTAAGTTATTGACTAAGATTATCTCTTACTCAATTTTAATAATTTTCTCCTCGACATAAATATGAACGAATTAACGAACTGTCGTTAAATCTGACAGTATGCTTTATTGTTTTGACCTTCATTTGTTTTGATATAAAAGTTAATCTTGCGAAGATAAATCTTTTGGTGAAAATGACTATTGAAGTAGATATTTCATTCATAAATGCATAATATTTTTCTAGACAAAATACGCGTAGAAAATATCAGGCTACGCAAAAAACTATTGTGAAGCTACCTGACTTAAAAAAATGGTACTTCCCTACATAAAAACTACTCAAAACAGAGACTTGGTTATTATAATAAACAAAATGATACACAAAACACGATGCGAGTGTTAATTATAAATGCTTTGTTAACTTACAAAATATGAATAAACATTTTATTTTAATTTCGACTTTTTAACATAAAATTAAACCTTTAACTCCGTCCAACCATATATTTTACTTTTGACATATGCAGGCCTAAGTTCCGTAATTATTGAAGTGATATACCATAGTGAAATACATGCAATACTTAATGGGCACTGTTTTTTTTTATAATAGTGACGAGACGTGCTAATTGTCTTGGATATTTTTATGCCCATAGGTTTATAACCAAAATTATTAAGGTAATTTTTCCATAAAAAAATAGAGGGTTGTTAAATATTTTTATTTGCACATAATTATTATCGATAAATAAAAGGTTAAATATTAAAATATAAAGTTAAATAAAGCAAATAAAAAAAACAACAATTAATATTATTTTTTATGAATACATGCAATATAGTAAATTAAACACCTGATTTTTTTATTTATAACAATACAAAATGTTGAGCAAAAATGGAACATCAATTTGTTAAATCGATTAAAACTTATTTATAAATTAAGTCGATTGTTTTAAGAAATCGATTCAATAATAATTAGGACATCACTACTCGAGCTGTCAAAAGATAAATAAATGGTTGGATGGAGTAATGGCAACAAAAACGTAAATAGAGACAAAACAATCAAAACACGATTTAAAATTGGAACAATAAAAAGCAGTTTAAAAAGTTCATAGATGAAACAATACTCATAGATACAGTAACAGAGCCAAATTATACAATGGACGTAATGAATCAGTCACGGCGAAGAGGTCGCGAGAACGAATCTCTTGATTTCATAACTTGTTATTAGAGAAGATTGGATTGTGTTCAATTAGTTTTAATAGAATTGTCGGTAGAATATTTTAATTTCAATTTGATCTACATTGAAAGATAAAGTTTTTATTAATTCAATTCAATAAATTATTCTGATTCTAAATGTAGATACATCTTTAGAACGCAACAATGATTTTCATTTTATTAATTGTCAATACATAAGTACTTATTAAAAATAATTACCGTGTTGCACTCAAAAAATGTAAAACGTTTTTGGCTATCAGTTTAATTCTAAGATTTTTATGAATTTTATGACCTGTGGTTTTTGTTTATACAAATAAATAATATTTTGTTAATTTATTATAAAAAAAAAAAATTAATTCCAGTTTTATTGACATTATGAGTAAAAATAGTCGATTTTAGAATATATATTACTGGGCATTGTGAGACTCAACAGCTAATTGTCACAGGGTGACGAGCGCAGTGCAGCACCGTGCAGGATTTTGCAAAACAAAGTTCTGGGTGGTGCTGTAATTGATATGGGTTGGCGTATTGCTTACCATCAGGCGAACGACCAGCTCGTTTCGTCATTCAGTTACATAAAAAAAAAAATTACGTAATTTTTTTTTCATACTTAACAAACCCACGGATGCCACACAGTGGCATTGTGCAAATGTAGTTAAAGTAAAAATAAAAACAACATTTTAAAATAATTTCCAAGATATTTTTACTGTACCATAACTATTATGCATCTTGTATCTTTTAAACATCATAAGTACCTACACGTACTATGAAACAAAGTATTTCTGGTTAGATGACCTTCTTAACAACGTTAGATACAAACTTAGCCTCAGGCACGGGTAATTTATATGTCTTTTACGGAACTGTTCTCTATTTTTTAGATTTTTTGTTGTTATACAAATATTTTTAAATAGCTGCGCCCCGCGGCTTCACCCGCGGTTTCCCGGGATAAAAAGTAGCTTATGTGCTATTCCTGGTCCTGAAGTCCTGAAGTACCTATATACGAGCGAGTGTGGCTCAGCGGGAACTCGTGCGCCTTTCGATCCGACGCACCTGGGTTCGAATCCCGACTCGGCCCTGCACCAATGACTTATAGTTAAGTGCAGTTTTTGCACGCTCGCTCTAAAACGGTGAAGGAAAACATCGTGATGAAACCCGCTTACGCGCTTTGGAGTGGTAGGCTCTGGCCGTGGTTGTAATACCACCCACCGAACAAAGCCATGCCGTCAAGCGACCTAGTCGTGTTTCGGGATGATGTTCGGTGAACCATTGGGGAGACGGGTCTGAGCAGCCGCTCAACTGCCGTCTCTCTCTAGATCTATGTGCTCCATCTTAGGCCACATCATCGCTTCACATCAGGCGAGATAGTAGCCAAACATAGATCTATAAAGTGTAAAAAAAAAAAAAAAAAAAAAAAAAATACCAAATTTCATCGAAATCAGTTCGGTAGTTTTTGCGTGAAAGAGTAACAAACATACATCCAAACATTCTTACAAACTTTCGCGTTTATAATATGACTAGCTGCGCCCTGCGGTTTCACCCGCGGTTTCCCGGGATAAAAAGTAGCCTATGTGTTAATCCAGGGTATAAGCTATCTCCATACCAAATTTCATCAAAATCCATTCAGTAGTTTTTGCGTGAAAGAGTAACAAAGGTACATCCATACATCCATACATCCATTCTTACAAACTTTCGCGTTTATAATATTAGTAGGAAGTATAGTTGTAATAGGACAATTAGTCTTAGTAGCTGAGATAGTTTAGCTAAAATTAGCTTTAGTTTATTATGCTTAAAGTACATATTATTAATATGTAGCAATTATTTATTATGATATTAAAACCTACGAAAACAAGATACAAATTTAATTAATAATTATTGTTATTATCTTAATCTGAGACTATAAAGTTATATTAATTATAAGAGGACTTCATTAATTATACCTATATTAATTATTTCTACCTTAAGCAATACATGTTTAAGAAGCTGTAATAATAAAACTTTGAAAGCAATATTATTTATTATATTCCAACTCATTAGCCGAATGAAATGATAATAAATGATAGAAAATAGAAGGTAAATATAGAAAAGTATTAGTTAGTCTTGTTAAGTAATGTCCATGTTAAAGCTTCAACAGCTAGAGGCGATTTGGGAGATATTGATGAAATAAATCAGGCAAGATATATGAACAAAAAATGATATCATTAACCCGTTGTATCGAAAAAGGTCAGATTCTAAAAACCAATTCGACCAACTTAGAAAAATGTAGTTTTGAAATAAAAAAACAGATAAACATATTAAATATTATCTAGATGTAAGTATACGGGTATAAAAGATCATCCAAGAATTGTTGAAATGGTTTACTTTCGAGATAGCTTAAACATTAAAAACGCTTAAAGACATTAACCAAATAAGATGAAGCTTCGTAATAACTTCAAGGCAACTAAGATAAAGCTTGAACGGTAGCAGCAATAAAAAAATGTATATGAGAGGGCTCGAAACACATCTCCGACCACCGTTAAGTGCATATTCCAGTTTCAAGCTACTGGGTCAACTTAGAAAAGGTCTGTGGTCAGGAATAGTGCATTAAACATGACAATTATCGATTATTATCCACTTAGCGTGGAGGTGAAACTTTATGATAAGTAAAACGAGATTGCCGAGCAGTTTCCAGAGTGCTGAGTAGTTTTCCACGCTGTATTATGTAGATATGTATCTGTATATACATTGGCGGTTTCTGAGGCATAATCGTTACTATTTTCATAATCGTTACTATTTTCTGCCATAATTGTCTGTTATAAGTTATTATCGTGCAATGAATTTGTAATCGTCGAATGAGGTTAGTTTACTACAGTATTCGATTATATGGAGTCTATGATAGTTTCATCATCGTCATCATCATCATCATCATCATCATCATCATCATCATCATCATCATCATCATCATCATCATCATCATCATCAGCTCATCACGTTCCCACTGTGGGCACGGGTTTACTCTCATAGAGAGGGTATATGTGAGCCATAATCCACCACACTAGCACAGTGCGAGTTAGTGGATGTCACATGTCCTTGAACTTTTGTGATAAATTCTTGGACATGCCGGTTTCCTCACGATGTTTTTCTTCAACTTTTTAAGAGCGAGTGTTAAATCCGTACATAACTTAAGAAAATCAGTGGTGCGGGGTCAGCGGGATTCAAACTCGGGTGCGTCGCATCGAAACTTGCAAATGCTGCCACTGAGCCACACTCGCTCTCTCTATAATATTTTAATTTTTGGTATTGTGAGTTTTTTATTCTCTTTATAAAGAGCAGTGTTCTAATGACGATTCTATTATTAACATGTTTGTCATCATATGTGTAGAAATTCTTTTAGTTTTTTGTTACAAAACTATCAATTCTAATGATTTATTCAACAACATGAGCAATAATATCGTCTTGTCTAATTGGCATATCGTTATATCAGACCACCAGTGTTAAGGAAGTATGTATATCTACATAGCTTTATACTACGTATGCCTTCAGTGTTAACTTTTCTATGCACTTGAAACAGCAAAGTTTTAATCAAACAAGTTTTGAGTTTGTTTGTGTATTCCACGAGTTGATTTAAGAGTTAAAACTTTTCGCTGTTCCCTCAGACAATGCGGTTTACTCGATTTATCTTTAACTAAAAAATGTTGAAATGGCAAAAATATTTTAAAATCTATTATTTTACCACTTTTTCAAGTAAGAAGCTGGAACTTAATAAACATTCTTGAAAGAGATCAATTTTTACTGTTAAGGCATTTATTCTTAGAGAAAAGAAAAAAAATACCAACCACGGCGCCCATTGCAAATAAAATAATTTTGAATAACCCTAAAATTTACTTAATTCCAACAATAAATTAACTAAAGCTTCCTATATGCACATAGTTAAAGCTATTCCAAAATATAAACCTTACAAAACCACTAAAACGCAAAACCATGTCGCTCTTGCTGACCTAAAAGGACCAAACCGAATAAACATATCAAAATAGCGGATGCAAAATATCATTATACAGTAGAATTTATGATTTTCAAAGATAAATTGGTTAGTGGACTTGCTCGTGATTTCCTGCATATAATGTATTCCATTCGAACGGCTCTGCGCTGAAGGCTGTCATAGAGCAGAAAATTGACGCAGAAGCGACACGCCTCGATTCGGTTTCGTTTTGTGGCTAGGAACGTGTGATGAGAAACGACAGTGAGTTTTATAGATCGCAGTTGGGAAATAATAAAATTTTTGATTGGTTCACAGGTTTAACGAAAGTATTATAATAATGAAATTGAATAAGTCCTGCGAAATTTACGTCGATGAGTTTAAGCCAAATTTTATTAAATTGTAACCGAAATGTATTTATCATCAGCCCATCAAGTTCCCACTACTGGGACAAGGGCCTTCTCTCATAGAGAGCGTATATATAATATGGGTCGTAATCCACCACGCTGGCCCAGTGCGGGTTGGTGGATATCACATGTCCTTGAATTTGTATGATTAATTCTTTGACATGCTGGTTTCCTCACGATATTTTCCTTCACCGTTTTCAGAACGAGTGCTAAATCCGCACATTACTTAAGAAAGTTAGTGGTGCGGGGCCAGCGCCATTAAAACTCGGGTGCGTGCGGATTGAAAGTTGCACATACTCCCACTGAGCCACACTCAGTCTGATCTCTGACTGAAACCGAAATTTATTAAATGAGAGTAATTAGGTATATATACAAAGGTAAACAAAATAAAGAAGCTTTAGTAATTGCGACAATTGCAGCATAAACATCAATAAATTAACTACATCGTTATGTAAAACATTAGCTTACAATTCCTCGTGCACAAAACGTTCAAAATGTTATCACTCCCGCAATAAGTCCCACCCGTCATAGGCACAATCACAAACCGTTAGCCCATCTGCACATAGATTAGTTAACACGTCACGTACGGACACATGCGTTGTATACCAAGTAGCGTTTTTTATGTCTGACCGCACGATGTTTATTGAAACTGCTATCGGCTTGAATAGATCAAACCTTTGTGACCTTAAGGTCTGATGGGAAAACTTTACGGACAAAAGCTCATTATTTTCGAGCTAGCTTGAGAAATGGCGGCTCTACATGATTTAGTAGACACAGTTTTGTTTAAATCAGATTTTATATTGTGTTTATAATAAATTCATGCGAGTAGTTTTATGTTGTTCTGAATCAGATATTTGTATATTTCCATGGGTTCATGTTACTATTGTGTTTTGTTAGCAATTTATTATGTTTATAGATTTGAATCAAGGACTTTCAATATATTCAGTTTTATAATGTTCGCTTTTGATAATGTTTTACAAATGTGTGATTTATCATAATCATTAGTCCATTATGTTCCCACTGCTGGGACACGCACCATTCATATGTTTTTAATACATTGGTTTTTTTTTAGCATTACCTTATTGCAGCATTATGTTTTCATAGTTATTTGCTCTTTGTAATTAAGGTCTTTATTTCTATTACTCTGTATTTTAAAACTTTTCAACCTTTTAACATTTGAATTCAATTCCACCAAATGTATTGTCAGTGCTTCACTTATTTTACATTTATGTACAGTCCATCCGTGTGCCCGGGTTTATGAGAGCGATGCACCAATGTTACTGCATCGATCGTCGAGTCATTTGTTCTGTTTATGACATGATATATATCCTGAATTTGTATGTTTTGATGTTTGCTTCTGGTCTGGAAAAGTTTAAAGTTTTTATATCTTTCGAAGGATGTATGGCTTCGAATGTATCGAAATTGTTCAGTTGGAATAATAAATAAGCTTGATCGGAGAAAAGATAGTGTTTCTCAAAAGTATTTATATATACTGATAAATGAGCACTGACATTATTCTTTTTATATCTATATCAATAAAAACAACAATGAAATTGTCTTTGATAAATATTATTCTATCACTTTACTGATTAATTTTATAATGATGATGTTTTAGTTTAATCAAACTATAGAATACATGATAAGATATGTAATCAAAATGTAATATGGGTAGATTTTGCGTATGTGATCGAAATGCTGTATGTCATAGTAACAGTGAAGCTTCATTTAAACTATCCCCGAGCGACAATTTGTTAGCAGCAAATCTAATTTTAAAACATCGTCCATGATTGATCCTCCCTAACTTAACAGGGGAGTTCTCTCGCAGTTTAAATGACTCATTGCTAACAAAAACAAAGCAAATTCGTCTTCCGACCGCAGTTAAAGTAACAAAACTCATAACAACTCTGGAGTCAGGTGAAAATATTCAGCGTCGTAAAAACCAAGTTATGAATGTTGAACAAAGTAGTTGGAGCTGGCACTGACAGTTTAACTAAGGTTCTTTCTTATCTTGCAAATATTTCCATGAAACTGAGAGGTAATGAACCTCGCTTACACTAACATGTTATGTTCTGACTGATAGCTATTTTGATTGACGTCTCTGACAAAATTTATAGTCAGCGGCTTCGTTGTAAAACTCTTTATTTATTCATAAAACATATAAAAAGGCACTTGTTTGCATGCGTATTACAATGTTTTGGTTTATGGGAAAAAGTAAAAAGAAGAATTATTTTTGTGGTAGTAATCAAAATGATATTTGAAGACTATTTCCTATGACGTAAAAAAATATTTTATAAAAAAAACTTATCAAGTCAAACTCGAAATCATCTCACTCAAAACACCCTACTACTCTCCGCCCAAAACGAATGCTTCACAAAGTGTTGCAGTAGTAACACAATTTGCAATATCATTAAAGCAGACGGCATTGCGAAGATTAACGTGAGTTGGGAACATCCCAGGAGTGGATTCAGGAGTTAGCAAGTTTTTGCGAGACTTTGCGAGACTTTGCGATGAATGGAAAAGCGTTTTTAAGTGGTTGTTGTTCTTTGGTGTTGTTTGAAACGTTTCTTATAGTTACAGAAGTTGAGGGCGAATAATATGGATTACGCGGATTTTCTGTGGAATTTTGTGGTAATCCAATGTCACCCTAATAAAATCAATTTGAAAATTGAATAACAGATGATTGTGGAAGATTTTCAGTGTGGTGATAAGGCAGATGATGATGATAAATTCGACATCGCAATATATATTTGACTTTCCTAGCAATATGTTATGTCGCGAAAACTTTATTAAGTTATACCTTTTACAAAAGATGATAAAAACCACGTTCAACTGCTAAAACTTGAAGCAATCATAAATTTACTTTTCAATCCCATTCAGAGCTGAAACTTTCGAAAACTTTAACGTATGCGAATCAAAGTTTTCGAAATAACACCTAGACGCTTTTGGGAGCGCACCGTATGAAATCTCACAAAACTTAGTACATGCGTAATGAGTACATCTATTATCATGAGCTCTACAAAGTTTTCTGAAGTTTTTCCCACCTCTTGGAACAAGACTTTGCAAGGTATTTTTGTAAAGTACTTGAAATTATACGAAAGGTCTCAAATTTGCTATTGTTACAGCTCTAGCGAAGTGAATCGCATGGGATTGTCTGCAGTTTCTAGTTTCTACAGAAATGAGGCTGTCATCTATGTGAGTACGCTAATAATCTATTCCCATACAGATTTCGGTTTCCTTGTGCATCTATTTTCAAAGCTTCGGAAATTTTGGTTTAGTTCGATAAAGGAAATGTACTCGTAGAGGCACAAATATGCGTCAAAGACGAACATGACGAATTCGTCTTCAAAAACTTCGTCATCCTAATAGCGACGTCGCTTAAAGTGGACGCCATGAACATCAATTTAACAGAAAACGTCAACGTCACGAAGCCTAAACAACACAATAACGGTATAAATGGCGGTGAAATTGTCGTTCAAAAACGTCACTAAAATACAGAGGTCATATAAATGACGAACAGTAGGGATCTTACCGCACAAGCTCAAAGCCACATCCACGTAGGTGATTGCTTTTAATATTTAAGCCGCAACCGCAATTGAAACCGCATTAACAGTAAAGCGTAGGATAAGAAAAATACAATACAGGAAAATACGACAAACTTTACCAGACAGTCTGATTTATTGATGTCACCAATATAATAATAATTATTATTATTTATTAATATATTTCACACAATTTTTGTGACTACGCTTGCAATTGCTCTACACTTACAATTCCTTTTTAAGGAACCATGAAGGTAGGATCAAGGTTCATAAATAGTTGCAATTTTTAAGAACCAAATCGAATATTGTGCTGAGACACGAATCACCTTAAAAATGTTAATACACCTATTTAACAAACTCCACACGGACATGCCAAAACAAGTATATATAAAATTAAGAAGGCTCATACTGTTTTCAAGAAGGGTATTGTACTAGAGTGGCATAGACCGATAACATCAAGACGACTCGTGACAAATGGAGACGGACCATAGAGCGCATGAACAGATAGAGATCACACGTAATGAGACGAAATAGAATTTTAGTACGTGTTGAGAAAAGATGGGACATCATTTCGACGGATTCACAACATTCTGGCGTTATTGTTGAAGAGAAAAGGTTTTAGGGAAATTAGGAACGTGACCAAACCGAGTCCATTATGGAAGGTTTCTTTGCATATGATTTATTTGAAAGTGTCCTAAATGTTTCGTGAGAAGGTTGAAATGTGCCAGTGAAAGTTGGATTATAGAAGAAATCAGACATTTTAAACAACTATGATAGTAAGTTGATTGTAGCAGTATATTGTGTACTGTTTAAAATGGAACGCAAGAATTACTAACAATCCAAATTCAAAGTTATAATAGAAGTTGTAAAGTAAGCTTCTAGTTAGCAGTTTATTAAGCTCGAAGAGAGTGAGTTAGAAATAACGTGTAATCTATATTTGAAATGAGAACTTTAAGCTATGAGCCTTAATGACGCATTTCCTTTAAGACAACCTCATATCAGATAAGTACAGGTTGACAAGTAAAAGTAAACAAGCACTTTAAATACACACACGAATGTTGGCATTGTAACAAAAAATCTTAATGGAAATAATTGTTAAAACGAAAACGGTAATTATGTGACACCGTTTCGCAAATGAAGGGCGGTGTTCCCTTATTTTGCTGAATCAAGGTGCCAGCTATTTGAGGCATTTACTAAATTCCGGGCTCTTCTCGGGAATACCACAATATAATATACAAACAGAAGGACAACCTCACATGACGTACGTATTAAGAAACCAATCCGAAAGGTTCATCTTTATGTTACTTTTTTTTCGACAGACTCTGTAGTATTGGGCAAGTTGGTTCAAACCTCATACACCACCGATGTTGCGGCTTCGATTCATTCTATAATTATTTGGTTTTCTCCGAATGAAATAATTTGAAGAATCAAACGCTGATAGGTTCAATGGGTATCGAAGAGTTGGATATTTTTGCGGCTCAAATTTGGCAGATATCTAGAATTCAGTTACTGTTTTTAAAACTGTGTCGCCACGTCTTGTACATTCGCTCGCTGTCAATGTATTAAGTTTTGAAGTAAAAACTTAGAGGGAATTGTGCGAAAACAACTCCCGCACCACGCAACTAGGGTTAATATGAAACTTTATTAAGGATATAGTGGAAAATAGAGATATAAGTTTTACAGAAGTGGGATTAATTTAAGTAACAGATTTAATAAGAAGTTTAATTAAAAATGTTTGGTACTGAGTCTTTTATTTTGAATCTTTTTTTTCATTTTTAGGTAGTTTTTTTTTCACTTAAACATATTAAAAGGACACCCCAAAATTGATGTCAAGAATAAACTAAAAAGTTTTTTGTTTTGTATCTATAACTGAAATATTTAACTAAACCCTTTTTTCTGATTTGCGCTTTTTTCTGATTTTAGGTAATTAAAAAACATATGAAATTCGTAAGGCAGGGATCGAACCTGTGTCTTCGGAACACATGATCCCGACGCCTGCCCGAGTAATTAAATGTTTCTTTCTGATTATTTAGAACTTCTTTCTCATTTTGGTAATATTTATGGCTCTTACATCACCTGGTAGGGCTGGTAGAGAAAAATGATACGGTCTACAAAAAATGCGTCAGTTGTGGAAAACTATGTAACGAATCAAGAACCTTGAAATTATAATAAACATCATTTAAGTGCTAAATTAAAAGAGCCAGAAACACTACACATTTCAAGGATACTCCGTAAGGTGAGGTAATGAATTCATTTACATATAGGCATGCCACTCGAAGATGCGATCTCCTAATGATTGGGTGTGCGGTATAAAAACAACTAGGCAGTAGGCGGAAAGGTAGATCTCACTTATACTGTCTCACCTGAAGGTAAGAAATGATGTGGTCTAAGATGTAATACGCTCGCCTAGAAGAAACTTGTTCACTCTTGATTTGAAGCCCCACACCCAGGTTGTAGTAGTCAGGAAATTTAGACGTTGGCAATGCATTCCACTCCTTGTTCACTTTCTTTCGTATAGGAGAGATATCTACCATATATGGATATCGCCTAGCCGTGCGTCTGATTGTCCTATAGACTTCTGAATAAGTGATTTTTGAATGTACTAAGTGAATCAATCATAATAAATCGCTGTTTCTTTTTGTATTACTTAAACGATGATTTTTATTCCACGATATAGTCTTTGCTCTACGTCATTCTTCATCATCATCGTCAGCCTGTATTCGTCCATTGCGTAACATAGATCTCTCCCCATGTACGCCATTGAGCCCGGTCTTTGACTCTTCTCATACAGTTATTTCCGACCACCTTTCGCAGATCGTGGCCCCATCTTGCCAAAGGGCTTCCTACACCACGTTTGCCGATTCGCGGACTTCATTCTTGTAATACAATTGCGAAATCTACTAAAATGCAAATCTCCTTGATACAATCATCATGCGAAAGAATACGTCGGCACGAGCACGTGAGCGAGTTTTAATAATGCACATTTTATGTTAACTTATTTTGCTTACCTTGAACTTATTGTATATAATTACTTTGATTAATTCCTGTCAGTCATAATTTGTGCGTTTGCGTTTTCCATTATAAGGTCTTGTTATATTATTTTTTTCAGTCACCTATATCGACCACAGTTTTAACACATTATTGTTACACTACTCAGTGACGAAACCAGCAGGTCGTTCACCTGCAAGCAACATCACCACTGGCAGGTGATGGTGAAGTCCATGCTTTTATGCGAGGAAATGCATTACGCTCGTCACTTTGAGACAATCCCTCTTAAGTCTTATAGTTCCCAGTAACTTATCTGAGCCTTATAACTTGTATGCAATCTAACTAAAGAGGTAAGTATTTACATTTATATGTAGAGATTGTATAGGTACCTTTACTTAGAAATGAAGTACCTATGTTTTACTTACGTAATTTATTGTTATTAGAGAACTTGCTCACTTATGATATTTCCACGTAAAAGAAACTCGATGCTCACTGAGTTGTATCATATATCAAAGCAAAGATTCGAGTCAAAACAAAAGTACCGTTAAGATAAACAAAATGAAAGAGCCTAAATACGGCTACGATGCCGTTAATAGAGCCAAAGAGCTTACAGAGACATCTTAAAAAGTTATAATCGCACTTAAGTCAACGCTTATTCAACTGTTAATTAAGTTAACTGTAACTTGAAATGTCTCCGTTTGCCCCGATGTCCCCAGTTCAAGCTCAGCTGACGCTCGCAAACTTATAGGGGTCTCAATGAAAATTTATTGGGCCTACAAACTATTTGTCAAAATTGTCCCCAAAGGGGTAGAAATTCTCCAAACATCAGCACTTAAATGGAGTTGAACGGAGTATTTGGAAGACCTCATTCATTAAAATATGTAAAGATTTTCAATCAAACTTTAAAATTACAACTAGTTCTTAAAGTCGTTCAACCCCGACCCCATTTATTTAAGATTTTAGAGTTTCCTCTGTAAATAAATCTTTTTATTTCCGTGTATTGCTCGACAACTGTTGACTGCATTTTATTTGCCCGATAGGCGGACGCTGCCAAGTGTTCTAAGTTGCGGTGGTTTCGCGGTCGACCGCGTGTAGTCGTATCGACTTTAAATTCAACTCTGATACCTTTAATATAGTGCTCTCTGCAAGGAAAACTTAAATAATGTCCATAGAGAAGTTTCGCCGTAGCCGGAAAACTTTGTTTGCTCTCAGCTTCTATTTTATTTCTCCTTCCGAAGCGACGTTTTGCATGTTGGTCACAATATAAACCTTTTGGGATTCGAGTAGAAGCTTATTCGTCGCTGTTTCTATTATTTACTTGTATGTAATTGTAAAAATATAAGCCCTTAAGGCAATAAGCATAAACCCGACAACTGTGAAGAGGTTCATATTTAAAAGGGGGTGTTATAATGTTATTCATGAATGTTAAAGCGGAGTGTTGTGAAATGTCGCTTAGACTTGTAACTTACGAAACAATGACACTAACTTAAACTCGGGATGTAAACTCGGCGTTATCTCGGTTTGATGGGGAACATAAACAACAGATACGCTTTATTGCGAATGCTGCTATTTTGTAAACTTTCAAAGCTTTAATTAAAGCGTAATATGAAAATATATACAATAAGAATAATATTAAACCTCGCAGTGAACCATTGAACTTTTCGAGAGGTCAAATTAGATAGTTCTAGTATAGCTTTATCTTCTTTGATGCCGTATGACTAAAACATAGCGACAAGCAACTAACAACAAAATAAGAAATGTAACCACAAATAACAAATTAATTCCAGAAGTACCTTTGAGAAATCATGATGTCAATGTTACTGGTAATGAGAAAGATTCAATAAATCTATCAGGTTATTTTAATTTACGTACCAAACAGTTTCATAATATTAGCAGAAGGGGTAACTCAGACTTTAAAAAAATACAGGTATTGTTTTAAAACAAACCGGCAACGAAACACCGGCAAATTCTCAGCAAAGGCTTTAATAAAGAAAACCGGACAAATTTACGGATCAGAGGAAAGGAGACAGCGCTGAATGCTTAAAAGCAAAAATACTAAGTCCCAACGGAGAAATAAAAGCATAAGCGTGTTGCTTCAACGCGAAATGAAATGACGCCGGTCGCTGACGGAGGAGAATAAATTAAAAGTAAGGTTTCGACTGTTGTTTGTTACTCGCACCCTGCTTTTAGAGTAAGAGAATTAAGGATTAGGTAAACAGTTTGTTTTTTAGCCGGAGCTGGGACACGAAAGCCTCTAAGCAGTGTTTCGTGATCTTTTAAAGCCAGTAAAGGCAGATAATATGATACAAATTTACATGTAACTAACGAAATACAAATATAATTGACGAAATTTATCAACCTAACTTAATCTATGTTAGCGCGATGACTAAAGTCACTTCTCTCGATCCTCGTGTAAAGTGATTTATTGAAAACTAGATATATTTAAAAAACACGTCGATAGACTCTATTTTAAAATATCCAGTCTAAGCTGTTGGTTGATTGCTTGAATTTTAGTCCTTGAGCCTCAAGTATGGAATTCAAAGATCACGCAACAACCTCGTCAATTTATCTTCATCTAGCATTCTCACATTGCAAGTTTAGCAAATATTCCAGTCCCACCTAAATTTGCTTGCCAATTCGCTATCTGTAAGCCATTTTGCTTGTCCACGTGAAGCGACAGAAAAGCGATAAATTGTCGCTGGGCTGGCGGAATGACAGGCTGATCCCTTTCATATTTCACAATTTCAGGCAAGGACTTCGTTTTCACACGTTTGTGTCTTGTGTCCGGTTTAGGCTGGACAGTGGACGGGAAAACGAAATGTTTTTGTTAAATAATGATTCGGTTTCGGAATGCTATTGTTAGAAATGCTATTGTATGAGAAATGCCATATATTCTAGCCAGTTTGGTAGCTTGCCTATTCGTCTTTCCATTAGTAAAGAAATTATTGCCAGATAGTATTATTTATTTAAAATACGTATCCGTAACAGATATGCTAGGATAAGCAACGTTGCTGTACTCAATGGGATGGGTAACCATTTGTGTTATTGACTTCTGAGTGCTACCGGGCTTCGAAGAGCACGTTATGCCGTCGGCCGCAGTTGTTGTTAGGCCAATATTCATTAGGCAATGTCGGAAGCCTTCAGGCGGTATATTACTCTGACACCAGGGTTGGCCACACACCCACACGAAAAAGAAGAAAAAGGAACCTCTTGTTGGTACTCAAATGCATTAGGCAAGTAGACTAGGTATATACCTATATATCTAAACCAAACATACTAGACTTGAAAAGCCAATGAATGAATAAGTAGCTGCAGCAGTAAGTTTCAATACCTTGTTGAACTTTTCAATGCATTAGAGGCCATTACTGTTAAACAGAATTTTATAATAGGACTTGGCCGTCTATTGGAAACGAATGATGCACTTTTACTCAAATATGGTAATAGAAAGGAGAAAAAAGCTTTCAAAACCAACGTTTATTAATAAAAGAGAGAAGAAAAATTCTCTTCGGACCGTTTATAAAGCATGAAAGTATTTATAATTATTATTATTATACAAGAATAAATATATATTACAAAGACAAAATAAATTAAAAGCATCGGAAATATACCTTTTGAAAAGCAGATTGAAAAACTTGGACGAAAAATTGCTAATGACTAACATTTTGAGTATATCGCCAAATGATAAGAAGCAGACCAAAAAGAAAGTTTGGCGTCATTCTGTCTGGATTCAAGTAGAGTTTGGACTTTTAGCAGTGTTTTCATTTTTAGTTGAAAGTTTATAATCTGACCTTAATTCGTCGCCATCAAAGATCCAAAATTTCGCTTATTACTTGTACAACCTACTAAATACAACAGTAAACCTATTCAATTTAGTTTATAAGTTGATTACTGGTTCATACTTTGTAATGTTAGTACCTACTGGGATAAACAAACCAGTATGTCTCATATGCCCAATAAGAGCTATAATTATGTATGTTAAAGATCTTTATCTTGATTAAATGAGAACCGTTGTGGTGAAAGATGGAACTTAAAGTTTTTTAATACAAGAACCATTTTGTTTCTTTATCGTTGTTATACAGCGCCCCCGTTCCCGTGTCGGTTCTCCGCACAGACCCTATACTTACCAATATTACATTTCTTAGTAACTAAAGATTAAAGAGAATACTCCAAGCAATTGAAACAATCTAACTAATCGCATAACAATCCATTTCGACATCCAACCGCAAGAATCCCGAGGCTTATTACTGACTGGATATTACTCCGAAGGAGTATTGTATAACAAACTCATGCAGCAATTGAGAGAACGACTCGGATTCACCGCAGAAATAATGCGGAGATAAACTATTGTTAACTAGACAGTATTGAGCGGTAAAAGTAAAAGGATTGTCAACGATGATCCGAAGATTATAAGAGTATGTTCTATCCTTTTCTTTCCATGGTAAAAACTGTTACCTTAAAAGTTGCAAGAGTGATTATTTATACAGCAGTTCCACCACTTTGATCAGCTACTCTTAATTTTTTATGAGTAATGAGACGAGCTTGTCGTTCACCTGATAGTAAGCGCCACCCCTGCCCATAACAATTGCAGTGCCACTTTTAATACCATGAAAAAGTACTGCGTAGCACTGCATTGCGGTCATCATCCTGAAACATCAAATAAGTCTCATATGCCCAGTGAATTTGCTGGCTACAATGCCCTTCAACCGGAACACAGTAATGCTTACGCACTACTGCTACTTCGGGTTATATGGAAAGAGGAAGCGTTATTCCACTGAAGACTCCACTGATAGATGTTGTTTATATGTAATGTCTAAAATACTTAGTTTTATGATGTTATCTACTTTGCCGATGAACATAGGTTTCAGAGCCATGTCCGCGATAATAGTATTGTTATTGTGTACCTACATAGATAGCGTGAGCATTATATTTCAGATAATAACTCAAACAGAAGTTCAATCACCCAACAACCTTGCGAATATCAACATGTTTATAGTTGTTAATTTTTTATGTCACTATTTATAGACATCAGACGCAGAAATACATTGTGGCTGATATTGGCACGGCATTTCAGATGAAATGGAAAATCGATGGGCACTAATCGATTTCTCTATCGATATTGCTAATATACTCGTGGGTATATCGTGTTACTAAGTGCTAAACTGGCAAGCGATCAACGTTATGCAGGCTACTAAATAAACTAAACAAAAACGAAATAAAAATAAATTGAAAATAGATTACTTCTTCCGTCTATATGATCATACCAACCCCGTAGCCTCACCCGCGAAGATAACTTTCCGGGCTAAAAAAGCCAACAATAATTTCGAGTGATAGCAACAAACATCCATTCACAATCTTTCGCATTTATAATATTACTGCTCCACCCGGTTTCTTAGAATAAAAAGTATCCTGTCCTTTTCCAGGTTCTCAAATTTCAATCAATTTTATCAAAATCCTAACAGTAGCTTTTGGGTGATTTCGTAACGAACTTCCATTTATCAATGCATTCATCCTCACAAATTTCGCAATTGCAATATTATTAGAATATGATGAGATTAGTAGGATCGGAGATAGCAGAATAAAAATAAATAAATAGTTGTAAAGTAACTGTCACTTTATAAGTTACAAAGTTCTTAATATATGAAACGATTCCTTAATCTTTTAACGCCCCAACATTTGCTGTTTATCTTAACCGCAACACCCCCAACTTTCGGTGGAAGTAATCTCACTCTTACTACTTACTCACAAATTTAATATGACATAGTGTTTACGATGTACAGCGAAGGGGGAAGATGTGATTCTTGAGTCCCGTGTAAATTATGTCGAGTCATTGATCGTACTTGACTTTGGATATTGCGCGCAACAATACGAGTCATCGAAAACTCTAGAATAATCAAATGTGTCCGAACAAGGATTTTGAACCTGGGCCCTAATTCTGTTATCTATTGAACTACGTTATCACAAGTCTGTATGGAGATCGTCAATATTGACAGTTTTGGTAGTCCTCTCACTATTATTTCGATACTTATATTAGTTCGATCGCGGGTCGATGGCTTGGTTTCATCTTACTTTATAGCTATTTTGACTAAATTGATTTTGTAAACTGTCAAATGAATAGTAAAAATTGTTATGTTACGTATAACATGATTTTACGGAATACCAATGACAGTTAAATCGGAGAAATATCTCAGCAGTTTAGTGTTTTGACAATAAATAACAGACTTGGCCCCTGTTATATAAATTCGAAATTCACCACTCGTTCTTTACGGAAATGGTTTTTTTAATAAAATCGTAACTAAATTGAGTAGCTGTTAGCCTGGCTAGTCTGCCTATTAAAAAAATATAGATCAGCATTTTCGGCTCTTACTGAATGAGAAAAGTGCAGTTCAGACTCTCCTGAGGCATATTAACATTATAAATATTATTAATCATTTGTCCTTGACGTTTCTTACTCACCATCACTTATAACTTGACAGTTCAATCACTTAGTCACATAAAACACATTCATATCATGTCTCATAAACACACTCACTATTTATACACTTAAGTTACGAAGGTCTGTCATATATATAACAATAAAATATATCAACTTATTAACCACAGAGATGTATTAAACACAAAATGTCTTACGCGTAAAGATAATAAAAAGAAATAACTTGAAATTGAAACACCACGTACAAGCTGAACCAAAAACAAATCAAATTTAACTATAGCGGTTACAAAGGGTGGTTTTGTCGCTACATAACCACGAGGCAAACTATATAGAGCATGGGAGACAGCAGCCTAGCTCGAAGTTACTTCGAGAAATGAAATCACCCAGCGCGTCAAGCTTCCAATCACGTTATGGCCAGAGAATATTCCATTGTACGCAGAAATAGCTTTTATAAAGAAATATTTGTAATAATATAATAATGGAATAACATTCGAAACGTATTGAAAGAAATTGGTTTTCTTTGGGAATCGTTCGTTTTATGAAATTGGTGATATTAGATCTTCGGGACCTAATACTACGTTTTGGCTGAGAATACTAAATGTATTTCTTAGATAATATTGATAGAATATAAATGAACGAAGTTATCAAATTGTTTATTGAAAGATGAACCTTATATCATTACTGTACTTTTACTAGAAACACCGCAGGTATGAAATGAATTCTACACTACGAAATGAACTCTGAACTTCAAAGCAGATACTACTCGTAAACTTGCTCCAAATTTAAACGAATAGCTGAAAATCTGAAAGCGAATAAACAAAAAATGTTGTAATTTAAATTCCAAAAATGTGTTTCAACCATAAAAAGCTTAATAAATAAAAATAAAGCTAAAACGCATGCTGGTGCAATAACAGCCCAATAAAAACAGTCGAGACCTGGACCAGATGTGTCGGTACTTATAATGCAGACTGGCTTTTATATCCAGACTTTAGTCGACAATTTACTTCTGAACAAGGCAAAAACAGATTTAAATACATAGTAGCAACTTGTTATTTCAATCAAATCATAATCAAAGAAAACATTAGACATTCAATAAAAACTGACATATTCACAAAATTAAGATAACGTTACAGAATAAACTGCAATTTATGCTTATTATTATATTTCTATTCTGTTTTAATAAGTCATGACGAAAGTAACAAAACTGAAAACGAGCAGTACAGAAATTATTGTCAGAAACAACTGATTTATTGATGCTCACGAGTAAACAGCTAGAGGTTTACTCTGAAAACATCGGAAACAGACAGAAACAGCTTGTATAAAGGAAAAAAGAACACGTAACAGCCGATATTTCGATACCTGCACACGGACAAATAGGGGGTTTCGAAGACACGAGTACGCCGAAATTGCTAGCCCGTTGCCCCGACGCCAATATATCGAGTGTTCCAACCTGACACGTAGATGATAGCACGGAGGAGCGTAATACATCTCTATGGTAATAGTTCACGTACAACGCTTTTCGTGTTTGTTTGTACAAAAAATACAATCTTGTTTCCGATTGCATGTACAGAACCTGTCAAATGTTCCTGATTCGAATAATTGAAACAGTATTGTAGATGCCTAGAGAATTTTGTGATTGATATTGCCTTCACTAACAAAGTAAAATTAAGCCTCAGCTTTGCTTCAGTATTTTGTTTCTGAAAGTTGATTAATTAAACTGCTTAAAATATAAAAAGATATTAAAATTTATTATTTACATTTGATAGGTAGGCATCTGAAGCACGGAGTAGATATTAATGGATCTGAATATAATCAAAGAAATTTTAATCAAACACGAAGATTTCAAAATTAAACACAAACAAAAGCACTTTAATGTTACAGGCAAACAAAAACAATAAATTGAATGGATATACCAAGCGTCAATCAACGGGATATGTATAATACAGAAACTCGTGCCAATACATACTTTGCAATATTGAACCTTACAGTCAAAGATGTAACGACTACTGTAATAAATCTAAAATGGTGATGTTATGAACGTCTTATAATTTACCTTTCACGCCATATTTCTCATTCCTGTCTAATGTCAATATTGTTAAGTGCTCTTTTGAAATATTGCCAGACGAAGGAATCGTCAGAAATTTAAGCATAGCTCAGAATAAAAACGATTCGCTTCCTGACATTTCAGACGAAGCAATGCTCTTCCTGATTATTTACGGTTCATTACCAATAACTTATTTTTATTTTTATTTTGTAAGGATACTCCTAAATGGGTTGTCAGTCTCGCCTTAAAACAATTTAGCCCAACGTTTACAGAAGATTAATGTTGCCCTTTCGACTGCTTAAGTTATAATAAATCTTTCTTTAAAAACATCTATACCAATGTTAAGGTAACCAAAGCTTTCATCGATTGTTGAAAATAAACTTTGGCGCGTGCCTGACTGGTCACGATTGTCGAGGCGATTTCTTTCGTATCCATATTTAAAAGTTTATCGACTGCACTTAAATAAACGTGACTGAAAAATAGTTCATATAATATACATTTATCACGAAAATGGGGATCAGAACGTCAATCCATTGCGTCCCCAATAATGACGGTCCAAATTGCTTTTGCATTTGTGGTAATCTAAATTGATCCTAATTCCTTTAACCATATGGGTGATAACTTTTCGTATATGGGGAAACTTATCATTGTCACAGCGTAGGACATTTATCGAGCGACTGGGTCCACCGATAACGTGGGATTAAACATCGTCCATGTAATCTCTACTGAAATTGGGGAATCTTCTAATTCTGATGTAGATGCGATTTCTAATAAATATGACAGTTTTAGGGCTTTGATGCGAGTTGTGATGGGTAATTTGCGTCGTAAGCTGGCATTATTATAGGTAATGTAAAGGTTAATGACGTAGTACATACTCCGAGGGTCGAGATTGACGAAGCAGTATATCCTACTAAAAGTATATATAAAGTAGTTGGAGAACAAACTTGAGCGCGTGAAGATAGCTATTTTGGCAGCCACTAGCGTAAGGAGTTAAAAGAAAAAGTTTGATATAATCTTCGGAATATTTCGTTCAACTTTAGCACCACACAGATCTGAAATATGTTTTGGCAAAGACAAGGGGAGTTGTGGAAAGTTAGACAAGACTCGAAAATCTTGAGTTTTTTTCCTGTTATATTTGTCGCTGTTCTCTCAACACAAAATTCACCAAATATGTAATGTATTATTGTACTTTTATATGCCTTTGATGGACCAAACACTAATAAAAAATATGAAACTATCGTCAAAATCGCTGCCAATATCCACAAATCCTTTATTAAACAATATTTGGCATCGAGCGAAGGATTAAAATGTCCATCGGTGTTCGCATCGAGCGACTGGGCGTCGACGATAACCAAAGATTAAACATGGTTTAACCTCGCTTTAAGCCAATGTTGAAGTCGCTGCCGTATTTTTAAACAATCCAGCTTTTTAATCCCGTCACTTCAAGTTTTTTCGATATTTTGACACCCGATGTGTTACGGATTTACTGTTCCTGGGAATATTGCCAGTTTTAATTTTGGCTTGATATATTTATTTTATAACACGGTTTGAATACTATTTTTAATCTTATACGTATCTGTCTTGTTTGTTTTTCTTTTCTCAGTATAGAATTCATGGTGGACAGGCATATTCTAGGCAAACATGAGACATTGGTCAAACATAAGCCTACAGTTAGATTCTAAATTCAAACTATACTTATACTACTACTTTACCTGTGCAATGTTAGCGTCAACATCTTCTATAGGTAGGTCAGGACATGGACACTTTCAACGTCGAGTTGAAGTCAAGTGTGAAATTTTGATAATCAATGGCATTAATGTTAAAAGTGGTTCCAATTATTACTATCTTAATTCAAATTCTAGTTTCGCTATACTAAACATGGCTTCACTAAACACACATGACATAAAATTAGAGAGTCAACAAACTAAAACTGATACTAAAATTAGAGATTTTGTCAATAACTCATGCCTTATTAAGCAAACCGACCATATCAGGGCTGTCTGTTTGCATTGTGATAAAAGCTAAACTATTTACCGTCAATCGACCATTATTGGAAAGTGATAGACAGGGCATATCGAGATAAGACTCGGCTGTAGGTTATCTAGTAATGCTATTCCGAAACTAGGTCGCAAATATAAGCACTAATAAACTGAAAGTGGTTTGTAGCCCCTTATTAGCTTTCAAAAAGGAGAAAATTCTAATTCTAGTGGGATAAAAGAAAAGGTTGTTTTAGAAATCTAGAGTTACCACGTTTTTTTTAAGGTAAAGCGAACTTATGCCAACTATTTATATAATTTTGCGAACATGGAAAATATGCCGATTGGTTACCAAAAATAGTTAAAAGCTAAAACTCTTCGGGCAAAATTAAAAAGGTCTAATGGACGCTTTAAGTCACTAACCGTTGGGTGCGCACTCAACAAGCTGGTTAATTTCTAGTTTCGTTTAATATTAATCGTTCGTTGAGATGATTGTTAGCCCACTTTAGGATCATTAAGGTTTAAAAAATAGACCAATTAACTGTTTTAATCAAATCAAATCGTTTTTTAATTACGGAACTCAACGTTCGTTTAAAACTTGCGGTCAACAAACTTTTTTTATGAAAACAAACAAAAAATCAGACCTGACCTGGCTAATACGTTGAATCTTCAAAAATTCTTCCAATTTGTTTCAGAGACTAGTCTCTGAAAAGTAAATTTAGTTGGGTCTAGACCCAACCTAAAATAATATTTTTGCGATGTATTTTGCTCTAAATTTTGTTTTCAGACCTGACCTACCTAAATACTATTTAGTTTTCTAAATATATTTAAGAGTCTTGACTTCATAAATAACAGTAAGAATAAAAATTTATATTAAGATACGCACTTTCTGACCAGTAGTGTTATCGTGTTTTGACCTAATTTACCACATGTTTACGAAGTGAGAAAATTATTGTTATAAATCTATCGTAACCGAGATAGTGTAAGCTATAATTATATTTTTGAAGTAGGTAATTTAATTATATTACTTATTCAAAACATCATTATTGTAGAGTACAGTATATATTTTTTATAGATCGTCAATTATTATTTGTTGTAAACAAGTAGTGAAGATTCATATAACGATACTATATTTTTAACGCACATACTATACACCTACATAAATTTCAAAATGTCACAGTTGAAGAAAACCGGCTCAATAAAATTGTAATAAAATCAAAGTTGAATCCCAAAAATGGTAAGCATCACCTTTTTTGGAATCCGAGGTGTCAGTAAAAAAACAAAACAGTCATAAACTTCAACGTAGACCAGTCAAAGATAACAAAAGAGATAGAGGCAAAATTGTTCACATCATAAGACAAATCACGCTACGATTACCGAAGACACGACAAAAACTATCATTAAGACTTCGCGAAACAGCTGCGGATTACGTTCGCCACGATACATCTAAATCGTGTTCAAGATAATGGGGTGAACGAACTTCGCGTTGCGTTTTAATTTCGCGGCACTCACTTTAATTTTCGATAATGGTTGTGTCGCTTCTGGTGTAAATGTATCTAATCACTAACTTTGCCTAATTTTGTAATTTATTGAACATTTTGTACTCACGTATTACATTTATGTTATTACATATTGTTTGAATAATAAATTGAGAATCATTGTCGGTTATTTTGGATAGTATGTTTACAGTGACCGACATTTAAATGCGTATTTGTTAGAGACCAAAAATGTATTCGAACTATGACATTATTTATTTAAGGATAAAACTAAAGTCACATTGCTACCTACAATAACAATGAAATTTATTTAAACATGTTTCATAGACTTTGTTTGTTTTGAATATAAATAAGCTGTATATTTGTATTTTTCTTCTATTTTGTGATACTCGTACTCATTTGGTAAACAATTTACGTGTATTTTAACATGAAGAGATTTAATTTTGTTTTATATCTTTAAAGAGATATCGTCCAGTAATAAAACCTCGACTATCTATAATTGTAGTTCATCGTCATCAAAAATGTCTTTAATTCCATTATATCATTCTTTTAAAAATATCATTTTACATTTTCCAAGCATTAGCAACCAAAACGTCTATTAAAACCATCAGAACCATAGAGTTCAAAATCGAAACGATTAACAGCATTAAGATTTCGTTCAAAAACGAGCAAAACATTAAATGTCATTGGACGTTATTCACTTTGACACGCAGGTTGTTTACCTCTGACCTCACGCTTAACAAAAACAGCTTCATTTGCTCCTAACAACACTAGAATTACAATTAACTTAGGAAACTGTGTTAAGAAAATCATTAGCGAAATTGTCTGTGTATTATTTATTGTTGCTGTTGTTTTGGCTTTGATTGTGTCCGTGATTCGTTGCTCTGTTAATTATATTACTTGATCTAACAATATCAAGGAATTCCTTTTCGCAGTATTTTTATTATTAACTAGATTTATGAGGACAATTAAAACACTATTTGATAGCGAGAACTTTTTCGAAAACAACGAACTGTTTTATCTACAAACTGACATTTACATATAGTTATGTGGATATTATAAATAATGGAGCAACTTGAACGTAATTTAACTTAGATATTCAAGGACAAAAGCGAACGATATAGCGCAGTCATTGCGAAACCGTCTGACTATAAAATACGTACTAAACGATAGAGAGATATTGCCCGCGTTATTTTCTCCAGACACGTTGAAATTTAAACGTATTCACATTGAAATTCGGCATCAGAATATGGAACCAAATATCAATCACATGACGCAATCGTGTGACGAAAATGATTCGCGGAATAACGCATGAAAATCGTTCCACATATTATTCACCAGAGAACGATAATGAGGACATTCAACTTCATGTTTAGATACAATCGAGTTTACGATAAAATGTAAATACAAACAGTATTTCACATTCAAACAAACCACTGAAGACTTAACGCTTACATGCGCGCTGTCAAGGTTTATGTTGTCAAAGCGACTGAGCGCATGAATATTATAATCCACGTGTGGTTGAAAACATTCGGTTGCGCAAGTTGCATTGGATCATTTTGTATGTGAGCTACTGTCTCTTCTTATTTTGTAATGTGAACGATTTTTAGACGCGACCAAAAAATATCGTCGCTCGTTTATCGTCTGTCATAATATATCACTGCATGGACAGGGAAAGTTATTGTGTCGATTTTTATATTACTTACGGGATTTATAAGTGATTTATCTCCGAACTCACCTGAAACAAAAAATATATTATCATTAGCGGCATTCGCATTAACGGTCGTTTCCGTTTCATGAGAAATAACAGAAAGATATCTATTGTTTTTTTTTGTTTCAGAGTTGAATGACCGACCAAAATTTTAATTCACCACCCAGATTTTCAATGAAAAAAATGATAATAGCATGTGTCTAAATTGAATAATTCATAGTTTACCAACCGTTGCTGACTGCTTGTCATGTGTACGTCATTCATAAATTCCGATATATCCGATCTAGATATTTAAATTACTTGCTTATCTGTTTCTATGGTGTATAAGAAGGTGGTTATTGATTCATGAGTATACAGTTCACACAAGTCGCTTCCTTCTTGCGTATATACATTATATCTTGGTATTCGGTACGGTTGGCTGGTCTCCCAGCTCGGGGGAAGTTACCACCCGGCGACCACTTGCCTCCCCTATTACTCTAAATTACAGCGATAGCTACTCATTCGAAAAAAAATACGACAACTTCGGTAAGAATTTTGTTTGGTCATTGCACTTTTGTATCTTATACGCTGAGACAGGAAATCAAGAACAGGAAGTCATTTGACTTTGTAACATTTTAGATGATTTTTGATTTATTTCGTATTCGACTATTTTCAAGGATAAAATAAGAAAGATTAAATTTACCTACTAAATAGTTTACATGTATTAATTACAATTTTATTAATTACTTATCATAAAAAATATTTGATGTAGCAAATGAAATCAATACATATAATCGTAAACTATATACATAAATATAAATTCAATGTCATCGACTATATCAAAACAAAACTGCATTCGGTGTAATATAAAATACAAAATTACACTAGGTACATAAAGATCATTAATTTTAATCAACACGTAATCCTATTACGTTAAAACCTTCATTTGAATTCTGACATTCACTTTGAAGATAAAATATTCAAATACAAAATAATAATATATCTAACATTATTAATTTGAACCCACGCTCATGGGACTAACGACGCGCCTTATATAGCTCGATCGTACATGGTCAAATTTCATATCTCGTGATCTTTTATAAACATCTTGCATAATTACAAATTATTTATTTAAATTAGAATCGTTTATCCATAGATGGCGTTAAATATTCAAAATAAGAAAATCGATACTCGATAAAAAATCTACGACTTTGATAATAATTTAAAAAAATCAGATCATTCATTCAGGATAGGTAGGATAAGGTATGCATTCAATTTTATACAAAATTTTATACTTGAATATTAAAATATTACGCTATTTATTCAGCTCAATTCTATATTATAAGCTATATATATATGCTAAATCTTTATTAAGATTTCATGTCGCGTTTATATACGGAAAATTAAAAGCATATTTCAAAATATATTTCATGCAAAGAGTTCATAAAGAAATATTTTCTTCGTAAAAAAATATTGTAGGACATTGTACCTTTATTACTTCCCCTGTGTTTGGGAACTTTGGATTTTCCTTCAGTTGTGTATTTGTGAGATGCTCCCATAAATTCCGTAAATGTTTCCTCGGTTACACAGCGTTAGCATTTTGCCTTTTTTCTTTGCATTTTTATTGTGGTATAAAATTATATTCGTATCCTTTGTATGTATTATTGAGACGTTCAAGATTTCATTATACGTTGTGACTTCTTATGCTGCTTAGTTTGCATTTAAAGAATAGACTTTGCTGTAATCCAGTTGCATACTTAATGTGTTTGTTACTGTCGACTTTTTCATTTAAAGACTCTCAATTTGGTATTAATGCAAAAATCTTTTCTAAGTTATGTGCGGAATTACTCGCTCTTAAAACGGTAAAGGAAAACATTATGAGGAAACCGGCATGTCCAAACAATATTCACAAAAATTTATCCACCTACCCGCACTGGGCCGGCGTGGTGGTTTATGGTCCATACTCTTTCTACGAGGGAAGGCCCCGAGTACCTGTAGTGGGAACGTAATGGGCTGATGATGGGCTTATCTTGTTGATAAAAAATCATGTATCATTGTGAGTTTAAATTATATCATGTTAAGTAAATTTCGCAAATTAGGTATTACCCGCAATTAAACTTTATTGTTAAAAAAGGAACAGATCGGGACTACATGAATAATTCACCTAAGGCAAACATTAATAAGTACAACGTGACCTACAATGGCCGGCGTGTAACCAGCCCTGCAGGGACCGAAGTTATGATTACTTTTGTAACCTCATCTGATATTTTTACGCTACGATTCATTTCATTCGCAACATGTTAATTTTCATAGCAAACTTGTAAATTGATCGCGATGTCATTCGAAATTTTTGATGGAATGCAGTTTTGGGCATTCTAAATTTAAATTACTTTTTTGAAGGAGTTTTTTATTAAACGTTTCAAAATGACGAGTTAGTTTTCTTTGGTACAAGTATATGGAATAGTACGGTCAGCGACAAAAGAAGCTGAACATTTGTGAATCTTTGATTACACCTTCAATATTTGTCTTATTTCTTTAAATGTTGAATTTGAAAGTCAGTTAATATCCTGTGCAAATAGAGAAGATACAAAAAATTGCATGTAATTTGTATATTTTTGGTGTTATTGACAATTGAAAAAGTTCACCCACTTATGTGGCTGACTAATATTCATTAATTTTATGCTACAGTATACGAGTATACAAATCGTAATTACATGTTTTTGAAATTGAATTTGTCATAAAAAGTCTAATGAGCCGTCCATCTGCCCAGCGTCGAGGTTAACATTTTGTTATGCGTTAAAATTGACCGAAATAGCGTGGCTACATTTAGAAGTCGCGTTTTTATGTGCACTTTACAACCATTGCTTTTTAATTTTATAGTTTTCCATGAACATTATCCCGTATTTTAATATCTACTTTAAAAGTTATGTGGGTGGAGTCTGACGCGTGCCCTGAAAACTTAGGCGATAATATTTTTTATGGTAAAAATAGAAAATTTATTTATCGTAAAGTTTTATCGTGATGACAAAGTGTGCTGGTAGTAAATAATTGCTCAAATGGTTAAACAGTGAGCCATTGTCGGCGTTTTTGGTACTAGTGCACGAACGCTTAAAGTCAAGCATGACAGGCCCTAGAAAACTTTACGTCTCAGGATCACTGAGATATTGAAATTAATTTTCCTTTCAACCAATTGGTATTAGTACAGTACGGCCGCGGTATCCGAAAATCCGGATTTAAAAAATAAACTAAACACCAGGATTTTTATGGATTTAGATTTCTGTAGACGACGCGCCACCTTACTCAGCTCTATTATTTTTTTACTTTGAAGTTTTGTGTTTTGATTTTTTGCTTTTGTCACCAGTGAAAAATTTTGGCTGCGAGCGAATTAAATATTTTAATCTCCGTTTATATCGAGTCTTGTGATTTGGACCGACCCATAGCTTACAGTTGCATTGTCATCGAGTTCTGAGCTACCCTGAAAATTTAAGCCGGTTAGCTAACTGGAAATTGTTCAAAATTTAAGTTGCAAGATTCCACCCGGAACGACAGGTAGACACACACGAAAATGACTTAATAAAAACGTGGACTTACTTAAACCTAATAAAAAGCTACCTAATAAAAAGATACCACTAAAGGTACGGCCAGGGTTCCGTCACGCCATATTATGTTAAATACAATCAAAGTATTGAATCTTTTTGTTAGTAAGACTTTCCAATCTAATAGTCAAGCGAGGTAAAAAGAAAAACCTCGATATAGCAACTCCTCGATTTCGGCACCAATAAATTCTAAAATATATATTTCTAGCATCTATCGGTTACCAAGCGATACGTGAAACTCTGCCCGCCGATGTGGAAGGAACGATTAGTGAACGCTCCGGAGATCATATTTCGAAGACCTTGGGTCGTTAGAGTGGTTCGATAAAATCGGTTAAACCTAGAGCTGGGGTATATCGATTAAATATCGATATATCCACCACCATCTTGAATAAGTTTGTATTGCATATTAATTAGTAATTTTATTTAGTGAAACACTTTCAAAGTTTAAACAACCTTCCTTCCTAAGTCGGGCATTCTTGTCAGAGTGGTCGTGTTATAAAAGATGGTGTATGCGTTGGTTCTTCAGTGATGTCGTTTTCCTTAGCGAGAGTTACTGCTATCGCAATGCTTTTCCATTTCTGGCGGTTGGTATAAACAACAGAAACACTGATATTTGAACTACTAAAAATGAAGATATATGATTGCATACATTCTCTAGTAATTCCTAATTTTTGTTCAATCTAATATTGAAGTTATGGAGTATTGCATTAATACCAATTTTCTTCATAGCATATCATTTTTTTTAAACTTAAATCTCGCACGAAATTATTTCAACACCAAGACGTCTCATTTTCTAGGTATATTGCGGGAAAACATCGATATATCAGCATCGATAACATCAGCATGGTTCCTCCCATAGTTAAATCGGTACTGTAACCTATATATAGTCGATAATATCGGTATTGTGGGTACCATATTAATTGTGATACGTTGATCTGTCTTTTTGTGCGGTTTCTGTATTGGCTTCGTCAGTGGCGTGACTTCTGCCAAAAAGGGTTCCACAAGTGATTTTCTGTGTTTTGGTACCTACATGTATAGCTAGGCCTCTTCTGAAAGAGGCGTCTTGGTAAGTCTCACACCTTTGCTAGATATTCAACCACCAAGCAGAAGTGTGAAAACATTACTGTGTTCCATTGAAGGCTTTGTTTCGATATTGGGCATTATGAAACTTAACAGTTATTGTCACAATGTGACGAGCACAGTGCTGTACTGTGCAGGATTTTTCAAAAAATATATTTCGGGGTGGCGCTGCAACTGTTATGGGTAGGCGTGTTGCTTACCATCAGGCGAACGACTTGCTTGTCCCACCACTTCGTTACATAAAAAAAACGGCCGTTCATTGTTTTATGAACCTACCTACCTAGTTTAGTAGTTTACACTATTGAAAAATAACTGAACAAATAGTCCACCTTTTTTAAGTTTCTCCTGGTTTAGTAATGAAATATAAATTTTGCCCTTTTACCTTCTTTTAAATATTGACGAATTTGTTAAAAACCTGTTTTTAATATGAATTAATTGGTATTAATTCAAAGTGATGACGGGCGCCTACATTCTGATGTGCGATTTCACCATCAATACATTTTATGAGGTTTACCAATTTAAGACACCATAAATGCGCCTTAAATCCATTTTATGTGACATTCCAATGACAGAACTTTAACTAATGATCGCCGTTACTGCTATGCAAATTGGGTTCTAGTTCTTATCAATGTTTGTGTGATTTTGACGAACTGAAAATAAAGTCTAATCACTTTGCAATTAAAAAATAAGGCATTTTATGTGTTTTTTGGCATGTTTATAGTTTTAAGCGATACAAAATATAGGTACAATCAAAAATTACCTAGTTGACCTAAAAATCAACTAACTACGCTTGTGGTAGGTCTCTCGTATCCGGGAGGCCATCTGGGTAGGCACCACCACTTTGCCAGTTATTCTGCCGCCAAGTAGTAGTGTGCAAGCATTACTGTATTCCGGTTTGAAGGACATTGCAGCCAGCGAAATTACTGGGCATATGAGATTTATATCTCGGGGTGATGAGCGCAATTCAGTGCTACGCAGTACTTTTATGGTATGAAAAGTTCTGGGTGGCACTGCTATTGTTATGGGCAAGCGTGGCGCTTACCATCAGGTGAACGACTTGCTCGTCTCATTACTTAACATAAAAAGTAGGTAAATTTACTTCCTCGATTGGTTTATTTTACAAGTTAAAATTAGCGTGTTACAAAAAACCCACGAAAAACCACTGTATCATTACCACATCAAGATTGACTTGTAAGTCGTACTTTAATTCCAACGTTGCCAACGTCTCTCTTACATCTTGACATGTAAATAGCTGACGTTGTAATTGTTCGCGCGCCTATTGTTGTTTTATAATGTAGAAAAAACGAGTTTGGCGTGGAAGTGTGTTTGTAAGGGAATGGCCTCAGTGGCGTGTGCGGTATAAGCCGACGTACGTATTAACCCATTGAATTACCCATAAGCATTATAGTAAGGAATTCGCACTCGCCATGCCGATAGCTTAAGCATGTAAAATTCAAACTTTTTTGTTTAATGTTTGTTAAGTATATTCTGAAAAAAATGTGACAGAAGAACATTCTAAAATAAGTTATTTCAGCTGAATAAAAAAAATATACACGTATAAAAAAATACAAATTTACAATATAAAAAGAATACAAAAACATTCTTTTTGTTGCCACTGCCCAGCGTCGGGGTGGTATTCCAAAGACGCCGGTTCGATCCCTGCCCGAGAATTATCATTTTTTTCTATCTAATTATTTAAAATCTTAAAATACAAATTTGTGCTAATATGTTCAGCAGTTTGATATAATTATTATTGTTATAATCACAACCATTATCAAATGTTTAATTGCAAAAATCCACTTAATATTATACAATATTTCAGATCAAGAAGTCTTGGTATTCAATCAGCAAACAAGCGTGCAAATGTTAATAATGAAATTATAAATGTATCAAATTAACAATTAACACGTGACCCACATCAGCAGCCCTTGTCCCGGCACAAAATAGGACGATGACGTTAAGATAAAAGTACAATATTTGTCCATCTCAAAAGCTCTTACACTTTTATAACCAACATTGCGGCCATTCTATCACCATTAAGCTCCATCATTTCTAGCACCTTATTACGTAAAACAGTTTTTTCATGGGCCGCGGTGTATATTCACCGAATTAGAACATGGAAGTGGGGGCACGCGAAGTAATACTATTTAAGATTTTTATCTGTCCGATGGATGGTTATGGAGTTACAAAATGAGTTCAAAATACGATGCGGCCCGTTTTTTGTTTTGTGGTTCGAGTTTATACGGCTTTTATTTGTAACAGGAGTTAAAGATAACGTAATCTATGAAGATTGCTGGAGAGGTTTTAAATATATATCTTGAGGCCTGCCCCGGCTTAGCACGCGTGCGATTTACATTAAATATTATTTATTTATACTATAGCACAAAACAGTTTGTACATGGAGGACTTAAATGCTAGTTAGCATTTTCTACCAGTCATCCAGGACGTTCAAGAAAAAATGGTAGCGGTGCAGTAAAGTGCGTAATGGGAAATTTAAAAATAGACTTAATTTGCCGAAATAAAAGTTACCTGTGGTATGTAAACATATACACTATTATTAAAACTAAACCACTTAAACTTAATATATACCTATAATAAGCCTAATTATAAAATATTTACATAATAAATATATACTAAAATCATTATTGTGAAAACTGCATCAAAATACATACATTAATTATTTTAAAAGACAGCCTCTGTAGCATAGTGGTTGGGCCGGTCGGCTCATACCTCATACACCACGAAAGGGGTTATGAGGGTTCGATTCTCTCAAGGGACAAATGTTTGTGCACAGAAGAAGAGAGCAGAGGTATTTGTTGCAAGATCTGTTACGAACGGCTAGGTAAACACTAGGAACGCTACTCGTAGTCATATTAAATATATTTAAATTTACAACATTCGAGATTTAGTGTAATAATTGTGAATTCCAAAAAAAATGGCAAAACTATATAACATAGTGTTCCAAACAGCACGCTTCTAACTCAACACTTGCCCATCAAGCCGTGATTGCAGAGATCATTCGAAAAACGTTGTATTTTGTTAAATTACAAGTGTTATGTCCAATTATTTCCAAGTGCTATATCCAATTATTTCCCGTACAGTCATTCGAGCCATTATTTGATATAGAGGTAGATCGGTGGCTATGAATAATAACGCTATAATATGTAAATGAAGCATTGAGGGTAATTTAAAAATAGTTTTGTGGTGTGTTTACTGCGTTTTACGATTACGTTTTTTTATGTTCAATGTTTCTTTATTTCAATTGTGGTCATGTTTGGCTTATAAGTACCTTATTAAAATGCTGTTAAATGTTATTGCTGCTATTGGGGTATTATAATTTAAGTTACGCTGAGGTTCATTTATCATACGAGCTTTAAGTGAAATTAGGCGTATTTAAAAAACTAAAATAACCGAGCCATGTACAACTGTGAAACCATTAACAATAATTGAAAAAACCCTTAGATTTTTACATTAAAATGTTTTAATGGTTTTCTATAGTTTTCTAATTATATTGACTGCAGTTAAAAAATGTATCTTTATCGTCTTTTAAAATTCAAGATTACTCAGATCGAAAGACCAAACTCGAAGAAATATTTTCACCATGATTTCAAACGGAACAACGACATATAGGAACTCTAAATACGTTAAATTTCAATGTCGCCAATACCAACAATTAGCTATTAATAACATCGCTGATCGGTAGCAAAAAGTGTCTGTCATCAATCAATTACCTAAAACATATCAAGGTTACTCAACCAGGAAGGTGATTATTGCTTTAACAGCCCAGCTGGCCTTAAGGTAAAGGCATAAGTGACGTTAAGCATAAGCAGTGAAAGTGACCTTTATAATTATTTTCTGGCGTGAGTGGGAAATGCAGGAGGATAAGTGATATAGTGATAGTGATAAAGTAATAGCACATAATACTAAGGGACAGAAACATCACTCCGCAACTAAATTTAAACAAATAGTGATATAGTGTTAATCATTTAAAACTCAAGTATAGTTGCTTCGCAATTAACAAGCACCTTGGAATGACCTAACATAACAATATTACTACGATCCACTAAGTACGTACTTAATCTTGAAATAAGGCTCTTCACACAACTAATAAGAGTTAAAGTAGATACCAATTTTACGTCTTTTTGCTCCATTCAAAACCACAGTAGGTACTTGAGTACCTATTCATGTCATATTTCAGAAAAAACTCCCAATTTACTCTGAGCGCTTTCGGCACACTACATGGAAGGGCAGTAACCCTTCATGAGTGCTCCTTAAATACTAGCAGGCCTAGCGCACTCCGCACTGTAGGTACGAAGCTACAAGTACATAGCCGGACACCGACGGCGGGTCGCGCGTCTTTACACGTGCCGCGTCAGAAGAGATAAGAGCTATGCGATAGAAAGAAAGGCGCTCAAAGGTTAATATGACTGGTAGGTATGCAGCGCTACGCGAGTTGAATTGAATTTTATTGCGTCATAGCAAAAGTCGCTATTTGTTTAAATTTCTTTGCGGAGTGATGCTGTTGTCCCTTAGTATTCTGTGGTACTAGTCTCATATCAAAATGGACTCAAGTATGTAAAGAATATTTTGTGATTTAACAATACCATATGGCAATGATTGTCAATTGTCTGTTTGTTTTGTTCCTATAGCCGTAAAGTAAAACATCAATGTATGTTTGTCTACAAACGCTGTGCCAAAATGCTGATAGATGGCCTACCAAATGTCTTTTTGGTGACATCAATCGAAAACAGAATATTTTTTCGTTTATTAATTTTGGTATTTTCGGTTAATTTTGACTGAATAATAATAAAAGGTGGAGATCTTTTCTATGTTTGTTACCTGAGAACTCCGTCATTTATAATCTGATTTAGAAAATTATTTTGCGTTAGGTTCATTTTCAACATGGTCCCATATAAATTTCATCGATACCTTGCACTTCAAAGATACATCAGCTTTTTTTTGTTATTTGTAAATTATATTATAAGTGTTAAATCCGCTGTCATTTTCAAAACAGTTTTGTATTTTTTTTCGGTGTGTAAAATAAAACAATTTGTATTGAATTGAGTTACTGGGTTAACCTCGTGTACTGTGCTCACGTTCGCATATTACAATTTGTGCTTGCTACTTGACTTTTATAGGTCGTTACTGTGATATTGGTAGAGTCGTGAGAAGAACCGGTTGCCTTGGCAACGGGGCATTGTATTGTAGAGTATAGCATTATGGGAAATTATAGAGAAAGCAAAAGGTAGAGTTTTGGTAAAATTAGGGGGCAACTTTGAAGACGTGCGCTTGTTAGGTTTGTTATTGAATTTTAGCATGTAAAGTTTTTGTTTTTCTTTCTCTATGGTATTGTAGAGTAGGGTTTCAGAAAAATAAGCTGAAATATCAGTGACTTGTTATTTTTTCGTGTGTGTGTGGGTGACGGTGTGTGTGTATAGTGTGTAGTGTTTGTATTTGTTGCCTCTTACCTCCATAGCGGCTGATCGGATTTTGATGAAATTTAGTATGTAAGTACTTTCCTGGAATAGAACATAAATTATTGTATCCAGCAAAAACCAAGTCCCTCAGATAAACCGAATTTCACGCGGACGGAGTCACGAGTATCGGTTACTGTTCTTATATTTTTTATTTATACTTCTACAGACAAATATTAAAATATACATATAGGCAATATAGACACCTATAAATATCCAAATTGTTGTATGTCATTTTAATTTTAAAAATTAATTCATGCATATTTAATTGTTATATTTTATTTTAATTTTATTCATAAATTCTTGCATATTTAATTGTTCGATTCACGGTTGGCGTGAATACAATTACGTGAACATTATACACGTAGATACGTCATTATCACGGCCGTGCTCTGGCGATGAAACTTGACCTTCTGTTTATTGCCTAAGGCCTTTACCTAGAAAATAGTTGAATGTTTTGAGTGCATGTAATGCGAAACTATTTCAAATACAATTCTCACAAATGTGTCTTAGTGCTAAAGTACTGATGAGTATATTGGTCTATGTCACTTTTTCGTTTTTTTAACCCCCGACGCAAAAAGGACATGTTTATAACACATGGACATGTGTGTTTTTAACATGTCCTTTTTGTTGTTTGACCACTATATGTGTCTGTCTGTGGCACCGTAGCTCTTAAGCGGTTAACCGATTTGGATGTGGGTTTTTCACTTAAAAGCAGGTTTGTTGGATTTTAAACATGTTTTATCAAAATGAGTTTGGCATTTTTTTACTTTTTATAGGTTTTTGTGTCGGGGGTTTTTTAAATTTTACTTTACTGAAATTTGCTTGTAATTAATTCCTTTCGCTTATATTCCTTCCGTTTTAGATAATGGAGCATAAAATTGGACATAAAAACAATGTGACTTAATTCCTACTAATCCTATTCTATTAATATTATAAATGGGAAAGTCTGTATGTGTGTTTTTTGTTACCACTTATCTCCAAAACGGCAGGACGGATTCTATACTTTAGGACCTAAAATAAGATATTCCACAGGAAACAATTATAGAGGAATTCCAAGCAGACAGAGTCACGAGTATCAGCTAGTTTTACATATTAAGATCAGCCAGTTATTTTAAGAGCTAGGCGTGCTTTCCTCAGAATAATATCGTCAACCGTTTAACCTTGTAATCATAATTTGTTAGCTTAGCTAAGTTGGGATTTGAACTCGAGTCCGTCAAGTCAAAAGTCAAGTTACCTCTTACGCTTAGCCACTCCTAAAGTACTGGTAAATGCAACCCCCAAACACAATACATTTTACTAAAGTTAATGTATTCATCGAGATTGTATCGTAAATCGTAATTCGTATCTAACTGAACTTCGTAACCTTTAATAGAATAACAAATTAAAGGGAGCACAAAAATTGAATTCAGAATTTCAGATTGTATCTTTAGATTACGTGTTAAAACGAAACCGAGAAACATTGACCTGGAAATAACTAACTCTGTGATTAGGGTTGTCACTCGTGTTATATTTATTAACCGACTCCAAAAGAAGGAGGAGGTTGTCAATTCGATTCTATTCTTTTTGAACCTCAGAATTCTTTTTGTAATTATTATTGCGTTGGGTGCAGTATAAAAGTAAATATTTCCAAATCAGTTTATAAATGACAGAGTTCTGAGGTAACAAACAAAAAAATAGAAATTAAAATACAATCGAATTGAAAACCTTATTTTTTTTTAAGTCATTTAAATAAGAATCTTTATTGAACAATTCATCGACAACCCTATCTGTAATTTGTAAAACGTTTTGTTGTTTTGAATACTGTTTCGTTTGTGATGAAACTGTTGGAAAAGTCAGGGTTGCCAATTACTGTGATTGTGCGTTCATTAAATTTATAGATATGTGTGATTATATTGCCTTAGATGTAATTATATGTTATGTTTTAACAAGGTACGGTCATTTATAGTCTATAATAATATGCAGTATCCTTTGAAAGCTCTGCAACTGAAATAAAAACTGGTCAAGTGTAAGTCAGATTTCTAGTGCACAATCAGTGGCATAAAAGCTGAAGGTGGTAACGTTACGATACGTTTTTAATACAAAATTCAACCATTATTAACTTGTTCACTGAATAATAGAAATGCCTAAATTTATTCGTGGTGAACTATTTACGGTGGTTATTTACGCAAAATTAATAAAATTATCACCACTGTTATATCGTACCATTTATACATTTTGTATGAAAAACGTGCCGTAACGTACCGCCTTATGCGGGCGAAGCTAACTTAGCTTCGCTTAGCTAACGTAGTTCGACCTTTTTTAAAAATTTAAATCTGTTTAATTAAATAATTTGTTATTTTCTGTTTTTTTTTCGTTTCGATTGTTGTAATAACTGATATAAAGTATTCTATTTTTTTTAATTATAGGCTTGCGTTTGACCGCCATCTCACCTGTTGTTAAGTGACGATGCGGTCGAAGATGTAGCACGCTCGTCTAGAAGAAACTTGTTCACTCTTGTCTTAAAGACACCCAAATTATAGCTATTCGGAAACACAGATACTGGCAGAGAGTTCCACTCCTTGGCATTATGAAGGTCGAAGCAAAGCGCTTGGTGCGAGCAGGAGGGACGTCAGCCATAAATTGATTGTATTTAATGTAGAGTTAACAATTGTGTAATCCGGTTATAGAACCAGCTTATAGAGCGCATCATGGTGGAAAATTCGAAATTCATCGTCATATTAGCTGTGGTTGCGCGACACCGCAACCCAAGGTCCGCTTAGGCACGGACTGATTTGCATTACTCACTCGACTGCCTGTATATTTTTTTTTGTATTTTTGCACTAATACAAGTACTGTACAAAAGGAGAACTTAATGCTATTGCAGTTTCTACCAGCTATCCAGTGACGGTAAAAGAAAGATACGAAGCGTGCATAAAATAGTTAAAAACTAAAAGGGAAATAAAACACGTATCGTAATACATATTACACAAAGAAAAAAACATATTTTTAAAAAATAAATAACGTCTAATTACAACGCATATATAAGGCAATACTATAATTCATAGATATGAATACATATATAAATAAATACCTAATATAGATAATAAAAGTAAATAATATAAATAATATTTTGTCCCATTCGGTGTCGAGACCCTTGGTCCGTGGGGTCCTAGCGCTATAAAGCTTTTTAAGGAAATAGCAAAAAGGTTAGTCGACATCACAGGAGACCGAAGAGCTGGCAGCTACCTCGGACAAAGAATTAGTCTAGCTATTTAAAGGGGGAACGCTGCCAGTATCTTCGGAACCTTGCCTAAAGGGATCCTTTTAATAATATATTTTAGTTATTATATTATATTTCTTAAGCTTTTTAGTTTTAGTTTCATTGTTCTAGTATATATTTCTTATTAAATGTCAATAATAATAATAATATATCTTGATAAATAAGATATTTTAATAATTTTTAATATTTATAAGAAACAGGGGCAAATACACGGACTAAGAACGGACGGAAATACACGGAGTCAAGAAGTCTCTAACAAGTTACAAACTTGAAACTTGCCTTGTATCCTTTCAGCTTCTAAAATAAAGGATTTCGTGAAATTCCCATAACAAAACGGGAAAAGCATAGGCATTGCTTCTGATGGAAAGATAGTGAAATTAAAAACTTTATTTACCGTCACTTACCATAGTTGCTCGAATGAGCCAGAGCCATTTATAGCTTAAATATCAGCCAACGCGCCATGCGCCATTTTTATGTCATACAAACAAACTTTTTCTCGCTTTCATTGAACTTTCGACTTCTAAAAAGCCTTTCATAGTATCACGGTCAACAGTTAACTGTTTTAAATCCTTTTTGGCGAAACGACTCTGGTTTTTCGATTCGTATTGACTTTAAAAGTTGGGCTGAGCTTTTTTAGGAGCAAAGTTGCAACTTTTTTTTAATAAGTTTTTTTCGTTGGGCTTTGGTTGTTTGTGATTTACCGTGTCTAGCTAGCATTCTGAATTCGATTTCACCTACGTGTGGGTCTCGAAAATTGACTTGGGGGCTAAAGGGCAGATTTTAAATACCCTGAAAATATATTTTGAATTATTAAAAATGTATCCTTTTTATTAATAGATTCCAAGACATACTTTATTTTTTTTTTCCATTTTTCATTTCATTTATTTATCATCTCATAAATATAGGTAGGTATAACATATTTAAATTAACAACAATGTGGTTAAAACATTTGGGCCTAGCCTGTCTTTGTGAGAGACTGGTGCCTGAGGTAGGTTCTTGAAGAACCTGTGATACAGGTCACCAGTGCCCCCTCGCAGATTGATATATGCCTTCATTTCCATAAAGAGTGTGAAGATAATGAATCTAAATAAGTGAGCAGAGCTTTAACAGAGATAATAAAAATAAATGAACTATATAATAATTAGTTACCTGTTCTTCTAATTGTAATTTTCCGCCCCCTATGATTAACATTTTAATTCATTTTTTTAATTAAGTGTAATAAATGTTCTCATAGTGCAAAATAAATTAAAAAATGATCAATTTAATATTTATCAAGTTTAGTTTACCGGCGGGAAAACTACTATTATATTAAAGAGATATTTTCTAATATCACTTAATCCATTCTGAGTTATATTTAACAATCCCTTTCAAGATAACATAAAGAAGCTGAATTGTTGACACGGTAAGAGAGTAAGGAAATATTTGCCGGCAAAAGTGCACCTTATTATGTATGCCCTAAGACTCAAAGTTCAATAAATCAGATTTGTCCCAAAAAAGGCCAAGTTAAATTGATCAAACTTGGCCAAATAGCTATAAACCTTCACACACTTAGGTTGTTATTATTAAAGAAAATACTTTACCGTTTTATTGTCATCAAATCAATACACAATTACAATTAGCGACAAAACAAACTGTTATTAGCGCTATAACCATTAAATTATAACATAAATGGGTAATAAAATATTAATAATATCATTGTTATGCCATTAAAGGACTATACTTTTTAAGATAACAGCAGTAAGTACGAGAATCGCTTGATATTCCCTAGCCTTGTACCCTGCGTGGGTGAATATGAAAAGAGGCTTTACGCCACAGTTTAAGTACAAGTTACTACGTCAGAACGACACATGTTTCGCAAGAGTTTTGCAATTGTTAGCTCAAATAATGACTGCATTACTCAACTGACAGCTATATATGATTATATTCTTAATAATGCACTTAAAGTTTCAAAATCGTTTTGTCTGCACACATTTTTTACGTCTTCTTCGATTTATTTAATTAGTTGTTTATTATCTCTTGATATTATAGCGCCACGCTACGATATTTTCATATATTTAACAATTATATGGCAAGCTTTTGACTATACCTGAACCGTTTGGAGTAAATTTTTTCACCGTATGTAGCGTCGTAATTTTTTTATCACGGCCTTTAACATTCCATTTAAGTATAAAGCGAAGATTTAAAAAACGTATGAGCATCTATTATAAATCAGTAAAACTATTTGCATAACAAGTAAAAAAGAAACCTTAACCTTAATTTTATTTAAATAATGCTATAAAATCGGCGAGTATAATCTAATCTATCTAGTCCAATCCAATATAATAATAAGATGGATAGATGAACGCTTTATTGCAAACATTAAAATACAGACATTACATAAAAATAATTAGAGAAAGTGTTACAATGGGCGGCCTTATCGCTAAAAGCGATCTCTTCCAGGAAACCTTTGGATGTAGAGGAATTATCAATATGTTAAAGACGGGGATGTAAGGTCTACAATAATAATATAAACAAACAATTTCAATAAAATAAACTTAAATAATAGATACAAAACAACAGCAACATACTGAATGCCTACCTAAACATACATATACTAGGTACACATTATAAAATATGTTTCTTTGCAATCATTCAAATTATGAACATCTGATATAAAAAATAAACAAAAAAAACCTTAAAAAGTAGTACAACTTATATGAAAAAAGGATTTTTTTGCAAACCGGCCTCAATGCAGCGTTGTGCTGGTCGTGCAATATTTTACAAAAAAATTACTCTTACTGTATTTACGAACAGTGAACTTTTTGATCAAATAAAATCAATCACACCCCTAATTTCCAATTAAAAGTCAGTTGAATAGGCGATAAGATCATTTACGCACTTACAGGCGCAGTGAATAAACTTGCGGGAAGAGGCACTCAATACGCAAAACTTTTCTCCCCAGCGGAAGAAGTGACGTGTCGATAAACAGGTTCGGTGTATCGATAAAGATAATCGCAACACTTCATCATTATTACTTCAATTAACGCAACGCCTAGATTTTTAGCATCTTATTAGCAGTGATCAAAATTTTGCAGAAATGAAAGTATTGTGTTCATTACAGAGTAAAACCAAGGAGTGCACGAAAATTAAAAATAACAACGTAAGATTAGCAAAATTAAAATCAAATCAATAATACGAATTCTAATTAAACGATTTAATTAGACTTCAATAGTAATGGCCATGAATGAAATTACATACCAAATGATAATGACAACGACCTGACAGAAGAAACGATGAAAAGGATAAAAAGCGACACCAGCATTAGAAGTATCGATAATATTTTCGACTTTTGGCAGCACTACCCCGAAAGTTAATAAAAATCGTTCCCAAATGACTGGAACAAACTTCACCGTAAACAAACCGATACTGTGGAAGTTACGGCTTTTTTAGGGAAGAGCTTATGCATGAGCTAAGTCGAGATCTTTTTGTTGATGTTTCTTCTCGTTTGGCGGGATTTTATTTCCTCTATACGCTTTACAGACTAGTAAAAGGCCTATGGTTTATAGGCTTTTGTTTTGATTAAAAAGGTTTAGTTTATTGCAAAGTATATCTCTCAGATAACATTCGATGCGGAAACTCGTATCATATTACAGAGCGATGATGTTTTGTGGGTAAACCGCAATGAACGCGATGAACGCACTAGGATAATTGCAGTACATCCAAATGGCACAACACTACCTTTGATCAACGCAAATGAAGCTGCATTTAATGTTGTGCGCCTTAACAATATATACTCGAATATATTGTGTATCTACGTAGACGTAGGTAGATGGTAGATGATCTCGGCGATAGAAGTACAAAAAAAGAAACAATTTTTTTAACCTAATAGGTAGTAATGATTATGTTTTGTTACAATGCCCCTATACTTTGCGACCTTCATATTTACTACAAGTAATATTATATTCAATAGTTAAAATGATGCCCACATAACACAGACACACTTAGCGGTCGCATATTACAGTGTGCCAAGGAGTCTTATAAGTAGGTACGTGACACTTAACTCCCCCACTAAACACCATTGCAAAGTTTGTCCATCCCTAACCCTCTTTTATAAACAAGGCGAAAGAAAAAGTAATTTGTCAAGTAAATCCTCACGGAGCCACAGATTATGTACTAGATACTAAGCATTCGAAACCCTAAGGAATGAGAACAGGGGAACTGATAGGTAATCTGTACAGATTTCTGATTAGTTAGCAGTTCAAGAAAAGAAGGATTTATCAAATTATCTGAAGAAGTCGTTAAACAATTTAAAGTAATTGAGATAACGATCTCGATGATGGATTAAAAAAATAACCATATTAGAATAATAAAAGTGTTATCAACATTGCAAATGAGGATATCTGTTTCAAAAAAATAAAAAATGATACAAAATATATTTTTTCGATATTACTTCTTACTTTCACGAATCTTCACTAGTCATCTCTCTGTGTCTGGTACAAATCTGTTGTTTGTCATACATTAAAAATGCTTGTTACATCATTATAATAAACAGTTGATCATCTTGTCAATGTCTAGAGAGATGCTTTAAGCGATAAGACCGTCCATTATTTGTGACACTAATAACGAAATCCACTTTGTCTGTAGTTAATACATTTTCTCTATTACGGTGTTCTACTAAAAAGTTCATATATTGATTTATATTTAGACTTCAATCATCTATCACGTTCTCAGTTTTAAAGTATTGAGTTGGACCCTCTCCCCGAAAAGGATATGGGCCACAGTTCAGTTTCTAGAAAACTTAACTCTGGAATTTAATGTTCAACTTCAGCCGATAACATCGGCTTATTACATACAAAAACACATTCCACCCGATCTCCAATCGCGAGCTGCAAGTCTTAACTCTATCCCAAACTTCACTAAAACGGTGCCATGGAACAAAGTTAGTTCGTAAATTGCTTTAGCTTTTCGCCCCCCGTTATTAATGCTTTGGATAAGCATAACCGATCAAACAGAGAACTTTGCATCATTAGTAAAATAAGTTTCCGCTTCGAGAGCATCAGTATTAAGAGTTTCTGTTTCTATACAGTGGGTTTTGTTACACAATTCGATATTATCAAGTTTCTGTAGAACTTTATTGTAATGCTGCACGAACTATAATTGCTTTTTATTTTGATTTAACTTTTATTTATTTTTTCTAAATTCAAATCTTAATTTCTCAATATCAATAACGATCTTCAAGTTATTTAATAGAGTCTCCAATATTTATCAATTACAAAATACAATTGTACTGTATTTTGATTACCTAATTTAACTTGTCCCAAGGACGCCTTTGATCATAATAAAAATTAGAGAGAAAAAATTAATTTAGGAGTTTGGCATTCTAGCAATGTCTACGAAATTGACCTTTTCCAAAATATACATGCCTAAATTTCTTACAAAAATCTCTCCGAGATTTCAAACAGTAAGGTTCTTCCCCTACGCAAAATACCTGCAACAATAAATCAAGGACGTAGAAAATACCTATCTAGTCTAGACGACAAGAATTTATCTGCAGAAGATCCTGTGAATAATAGAGATCTGTACGTTAACTATGCTTTAACCTTAGGTACTTATCCGACAAGATGTATGTCTCTCTTGAGGCTTGGTTTATCTAAAAAAGATTTACTTTATCTTGGGTGGGTTGGTTTGCTTCTTGCTACTAAATTAGTAAAATGAATCGTTAAATCTCGATCTTTTACGTAGCAATGTGTACAGCTTTACTTTAACTTACGTATAAATCATTGTATTTTTATTTCAACTACATTTTTCCTGCCATTCTAAGCCCCCCCAATTCATTCTCAACTCAACCGTCACAAAAATGAAATCACTCGTCACTTCCCAAATTACGCTCAAATTTTTTCACCATAATAATCACAACATAAAAACAAAATAATCACTCTGTAGGGGCCGAGACAGTAGTCCAAGTCGCCCTTCCTGTCAATTACTGTGATTAATGAAAGCCCTCGAATATTGAAACCTTTATTCGAGCGGCGCAAAAGTATTACATTACTTTGTGAAGTGGCGTGAGCTTTACAAACAGTAGACTGACTTGGGAAATATGGATCTCTCAGTGTTACACAAACTTACACATTTGTCACTCGTGCAATTGACAGAGAATCATATAAAACTGATAAAAAGGAACAGACGCTTACGCTTATGCTTATCTCAAGCCATAGATGAAATGAGGCAATAATGGATGATGATGATACTGAAAAATCATCTGCAAATACGAATGTTGATAATGGTTGATAAATCATACTTACAACCCACATACAATTAAAGTTAGTGTGAATGATAATTCAATGTAATGTATGTCTTTTCATTTATCTTTACTCTACACTTTGGTTTAAAAACTAGCTCATGTGTGTATGTAATAACTAAAGTCAATGTTTAGAATAAAGAACATTCCAAAGCAAGCAATATTGGGACATGCCTCAGCATCCCCTGACCACAATGTCGATACCGGCACATCAGTTATTCAAAAGTTCACCGGCGACGATCCGAAACAAAACGTTGGGATGTCCCCGAAGTATCAGGTGAAATTAAACATTTCCCCACCAACAAGCCCGCTACAAAATTACATTATAAATTCCGAATTGATTTCGGAATCGCCCGCTGTGAGGTATATTGAAAGGAAAGGCAAGGTAATGCAATTCTGGTGCTGAATGTTTTGATGATAGAAATGTAATTGTAATAATTAGTTTTTGTCGTAATGCAAATAAATATCATAAGCTTAGACAGAAAATTACATGAAATAGGACTTTTAACAAAACTAGTATAATATCGTAATCACTAAAAGTGATTCAATATAGTTTCAAATAAAACCTTACAAAATATATTAATCGAAACAGATGAGAATCACATCAAAACTACTTTCAAACTTAAAGGTGGGACTGACATACATTTCAAGGAATAAAATGCTGAGTCAGTGGAGAAAAGTGCACTTAAAATAATACCTTTAATCTAAGATACGTAAGTTAATGGCATTTTTAGTTAGAACGTGGCAACAATCGAATGGAAACTTTCATTCAGAAAACAAACTTGCTCAGTTGCAATTGGAGAAAAAAACCTCAATTGTGGACCACTTAAAATGTTCCCAAAGGCAATCGCTTCTTGATATCTGGAAGCTGCCAGGAAAAATAGTCACTTTAGAGGACCGGCTGTTTTCATAGTTGGCAACATCTAGACATATTTAGCGACACTTAACCGCAATCAAGGGGATCATTAGCCTGTAAAGGCCTGCCAAATATCTCTGCTTTGCCCCCGATGTTTTCTCACCCTTTTGCGTGGAAGACGATGTACCACACACCTTTTTTTAACGAATTTCTTTTCAAGCTTTGCCAAGTTTCAAAGTCTTTTCGCCCGACTTTACTTCGCTGAAAATACTTCTCTGCGGCCAGAGCTAGTACATTTTTCACTCGTTTATTTGAAAGGAATTTGTTGGCAAATAAATTAGCTGCAAATTCAGAATAGCCTTAATTAAGAGACTTTAATTACTGTTAGGAGCTCGAAACCTTCTGAAAAGTGCGGGAGGTATCATTCTTGAGCACTCTAGCGGCAGTACCGAAAAAAATAACAAAAACATCAATTTTAATGATTCGAAAACCGAGAATTTTCTCTTTCATTTAGAGAGCAATATTTTTTCTACAACATTTAATCAGAGTAAGAAGTGAAATGGTAATTTGTATGGACCACCCGATGTAAATTTTATGCAAGAATTCGCTCGGTGCTCCCCTCTCCCTAAATGGGGAACATTTTTGCAGCGGACAGAAAATTTTGCTTAGCCAAGTGAAATTTTAACTGCCTCGACAGAGACAGCTTTGGAAATACGAATACTTAATGCTAACTTACTTCCCGCTGGTTCATTATACTTCATAATTTTTTGGGGAAAAAATTGCTGTATAAAGGGTTCAGTCGCGTATTTAAATCATGTTTTTATAGCTTCTGCGATATGATCTATAGCTGTTATTCTTTTTCACTCCATCGGTGATGTATACTCTCAAATCCAATTTAGATATCGACTTCAATAACGGAGAATATGTAACGTAAAAATATATTAAGACCAACGTTAACTGAGCTCCGGATATTAATATCTGTTAAAACATAGACTTTATCGGAAGTCGAATTTGTAATCAAAGCGCCTAAATTAAAACTCGTACAAGACAATCGAAGACGACATTGAGAAATTGGGTTCCAATTAATAACTTAACAATTCGTTTCCGAATCGCTTTTGGAGAACCCAACGATTCTCCGATACTTCGATGTTAAGGTTCGAATGATTTAATTTAAGTTCTTTAAATTAATGGGACTTACCCCCGTCCGCTAACTTTGGAAGTCGACTTTCCGGTTTGTTTCAATTTGTTCGGACTGATGGGGACTCAATGGTTAACGATGATGTACAATGATTATAAACAAAAGATATCTAATTGAATTTGGAAAGCATTTAACTCTTCATTTCATTTACTTTTTCGAATGAAATTAATTATTGTTTATTGGAATTTTTAAAGGAAGGTTTATTGAAGTAGATGAAACATTTAGTAGCAGCTATTACTTATTATTTCATGGACATTGTATAATGTAGTAAAATTAAGTTTCCAGACATACAGAAAGGTACTTTAGTAAAACGAGAAGAATTTTACTACACATCCAGTTCGAAATAGTTCCATTCAAGATTTAAACTCAAGTTTTATGTGTATGAAGGCACTGAAACCTGATTTTATTATAATTAAGATTCACGAGTACCCCTGATATAACGTCCATAAAAGTTTACGATAGCAGCGCCGCTCTCAGACAAATTGGGAAACATAACACCGGCAAAATGAGTGCTCCAAAGACCTGTTTAGATTTTCAACACAAAACATAAAACATTATCATATAGTTAATTGAACTCTAAAAACGCTAATTAGAGACACTAATTGGACTGCCAATAATAATCATGAAGATGGTACGCACAATAGAGATTAACTAGCTAAAATTAAGGTGAGCAAAGGCACACCAAGTGGTAGTCCTATGATAAATAATAACAAACCAGTTAATGAGGAAGTCTCTACTTACAGTCGAATTAATATTGTCACTTAAAAAGACACAGAACAGGAAACAAGCGATATTTTTAATGCTAACCCTAGATTAGTACTTGTTACGGCTGGTTACAATCTGAACTGAACTTGCGACCTTTAAATTAGTAGAAATTATGCCGTTCTAATTTTAGAACGTAGTCTCTAGGAAATCATGTTTGCCCTGAAGCCAAGTATTTTAGTAAAATCGCTTGCCCCGCAGCAATCTCGGAGCTGATTTATTCACTTTAGTTAAGTGAATTTATAGGCATTAATGACTACAAATTGAGGTGATAAAACAATTACTGCGGATCCAAAAACGGCATATTTAAATAGTTAATCCTTAAAATAAATGGACATAATTGAGTTGCTGTGGTAGCAGCTGCAATTTTTGCTGTTAATAATAATAATTGAGAAATAGGCACAATAACGTTTTTATGTGCTACATCAGTTAAACAGAGTATAACATCGGAAATAAATGCGGAGACACAAGTAAACATTGGAAAGCTGCCGTGCACGGTGGCCATTATTTTTAGGACATGACCATGCATTTTTAATTCAGACGTGGACTATAAATAATAAAATGTACATTTAAAACGAAAATCTACGTGTGAGTCGCACGCGATAGCCATATTAATACTATCAGCTACCGGCTTAACAACAGTACATTCAATAGAAACTTGCGCAAACTATAGCCAAGAACTTTTTAATTACTTTGTTCCCCCAACGTCTGAGGAACATCGCGAAATAAAACAAAAAGATCTTAAAAGTGTTTCGGAAGAATTTTTCTAGACTAATTTAATAAAGGCCGAGACGCTCAAATTCCAGGCTGGAATTAGTCTTCGCCTTTTTTGTGCATGGATAAGTCTCATAACTTGAAAATATTAGAACGACAATACCAGATAATGCAGATAGTAAAAAAGGTAGTAACTAGCACTTCTAAGAATTAACTGAAGGATAGTGTTTCAAAAATATATTACTAGACTGGATCATTTGAAAAATTACCTTAAATTAATAAAAGTGTCATTTTTTAAGGTTAGCTTCGATTGTATTCACTTCACGTTGTATTCACATTTTTTGTTAAATATCTCTTGCAGCGTATTGTTTGTGAAAAAGGGTGACAGTCGACCAAAAAGCGATGTCAAACTGGTTATAAAACACATACTACGAATAGTACTTGCTGTTATTCCGTTTAATGAAAAGCGTAGTTCACAAGAGCAATAATTTGCTTCCATAAAGGATGAGTTGTTAAAAGCCCCAGTGTGTTGCGGAATGAACAAAGTTCTCGTTAATTTATTGTTATAGTTTAGTTAAGCTGCGTTTCCGTGAGCGCGAGAAACGCTCATTGGTCTGATGAGCAAAAAGCGATCGAATGTTCTTACGATCACATGGACCAGGAAACAAATTTCCACTTATGAATACCGACTAGAAGACTTTTTATAATTATTCTTACTCAAATTAGGTACTTACAAAACTACCTTCTTTTTTCTTGTAACACATATCAAAAACTATACTGCAAGTGATGCTCTTTACGATAAATTCTATAAAATAATATAAGAGTTTTTCTTACCAAGACTTTCGTAATGCAATACCAAGTTGGTACATTTACTCTAAAAAGCTTTTATCCACGAAACAAATGTTCGTTTCGTGCCAATTAGTTGCTTGTCCTCATGAAACCCGACCTTAATAAAGGCAAACAAGTACTGAAGTAGTAAAGGACTCAATATAAAATACTGCTGACTACAGACCAGATATATTGCTCGTTGCCGGTATGCCTGCCTTACCTGAAATAGAAAATTTATTGTTAGACATTTATGTTTATTTTAAACAAGAACTGTCAACTGATTATAGAGCAAATTACTTACATGTCTTGCAAGTTTTATAGGTTGTGCCATTAACAAGTCGTTAAATAAGATAACAATTTTAGGTTAATGAGTTGAATCCTATAGAAATCGATGATTTTATTTATCTAAAGAATATGAAATATAAATAGGTATGTATGTGATCGTTGGGCGTTAATTTATATTGTAGTTTATTTATATTATAACAAAAATGTGTATTATGTAAAGTTTTTGGAATTGGATTTATATGAATAAAATATATATGATTTTATCATATTTTAATAACCATAAGAATAAATCATTAAATATACTCAATTTACATTCACATACTTATTAAGCTTCCAGCTCATTAAAATTAATAGTCATTTTATCAGTAAAACAATGTATTTTATTATGAGTTTCAACAGAACCATCTGAGCCTGAGGTCAATAATTGATCATCGCTTCTCTTCCGCGATTTCTTCCGCAATCGTAAACCGTTCTTAAGCCTTTTGCAGACGACCTACGAAGAAAATACCGTAATTGGTAAAGGTAAACCGGTATAAATCAATACATGCAGTAACTGAACTTGGCACGGAACACTAAAGGCGATGACTAGTAAGAAATTCTTAGACAAAGAGATAGTACATCGTGCAACCTTCCTCACTTAAGTAAATTTAACGAAGACATCATAACGATTCTTATAGAAACCAATAAAAGCAAACTTATTAGATATTCAGCTGTTTTACTAAAGAATCTGGCTTTTTAATATAAAAGACATGACAAAAACAATAAGTATGCACACTTTGAATAATACCTATTAAAAATACGAAAGATCCTAGAAGAAGAACGAAGAAGAACCTAGGATAACTTTTATCTCAATTCAAAGCGTGGTTCTCGAGGGATTGTGCTACAACAGCAGCAAGTTAGCCATAAGTACCGTATAGGATAGAGACGGCGGATGTAAAAATTAGATCGAATCACATGTCATAATGAGTATGGCTCAGAAACAACTGTGGGAACACGTGTGACCTTCGTTTTCCGCAAGCCCCAAACCAATGAATTTTAAAAGTTTATAATACAGATTTTACACTTACTCTAGAGAATAAGAACGGCGAAGGAAAACATAGTAAACAAAGTGGCATGACCACGGATCATAAAATTTAAGGACATGTGACATCACTAACCGACACAATGTCAGCATCCTCTCTCTATTAGGGAAGCCCGTGTCCCAGTGGGAACAAAATTGGCTGATGATGACATATTGGCATAATACAAGATGACCATCCAGCTATAAAATATGATATATTCCGTATTTTCTTACTTTTTAAGATCATAAACAGGAGAAAAGATCTAAAAGTACCAATTGAAAAAGAACTTTACGAAGTATAGCTACTCATTTCATTTGATAACATAAACACAACATTTCCATGGCAAATAAGAACATTTTAACATCTCAGCTAAGTTATGCCGCGTCACGTATCCAGTTGTAACGAAATAAAACAAGGACTCCCGATTTCCTTTCAAGGAGCCTGTGATAAAATGTATCAAAAGATACGCTAACTAAACTAAGACTGTACTAACATAACAATGATTCAAATAAAAAAGTTATAGTTGTGAAAAGTTGGGGTAGTTAGCATGGTTTTTTGGAATGATAGGCTCTGGCCGTGGTTGTAATACCACCCACCGAACAAAGCCATGCCGTCAAGCGACCTAGTCGTGTTTCGGTATGATGTTCGGTGAACCATCGGGGAGACGGGTCTGAGCAGTCGATCAACTGCCGTCTCTCTCTAGATCTATGTGCTCCATCTTAGGCCACATCATCGCTTCACATCAGGCGAGATAGTAGCCAAACATAGAACTATAAAGTGTAAAAAAAAAATTTGCATGGTATTCGGGGCTGGAAAGGCGAAAATGTAACTATAAGCATACTTTGAGAAAAGCATACGAGTAATGATATCTATTTAAGAATAAAGATTATGAAAACAATCATTAAACGAAATCTGCACAGCCGTGACTTGCTATTTGTTTTCTGTATTAAGTCCATTGGACTCAGTTTACGAAGAGTAAGCCGTAACATGTCTTCTATTCCTGATGTATCAAAGGAAAGAGCTTATACAATAAATCTTTTAATCCCCTTATACAATTTCATCAGATTGCCGAATGGTACGATTTGGCCTTTTTCTTTTCTCGGAATTCCGGATATCTACTAACCAGTTTATCAATATAGTCTTTGATTTTTCTTTGACTTTTGTTTTGCAGACTTGCTTTCATGTTTGGATTTGAAAAAATGATTACAGTTTTTATAACACATTCTATTACACAAGATTAGTCAAAAAACAATAATATTGGAACACGACTTCGTTAATATACACGACAAAAATAAAACAAAATAAACCACTACCTGTCACATCGTACCATATGTTAAGTTCTTCAAAGTATTTAAGAAACATCGATCAAACGGTAGACGTAACAATAGATTAAATAACATTGTTAAAAATTAAACCCTTCAAGACCTAAAAGACCTTGTGCCTAGAGGGTTCCGAACCCAACACATGGTCAATCATATTATTCCATTTTACGAATACCCATCGAACTGACATCAAAGTCTAATCATAAGGGTTCCTTTTATTTTCCGGGCCCGGAATTCTAAAAATATTGAAATGTTGAATAGAGGTAGTATTAGATAGTATTATATAGTGACTATGATGTATTATATTTTGAGATTTGTATCTCTTGTTACATGTCTATCGATAAAGTACGTGAGTTTTTTAATCTAAGCATATTGTATATTGTTTCGAAATAGTAATTAAAAATATTATTTTTCAGTAAATTATTATAGAATTATATCTAAGATTAGGTTAAGCTCAGCTTTTATGAAATTTATTTTTGTTTATTGATAAAATATTATTTTTCAGTAACTTATTTTGGAACGATATCTAAGTTAAACTTAAGCTCAGCTGTTATGAAATTTATTTTTGTTCATTGATTGTGAATTCCTCAGTCGACTCTATCTAAAGTATATCTACAACATTTTTGAGATACAATTTTATTTCGTCCAAGTTTAAAATGCCTCGTTTCGAAATTCATTCAAATTACTAACAAAAATTCCTTTATTTGATTGTTGGTTACGATACATTCTAGACGTTTCGACTATTTTAACAGTCTTTTGGATGCATTGATAACATCACATTGTTCATTTTAATGCATTCTGCATTAAAAAGGGAACAATTGTTAAAGAAATAGTTAAACACTTAAATTAAATAACAAAAGTATAATTCAAAACGATGGATACAGGCATCCATCGTTTTGTCAGCCCCCATGATTCACCGATTAACTCTTTCTTATCTTATTTGACGTGTTTAAAACCATTTATTGTTTCAATATCGTTTTAGTATTTTCAATTGATTCATCTTCATTGTTTGGGATCGAAGAGATGTACTTTGCTTTTATAAGCAGTACAAAAGTTTTGGAATCAAAATAATGAGGTATCTTAACTTTTATGTCTTGATTCTATTATTTATATACTTATATATGTCTCATGTTTACTTTATACTTTTTAAAAGGTTCATTGACTGTGAAAACATACATAATGGTGAAGAAATATGTTTGTCTAATACTTTTTGTTCTAACATTCAAATATTATTTGCTTTGCAAATAGTATTTTTGGTTGTAATACCAAAACATTAGTATAGGTTTAATATAAACATTTTTGCGTGTTCGTTATTTAAAATGAACTGCAGAACATTCTGGAATAACAGTGAGAAAACAATAATACATTAGCAAATAAATTTAACAAAATAACGCAGGAATCTTAATACAACTTCATCAAGCTGATTAAACATAACCGAAATGTAATTTGCACAATTGCTCACAAAAACAATAGTTCGAAATTTCGTCTGTTCAACATATGGCTGCCACCTTGCGCTAGTCAACTGCAAAAAACGTGGAAAGCTGCGACAGGTGGTCTGAATGACCGACAATTTGGGTTCCCTTTCGACAATGACTAATAGGTTAAATATTAAGGTTTGATTGTAAAAAGATGTGTGAAATGACGTTATATTTGGTAACCTAGAACATTTAAGCAGTCTTGAGCTAACACTAAAGCTATCGACACAAGGCAGCATGCAAAGATAGGGACATTGAAAAATTAGGTACTAATAACCGAAAGGGTAACAGAGTTTTCAATATTCAGAGAAGAAAAATGAAATATCTCGGGCAGGATTCACATCTGATTTGGAATACCAGTCCGATTCTGTACCAACTTTGCATTGGTTGATCAATGTATTAAAATGACAACAGATGACGTAGAATTGGCCCCGTGAGTTGAGATCAAAAAATAAAAGATACTTTAAGATTTTTGCAAAACATGCACTTTTGCATTAAATCACTGCAAGACATGAATTAAGATCAATAGGCAAAAGCTACACTTTATACGGGTACACATTTTGAAACGTATGAATCTTTCTCTGTTTTGTCACACTTTTTGTTGATTATAGGTATATCTCGTACAATCTGAACCTTGTTATACTATATTTTGTATATCTTTGCAGTCTTCTATTTAAGATACGAAAGTCCCATACCCGCTTTCTATCAGATAGCACGGCGGTAAAATATCAACGGCACGCCACGCGATAATACGAACCAGTCCGAGATAATTTCCTAAACAGATTATACACAGAAATAAAGGCTATTTCTTAATAAAATCAAAGGTAGCGACGGTAATTTTATTATAAGACATAATAAAACTTTATCTTGGAACTGAAAGAACAATATAGAAGCTGAACAGTATCATAACTACACACTTAATTTGTTAGACGTCCACACACATAGAGACCGCTCCAAATCAGTATTGATTTTGCCCCCATTATACATGGAACCACAGAAAACTAAGGGACAGAAGCATCACTCCGCAAAGAAATTTAAACAAATAGCGACTCTTGCTATGACGCATTAAAATTCAATTTAGCTGCGTAGCGCTGCATACCTACCAGTCATATTAACCTACAGAGCACTTCTCTTTCTATCGCATAGCTCTTATCTCTTCTGAGGCGGCACGTGTAACGACGCGCGACCCGATGTCGGTGTCCGGCTATGTACTTGTATATAGCTTCGTACCTACAGTGCGGAGTGCGCTAGGCCTGATGGAACATAAGATTTGTTATGAGTACTCTTTTTGCAAGATCTCATCCATCTGATAAAAGCTCCGCCGTGTCAGTTAATACCGCCTAATATAAAAAACCGTTTAAAATATCGCTATTGATATAAAACGGCTAAGACTCGCGTTTAAACGTCGAAATCACTCTGACCAGGTATTGGATATTTCAGAAGTTCTTCTGGAAGTTATGAGATCAAGCGTTCGTACGTTACTCAATTATGAATAACACTCACGAAAATGTTAAGAATCTAAAATATCACTGTTACCGGAGACATTTTTAGGAATTTCAGGTTTAAAAGCTGATGTCTCGTTCGAGTTGGAATCACTGTAGCAGTATAAGTCAGTTCTGTGCTACATAAGTCCAACTTTCCTAGCGCAAGCAGAGGTACTGTATGTTGTAATTATATAGCGCTGAAAGCGATTTCTCGGCTTAAAACTTGTTTAATTTGATGTCGACATTAAGTGGCGGCGAGAAAATATTGTTGATACAAATATTTGTATGAGACTTATATTTGTGTGAGGCTTACAGCCTTGCGGGCTTTATCTATGTACAAATAGTTTAAGTGGTGTAGCTTGTGCGATTGTAAAGAACAGGCGATGAGTAGTCGAGAAATATACGCGAATAAAATAAAATATGGATAAGCTATAACTTTTAAGGCCATCGGATAAGTAAACATATTTATCATCAATTTTTGCCACCTTTCAGGTATTTTTACTCTCGTATTGCATAAAAGACGGTTTCTATATTATTTTATTTAAAAAAAAACTATTTGATTATCTAAATCATCACGTCTTTTTTAAGTAACATTACCCACACATATCATCAACGTAGACGAAACGAACGATGAAATAGAGTGAAAATTTTTGGCATCAGTTTGCTTTTAACTTGCATCGCTATAATTACTGTGGTTTGTAGCTGTCGACCGATACGTCCTCTTGACATAATCTTATAAACGTCTAGAATATCTAGAGCTAGATACTAAGATAATCCAGGTATTACGAATGTGCATACTGAACTGACTTTGATGGAAACCATCTAAACTATTGAAGCCAATTGCACAGATCGGATTTCAGTAAATGCAAACGTTTGATCATTTTGAACATCTTGGAATGCTACTTTTAGTTTTGATTTCATAATATCAATAAGTACAAAGATTCGTGTTTTAAGAATATTCTTCTGTTAAGTTTCTTTTATGAACACTTCCAAGTTATTCAATATTTTAATATTATATTCATTTTAGTATCCTAAAATAAACAAAAACATTAATGTGGCTTTTATATATTTAGATTTTCTTTTATAGATTTTAAACATCTTCATTGAAAACGTTCAATACACCATAATTGGGTCTCTATTCTCCGTCGCAGGTAGGGTGGATGAAAACAATTTCAATTTTATTCAATATGGCGCCTTCGAAATTAAGAAACTTAAAGTCTTCCCGAACTTCTTAATCTTTTCGAAGAGGATGAAATATTTTATTCGGGGCGAGCGATGTCAAAGGAAAGATTGAGAGCGTAGCGGGAGTGAATTTTAAAAAGCATTCTTAAAGGATATCGACAATATATTGGTTAAGAAATATCAAAATCAATAATAAACTATTATTTGTATTTTCATTAACTAACTTTTTATATAATTTAACGTATCTTTTGGTTTTAAAATCCATTTTTGCAGATTATTATACAGTTACAGCGCTATCATACCCACTATTATTACTGAAAATTCTATGTTTACGTGTTCAAAAATAATATAAAGTTCAAATAACAAGGTTATTTTGCAACCAACGCTGTCGAAACTTTTGCTGGGACTGGTATCTAGTGAAATAAAATCAACACTTTATATCCCACTGCGTACTGTGTAATGCCACGGCTTTCCATGTCGATACTTTTACTACTGATTATAATAAAAATAGCCTTGCCAAGTACTTGAGCCATTTAAACACTTATACCCTTATTACCCTGGGACATGCAAAGGGAAAACATACATCCCACACCAAGCTACGGCTCAATTAAAAAAATATTATAGCTCGTAAAGTACGGGGACTTTCTCATTTGCGTCACCTGTGCAGACACGTACTATGTTTTAATGTAGGTAGAGAACGAAATGATTTTCATGTTTTGTTGAACATGAACATTAGACTTAACAGTGGCCTCCCTTAAAAGATCTTCCAATATTGTTTAAAAATTATCTGAACGCCTTGAAGTTTACTTACATAAATATTTTGTAAAAGAAATGTATATACTCTTGCCACTTAGAAATTATATTGTATTACACACCAAAATCATATTTATACATGATAGAAAACTTTGTTTTGAGTTCTAAAAAAACTACAACCTTATACAACACAAAAACTTTTCCACTAAATTTGTCGTATGCTACTAATGTTTCACCGTTTGCACAAATATATCGTCAAAATAGGTGGAGTACCTATGCAATAGGGCATTCCGTGAGTGGAGCTACTTACTCATGTGCAGTTTTTAATTCAACTGAATTGAATGTAGTTTATTAGTCTATACGGGGCCATGAAGGGCGCTGACCTTGTGATGTATGACATTTTTTCCGAGACATTAGCTTTCATGCAAACCTGTGAAAAGGGGGTTGACTAGTGTAACATAAGCAAAATTGCAGGAACTTTATATTTATCATTTAATACGAGATTCGATTATGTAACAAACAATAACTGTAAGTAGGTATTAGTTATTAATAATGATAACCAAGCATTTATTTTAAGACTATATGTAACCCAAAGCAATATCATTCCTTCAAGATTTGATAGACTCTCCATACATTTTGCATATCATTTGCATTAAGTAACCTGACATGATAATCGTTAACAATGTAGGCCAGTGAACTGTTAATTTTTAGCATATTTTCCAACATAATATGCCACAGTTTATTGAAATAGCAAAACCAAAGTTCGTGTGAAGACATATTAAAGAACAGAATTTGGAATACACCTAAACAGTAAATATCTCGGCACAAACGCTACAGTTGTAAAACATTAGCATAAAGTTCGAAAGCATTGCTGACTCAAAAAAGAACAACTTTGCACAGTACAGTGCAAACAATGGAAAACAGTACGCGGTCTATCTGTTGTGGCCCGATCGTAGATTTGGTTGAGAATGGCCAGAACTATTTAGCAACTCACGTGTCTATAGACTTTAGAAAAAAATATTTTTTTGCATTTATACAACCTGGTAATCATTTTTGACTAAGGACAGAGCGTTTTTTTTGTGTACAATTACAATTGATACTTGTTGTGATTGAAGTAGTGTATCAAAAAAATAACTGAATCGCAATAGAATTCTATTACTGACATTGTAATATAAATATAATAATAATAATAATTTACTCTCGGACTTATGAGTATCAGTAGTTTGTCTGAGACTGTAACTAACATACGAATGTTATTAAATAATTATTTAATTAATTCTACGTCTTAAAAAATAGAAGGTATCTACAAGTATCAAAAAACTACCAAAAAGACAACAAAGTTATGCTAATTCAGCTGCAATACCTACTTTTAGTACCTGTTTTCAAATATACTGTACCTCGTACGAAGGAAGTTACATTAAAAACTGCGCCAGCTAATTTATTCGATGCAAGCACGAAATACTTTTACGAAAGTGCATTTGTCACATGACATAATGTAACGGGCGGTAAAAATGTAGTTAAAGCCACTATTCGACTGGTTTTTATGTTAAATATTTAAGCGTTTTATGTTCCATTTGCTGACTGAGATCTTAATCTTGACAGATATCGTTATTTACTTGGATCAGAGAACAAATTACCTTGAAAATGTAAGAAGAACTAGTGTTTTTTAACCAAATCCAAGTACTTTTACAGCAACCAGATTCGTCGCTGTTGATTAAAAAAACTGTGCGGATAGAAATCGGTTGTTAGTAGATTCAATATTACTGTGAATAAAGGTTACAACGTCGCAGTTACTAAATCAAATTTATTTTGTGGCGCTATAATCGACGATGACAAATTAAAATCGGAAAATTTATCGTAAATATTGTGGACTTTATCAAACAACGTAAACGTAGCCAACAAACATACACACAGATAAAAATATACACGTGTTAGAAACTCAAGTCAACAAAGTTATATCTATTTTCACGGCACGAGTAAAGTGTTTATGTAATGCACCTATGTTTGTATATATAAACATAATACGAACACAAAATATATTTTGCGCTGCTTTATCGACTGATATAGAAATAAAATCTGTTAAAGCAAATTTGTTTACAGTTAAATTTTTGGGAATGTAATACATTATGTGGTTGTATTTGCCTAAAGTCTAGACTTGATAACCAAAATAATTTAGAGGTTGTTTTATTCAGTGCGTTGACCTATAAAAAGGGATCTTAGGTTTTGAGAGGCATTAAAATTGGCAGACCGTATATAATGTCTAGTCGTTATAAGATGAAAGGTTTTCAAAGGTCTTAGATGAACACATATTTCTTAAATAATTAACTGATGGTAACGAAAACCAATTTCTTAAACATCCAATTACAAGACGCTTTTTTGTAAATACCCTAGCTTAATTAAAAATTATCAATGTATTCTAAAACGAGAATTGTTCATCATTGATGTTTTTCATCGGCGTATTTCTTGGTAATTATCATCATCATCAGCCCATCACGTTCCCACTGCTGGGATACGGGTCTTCTCTCGTAGGTAGAGTATGGACCATAATCCACCACGCTGGCGCTGGCCCTGTGCAGATTGGTTGATGTCACAATATATCCTTGAACAGTTTTCCTTCGCCGTTTTTAGAGCGAGTTTTAAATCCGCACATAACTTAAGAACGTCAGTGGCGCGGGGCCAGCGGGATTTGAACTCGGGTGCGTCGGATAGAAAGTCGCACATCGTCCAACTGAGCCACACTCGCTCTTCGCACATGTTTCCCTGAGCCACAGTCGCTCTTCCTTGGTATTCAATTGCTTGCTGTTGATTATTTCAATTTAAGTCGACTAGAACCAAGATTTATCTCCTCAATTACATCCACGTGGCAGCACAATAGGCGCCTTAACAACTGCTCTATATACCACGGCTTTACTAACTACACTACACTACGACTATAAACACGGTCAGCGTTTACGATTGTAGTAATTCTATAGATTTATTGGCTGTCCACAGCAGACGTAGCCGTTGGCTGGTGTTGTGTAATTAATAGGTAGGTGTGATGACACTTTGCCTATTGTATCTGAAGCTTAATTAACGTTATGTTTATATCTAAACAATCTGCGACCCCTGGTTCCTTCCGTGGTTTCCCGGGATAAGAAGTAGTATGTCCTTTTCCAGGACCTTAGGCACTTACTTGTGGTAGGTCTCTCGTATGCGGCAGGCCGTCTAGGTAGAAACCACAGTTTTGCCATTTATTCTGCCACCAAGCAGTAGTGCGCAAGCGTTACTGTATTTTGGTTCGAAGGGCATTGTAACCAGTGAAATTACTGGGCATATGAGACTTAATATCTGATGTCTCGGGGTGATGAGCGCAATGCAGTGCTACGCTGTGCTTTTTATGGTATTAAAAGTTCTGGGTGGCACTGCAATTGATTTGGGCAGGCGTGGTGCTTACCATTAGGCGAAAGACTTGTTCGTCTCGTCACTCAGTTCCATTAAAAAAACTTACATACCAAATTTCATCAAAATCCGTTCAGTGGTTGTTGCGTCATTGAGTAACAAATATCCATCAATCCATCCATCCTCACAAACGTTCGCATTTATAATATTAGTAGGAAGTAAGATTGCAAACATAAAAATTTAATGTTTATTTTAATTATCATTAGATTTATTTTATAATAATTAATAATTTAATGCAGCAGTCATCGATAGTTAACGGAAAAAATAATTGTCTGAATAGCAACTATAATCAATAATTTTATTACTAATCATACATAACTGTACCTGTGATTCTTAAGTCATTTAGAAATAATTTATTGCATTAATAAATTATTAAAGTACCCATTTTGTTCAATATAATCATCAGGAATATCATAAAATCATCTCATCTCTATTATGTTCTTAGAACTTTTAATTCCTCGTAAACTTTGAATCGTAAAAATAATTATTTTTACTAAACATTGTTTATATCTTGTATCTATCTGACGGTTTAACAACATTAATAACAGTTTTGTAACAAAACATAATTATTAACCGACTTCAAAAAAGGAGGAGGTTCTCTGTTCGATTGTATTTTTTTATTTTTTATGTTTGTTACCTCAGAACTCCGTCATTTATGAACCGATTTGAAAATTCTTTTTGCGTCGGTTTCAGTATAGCTACGAAGTGGTCCCATATAAATTTCATCGATATGTGACCTTGGACTTCGAAGATACATTGAAGTCGGTTTTTGTGTTTTTTTTCTAAAAATTAATTATTATTAATAATAATTAGATAAAATAAGCCCTTTATTCAGACATTTACAGAAATTCATATTTTATCTTAAAAAAATTAAACTAATTATTAAACATAGTTCATTATAAACATGTGTTTAAATTTTTAGTAACATCGTTATTTTAGTTTGTTTGCTATTTGGCTAAGGCCTCCCCCATCCTTTTCCATTCCTGTCTGTCCGTGCCTGTCTCATTCAGGAACACACGTGACGAGACAGGATTGGCACTGGACAGACTACTTTAATTATTATGTATATCTAAATATACTATGTCATATTGTGTATACTACGTAAGTAATAGTTAGTAATCTTTGCTAGTAGTATGGGTGGCGACAACACAGCTGATTCCACATCATTCGAAGATAAATATTGAATATATTTTTAAACCGAATGTTTACCCAACGATTCCATGTGTTACTATCGCATGTGCGGATGAGATATGACTCCGAGTGCATAATTCGGCCGCACTTAGTGCATTAGAAATAGCGACAGCGGATATAATACTGCTGCAGCTATCCCATTTAGTATATCTAGCTAATAGTGCTAGTATAATATACTATATAGCATTGATATACGATATAGGAAAAACATCGTGAGGAAACCGGCATGTCCAAGAATTTATAACAAAAATTCAAGGACACGTGACATCCACCCACCCGCACTGGGCCAACGTGGTGGATGACCCATACTTTCTCTATGAGGGTAGGCCAGAGTTCCAGCAGTGGGAACATAATGAGCTGATGATGATACGAAACACTATATTTGATACTGCATTGTTTCTCATACCTGTTCTATCCATCCAAAGGCTGTCTGGAAGAAATCGCTCTAAGCGATGAGGCCGCCGTACTTACAAATTTTTGTTTTTTGTCATTATATATATTTTTTTTTTATTGTGTTTATTTGGTGTGCAATAAAGTGTTATTGTATTGTATTGTATTGTATGTACCTAGATAATGTAGTAGTAAGTAAGACAATAAAAATGGTCAATTGAAGATTTTCATTGAAACGATTTTGCAATAAGTAATCACAATCATGATAGCCTTTGTAGTGTAGTGGTTGGGCAGGTTGGCTCAAACCACATACCTACACGAGGTTGCGGGTTCGATTCCTGCGACTTAACAAATGTTTGTGCACAGAAAAAAGCGCAAGCATTTGTTTAGTGTCTGGAAGTTGTGGGACCATGGACCTCCTGATTTCGTAGTTACAGGGAATACGAGTTAGAAGCCAGAATCTATGTAAAAAAGCCTACATAGGTATAACAATTACCCTGTAAATTCAGTGGCTAGGAGCTAAAGAGTATAAGTTGATCATGAACATTAGAAAAATTACGAAGACTGTGTTGAACTTATAATGTTTAGTTTAATAAATTCTTTGATTACCTCAGTTCAGGATATTAAAGACGTAGAAAGGCTTAATTACTGTGTCTTAAAAGAGTAAACGTTTAACACTGGACGAACACATTATGGTGTTGGTACTGAAAATTCTATTTTCAGCTAAGAATGCCTTGTGACGATAATCGTTTATTGAAACTATAAAAATGCATATTCTTCTTTGCTCTCTATCTTATAAACTTCTTTCAAACCAATGAATGAGGCAGCAAATACCTTCTTTTTGTATAAATATGGAACTTACTACAGACTTGATACTATGTTTCGTGTATATTTTTTTATTGAACTAAGTAATGAGACAAGCACGTCGTTCGCCCGGTGGTAAGCGTCACGTCTGCCCATAACAATAGCAGTGCCACCCAAAACCAGGGACTAAACTGAATAGGGACCATAAAAAATACTGCGTAGCACTGCACTGAGATTATATAGGTATCTTATGTCTATAGATACCTAGTCTCATATGCCCAGTAATTTTGCTGGCTAAAATGCTCTTCAAACCGGAACACAGTAATGCGTATTATGACCCTAGAAAAAGTCATCAGAGTTCACGCCCCGCTATAGCCCATGACCACGCACACGGGCTGTCAGTAACGCATCTACCTCACACGTGGTGGTGTATTAATAAACGCTGCGCAAGAGTGGCGCGTGCAGTGATGTAACTGCGTAGCTGTACTGTTATGGATTTTGTGCTATGTAGGGCTGCGAGTTGTTATTTCAGTTTAACAATTAAACATGCAAATATGGTCGGCTTATTCCTTGCGATCAAAGTGTTGAACAACAAACAAATTTAATCCGAAGTCAGATTGAAGAATTTATATTAAAACTAGCTGACCCGGCAAACGTTGTTTTGCCATATAAATTAAAAAAATATATATTAAGGGTGAACAACCCTTATCACTTAGGGGTATGAAAAATAGATAGTAGCCGATTCTCAGACTTACTGAATATGCATATAAAATTTGGTAAAAATCAGTAAAGCCGTTTCGGAGGAGTAAGGTAACTAACATTGTGACACGAGAATTTTATATATATGATAGCGCGGTGTTGACCGCGGTGCTGTAAAATTAGATATATTATAAAAAAATATAAAATGAATTAGAATATTTATATTATAAAGATAGGTTTAATTGTATTTGCATGCTTAAATAGCTGAATATATGTACTTAATATTTTGTAACAGCAATGTGCAGGTGCATTCGCAAAAAGTATATTCGCATAGTAACGATTGATTCATTGATTGAATTTTTGTTATTATGAAAGTCTTGTCGTGCCTTTTCAAACTACATAAACAGTAATACAGGATGTTAAAGTCATATCCTTTATGGAATCAAATACATTTTAACAATCTTTAATATATTGGAGCCATAGTGCTAAGAACATCCGGCAGACGAGGTCGCTAGACGTTTGCGGTCAGTATGTCCTAACCCAAAGGATGTAGAGTCAAACATAAATATAAGATGGGCTAACACAATTTGATTGTTTTAACCTTATAGTCATTGACTGTCATTTTGTTGATCAAAAAACATTGCTCATTGGAAATGTTAAAAATCAAAACAAATCACATCAAATCAAAATCTTTTTATGCAGTTTTGGCATTACAGACGCACTTCTGAACGTCAAATTATCACCATGACTCTACCACTGTATCGGAAAAAGAAGCACTACTCAGGAGATACGGCAAGAAACTGAGGGGCATATATTTTTAGAGATTTTGTTACACATTTTTTGGTTGTCTACAATTTTATGTTTCTTATGTACCAGTTGGCTACTTTGCAGAAGTGAAATGTTCCAAGCATCGTCCCTCTTAATAATTCCAGTTTCCGATAGATGTCAGCCCTATTTGCACACTCCTATATTCTATTACTTATACTTAATGTTGCCAACGATAACAACATACTTACGTAGATATATTGACACTTTCATTTATAACCAATGAAAGTTATCACTCGGGTGATAAATGTCGCGTCATTTTACTACGCAGTTTCCGCAGACATTATGTCTGTCTTCTACTTGTATTGATTTTAATATAATAATATTTCATTAGAATTTTCCAGGTTAAGATCATTGAATATCATCATCATTTTTGAGTTTTAAGTCATTCAGATCAGATCATTATCATTAACTCATAAATTGATTATTCATTAATAGATATAATTTTCTATTATTTTAGTGTTCCGATTTTCATCGTCCCAAATGTATACCATTTCCAATATTTTCGTGTAATAATGCTTAATTGTTTGTATAATATTAAAAACACTTTTTTTAATATATGATTTAATTGCGATCATAATAATATTATGATTTAGCTTGGCTAACGTCCCTGTGTAAATCACTAATACCTATTTAATGATTACCTGCATCATTTCATGCGTCATCAAACCGCTTGCACGAGGCTACAATTTTACTGTCACAACATTCTAACATAGCTGTAATCACACAAAATCTATCCGCGATCACACATTCAGCGAACTTTGTCTCAATAAATTTCAGTTTTGGCACGAACCGACTACACGTAGTATCGACAGACTGGAATCTTGCTATTTCTCCTCGGCGTTCACCATTCTTTTACCAAGATAACTAGAATTGGATCTGGGGAGAATAATGTAGACTTTAAAGGATTTAACGGTAGCGTCGTATCTTTTTGGGCATCTTTGCTGGCAACACAGCGAGCCATTTCCTAGCGTGAGGTACGGTTAGTTGGCTGATTATTTTTATGACATATTTTATGTCGAGAGTAAATAGTTATATTACAATATTTCTGATATCAAGTGACTGCTACAAATTACAAAAACAAATGCAAAAACATAAGTGACTTATAATATAAAAAACTGACATGACCTTTGAAATGTGAAACAGACAAATTGTATGCATTTGATAACTTCTCCAAGTCCTTTAATGATGTTTAAAAACAAACTGCATACAGAAAAATAACCTTATCCAAACATATTAGCAGCGACAAATTATCGCCTATCGCATTAACAGAACAAATTATTATGTCTACAGCAATTTACTTATCTATAGTGGCGAGCTAAACACGGCTGTTTATTTCGACAAGTCCACCGAAGTATATTAGGCCTAGTATTGTTAGATTCTATGAAAAAGAGTTTATCCATAGCATCTTTTAGCTTTAGTTAGTTCCTTAAGTTATTATCAAATGTCAATTTACTATATAAGTATTGTCGTTACATACTTGCCAGAGATATAGATGAGTATGCCCAACAAAATTGATAAACTCTGTTATGTCTAGAATTACATTCTTATCATCACCAGGACCCCGACAAGGCACAGCTATTAGTCACAGTTTGTATAGGCATTATCCTCGATGCATTTACACAAGTAGTTAATTACTGAACCAGTTATTTAATGCAAATTTATTAAAAGTAAGTGTTAAAGTATTTGGGCCACTAGGTTACTACGAATATGTTAAAAAACTATTTGCATTAATGAACGGTGTTACTTAATGTTAATCGCTTTATTTGGTTTGAATTGGTAGTAACGTATAATAGGGGTCTAATAAATTTGTTTAATGGCTATAAGCCTCCTGTGTGGGAATGGATAAGAGTTATGGTGGAAATGCCAATTTTATCGGCGATAAAATATGTTTGCATGGGGTTCCGGTTTGGAGGTTATAGGCACCTGGGTATTATGTCGCTTGAATTTTCGGTTATTGCAAGCTTAAGTTATGATTACAACAAATGGCTAGAATTGAGGTTGATGATGCACTTTACAGAATTCAGTTTTTGGAATAGATATACGTTTAAAATTATGCAAATATAGAAGTCAATGACACTTTCTAACGTTTACACCAAAAAGGCTTAGCATGGAGATAAATTCGATTATTTTAACTGGTTTTGTATAAATTGTACTGTAGACAATAGAGCGTTTCTTTTTCTTCTATAACTTACGTAAAGTTACAAAATCCAAGATTACCTTAACATCACCATAAAGATATCACTTGACACTCGAGACTGGTTAGTTGCAAAGACAAAATATACCTTATAAGGAGTAAGTATATAGTTACTGAACCTATCAAGAAACACCTACGCAGTAAGATAAGACGTAAAACAACTAACAAGGAAACAAAATACGCAACATCACAAGTTTTAGTGTTAGAAAGCTGACATGTAAGATTCTATTGTTTGTTTAGTGTAAAGAAGGGAGTGGCATCAAAATCTTTTAAGAACCTCTTACATCTGCAACATCACTATCTTATCAGCATAAAAAAATAGCGTAAATATTTATTATGTTGAATAAGGGGATCTCATTCTTAATATTTGTTTTTTAATGATTCAAGAATTAAATCCTAAGAAAGTACGGCATATCAAATTAGTTATCGTCCAACAATTTCTTGACAAATCATCTCATATTCAGGTTAATTCTCTCAAATCCAAGAATACAGATTGACTGTATTATTTTAAAAATAAACTATGTAAGTAGCTTAATAATTGTGAAATAGTTATTATCATTTCACATGTACCTAATATGAAAGCCACGTAAATGCTAAGTGAAACACTAGTAATCTTACACGTGTCGAGTGTGCGCCTCGACTTCTATTTATACTTTAAACGGCATTTCGCGAGAGATTTATGATGTATCGATTGCATCTGTACCTATGTTTTAGTTATATATAATTATGTACTTACATATCCTATCATTACAAGATTAAAGCTAATTTGTGAGCTAAAATTATAAATATAAAAATTACGAGGCTTAAATTGACAATACTTTAGCTATGTCATTAATGTTACGTTTAAAGGTGGTATGATACCTATCATTTTAACGAGATCTGGCTATGCTAAATAGGAGGAAAGACAACACAATAAAGAATGATGATGAATTGTTATTTCATAATTATTGGGATTGAAATGAGGTTAAAAACCAGAAACCACAAATTATAAGGAAAATTAAATGTTACCTATTTTTTTTATTTTTGCATAAATTTCTGCTTTAGAGATGGAATTGAAAACAATTGAATAATAACAAATGTAGAAATAAATTAATTGAAAACTAATGCGTTCAGAACGATGATATCAAAGTATTGTGTCATACACAGTGCAAATGTTAATCTAACGGCATTACTCAGAATCAATAATGAATATAATGATGATGAACATTTTGAGGCAGCTAACGTAAGCAAAAACAGCATCATGGACAGAAGCAAAATCATTAAATTAATCCATTCGTTCCACTAGATTAGCCTTACGAAGTATCATGTAGCAAAGCAAATTAAACTTGCATCTAGGTTTCAAGAAATACTAATAATAAATCGTATTATATTTATGTTCCACACTAGATTATAATTGCAGTTTTTTTACTACTCTTTTGCTTTATCATCTTAGTCTATATTAGTCTCTTGCAAGACTTTTTTAAGAACAAAATCAATGTTAGTACAGACTCTACTTTAGTTGCTATCAACTGTAAAGCTGATTCTCTATGAGCCATGATTACCAGACTGTGATCTCTAAATACAGACCAGTTTTCTATTCATGACTTTCTTTCAAGAACATGTTCCTACCATTTTATTAATCTCTAGCTTAATAACTTCTCCGCAGCCAGTAGGATATTGAACCCAGCAACTAAATGACACAGCACATGGGAATAAAAAGTCACAACAGTAATTTTCCGTGTAACGTTTGGAATAATTTCACAGCGACGCACTATATTTGTGCTAACGGAGCTAAACGCGTAGATGTACCATGGGAACCTGTAACTACTGAGCGATACGACACTCGACGATCTTTACTTCTTAGACAATAAGGTTGAAATTGACGATCCACATTTCGAAGCAGACAAAGTTTATAGCATGCGTTATGATCTAAGACATAAGGTTCAATTTGATGAAGTAGCAAACAGAAGATGGTAGTTAAGTACAAGGTAGGGATTTAATTACTAGTGTAAGTATGGAATAGCGGTTTTGCTCAGCTGTTCAGGACGTGTTATAGGGTAGATAGGTTTTTATGGTCATGATGTAAGAACTTCGTAGTATCTTACGACACGTCGAAAGGCTTATTATTTTCAAAGTTTATTACGGTTAAGTTTATCATAAAGTAGTGCAAAGCTATAATAGTATTTTGTGATCAGAATCATTTTCGAGACAAAGTTACACAGTTTAATCAAATTGAAGCAGTGTGGCTGAACAGGGGAGAAATGACAGATAATAAAAACATTAAATGATTTACTTTTATATTAACATTTTATAATGAGTTGTTTTAGACAAATTAAATTTAAATTAACTGTGCCTAAAGTTTATCGCTGAGGTTTAATGCATTAATGTTTTGTCTCTTAGTTAATGTTATTTTGTCTGTAACAGTTGAATGCCATTAGCATTATCACATATAATTCGATTTAACATCTGTTTTCAGGTCATTGTCTAGGCGAGAAGCAATAATAACATTGTGTATGCGCTTGGCCTAACCTAGCTGTACATTTTGTCACGACCACAAGTAACACAGGAACGTAATTATAAATACATTACTGTGAGTGCTTTACTGTCGGCTGGGAGGAAACTGGAACATTATTCTTTTCCTCTAACGCGAATTACACTTACCACATTCTGTTACCATAATCTGGCCAAAATAAATCGAACAAAACAATTTAACGCAGTTTTCTATAGATATTTGCCTGAATCACTTTTCGTTTGTCGGTCTCTAAATAAACGAATCCCGTGGATATAAAAAGGGAAACCTTATGTTTCAAAATTCAATATATCCTTATCTCGCTTACAGAAAGAATTTTCTAAGAGAGAACGAATGCCAGCGGACAAAAGGATAAAAGACGTAATAAAGAAATCATACATATGAAGGAAAATTGTTTGATTTTCTGACCCAACAACAATGGAATTAGTCTCGTATGCAAAGACATCGATGCCAAAACTTTGGGGCAAAGTAATTACACTAATGACGGTAGGGAAGCGAGTTGATGACACGCCATCCCTAATAGCACTCTCTAAGTCTCCTGTTAATTTACATGATGAGCCAAGGGACAAAAGGAACTCCACTCGGTCTAAAGATCAAAACGTAGCAAACATACAAATTAACGGCCGAACTCAAAATTGAATTATAACTCTTAAGGCGGCTCTCATTTAACTTGGAATTAGTTCGATTCTCGGACCTGTAAATAGATGGCCGCGAGTCTTTTGTGTTCGACTTGATTCCAACTTTCGGCTGTTAGATCAAAGGTATTAAGTTTAGTGCGCTCTCCAAAAGGCCCCTTTTCTTTCATTTCCTCGGCATCAGAACTTTTCTTATTCCCCGGAGCTAGTGTTTGGGAAATGGAAGACATTACAGAGTCAATAGACGCCCGGTATAAACCAAACCGAACGGTAGAGTCAATAGGATCCCCGCTTTAGAGTCCTCGTTTAACCTAACTTCTGGCTGAAGATGTGCTGCGAATCCGTAAGTAGCAGCCACTTAGGTCCACTTTACGAACTGTGTCTTTAATCAGCGCTTATCAATTATGTGATCGTAAAAGGATATAGGTGAAGTCCCGATCAAATTTGTCATAGTATGAAAATGCTATCTCAAAATAGTCATGAACTAAACGTTTGATACAAAGTCAGATATATTCCCAAAGCAATTATAGCATGTAGCGGTAATGGCTCCTGTGGGACAGTTTTGCTCAGGGTTTCGGTGACCTCGTTCCGATCGTGAACTATTTTTCCATTTAGTACAGACACTAAACTGGTTGTACTTTTCACTAGCAATATATTCCTAGAGAGTCTGACTTGTGCATAAAACGGCAACTCAACGTGACATAAAAATAAGCTAAAAAGGGTCATTTGAAATGTCAAATGGCTGATGCCTGACATTCAGAAGGACGTCTTTATACCCTCGTGAGTTATGTGCGTATATTATTAACACTAAATTCTCGTATTGATTTTTTCTGGCGTTCAAGAAACTTTGCGAAGCATTTATTGATAAAAAGGCAAGACAGTCAACTTGATATTCAAACAGAATCTGTCGAAAGTTGGAACGGCGAGCACGGAAAGGCGTTTCAGACAATTCTTTACGTCCGCGGGCAAAGTTGGTTGCACAGTGGTCCCCAAAGGCGCTACTTGTCTTGTTCCTGGGAATTTCACTCTAACGTTTTGATGTGTACATGCATCGGTGCATATTATAAAAGCGACCAGCTGCTCAAAATCAATACACGTATTGCTCGTCGAAAACGGACGCAGATGCGATTCGTCCGCGAACGCCCGCGTCCATACTTTGTTGTTTTAAATTGAACTTTTTATTTACAATGAACAAAGTGGTCGCGGTTTTCAACGTAGTAAATGTTGAATTTATTGCTCGCATGCACTTAATAAAAACTACGTACGGGTCGTAATATAACCGGAGCGCTTTCAAGAGCCCGATTCCCGGGAGCGTATTTAGTTCGTACGCCATTAATAATAGCGCTTTTACGAGAACCTAACTGAATGATTACTTAGTTTAACGCTTGCTATTATTACGTGAGTCTTAAAAAACTGTAGTAAAAGTTCGGTTGTTGTGAAATCGCTTCGAAATTTATGGAGTCGAAAACAAAACAGCTTTTTATTTGCAGCTTCAAAGTATTAATCTATGTTTCTTTGTTAATAGTTACCAGTGGCATGTACCTATAATATTTTCGTTATATAATCATTGAAACCGAAGCTGCTTTGCGTCTCTTCAGAACCAAACCAATTTCATTGGTTCTTTAAAAGCGATCCGTTTCTACACATATCCAAAGCCTTTCTCTCTATTTTAACTTTGTAATGAAACTTTAAAGCTGAATTCAATTCATAATTCTAATAACAACTAACTCCCAAATGCTTTAATTACAGATTCAAGGCGAGAACGTTCAAATTTCACATCAAATTGACGTCTTAGGGCTGCTTTACGATTGCAATAACGAGCCTCACAATAAAATTTTACGTTTGGCCCTTTGATTAAAAGTGAGGATTCGTTTATTGTGTAAAATTAGGGTGTAGTTTATTAGAATTCTATTCTAAGCGTTGGAATTTATTTATCTCAAAATGGTTTTGTAAAGTTTATATTTAAAAGGCAATATTAGACACGGTATATTCACCAAGAAATTATTTAATTTCGAGATTCTGATATTTTGGCCCTATATCAATATTCCGTTTCAACTTATAAATTTTTAATCTCTTATTTAAATTAATCATCGTCAATTACTCTGTTTTTATTTTAATAAGACAAACTGATTGAATGTGAATCAAGTACCCCCAATCACAATTTTCTGAGTCTATTGAATCAGGAGCAGCAGATACGAGAACCATGGTCTCCCGTCAGTTTATTCTTAAAAGGATCGTAATCAAACAGTCAGTTTACTTTACAAGCACAGTAGAATTCATTCCTTCCGCTTTTAACGCGTAATTGGACCTTTAAAGCAGTCGTGCAAAACTTACAGTTCTAAATTCAGACGATCCCCAAGATATGCAGATGAGCTTCAATTCTGGCGATTTATGGCGCGAGTTGAGCGAAATATGGCGACGGCGCGACTGTTTCTATTGAAACTTTTTTTACTGCCGCCTCTTTAGATGAAAGATAAATTTGAAAATAAAACTGCAAGGAACTAAATGGTTCCTACATCGAAACGTAAGATTAACAAATTATTTCGACTATTTATGGTCTTCTAATTGGCAGTGGTCAACCAATCAATTTTATAGGTGATACAAACATATTTTGAAAGAAATAACAAAACTAATGCAAAATAAGATTTTTCGAAAAATTTTAAAAATTTTGCTGTAATATTTTTAAAACCAGAATGAACAACTGGCTTAGTCAACCATCTTATACTTTACACACGCCGTATACAAAAAAACCCAGTTCAACAAAACAAAACATAATTTAAACTGTAGTTTACAAAGAAAACATAGTTCAAAGTGTAGTTGCAAAAAGAGAAGAGAACCCAGTCGTTACAGTCGTTCCAGCTAATACAATGCCAATATTTGCGCCGGCAGAGTCCCGCGGGGCCCACTCGCTGCAAACAGCGTGGTCTTGGATGCATTCGGTCTCGGAGGCCCGGTGACTAATAGTGTTAGCCAAGAGTATGTTAGTCTAGGTAATTCTGTAGTAAAAAGTTTGGAATGTCTTTTTTAAATATGATACGGTTTTCGGCTGCAATTTGCGAGGTTTCTGAGACCCAGTGATGCATAGTGTTAGCAGAAAAAGGACATTCAATGTTTATTCTTGGATGCAATCAGCCTCTTGGGCCTGATGATTTTAGTCTTAGTGAGCTAATGTTTGTTTTCAACATTTCCAATGTTTTAACTAGCTAAGTAAATTATGATTCTGTCTTGAAATTGAATATTTCGTTTCTAGCTCCTTTTTCAAGGTCTCACCTTGAAAAAGGAGCTAGAAACGAAATATTGCAATAAATAAATGCAATGAAGAAATATTAATAATAATAGAGGATAATGCACTCTTGAGAAATAGAAGTATATATGTTTATACGGTATATTCAACATGAAATTCTTTTATTTCGAGAACTTTGCTTTAATCTAATTTAAATGTTAAGTATGTAATAAATAAATGAATTAAATTATTTTTTCCATGGTTGTCCGAGCAAAGCGAAATCCGCGTTCGTATGTTTGGATGTTTCTTGTTGTGACGATAATTTGAGTACTGTTGAATTGACCTTCGTAAAATTATGTAGGATAGTAGGTAGTTCATGTTAATACAATTTTTAGGTTCGAATATGAGCTAAATCGGTCTAAGGGTTATAAAGATAAGGGTCATCAGGTCCAGTTAGAGGCTATTTGGTACTTTTAAAATTTTAGTTCAAACCTTTTTAAAAAGCCTCCGATATGACACGTTGTGTGTATACATAATCAGAAACAAACTGAGTAATAACTGGAACCAGACGTGTTTCTTCAAAACCAGTGTCCAAAGAAAGTAAAATGCGTGAGAACTGCTCAAGCCAGACAGACAAGACTCAAGAAAAATGTCGTCAGAAGTCCGAGTAATAACATGAAACAAGTTAACCGTTTAAAGAGCCCTGCCATATTCGGTTGGAGCACAATCGAGCTGGCTTCGAATTGAAGTTCAAGGTTGTGCAATTGTATTTATAAATACATGCTACAGCTTCCTTGTGCCGGTTCTTACGAAGCCTTATTACCTACATCTTGAACACTAATCTTTACGGCGTAAGAAATAACGAGTACTTTTGCTTGAGTGTTAAGTTGAGTTTTTTTTCTCTATGCAAATTTTATGAAATTGAGTCCAGATAAGATAAAATATCAATAAGCAATTTGTGGAATATTTCTGTTAAGGTCTTATCTCAAGCACATCCTAAGTCGTTAATCTAATCTGCAGTATTTAGGTCAGAAACTAATACTTAGAAACATCTGTGTGCAGACTGTGGAGTTGGACTTATCTGATTGACGATATGCGATTCAAATCGAGTCACCGTAGCGGATACTAAACTATCTTTAGAAATATTGTTTATGTGTTATTCCACTGACAAATGAAACTAATGAGGTTGATGACTGCAAAACAACCAATGATTTATAGATTGTTTTTTAAATAACATGTTATTTAACTATCCTTGACAAGTGGATATAGTATGCCATCATCTTAACTCTGTGACTTTAAAAAGAAACCATTACTGAAGGAATAGTAGGCATGAGTGTGATTGATAATGACGATGACTTCAATTAAGGCAATACGAATACCGGATGCCCAACACAATATAAGACTATTTTAGATAGAATTATTTATTTATCCGTTCGATAAAGCGGATGTTTTCAAGCTCGAGAGTCGAGTGATCATCGATGACGCCAGCCCTATATATATTTATGTATAAATGTAAAATACAAATGTCAATGTGAGACTTAAGTGCATCGAACCAATCCCAGTGCAATCAAGCTAGACCGGTTAGTCGGGCCTTATTTATTTAATATCTACTATTAAGAGGTGTAAAGAACAAACGAGATATATCTGAGATGTCATTTCGGTCAAAAGGTATTAAGAACATGTTATATCGTGATTAAAATCGGAGCTGTTGAAATTGGAGAAAAAACTTAACATAAATATCTAAAAGTTTGGCACATTAAAGAAAAAGTTTTTACCCGACATGTATAAATGAATTAAGTATTATTTGGATTAAGCTTGACTAGACGATACAAATATCACTTTCAATTTTAATGCACAATAGCATCACAATCTAACATTCAAAATAAATTCCAAACGGATAATATCAAGTTAAACTAATATAATTATATCAATTGTACTAAATACACTCAAGACACGTCTATCTTAACCTATTGTTAAACCAATCGAAACGTCTACAAAAGTTCATGGTAACGACGCAATCCCCAGTACTTCAACAACATTAATTGACAGATGCAAGGTAAAAAATAAATATATAAAAAGACGTAGTGACACGGTTCAAGCAGAAAAAAGACTTGAAAAGTTCCAAGACACTGAGACAAGGAGAGATTGTTATAAGTTGTTACGAAGAAAAAAGACTCAAAAGGTTGTCGCTTGCGGACTTTCAATAGAAATAATTGGTTAAGAAAAAGTCTGTAATAAAATTGGTTTAAAAGAAGCAACGCAATATACTCGAACTAGTTTGTTTTTTATGCCTATATTCTCGTAGGGCTTGCAGAAAACGAACGTTAAACATTAGCGAAATGTAATTTTGTGAGAATCGGTTGCAGAACTTTCAAATAAATGGAATTAGAAAACATATAAATAGAATCTTCTACAATATTTATACAAGTTGGTACTTACCGTTTTCCGCATTCCACTTCACCATTTGTTTGTCGTTATTTTATTACACTTAAAATTAAAGTTTTAGATGTAGCGTTTTATCAGAAACAAACTACTTCTTGTATTCAATGATTATATTTTTATCATTTAAACTTATAATCCTCGTATTAAAACTAAGTAGCGTGCCCTCATTAAGTATCTTATGAGCCATTACTGTCCCTATTAGTACATTAGTGTTATCTTTACATGTTGTAACATAATTAGAACAAGCAATTTAACAATCAGTAGTCATTAAAATAAATATATTATTAATAATTTTATATGGGTATACTTTTTTTGATTTGTCGAAATAAATATTATTTTTTTCATTTTTGAGACACTTACCAGCATAATATAGTAATGAGAAATATCATCTGAAAAATTACAAAGAGCAATAAATTTTAGACAATATACTCATACTAAATAACAAATTCTAAACCTTTGTCATAAGTAGTCGTCATCGTTTTCGATCATTCACTTACGTATATATTCTGAGATACATGTTTCCAAACACGGTTCCAACCTTAACCATCAACTCTCCTCGTCCAATCTCTATCAGCTGGCTTTTGTAGTTCGGACTATATTTTAACTTAAAGATTTGGGTTTCCTCACGCTTATCTTCATCCTGTGAGTTTTATGGTGTTAAAGGGAAATGATAAGATACCATCGTACTTGCTTAACTCTGCCTTTTAAGGATTCTCGTACCTTAGTTGAGACCATTTTAGAAATTCTCTAAGATAAGCTATGTCTGTGAAATGTAGCGTTACTTTGTTTATCAGGTTTGTCTGTTTACGCCTAGAACTTTATAAAGTCATATTTTTCTGAAATAACGTTGAATAGTTCATTTAAAGTTTTTATTCGCAGTAGGTAAATTATGGTTTACGATGTTTAAAAGAAAAATTAAATAACTCAGACTTTGAAATACTTGCTCCTAGAGAAATGTAAAGAAAGTGTAATAAGAAATTTACTTTTAATGAAAGGAAATAAGAGTTCTAAGTAAATTACCACTTCAATACACAACTAGCGGCGCCGGCGTCAAAGTCCAACGGGCAAAAAGGACTTTTAATTTAGTTCGTGTTCCCGAATCGAAATATCCTGAAGTGAAAAAAGTCGGGGCCAAATGTTTTTCTAAAAAGCAATTTAATCTTATGTTAGCTGATGTAATTCCATGTTTGTTTTGTTTGGGATTCGGTTCAATTAGAGATCCGATTAGTGTTAGCTTTGACGCCTGGATTAAATGGTATTTTTATTGGCCAGACCAACGAAAAGGTTATTGTTATTGGTATTATGGTCTGAAATAAAATAATAATACAACATAAACTTATTGTGTATTAAGTTTTCAAATAAGACCTGTCTTGATTTTACATTATTCAAAAAATGAATTCAATGTTTTATTTTATGCTCATTACCATTTCAGTCAACATTCTATTAGTAGGTACTTTACAAAATAAACGCGTTGAATCAATTACAAATAACACAAAAGCACACATCCCTCTTCACATTTCACTTAATCGAAATAAAACGTTCCCGCGAAAAAGGAATTCCGATAGAGCTTCCGTAACAGCGAATAACACTCGATTCGACTGATTAATTTAAGGCATTTAAGGCTGGCATTCGAGGGATTTACAATAACGCAGCGGTGATATATTTCACCCTTAATGCCAATGAAATAAAGCCTAATTTCTAAAGCAATGTGATTACTGATCCAACTCCCGGTAGGCACGATATTGGCATTGAAAATCTTTAGAATGTTAAAATAAAAATGCCGTGGTAGGAATTTTGGAAGAAAAAGTATACGGATGCTTAGCTTGATATTTGTAGAAATTATTGAACAGAGTTGTAAAACAACGAATAAATAGCTGTCGTAGTCTTTAAATTTATGTTTAGTAGTCTAATGTTTTCAAACAATATAAGTCGAAGCTCACTGTAGCAAAATTTCCTTTGAAATCAGGTCAAAATTCGACGAAGCTTTGCCCAGAGGCAAAGCTGCACGCTAGCGTAGTTAAACCAAACAACGAACCCAAGCACGTTTTAATCCCCAATCCTTTATCTAAAGTTTTACTTGTTTTATGCAGCGATTTAATCCAGAATTTGAAAGAATTAAACAAAAGGAAGTTCGAAAAACTCAATTAAACGGAAAAGTTTTTTGCCCACGGCTAATTGTGTGAGGAACCTGTCCACAGAGTTAATCGGGTAACAAGATTACCCAGTGAATATCGAAGTGAGTTCGAACAAGAAAAGTTAGAAACAAGGATAGAACAACCCATTTTTCTCGATACCTTTCATCACGGAATAACGTGCACCTTTTCGGTTAAAGTAAGTATATTAAATTATTTCGTATCTAACACGATTTCTGTGTGAGTTATTCTTATCAGCATATTAATGTTGAACATAATAATTTAAAAGAGGTTAGACATTATGTTATTGTGACTTTATTCCGATTTAAAATGCATGAACTGTCGCAAAATCAAAAAATACTCTCTTTTAGTTTCGGAATTTACAATATTCTAGATTTCGGGTGTTGGTGATTTCGTTTTTTTACAGTACCGGTATAGCTTGACCGATGACGATCCTTGGTGAATATCGCAGTAAGTTTGAACAAGAAAAGTTAGAAGGCGAAGTAAAGGCAAGGCCAGTTGAATCACACGACACGATCGAGTCGCTTCCTGTAGTGGCTCACGATTCGGTTTTTGCGGGCGGTATAGAATATAAAACTGTCGTAGATGTGACAGAAAAAAAATACTGATGTATAAAAAGACGACGTAACTTCAATACATGATTGCACTTTATGTGCCGCGGAACTTATAACAAGCATTTTAAAATATATCAATAATTTTATTTGTAGCTAATTTTTTGGTAGTTTCTATCAATTCTATACTCTTATATCATTACTCATACTCTTACAACATTTTATAATTTTATGTCACCTAATACAGTTTTATCTAATAAAACAGGTATAGCCAAATTTATCTGTAAGAGATAAAAATAACTAACACAATTCAAAAGAGCTCTGTAATCCCTTAGCTTACCCTCCATTCATGTTTCTATCAGAGAAGTTGCCTCTTAGAGGATTAACACCACAATGTAGGCATTGTACGCGCCGTCTTTGTCCGATCTGGGCATTCTATTCTATGGCTCCAGTAAAAGCCGCGTGTAAGCCGGTTCTAAGACCGGTTTCAATTGAACGAAATAAAAGTATATCTTTTTTTCATATATCTTAAAGGTCACTGCCGATAATGCACGTCGGTGATTCGTTTCGAAATATATGATACGGCATCTCAAATTATAGGTGTTACTTAAAACGTACTTACTGTTGTACGAGTGAAAATTGGTTTACAAAATAGTGTACTAATGATATATTGAGTTTATAATGAGTGCGTGAGTGATAGATGAAATAGAGATTGGAAACATACGTGTACAGATTATTACAATGAGAAGTACAAATATAAAGAGAGCAGGTTCAGCAATAATGAATGAAATAGAATAACTGGAAAGTGATTGCTAGGCTGCTTTTGAGTTTAATCATTTCAAAATCTATCGGCTGTGGGTTTCTCTAAACAAACTCGAAGATTAAAAATTAATTGAAACAACAATCCAATTTCAATCAAACAATCGTTAGCCTTTGAAGTAATTAATCAAAGTAACCATCTTCCAAAAAGTCTGAAACTTTAGGGTTTGATTGATTAATCTAGAATCAGTCTGTTTTTGATCTGAACCCTAATTAGAAACCGACTCTTGGCCTTGAAGGCTCCGCAAACATTAATTATTAAAGTTCTTTGACTTCGTCTCAAATTGCGAATTAACAATTCATGCTTCATTCTTGCACTCAATTATTTAGCAGACAGTATTCAAATCGTTAGTCCATTTTGTACCACTAGTGATCATAAGTAACGTAACTATTATTATGGTGATACTAAATCTTGTACCGTTTTCAAAATTGCTAAACAAAAAAATTGCAGAAATTTTAAATTAACCAAAGCTCCAAAGGAACTATAAATTAAAACTGCAGTCATAAAAATCAAGGAAAAAGAACTAATTAACATTGAAAGAGATTTTATGTATGAGAACTGACGTATAACCAAAAACTGGAGGGTGAAACAACCAAGCGATGGCAAAAGAGAAATTCCTCTCTCGAAAGCACCAAGGATCGAGTGTCGTCCTTTTTAAAGACCAGTCGTAAACTTTATCGTTTTTAGCGCTCCGTACGAGAAATGAGAAAACGCCCGTCGCGTCGTCCTGATACCTATCTATTCATTTTGACTGAAATCGAAAGCCACCTTTTTATGGCATCATAATAAAAAGCTGCAAGTAACACACTTTATTCCCGGAGTCTGCAACGACATCAAGCACAGAATTTGATAACTGCCACTATATCGTTATTGGTATTACATCGATGATTCAAATGGAGCAAAGCAATTCATACAAAAATAAATAAAGCAATAAAACTGTCGATAAAGAATATAAATGGCTCGAGAATAGAATAATACTTGGCTAAGAATAAGCTGATTTGTAAACCCACAAATCTTCAACCGGAAATAAGAATCGTTGAAGAAATCATTATTTTAGGCCAAGATGTTGTTATAAATCAATTATGTGCTACAGATACATGTTATCTTTGATCGATGAAACATACAACCTAAACTTGTAATTACGTCAGTTCTAAACCATTTAAAAGAAAATATTCCAACGTAGTGTTTTATACTAAATCTATTAACTCTTTTCAAAATAACTAACGCAGACAATGCTTATAAAACAGAGAATGAGTCCATCGATGCAAAATGAAACCTTGTTAAGAAATAAAGCCACAAAGAAGAAAACTTATTATCAGAGGTTCCCAAAAGATTTGGACAACAAAAGTAAGTAAACGGCGATAATAAGTAATTCCCCCACACTCCTGCATCGGTATCTAATCAAAACTTGTACAATGGAGTTTGGACCAAAATAGCTAATCAGGAGAGCTAATCTCAGAAAAGTTTGGAAATCCAATCAGCATACATAAATCTTCGTTAGGAGATAAAGATCCTAAATAAATTGCTTCAAAGTTTAAGTTTAGTAATAAATAAGTAAACCTGGGCCGTGTTGAACTTATTAGGGTTCAAATTATTTACTGTTAAAATCCACATTATAATGGCAGCGATGGAAAATTATCTTTTTCCATTAACATTAATATTTGCCAGGTAGTTTTAGAATAACTTTAGTTATATTCGGCTTTATCGAAGAATCAACTGATAAAAATGACGTCACATTTTATACGACTTGGTAATCTGAAATTATATCTTGATAAGATTATAAGTTTATAAGGCACTTGCAACCGCCGGCGACTTCGTTCATGTCGACACAATGAAGTATAGCCCATGTCACTCAGAGATACTGTACCTTTCAAAGATTTTTCTGAATCGAATCAGTAGTTCCAGTAATTAGCTCCTACGTTGAACCGCTTTATCTCTTTTTAATATTAGTTTAGATAATACATCGTCAATAATCGTATAGATAAAATGCGCATTGGAGTCATGACTTTGAATGTAAACTGACGTTTCTTATTATTGTTAATTTTGAATAGTTAAGAATGTAACAATGTTAAACGCAATCGTACTCTCACTTTGAATTAAGAGGATTTTTGACCCAAAAGAACATCTGAAAATAAGCTCTTTTACTGTAAAACTGAAGCAAAAGTAGATTCATTCAGGGTCGTTATTATTTATTCAGTGTGTGTTTATCAAAATTCGTTTGTTTGTAAACAGCACTACCTTGAAGAATAAAAGAATAAAAATTTTAAGTTGTGACATTCATTTTTGTTGATAATAGTAAATTTTTGTTTGAATAAAATTGTAATATCGGTCCTTCATTAACAATTTCATTATAAGAAAACAACAAATAATTTTATTTTAATTTTATTAATTTATCTAACGTAACCAACCAGTTTCCAGTTGTTGGCCCCTTACGAGGATTCCCTGTATCTATAGAACCAGGAGCTACGGGGACTATGGTCTAAACACCCAGACATGAAACAAATGCATGCGCATATTTGTGCACAAACATTTGTCCATTCGCGGGAATCGAAACCGCAACCTCAGTGATGTATGACAGAGGCTGTCAAAGAATGTTTGTATACTTCGAAGTCCATTAAATACCTAAACTTAATATCTAATGCTTAAAATTTCTTTCAATTCTCCGCAAATTCAGCCGTGCACGGAAAAAATAAAAAGTGATAAACAAAACCTCATGCTGAAAATTCAACTGAAAGATATATGGTGTATATTTGTTGTTTGCACATGGCAAGTTGTTCGTTGCGATTCCAGCTCGCGTCACCGCGTGGTCTGAATTTATAGCTATTTGCAGTTTTCAGACTTTCTGTTTTCACATATCGTGGCTTCAGTTTTGCCAGTTCTTAAGGCACCAACTTTATCATAAGGTGTCTTGGTGAATTCATAACGTCTTTTCTTGAAGGTTGATGCTAGAACGTAGATACGTAACTTAGCAATGGTAATGCCAGTAAGAAAATATACGGTTTTATGTCAAATTTTGTGTGATAAATGTACATAATAATGTCATGACAAGTCAGTCTAGTTCAGTATTTTAGGACTCAATGCAGATTAGGCTTTATAATATAACCCTGCTATATATTCTCCTTAGAAATACTCATAGCATTGATTGCAAAAACTAAAATGTTACTTAAAGTAACAGAGAAGATTAGCGCATGAATTCTTTTAAAAACATCAGTTATTCTGTCAGAGGGATTACTTTCAAGTCTAGACTTCGCTTTAAACTCAAGACTACTGCAGGGAAATTCAATATCATATTTAAATACAAATAAGAGTTTGAAGAGCCGTGAAAGATGCCTTTAAGACCAAATAGGTTAAAAAACTTGAAGTAAATATTTTTCCAGTAACGGCGACGGCCGTAACAGCTAGTGTGAAAACAATCTCAACTTTTTCTAGAACAACTGTGACTCCACTAACTCCGGCTGTAAATATACGCGGTAGGCAATGTTTGTCTGTACACAACAGTAATTTTCTTGAGCAACTCTTGCCGTTCTCTATAATGGCGCTATTAAAACACCACCCACTAGTGTAGGTAGAGCAAATTGCCTTTGCCGACGTGAGTCCGTATTTTACAATCAAAACGTTGATTTGTTCAGACCTGCCAACGGTGCATTAGGGTACATAAATTTGCTTACTTAAACGATAAACTTATGCGAGGAAAGCGAACGCGATTGTTTAAAGGTAACCAGCGGTCTTAAATGTTAATTTATTGCTACGAAATTGTTTTGTAACATACTGGCTGAGCAATATCAATTCAGTCTTATTATCCCGAAAGCCAAGGAATTCGAGGTTTCGTGCGCTGCCGCGGTAAGAGTGAACATTATAGTAGACAAGCACGAAGGAAAAGTTCAGTTTTCTAGGAAACGATTGTGAAGTATTTAAAAATATGCCGAGGGTTCCAAGCACATTCACAATTGTACCGGAGCGAAGGCACGGGTAACCTTGGACGAAAAGAACAGTTGCCTGTATCTAAGCGGCTATATGTTTAGACCTCGGTAAAAAAAACAGCAAAAAATAAGCGGAGGCAAGTCTACAATTCGCTCGGCAGCGTTCAGATTATAACGATCCGAAGCAGCGCCCTTGGTTTTCAAAGTTTTTTGTACACGAAACCAAATTTCAAACGTTCTGTTTTAGCCGAGCCCAGTACTTGGGTCAATTAATCGTGTCGTGATGGAAACAGATAATTGCAGATTCTATTGTATCGCTAAGTTGTTATGTTGCAAATGATACCATTCTAATCGTTTCCTTATATTACAGTCATAAATTTTGCAGCGAGCGAGTCAAGGATAATGAAAACATGCGTTTCCTAGCTCTAATTATAAATGATCATGATGATGCGTTTTCCTCTGAACTGAAAATCTGTGCAAACGACCGAAGATTGTAATTTCCTAGTAGTCAACTCACACCGGCGAGATATCCGAAGTGCATGCGAGAAAGGCCACTCACACACTCGAAGCGGATGACTAAAAATACGTTATTACGAGTTGACATTGAAATGTTAATGCACTCTGGGGCTCAGGCGCATTTCATGGATATTCACTCGAGAGGTGGTAATAAAATCATAACTCTTTTTATTTTATCGATTGTTTTGACTGCTATAGCCTCGATTTTGTGTCGGATCGCGTGAGTGCGTATAATGCGATAATGCGAAAAAAATTGTATCGGATGTCATTGCTCCCGAAATGATTTGCGTAGAGCGTCAGACGTGACCGCGTCAACGCTCGGACTATGCAATTTATCTGTGTAGGTTTCACCAGTAAATTTCTATATTGTGCGCTTCCAAATTTTACGGTACGTTAGCTAGTTAAGTGCTGATCCTTCTTGTTTTACGATCGCTAAATTTATTGCCTTAGCAATTTATTTTCCGATACAGTTTTTATTAATCTCGATTCCCGGAGAAGCGTTTTGGCTAGTGCTGTACGTGATGTAACGCATTTCGTATTTTGTTGCACAATATTTATGTTGAATTTCAATTTGAGTTGATCAGCTAATGGTCAGGAATAATTTAATACATGTTCTGACTTGTATGGTGTCGAGTTGTTGACATTGTAAAGAGAGACCTCTTTAGAATTTTTATGCCTACCTACTTCCTTATTTATACCAGCTACATTACCATTAAAATATGCGCTTATAGCTTGTCTGTCGTCGTAATTTATTTATTTATCATTTTTATAATTATGTCCATATCGTCAGTAAATGTATCACACCTTATGCATTTTCAATCCGCATAAAGTTTATTTAAAGAATATTTAATGTCTTCTGTCTGAATTTTCCATTTGTTTAGTGTTTTTTTAAACTTTAGTATTTTTATAATAAAATATTTCTGTGATCCCCAAACACATGCTAGTAATTTTTTTTAGGTACTGTTTTTTAAAAGAATTCAAATTCTCGGTAACAGCCGTGTTGGTTAATTGATGCTCACTTTGATTATAATCTGTAGCTCACTTGGTTTTAATCCGATTAACTTTACGGGGTATTTTAGATCTTCATTTTATTACTGATAATATTTTTATTATTGTAATTATTTTATGTGTGTTAGATATTTTATGCATTTCGTAACTTGAATGCATAATATAAATAAAAATTTGAGCAACATCTGCACTTTATTTATTGAATTATTTTTATCACGCTTCCAGAAAAACATTCAAAATCCAAAAAAAAAGTTGAGTTAATTATAAAATATTTAAGCACAAGATTATGGTTAAAAATAACTCTTAGTTGGTAAACTGAATTGTAAATATTTCATAGAACTTCAAAAATTTACATTATTATAATTACAAAATGTAATATTTTGGATGAAATTGCGTTTGAACATTGTTATTTTGTTAACCACTTTTAATCTAAAAAAATAAGCGTATTCAGTTTGAGGAAGGATTTTGTGCGTTATCGAAAACGTCACAGCAAAACATGTTTACAAATAAAATACACCTTTTTAGCCATGTGTTGACCGATTTTTATGCGATAAAATTATATTGCGCACTTTTCAGTTTGTTTTCGTGTTATTTTGTTTTTGATATCTGAGTATTTAGTTACGGTAGAGTTAGTGGATTGTTTTTTTTAATTTTATATTTTGTTTCATTACATTGTATAAGTTATGTGTTATTTCCTCATAATTAAATATTAAATACTGTATTATTTGTAAAATAATAATAATACATTTTAATATAAAACAATTAGGTACCTTATATTTAATTTATCCACTTTTATGCAGTTATTTATTTTTGAAAGTTATTAAATTGGTTTATATTTAATTTATTAAATATGTTTTTAATTTATTCACTTTTAGAAGTAAAATGCAAAAAATAATATAAAAAAGCCGTAAAAATATTTTCTAAGATTGACTTACCTGTGTGGCATCCGTGTATGGGGTCGAAGAGTTTTTATCGATGAGTTGCGACCCAAACACCACTCCGGTCGAAGTGGGCGACATGGACCTTACATCCGAAACTTGTTGGGGCACCATTTTGTTTATCCAAAAAATAAAATAGCACAGAAATAAACACAGTTCACGTATTGCACTTTCAAAAAAATCACTAAAAATAATTTGTTCAAGTTTTTATAAAAAGTTTCTCAAAGTTGTTTATAGCAGTCCGAACGGCGCGACTAACAACCTCTGTTTGCTTCCGTGCCGTGGCCTCTCGGCGGACGAAGCTCCTGAGACTTCCCAGTATCTGGAGACTATCCTCAGAGCTTTCTCTTCTATAACGGATCTGCTACTATCTTCTTCATTAACGAACAGTCCAAAAGTCATAATTTTAGCGGTGTCCCGGCCGCAGTCAATTAGCACTACGGGGCGATCGTGGCATAATCAATCGGGAGATTTGTTTTGTTGGTGTCTTTGGCGGCTACGTGCGCACTCCGCAAGCTCAGCGAACGTACTGGTCGTGTGCTGGCGGTAGCAGCGCTGTCAATATAGCCGCGCGCTCAGCTGTTCGCCCGTCCCCGCGCCGCGCGCGCCTCACCCCCTCGCCCCGCCAGCCATTCGCGCTCGGTCAACGAATGCGAGCGCACGCAGCACTAGATTACGTTTGTATGCGCGGCTTTGACTAGATGCATCTCTGATTCTAGACTGCGACAGAGAATGCTTTGTATTTGATACGAGTTTTCTTTTAACGCACGCTTACCTACGCTGCGTGTGGATGACTAGTTGAATCTATGGCATGATCTTGTTAAAGTTTACAAAAAAGTTTGTTTTTAGGATGTCACTCAAACTGGATCTTTGCAGTATTTGCACATAGTAGAGTTGTTATGTTAGGACTGGAAGTTAGGATATTTTTTATAAAGATCACTTCACTAGATTAACAATTTATTACATTGACTTGAAACAGTTAATCAAAAAAGATATTTTTAGAATTATATTCATCCTGGATCTATACCATTTAATGTGTCTTGTGTTTTGGGACTTTAGAGGTAGGTTTTTTTTGCTTTTAACTATTTTGTACTGTAGGTATGTTTTCAAGTTTTGTGGCTCTTAGATTATGGTTTGCTGCCAATAATTTGACTGAATTGTTTTAAGCGAAATAATTTATAATTCATTATAAATATAAACGGCTACACTCACGTTATGATTGTGTCGGAATAACTCCGACCAGGTTTCGGACAATTAGGATGCCCTTCTTACGGGAGTTTACGCTTTGGGTTCGCGGCGCACACTGATCCAAAGCGTAAACTCCCGGAAGAAGGACATCCTAATTGTCCGAAACGTCCTGGTCGGAGTTATTCCGACACAATCATAACGTGAGTATAGCCGTTTATATTTATAATGAATATTTCGAGTCACGATAGCTTCAAAACTTTAATTCATAATTCATTTATTTATTGCATTCATATACCTACATTTATTAACACATATGTCATAGATATTAAATATTGTATGGTAGGAACGTAAACCCTGTAAGGGCGTTTGCAACTGAGTGCGAGTTCTATACATTTTGCGATTTGTAATTTAACAATCTAATCATTATTGGACATGAGACTTCCGAGCTAGCGTCGCAGGGTGACAAGCACAGTGTAGTGCCACAAAAGATTTGTTATCACAACGTTCTGGGTGGTGCTGTAACTGTTATGGGCAGGCGTGTTGCATATCATCAAGTGGATGACCTGCACGTCTCGAAAAATCGAACTGTCATTTAACCATCGAGGAGACGGGTCTGAGCAGCCGCTCAACGGCCGTCTCTAGATCTATGTGGTCCATCTTAGGCCACATCATCGCTTCACATCAGGCGAGATAGTGGTCAAACATAGATCTATTAAGTATCAAAAAAAAATTAAAACGAGCAATTGCATAACATTTCTAGTATGTATTTATTACATAATTGATATGAGACACTGTATAATCCATAATTATATATCTGCTATTCTAGTGTGAAAACATCATCAATATTTATGACTCATAAACATGGCCAGATGCATTACATTACAACTTCTATAAGTTAACACCCACTTCGTATAATTCTATATACATATTTATAAATAATGTAATAAGATATACTAGCATTATCACCCCGCTTTGTACTTTTTTACATCGTCAAAGAAATTTATACATAGCACTTCAATGTCACACAGTGCATAGTATGCTATTTTGACGATTTGCGTTCTGACATTTTGCAACTTGATCGACTTGCTTCTTTACGATTTATGACTTAGACATTATGCTGCTTGATAAAACTTCTACTAAAATCTATATAAAGTTTCTGCTTGTTCAATTTTCCAACATAGATTTTTTCATTTTCTTTTTTGGGATACAAAAAAAATGTTGTTCAATAGAAACCTACACTTCTAAAAAGGAAAACAGCAATAACTTATGTACTTATCTATCAACATTTCGTCAAATTGATAACCTTCTCATTATTGGAGTCAGCGGTAAAACAAGTACCTATACGTTTTATCAAACAAAAAAACCGACTTCAATGTATTTTCGAAGTCCAAGTTCAAATATCAATTAAATTTATATGGGACCACTTTGTAGCTATACTGAACCCAACGCCAAAAATAACTTTTTAAATCGGTTCATGAATAACGGAGTTCTGAGGTAACAAACACAAAAAATTTAAAATAAAATAAAAATACAATCGAATAGAGAACCTTCTCCTTTTTTGAGGTCGGTTAATAATATATCTAAAGCCGGGTGCAGACTAATTCGCAGTGAAGAGCATAGCGTGTGCGCGGACCCTCGTTGATCTTCGCGTTGCAGTACATGGTGCAAATAGTCTGTACGCGGCTTTATAATGACGTCATTTTGATTTTAATTTAACATTATTTATATTTTTAGACATTTATTTTTATTTTTATTTATTGTATTTATGTGCCTATATGATATTATAATTATTATGAACAAAGTTTTTTTTTTACGCTTAATAGGTCTACGTTTGGCCACTATCTCGCATGATGTGAAGCGATGATGTGGCCTAAGATGGAGCACATAGATCTAGAGAGAGACGGCAGTTGAGCGGCTGCTCAGACCCGTCTCCCCTATGGTTCACCGAACATCATCCCGAAACACGACTAGGTCGCTTGACGGCATGGCATGTATTAGTTGGACATAAGTAATTTGAATTGAATTGGATAATTACTATTATGCAGTACTTTTTTTGGTATTAAATGTTCTGGGTGGCACTGTAATTGTTAGGGCAGGCGTGGCACTTGCCATCGGGCGAGCGACTTTATCGTCTCATCACTTGGTTCAATAAAAAAAATGTAGGCATGTCTTAAAACTAGAGTTTCAAAACTAAAATATATACATATAAAAAAGATTAAATAATTTTAATAAATATTATTTAATTACGAGACATATAAAATGCATTATAAATGTCATATAAATCTATAATACCTACATAGAAATGAATATATGCAACGTGTTAATGAAATAATTCAAAACCTGAGACAAACTATTTTTTTTTGTTTTACATAATGGTAAAATAAAAATAATTTAATTTCGTTAATTATTGCAAAAGACATTAGGGTTTTTGTATTCCTAAGAGATTCTAAATGCTTTTAACTCTGCAAATATTAATCTCGCAATCTATTATCATCATTGTAACTATCATTATTATATCATTATTATTCTATTATATTATTTATTACTAGCTGACCCGGCAAACGTTGTTTTGCCATATAAATTAAAAAAAAATGTTAAGGGTGAACAACCCTTATCACTTAGGGGTATGAAAAATAGATAGTAGCCGATTCTCAGACCTACTGAATATGCATATAAAACTTGGTAAAAATCTATGTAGTGTAATCCCGCTAAATATTATGTAGGTTATTTTTTTTTAATAAAAAAAAAGCGGAGGATATGATATATAATATATGATATATAATATATATATATATATATATATATATATATATATATATTAATTTTATTTCATTTACATTTGCAATCAACCCCCATACATATTATATTATTCTTACAACAACCTACATAATATTCAGCGGGATTACACTATATATTTTCATTGCGTTTCAGTTTTGAGATTAATTTCCGCAACGTCACGCCTGATTCCATTGCATTATTAATTTTATTATTTGTTTATACTTTTTGGTATATATTTATAAATACCTATTTCTGATAATAAAATTATAAACTTGTGAAATAGATAATTAAATGGATGTAGAACATATATATATTTTATACAGCTTTTTGGGCACCTTGCCCGCGGACGGTGACCTAAATTCTGTGTTTTATATTTAATTTCATTTTTTAATTTTGTTGTAGGTTAGTTTAGTGTTTATCATCATCATCATCATATATATAAAATTCTCGTGTCACAATGCTCGTAACCTTACTCCTCCGAAACGGCTTTACTGATTTTTCCCAAATTTTATATGCATATTCAGTAGGTCTGACTATCTATTTTTCATACCCCTGTGAGTGTGTAAGGGTTGTTCACCCTTAACATTTTTTTTAAATTTATATGGCAAAACAACGTTTGCCGGGTCAGCTAGTCATTCTATATATTTGTACATAATTGTTAATTGGTTCTGTAAATAAATAAATGACAGTCAATGGATATATATTCATATTCATAATTCATATTAGGCATTTACTGGAAGTAAATATATTTTTTAATAAATTGTATCACAGTATTCGTACAGAGGACATATATACCTACATAAATATAACATTACATTAAATAACACACACACTACTTCACAGGGTTCAAAAATTTCGCTCCTTCCCTGTATCTCCGGTATACTACCCTTACAGGCCAGAAGTCAGAATTCAGGAACAATTCCTTATGCACCGCCGGAACTTGGACTTGATTTAGTGGTCCTAGTCGACTCCAGCCTCGACAGTCGCATTTGTATCTGTCCCTAGATCCGTCCATGAAGCGTTTCTTTGATGTACTTCAACACTTCATCCCCTGATGTTTCAGGGTACAAGCGGGAGAGGTAGATGGATACTGTAGGCTCCACAGCACGTACAATGGGCGGCCTAATCGGTAAAAGCGATCTCTACCAGGCAACCGTTGGATGGAGAGGAATATAGTATTATAAAAATATAAAGTGTATATGTAGTGTACGTCACGCCTGTTTCCATTAGATTCGCTGAACGGATTTTGATGTTTGATATATAGGTTCTATAGGTCCTGGAAAAGGGCATAGACTGAACCGAGAAACCGCGGGTGAATCCGCGGGGCACAGCTAGTTACCAATACAATTCAAAACTCCATTCCCGCAACCCATAAAAGTCCATTAAATGCCAAAACTGCTCGAAACCGAGTCGTTTCGTTTCGCGACTCACGCGGAGTAAAGGTCTATAATTATTTCGAGTCCTTTCATGGGGGTCTAGTAGGGTTGCTCAAGAATTGGTTTGGCCGGAAAATAGGATTGAGTGAGTGTGGCTCAGCGGGAACTCGTGTGACTTACGATCTGACGCACCAAAGTTTGAATACCGCTGGCACCTTACGTTATGTGCCTGAGTACCTTTTGTAACGTTACGGAGGTCCCCCGGCTAGCTCTACCTATGAACCTCCGCACGTACAGTACCTTTCTGGGAGAGAGAGAGGGACTGGAAGCTGTAATGAAATTATGTTAATTTGGTGATACTTTTAATACAGTATATAAAACAGTGCTGCTGAGGAAAAGATCTTCTGGGTAATGAAAATTGTCGATAGAGGGAAATGAGAACGTATACTTTGTCGATAGGCTTCTTCTGCCTGTCGAAGAGGGTAACTGAGAACGTAGAACTTTGTCCTGGGCTTGTCCTTCTCCCGAGAAACTGGAAGTTTGTCCTAGGTTTGTCCTTCTCCCAATCCAGGGGACGTTCGACGGCGGTGAGTGGGCCTTTGTTCGGGCCACCAACCTGTGATACCTCACAACAACGGAGCCACAAAAATAATATGGTTTTCCACCTTTAACAAATCGTGAGAGAACCTTTCTCTCTCCAAGCTCAAGTTCAAGTCCTGGTTTTCCTCTTTTTTCCGTTCTCTGTCAGTTTATCCAATTTTGAATTCTGTTTTCTTTTTCAAGGCAATAAAAGTAGGTCCATTAGATATAAATAAGAAATAGGTTTGATGAGTCATGAAAAATGAATGAAGATGATATGTAACACTACATTATCCCCCCAACCAAGATAAAATTTTGAACGCAGAGAGAAAATTTTGAGGTTATGGAACATATACTTCCCCATTCGAACCAATCACCAACCTAACAGAACATCGTCATCCACCCATTCATACATCTCTCAATTTACAACATTCAAATTCACACAAACATATACTCGCCTAACAAAAGTATGGGTTTGGGCTCACGACTACTTAAGATCCAATGGCCCAAACTCAAAGAAGAAATGTCCCTAGTGACCCGAAAGCTTATTTTTAGGGTGTCGGTCAACTGCACCACATACTGAAAACCCAATAAAAAAAATAAAGGAAAATAAAACAATTTAGACATTACATGACCTTATGAGCTTATTTTAGGAGTCGGCCCACTGCTCCAATAACGTAGGTACTCTAACCCTAACCTAATCATAAACAAAAAAAAAAAAATTAGTAAAAAAAACCAAAAGAATAATCCAAGTTTGAAGTGAATGAAGTGAAATGAGGCGAAACAGAAACAAAAGTACATAAAAAAATATTTACAAAGTAAAAGAACAAATTTCAAATTAAAGCCAAAGTGTACAACGCATAAATAACAAAGAATTTTGAATTACGTCCTAAAACAAAGATTAACAAAAGAAGAACAATATAAATTTAAAACAATTTCATTAAAAGGTAAAAACTTATTTAAAATCCTTCACATGCCATTTTGCTCTAGTCCCATTCTCATCTTCCAGAATGAATACCAGAGGCGACAGCTTCTCAACAATTTTAGATTTTAAAAATTTAGGGCATAATTTTGCTGAAAAATAAGCACCAGCATTGCTTAGTGCAAAGTTTTTCCGCCACACAATGTCACCGACATTATATTCGTAATTAGCTCGACGAGTGTTATAATATCTTGAGTTCTTAGCATGTGCCATAAACAAGTTATATTCGACCTTATCGAAAATATACGATAACCAACGATAATACCATAGATATATCATCTAAATTATCACAATTTGTGTACAGACTTCCACATGATACCAACTTGCGACCCAAAAACTAATTGATCATCTCAAGTTCTGTGGTCCTCACCAACCATAGGAGCTAGCACAGACATCGTTCTGGAGGAGAAACACCAGAAACAAAATAAAAAATTAAAATTTGTCGGACTTGGAGATTTCTGAATTTACGAAAGTAAAAATGTTGTAAAAATAATGTTTTGAAAAAGATATAATAATAAAACCCTTTAAAAACCCCTAATATAATATATAAACGATCTGAGGCTTATTTTAAAGAGTCCCGAATCCCGCTCTGACAGGATCAGTGAGTTGACTGGACAGGATCGAGAGCCAACTTACACCATCACATAAACATATGCATGATTATGCATATTAACGGCATATGCATATTAATAATATTAACGGACTAAGGCTTATTTTTAGAGTCCTGAATCCCGCTCTGTTAAGATCCCGTTAGTTGACTGGACAGGTACCGAGAATCAACTAACAGTATCACATCAATATAATACCTATTAACGGCATAATAATATTAACACTATCACATAAACATATGCATGATTATGCATATTAACGGCATATGCATATTAATAATATTAACGGACTAAGGCTTATTTTTAGAGTCCCGAATCCCGCTCTGTTAAGATCCCGTTAATTGACTGGACAGGTACCGAGAGTCAACTAACAGTATCACATTAACATAATACCTATTAACGGCATATGCAATATTAATAATATTTAACGGGCTAAGGCTTATTTTTAGGGTCCCGAATCCCGCTCTGTAAAAGTCCCGTTAGTTGACTGGACAGATACCGAGAATCAACTAACAGTATCACATAAACCTAATATTAACGGTCTACGCATATTAATAATATTAACGGACTAAGGCTTATTTTGAGAGTCCCGAACCCCGTTCTGTCAGGATCCAGTTGACTGGACAGGTACCGAGGGTCAACTAGAACTATCACCCCTTACATATACATAAACAATATTAACGGACTAAGGCTTATTTTTAGAGTCCCGAATCCCGCTCTATGTAATATTAATAAAATTAAATACTATACGTAAAATAGATATCCATAGACATACATATAAATTACAATTATAATAAAAATCTCCAAGTCGAACAAAAATTCACTAAAAAAACAAAAAGTTTAAGTAATAAATAAGTCCAAAAAGAATAAAAAATAAAAATATCTCCCTATTCCTTACCATAAATATCGAAGATAGTCTCAAACAGGGATTAATTTATTTAAGGTATAACATATCATCCCCCGAATACTTGAAAGTTCTACAATATTATGTACTTGAATGGTTAGTATGAGAGATAAAAATGAACACTTACCAAAACCACGCAGATCCCGTTCAGTAAAACAACAAAAATAACAATAAAACTTTATTTAAATAAAAGCCATTTCGTTTAGAAATTTTCTTTATTTTACTATTACTACGACATAAACAAAATATTATTTTGGTTAAAACTTCTTGAATATATTCTGCCTTCTTGGAGATATCTACTGCCGCTCGAACTTGTCAACGTGACCGAATGACAATCTTGTGTTGTCACTGGCGAAAAGTCAAACTATATGTAGACAAACAACACCATGAACACAAACACAATAAATTATGTACTATCAACAATTATTTCGAGGAAAAAGCACTGCACTGGTTTTTCACAAAATTCCATACGAACTACAACTCAAGTTACAGTTCAACAAATAATATTCAACACTCACCGCATTTATAATATTGAATCACCGCTAGTAAAATTATCGCACGCAACTATGCAGTTATGCAATAAGGTACAGAAATAACACAATAAATACCCTTGATCACTTTACAATAAACACTGTAAACAATTTTAGTGTACTGCGATCACAATGAGACCAGGCACATTCGAATATCACAGTTAAGAAAGGTATTACGATTCACTCAAATAAATAGTAGTCGTAGTCGTCATATGAGGTGGAAATGAATTAGATAAGGTGATTTAACATGGAGTGGAAGTCCGTCTACAAATGAAATAGGTACTAACCGATGAAATTTGTATATATTTGCATAAAAGTAAGGCACGTACTAAAACTCAGGTAGGTATCCTTCCTTCGATTAATTGTTCAATGCTGATGCTTATGGGTTATTATCTGAAAGGTGGTCAAAATAAAAAACTAAAGGTCGGAATAAAAGGTTTGAAAAAAAAGTCGAAACAATAAATTCGGACGCTGTGGTCTTTTAGAATTTTGGGGGGTCGTGAGTTCAAGAATAGTTCGGCGCCAATTGTAACGTTACGGAGGTCCCCCGGCTAGCTCTACCTATGAACCTCCGCACGTACAGTACCTTTCTGGGAGAGAGAGAGGGACTGGAAGCTGTAATGAAATTATGTTAATTTGGTGATACTTTTAATACAGTATATAAAACAGTGCTGCTGAGGAAAAGATCTTCTGGGTAATGAAAATTGTCGATAGAGGGAAATGAGAACGTATACTTTGTCGATAGGCTTCTTCTGCCTGTCGAAGAGGGTAACTGAGAACGTAGAACTTTGTCCTGGGCTTGTCCTTCTCCCGAGAAACTGGAAGTTTGTCCTAGGTTTGTCCTTCTCCCAATCCAGGGGACGTTCGACGGCGGTGAGTGGGCCTTTGTTCGGGCCACCAACCTGTGATACCTCACAACAACGGAGCCACAAAAATAATATGGTTTTCCACCTTTAACAAATCGTGAGAGAACCTTTCTCTCTCCAAGCTCAAGTTCAAGTCCTGGTTTTCCTCTTTTTTCCGTTCTCTGTCAGTTTATCCAATTTTGAATTCTGTTTTCTTTTTCAAGGCAATAAAAGTAGGTCCATTAGATATAAATAAGAAATAGGTTTGATGAGTCATGAAAAATGAATGAAGATGATATGTAACACTACACTTTCTTAAGTTATATGCGGATTTAACGCTCGCTCTCAAACAGCGAGGGAAAACATGGTGAGAAAACCGGCACTGGGCCAGCGTGGTGGATTATGGGAGTAGTGCGCAAGCATTACTGTGTTCCGGTTTGAAGGGCATTGTAGTCAGCCAAATAACTGAGCATATGAGACTTTATATTTGATGTCTCGGGGTGATGAGCGCAATGCAGTGCAACGCAGTAATTTTTATAGTATTAAAAGTTCTGGATGGCACTGCAATTGTTATGAGCAGGCACTTAACATCAGTGGAACGACCTCCTCGTCTCATTACTTAGTTCCAAAAAAAATAATATATTTTTCTTTCAACTTGCCGAATACCGGATAGTCGCGAGCTACATCCCTAATCTAAAGGAGTCAGTATGTGGTAAGAATGTCGAATACCATCTGCTGTGGCGGGCTGTCGTTTACCCGCATCCTTTTGGAATGGTAACTTTGATGGTAGCTTTTTTAAGTCTGTTTTTGGATATGTGTTACTAAGGGCTTGTAGAGATAGTTATTTTATTAGCCAAGACTCATGACGATGTTGATGGCAGCATTTAGAAAACTTCGTCAAGTCTTCTCGTCACCCATACCACAATGCCTAAAGACAAACGTCTTTAATTAGTGCGTCCTACCCGTAATGACATACGGAGCCGAAACGTGGACACTGACAGTGAGACTAGTTCATAAGCTTAAAGTCGCTCAGCGAGCTATGGAACGAGCTATGCTTGGGGTTGCTCTGAAGGATCTAATCCGCAACAAGGTGATCCAACAGAGAAACAAATTAACCGACATAGCTCACCGAATAAGTAAGCTGAAGTGGCAATGGGCTGGTCAGATATGTCGAAGAACCGATAACCGATGGAGTAAACGAGTTCTAGAGTGGAAACCACGTTTGGGCAAGCGTAGTGTAGGACGCCCTTCGGCCAGATGAAGCGACAACCTGCGTAAAGTGGCTGGTAGTAACTACATGCGAAGAGCCGAGGATCGGGCTTAGTGGCGTGCATTGGGAGAGGCCTATATCCGAACTCGTATAGGCTGATGACGATGATGACACTCATGACCCCATTTGCGTAGAATTAGGTTCACAGTTGTTCCGTAAGAAACTGATCATTGTTTTGGGATGAAATGGGAGGCCGTCTGGGTCTGCCAAGTCAGTTATTCTACCGCCAAGCAGTAGTGCGCAAGCACTGCTTGGCGGCATAACTGGCAAAGCTGGGGTAGGGTATCGGTTGAATTCTGTAGGCCATTCAGATGGCTCAACCGATACCCGTATGTACATATTTATTAGCATCTTCGTTTAGTTTCCGTCAGTTTAGTTTTTAATTTATTTAGCCTTTTATTTTGTTAGTTTTTATGATATTCTGTCTTTAAATTAAATACATAAGGAAAAAAACATTCGTATTTAAAAGCCTAAGCTTTCCTTAAAATCAAATTACAATTACAGTTACAAAACTTTTATTGCATACCAGATACAAAACAATTAAAATAATAATAGCTTAAAATTTCTAACAATAGTAGTACAATGGGCGGTATATAAATTATTTTTCAAAAAAAACTAAACCGACTTCAAAACCACAAATGGCACTCAAAAGTAAAAAATAAATTAATATAATTATCATAAGCGCTACCCACTCATATATTTGAAGTCGGTGCCAGCCAAGTCTAATAGGTAGCAGATAAATATGTATATAGTAAGTACTACTTGTAGGTAGTATCTATATACTACCTTTTATTATATGGGATCACCTTTGAAGTATTACCTACCAATCAAAAAAAGAATCATCGAAATCAATGCATAATTGGCGGAGGAATCGCGTAACAAAAACACACAAAAAAAAAAACATACCGTCGAATTGTAAACCTCCTCCTTTTTGAAGTCGGTTAAAATCAAAGTAAATTATTAACGGATGACGTCATCAAACTTTTTCCAACGTAAAACGACTAAGAGGTAAGAAATTATTTATTTCTATTACAATCGTGCTTGACAAGTGAACACGAGAAAACACAAGGATTTCTCTTCTCTTTATAACAAGTGAACACGAAAAAACCCAAGGATTTCTCTTCTCTTTATATCCGGAGTACGATTTTCTTTTTTATGGAAGTAACGAGACGAGCAGGTCATTTAACTGATGGTAAGCAACACGCCAACCTACGAGTATATACTGTTTAAAATCATGAATTCTTCTCAAAAAGATGAAATCTACTACTTTTATGTGTACTTTTGTTAACGGATAATGTTCATCTTCATCATCATCATCTGCCCATTACGTTCCCACTGCTGGTACTCAGGCCTTCCCTCGTAGAGAGAGTATGGGCCATAATCCACCACACAGGCCCAGTGCGGGTTGGTGGATGTCACATATCTTTGAATTTTTATGTGAACAATTCTTGGACATGCCAATTTCCTCACGATGTTTTCCTTCACCGTTTTTAGAGCGAGTGTTAAATCCGCACATAACTTAAGAAAGTCAGTGGTGCGGGGCCAGTGGGATTCGAACTCGAGTGAGTCGGATCTAAAGTCGCACGAGCTCCCACTGAGCCACACTCGCTCTGATCAAGTTAAATATCATTATTAACATTATAATCATTATCTGTAGTATATCTGTATTATTTTAAATGTATAGGTAAAAATAATTTTATTGTAAATAGGTATAGTATTTTTTTCACGGTTTTTATAACAAAACGGGTATCAGCTGAAAATTAGCGCCGAGTTCTGCTAAATTCTCGGCATTTTATGTTGAGCTGAGCCAACTCGCACGCTAAGCATATATTTATTATTTGAGATGATTTTTCATTTTCGTTGTGTCGGTAAATGGTTTTTCTTTTCTTTCTTTCTTTTCTTATTCTTTTAACATAATTTTGTAATTAATTTATTGTTGAACTTAAAGATACTCACAAGCTAGTTTTAATAGATTTTACAAACAGAGTCGCGGATATCGGCTAGTATGAAGTAATAATTGGATAGTACTGATGTTGCTAATGAATAAAATTTACTCAGTGAACCTCAATGAAATATCTAAAATTCATTTATTTTCTTTCATTTCATGTTACAGTACCCCTAAATATTACAATTAGGCGGAAATATTTTTATTACTCTAATCAATCGGAAATATAATTTCCCTTTTAACTGTATTTAAAAAATTAGAGGAATTTCCCTTTTCAGAGTCGTTGGTCAACATCTTGTTTAAAAGAAGGGTGTTGGAAATTCCAAAACAAATTTTTAACTGACGTTAATAACACCGTTTTGAAATCCCAAATCGGCGATGTAATTTAATTTCTATTTAATTGTTTTTTATGAAACATAAATTGGACGGCTTTGGCACAGTGCTATGGCAGTAGATAAGTTTGACTATTCTGAAAGAGTTCATTTAACGCTTAAACAGCATAAGGTTTAAGAAAGTTCGTATAATCTTCAGAGTATCTACATTAGGATACAAAAGTCCGACTTAACGCTGAGAGTTTTCACTATAATGAAAAATACTTCACGTTCTTAGCATACGCACTTAAAGTTCCAAGCATTATAATAATAAGGTCTTACCTAATAGGTACTTGTTTTTGCCATCGACTTCTCCGTGGTTTCCGAGCGAGAAAATGCCCCTCAGTTTCTTGCCGTATCTTCTGAGTAGTGGTTCTTTTTCCGATACGGTGGTAGAGTCATTGTAATAATTGACGTTCATAAGTGCGTCTGTGATGTCAATAATGAATAAAGAACTTTTGATTGATTGATCGATTGAGAGCTCAAAAGCCAAGAGCGACATACGTACCTTATTTCAAGTTAGTACGTTTCATGTTTCGTATGCTCTCGTGTCGAAACAAACTACCTAAGTAAACAAAAATATAGCCCACAACCTCCGTTGTTGACTTGCTCAATCAACAGACCACTGTAGCTGTCAAAAAACAAAAGACTTTATTTTTGAGGCATTAATTATTTCAAGATAAGCTTCTGTTGCAACTCTAAACTGTGGCGTCTCTACGGGTAATGAGAAATTATTGTAAGGATCTTTCGGGCAATTTCCGAAGTTTTAATTCGGGCTTTCAAGAGAATAATTTATGATTTTATTACTTTGTGCGTTAGAGGCTTTTTGGGGAATGTTTGGGAGACGTTTCCTCAAAGTTTTTGCGTAAATGTAATGAAATAATTAAAAGAAATAACTCAAGGGCGAGTGGAAAGTCCACTGGCTGTTTACTATAGAAAATGACCGTGGAAGTTGACATTTTTCTTAATGAGATTTATAGATTTTAGAATAGGAAAATAAAATAATTTGCGGTCGTAACGTTTCAAACCTTCCTTTTTTCTTTCGGTTGCCGTATTTTCTGAGTAGTGGTTCTTTTTCCGTTACGGTGGTAGAGTCATGTACACTTAGCATGGACCGGAGACAAAAATTTTACCCCCGGTTAATATCTACTCTTTGTTTGACGAAAGTGGATAAAACAGGTGATAAATTGTTTTGTCTCCGGTTCGTGCTGAAGGGACTGGTGATAATTTGACGTTCATAATTAGTGCGTGTGTGATGCCAAAACTGAATAAAGAGATTTTTATTGATTAATTGAAAGATATTCTTTGCAATATTAAATTAAGTCGAATAAACTACATAAACCAATATTGTACACCACATTAAACGCATGCCGTGTTTCGGGATTATGTCCGGTGAACCATCGGGGAGACGAGTCTGAGCAGCCGCTCAACTGCCGTCTCTCTGTCTAGATCTATGTACTCCATCTTAGGCCACATCATCGCTTCACAACAGGCGAGATAGTGGCCAAATATAGACCTATAAAGCGTAAAAAAAAAATGCTAGAAAAATGTAAAGATCTAATTGGTCGCTGTGCCATATTTAGCCAAGTTCAAGTTCCAATCATCACAGACGCTCTAATGACCATCAATTATTACAAAGACTCTACCACTGTATCGGAACCACTACCCAGAAGATACGGCAAAAAATTTAGGAAAACATTTCGAACAGAACGTTTTGCTTCCACGTTCATCTTACGAACAGCAAAGGAGTGGAATGGATTGCCAACATCGCCGCATTATTTCCTGACAACTACAACCTGCGAGTCTTCAAATCGAGATAGAACAGGTATCTTCTAGGCGAGCGTCATTTTATGGATTTGAGTGATGAGACGAGCCAGCCCACTTGCCACGCCTGCCCATAACAATTGCAGTGCCACCCAGAGCTTACCTGGCAAAACTGTGGTACCAGACGGACTCCCACATACAAGAGACCTACCATGAGCGTGTTATATCTTAGACCCCAACATCGCTTACCATCAGGTGAGATAGTAGTCAAAGGCAAACCAACTAGTAAAAAATAATGAGGAGCAGTGTATTGATTGATTGATTGATAACGCTTTATTGTACAACAAAAAAAACAAATAAAAATAGAACTTAAAAATTTGATTAGTACAATGGGCGGTATTATCGCTAATAAGCGATCTCTTCCAGACAACCTTTGGATGGAGAGTATTTGTGAAACGACAAAAGACGGTGGTGTACTTATATAATAATAACTTCTTTATAAAATTATATATAGTATAATATATATATTTACATATACACACAATAAATATATACATATAGATATACACAAATACTTACTATTATAGAATACATAACATTAAATAAATAAAACATAGCAACAAACACGCTAGACAGGTAAAATTCTTTTACTTGTTTTGTGTATTTTTTGTATTTCGACAAATGTTTAAAATAAAAAGCGATCTATCTCTCCATCAGCCTACACAATTTAGAAATGAATGCATAGCAACAAATGTCCCCGACTATTATATTACAACTTGATAAAATTCCCTGAATTTGTAACTTGTAATCAGACCAATGGGCATGACATTTCTAATGTTAGTTCTAGGGCAGTTCAAGCTAGTGTTGGTTTTGCTTTGAATGACAGGTATAGTTACTTAACGTGTTCTGTAATTTAGTATGACGATGTAATGGTAGGCTCTCAGGTTGTAGGCTTTTTATTATATTATATCAACCTATTGTGTCCCACTGCTGGGCAAAGGTCTCCCCCATCTCCCTCCAAACATCTCTGTCCACAGACACTTCCATCCATCCGGGTCAGTTGGTTTTGAGATCGTCACGCCACCTTTTCCGAGGCTGGCCACGTCGTCTCCGCCCGTCTTGAAGCTCCCATTGAGTGACGATTCTTGCCCACCTCTCCGGATGCATGCGAACCACGTGCCCCGTCCAGTCCCACTTTAGTTTTGCACCTTTAAAGCCTACGTCAGCAATGCCTGTCTTCGAACGCAGCGTTGTATTTCGGATCTTATCGGTCCTTTTCACCACGAGTATGCTGCGTTCCATTGCTCTTTGAAAAACCTTGATTTTGGACTTTTGTACCTCGGTCAGTGATCAACTTTGGGCACCATAAGTTAGAACGGCTATATACATATATATATATATATATATACATATATATATATATCGTATATATATATATGTTACGGCTAATACCCGAAGTGCGGCTACACCTAGTTTTAGCCGGTTAGAACTAGGTGTAGCCACTTACTCTTGGCTACACCTAGTTCTAACCGGCGTCGCATTATTTTTCAGTAGATTATAATCTATTAAAGTGATAGATGATAATCTACATTATATTATATCTAATATACATGTTCGCGGCGTTGGGGTGGCCCAAGGACCACCCCCGCCGCACCCTAACCTACCGAGGGCTGCAGCTATATTCACATGCGGCTGCACCTAGTTCTAGCCGCTATGATGAAGCCTAAACATAGTTCTAATCGAAGATAAGTAGGATACATCTAAGTTTAACCGCATGTAACCGGCTGCACCTAGTTCTAGCCGGCTAAAACTAGGTGTAGCCGCAATTCGGCTATTAGCCGTAACATATATATATATATCATCATCATCAGCCCATCACGTTCCCACTGCTGGGACACGGGCCTTCTCTCATAGAGAGAGAACGGGCCATAATCCACCACGCTGGCCCAGTGCGGGTTGGTGAATGTCACATATCCTTGACTTTTTCTGAAAAATTCTTGGAGATGCCGGTTTCCTTCTTCCCTTAAAGCGAATGTTAAATCCGCACATAGCTTAAGAAAGTCAGTGGTCAGCAGGGTTTGAACTCGGGTGCGTCGGATCGAAAGTCGCACGAGCTCCCACTGAGCCACACTCGCTCTTACATTAATTATCATATTTTTTTTCGTGTATTTTTTGTTATTTATTTTGCTATTCGGGGCGGAGACAAATCCAACAAATCAAAGACCATAGCAATCGGTTCAGCAGTTACATGACTTTGTTCTATTTAGTATTTTAATACCTAATGTCTCGGGGTGGTGAGTGCAATGCAGTGCTTAGCAGTGCTTTTAAGGTATTAAAAGTTCTGGGTGGCACTGCAATTGTTATGGGCAGGCGTGGCGCTTACTATCAGGCGAACGACTTGCTCGTCTCATCACCCAGTTCAATAAAAAAACCTACTATCCTATCCTATCCTAATAATCCTATTAATATTATAAATGCGAAAGTTTTGATGGATAGATTTTGTCCTTTCGAAGACTTAATTTATTTACATACCAAATTTCATCAAATCTGTTCCGTAGTTTTTGCGTGATCAAGTAACAAACCATCCGTAAGCTATTTATTGATTTTAGTAATGAATAATTATAAATAAATATATTATGTCTCTGTCTTTGTCTATCCCTAGAAATGCAGGTGAAACCGCGGGCTGCAACTAGTACCTATGTGATGTTAGTAAGTGTTGCACTCTCCAAATTGTCTAAATTATTATATATTTTTATAAAAATATCTAGCTTCTCACGTATTTGATTACGATATCTCAATATTCCGGGTAAGTCGCCGCTCCACTTTGTTGTCGGTCACGTCTCTGTTTTTGTTGATATATTTTTTTATCATCTTCTTCGTTCCGCGAACTCAGTTTCCCAATGAAACATACAGTTTTGTCAACAAACTTACTGAATTTTTGATAATGAATGCATTAGCGCATGCTAGGCAAAAATCCTAAGACTTTAAATAATTAGGATGAAGAAAAACGATACTACTCGTCCCTGTAAGACGATATATGAAAGAAGGATAGAAGAAATTTGGTTGCTCGAGCAGTTGGCTCGGTGGCCTTTGCCCTGCAGTGGGACGATATAGGCTGAATATAATATATAATAAAAAATATAATTTGTATTTGGTGTTGAAGAATATGCAGTATTGAATCATTTGCAGTAATAATAGAATTTTTTTTTGAATGCTCGCATATTGACTCGAGCATACTCACAAGTAAAGATTGTTGTTCATAAACATCGCACTGACTCACTAACCATAGTACAACCAGAATTCTATGCTGTTGACAAACGCAACCTGAAACCGTCCCACTGAACTTTGTAAACCATAACATGTGATTATCGGAAGTGAGTCACACTGTCTCGTAGATAGGCAAAAGCAGAGATAGTTTTCGGTTCAATAGTACCGGTATAATTACGGTAGATACCATAATAACGTCCTTATTTTGGAAGTGTTAGCAAAAGTATAAAAGAAGTACCCTCTTAGGTGTTTTTTAAGGATCTAAGTGAAGGACGTGCAGTTCGCCTGATGGTAAGCGCCACGCCTGCCCATAACAATTGCAGTACCATTCAGAACTTTTAATACCATAAAAAGCACTGCGTACATATTAAGTCTCATATGCCCAGTAATTTCGCTGCCTATCATGCCTTTCAAACCGGAACACAGTAATGCTTTTGCACTACTGCTTGGTGTGTTGAAATAAAGAGTGAATATATACATACTTACTGAACAGGCCAGCGTTCTTCATCTTGGATCGTCACTTCCCATATGTGAGATCTTAGTCAAACGCCACCCTAGTCGGAAAAATGGGAGATTTTGATAGCTGCCACTGCTTTTGAACTAAAAACGTAGCTTGAGTTTTGATAGTACTTAATTTCATAGACATGACTTTTCATTGTTCCATTAACGAATGCATTGTAAAAAACTGCATTAAGCATAATCTTAATCGATAAGGTTATACTTGTGTAAATATTTTTTATTGATTTGCTTTGATTTTGATTATACCCCTTTACAGAAGTAGCGGAATAGAGGGGTTGCACAATCTTCAACCAAAAGTAGGTACTTTATTACTGAAATTGCTTAGTGAACACTTTCCATTGGCAGTGATGTCATAAGCCTTGACCTGGTGTGAGTCAGGCGTTGTATGCTTCTAATGCAATGAAAGGGGTGGAAAGAAATGTCGTCTAAGCTTTGTATAGATTTTAATCTTTATACTTGTAGTTATGACTAGAGTTACAGAATCTAGACTACGTTGGTATTAAACTTGGTTTGGGACACATAAATGCGAATTCTAACAGTTAAGTATTATAATAATACTAGCGACCCGCCCCGGCTTCGCACGGTTATTATTCATATAAACCTTCCTCTTTAATCACTCTATCTATTAAAACCGCATTGAAATCCGTTGCGTAGTTTTAAAGATTTAAGCATACATAGGGATATAGGGACAGAGAAAGCGACTTTGTTTTATACTATGTAGTGATGATGAAAATATAATGCAGGTTCGTAAAAACTTGCAGAAATTCAAGGTAAATAGTGACCATCATAACATAAACACTATAAATAAGGATATAATTGTTGTAACTAGGTTTAGGCTGACGAAAACGGATAAGTCTTTCATGGGCAACTGCGTACGTTTTTATAATATAATTCCAAAATGTATAACGGAGCTCACAGAAGTAAATTCAAATTATGCGTAAAGACTGTTCTAATGAGAAAAGCATACTACACTGTTCGTAATTATATAGAAGACAAAGATGCTTGGAACATTCCACTTCTGCAAAGTCACCAACGGGTACATAAGAAACATAAAATTATAAAACTCCAAAATATTTAAACAAAATCTCCAAAAAAAATGCCCCTCAGTTTCTTGCCGTATCTTCTGAGTAGTGGTTCTTTTTCCGATACGGTGATAGAGTCACTGTGATAATTTGACGTTCATAAGTGCGTCTGTGATGCCAAAATGATTAAAGAGATTTTAATTTTTTGATTCCACTTCTGCAAAGTAGCCAATTGGTACATAAAAACGTAATATTGTAGAAAACCAAAAAAATGTTATGCCAACAATGATTAAAGAGATTTTGATTCGATTTCAATAATAGTTTGATTTGATTTGATTTGAATAATAGTCCTACTATCCTAATTCCTATTCTATCCTTCTAATATTATAAATGCAAAAGTATGTGAGGATGGATGGATGTTTGTTTCACGCATAAACCACTGTTCAGAATTTGATGAAATTTAATACGTACATTTAAGTCCTGGAAAAAAAAAAACATGGCAAACATTGTAACCCTGAAAGCTGCAAGAGAAACCACGACGCGTAGTTTGTATAAATTTATATTTCATAGGAGTTTTAACTCTAATATAATTCACCCACGAACCAACAGCCGGACTAGAACCACTGATAAAGGCACAATTATTATTATTTTAATTACTGATATACACGTGCTGGTTGATAAAGGGCCGTGTCTGTTTGCCAACAAACTTTATACCTATGGGTCACAATGTCTTTATATTATTATGAACAAGTACCTATGCCATATACATTTTTAAACTAACATGGTCACTGACACTAGAATTTGATTTAGAAACGGGATATTTACCATATATTTGTTTTGTTTTGAGTTCTCGATATTTCGGCACTGTTACAAGCACCATGATCACGACGATACTAAAGTTCTTGCGGTGGATTTTTAATGTTATACCGGGCAGACATATCTATCTACCCGCTTCCTCACAAATACATTGTAAGTATCCCGTTTCTAAATCAAATTCAAGTATGCCATACATTTTACCAAAAAAATAACCGATTATTTATCTTCGAAGTCCAAGGTCAAATATCGATGATGATATGGAACCACTTTTCAATTCAATTCAATTCAAATTCAAATTCAAATTCAATTCAATTCAATTCAATTCAAAAATTCTTTATTTCAATTTTGTCTGCACAGACGCACTTATGAACGTCAATTTTTACAATAACTCTACCACCGTATCTACTGTGTTGTACTTGCTATACTGAACTGAACGCAAAAGTGATTTAGTAACAAACATCCATCCATCCTCACAAACTTTCGCATTTATAATTTCAGTAGAAAGAATATTAGTAGGTTATAATAGTAGGCATTTTGTAGAAAGTTGGTGTTCAGCTACTAAACCTTCACAGCCAGGCGTAGTCTTTTAAAAAAGAAACATTCCAGGACCTGAGACAAGAACCTCTCAGAGAGTACAACGAGACAAGTGCAGTGCTACGCAGTACTTTGCATGGCATTCTAATTTTTGGGTGGCACTACGATGGTTATAGGCAGGCGTGGCGCTTACCATCACGAGCACGACATGCTCGTCTTATTGCTTAAAAAATACGTTTCGATGTAATTATAACATCCAATATTGAGTGTTCTTCTTCTCTCGTGTGAATGTGTGGTCAACCCTGGTGTCGGAGTTTTTAGACCGCCCGAACCCTCCGACACGGCCTAACGACTGTTGTCCTAAGACAACAACCGGGACCGACGGCCTAACGTGCCTTCCTAAGCACGGTAGCGCTCAGATATAAATATCACACAAACGGTCACCTCTTCCAGTTGTGACCGCTGCGAACGTTGCTTAACCTAGAAGATTGAAGATTGTTATGGACGGCTAGGCGACTTACGCTACGAGTACTATTGAGGGTTAAATAATAATAAACGCTTTTATTCCAATGATCTTCTTTTAAATCCCATACGACTATCTTACCCCCATCCACATGAATGATTACCACCATTTTATATAGTATAGTAATATTGGTGTTGCCGCAGTCTGATTTTTGGTGCCATGTCTTTATTCCTGATTTTAAAATGGCAATCATTGTTGTCGGTCTATTACAACATAACTTGAAGCATTTTTAACAAACGTAACATAACAATATTGTCGAATTTATCCATAAATAAAATAGCACTACCAGAGTAACAGGGTAGCAGTTACAGCGCCTGCGGGCCGCGCGATCTATTCGCACCAGACCGTGACAAATTTGTCGTTCCCCATGGAATTAAAGGCATCTCTGTTTTGCTGGACAGTCCGTAACGTGGTACAGTTGGTACTGGAAGAGACTTTGCAAACAAGCATTATTCTGTTTCGACGAGAGACGTTCTGTTTCGATATTTCGCTTTATAGACTATCTTACATATTAGTTCAATACAATCATAAAACTGTATTTAGGTAGGCTTATTATGAATATACACATATAATAATATGATTAGTTTTATATTCATATTAATATTTATTTATTAGGATTTATATTTATATAAATAATGGTTTAGTAGTATCTACAATTTATTTATGAATTATTGTACATCACCGGCTATTTTTTTTTAACCGTCTTCAAAAAGGAGAAGGTTCTCTATTCGATTCTATTCTTTTATGTTTGTTACCTCAGAACTCCGTCATTCATGAACCGATTTGGAAAATTCTTTTTGTGTAGGGTTCAGTATAGCTACGAAGTGGTTCCATATACATTTCATCGATATTTGACCTTGGACTTCGAAGCTACATTGAAGTCGGTTTTTTGTTTGATAAAACGTATACTTGTCTTCTGATACTGTCCAGTCAAGTTGTCTGCAATAATCGCACTAAGCGATAAGACCGCCCATTGTACTACCCTAGTTATAAGGTTTATCTGTTATAGTTTTTATGTTATTGATATACAATAAAGAGTTTTTGTATAAGTATTTGTATTGTACGATCATTATTATTCTCAAAATCTTAAATTATAGACGACCATATCTTTCTATCGGTTCCTCATCCTGGCCTTCGATCATTTATCTATTACCCATCAAACCTACAATCTGGTATCAATAAATATTTAATTTCATTTCATTTCCAGTACATCTATATCTTGTATCACGCAGGACGGCGGACGTAAATGGGCTAACAATGTCACACATTTCGAGCCTCCAACGGGAAGATGTATATGTTGCGGCTAATCTTTATGCAAATTAAATATATTTAGCCTACATTTTAGTTTAATATGACTGTGGAACGGAGGGTGGGACGGTGATTAATTTTGAAGTGTGAAATATGTTAAAATTATAATGCTATGTTTGTTTACTTAACAAAATCAATACACCACAAATTTTTTTGAAGCATCCCCATTTGTGCATCAATTTTATGAGTACTTTTATAATTAATTAATTATAATAATTTTTATACCTAATTTTTTGAGTATTTTTTTTTTATATTCCCATTTGAGTACCATTTGATATGTATGTGATCAGTTTCTGTTTCATTGTTTTTATTACGGCAAAAAAAACGTATATACCTATATATACGCGAAAGTTTGTAAGTATGGATGTACCTTTGTTATTCTTTCACGCAAAAACTACTAAATGGATTTTGATGAAATTTGGTATGGAGATAGCTTTTACCCTGGATTAACACATAGACTACTTTTTATCCCGGGAAACCGCGTGTGAAACCGCAGGGCGCAGCTAGTTCCATATAAACCTTGTTATTCTCAATAGGTACCTAGTTGTTTGAGTGGTCCTTCTTATTTCGATCAACGGCAGAAGAGTCAAGATGAAGTTGTTGCTTGTCAATTTATCATAAATACCTTTGCTAGTATGAAAAAGGTATGACTATATGTTTATCAAGAAAGGTTATAATTTATTTAGATGTCAAATTAAATATGACATAAACAATATATTATGTATTATGCTAATATGGTAAACCGTCATCATCATTAGCTTATTACATTCCCACTGCTGGAACTTGGGCCTTCCCTGGTGCACTCGGGTGCATCGGATGGAATGTCACACGTGCTCCCTCTGAGCCACACTCAGTCTTGGTAAACCTTATTATTAATTTTTTTTAGACAAAAATATTTTTTTTCGTTTCTATTTAGAAATAATTTATAATAATATAATTTAATTAAATACTTATAAAGTAGTAATAAAATATTAACTTTAACTTTTATAAACTTGGCAGTTAATAAAAAAAATCTTTAAAGTCTTTCAAAATTCATATACGCGAACATTGATATATTCATTATTTGGCTCGCCAATAATGTTTTGTACTTCATACCAAAATCAAATTTACCAATTGAGTAAATAAGTTTCAAAATAGAATGTTAGTAATGTGGAGGTCAATGCGTACCTAAGCCCTTTTCAGGGTCAAAAGTTACCAACTTTGACTGTTCAAGGATAAACTTCGTTCAGAGTAAATTATATTGCAAACTATTTAAAATTTGTTGCAAAGGGAAGTAAGTAGCGCCAGCCTCTGTGGCGTAGTGGTTGGGCAGGTTGGCTCAAATCTCATACATCACCGATGTTGTGGGTTCCTTTCCCGCATGTTATATGGATAGATGAACACTATTATATATTGCATATTTTAAATTAAAGACATTACATAAAATCAATTAAAAAAAGTGTTACAATGGGCGACCTTATCGCTAAAAGCAATTTCTTCCAGGCAACCTTTGGATGAAGAGAATTAGTTTTAGGTCCTAGAAAAGGTCATAGGGCACGGGTTTCATCACGATGTTTTCCTTCACCGTTTTTAGAACGAGCGTGCAAAATCTGCACTTAACTATAAGTCATTGGTGCAGGACCGAGTCGGGATTCGAACCCAGGTGCGTCTGATCGAAAGGCGCATGAGTTCCCGCTGAGCCACACTCGCACTCAAAATCACCTCTTAACTTTAAAGCTTACAATTCGTAATCTAACAAATCACGACAAAAACAAGTTAATTCCCAGGCAGCAGACATTTGCATCGGAGCAATATGCCAAGGTTTCCATAGAACACCTTTCGATGTAACCTGCGTGGGTCGGATTGGATAAAGTAACATTAACTGTTTAATGTACCTTATGCTAATTCTGCCTTACCTTCGGATATGGATTAACACTTGCAAGAACAAATTGTATCAAAACAACTATATAAACTAAATTGACAGTTGTCTGGAAGAAATCGCTGTTTTTCGATAAGACCGCCTATTGTACTTATCATAAGAAAGTATGTTCAAAATGTAATTCTTTCTTAAGTGCAATTAAGTGTTTCCTATTCTATTCTATTCTAAATTTTACTCGTGGTAGGTTTCTCGTATGCGGGAGGCCGTCTCGGTAGGTACCACAGATTTGCCAGTTATTCTACCGCCAAGCAGTAGTGCGAAATTACTGTATTCCGAATTGAAGAGCATTATAAACAGCGAAATTACTGGGTATATGAGACATATAGAGCATTATGACAGCTTATATAGTGTAATGGTTGGGCAAATTGGCTCAAATCTCATACACCACTAAGGTTGCGGGTTCGATTCCCGCGACAGGACAAATGGTTGTGCACAGAAAAAAAAAGCGCAAGCATTTGTTTCGTGTCTGGGTGTTGTGAGATCATGGTCCTCATAGTTCCTGGTTCCATGGACACAGAGAATCCTAGTTAGGTGTCAGGATCTATGTATGTAATAGTTGGGCGCTATTTATTTAAAAAAAATATGTCATAATCACTAATTTGACAAATTGCTTTTCTCGAATACGTTGTCATTAAAATCATTAAATCATTATTATGATATGTAATTTCTCGGTGCGATGAGCGCAATGCAATGCTAAGCAGTGCCTTTTATGGTATTAAAAGTTCCGGGGAACACTGCAATCGTTATGCGCAAGCATGGCGCTTACCATCAGGCAAACGACGAGCTCGTCTCGTTCAATCAATCAATCAATCTTATATTTGCTAGAATACATTAATTATTTCATGGTCTTATTAATTATATTTATATTCAATTGTATTCAGCCTGCAAGCAGGCGTGCAAATGTTTAAAAAAATGTACATGTCAATTCAAATTATTTAATTAAAATTACAATGTCCACAATCCTACTTGGTTCTATAAAAAAAGTCCACTAACTGTACTTGTATGCGGCACGTGTGAATCAAGACCACTAAAATAGATCTAGGCCTGTCCACAAAATAAACTCATTAACTCGCATTACCCAGTAAATTAATTGTCGCGACCTATTTTTAACAATTAACCACTTTATCAGCTGCCTGTCGGTCGGCCCGCAATCTAACTTCAATATTTATGTAGGGCTGTGCTGTGTCTCTTTTTTACTTCTACTTACTTAAAGGTCTAAAGAGCGAGTGTGGCTTAGTGGGAACTCGTGCGCCTTTCAATCCGACGCACCTGGGTTCGAATCCCGACTCGCTTTACGTCAGGCGAGATAGTGGCCAAACATAGATCTATAAAACGTAAAAAAAAGGTCTTCTTATCTTCTTTTTATCCGCAAACTTGCACTGGAAAAAATGTGCTTTTTATGTTACTAAAAGTTCTGGATGCAATGCAGTTGTCATGGACAGGCGTACCGTTTACCATCTGACGAAAAACTTACTTCTAAACTTACTACTAAAGAGCGAGTGTGGCTCAGTGGAGGCACATGCGACTTTCGATCCGACGCATCCGAGTTATAAACCTGCTGTCCCCGCACCACTGACTTTCTTAAGTTATGTGCGGATTTTAACACTCGCTCTAAAATCAGTGAAGAAAAACATCGTGAGCGGCATGTTCAAGAATTATCACAAAAATTCAAGGACATGTGACATCCAAACCAACCCGCACTGGGCCAGCGTAGCGGATTCTGGCCCATATTCTAGGAGGAAAAACCCAAGTCCCAGCAGTGGCAACATAATGGGCTGATGCTGAACGACTTATTCGTCCCATCACTCCTTTCCGTAAAGAAATTACTGAACGGATTTTGATAAAAAAATCATGGGTTACTTTTATTGCGGGGAAACCTCGGGTGTAACCGCGAGGCGCAGCTAGCAAATAATACATGAATGACAGCCCTATTCCAACAAGGCCCAGTTGTGTGTTATCATATCAATATTAGTTGGTCGTATACAATATAGTAAATAATGATATGACTATTAAACGTCATATTTGTTGTGGGAACGCTCTGGTTAAATTAACATGTCTGTTTTAGGTTACTAGCGAATGTACCTAATAGTGGTATTATATTATATACTCCTTGAGGAAAATATGAAATAAATTTTGATAGATGTCTAGCGTGAATTGATAAATTTATTTTATTTTATTTTTATTTTCGGGACTGAGCAGCCGCTCAACTGCCGTCTCTCTCTAGATCTACATCTTTTTTTTGTATATGTGCTCCATCTTAGGCCACGTCATCGCTTCACATCAGGTGAAATAGTGGCCAAAAATAGTGGAAAAAAAATCCTTTATTGCACTATTATAAGCAATGTACAAAAAGAAAACTTAATGCTAAAGAATTTCCTACCATTTATCCAGTAACGGTTAAAGAAAGATACGAAGCGTGCATCAAAAAGTTAAAAAACTAAAAGGGTAAAAAAGAAATATCGTAATACATTTTATCGTAAAAATAGCATACATTATTTAAATAATGAACATTATGATACTATTGGATATATCCAATAGTATCTAAAATAAGTCTTGTAATAGGTGTCTTATTTCATTCGTCATTACGGGACTAGAATGTTTCTCTTTATCTGCACTACGTTTTCAGTCAAAGGTACCACAGAGACATTACATTATGATTATGATACTATTAGTTTTAGGTCTTTTCTTTAATTCGTCATTACGGACTAGAATGTTTCTCTTTATCTGCACTACGTTTTTGGTCAAAGGTACCACAATGACATTACATTATGATTATGATACTATTAGATGTAGAGGTATTTTCTTTAATTCGTCATTACGGACTAGAATGTTTCTCTTTATCTGCACTACTTTTTCAGTCAAAGGTACCACAGAGACATTACATTAAATGATTATGATACTATTGGATTTAGGTCTCTTCTTTAATTCGTTATTACCGACTAGAACGATCCCCTTTATCTGCACTAAGTTTTCGGTCAAAGGTCACAGCTCACTGCTGAACTATTAATAAACAGTTCACTCTAACCACGCTACATTATCATCGATTCTCGCACTCGACTTAGCGTATTGATAATTATATTAATTGTATACCTAAACTACCCAAATCACCCAATACAACAATTTTGAACTTTATCCTTTGAGATTTAAGGTGTTTATTTGTGTGGATGTATAGTAAATTGTAGTCTGGATGTAGAGTACGTAATAAGCGTGTGAAATTGAATAGAAATGTGTCTGCCGTTTGATTTGTTACTTAAAATCCTATTAGTATTTGTCTAGTAATAAATAACACATGTTAGTTTTGAGAATTATGTGTTGGTAGAGTTGTGTGTCGTTTATGTTGAGTGTTATGATGGGTAGGTATATTTTTAGCGTTTTTCTTAATGGAAAAAAGTAGGTACTGAATTATGTCAATACTTTAAATCAGAGAGAGAGAGAGAGAGAAAGAAAAGAAAGATACTCACGCAACATTACACTAAACTATAATACTACTAGCTGACCCGGCAAACGTTGTTTTGCCATATAAATTAAAAAAAATCACTTAGGGGGATGAAAAATAGATGTTGGCCGATTCTCATAGATACCGGATAAGCACAAAAAATTTCATCAAAATCGGTCAAGCCGTTTCGGAGGAGTATGGCAACGAAAACTGTGACACGAGAATTTTATATATTAGAGATACTAAACATAATTAATAATACTGTATAATAAGATAACATATGAAATACTATGTAACAGTCAATAAATACATAGTATAATTATAGTACAATGAAATGATGCGCGATGTCGGGTTCAATCAGGTTCCGAATCAGCATAAAACTATACTTTCTGCCGTCTTCTCTGTTTCCTGAAAACTATAATTTGGGCGTCTTCAAGGCTAGAGTGAATAGGTATCTTCTAAATCTACGTGCTCCATCTTCGGCCACATCGTCGCTTAGCATCAGGCGAGATAGTGGTCAAACGTAGATTTATCACAAATAAAAAAAAATACCTTAGCTTTGATTTTCAGTCGGAACCTATGAGTATAGTTAGAAATGAGACGAATACAAGATGAATATATAAACAAACGCGCTGCACCCCGCGGATCCACCCAGGGTTTCCCGGGATAAAAGTAGCTTATGAGCTATTACAAGTCCTAAAGTACCTACATACCAAATTTAATCAAAATCCATTCAGTAGGATCTGAGTGAAAGAGTAACAAACATACATCCATACATTCTTACAAACTTTCGCGTTTATAATATTATATATATATACATAGTAGGATATACAATAATAGTTATTAATAGTATATAGTGTAATAAAGGATATACAGCAAACAAGATATTAGGTTCAGGAAATATAGGTAGATATAACAAAAATCTTGTTTTTAATAAAATTTAATTAAGGCCTCTGCACACAGCGGGCGTAACGTGTTTCAATGGGAGGTCTTATCGCTCAAAGTGATTACTTCCAGACAACCTTTTGAGAGACGGGGGTGTCAGTATTTGTAATATTTATTAGATTCTGTGCTCATAGTTGCATTTATCATCACAGTGTAATATATTCGAGTAGGTAATTGCTTAGGTTCGCCAGTCAAAGTGTGTCACCAAATGTTATGTTTATCAAAGTTTCAAGTTACGACATGTGAGAACTTACCAATCTGTGCCATTGTTTCTGTGGACTATAAAGTCACGTGGAGTTACCAGCTGCGGTGATTGTTTATATTTTTTGTGTTACTAAGTGACGAGACGAGCTGGTCGTTTGCCTGATGGTAAGCAATACGCCTGCCCATAACAGTAACAGCACCACCTAGAACATTGTTTAATTAAGCAAAATCTTGAACGGCGCTGCGCTGCGCTCGTCAACCTGAGACAATTACCTGTTAAGTATCATAATGTCCAGTCATTCTCATTCCTATAAATATACTAACATTTTCCCGCGACTTCGTCCGCGTGAAAAACATAGGAAGCCCGTATTCGTATTTTCTTCTCGACCATCGATTTGCTTTTATCATCACTCAGTTCCATAAAACAAGTATACCTACCTACAATTTATAAAAAAAAAACAACTTCAATGTATCTTCGAAGCCCAAGGTAAAATGTCGATAATATCCCGTGGTTGTAATACCACCCACCGAACAAAGCCATGCCGTCAAGCGACCTAGTCGTGTTTCGGGATGATGTTCGGTGAACCATCGGGGAGACGGGTCTGAGCAGCCGCTCAACTGCCATCTCTCTATAGATCTATGTGCTCCATCTTAGGCCACATCATCGCTTCATATCAGGCGAGATAGTGGCATAGAGTGACATAGATCTATTAAGTGTAAAAAAATAAATAAATATTAATTTATTTGGGAATACTTCGTTACTATATTGAACCCAACGCAAAAATAATTTTCCAAATCGGTTCATAAATAACGTCGTTCTGAGGTAACAAAAATAAAAAAGCATACAATGCTATATTACACAACAATGTATATATAAACACATTTTTTATTTAATGTGTCGGCAAACAAGCAGACGGCTCGCCTGATGGTAAGCGGTTACCGTCGCCTATGGACATCATTTTGACTTGATATTGATATGCAGAAACAAATAAATAGTTCTACAACGACTTTAGCAACGTTTCTGTTTACCAACAATTATTCATCATTATAAAATCTTTCTACGGTGACCGAGGACCGTTGGTTTTTATTTTTAAAATTTAATTAAACAACGCCATTTAATCGTCAACCGCTGGAACCTTGCAAAACATTTATTATTATACGAAATTCAAATTATTTCATTTCTTCACAAAATTAAATTAACATAAGACGACTTGGAGATTTAATTAAAAGACGTATTCTCGGGAATGCCTGCGACAGACGACATTGTAGTAACACGTTTACTGAGTTGTTTGCATTTGAAATATTTTAGATACATTCTGTTTCTAGTGAATTTTGGCCCTCTCACCACAGTGACTAAGCGTCCTCATCTAAAGCACTTGCTGCGCCGCGCGGTTTCACCCGTGGTATCCCTGGATTAAAAGTAACGGCCAACTGGCACATAAGAAAAATAATATTAATTGTCAAAAACAAACATAAAATATTGTAACAAAAATTCTAAAACAAAAAATTGTCCCTCAGTTTCTTGCCGTTTCTTCTGAGTAGTGGTTCTTTTTCCGATGCGGTGGTAGAGTCACTGTGATACATTGACGTTCATAAGTGCGTCTGTGATGCCAAACATGAATAAAGAACTTTAGAACTTTGAACTTTAAACTTTAACCTATGTCCTTTTTCAGGACCTAAAGAACCTACCAACTAAATAATACCAAAATGTTTCTTATGTTTACTGCTTCCTTGGTAGAGTCATTAATAATTTAATGTTTAAAGATGCGTCTGTTATACTAAATTCAATAAAAAATAGTTTAATACGTAAGGCTCTTTCCTGATTTAAATGAAGGCTCGAAAATTTCGTTTTATTTAAAGCAGCTAACTGTCCGGTTGTCTGAAAGAGATCGCTCTAAGCGATAAGACTGCATTCCTAATTATAAAGTTTATCTGTAAAAAATAATATGTTTCTGGTATGCAGTGAAGCCGAATTCCGACATAGCTCACAGGATTAGCCAGCTGAAGTGGCAGTGGGCCGGCCATATTAGTCGTAGAACCGATAACCGCGAGGGTAGACGCGTTCTAGTGTGGAGACCATGAATTGGCAAGTGTAGTGTAAGACGCCCTCAGGCTTGGTGGAGCGACGATCTTCGCAGGGTGGCTTGTAGCAGCTGGACGAGAGTAGCCGGGGATCGTGCTCAATGGCGTCCAGTTGGACAGGCCTATGGGACTGCGATAGGCTGATGATGAAGCTACAATGAAGAGATTTTGTTGTTTGATGAGGCTGATACAATAAAAAAGAGATTTTGTATTGTATTATATTTCATCTCGAGTATAATATCATTATGTATTTAAATACATTCCTAAAAACGATAGTGTAAATAGTGACATATCCACAGTATGAGTTGGTATTTGCATATAGAATATTCAAGATACGGGTTTCTTGAAACTCTTATCGTAAATTCTTTAGATATTTCATGGAAAACTTAACGTAACCTAAACAAGGCATTTCTTTTTTTTTGGAAAGATCAAATACGGCCACCGGCACGGATTTGAACCCGCACCACAATTTTCCCTCAGCGCGGGAAGGGCTCTGCCCAATTGAGCAACGGTGATCACCAATATAGAGGTCAACTCCGCTTTGGAAGACTTGTGCCAGATATTTAACCGCCCAGCAGTAGTGTGCAGGTGTTACTATGTTCCGGTTTGAAAGGCTCTGTTTTAAGCGAAATTACTGGGCAATAGGGGACAGTGTGACGAGAGCAGTGCAGTGCCTTGCAAAGTTCTGGGTGACGACCTGTTCGTCGATTACCTCGTATCATGAAGCACCATATTTTTTAATTCCTATTTTTTTTCTGATAAGTTTTTTTTATGTAGCTGAATGACGAGATTAGCTGGTCGTTTGCCTGATGGTAAGCAACACGCCAGCCCATAACAATAACAGCACCACCCAGAACTTTATTTTGCAAAATCCTGCGCGGCGCTGTACTGCGCACCCTGAGACAATTAGCTGTTGAGTCTCATAATGCCCAGTAATTTCGCTGGCTACGATGCCCTTCAAACCGGAACACACTAATGCTCGCGCACTACTGCTTGGAGGAATAACTTGTAAAGCGGTGGTACCTACCCAGACGGCCTCTCGCATACTAGAAACTTACCACCAGTATATTTGAACGTTGCTTGAAACGATTTATGTTTTGTATCTGATCAATGCCCTAGACCTAGATTGATAAGGAGAGTGGTGCGATCACTGGTACCTAGGACCCATCTAATTATTTTTCAGCGTTTAGTCATTGAGCTATTATTACTAGCTCAATGCTTTTAGATTTCAATAAAACCGTTTAACTTAAAAATATATATACCTATTTTATTTGCAAGGTTTTAGTTTTCAATTCGTTACTGATTTATGATGTACCACAGGATGTACTGTATTCTTCTAGTCAAGCTCTTTCATTTGATTGAGTTTGTGTAAAATTGCGGGGGTAGAAAAAAAAATGTGCTCCACATTTTGTGGCGGCGGCCATCTTCGATTTACAATGATACTGAACATACATAATTGTTTTGTCAACTAAATGGGTCTAACAAAATGATCAATTGGTCAACAGGAAGAAGGTAAAGTTTTAATTACTAAATTTGACCCAAACAGGGCAAGCTAAAGAAAACCGTTTAAAAATGTTTTCAGTCGCCTAAGGACGTTCTCTCGTAGCTCCTACATCATCATCATCATCAGCCTATCGCGTTCCCACTGCTGGTACACGGGCCTTTTCTCATAAAGAGAGAATGAATGGCTTTTATGTAATGTTAGTATTTTTAAACAAAATTTTAAAATGAATTATTAATTTTATTAACATGTACTTTACAATTTTACAATTTTTCAATTTCATGACGACAGGTTTTATTAAATTTTGCATATATTTATATTTAATTATATTTTTTAGCAACACCATACTTGAAATGTTTTAACTGTAAAACATTTTCAATTAATTCAATTAATCAAATCAATTCCATACTCGCCATATAATATTTGTAAGCAGTCTTCGACTATAATTACGATGGCATTAACCATGTACTATCTTAGAATTAAGTAACATTTAATTTTAATAATATACATCGTGTTGGCGTTTAATAAATAAATAAATAAATAAAGAGAGTATGGCCATAATCCACCACTCTGGCCCAGTGCGGGTTGGTGGATGTCACATGTTCTTGAATTATTGTGATTAATTCTTGGACATGCCGGTTTCCTCATGATGTTTTCCTTCACCGTTTTTAGAGCGAATGTTAAATCCGCACATAACTAAAAGTCAGAGGTGCGGGTTAGCGGGATTCGAACTCAAGTGCGTCGGATCGGAAGTCGCTTATGCTTCCACTGAGCCACACTCGCTCTTACGGTTCAAGCTATCTATATAACGTATATCTTATCCCATCATTAATTACCGTCATATAACGAACCTAATAAAAGGTCGTTTGTACTAACTTCAAAGTTTCAAACACGGTACCGAATGATTATTTATATAAGGAATATTTCTAGTAACTGCTATCTGGCAGATTCCTGGGATGCTTCTAGGAGGACGTATCGGAGCGGCGCGATCTCGATTGTAGCTATTATCATTGTAGTGATGCCGGCTTTTTTATCTAAGGCTGAGGCATTCATGTGCGACCCGCCGACTTTGTCGCTGCTTTTGATATAGTTATATAAATATTAATTATGAATTGATGATTTTTACTCAAGTTTCGAACTTATGGAGTGAGAATATTTTGTTTTATGATAACGATTTATAACACAATGATGTGGCTGAAGGTGGAGCACGTTTAAAGAAGATTAAAAAGATAACTATTCACTCTAGCCTTGTGATACCCAAATTATAGCTATCAAGAAATAAAGAAGAGGGCAAGGAGTTCCATTTCTTAGCAGTACGCACTATAAACATGAAACCAAAACGCTTTTATTATAGCCGTGATCGTTCCACTACGTGGCAAAGACCTGTTATATTTAATTTTAATATCTAATAATTTATAATAAACTGCTGGGTAGTAGTTGAGTTTGTCGTTCTGACAAAAAAATAGCAATTTAAATAATTAAAACATTTAAATATGAACTAATATGCTAGAATTTAGAGTTTAATCTACAATGCAAGCAGTAAAACTTATATAGTTTGAAAATAAAATAATTTTGAAGACAAGTCGCACTGTCGCGTCGTCCGTGTATGTCCAGCCTTGCATCCACCTCACGCCACCGATGATTCAAATTACGATTTTGCTGAGTTACATCACGTAGCATATTTTCCAAGAAATTAGATCGCTTGGAAAAAATGTAAGGCTGTTTGGGTTTCTGCTTTGCGTGAGTCTTAACACCAACTTACACATACCGCCCTTTTCCAACCCTCAACTTACTTTGTCACTCTTATGAAGTAATTCGTATGAGTGATTTTGCAATGGCATGGCATTTTAGGTAAGGTAAAAGTGTTGGTTATTACAAACTATCGCTCATTTTTCACATAGCATTTCGGTGGCAGACGTTTTGGGCATGTGTGGTGCTAAATAATATCAGAGTGTAAGTTATTTTAGTTGTGGCAAGTTTGTTTTTGCTGTGTCAGTGTGATTATATGGTAAATATATTATATATAATTTCTGATTATACGGAGTGTAAAACTATTCATTTCATTTCATTTACTTCGAGCGAGTGTGGCTCAGTAGTAGCACGTGCGACTTCGATCCGACGCGCCCGAGTTCGAATCCCGCTGGCCTCGCTCCACTTCTCTGGTTATGTGCGGATTTAACACTTTGCTCTAAAAACGGCGAAGGAAAACAATCTAAAGAAACCACCGGCATTGCCAAAAATTTATCAGAAAAAATCATGGATAATTGACCACCATCACACACTGAGCTAGCGTGATAGAGTATGGCCCATACTATCTATGAGAGAAGGCCCGTATCCCAGAAGTGGGAACGTAATGGGCTGATAATGATGATGATGATGTTCACTTCGGGAAGGTTTGTGCACTGCAATCTATTTTTTGTTATTGATGTACATACATATGAATTAAATTTTATGTACCTAATATTAAAAAATAACGAAATGATGACGTTTAATCACACCGAAATTTTAAAGAGACAGTTCGAAAATACCATGCGGTTTTGATTTCCGTTTTTCCTTCTTATCTTATTCCTTCGTGTAACTGGGGCTAAGTCTCGTCATAAAATAAGACAATTTACCTAAACACAAAATAAAAACAATAAATTAAGTTTGAATAAACTGAATCCAAACAGTTTGTTATACTCGTAAGCCTCGGCAACAAGAAAAAACAATTCATGCTCTAATCCGCTATTACAATGGTCTCGTAGCCCCCTGGCGGGAACTTCGAACGTAAATAACTTAGAGATGTCTGTGAAGGGTGTCTGTGAGATTAGGGATAGTGGGATTTTTCTTTAAATCAGTGTCCAATCATAGAATTATCAACAGATCTAAATGAGAAGACTAAAATGAAATAAAAATATGTTATTACTGCACAAACAACAAGGTGTTACAGTATAATCATAACGATATAGGTATCTAATGATCCTCACACTTAGGCTCAGCTTGTATCGTCAGGACCTGGATACGATTCGATAACAAGTTCGTAATTCGCCTCAACTGACAAAAAAATATATAAAAAAAGAAAAAACAACAATTTTTTTTTCTATTGAATTTAATCTATGTTTGGCCACTATCTCGCCTGATGTGAAGCGATGATGTGGCCTTAGATGGAGCACATAGATCTAGAGAGAGATGGCAGTTGAGCGGCTGCTCAGACCCGTCTCCCCGATGGTTCCGAACATCATCCCGAAACACGACTAGGTCGCTTGACGGCATGGCTTTTACTAAACCTTTTGAGAGTAAAAAAAACCAAACCTTTTGAGTTAGTTCAATAGTGACAGAGAAACGTAGTACATTTTAATGCTACCTGTAAAAAATACAAAAACATAGTGTCTTTCCAGAGGCAGCGAGTGGTAATGGGTATATTCTTATAAATTCTCTACATCGAAGTTCTACAGCACAAACCTAAAAAAAACATTTTTAAACATCATATGCCTATGATATTTCTTCTTCGAGGACAGGAGCATTATGTCTGAGTAAGTGTAGATCAACCACCACCCGGGCCTTTTTAGCGCAGCATGGCGGATATCACATATCCTGAAATTATGATATTTTTACTGTTTTAAAGCCAGTGTCAAATCCTTGCGCAACTTGAAGAGTCACTTAAAGGGTCTTTACAAATAAGGTTCTGGATGGCGCTGTCATAGGGGGTCACCTCAGAACGTGTGTGTAAACGTGTCTATTCTATTCTATTTTTAGATAAAATCCAATGTTAAAATGTGACGCATGGTAACACTACGTCAAAAAATCTTGGGGAGCCCCGATTTATGATGATCATTTCACCTTTTGTATTAAGTCATAGTGGACCACTACCGACGGCTATAATTTAACTTACAAAAACAAAAATTGGTGGAAAACTTCCGGGAAAATATTTCTGACAATTTGGAAAGAAAAACACAATGAATATTGGCATTTTGTGGGCATTTTTGTTAAGAAAAATATAATGTTATTATTGATGTGAAAGAATTTTGAAGGACTGATTTATTAACTAAGGCTATTCGATTAAAAATAAAATAAAATGCTCTTTTAACCATTGATTTTGAAGTGCCAATAATTTTATCGTCTTCTCTTTTAACTTTGCTGTGCCCGACGGTGTTCATATAAGACATTGTACGTTTAAAAATTACACATTGTAATATATATAGACGGATATTTAATTTTTAATTTGATAAAAATATAAACTTTTAAACGTCATAATGTGTTTATGAAGTGTAAATCTAGTCTTGAATTAAATATAAATGACACATTGGACATAATAATTAAATGGTTGACATGTAATAATTTATTGATTAATTTAGGTAAAACAAATATCATGACATTTAGAAATAGGACAAATTACTTAACAGAATTTGACATAAATTTCAATGGACAAAAAATTTATGAAGTAGATAACTCTAAATTTCTCGGACTACATCTGGATTCTAATTTAAATTGGAAAGTTCACATAGACAATGTTTGCACCAAATTGAACCAGTTTTCCTATGCACTGCACATGCTTGGTAAAACTGTGAACCAATCTGCTGTCATCACTGCGTATCATGGTTATGTAGAGTCAGTGTTAAGATATGGAGTTATCTTCTGGGGAAACTCAGTCAATAAAGAAATGGTTTTTAAGGCTCAAAAGAAGTGCATGAGGGCAATATGTAAACTTAAACCTATCGAAAGCTGTAAACCATCTTTCATTAGTCTGAAACTCTTGACATTGCCCTGTCTTTACATCTATGAGATCAGTGTATTTGTGAGACTACATAAAACTATGTTTGAGCAGTTAAAAAGCAAACGACACAACTACAAAGTATGCTGCCCACCGAACAAAACTGCCTTGTTCAATAAAAGCGTCTTTTGAATGGCACCACGAATTTATAATCATCTCCCTAAAGCCATAGTTGAGTGCTCTGACCTAAACATATTTAAGGTTCAACTGAAGGTGTTTTTGTCGGGTAAGGCATATTATAATGTAACTGAATATCTAAATGACAAATTTTATTGAATTTATATAATTGAATAGTTTCTCAATGAATAATATTATCTAGTGACATTTTTATATGAATTTTAATATGGTTTGACATAATAATTGATAAATAGTCTATAATAATTATTTTTGAATGTGCTGTGTACCTACTATAATTATAATAATGATTAGAATTGTTTGACGTAACTTTTATGATATTTGCATGCCTGCTGGTAGAATATGGCTGAACTTATAAATTTGTAACATCATGTGTATTTACCCATATTCGCAATAAATTAATTTGAATTTGAATTTGACGTTTAAAAGTTTATTTTTTGTACCTATTTAATAAATAATATTTGACTTTGACTTTATGATAAATGCGAAAGTGTATGTGAGGAGGGTGTTTGTTTGTGCGAGTTTGTTACCACTTGTCTTTATGACGACTGAACAGATTTTGAAGAAATTTGGCGTAGGTACTGGAATAGGACATAGGATACTTTTCATCCCGAACCAGTTCCCTAGGCAACAACTATATCTACGCATTCTACACAGATGCACGATTGTTGGGTAGGAAATTTCATAAATTTGTGTAGAGACATTTCAAATTCAAAATTAAAGGTACTCTATTATAAATATTAGACACAAATATAGAATAAAAATACAAATCACAATAGTGATAAATATAAATTAATTACCTAGCATACGAAAAGCAAACGCCCGCCGTCTTGAAAGTAAATCATTGGAAAATATTTTTAAATAAATCTGAGTAATGTAACGAACAAGTCGTTCACCTGATGGTAAAAGCCACGCCTGACCGTAACGACAGTACCATCCAGAACTTTTAATACCATAAAAAGCGCTGCGTAGCACTGCATTGCGCTCATCACCCCGAGATATCAGGTATTAAATCTCATATGCTCAGTAATTTACAATGCCCTTCAAACTGGAACACAGTAATGCTTGCCCACTACTTCTTGGTGCCAGAATAACTGGCAAAGATGTGGTACCTACCTACACAAGTAATACTATTCTTTGCCCAGACGGGCTCCTGCATGACGAGAGACCTACCACGAGTAAAATAAGTTATTTAATAAGATTCTAGTATATGAAAGCTTTACGTAGAAAACTGTTCTTTAAAATATCTCTCAGTTTTAATAAGACATTTTCACACACTGTTAATTAAAATAGAAATCGTTGTTTCACACTCTTTTTAAAGTTTTGCTAATTGCACTAACACGGCAGAATTCGGTTTCATTTCATTATAATTTGTAAACGTGTTAGTTCATTTTTTGAGTAAAAAGGTGAGAGACGAGCAGGTCGTTCGCCTGATGGTAAGCGGTACGTTTGCCCATTATGATAGCAGTGCCTAATAAGTAATATCACGCAGTACTGCGTAACACTATACATGCCTAATAATTTCGCTGGCTACAATATGTCCTTCAAACTGAAACACGGTGATCAAACGAAATCAAAATCTCTTTATTCATTTTTGGCATCACAGACGCACTTATGAACATCAAATTATCACAATTACTCTACCACCGCATCGGACTACTTGGATCGGATTGCACTACTCGGCAAGAAACTGAGGGCCATTTTTTTAGAGATTTTGTTACAACAGAATCTCTTATCTCTTGGCCCTCTATTTTGGTTTCCACAATGTCATGTTTCTTATGTACCAGTTTGCTACTTTGCAGAAGTGGAATGTTCCAAGCATCTTTGACTTCATTATAAATATTTAATAAAACGGCTAGGACTCACGTAGTTTGTCGAATTAGTCGACCTAGGTTTCGAGCATGTGCGATGCTCTTCTTATCTTTGACTTCTATGTAATTACGAACAGTATAGTATGTTTTTTTTCATTAGAACAGTCTTTAATGGTATAACATTAGTGTGAAGAAAGTCAGAAACTACACAGAAAATATACCTTCTTAATTTTTTATATTTGCTTGGGTGCAAACAAAACCCTAATTCACTTTCATCAAAATATGTATAAGCCTACGAAAGGCAATTTTCCCCAATCAAAGGAACCTTCTTATCTCGCTTGCAAGTGACAATCCACTAAGGAACAAATCTCTCCGCACATCCGGATCGGAATTCCAAACGGACCGGAGTGCAGAAGCCGGTTCGCAATTACAAAGGAATTGAGGATTTCATTGCCAAATATTTTCCTTTATCCCTGCGCCCGCCGGGGCGACCTAAGACGACAGAAGCGAGTTGGTTTAAAAAGACGGACAAGTGCGAGTTAGAATCACGCTCTGAGGGATCCCAAACGTTTTTTTCTTCATTTTTTTCACATACATGGACTGGCCCTTAGGGTTCCATGTATCTACGGAACAGGAACTATGAGAACCATTGTCCTATGACACCTAGATACATTATTATGCAACAAGAAGCCATAATTTTATGAAAATGGAACATTTATGTCAAGCGCCACTTTTATATAGTGGGGTAGAACAATACAATACAATAAATTACAATACACAACAATATAATACAATATAATACTATAACAAACTGAAACGCAACCTACATAAACACACACCCTACATAATTCAGCGGAATTACACTACATATTTTAATTGCGTTTCAGTTTTGAGATGAATTTACGCAACGTCACGCCTGATTCCATTAGAATACAATCATACTTTATTGCACACCAAGTAAAGATACAATACAAAAAAAATGACAAAATAGATCAATTAATGGTATGCCGTCAAAAGTCATGCCGACTAGCGACCTATATATATATATATATATATATATATATATATATACTAGTCGTACATGTTTCGTACATGATTATGTTCGGTGAATCATCAGGGAGACGCGGGTAAGAACAGTCAACAGTCCACCTCTAGATCTATGTGCTCTATCTTCGGCCACACGCTTAACATCAGGCGAGACAGTGGCCAAACATCGATAAAAACAGAAGCGATAAAAATATGCAAAGATTTAGTTCCAATACTTTTAATTTTTTTAGTCAAAGTAGAAGTCGGGTGAAGAAAGGAAAGAAGTACGATACAGTTTCTTTTGACTTTATAATGAAACATGGGTCCAATTTCCATAGGGTTTATCTAAAATATATAATAACTAGCTGCTTTTCGCGGTTTCACTCGCGGTTTACCGGGATAAAAAGTAGCCTCTGTGCTATTCCAAGTCCTAAAGTAGGTACCTACATACCAACATTTATCGAAATCGGTTCAGGTAGTTTTTGCGTGAAAGAGTAACAAACATCCATACATACAAACTTTCGCGCTTATAATATTACTAAGGATATTTATAATATGTTATTTGCAAATTCCCTAGTGGTTCCGCGTGGTTGATAACGGCATAAATCTCTCTTAGATAATTAATTTTATAAAAAAAACGACTTCAGTTCTGATGTATCTTCGCAGTCCAAGGGTGATTATCGATGAAATTTATATGGGACCACATTGTAGCTATATTTAACCCAACGCAAAGAATTTTCTAAATCGGTTTATAAACGGCGGAGTTTTGAGCCAAAAATCTCAAACTCTTTGAAGTTGAATTGAGAACCTCCTCCTTTTAAAACGGTTAAAAAGGCCCATGTCCCAGCAGTGGGAACGTGGGCTAAAGACAAATGAATATTATTAATAATGAAATTGAATGTTCTTATACACACATCTTAGTAACTGATGGGAACTCATCAACGACAGACTTAGTGACGCCCAACGTTTTTCTAAAGAAAATCTCCTTTATTTCCCGCTTTCTTTCCTTCGTTACACCCACATCCAGTGTCCCCCTGTTCATTATTGAAAGGTCGCCATACCCCGCCATACCCTGCTATACTCCGGCCCGCCCAGCGCTCGTCCTCTTAATTAGGACATCTGCGCTGATATTGTTCCGAAAAGGTGTGCGCTATGACTGGTGCGAGCTGATGGACTTTGAACTTGAGACTATTTAAAGGAAATAAAAAATATGACTAATTCAAAATCAAAATCTCTTTATTCATGTTTAGCATCACAGACGCACTTATGTACGTCAAATTATCACGAGACTCTACCAGCGTATCGGAAAAAGAACCACTACTCAGAAGATACGGCAAGAAACTAAAGGGGCATTTTTTTAGAGATTTTGTTAAAATTTTTTGTGTTTCATAAATATGACAAATTCATATCTAGCTATGAATTTGTCATATTTTTAATAAAAGGCAGCTGCGCTTATCAGCAGTACGCATAAGCGTGTTTTAAAAATTAATAATATAAATATAACAAAAAATAATAATAATACATACAATACTTACTAAATTGATCTCAAAGCAAATGATTAAGCAAAATGCCACCCGTGATATTTGTTGCCTCAAATGTGATGATGTGATGTGATGTGATGGTCCAGCGCTTTAGGATGATGGTAAACTATCAGAGAGTCGAATTTTAGCTGACTGCCATCTTCCTTTAGATATATGTGCTCTATCTTCGGCCACATGGTCGCGAGATATAACAATAATAATAAATGCATTTATTTTCTTTATTGAGATAGTAGCCCAACTAAAGATCTAAAAGCTTTAAAAAAATATCCTCCGTACATCTATCTATTCGCCAGGACCAGATATAGAAGCTATGCAGGGCCGATAAAAGGAAGTTGTAAATAATATTTATTATATTCCTAGTAACAGTGGTCTAACCATACCCGATATTGCTTCCAGCTTAGCAGCCTAATAAACCATTCCACCAGTTTTTCTGATTATTGATACAATATTGACGATTTGCCTCCCAGAAGTGATGGAAGTAGCTGTTGTTATCATGACTAATGTCACAGAATACATAATAGTATTACTTTTACGTTCTTTTTCAAGCTTTCATTTTTTTTTTTTATTAATAAAAATAATAATTTCATTTATTTCAGGCAATCATAAAAAAATACAGGGTAATCATATCAGAGGCCCATATCACAAATACCTTAGAGACTAACATATATATATATAAAATTTATAGAACACTAAATCTTAAAATTCCCTTGGATTCCCTTGGGTTCCCAACAATGAACGCAGACCAACACGAAGATGGCGAGATGAGCTGGATACATTCCTGTTAGACTGGCCCATTCTATCTCAAGACCGCGAGAAATGGAAGGAAAGTAGGGAGGCATTTGCCCTGCAGTGGGACGATATGGGCTGAATATAATAATAATAATTATTATTATATTGAAATAAGACTGTTCTGATGAGAAAAGCATACTACAATGTTCGTAATTACATAGAAGACAAAGATGCTTGGAACATTCCACTTCTGCAAAGTAGCCAACTGGTACATAAGAAACATTACGTTATAGAAACCCAAAAAATTGTAACAAAATCTCTAAAAAAATGCCCCTCAGTTTCTTGTCGTATCTTTATTTTATTTTATTTATTTATTACACAAAACAAATTGCAATCGGTACAATACCATATAAAACAATAATAAACAACTGGATTGTAACTCAAAAGCATGTGCAATCAGAAAACTTAACAATAAATACATAAAGAGTAGACATTGTTTGAGGTTTGAGGTTTGAAATACACACATCCACAAATCTACAATACATGATACACGATATCAACATGCCACTTAGTATATTTTATTTTATTCTCAAAGGGTAACTAACAGCTAAGATCTTAAATAACAGTGTTTATAATAATGTGCCCATATAGCTAATTATAAGTTACCACAAATAAAAAAATAGTATAGGTTTGTGGACGCATGCACTAATAAAATTAGCTGCTAGTTTAATAAATCAAAACCTGAATCTAACAAAAACTTAATTACTTTTGTACATAAGGAAAGATCGGTAGACACAGCACAGTTACCGCGTGTGTCAGAACCGGACGATTTTGGATGGAGGATATCCTTCACTATTTTTAAATATTAGCTATAACTGGGATTAAAATATCTAAATCTAAATCTGATTTCTTAATTGCTACTTCATTATATTGTCTAGCCATCCTGACTAGTGGGTTAAAGTAAAATATATTGTTTTTGTATGTTTGTAGAGCAAAGAGATTAGTTGAATTAGACCTACGTGCGCTATACCTAATATTGAACGATAGAAGTGAAAGCAATTCAGGGGTGTCTGTGATTGAGTGAATAATTTTATAAAGATAAACAAAGTCAAAATATTTGCGACGCGTCTCTAAGGACGCTATCTTCTGAGTAGTAGTTATTTTTCGTGGTTTCGTTCGTGGTAGAGCCATTGTGATAATAATTTGACGATCATAAGTGCGTCTGTGATGCAAAAAATGAATAAAGACATTTTGACTTTGACTTTGATTGTTTCATATTAAAAATTTATTTTAACAAAATATCGGGCCCGAAACGGTAGCTAGAGTAACTTGTGCAAGCGTCAAGCGCAGGCAATAGGCAACAAAACGGAGAACGAAAAAAACATTCTTATGTTATGATTCAAAGAGGTATATGGGTTTTCCTTTTAATGTAGTTCCTGTTCTCTCTTCTTCTCCTATCTTCTAGTGGTACTGGTTCTCTTATCTTCTAGAAACTGGTGGTAAAAGGTGGGGATTAGAAAAAAAAACAGTCTACAACTAAATCAGAAGTAAAGTCTATGTTTATTTTTGAAAATTTTTAGTCAATTTATTTTAAAGATAAGACTGGATTTTTAATTATTTCAAGTTTGGCGCTGTTGCGAACCTTATAAATTCTTAGTGATCATGACAGTCCAAAAATCTCATAACGCGAATAGAATAAGCGAAAATGTTTAGAATTTATTGGAGCAAATATTCTTGATTGGCATTACCAAAACGTTTTCAAAAGTAAAAAAAAGCGTTTAAGCTCAAAATAAATTCAAAGCCTTAACTAAGTCTTCGGAGTACTTAGTGGCCCATCAATTTGTTTACAATGTTGGTAAAACTTTAAATTTACGCCAAGACTTCGCAAAGTGTCCGTTCAGAGAATTTGTTTCGGTAAAGTTCCGAATGGGAGTAAATAGAGATTTTTCTCATAGCTGCGAATCAGCGCTATTCATAAAGTGGATCAAAAGCTGGTTTGAGTGAAAATTCACTCGAATTTTCATTTGAAAAAATGTTCGCGATTTAAGTTAGATTCTATACAAAAAAAACTTAACAAATATTTAATAACTTAACTTATTTTTTTTGTTTTATAATTCTTTATTTCAATTTGGTACGTATAACACCACAATACAAAAACTAAACTAGAACAATTAAATACTAAAACAACAACTAACTTAATATTAAATCAAACTATATAAATTACTTCACTATACATATACATATCTAAAATAAATTAAACACTATGTACATGCGGGTATCGGTTGAGCCAACTGAATGGCCTACAGAATAATTCAACCGATACCCGTCGTCCGGCAACGTGCCCAAAATGCTGGCAGGCGGCGTTGCCTCGCTGAACAGCGAGGCTGATTCTTATTATTTATTATTAGCATGGTTTGTTCCACTGCAGGGCAAAGGCCTCCCTACCCTCCATCCACTCCTCACGGTTTAATTAACTGAAAAAAATTAAATAAAGATTTTTTTTTCTTAGCTAGTAAAAAACAAAAATCTGAATAACTTTTCAAATATTATAAATGCGAAGGTTTGTGAGGATGGATGGATAGATGGATTTTTGTTACTCAATCATGCAAAAACTACTGCACGGATTTTAATGTAATTTGGTATTTAAATACTTTACGTCCTGGAAAAGGATATAGGCGGGGCAGCTAGTAATAGAAAAAAACTATAGTACCGAGTTCGTGACAATTTTGTGCAGCCAAAAGAAAATCAAGCACAGCGAATATCAAAATAAGCATTTCGCAAACTCTCCCAATAATCATAGTGAGAGAAAAACCCTGATTGAAGAGTAGAGTAGGACCGGTTTCGACATTTTCGACGTCTGTCGAAGATTGCAGCGATAGAGCCGCTATATTTTACCTTTTTTATTTTCTCTGATAGTTTCCTATATTGATTTCACTGGGTTTGGTTTGATTTTTCCGGTATAGAAAAATTCGGTATGCTATTTCATTCCGCGAAAAAATGCCACCTATTTTTATTTACGTTTCAGTGTATGGCTTCAAATTACTTTGCTTTTATTCTGTTGCGTCATGCATTTTACTTTGGAACTTTATTTGGTGTTTTAGATATATTGTAAATTTGGTGTAATTGTTATACAATGCTAACATACACACACACCTTCAATCTTACTAACGTTATTTACAATAATGAATAAATAAAAATAAAAAAGCTTATTCCAGTAACAATACAAGTTATTTATAAACATGTATCATATTTTTTTATATATAATAATTAAATTATTATGTACAATATTAAAATGTTTCTATTACTTGTTGTTTTACATGTTTGTTTCATTAATCAAATATTAATTATCAACAATTTCTTAATTTAACAATCTGAAAAATTCGTTTAAAATAAAAAATAGAATATTTTTTACATATTTTTTTTTAAATTAAATAAAATAAAATGATTAGATTAATTACCATGCATTAATTATTAATTCTTATTTTAATCATAATCATCATTTTATTATGTTTATTCATTTACAATAGATATCATGCATTACTAATACTATGTAGTTTGTTACGTGGACCCCTCTTCGAGTAAAGGTCTTTACTTACAATGCACGTCACAAAAATGAAGTGTACAGAGAAAACCGAAATAAAACCAGTTTTGAGAATGCCTTCAAGAAAACATCTCAAAATTCAACTTACCCTAACCCTACACAACACTATGAATTCGTCCAAACGTAAACACAATTTGTTACGTTCATATATTTTACAATGTATTAACTAATACAGATGAAACTTAAAAACAACTTTATCCCAAAGAAATTGAAGCTTAAAATTGAATAGCAGAGGAAGTGGTAAGACAAGCCTATAAGGAGTGAGGTGAACTCACCAAATATTGACACAAGACTTAGTGGGTACGACACAGAGAAATGAGTCCAAACATCTAGGTGTCAGCTCTTATTTGTAAAGCAATAGAAACCGCAATAAGATTGTGTGGATACGTCCTGTTAGGAGGGTATTAACGGCTAGGATACCTTAGAGATGGAAGATTTAAGATGCTTTGATAAATTAAACCCTATTTCTTTGTTTCAAAGTCAAATTCAGAGCGTTATTCCGAAACGCTGCATAAAATACACACGCACACACACAAACGCAAGAGCGAGTGTGGCTCAGCGGGAACTCGTGCGCCTTTCAATCCGACGCACCTGGGTACGAATCCCGACTCGGCCCTGCACCAATGACTTATAGTTAAGTGCAGATTTTGCACGCTCGCTCTGAAACGGTGAAGGAAAAACATCGTGAAACCCGCTTACGCGCTTTGGAGTGGTAGGCTCTGGCCGTGGTTGTAATACCACCCACCGAACAAAGCCATGCCGTCAAGCGACCTAGTCGTGTTTCGGGATGATGTTTGGTGAACCATCGGGGAGACGGGTCTGAGCAGCCGCTGAACTGCCGTCTCTCTCTAGATCTATGTGCTTCATCTTAGGCCACATCATCGCTTCACATCAGGCGAGATAGTGGCCAAACATGGATCAATTAAGTGTTAAAAAAATAAAACTTTCGCATAGAATTAACAGTAGTTTTTTTATTCAAAGCACTACTCCATAACTTCTTCGCCTAGATTAGGAATCCATATAATAATAACAATGCGCCAATTACATACAATCCTAGCCTCTAAGGAACCAGGAACTACGAGGACCATGGTCCTACATCACCCAGACACAAAAAAATGCTTGCGCTTTTTTATGTGCACATTTGTTCCGTGGAAGAAATCGAACCCGCAACCTTAGTGGTGAATGAGATTTGAGTCCACCTGCCCAAACACTGCACCACGGAGGCCGACAAATATATTATGTTCCAGCTTTATAAATTACTTTTGAAGAGGTAAACATTAACATATATAACATATGTGCAACATATGTGTACATATGTGTAATGCGCTTACTCGTGGTAGGTCTCTCGTATGCGGGAGGCCGTCTGCGTAGGTACCAAAGCTTTGCCAGTTATTCTGCCACCAAGCAGTAGTGCGCTAGTATTACTGTGTTTCCGTTTGAAGGGCATTGTAGCCAGCGAAATTACTGGGCGTATGAGCCATAATATCTGATGTCTCAGGGTGATGAGCGCAATGTAGTGCTACGCAGTGCGTTTTGTGTTTTTAAAAGTTCTGGGTGGCACTGTAATTATTGTTATGGGCAGGCGTGGCGCTTACCATCACTGAACGACTTGTTCGTGTCATCAATCAATCGAAGTACTTTGTTAAAATTGCTTGAATGAAATAAATAAATGTAAATATATATTATTATTGATTATTATTATTAGCCATTTATGTCCCACTGCAGGGCAAAGGCCTCCCTTCCTTCCTTCCAATCTCCGCGGTTTAAGGCTCTAACAGGCCAATCATTCCAATAGGAATTCGTCCCGCCATCTTTTTCTAGGCCTGCCGCGACCCCCTTTGCGATTTTTGGGGACCCAGTCGCTGGTACTTTTTGCCCAAGATACGTCTGACGTAAGACAAACGTGTCCGGCCCAGTTCCACTTTAGGGAGGCAGTTTAAAATATATATATCCATGAGTAAACAAATTAATTCCATAATAATCACATTACATCTTAAAGTCCCAACAATTACAAATTCGCAACCTTTCAACCAATAAAAATATTCCCAAAGCGCTTCATTTAGTCCTCATTAATTTTAAATGCGATACATCAAAACGAAAATAATTTATTCTGAGTATTCCTTAACAGAATGATGATCGAGGGAGTCCGTACAAAGTGAATGCTTAAATGTAAGACTCACGGCGATTTGTGATGAGGGATGGAGACCCCTATATTTAAACGTTCATAATAAATCTCCACAAAATAGAGTGCTCTATGTTTTTCTTTATGTAACTTAGTAATGAGACGAGCAAGTCGTTCGCCTAATGGTAAGCGCCACGCCAGCTTATAACAACTGCAGTGACACTCAGAACTGTAACACTAAAATACTGCGCTGCATTGCGCTCATCACCCCGAGACATCAGATATTAAGTCTCATATGCCCATTAATTTCGCTAGCTACAATGCCCTTCAAACCGGAACACAGTAATGCTTGCGCACTACTGTAATAGAATATTACTCTGATTATTATAAAATTGAGTCTGTTTAAGTCTGTATATTCATTTTTATACCCCAGGAAACGTTGGACAATTTGGACAATTTCCGGTATGACTGGCCTGAGATCGCAATGGTAATAGTTACTTTTCTTTGGCAATGGAGAGAGACCCATGAAGGGAGATGAGGAGACCTTTGCCCAGCAGTGGGATCAAATAGGTTAAAAAAAATGAATTTTATAAACGAACAGAGATCTATCCTCACAAACTTTATTTATTTTATTAGTAGGAATAGCAGGAATAGTAGGAATAGTAGGAACAGTAGGAACAGTAGGAACAGTAGGAACAGTAGGATCAGCAGCAACAGCAGGAACAGCAAGAGCAGCAGGAACAGTGGGAACAGTAGGAACAGTAGGACCAGTAGGGACAGTAGTGACAGTAGGAATAGCAGGAATAGTAGGAATAGCTGGAATGGTAGGTCTAGTAGGACTAATAAGGCTAGTAGGATTGCCGAGAATTTGAATAATGCCACATGGTAGGTTCTCGTCCTTACAAAATGACTCTACGTTAGTATCTCCGAGGTAGAGCCTTTGCGTAGAGCCGCTATAACATATAAAGAGGTTCGCATTTAGATAATTGGAAATTCTACGAACTGGCCATATTTTTAATAGACCTTGAGTGAACATAATTTGGAAAGCAAGCAACATTTTCAAATATTGGTAGAGTCAACAAATCTCGAAAGATAGGATATTAAATCCTACTAATATAAATGCGAAAGTTTGTGAGAATGTATGGATGGATGTTTGTTACTCAAGCACGCAAAAACTACTGAACGCATTTTGATGAAAATTGGCGCCCAGCTAGTATAATATAAGATTTCCCAAAAACTCCGGATTGAAGGAGCGTTTGAGCTTTTTGTTTGATTAAAAATCCGACCATTGGCAGTGACCCATTGGCCTAGTAGTTAAAAGTCAGAACGATATTCCGAAGACGCAGATTCGATCCCTGCCCGAGCCATATCATTTTTCTTCTTCCTAATTATATAAAATCTTAACGGATCGACGGCAAGTCTTCTACATCTCGTCTTGTAAGTATCCCGTACTAGATTTTCTAGGTGGTAGGTATATCATGTGCGAGAGGCCGTCTAGGCCAGTTGTTCTGCCATTAAGTAGTAGTGCGCAAGCATTAATGTGTCCTGGTTTGAAGATTGTAGTCAGCGAACTGGGCATTATAAGACTTAGAGCTATTGTCTTGGGGTAACCACCGGGTGAAAGACTTGTATCTCGTCATTTAGTTACAAAAAAAAGTGGTGATTAACCGCCAAATGGTATAACCCGACATACATTTTATTTCTTAACTAGCGACCACAGACTATGTACTATTCAGGTACGTACACCAAATTTCATCAAAATCCGTTAAGTCGTTATAGTGCCAAGTGGTAACAAACTCGCACATGCCAAACACACTCTTTCGCTTTTACCATAAAAAGAATAAAAATAAACTATATTACATTCTTTTTTATAATAACAACCTGTCAAAGCTAATGTAGAGTACCATGATAGAGCTGAATCTACTACCAAACTAATCTGACCCCACAGCTTAACGCAACCGCATACAAAATGTTAATTAAAACGTTTACGAACTCGAAAACTAAAGTGCGTTTTGTTCAACCATGTCTAGCGGTGTTCTGGTGACGTGGAACACAGTAACAGAGCTTACGCAGAAATGCGCAACTTACGCACCGCTTTTCAAAATGACTGTTTTCTCGATACAAACTTTCTTTTATATAATTTAACCAAATCATGTTACGAAAATAGAATATAGGCTTATAACTTATATTTCTGTTTAAGTTGTAGATAAATGTCAAAACGTTTCTCACGTGATTTATAATTAACTAGGGATCCGCCCCGGCTTCGCACGTATTGTACAGATTAACTATCCGTAATTAATGCTTGAGGCAGAATAACTGGCTAAGAGGTGATACCAACCCAGATGGCTTCTTGCATACGTGAGACTTAGTAAGAGGTTAAACCCCCTTCAAGGTTGTCTGGAAGATATCGTTTTAAGCGATAAGACCGTCCATTGTTACACAATTGTAAATGTTCAACTTGTATTTTTTTCTTTAAGGTGCATAATAAATTTATGTATATCTATTTATTTTGTATACGATAAACACTTGAGCTCATGTACTGTTTTTACAAATAGATTTGGTGTTCACTGTTCAGGGGCCGTTGGTCACCTGATTTATATATAATGACTTCATACTGCGTGTTTGAATGAAAATAACTTTTATAATGACGCTTTATTGCTGAGCATGGTGTTGCTCCAGTTTGGACTTAAAATACGACTTTTCTTCTTTCTTTTGAGAAAACTTTATGTTATTAGTGTGAATTAGTGGGAAAACTATAATGGTTGTTTATTTAACGAAAGTTTATGGATTTTAAATTAAAGTGATGTGAAGTTTATTTATTACGAAGGGTTTTTTTATCTATAATTATAATAAAACTGTAATGAGGCGGCAACTGTACATTGAAGATATTTTTGAAAATCTATTTTTTTAAGAGTATTGGATTGGACGCGATTAGTTTTGCGGTCGAGTATCACAGTTGCGTGTTTTAGCGATTGATAAGAATAGTTAGTATTCTTTGCTGTTAGCATACGCGATCGGCATTTTCGGTCACTGCAAATGAATCGCGCAACCGTGCTTTTTACCAATAGGGAATATGCTTGTATTTATTTTTCTATATATTTTAGGAAAACTTACAGCCAAAACATGCATAGGTATGATAATCAAATTATGTTTAAGATAACTAGGCAAAAGCTAGGCAAAGACAATTACAAGTTTTCACCTATGAGTAAGAATTATTATGTTTGTTTTATATATATGAGTAGCAACGGTAACTTATATATATAAGTAGTTAATTAAAAAATATAGTTTTAAAATGTTACGGCATCATTTGTCAATAAAATCATGAAATGATTTTTTTTTATTAAATAATTCAAAACAAACGCGCCATTTGCGTGTGACGTAAAAGGACCTAAGATCTCCTCATTGGTATATCTATGATACATGTGTGTGTGTCAATAATCTATCAATAAGGCGGGCTCTATGTCAAAAATTTACTAATAAGCGGCGAGCTGCATGACGTCATTATGTGGTTGCACGTACTCAAACGTTTTACGATTGCGTTCAGTTTTTAGCCGTATATTATATATAACTAGATATTATTATGAATACTTTAAGGTAAATTTTATATAAATTTTATCAAAATTGATCCAGCACTTTTTGATAAAAACAGCAACATTAAAAAATAATATTTTTTCTTAAAGTCGGTTTTTGTTATTTTTCTAAAAAAATAATTATTCCATAATACATTTTTATAACTTACAATTACCACTAAACCTAATCACGAATCCAACGCTTTTACAATCCGCCATAAAAAAAACCTAAAGGGCCAAAACGTAAACGTAAACGTGTAATAAAGCATTGTAAACAGTAAATTAAGGTGTGAATGACCTTTTAACACGTATCTACTTAACATTTAATCTGACTTCTTCATCTTAATAGTAAACTAGACAATGGTACAATTGTTTAATAGCCGTGAAAAGGCCGAAAAATTGTAAACTTCGAGTTTTTGGCTTTTGGCTAGGTAATTTTAGGTGCGGTCAAAGTGCGATAGGTTGACTTTTATAGGTTTTGGAAGTCATTTGATGGTGTGATTTTTTATTTCTCAGTGTAATGTGTTGTTTTTATAGAAGTGTTGTTGTTGATAAAATTGGACGTAGAAGCGTAGTCCAATGTCGTTTTTAAGACTTTTTTTTATTGGCTTACGTTTGACTGCTATCTCACCTGATAGTAAGCGAGCACGTGGTCGACGATGTAGCACGCTTGCCAAGATAGTACCTGTTCACTCATGACTTCAAAACTTATAAATTGTATGAATCGGGAAAGACTGAATCCGGTAAGTTCCACACGTTGGCGGTGTGCATAATGAAAGTGGAAGCGAAGAGCTTAGTGCACGCAGGAGGTAACGATATATAATGGGGTTAGAAGCGGGACGGTAAAGGTGTAGGAAAAGTTTGTGATTTGGATAGGAGCGGGACGAAAACAGGAGCGGGACAGTGAAGGGTTAGGACGGGGACGGGACCAGGATAGGAGCAGAGCGGGAGCAGGAGCGGATTTAGGGTGGGATGGACATTTCTCGGGAACAGTTTGATTACTTGACTACGCGTACGAAAACGCGCAACGGCTAGTCTTATATAAAATAAACCGACGTATTTTACTAACAACATCAATATGAATAGCGGCGATCCCCTACAGTTAGACTCGTTTGAATGATATCGAGATCGGATCTCGTTTCCGACAAGTGGTAACCTCATAGGGGACGAGTGGTGCCGTCAACAGTCACCTGTTTAATTATGGGCCGGAATGATATGGTAATTTGTCGGAGAAAGTTACAACATTTTAAAAGTCATGGTAGGTTACCTACCTTTGTTTTCTTATTTCTTCCTATTAGGAGTGCTACTTGTATGTAGGGTGTATCTTTGTTTCCAATTACTCCCGCATTTTCGTAAACAGGTTGTAACATAAAGAAGAATCAGTTTGGAGATCCAAGAGAGAGGAGAGAAGAGACATGTTTTCATAGCAAATTGTAGGTACACCTCACTCACCTCACATAATCAATATAATTTTTGGAAATGACAGGTTCGATTTCCGAGTCGCATGACATTTTAGAAATCAATGAATGCAGTTTTTCTTACCTCTAAAATCGACAACATGGTTATTTTTTAACCGACTTCAACAAAGGAGGAGGTTCTCTGTTCGATTGTATTTTTTTTTTAATGTTTGTTACCTCAGAACTCCGTCATTTATGAACCGATTTGAAAAATTCTTCGGGTTCACTATAGCTACGAAGTGGTCCCATATAAATTTCATCGATATGTGACCTTGGACTTCGAAGATACATTGAAGTCGGTATTTGTTTTTTTCTAAAAATTAATTATTATTAATGATAAATCTATGTTTGACCACTATCTCGCCTGATGATAAGCGAGGATGTAGCCGAAGATGGAGCACGTAGATTAAAAACAAACCTATTCATTCTAGCCTTGAAGATACCCAAATTATAGTTATCACAAAACAGAAAAGACGGCAAGGAGTTCCTTTCCTTATACGCATTATGAACGTGGAACCAAAATGCTTTGTTTGAATTGGCGGAATGTCTACTATTTACCTAAGGATGAAATTTAGCCGACTTTCTGCTCATCCTGTGATGGAAGTGGGAGGATTCCTTACAACATATTTTTCAATGGGTGAGTCGATTTAGTTGCTCGCAAGTGTAGATCCATCAACAAGCGAAACCCATCTCTGTTCAGTTTCAGTATTGTTTTAACTAACTTGGATCCTTTTTACATCGCACTAGATCTGCGTTTGACCATGTCCGATGGACGTTTTGTAGTCTTTGTAGTTTCATCCCAAAAAGTAAGACGTTTTTTATTTAAACCACCTTTGAGCTCATCGTCGCTTTTCCATCAAGCAAGATCAAAATCAAACTCTTTGGCGAAAACGAAACACTACGCCTGAAGGCATTCAAAAAAGAGAGCAGAATTAAAATAAATATTTTTAATAACTTGATTTACTTGCTAAGATGCTTAAAGGGTTGATAGTGTAGGCAGTAGGTACCTACTACTTCGTAGTATACTATTCAGTACTATTAAGTATTCTGTGGTAAAAGGCCGTTTCCAAAGAGGAGGAAAACGCGGCGATTTTAAAATGAAATGAAATAAATTTATTTGTCAGAATTTCGGTTACAATTATGGCAAGGTGACATAGCAGTAGTTTTGTCGTACAAATATTTAACAGTTTTATCATCTAGCATCATTTTATTTATTTATTTCATATTAAGTGTCAATACTTTATTAGTAAAATTAAGTCACAGTGACAATTATTTTTTAATAAAAACATTAAAATTTAAAAAATGTCAGGGAGTATAATTATTAGTATTGTCATCAAGTTTTAAATGAATTAATTAAATTATTGTTTTTGTATAAGTTTTGTCGGTGCCTCAAAACTTTTGCAAACGTGGAATAAGCGTTGTTGTTTTCACCGGCAATTCTAGCTTGGTAAATGTGTGCTATAATTAGAATTGTTTGACATAACTTTTACAATATTTGCATGTCACCTGGTAGAATACGCGTCGCGTAAGTCTCACCAAGAACGCTGAACTGTAGTCATAAGCTGCAAGCCTTTTCAATATGATACATTCGTTTTAGAGTATTTATGTTCAGTATGGCTAGACTGTCATGTGGAATAGGCTATAGTAAAAAACTTTTATTAATTTCAAAATTCAAAACACCAGCAAATTTTATAACTTCGCAAAGACTTGCATGTAGACACACCCATTCATTGTTTTTGTATAAACAAAACAATCCTAATAACGTTTCGCAATTATCCCTTTTGTTTGATCGGAAGAAATAAAGTTTTTTTATTCATTCACAGATTCGTAAACACGAAGGGCTGGCACGGAACCCTTTTGAAATTATTAGAGGACCGTACAAATTAAATACCAAACACGATTCCTGTTTAACGAACCGATTTGAAAAAAGAAGCTTTTTTAAAAACGCTTCTTTTTTAAATTAAGTGCCGAGATCTCCGAGTGACATTGTTTTATGTGATGGTTTGATCCTAATTTTATTTGAGGCAGTTTTAATTAGGGTAAATTTGTTAGCGGACAGAGAGAATGTTTATGATTATTTTACTTAAATTAAAATAAATTACGGACGTGGCGCTGCGGTGGTATTCATCATGAGCCGTGACGATCCAAATTCTAACAGCATGATGATTATAATATATCACCAGTGGGTCCAGTGCTTTATGGATATCACATTATTTTTTTCTCATCTTTCGGCGTTTAGAGCAAGTTAGGAAAATTTCGGTAGTAGGAAGCTGGTGGTGATTGAAGAAGGAAAGTTCGAAGATCTTGCTCGGTAGCATGCCTTGAGAGTTCCTCAGATCGATGTCTCTGCAGATGGATGGACGTTGATCGAAAGAATGTGTCTTAAGTATTGCGAAGCACCAATAATAATAAACAATGGTCCTTAATATTAAGTAGAATATAAAAAAAATACGCCCAACGGTTACATACATAGATACTGGCCCCATACTAGGATTCCCTGTATCTAGGGAACCAGAAACTATGAGGAAAATAGTCCTACGACACACAAAAACAGACAAACAGACAAACACATATTAACAAAAGTTCTAAAAATGCACCTTAGTTTCTTACCGTATCTTCTGGGTAGTGTTTCTTCTTTCAATACGGTGGTAGAGTCATTATAATGTATTATTTGATACGGTGGTAGGTGGCTAAATTGATAATAGAGCATTTTGAACTGTTAGTGGGTCGTTGTTCAACTTACTAATATATTTTTGTTACAATTTATTGGCAATTCGAACCGTATTATGGTATAGTACTCCAAAAAAGTGAAGTAACATATTTTTCAAAAACTTTTGAGGCTGTCTGTATCGATATTTGTGTTTATACAGTAAAAATGTTATACTGAATAATTAATTTTTAGAAAAAACAAAAACCGACTTCAATGTATCTTCGAAGTCCAAAGTCACATATCGATGAAATTTATATGGGACTACTTCGTAGCTATACTGAACCCAACGCAAAATTTTCCAAATCGGTTCATAAATGACGGAGTTCTGAGGTAACAAACATAAAAAAATAAAAAAAATACAATCGAACAGAGAACCGCCTCCTTTTTGAAGTCGGTTAAAAATAAAATAAAATGATATTTTAATTTTGACATCGGCTTCGCAATTACAATTTATTTTATGAAGTGATTTCCAAGAAGTATTTTTAATATTTTGTAATATCGGAATTCGTGAAAATGTTTACATTTATGAGTTAATATGGAAATCTTATACGAAATATCAAAAGTTTCTATTTGATAGACTATGAAAATTATGTAGGTACCTACTATAAAGTTACGTTTGGTATATTTTCAAAATTTTATTTTAAAAACTGAGATAATGAAATGATTTAATTTTAACTAGCTGACCCGGCAAACTTCGTAGAGCCATATTAAAAAAAAATCTTCTGGTTTTTTAAATTTTTCTTTTACTTTGTCCTGACGTAATCTTTCGTATTTATTCTTTTACGAATACAAAAGTAAAATAATCATCGAATTTGGTGCAGTCGTTCGGAAGTTATGCGCGTACACATACATTTCCGCGATTCATTTTTATTTATATAAGATAAATTTAATCAGTTAGTTTTAATCAGACTTTACTAATAAAACTAGCATAATGATTTTAATTTTGGATATGTATGCTAAATTATGCAATATCCAACTACGTTGTATATTTTATCACCTCTAGGACCACTGAATTGCAGTCCTCCAACGCTTCAAGTTCCAGCGGTGCATAAAAAACTGTTCCTGAATTCTTTCTTCTGACCTGTAGGGATAGTACACCGGAGATACAGAGGAGCGAAATTTTTGAACCCTGAGAAGTAGTATGTATTGTTTATTAAATTTTATATTATATTTTTGTACGTATTCGTCTGCAAAGTTTTCCATGGGCATCTGTTATATTATTTACTTAGTTGTAGATTAAATTGATGAATATAAAGAGTTAAATTAATTTATTTGGTACTTGATTCGATTTTTTTTATTATTATTTAACTGAGTGACGAGACGAGTTGGTCGTTTGCCTGATGGTAAGCAATACACCAGCCAATAACAATAACAGCACCACCCAGAACTTTGTATTGCAGAATACGCGGCGCTGCACTGCGCTCGTCACCCTGACACAATTAGCTGATGAGTCTCATAATGCCTAGTAATTTCGCTGGCTACAATGCCCTTTATAAATCTACTGCATCATTTACCTTTCCCGCTAAAACGTGAAATCGATTGTCAAGAGTTTTAACCCTAAAACGCGCACGGGTCTCGCGTGACCCAACCAATTAATATCCGAAACACCGAGCCAGTTGAGCGACTTTTATCTAAATTACAAATGCAGTATACACTGTAATGTGTTAATACGTACGCACCGTGAAACTCTGTTATGGTCAGTAAACATGTGATACTGTGTTGATTTTTCTTTTTTTGGTGATTTTCAACTTAATTGGTACAAAAGTGTTGCTGTTGCGTTAGAATAAGGCTATTGGTTGTTTAGAATGTTGTTTTTTTTACGTATAAGCTAAGCAGTCATTTGTTTGATAAACCCAACAGCTTCTATGGAGTGGTGGTTGCGTAGGTCGACTTATACTATACAATTAATACTATAGGTAGAGCAACAAAAAAATAAATCATGATAATATTTGTTTACATAACTCTTCATTGTAAAAAATAAATAAAATAAAAATATATATAGTGATAATGCAAAAAAAAAAAAAAAATTTAATTGTGTACAATGGACGGTCTCATCGCTAATAAGCGATCTCTTCCAGACAACCTTTGGATGCAGAGGATTCGTGATACGGATATTTACTTTGTTAGGATCATAGTCTTCATAGTTTCTGGTATCTCGGCACCAGGGAATATCAGTACCTAGTCTCTATAAATACATAAGTTATAATGATTATTTTTTTTACTGATGGTTCGCGCCGAGCCTGAGGAAACAATAGCAGTGCCAACCATAACTTTTAATACCGTAAAAAGCACTGCATAGCACTGCATTCCGCTCATCACCCCGAGACATCAGATATTAAGTATCTACCCAGTAATAGTGTATGAGACATTTAGTTTTTCTTTTAATCCTCTTCCAACTGAAGGCTGAACAACTTTAATTATAATTAAGTATTACAGAGCCATATCGTCAAGGACAAAAAAATAAAAAAATGTTCTGATTGACGAAATTCTAATTAACCTCCGGAATCTCCAGTTATAAAGTAGCCCATTCAAGACAATCAGTTGTTATCATACCACAGTAGTTGTATCTTGATAGGCCTACATTACATAAATTATACGCCATTTTCAACTTTAACTTGAATTCCAACTGCTTTATTATAAGTTAAATGTTTGCAATTAACGCAGAAGGCGGGAATATCACAGATCGTTATTATAGCTAGGGATGTGCATTTATATCGACAACGAAATGTTTATTATGAGATATTATTTCAACTGCATTTTGTAAGATATTATATAGAAAAGCGGAAAATGAAAATTTTTGTCAAGGCCTACGTAATAATTCAAAATTCAATTCAAATTTCATTTATTTCCGTCATTATATTATGCAAAATAAATAATCAAATAAACTAAAAAGAAATTACAATAAAATATTTCGTAAATGTAAATAATTAAATTTCCATAAATAATATTAATAAAAGTAATTAAAATAAAAATAAAATTTAGGACGTTCTCTCCAGCATGGGTACGGAGACATGTCTCTCGTAACAATACCGGAGGTAAAGGCAGTCCATTCTAGATGCAAAGGAGGTAAATTAATAGTTAGTATTTTTTGCCTTTGCTCTGCACAATGTTTTGGTACATGTCAGGTTTTTAAATATAAATCAATTTATCTATTTTCTCTTAAAACACCTATCGAAAATAAGAAACAACGTGACTTTAAAGACACACTTTTTTAGTTCACATTCTTCACACACTCAGTAAACCATCTCATCTCTATTTATAGCATGTTAATCGTTCCATTAATGACCCGCAACGTGAATAAGGTTAACAGAGCAAGAAATCCACATGTTTCAGCTATTTACTTATTTTTTAACGTTATAATGCCGGCATGTGATTGATGTTGGCTTCTCGCTTTGTCGGCGAATATTTAAATACTTCGCGATGGGAAACAGTCACTGTTAAAGGGTTTGTGCACGCTAGCTACTGTGTTAAGTATTCTGTGACGGTAGTTAAATTAACTTTATTATAATTAGGTAGCAGGTAAGTTGAAGATGTGAATGATAGTCCAGCCTTATTCTGAGTGTAAGCCGAATATTATCATAGCAGATGTATTAGACGAACAGCTGTTCCAGTAATCTTATAACCGATCATGCGCACAACATCCTCGCATTAGTACTTATAATTCTATTATGAAAATTAATGTGGTTAAGACACATTACTAATAATAATTTACGGGTGACACTCGGGACATTACGGGAGTGCGAGGAGCGACACGTTCGCGAGCTTTCCGCGCTCGCCTTAAAAAGACCACATGTGGTTGAAACTACTCCAACTTAAACGTGAGTGTCACCCGTAAATTATTATTAAAAATACTGATAATTTATATGTTGCAAATACTGAAAGTAGAGAGTTTGAATGCCGCTAATAATCCATCGTAATGTAGTGTAGGGTACCTTGTGCGACTGGATAGAGTGACGATATAGCAGGGTAGCTGACAGCGATTAGAGAAAGAAAGCCGAAATCTGGCTCAGTGTGAAATGATATGAAAATGAAAATGATTAAAAAAAATGAAATAACTCTTTATTGAAACACACACTTAAATTTAAAAATAAAATCAACGTAACAAAAGTGTTACAATTGGCGGTCTTATCGCTTAAAGCGATCTCTTCCAGACAACCATGCAAAGAGAGAAAAATAATGAAAAAATAATGGACGGTGGTTTTCAATATCTCAATACACTTACATAAACCAATTACATAAAATACACACTAATAAAATAGTAAATAATCTGTGTGCTTTGGGAGAGAACTATGTCCAACCGTTCTTCTTCTTAGCGAGTCAGCTTTTTAAGTTGGTAGGACACGAAGGGCAAGACAAAAGGTGTGCCATAGTCTGGGGAGAGAAACCGCACTTGCACGATCCATGTCCAACAGTTGACTGATGTAGATTGATAATGATGATAATATAAGAAAAATTTAAAGATTTAAAGAAAGCTTTCACGGGGTTTAAAATAAGCGCCATAAATTACATCAAAATCGGTTGAGGGACTACAAAGATACAACTAGACATCTTCGTAGCACGCGCTCTCATATGCTAGGAAGGTCTTGCTAAGATGGTTATGGAACAAATACGAATATGAGCCTCCTACTCTGTCGTTCGCCCAAACGAAGTTACGGGAAAAACCTAATACACCACCACCACCACCACGATACGCCACCGTTTCATGGTGGACATTCCTCCCGCGCGTACTAAGCGCTTCGCTTCCACTTTTATCATGCGTACTGCTAACGAGTGGAACTCCCTGCCAGAGCCAGTCCTTCCCGATAGCTACAATCTGGGAATCTTCAAGTCTCGAGTGAACGGGTACTATCTTGGTAAGCGTGCTAGATCGTCGACCACATCGTCGTTTACCATCAGGTGACATAGTGGTCAAACGCAAGCCAATTAATAAGTTAAAAAAATAAAAATAAATAAAATACAACATATAACCCAGAAAGTCACATAAAACCTTACAAATCAACAATAGCTTAAACATTATCAAATAACCACACACTAAGTATTCCAGTAGCAATGCATTTAAGGAAAATTGTATAATAATACAATGATACCACCCGGCTTGCCTTGCATTACTTGCTCTGAATATAATTGGACTTCGCAATGTCTTCAAAGTCATAAATAAAATTATGTAAAGCCTTAACAAAATGTAAATATGTCCACGGGGCTTCTGGAACATAAAAACAGTATGGGCTGTCACGTTGACTCTCGATTTTATTTTTTACGAAAGTTAGTCACTATTATCACCACTATTATTTTCTACTCTCCACTGTTTTTTTTTTAATTTTTATGTTGAATAGCGTGGCGAAATACATTTGACAAAACTGGCAATGTACAGCACAAAATTGAGAGCAGTGGAAACGTCGAAGGGAGGCCTTTGCCCAAGGCTTGCGCGGGGACATGAGTCCAACACGTAGAGGCATCTTAGAGAATTTAATTTAGATATGTAATGGGCAACACTGGTATTATTATTATATATATTATATATATATATATATATATATATATATATATATATATTGTATTATTATAAATTTTAATATTATTATACATATTATTATTATTATATAATTTAGCCTTGAAGATTAGAGTCTGAAATCTCCTTACTGCTTCGTTTTATACTGTGCCCACGGGCAGTGCGCGGCGAAGCTCTTTAATCAAAACGGACGCAAAGGGAGGTGTGATATACTATTTCCATTATATTAATTAAATTATTATGACAACAAAATCTGACTACTTTATACCGTTTAGGCTGGTGGGTTTAGGCCTTAATTGTATGTCTTTTGAAGAGTCTCTTCGAAGTTTTATGACTGTGATTGTTCGTATCCTTTACGATTCTGTCGGCTGATGCCTGTCTTGTAGCTTTTCTCCTTTTTGCATGATCATTAAAGGATTTGTTCCGCATTCGCCACTCTATGTTTTGCCTCACACAAAAAAATCCTCCTTAATCTCACATTTTCACCTCCTCACGAAAACTTTAACACGCCGTCTACTCTATTTGACAACGCTGTATCACCATCAAGGAAGATTTTTTGCTGTTTCCGAAGATACAGGCTTTTCAAGTCTAGTTTCGGGAACAACAGACCTCACATTCATAATTTTTTTAGACAGACTTTACACATGAGTTTATGTTACATATTGTTCCACCTTTAATTAGGTTGACGATTGTTTTTCTATCTATTATTTTGGTAAATAAAGTTAAATTATTTTATTCCTTATTCGCCTCTATAATTATTATTACTCTCAATTAAATATTTGATTCATGTTTTACCCCGTTTTTTTTTCTTATGCTCATCACACTTTATTTGTATTTGAAAAATGATTTTTTAAGTACAGTCTAAGAAGCATCGATTAAAAATAATTAAATTTAATGGTCTATGCGATATTCACTATAATTATGATCAGTAGGATCACAACACTCAGCACAACGTGATGGGCGAAGGCGAAACAAACCAATTAAAGTGTTTACAGTTAACTATGTATTTTTATACATAACAATAGTGTTCATTTGCTACTGATAGAGATAGATATTACACCCCATTTCACCTTAAATTTAAAAGCTTATTTAAAGAATTTAATTTGAAATTAACTTCCAAAGGTTGCCTGAAAGAGATCGATTTTAGCGAGAAGGCCGCTCATTTTAACACTTTCTTAAATTGCTTTCATGTCTAAATCTTAATTAAATGTTTACATTAAATTGTTTATCGATCTATCTATTTTATTGGCTTCGATTTATCGAGGGCAACGGAGACTGGGTAGAAAGACCACAGGTAGGGTCGCCATCGGGAGGAACCGCCACGGGCCCGTTTATTATCGTGATTGCAAGAATAATTTTGTCAGTTAGTTTAATCAGTAAGTTTAATCAGTAGCTTAATTAAATAAATAAATAAATACGCCCAACGATCACATACATAGATCCTGACCCTTAAATAGGATTCCCTGTGTCTAGGAAACCAGAAACTACGAGGACCCTGGTCCCACAACACTCAGACAAGAAACAAATGTCAGCGGTTTTTTCACAAACATTTGTCTCGTTGCGGGTATCGAACTCGCAACCTCAGTGACGTATGAGATTTGAGCCAACCTACCCAATCTCTACACCACAGAGGCTGTCAAATTGAATCAGATATAATGAACCAACAACATTATACGTTTTTTTCTCCGGAAATGTTACGCATACAACCCTTTCTTTGGCCCCTAATTAAAATATTTCATTAATAACTTCACACTCGAAAAACTTGTTTTGTATGCGCCTTATCAAGACGTTGAAGACATAAAAACGAATGTGTTACTTTGGCTGAGGGTTCAGTAGTTTACTTGTGGTAGGTCTCTTGTATGCGGGAGGCCGTCAGTTAGTCTGCCGCCAAGCAGTAGTGCGCAAGCATAACTATGTTCCCGTTTGAAGGGAATTGTAGCTAGTGAAATTATTAGGCATAAGAGACTCTATATCTGATGTCTCGGGGTGATGAGCGAGATGCAGTGCTACGCAGTACTTTTTATGCTATTAAAATTTCTGTGTTATTGTTATTGGCAGGCGCGACGCTTACCATCAGGTGAACGACTTGCTCGTATCATTACTTAGTTCCATAAAAAATATAAAAAAATATAAAGATAATTTAGTATTAGCTACGCCTTAGGGTTTCACCCGTATTGTCTATTTTGCTGGATAAACATATCATAGGATACTTTTATTAAATTTAGGAGGTACTGCCTATGTTCCTATGAACTTATGTTCTAATCTACGATCTAAAAGTACCTCCTCATTTCATCAAAATCCGTTTAGTAGTTTCTGCGTCACCAATTTTCGCATTTTTAATATTATTAGCAGAAGTAATAGTCCCGAGCTCTGGGCCCCAATTCACTATGACAACTTGGCGATTCCTTGCTTTGAAATCACGTCAATTCCTTCATTAATAAACGACATCTCTATGAAGTATTTATATATATGATGCGTCATAGAGAATACAAATTTCGCAGACGTCGTTAATTAATGAAGGAATCGAAGTTTTCTCAAAGCAAGGAATCGCCAAGTTGTCATTGTGAATTAGGGCCCAGATTGGAATCCTGTCCACCAGATCTACAGTAGCACAAGAAACTGCTTGTCCACTCACGTTCTCACGTGAACTCTACGGAATCCAAAATATGCAAATACACTCCACCTTCCGCAGGTGTTTTGAACGGAACGTAACTGATGTACTTTTTGGTAGGTAATTAATTTAGGGCCAAACGACTTTTTAATGACATTTCATTAATACCATTGCTGTGTTTTCTATAACAATTATATAAACTACGCCTAAATAAGTCATAAATAAATGTGGCGTGAAATTGAGCCATTAGGATTTGAATTAAACGCATTTTATCAGATTTTTGTTAAAATAATTCTGTTTGTTTGTATTCCAAAGTTTTAAATGCGTGTTACTTCTCATTTACAAACATAATTATCTCTAATATATTTGCTGAATTAAAATGAAATAACAATAAATATTTTTGATGTAAGTTCGTAGTGTTATCGCTTCGACTCATAAATAGGTGAGGAAATGTTAGTTTAGGAAAAGCCGAATAAACGAAATATTTACCTGGAAATTAAATAGTAAGAGAAAAATTACATCTGTTTTACAATATTTGTATCATTTTATTCTTATTATGTTTACCTTTTTATAACGGTCACACTCAATTTTGGGACTTCAAGGTTAGTGCTACCCTTTTTGTAAAGTTAGACAGTTCTATTCTCTGGTAATTGCGTACGTTTTTACAATAAAATTCTGAAATTTATATAACGGAGCTCACAGAAAGTAAATTCAAATGGGGTGTGAAAAATATTCTAATGAAAAAAACATACTAGGCAGTTAGTAATTACATGAAAGATAAAGATACATGGAGCATTCCGTTTCTGCCAAGTAGCCAACTGGCACATAAGTAACATAATATTGTCAAAAACAAACATAAAATATTGTAAAAAAAGCTTTAAAAAAGTTCTCTCAGTTTCTTGCCGTATCTTTTGAGTGGTGGTACTTATTAATGGAATAATTAACTATCATAAGTCCGTCTGTGATGCCAAAACTGAATAAAGAATTTTTGAACAGTATTTTTGGAGCTTCGGTTTCAGGAAACATATTGAAAAAAGGTATCTAGTCATAGTTAGCATATACTCAGTAAATTCTTAACAAAATTCCTGAGGTAATTTTTTTTTTTTTTTGCAAAATGATTATTTTGCTCAAACCAAAAGGAATGGAGACTCCCATGAAAACTTACAAGTCAAAATCGAAAAAAAGCTATTTAACACGTTTTTATTAAGACACTTTCTTGCATGTCAGTCTGTCTGTCGTTCCGTGTGGTATCTTGCAACTCTTTCGAGCACTTCCTGACCCGGCTGAAACCTACAAGGGTAAGGGTAGGGGTAGGGGTTAAATCCATAAAACGTGGCTTTTACATTATTTTTTATGTTTTTTTTTGTTTTACTGATGTATCTATTTGTTACTATTATATCATATATACTGTTGATAGACACAAATCCTATTTGAAGCTACTTGACCATAAAAAGCTCATCAGCAAAGCTTATCTTGCTTCATTGGTTTTGACGTAATTTCTTATTAACTTCTAGATCATAGAAAATACTCTAAAATACAATGGAAACCACTTAGACGATCCGTTATATGGCTGTTTAACTTTGCTTTTATAATAAACCTTATGAAGAAAGAAATAAGAGCGAGTTGTAAGTCCAGTAAGTCGTCAATAGCTGGACTTAAAGAAACTTTCAAATAAAATAGGTTAATAGGCTTTTTAACGCCGAAACTCAAGTTACGTTTCGTTTTAAACATGTACCTTTTAGGTCAAAGATGAAGATGACAGAAAGGACACGTGCTATTAAATTTTTACCTAAAGTTTTTGTTTCATGTACGTGTTCGCCACTCTACTATTATGCGTAAAAGAACGGTAAATATTAATATTAGCAACCAAATTATAAATACTAGCCATCGGGCTAATCACGACTAACTCAATAGGTTAGAGTTATTCCAACTATTATTATTGTATTATTTGTTTTATATTATTATTGTAGTTATTATTTGTTTACTCATTCCAATTATTATATTTTTATGTAGCTGAATGACAAGACGAGCTGGTCGTTTGCCTGATGGCAAGCAAACACGCCTGTCTTGAACAGTAACAGCACCAACCAAAACTTAGTTTTGCAAAATCCTGCGCCGCGCTGCACAGCGCTCATAACCCTGAGATAATTAGCCGTTAAGTCTCGTAATTTCGCTGGCTTTGCCCTTCAAACTGGAACACGGTAGTGCTTGCGCACTACTGCTTGGCGGCTGAATAACTGGCAAAGCGGTGGTACCCACCCAGACGGCCTCTCGCATACGAGAAACCTACCACCAGTAAGAAGAAGGAATTTCAATGGGGGTACTCCCGATAGCATACTTTTTCCGTTAACTTGTATAAAAAGCTGTTTCCGAACATCGATCGTACCTCTGTATTTTACTCTTTTCCACAAAACAAGGAAGTGGTCACAACATCGCGTCAGATCGTTTCTCGTTATCTGAACAGAAGCCCGTAGCTTTCCAGTAAACGGGCCTAATGTCAAATTATATTGATTGTACGTTTGTTAGTAAGTGTTTGTGACATCATTACCTGTAGGTATTATATCTGATTAGGTTTTCAACTTTTTCTTTTTGAGAAACAACGGCATATTTTGTTATGATTTGTAATAATGACTAGCCAATCTGATTTTCTACTTCTTCTTCATTAGCCATTTTCTACCAATTGACTGTTTCTACTAATTGTTGTATCTAGGTGTAGACTGACTAAAACAAATAAGTCCTTTATGGCCTACTACGAACGTTTTTATAATAAAATTCCAAAATGTATAACGGAGCTCGCAAAAAGTAAATTCAAAATACGCGTTAAGAATGTTCTATTGAGAAAAGCATACTACTGTTCGTAATTATATAGAAGACAAAGATGCTTGGAACATTCCACTTCTGCAAAGTAGCCAACTGGTACATAAGAAACATAACATTGTAGAAACCCAAAAAAATTGTAACAAAATCTCTAAAAAAATCCCCTCAGTTTCTTGCCGTATCTTCTGAGTAGCGGTTCTTTTTCCGATACGGTGGTAGAGTCATTGTGATAATTTGACGTTCACATGTGCGTCTTAGATGCCAAAATGATTAAAGAGATTTTGACTTTGAGTTGACTGGTGTAGGCCTCCTTTACAGTTTTCCATTTTTCCCGGTTTTGGACAGTGTGAGTCCAGTTGCTGCCCGCCACTTTTTTGATGTCGTCTTTCCATCTTATCTGTGGTCTCCCTACTGGCCTTTTATGACCATACGGTCTCCACTCCAACAGTGTTTTACACCACAAATCTTGTTTCCAGACAATGTTTCTTACCCACTCCCACTTAAATTTTGTTGTTCTTTTGCCTATATGTTACCTTGTTACGTCTGAGCTACTTATTCGTTTTTTTTTGGGTCTTATACCTACCCAGCCAATCTTATACCTAGTGATAATTGTGCATGCACGGTAAGAGCCACAACTGACACATATAATAATAACAGGAGCAGTGCCACCAAGTATAATAAATTGCAAAGAATTATGCAGCACTGCATACATTGTTGTTGACACTGATATATAAGCTTTCAAGTCTCAAACGCCTAGTAGTTTTACTGGTGACAGTACCATTCAGAGTAAAACACAGTGATGTACGCACAATACTATTTAAAAGCAGAATAACTCATTACAATTCCAGACGTGCTATTATAAAAAGCTCTCCTACAACAGATTTATTTATTTATTCATTCGTATAAAATTAGCTTATCTAGTTCAATGATAGCATATTCAATATGTTAGGGTCAATCCACACGGGGCTATTTCAGATAGTATATAGCAAAAACAAGTCTAAAACAGCACGCAATTAAAAGAAAAAGATCATGCGAAATAGCATGCTATTTTCGTTTACGTTACGTTTTTGACAGCCTCTGTGGTGTAGTGGTCGGGCAGGTCTTATAAACCACTGAGGTTGTGAATTCGTTTCCCCTAACGGGGCAAATGTTTGGGCAAAGAAAAATAGCACAAGCATTTTTTCGTGTCTGTGTGTTGTGGGACCATTGTCCTCATAGTTCCTGGTTCCCTTGATACAGGGAATCCTAGTTAGGGGCCAGGATCTATATATGTGATCGTTGGGCTTATATATTTATTTCATAGCGTTATCTGCAGCACGCTAGAAAGCATGCAACCTTTAGATAAAGAGGATTCAAAGAAACTGTAAGGGATGCTGCTACACGTGTTAAAACATCACCTCATACCACATAACTAAATTCACAACACAAGACACATAAAAAAGGAACAGAAAAGACTCTCAGACTGCACTCGACGCGCAAAATTTCAAGAGGCGAGCTAAGCGAGTGCACGAAGCTAGCAAAAACTGCGACACACAGAACAAGTCGCGAGTCAGAAGTTCCACGAGTGAGTTGTGTAAAGTTACTTAACTCTCGGTCGACGCGTGTAAGCGGCTCGCTCAGTGTTTGTAGAACTGGTGCGGTGTAGACAGGGCTTTTTATTTTGTTGTGAGATACAAATCTGTGTTCATTTGTTACAAAGGCTAACGTTTGTGAGGGCTACAGTACGAGTACGTACGAGAACAGTTGCGAGGTAATCACTGGAACAACGTTTTAAGCTATGCTAACCTATTGGCATTGCTAGTGTGAATCTCTTACAATAGCGCGTATTCAGCTCAGCACGGAATACATCTAAAAATAGTCTATATCAAACCATTAAAACAGATGGAATAATATACCTATATTATTCTGTATTTAAGAGCGAGTGTGTCTCAGTGGGAGCACATGCGATTTTCTATCCGACGCACCCGAATTCGAATCCCGCTGGCCCCACACAACTGACTTTTTTAAGTTATGTGCGGATTTAACACTCGCTCTAAACACGGTGAAGGAAAAAATCGTGTACAAACCGGCATGTCCAAGAATTTATAACAAAAATTCAAGGACATGTGACATCCACCGACCCGCACTGAGCCAGCGTGGTGGATTATGGCCTATACTTTCTCTACGAAGGAAGGCCCGAGTCCCAGCAGTGCAAACATAATGGGCTGATGATGATGATTCTGTTTGGTTTCAGTAACTATTTTTTTTTCTATCGCTGAAGCAATAAAATATTGGAGGAAATTTATAGGTATTATTTTTTACATTGATCTATGCTCAGCCTATTTCACCATATTATCAGAATTTTATTTTACCTCATTATATTTTTAAACGTTAAGGTCATTGACCCTTATTAATAAACGGTAAATAAGAGTTAAACAATGTTTAACATTAAGATCACTGTAACATGAATGATGCAATAAATGATATGAATAAATGAATATGAATATGAATATGAACATATTTTGTCACAGTTGAAACGAATATGTTAGAAAGAGACAAAATGTTAAGGTTTTAAACAGCGTTAATTTTACAGGCTATTGTCATTGCATTATCGGATTTACGACTGAAAGTAATTATGAAGAACGAAAAATCAATCAATAAAGATTTATGTCACTCAAATGCATTAAACCAAATGCATCAAACCAGATCCATCACTCCAAGTGCATGTTGTTTCTTCGATTCGTCACTGATATGACACAGCGAAAGCTTCCTGTAATTTGAGTGTGAGTTGAAATCATTGGAAAATCTTTCCCTAAGAGGATGAGGAGTTTCTCAAGCTTTGCAGCGACATTTTTACCAACACGAAAAGAAAGACTATAACAAATAATTAATTTTTAGAAAAAAACAAAAACCGACTTCAATGTATCTTCGAAGTCCAAGGTCACATATCGATGAAATTTATATGGGACCACTTCGTAGCTATACTGAACCCGACGCAAAAAGAATTTTTCAAATCGGTTCATAAATGACGGAGCTCTGAGGTAACAAACACAAAAAAAAAAAAATAAAAAAAAAACAAATACAATCGAACAGAGAACCAACTCCTTTCTGAAGTCGGTTAAAAAACCGGCTTCAATTCTGATGTATCTTCGAAGTCTAAGGTCGAATATTAAATTTATATGGGACCACATTGTTGCTATACCTATTAAATTATTCTGCCGCCAAGCAGTAGTGCGCAAGCATTACTGTGTTCCGGTTTGAAGGGCATTGTAGTCAGCGCCGCGCAGAACAAAGCAAAACAAAGTTCTTGTTGGTGCTGTTTCTGTTACGGGCAGGCGTATTGCTTACCATCAGGTGAACGACCAGGCCGTCTCCTCACTCAGTAACATAAAAAAAATGCAATCGAATTGAGAACCTCCATATATTGCGTCGGTTAAAAAGCGCTGTCTACACGATCCTAGTTCTACTCCTGTATCAATCGGTGTAGTGATAGAATTTGAATAAAATTCAATAATGTACACGCACGGTGCCGAGGCGTGGGGCCGCGATAGCGTCCGCGGGCGGTCCGACGCATGAAGTTACACGTATTCGAATTGTATGCCCGATTTTACTAACATTCTTTTAAATGGTGTCTTTAGGAGAGGTTTTATTGTTTTAACATACATCGTCTAGCGAATAACATGGTTTTAAAAGTTTGAATGAGTTTTACGAGTAGTCGAGTGATAGCCGATAAATCGATACAGGTAAAGTTTTACCTTCACAATACAATAGAATAGAAATAGCTTTTACCTTTCTTTTTCAGTCATGGTATTTTAAGTTAAATTCTTTTACGAATTTAAATTGTATTGTATTATGTTTATTTCACGTTTAAAAGTTTTAATTTTTAACTTTAGATTGTCATTTTTTATGTAATTACAGATTTAAGAGGACATTTAAAGTTTGGAAACAATCGTGAGTCGAAATATTCATTATAAATATAAACGGCTACACTCACGTTATGATTGTGTCGGAATAACTCCGACCAGGTTTCGGACAATTAGGATGTCCTTCTTTCGGGAGTTTACGCTTTGGATTCACGGCGCAGACTACGCGCCTCCGCTCGATCCTGTCGCCGCAAGCGCGGTGCTAAAACCGGTGCAGGCGCGGGGGGCGCGGGCGCAGCGGGGGTTTGTTTAAATATTAACGTAGACAAAGTAATTTTGCTTGAAAGTGCCCTTTAAACCAGAACACAGCATTTTGCCTACTGTTTTGCTTACTTTTGATCTCTTGTATTCTATTTGGTGACGACAATGCATGGAATCGTTGCAAATATTAGCAAGTATTAATGTGTTCTGGCTTGAAGGGCATTGTAGCCAGCGAAATTACTGGGCGTTATGAGACTCAACAGCTAATTGCCTCAGGGTGACGAGCTCAGTACAGCGCGATACAGGATTTTGCAAAACAAAGTTCTGGGTCGTGCTGTTATCGTTATGGGGTAGCGTATTGCTTAACAAACGACCAGCTCGTCTCGTCATTCAGTTAATTAAAAAAAATATATAAAGAAACTCATTTTTTGTTAAGAGTATTATTAACACCTAACTGGTATTTTACAATCAATCCTGTAATACAACACTCCATATATACACTCGAGAGCAATGAATCCGGGTCACTTAAAGAATCCTAAAAATCTCGGAAACTAAAAATGCTATATAATGCAATAAATTGTATTTAATAGACAATGTAATACTCCTTAAATGAAGGTATTAAAACTTCTTAGTTATTGTAAAGTTATATCATAAAAAAATCAAATTTGAAAAAGGGCCACTTTCGAAGATGGAACTACGAAATTACAGCATTTGGTTTTGCTTTTGTTTGTAATCTGTCATTTATGTGGGTACATAAACCATGTTGATAGTGCTCTATATTCATTATTCAAGCTGAAATTATGTCGCTTACGCCTGAAGAATGCACCAGAATACTTACAATGCTGGAAACCGGCCGGAGTCAGCGCGATACAGCCAGGACTGTCGGTGTGTCGCTGTCAACAGTACAAAGAGTTCTCCGACGTTACGAAGAAACTGGTTCTAACCTACGCAGACCAGGAACGGGCAGAACCAGGTATACCACAGCACGAGAAGACCGATACTTGGTGAACACCATGCTTCGAAATCGCTTTCTCACAGGAACTGAACTCACCAATCAGTTTCGACGCCTCGGAGGAAGTAACCCAAGTGCATGGACAGTAAGACGTCGGCTTGCTGAATCTAACTTAAAACCCCTTAGACCTGCAAACGGCCCTAAACTGGAGCGTGGGCATCGTATTTCGAGACTAAGATATGCCCAGAGCCACGTAAATTGGAGTATTGAAGATTGGTCAAAAGTTATGTTCTCCGACGAATCAAAATTTATGCTCTACAAGCACGATGGAAGACACAGAGTGTATCGAAGACCAGGGGAAAGATTCAAGCAAGCATGCATCGAAGAAAAAGTAGCCTACGGTGGTGGGTCTGTACTTGTGTGGGCCGGAATTTCTTCTGAAAGTCGCACAGAGCTGGTGATCATAGAAAACGGCTCTTTAACTAGCGTAAGATATGTGGAAGAAATCCTCAATGATCACGTTGGTCCATTTATGGTCAATTTAGGTGAGGATGCTATATTTATGCATGACAATGCCCGACCTCATACAGGTAGGATTGTGAATGACTACCTTCAAGAGATGAACATTACTCGTATGGAGTGGCCAGCGCGCAGCCCGGATATCAACCCGATCGAGCATGCTTGGGACGAGCTAGGCAGATGCGTAAAACAACGAAACCCTCCCCCAATCACGCTTTGTGAGCTCAAAATTGCTCTCACAGAGGAATGGGAGAATATTCCCCAAAATCGTATAAGGAACTTGGTGTACAGCATGCCAAACCGCGTAAACGCAGTAATGGAAGCACGAGGAGGCAATACGAAGTATTAAAATTCAAGAAAATCGTAATAAAGTTCAAAAATTTCATGTTTCCTATTTTTGTTTTAAGGAGAGATCAGCAGTTTTTTTCTTTATGTAATTTTGTGTTAATAAAATGTATGGTGACTCATATTTTTTTTACTTTCATTTAAGGAGTATTACATTGTCTATTAAATACAATTTATTGCATTAACCTATCATTTTTAGTTTCCGAGATTTTTAACATTCTTTAAGTGACCCGGATTCATTGCTCTCGAGTGTAGGTATTATAGTTGTCATTGCCTAACAGGAGTACTTTCATCAAGGCTCTCAAAAACCGTTCGATCCCGGACACTGCCCCACCGCCTGCAGTCCGAACATGCATTCCCAATTACCGTACTTGTTACCGGACACATTACCCCGAGGGTTCCGTGGTTGCCGCTTTGTTATCCAATAGGGCTGCGGGTCTCTAACGCCTTTGCGTTATTGATACATTCTTGTGTGTAACAGTGACGGTAGTTTGCGAACAATTGCCTGTGTTTGGAAGATACTTTTTAAATCACGAAATATCATCCTTGGAATGGTATTATAAAGTTTAAGGACTTCAATACAATAATTGTATCAACAACTTCACATATAATTAAACAAAATTATTACAAATTAAATGTACACAACTATAAAAAATATATACATATATATACAAAATACATCGTAGTTTTGACGTACAATGGGTGGTCTTATCGCTTAAAGCTATTTCTTCCAGACAACCTTTGGATGGATAGATATACGATTATATGATATATACACGATATACGATTGGCGCTTGAGGGACATATGGGTACTGGGGCAGGTATAAAATCTAATTCGGTTTGGTGGTGTACATAATAAACAAATAAAATAATCACAAGTAACTTATATAAATAATAAGTGCATACGAAAAAGAAACACAAGTAAAAATAAATATACATTTATGTAAATTTATTTTTACTTATTTATGGAACTGAGTTTTTTTATTTATTTATTTATTTATTATTAATTGCATTCATGTACATATATTTATCATGTAGGTCTTAAATTACATCTTATGTGGGTACATGAGCGCTGTAAGGGCGTTTGCAAGTCAGTGCGAGAGTACATTTAGTCATTTTAATTTATATTGATTTATGTTTTATTAAAGTCAGTATATTTTATATGTCAGTATAGTGTCACGGAATTGAGTCATTTTTTTCCACATGCTTGTCAGTTTTGAATTCATCTACGGAATAATAACATTTTTTAATTAGATAAGATTTAAGTTTTCTGCAGAATACGTTGTATCTAGTTTCGTTTTTTAGGTATTCAGGGATTTTGTTGTATATTGATACTAATCTAAAATTTGGACGTTTTCCTAATATTTGTAAATTTGTTGTAGGTAACTTTAGTTTGTTGCGATTTCTTCTATTATAATTTTCATTAATTTCACTATTTGATTTAAAGAAAGTACGATATTTCCGTACGAATAGACATATCTGTAGGATGTACAGACATGGTAGGGTTAGTATTTTTTTGTCTATAAAATGTGGTTTACAACTTTCTCGCGGCTTAATATTAACTAAAATCCGTATACATTTCTTTTGCATTATAAATAGATCCGTAAAATCTGTACTTTCACCCCAGAGGATTATACCGTAATTTAACCAAGAGTATGCATAGGCGTAGTAAGATGATAATGCGGTTTCGTAATTGGTATTTGACTTGAGAACACTCAATGCATAGGTAAATCTCGCAAGTTTCGTTTTAATGTTCTCGACATGTTTTTTCCAATTCAAGTTTATATCTAGTGTTAGTCCTAGTAATGTGAATTCTTTTGTTTCTTGTATTTTTAAGTTGTGGTTTATAGTGTTTAGATCTAAGGGCTTTCGTTGGTGGGTTCGGAACTGTAAAAATTTTGTTTTTTTCAGATTTATTTCTAAATTATTGTCCTCAAGCCATTGCTTTGTGTCAGAAAAGGGTTTAAATGCATTGTAGTCAAGTTTTGAATTGCTGCTAAAGAGTAGTGAGACATCGTCTGCAAATAGGATACTTGGGACATCTATTATTTTTGGCAAGTCGTTATGAGACGAGCAAGTCGTTCGCCTGATAGTAAGCGCCATGTCTGCCTAAAACTTTAATAGCATGCAAAGCGCTGCGTAGCACTACATTGCGCTCATCACCCCGAGACATCAGATATTAAGTCTCATATGCCCAGTAATTTCACTAACACATAGTACAAATAATCTGTACAAAATTAATAAAATAAAAATACGTAAAAAATACTTCAATTATCATGACATGAAAGATAAACATATCTACCCATCTCTTTCTCACAGTCAAATCGAATTCGGGGTCAGAGAAGAAATGAAAAAACTGACTCTACTCTCTGCTTCGGATTGATACACCCACTAGAGAATAATGAATTACAATTTAGTTGTTTACTAATATCTAAATATTTTTAATAAAATAAAGATGTCGATATCACGACAGAAGCCGGGTCTTAGTCATTTTAATCCTAAAACACTAAAACCTCTCAGCATTTTAGAGCTTAGTGCTTTAAATTTTTGTCATCCCATATATAACCTTATTCAGGGAGTAAAAGTTCATACAAAGATACTGGATGAAAATAAAAACGGAGGAAATAGGATTTATCCAGGAATATTATTGTAACCTGTAAATTTTTAAATAAATACGAGGCAATTTATTTAGCCTTAATGAGATATTTCATCACCATCATCATCTTCAGCCCATTATTTTCCCACTGCTGGGACACGGGCCTTCTCTCATAGAGAGAGTATGAGATATTCGGTTACTATTAAGTATTCTGTGGTACTGAAAACGTGAAACATCAATCTAAAAGTATGTACAGATTGGATAACTTTTTACGAGGAAATCTCTGTGACTTGCAGCGAACGTTTCCAACGGGAAGTCGACGTACCTTTGCATGTACGGGTCGGTACGAGTCTCGTATTATTCGAAAGCACTCAAAACAGTCCATTCCACACTCCAGACTCGCCCGAAACGCCAATTTAGCTGCGCATAACGATCTCGCTTTACGATCGAATATGGGCCATAGCTCGTAAAACTCAAAACTTTCATCTCAATTTCAAAACCTCAGCGTCTAAATACACCGTCGGAACAGTTACCTTCGTCCTCCTGCCCTTTACGACGAGATACCACTACCACCTTAACGAGCGTAATCGCAAACAAAAACGACCTTTACACCTCACGACTTAAGTTCGGAGCGAAACGCAAAAAGTCGAAGCGAAACCTGTAACCGGTTTTATAAGAACGAGCTGTCCTACTACCGAACTACGCAAAGCTTCGTGTAAATGTATATTGCAGTATAATACGATAAGCTAGCTTTATTTAGAAAATATAAATTATTTATAAGAGCTTAGATATTTCTCCTGTCGTTAGTTTGTACGAACAAGTACCTACCTACAACTTTAAATACTACCCTAAAAGATGAAGAATTCAGTTTTACAACGCTAACACGAAAAATTATTTTTGCTTGCAATGGCTCATACTAGGTCACTTCCCTCTCATAAGGTTGGTGTAGTAATAACTGGTTTATAAGTTGTCTTCGTCAACTGCTTGTAAGGGTTGATCAAGTTAATTACTAAGACACAGCTACAACAGAACTCATACCTATCATTACTTCTCGCTGAAACCTAGGAACCTAGGTCATGACTCTTAACCAGCTATGTATATACATTCGTTTTAAGAATAAACTGAATTCAATTGAGTCTTATTATTAAGAAATAAATAAATACGCACGTAAATACATACTTAGATTATACACATGGATCTTGGCCTTTAACTAGGATTTCAAAGTCAAAGTCAAGTCAAATATCATTTATTAAATAGGCACAAAAGTGCACTTTTAAAGGTCATAAACACATAATACAAATAAAAAATGTTAAAAATTGTAACTTATGTTAACATGACTTTGAATAAAATGTAAGTTTGTTTACCCATTTCTTTCCTATACTCAAATTGAAGTGTTGAAAAGAAATGCGAAAACTGACTCTACCAGTGCTTCGGAAATACGCCCGCTAGAGAAGATAGCACCAAGAAACTCTGCGAGGATGTCTTTTTTCAGCACAGTTACGTATAAATTATAATTAACAGAATGTAAAACAAGAAATGCGAGTGAGATGTCCCATAGTCATAGTATCAGTAACAGAAAAGTGTAAATAAAATATAAGTAGGTATGACAATAGCAGTAGGAGTGACTAGAACAGACCAGTCCCCGCAAGCAGCACCCGTTCACGAGTATGACTTGTGGACCAGCCATCACCCCCCTCAACCATATTGGAGGGAAGGGAGTGACCCGACACACAGAGCCGCCGCAAGCAAAGACATTTGAGTGAGCATGACTGTAAAACCTAGTCACTTCCAACTCAAATACAATTCTTATAGCTTTATTTGAATGACTAACTAAATTAGACATCTCACATAGCATTGTACAATCCAAGAAGAAATGAAATATAAACATCATGCACACACTTTCCTGTATCAAGAGAACTAGGAACTACGAGGACTATTGTCCGACATCATCTAGACTTAGATCCGAAACAATAATAAGTATTTGCGCATTTTTTTTCTACGCACAAACATTTGTCTTGTAGCGGGAATCGAACCTAACCCAACCACTTCACCACAGAAGCTAACATCATTGTTTGTCTTTTTTAATTAAAGGACTGAATGTCATAACTTAAAACGTTCTTGATCTTAAGTGACTTCAATAAACCGAGCAAAATATTCAATTAAAATAACAACAAACTTACAGAGTTACATGTATGAATTCAACTACTTGAACTAGATAATATTTATTTCTCTGCTTTCTAAGAAAACAGCAACAAAATATAAAACCTCTCAACCAAGCTTGCAAGCTCAGAAGTGCACGACCGGGAATAGAACCGAAACCTCGGTCACGACTCTTATCCAATAAACCATCGCGGCTGCCCCCTCGGCCACTGCCGTGTGCTAATAAAAACCGGTCCCGATCGCCTTTAAACCATACGATTTTGAGTACCTAGTACCTACCGGAACTCGAGTTTGAGTTACATTACGAGTAACTCGGGTTTCAGACAGAACTTGAATCAAGTGTGTACGGTAAAGTGTAAACTGTTCCTGGAATGATTTAGATTTGTAACTTGTTTTTAAAAACAATTATATAAATTAAAGTAAGCTAATTGTATAATGGAAATTGTGGTAAATCAGCGAAAACCTTACTTAATCTGCTGAAGAATTATTCAGCGTTTGACAAGTCAAAGCATTTAGAAGATTATTTCAAAGGATGAAATATTCTTTTACCCGCTTTAGTATTCGGTAGTATAGTTACTCCCTCGGAAACAGTTTTAACACAAAAAGATGCTATATCCAATTTCAGGGCCTAAAGTATCTACGCACCAAATTTCATCAAAATCCGTTCAATCGTTATGACGATAATTGGCAACAAACAAGTACAAGTAAGATTCAAATAACTTGTAAAAAGAATAAATTCTCGAAACTAGAAGAACAGAAAAAGTTTTTTTAAGGATTTTTTTTAGATGACTGCGCTTTTCCCTCATGATTTCCCTATATGATTTCATGGAAAGAGACAAACATGTTGATGTACTTAAAATTATAATGAAATACTAAAAAATGTATTTACAATATTCTTACTTTAATAACAGTAAAAAATATATCAAAAAGATTTATCCGTCCTGCTGACCGTAATTTAAAAAAATTATACATTTCACCAGCGTTTTCAATGGCATTACATACACTACAACAAAAATAATATTAAGCATGAACATTATAAAGATCTAGGTATAATATTATTTATCTCCACATTTATCAGTTCGTAAAAATTACATATTGACAGAGTCCGTTAATTCGCAAGTGCTATTTTACGGCTATTAAAATGAAGGGAAATGGTTAGCATGGCCATGCACATCAGTTCATGCGTCAAGTAGTTGCATAATCGTGTCTTTGCGTGTAAAAGCTCTCACTCGATCACACTACTGAGCTACGCAAAACGTGTTTCTAATACGTTTCGAGCCAGAATTTATGCGCGTCGTTTTTGGTTTCTGGTTATTCGATACAAATGACGAATAAATCTCTCTAGATATTGCAATCGAGTGATATAAAGGTCTGTAGAAAGACGTTTTAATGACGTAGTGTCAGTTATTCTGCTGTCAAATAGTATTGTGCATTACTGTCTCGGTGTGAATGGTACTGTCGCCGGCGAAATTACTGGGCATCTGCTATTTGAAAGCCGATATCTCATAGTACTGTTCACTCACAAAGGCGCGCCCGTCCACAGCAGATTCATTATAGATATGCATTTGTAAGCGTAAAGCTGCTTATAAGATGTCTAAATGTGTGTGTAAAGACTTCCAGTACAGATACTTACAGATACTTAAAGCAAATGCAAAATATGTTGTAGGTTGTCGCTACGCATTACAATTACAACATTCGTTGTAAATAGTAGAATGCGCCTTCGTGAGTGAACAGCTCCCTGCTGCTCACTCGTGTAAATCGAACATCGATCCCGATCCCGAGACTGTTCTAAGGAGAAAAACACACACTGTTCGTACATAGAAGTTACATAGAAGACAAAGATGCTTGGAACATTCCACTTCTCCAATGATACTAGAAACAAAAAGTAGTTGCCGGCTTGTCGGTATTTCACAGGATACATCACGGAGAGTGTACAATGGAATAATACGAGTTAATTCCTCCATCTCCTTTCTACCATCGGAGAACAAGACGTCCCAACTCGGCATCCGTTTATGGTTGACGTTCCTGCCAGAACAAAGCGTTTCGCTTCAACTTTCATAATGCGAACAGGTAAAGAATGGAACACCTTACCAGCGTCTCTGTTTTCAATTCTTATAATCTAGGTGTCTTCAAGTCCAGAGTGAATCAGTATCTTCTAGGCAAGCATGATCCACCAACCCGCACTGGGCCAGCGTGGTGGATTATGACCCATACTCTCTCTATGAAAGAAGGTCCTTGTCCCAGCAGTGGGAACAAAAATGGGATGATGATGATGAAGCATGATACATCGGCCACCGAGCCATCACTTCGGTCAAATGCTTGCCTATCTAGTAATAAAAAAATACTAATTATTTCACTGATTTATATATATCCAGCCGAACACACTAATTAATTTATAAAAGCTATCAAAACCGTATCTAATCTCTTAGCTTCTCCGAAGATGGGCAAATATCACGAGCGACCGCCTCCACAACACTAAAATAGCTTCTTAGAAGTCGTAATCAGCCGTATAAAGCAAGTTATGGTTAATAACTCGGTTAATTAACTGGTTCCCGTTAAATCTGTACCTAGTATCTACCATTGGGTGATGAGCGGTCACCGGGAAATCGGTGATTTGAACGCCTGCTTAACGCTTTAGTGGATCAGATATTTAAGTATAGATATTGGTTTTTAAGTTTAAACTTGTAAGTAATTTTGTTATGTAATTGAGTGGTGAGAGGAACAAGTCGTTCGCCTGATGGTAAGCGCCACGCTTGCCCATAACAATTGCAGTGCCATCCAGAACTTTGAATACCATAAAAGTACTGCGTATATACCACGGCATTGCGCTCATCACCCCGAGACATCAGATATTAAGTCTTATATGCTCGCTGGCTACAATGCCCTTCAAACCGGAACACAGTAATGCTTGCGCACTACTGCTTGGCGGCAGAACAACTGGCAAAGCGATGGTACCTACCCAGATGGCTTCCCGCATACGAGAGACCTACCATGAACACATTTTTATTTATTATTATTTAAAGCCTAAAGTCCCACTGCTGGGAAAAGGCCTCCCTTTCATTCTTCACCGTTTCACGGATTTCAGCTATTGTAGTCCAGTCTTTCATAAAGGAGTCCAGGTCATCCCGCCATCTCCGTCGAGGTGTGCCGCGGGGCCGTCGGCCGTTGTTAGGGAACCACTCTGTTGTTATTTTGGTGGGTAAGTTCGGTTTACTCCAAGGATACTGCGCACATTTATAAGTTTTTTTTAAACGGGCGAATGCCTTTATTGCTGAAAACAACTCTAAACTCTACTTACTAAAACTAAACTAACTACTTACAAGGAGAAGCGATTGGACAACCCATAGACCATAAAAGTTTTATAAGTTATTTTTGGGAGGCTTATCACTGTTTCGCTATTTCATCCTCAATTTGATTCATCATGCGTAGTACTGCGTAATTGTTAGTTTTCTTTGGTACTGCCACGTGACAGCCAGCTTATGTCTGAAGACCGCCATGATGTGTGAACTCATTGATGCGTAATCATTGATCGTTTTACATTTATGATACATAAAAGTAGCTACTTTCCGATAACCTGACATCTGATAATTTCGGTCTGAAGGGCATTGTAGCTAGCGAAATGACTGGGCATTATGAGAATTAAAAGCTATTGTTTTAGGGTGACGAGTGCAGTGCAGTACAGCGCAGGATTTTGCAAAACCAAGTTCCGGGTGGTGCTGCAAATGTTATGGGCAGGCGTGTTGCTTACCTTCAGGTGAACGATTTGCTAGTCTCGTCACACAATAAAAAGTTTGTTACAGCTACAGCAGACTGTGCCAGCGTTTGACCACGATCGCACCTGACCGAAAGTGACGATGTGGTCGAAGATGTAGCACGCTCATCCCGTGAGTTCACTCTTGATTTAAAACACAGATTGTATTTTATGTGGAAACAGACGACTACAAGGCGTTCCTTCCCGAATCATCAAATAAACACGTTTCCAATTAATCTGCAAATGACACAGCCTGAGGTTCGAGGGTCTAGATCAGTGGTACTTAACCTTTTAGTGATGACAGACATTTGACAAAATCTCTGTCTTGGAATGGACCACCAACTTTTTGGAGGTAATATACAGTGTAAATGAATAAAAGGCTGTTCTATCTATAAATAAAACACGCATAAAATTGTTCAAAGCCAACAGTATTGTAATTTTTTTTATGAAAATTTTACATTTCTGAGATAAAAAGTATAATATTTAATGGGATTTTTGTTACTGCATACTTTTTACTAACCTCTGAATCCTTGGTTCAGTGCCACTCAAAGCTAAGCTCTAGATGATTCACAAAAAAAATTAAGTCAAACACCGATTTCGATCGCTTTTACACATGTCTTGTGATCGGTTGGTATTTGTCTGTGGAATTATCGAACTTCTTTATAGTCCGCGGTGATTTTCCTGTACGCCAGCCTATAATTAATAAAATTAAATTTCACCACAATACATTTCTGGTTATAATTTTAATGTATTCTTTCTCAGAAGGGGGTGACAAGGTCACTATGTGACAAGGTCACTATGTGACAATAATCCTTCCCAAATAATAGAAACTAGATGCACCCCGCAGTTTAACCCTAAGATTCCCAGGATAAAAGTCTATGTTCTTTTTCAGGACCTAAAGTACCTACATACCAAATTTCATTCAAATCCGCTTAGTGGTTTTTGCGTGTCAAACATCCATTCATCCATCCACTCTCACAAACTTTTGCATATATAAAATTAATAGGATTACAATTGATATTGATTATTGATATTTAGAAACAAAAAACAAAAACCGACTACAAGACTATAGGTACAGTACCTATATCTTACCTATACCTTTTTGATTTTGTTGATTTTTTTCAAAAAGTGCTGAATCAATTTCGATATAATTGGGACCATGTCTGAAGTATGACCTACCAAACTAAAAAAGAATCTTCAAAATCAATTCATAATTGGCGGAGTATTCGCGCAACAAACATAAAAAAAAACACAGCCGAATTGAGATCTCAATTTCGAAGTCCGTTAAATAGCAATATATATAGCGTTAAATAATAGGCCATAAGTATCTTATTACTCTTTACTAGTACAAATGATAAGTTGACAACAGTCGAAGCTGTGAGTCAAAGTCCAATCATAAGTAGGCAACAGTACGTGCATAATGATAAACCAATAATAATAGGTACGCAACTGAACACGAACGTAATAAAAACTGGCTAACAACACAAGTGACTCAGACGTAACATAACACCTATAACTATTACTGTGCATGATGTAGAGAGCGCTGGAATAGGCTTCTCTGTATGAATTATGGAATTCATATTGTAGAAAAGTAAATTTTATTAAAAGCATACTATACAGTTAGTAATTACATAGAAGACAAATATGCATGGAACATTCCGCTTCTGACAAGTAGCCAATTCAGCGAGGCTACGCCGCCAGCATTTTGGGCACGTTGCCGGACGACGGGTGTCGGTTGAATTATCTGTAGGCCATTCAGTTGGCTCAACCGATACCCGGCATGTACATAGTATTTAATATCTTTTAGTTTAGTTTTATTTAGTTTTTAACCAACTTCAAAAAAGGAGGAGGTTCTCCGTTCGATTGTATTATTTTTTATTTTTTTTTTATGTTTGTTACCTCAGAACTCCGTCATTTATGAACCGATTTGAAAAATTCTTTTTGCGTCGGGTTCAGTATAGCTACGAAGTGGTCCCATATAAATTTAATCGATATGTGACCTTGGACTTCGAAGATACATTGAAGTCGGTATTGGTTTTTTTCTAAAAATTAATTATTTATTAATTTATTAAGCCTTTAGTTATATTATATTAAGTAGCCAACTGGCACATAAGAAACATAATATTGTCAAAAACAAACATATAATATTGTACCAGAAGTTATAAAAAAATGCCTTTCAGTTTCTTGCTGTAATGAAATGAAATGAAATCATTTTTTTTTTATTTGCTATACATGTTGGTACATAATTTAAAGATGTTATTTTAAATACGATTAGATCTAAAACACATAGTCAATTATTAGTGACATGCAAATATTAAATAAATAAAATAACAGTTTAATAAAATTTATAAGTCAATTTCATCCCGAATTACATTATTATTTTTATATTTAAGTTACAATGTCACAAATTACAATGACAATTGAAATTAATTAACATAATATGGATTTGATTGCAATAAAATGTCTAAAATATATAATAAAATTGTAATTCTAAAATAATCATTCTTTGACATAAATACAATAAAGTATGTAATGTCAATCAAATCATACAAACCTGGGTATAACTTTTTTTCTGGCGTATCTTCTGAGTTGTGGTTTTTTTTTCCCATACAGTGGTAGAGTCATTGTAATAATTCACGCTCTTAAGTGCGTCTGTGATGCAAAAAATTTAATAAAGAACTTTTGAACTTTGAACTTTTCCTTCAAAATCAATTAAGAAACGAAAGAAGAAAGAAAATAATTTATTTAGAATAGAAAGCCTTTCCATTCCACTCTACATCTTCGTCCACACACAAACGCTTTAACGCATCTCTATCGGCCGTGAGTCATTCTCCGCTCTACCGGCCACCGATTTACATTGCCTCAGTAAAAACGTATAAAAAATTAAGATTTCAATGCGATCCAAAGGAAATGCTTCATGACTCATCTCTAGTGGCAATGAAACTTATATGTTACATTTTGTTATTATTAATTTAATGTTAACCTCACGTATTAGAAGTGATAATAGGTTGACTCACTTTAATAGGTGTTTACTAAAAATATGTTTTGATACAAGAAGGTTGGTGTGAGGTGGCGCAGGATAGAGACGGCTGGAGAGACTTGGGGGAGACCTTTGCCCAGCAGTGGGACAGCATAGGTTAATATATATATATATATATATATATATATATATATATATATATGTTTTGATATTAGTTTTGCGTTCAGCAATTTTTGTAATAGGTATTGTTTGATAAGAAGTGCTCATGAAGACTCGTGGTAGGTCTCTCGTATGCAGGAGGGTGTTTGGGTAGGTACCACCGCTTTGCCAGTTATTCTGCCGCCAAGGAGTAGTGCGCAACCATTACTTACAACAACAAACAACAATAATTCCTTATGTGTTGTGCAGTAGCGTATAAAATACTTAGTTATAGTGTTATATTTATGTATATATGTTAGTCTGTAAGTTATATATTCTATGGGCCTCTGTTAATTTTACTTTATTGTACATTAATACTGCCTGAAATAAATAAATAAATAAAATAAATTACTGTGTTCTGGTCAGAACAGCACTGTAGCCACTGAAATTGCTGGGAATATGGGACTTAATATCTGATGTCTCGGGGTGATGAGCGCAATGAAGTACTTTTTATGGTATTAAAAGTTCTGGGTGGCAATGGCATGGCAATTGCTATGGGCAGGCGTGACGTTTACTATCAGGCAAATGGCTTGCTTGACTCATTACTCATTTCCATAAAAAAAGTGCTCTTGGTGTTCTCAATTTAATAAAAAAATAAAATAAATTAATGATAAAACGTAGGTACCTTCAAAGATTCGTAAAGGTTTTTATTAGTAATATTTAAGACGAAATATTGTACTTATGCTACTTCCCCTTTTGATAGGGGGGAAGTAACCACCAAACAGTAGTGCGCAAGCATAACTGTGTTTTAGTTTAAAGGGCGCTGTAACTAGCGAAATTACTAGCCATATGAGATTTACTATATGATGTCTCGGGGTGATGAGCGCAACGAAGTACTTTTTATGATATAAAAGTTCTAGCACAGCATTTTTTATGGGCAGACGTGGAGTTTACCATCACGCAAACCACATAGTCGACGAATCTGTCATTCAGCGGCTCTTGTCACATGTCCTTGAATTTTTGTGATCAATTCATGATCATACCGGTTTCCTCATGATGTTTTCCTTCACCGTTTTTAGAGCGAGTGTTAAATCCGCACATGACGTAAGAAAGTCAGTAGTGGGCCAGCGGGATTCGAAGTCGGGGGTGTCAGATCTAAAGTCACCCGTGTATTGCAATATGTATCAATCCCCACAATACCTGCCATTAACCTATTGACTAATGAGACCGCCTTTTGTACTTAAAAAAACCTTATTTAAATGTTTAAGATGTCTCTTTCTAGCTTATTTGTTAAAATTGTAACCTTTGTGTATATTTTGATTACTTTTGTTACCTATGTATTTGTTTATATATTTATCTTGTGTTCGTCTCTCATTTGACTTCACGGTTATAGGTTGCGACTGATATCAGTACTAAGGTATTTATCACCCATTATACTATAATTATATTATGTATTTATATTATGTTACATGTGTTATCCTTTTCTGTTATATGTTTAGTACAGTATTATTTGTTATGTGTAGTATAGTGTTGTGGTTTAATGTAGTGTTGCGTGTTTCTGTCTGGAATAAATGTATTTTTTTTATAAGAAAGTATGTTCAAAATGTAATTCCTTCTTAAGTGCAACAAAGTGTTTTCTATTCAATTCGTTTCTATAAAGTTAAGAAGTTTCACACAAAAATTTGTAATCTAAACGAATATGACACATAATCTAAAACCACAGAAGTTATCAACCTATTAGCGCTTATCGGCAATCAACAGTCACCAGTCCGACTGGTAGCTGACTCACTGATCGTATCGGGCTTTCACCCAGTTTGTAGGATGCAGGTCAGAACCTGTTGGGACATGGAAATACGCAATAGTAGGTATGATGGACACATACAATATTTGTGTGGTTTGAAAAGTTTTAGTATTTGAGATAGAGGGGAAACGCCACGTCGGGAAGAGAAGAAAGTCGTGGCTCAGGAATGTTCGAGGGTAGACCGGAATCGCCAGCGTAGAAGAGCTATTTCGTCTGGCGAGAAATAGAGGAGAATATTCGGAGCTGACGGCCACCTCCAGTAGTGGAGAGGCACCGCAAGAAGAAGAAGAAGTTTTTGAGCAACGTTATTGTTTTTGTTTTGTCTTTATTTTAGTTATTTTAGTTTTTTCAGTGTAATTTTGTGTGATGTCTGGAATAAACACCCTCTCAGGGTCCTTGTACATACTTACTATGATAGCATATGAGAACTCTGTTTAATTTAATTTGACTTAAATAATATAATTAACGTACAATGAATGCAATAAATAAATAAATATATTTTCTTTCTTTCTCTTCTTTCAACGGCAGAGATGTTTTGCAAAGTCTTGCGCGGTACTGCACAGCGTTGCGAATGAGTGTGACTATTGGAGCGCGTGCAACTTTCGATCCGACGCACCCAAGTTCGAATCCCGCTGGCCCGGTACCACTGACTTTCTTAAGTTATGGAAGGATTTAACACTCGCTCTAAAAACGGTGAAGAAAACATCGTTAAAAAATCGGCATGTTCAAAAATTTATCACAAAATTAAGGACATTTGACATCCACCAACCCGCACTGGGCTAGCGTGGCAGATTATGGCCCATACTCCATATAAGAGAAGGCCCGTGTCCCAGCATTGGGAACGTGATGGGCTGATGATGATGACAATAAAGAGTATTTTTATTTTATTTGACATTTTAACTTAGTAGGTTTAGTACTTAAATTTCTTACCAAACACTCTATAACGACTTTAATAGTCAGTGAAACACCTAGTGGAACAACATAGTTCATTTTGAACGCAGTTACGTGAAATTCATCGTTTTTTAAGGAACATTTATAGTCATAAGCAGGTGTGGCCATAATCGTCAGCCGAAGTATCTACTGATGAATACTTTACTAATAAACAAGAAATATTCTATTTGGGAGTTATATATTGCTGAAATAATAATAATAAAAAATACGCCCAACCATCACATACATAGATCCTGGCCCCTAACTAAGATTCCTTGTGTCTGGGGAACCAGGAACTATGAGGACCATAGCCCCACAACACCCAGACGCGAAACAAATGCTTGCGCTTTTTTTATTTGCACAAACGTTTGTCCTGTCGCGGGAATTGAATCCGCAACCTCCTTGGTGTATGAGATTTGGGCCAACCTGCCCAACCACACCACAGAGGCTGTCAATGTTTTGGCTTTTCAATGATGTTCAGGAAGAGAGAAATTCCGAAATCCTTAACCGTTGAGGCTTACCATAAGGTTTCAGATTTACGATATAACATCCCGTTTCCCGCATTTCAACCGAGATGAAGACATAACTTTACCAGAATTTATTACGAAATCCAACACAAAAGTACCAACACAGTAGTATGACTGCAAAAAGAGTGAAAAGCAAGTTTAATTTATTCAGTAGCAAGTGTGTGACTGCCACCGTTCCTTATGCAAATCGTATTGTTATTTACGACCAAGGGGTTGGCCAAAGACTAATAAAATAAATTAAACAGACACGACATAATGCAGTTTTTAATTTAAGAGCTCTTTAACGACGGTCTCGGTGCAATATTGGAGGGAGTGGAACTCATTTTCATCAGACGACGTGATTATGCTTAGAATAATAACTAATATATTTTTTATATAAGTATATATTTTATAATAAGGCTTATTTTATGTCTGTGTATGTGGTAATAATAGTATATACTATAGGTATGTATCTTTTGAGGCAATAATTAAGAATATTTAAAAATGTCCACTAGGCACTTTACTTCACCGATACCATATTGTCTTGCACGTCCTAAATGACTGGGAGAAAATGCTATCTAGTATTAAGTCCTATGTACAAACTGTTTTGTGCTAAAGTTAAGATAAATAATATTGTGTTATTTTATACATTTCACCAACCACCACTAGCCACCTCTAGGTTCAACTGTCTCCTCATAAGCTTTTTTGAGAATGTGTATACACACATCCATACAAACAAAATGCAGACAAGTACAGACCGCCACGAAAAAGTTGTACGCATGTGTAAACTAAGCCATATATGGCTTAGTTTAAGTAAATTTCCTTCAAGTGCAAGTTCAATCGTTATTATTCTAAGGTTTAGGAATGTTTTTATTTTAAGGTTGGATGGCAAATGAGAGGGACAAATGACGTACAGCTCTTTTTATTATGGAACATCAATATTTTGTAGATATTAATGCCTTTATTACGGACTAGCGACCCGCCCCGGCTTCGCACGGTTATTATACATATAAACCGGAAGGTTTATATGTATAATAACCAACAGTAATTGAAGAGGAATCTTCAATCACTCTATCTATTAAAAAAAACCGCATTAAAATCCGTTGCGTAGTTTTAAAGAATTATAAGCATACATAGGGATATAGGGATATAGGGTCAGAAAAAGCGACTTTGTTTTATACTATGTAGTGATAGTGATAGTGATGATTAGCAGGGGGTCGTGGTCAATGGCGTGCAATTGGAGAGGCCTATGTCCAGCAGTGGATAGGCTGCGATAGGCTGATGATGATGATGATGATAACGGATCTAAGGGACGTACTGACATATGCTTTGATGATGATGTTGTATTCTTTATCCTGTTCATATGAGCCACATTCTGTTGATAATATAGTTTTATGGATACTAGTAACCCACTTCTGCTTCGCACGGGTGCGAATATGTTATATTATACATCTAAACTTTCCTCTTAATATTAAGTAATTGTTGTGTGAAAACCGCATCAAAATCTATCAAGTTAAAGTAATAAGCAAATGAGCACACAGTTGTGGATGGCTTTGTTATATACTATTAAAATAAGATATAGAGATTGATTTGATTGATATGTTAAGTCTCATAATGCCCATCTGTAATTTCACTGGCTACAAGAACACAGTAATGCTTGCGCACTACTGTTTGGCGACAGAATAACTGGCAAAGCGGTGGTAGGTCACACACAGATACACAGACGGCCTCTCACATACGAAAAACATACCACGAATACTGTATTCTTAATAAAATGTATTAATTAATTAATAAATAAAATTCAATTTATTAATAAATTTTATTTAGAATGCCGTATTCTTAAATCTATTATTAATTAATAAATAAAATTCAGTGAGTATAAAATCACGAAAGCATATTTGGATTGTCAATTTATTTAAGCGTAATATTTTATTTATAATTGAAATTCTTGTTCAGCAATCCTAGACGCCAGACAAGTCTTACGCCATAAAAAGGTCCAGTGAGAAAATGTTCCCCCTCGTTATCAATAAAACTAGATTTAAACGCTCGTCTCGTCTGTTAGTAACGCTTTCACGTATTACTGGACTAAAGGATAATAATCTTGAACGTGGAGACAAAATAAAATCATTTCGACTGGTCCTTTAAATTCTTTATCACCACCAACTTCGCCACAACAAGATTTAACGGAATGTCAACCTTGAGTTGAAAGCTATAACGGCTTGGGATAAGCATTTTAAGTTGGTAAAAATTCAACGATAAAAACACGACAAAATAGAAGCAAAAAATAGGACAGTATTTACAAGCGTTTCCAAATGAATGACTCTCCAAAAATCATCTGGAGTTTTGATGTGGAATGAACTTAAGATTGAATATGGTAATGCTCGGTTGCTTCTTTTATTTGAGGTTTATTTTTTAGTAAATATTGTTTGTAGTTTGTGGTAAGTTTATTTGACGCGTCGAATCTTAATATGTCGCAAATGACCTTATGAAACAATTAGCACAGAATCCCACTAATATTATGAATACGAAAGTTTGTAAAGATGGATGGATGGATGTTTTTTATTTTATCATGCAACAAGTAGTAATACATTTTCGATCCCTCTATTCATCAATCCATCCATCCTCATAAACTTTCACATTAATAGTATTGGTAATAAGGATTGAATAGTAAGAAGAAGAGCAAGTGACCAAAAAATACCGGTGGTTAGACAACGATAAAACAATAGCTTCTTTTTTTATGGAACGAGTGATGAGACAAGCAAGTCGCTTACCAGATGATAAGCACTGCATTGCGCTTATCACCTGGAGACATTAAATCAATTCAATTCAAAAGTTCTTTATTTCAATTTTGTCGTCACAGACGCACTTATGAACGTCAATTATTATAATTAATTTTTAGAAAAAAAACAAAAACCGACTTCAATGTATCTTCGAAGTCCAAGGTCACATATCGATGAAATTTATATGGGACCACTTCGTTGCTATACTGAACCCAACGCATATTATCTTAATCGGTTCATAAATGATGGAGTTCTGAGGTAACAAATATAAAAAAAATAAAAAAAGTACATAGAATGTAGAACCTCCTCCTTTTTTGAAGTCGGTTAACAAAGACTCTACCACTAAATCTTATCTACCAATATTGTCTCATATGCCCAGTAACTTCGCTGGCTACAATACCCTTCAAACTGGAACACATAAATACTTGCACACTACTCCTTGGTGGCAGAATAACTGGCAGAGCAGTGGTACCTACCCAGATTGCCTCCTGCACACAAAAGACCTACCACGCGTATAGTGTGACATAGTTCTATTAAACACTTCAATTATAATCCAGCATGTCATCCGAACATCTCAAATGATTTGGCAGGTGTCTACGTGTCCACATTGTCCAACAATTGAACCAGTTTCTATTATAAGCTCAGGCAATTAGTGTAATTGGTTTCGATTTAAAGACAAGAGCTCGCTTTGTTAAGGAGTAGCTTTTAAACGGCTCCGTCTGTAGCATAGTTGCTGTATACCTACCACGTATCAGTCGGAACAGCTACAGGTACTTTTATTTACAGAACGGGTTAAAAAGATTCACTAGTGGTAGGTTTCTTGTATGCGTGAGGCTGTCTGGGTGGGTACCACCGCTTTGCCAGTTTTTCTGCAGCAGTAGTGCGCAAGTATTACGGTGTTCCAGATTGAAGGGCGCTGTAGCCAGCGAATTTCTGGCATTATGAGACTTAAAAGCTAATTGTCTAAGGTTGACGAGCGCGGTGCAGTAGATTTTGTTAAACAAAAGTCTGGGTAGAGCTGCACGTTTTATGGGCAGGCGTATTGCTTATCGTAAAGACTGTTCTAATGAGAAAAGCATACTATACTGTACGTAATTATATTGAATACTAAGATGCTTGGAACATTCCACTTCTGCAAAGTAGCCAACTGGTAGGTACCTAAGAAACATAACATTGTAGAGAACCAAAAAATTGAAATAAAATCTCTATAAAAATGCCCCTCAGTTTCTTGCCGTATCTTCTGAGTAGTGGTTCTTTTCCTAATACGGTGGTAGAGTCATTGTCATAATTGACGTTTATAAGTGCGTCAGTGATACCAGAACTGATTAAAGAGATTTTGATTTTGATAAAATTAATGTGGGACCACCTTGAAATTATACTGAACCCAACGCAAAGAATTTTCCAAATTGGTTTATAAATGACAGAGTTCTGAGGTAACAAATATAAAAAAAAGTATGCAATCGAATTCAGAAGCTCCTTTTTTTAATGTTCGCAAAAAATGTTTTTTTTTGTTCTGGCTAAACAACACAACAAACCTCACATACACACAAAGTAAAAATGTTAAACATCTAATGAGGGATATGTTAAAAATTAATGACGTAGGTGTACAAAGCGGTTGGAAAATGTGCCTTTGTAATAGAACCCTGAATCCTCTAATTAGTATAAAATCTACAACTCAAATCGCCTGAAGATGTATTCTGCGATTGGCACCGATTCCTCAAACAAAAAATATCCATATTTTGTTTTGGTGCTTCTTGGAATAAATAATATTAGTAGCTCTTACTATCCTAGGTGTTTTTTGTAACGCTTAATAGATCTATGTTTGGTCACTATCTCGCCTGATGTGAAGCGATGATGTGACCTAAGATGGAGCACATAGATCTAGAGAGATCTAGAGTTAGATCTAGAGTTAGATCTAGAGTTAGATCTAGAGTTAGATCTAGAGTTAGATCTAGAGTTAGATCTAGAGTTAGATCTAGAGTGTCATCATTCGTCTTCGTCACCGACCTACATCATTCAACTACTGAACATAGATCTCTCCCAATTCACGCCACTGAAGCCACTGACCCCGATCTTCGACTTTCCTTCTCCATTAATGTTACCCTGCGTTGGTACCTATCTATATCGTTATGACGATACACACTAGTGCACTAACACGTATACCACTACAAAATATTGAACATATTATATATGTACCTATATAATATATTACATATATGTTGTTACAGTTATAAGTTATAAGGGCTGCTGATAAGTTGGAAGTAGCAGCAAAGAAAGTAGGCCTTAGGATTAATTACGCCAAGGCAGAATACGTCCACGTGAGACGTTATAAAAACGTATGAATGGCCAGGGAGAACCTGAATGTTGGAGGTGCTACGTTTATGGGCGTAGATAGGTTTAAGTACCTAGGTTGCACTATAACGGATAGAAACACCAGGGAAGAAGAAATAGAGATCCGTGTCCAAAATACCCTTCGTTGTAGTGCAGCCTTACATAAGGTTTTGCGGTCCAAGCTTCTCAGCAAACGCACGAAGATCCGCATTTATAAAACAGTCATAAGACCAATTATAATGTATGGCTGTGAAGCTTGGACGCTGACCCTGAAAGAAGAAAAGAAACTGCAAGTGACTGAAAGGAAGGTTTTAAGAAGAATCCTAGGGCCTGTGAAGAGAGAAGATGGAACGTGGAGGCTAAGGAAAAACAAAGAAATTGAAGATCTAGTGGCCGAGCCAAATATCATCGGCGAAATAAAAGCACACAGACTTCGCTGGCTCGGCCACCTCGAAAGAATGGGTGAGGATCGGGCTGTGAAGCGAGCGTATTTGGGACAGCCGAGTGGCCGACGACCGGTCGGCCGGCCCAAGTACCGCTGGAAAGACGAAATGGAGAAGGACTTACGTAAGCTCCAGGTCGAAGAATGGCAGGAGTTGGCGCAAGACAGACTAAAGTGGCGTCTTCTATTGTCGGAGGCCAGTCACTTTGGGTCACTGTGCCACCCTAGTTAGTTGTTACAGTTATTCTAACGCCAAGCACAAGCATTACTGTGTTCCGGTTTGAAGGGCATAGTAGCCAACGAAGTTAGTGGGCATATGAGACTTAATATCTGATGTCTCGGCGTGATGAACGCAATGCAGTGCTACGCAGTGCTTTTTATGGTATTAAAACAAAGTTCTGGGTGGTGCTGTTATTGTTCTGGGCTGGCGTATTGCTTACCAACAGGCAAACGACCAGCTCGTCTCGTCATTCGGTTACATAAAAAAAAAATCTGGCATTGCAATTGTTAAGAGCAGGCGTGGCTTACCATCAGGCAAACGAATTGTTCGTCTAACCATTCAGTTGCATAAAAAAATTCCGTCAACAGTATTCTCATGCATTTTATTTATATTTGCACGTGAAATGCGTCAGAAACTCATGGCAATTGCCCTAAATTGAATGTTCTTTTCTTTTTACTCCTCGTGTAAGTGTGTGGTCATCCTGGTGGTTAGACCACTTACAAGCCTCCAACATGACCTAACTACTGTTGTCCTAAAACAACCAGGACCGACAGCTTAACGTACCCTTCGAATCTTGATCCGCTCAGATGTAAACACCACACAAACGGTCAGCAATCCAAGTGGTGACCGCAGTGACCGTTCATAAAAACTAGGCAATGTTCGGTGCGAGCGCTAAAAATTTCTTTGAAATTTAATTCCAAATTCAAACTCAACCCAATCAATAACCCGGCGCTATGAGTTCTCCCCTTTACAAGCAAGACGGGCGTACAAAGTGATGTAACCATCTAAGGGTCATTAATTACGGCATACAAACGCTGAAGATTAACAATAAGATTATAGGGATATTGGCAGCAATTCAATTTGTAAATGCGTCGATTGTCAGGCGATTCGCGTACGGGTAGATTTAATTAATCTATGGCATAATTATGTGTCAATCGGAAGACTGATTGAACATTAATTTGTGTGGCATATTGATTATGAGGCTTGAGATCGTCTGAAATAGACAGATTAACGAACCGAACGATGAACGACCAGCTCGTCTCGTAATTCAGTTACATTAAAAAAATGTATTTGGGATTGAAAGTTGATAATAACGACGAAGGCTTCACTACAGTGGAGAAAAAGAAGCGTCGACCCCGACCGAGCTGCAAACAACGTGGCACCGCCTCGCGGCATCTACACTACGTGCTGTGGAGCCTACAGTATGCATCTACCTCTCCCGCGTGAACCCCGAAACATCAGGGGATGAAGTGTTGAAGTACATCAAAGAAACACTTCACGGACGGATCCAGGGACAGATAGCATTGCAACTTTTGAGGCTGGAGGCCGGCGGTGCATAAGAAATTGTTCCTGAATTCTGACTTCTGGCCTGTAAGGGTAGTATACCGGAGATACAGGGAAGGAGCGAAATTTTTGAACCCTGTGAAGTAATGTGTGTGTTATTTAATGTAATGTTATATTTTTGTATGTATGTTAGTCTGTAAGGTATATTATATTCTATGGGCCTCTGTTAATTTTACTTTGTTGTACTTTAATATTGCCTGAAATAAAGAGCTTAATAATAATACGAGTCGGGCCAGGCTAGACGCACAGTCTAGACTAGACTATGCTAGACGGTTGGTACTCAGAAATGTGATTGTTTCCCTCTAGGTATATTGATGATGGTGATTCATGTGTTGAAATTACGTTGGAATAAGAATATTTTATGTTGTTATTTTCATAATTTTCTTTGAAGTGCAATTTTATTGCGGTCACAGTGCTTGCCTATCCAATTATATTCTGTTTCACTATTAAAAAAAATATATTACATACGTACATAGATAAGGTCAAATTCAAGCTATAAAGATGGCCTATTGTGTAATGCAAAGTGGAAATAAGTAAGACTTGTGATAATGAATGCATTAGCGCATGCTAGGCGAAAATCTTAAGATCATATATCATAAAGTAATAATTAAATCATGTTAATTATTTAATCTTAAGGTTGATCAATGGAAGCATTGACGACAGATGACGTAGAATCGTCCCCGTAAGACGATATACGAAGGATAGAAGAAATATCGTTGCTCAAGCAGTTGGCTCGGTGGCCTAGTGGTTAAGACGTCGGGACGGTATTCCGAAGACGTAGGTTCGATCCCTGCCCGCGCAATATCATTTCTCTTCTTCCTAATTATTTAAAATCTTAAGTAGGACTTTATTCTGCTGTAGGTACTCACTAATTGTTATACAAGTTTCTAAATCGAGTTATTATAAAACCTGCTGCCGCTCACTGTAACTTACTCTAACTAACTGTTCCGCTCCGGGAATCGAACCTGACCCGTGCCGGATGACTTTGATAAAGTTTAAGCTATACCACACAGCGCTGTAGGTAACACTATCGGCCAGTCCATTTATCTTAATCTTTTCAATTGAATTAATTTGAAATTCACATCCAAAATAATTTCGAACTAGCTTTCAGTTAATTAAAATTCGTTTTCTTTTGCAACGAAATTTCGAACGTGTTAAAATGCTGCAAGGCTGAAATTGGCGCGCAAAATTTGACAGCTGCGTTCAGTGTTGTCATGAATAAAAATTTCTTTTTTAATAAATAAACGCTCGCGTGACTCCCGCAGATGGTTCGACGCTTATCTTTAAAAAAGAAAGTATATTGTGTTTAAATAGTGCAAAATAGTTTTTATAAGGTCACAGTTAATTATCTTATGTATCAGGCGTGTTTATCGCTATATTATCGTAATAATTCGAGAATGTCTGCCACTGACATATTGGGCAGGGTTGCATGATAAATAAATGGTTTATGAGTGAGGCAACCTTTCAATTTAGCGAGGTTACTGCGGTTGTATGTGTTGTTGTCAATTATTCCCTTTGGCAACGGAATTAACTATTTATTTATTTAAATAGAATTAAAGTGAACTTAATTCATATCCTGAATATTAAGATGAAATTGAAAAATGTGATTTTTAAAGTCAAACTGCTCTATACAGAAACAAAATCATAGAGTACAGTGTGTTTTTTTAGTTTTTGCAAGCGCAGCTTTCATGCCCAAATCAAATTTCAAGATATGGGCGATACCAAACAACAATAATTACAATAACAATAATTAGAAAACATTATACTCTCTGGAAATTCAGGTTTACTATGTAGAAAAAAATACTGTAAAATTATTATTTTTTCATTTAATTTAATTTATTATATAGAATGATTTACTTAATCAGATTATGAGGTAATTAATTATTTGAAATTGCTAAAATATCGGTTTTTTTTTTAATTATTTAAAACGGTGACATTAAGTCTCATGACAATTAAGCATTATAAATTAAAATCTTTCTTAGTTCTAAATACTCCAAAAACAAGCTTGTTATGTATTTTTTATGCAATTAATTAAAAATCCATTAATTTGACTATCGAACCATATATGTATACCCTACGAAGTGTATCATTACAATTGTTCATTAAAATAACAGGTGGCAGAGTGCGGCCGGTACTGGCCGCGGGCGAGTCGGACGTGCGTTCTCGTTCTGTTGCCCTTTGTGAACGGCGCGAGTTACAAGCGAAAGCGGAAAGGTCTCAATTTTCTGAACTAGATATTAAATTAATTATTTTTTTTATTGGTCATAGGCTTGCGTTTGACTGCTATCACACCTGTTGTTAAGTGCGTATGTGGTCGAAGATGAAGCACGCTCGCCTAGAAGCAACCTGTTCACTCTTGTCTTAAAGACACCTAGATTATAGCTATCTGAAAATACAGATGCCGGCAGAGAGTTCTACTGCTTGGCCGTTTGCATCATGAAGGAAGCAAAGCGCTTGGTGCGGGCAGGAGGGATGTCAACCATAAATGGATGACGGCTTACCGTACGTCTGGTCGTCAGGTGTTTGTTTATTTATGTGGTATTTTTGTTTATTTATGACGTTTAAAGTTACGTTAAAGTGGATATCAAATTATAAAAAAAAATGTTGCGCTACCTCACGTATTGTAAGGCACGCATTGAAATTTTTTTAATGTAACTGAATGGCATTGTAGCCAGCGAAATTACTGGGCATTATGAAACTCAACAGCTAATTGTTTCAGGGTGACGAGCGCAGTAAGCGCCGCGCAGGAATTTGCAAAACAAAGTTCTGGGTGGTGCTGTTATTGTTATGGGCTGGCGTATTGCTTACTATCAGGCCATGGACCAGCTCATCTCGTCATTCAGTTACATAAAACAAGTTTCATTCTTTAACGTTGTATCATATAAATTGACTAATCACTCCGACTAGAAATCATTTATTTTGTAATAAAGGTTTTTGACATCAAAGTTTAGCTTGACCTCACTATGTATGTACGTTTGTGTTATTATTTTTAGCCTAATGCTAGAATATTATGTACATAAATCATCATCATCAGCCCATCACATTCCCAATGCCGGGACACGGGCCTTCTCTAAGCTTCTCTAAGGGCCATAATCCACGACGCTGTCTCAGTGCGGTTTGATGGATGTCGCATGTCCTTGAATTTTTGTGATCAAGTCTTGCCTATGCCAGTTTCCTCACGATGTTTTCCCTCACCGTTTTTAGAGCGAGTGTTAAATCCGCACCTGACCAAAATCGGTAACGCGGGCCAGCGGGATTCGAACTTGGGTGCTTTTGATCGAAAGTCGCACGTGCTCCCACTGAGCCATACTCGCTCCCCATGTACAATACAATACAATACAATAACACTTTATTGCAAACCAAATAAAATAGATATAATTATGAAAAATAAAATAAGTCACAAAATACATCGTAGTTTTGGCGAACAATAGGCGGTCTTATCGCTTAGAGCGATTTCTTCTAGACAACCTGTCGATGGATAGAGCATGTACATTGCGCTTATGTACATTGCGTGTATAAAAACGCTGCCGCTTACATTCGTATCACAAAAGTGCTTTAACGGGGTTTAATACTATACGTAGACAAAGTGGTACTGGTTTATTTCACTAGACTTGGCTTTACCTCGGACCGGCTCAATTTGTGTCAGTAATTGGAGATATTACGACGGATATTGGAGTGAACTCTTCAGCGGTCCCGTTCGACCTAATGGGCGCAGGTCAGATGTAATCGGCCATTTTAATTGGGGAGAAAAGTTATTGGAACTGTCCTGGTCCTGCAGAAAAGAAGGAATGAAATCGGATTCGGAATAGCTGGATATTGCTTGAATGCACATTTGCAAGAAAATGCATGAATTGTGCATCTCACTCTTGCAAGTAATGGATGGTTAAATGTCGTTGGTAGGTCGTATGTGCGGGAGGCCTTTTGTGTGGGGTTGTTTCCGACGCTCTTCCAGTATTTTGACGCCAAGCATTGTGTTCAGTACTGGGCTAGCGTGGTGGATTATACTCATATTCCTCTGTGAAAGAAGACCCGTGTCCCAACAGTGAGAACATAATGACTGATGTTTATATGATCATACAAGACTTTGTTGAAAAATATATTTTTCAAGACAAGCTTTTAACAAATTCGTAATCGGAACCGCGAGCAGACAATGAGCCCAAACACTAGTACTCGTAGTTTACGATTATCCGTCCATTGCCCGCCTTCCGTCTCCGACATCAGATCAACTGGCTTCCATATGCCATAATACTGCATTGTCATCGGACTTTGACAAGTATGCAAAATTTCAACTCCGTAGGATAAGAGGAAGTGGTTCTGATTCAACTTGCAAGATTTGACCCAAACAAAGCTCAGTCTACTATACAATGTTATCATTTACGTAAATAAAATATGTAATCATCCAAAGGTTGTTTGGAAAAGATCGTTCAAAGCGATAAGACCACCCATTGTTCTACCCTAGTTATAAGGTTTTTATGTTGTAGTTTTTTTATGTTACAGGTATGCAATAAAGAGTTTTTGTATTATATTGTATTGAAATTAACAATGTAAATAAATGTGTGTCTTTTCGATCCGACGCACCTGGGTTCGAATCCCGACTCGGCCTTGCACCAATGACTTATAGTTAAGTGCAGATTTTGCACGCTCGCTATAAACCGGTGAAGGAAAACATCGTGATGGAACCCGCTTACGCGCTTTGGAGTGGTAGGCTCTGGCAATGGTTGTAATACCACCTACCGAACAAAGCCATGCCGTCAAGCGACCTAGTTGTGTTTCGGGATGATGTTCGGTGAACCATCGGGGAGACGGCTCTGAGCAGCCGCTCAACTGCCGTCTCTCTCTAGATCTTTGTGCTCCATCTTAGTATATCATAGGCCACATCATCGCTTCACATCAGGCGAGATAGTGGCCAAACATAGATTTAATAAAAGTAAAAAAATAAGTGTGTCTTTTGTATAAAATAGCATCCACCGCGGGTGTATAAACCCTGCATAAATAATGCCATAATGTCATACACAAATTGCTAAAGCATTTTTGTCGTCGATATAAATTGTTGTTGATTGTAAAATGTGTTGTAGACTTAAATTTATATTAACTTACACAAAATTAACAATTACAAATTGTTCCACATCTCCGATGTCTAAAAATTGTTAATTGTTAGTTGCCCAAATAAAGATATTTGTTATAATTATTATTTATTATTTATTTTCATGGGTTAGGTTCGTTAATCAAAACTAAAATCAATAACTTTGTTTCACTAAATTGAATGTAACCAATTAAAAATCGTGTGAAGTAAATATGAAAACGTCCAAAAAAAATTCAATATTCACATTTTACGGTACTTTGTACGGTATTAAAAACCGGGGTGGCACTGCAATTGTAATAGGCAGGCGTGAGGCTTACCATCAGACGAAAGACTTGCTCGTCTTATTACTCAGATCCATATAAAAAATTAGCTCCTTACAAGCGCTTTTTGGACAGGCCAGCGAAGTTAAAGATAAAATAAAATAAAAATATTTAGATACAAAATTGCACTTTAATAAGTATTTACTTATTAACTTAAGTCATTATAACTTGAAAAAGCTAGCCTCTTCTTTTTAACCAACTTCAAAAAGAAGAGGTTCTCAATTCGACGGTATGTTTTTTTTATGTTTCTTCCGCGATTACTCCGCCAATTATAAATTGATTTTGTTGCTTTTTTTTGTTTGGTAGATGAAACTTCAGAGGTGGTCTCAAACAAATATTATCGAAATAGATACAGCACTTTTTGAAAAAATCAAGAAAAACAAAAAATATAAGCTAAGTCTTGAAAGCGGTCCTTATTTTTTTTCTATTTTTTTTTTCTTTACTCAAATCGAAGCAGCTTCTTATATAGGTAGGTATGCCTCTTTTTAGGATCTTTGCAGATTTTCCCATATTGAATCCTTTTGGCACGAAGCAATGAAACGAGCCATTGACTTCTGCCTGGTTTATTTTTTAATCGTCAAATACTCATAATGTATAGGCAGATATTATAAAGCATTTTTTTTATTTAAAGCGAACTTTGTCCCTTTGAGCTTGATGACGCAAGTAATTGCTTTTGCAAGCTCTACATAATAATATACCTACTCTATATTATTTCCTAGAAAATAAGCAAGTTTGTTTGCGATAAATTATAGTTTACAGCCAATGGTCGATATTCTCATTCATTTATTCAGTACTAGCTGGAGCCCGTGGCTTTGACCTGCACTTTCCCAGGCTAAAAAGTAGCCTCTGTACCTTTCCAGGACATAAAGTATCTGCATACCAAATTTCATCAAAATCCGTTTAGTAGTTTTTGCGTGATTAAGTGAGTAACAAACATTCATTCATCCATCAATACATCCATCCATATATGCATCCATCCACCCACCCATCCTTATATCTATCCATCCATCCGTCCATCCATCTATCCGTCCGTCCGTCCGTCCGTCCTACCGTCCTTCCTTCCATCCATCCATCCATCCATCCATCCATCCATCCATCCATCCATCCATCTATCCATCTATCCATCTATCCATCTATCCATACATCCATCTATCCTTACATTCATACATCCATCCATCCATCCTCACAAACTTTCGTATTTATTATATTACTAGAAGTAGGAAGTATGTTTTTTTACCTAAATCTACGGTTGACCACAATCTCGTGTGATGTTAAGCGACTATGTGGCCGAAGATGAAGCACGTAGATCTAGAAAATACCTAGTCACTCTGGCGTTGAAGATACCCAGATTGTAGTTATCAAGAAACCAAAAATAAACGCATGCCATTAAGCGACCTAGTCGTGTTTCGGGATGATGTTCGGTGAACCATAGGGGAGACGGGTCTGAGCAGCCGCTCAACTGCCGTCTCTCTCTAGATCTATGTGCTTCATCTTAGGCCACATCATCGCTTCACATCAGGCGAGATAGTGGCCAAACATGGATCAATTAAGCGTAAAAAAAAGACAAGACGGCATGTATTGTTTGTACGTAGGAGTATATCTATTACCGTAGTATGCAGTGAACTTTCTACGTAGGTAACAGTTAAGAAGCAAAAATGACAATAGAGTTGCTTTTTAACCGATTTCAAATAAGGAGAAGGTTCTCTGTTCGATTGTATTTTTTTTAAGCTATTGCATAGCTTCTATCGCGGGCCTTGAGCGTGGAGACCGAATCCAGAAATTTCGTAACGAAAATAACCTAACAACCCCCACTCCGAATGCTATGCAATAGCTTTACCGCGGCAGGCTCCGAGAGCCACACGTCTTTTTCTTTAGTTTTGTGTGTTATGTTTCAGAACTCCGTCATTTATGAACCGATTTGGAAAATTATTTTTACGTTGGGTTCAGTATAGCTACGAAGTGGTCCCATATAAATTTCTTAGGTATGTGACCTTGGACTTCGAAGATATATTGAAGTTGGTTTTTGTTTTTTTTTCTAAAAAATAATTATTTCTATATTACAAAGCGAACTATATATTAACGAATTTCTAAATTACCTATGTTTAGTGTTTACGTTAGGTACTTATGTCATAAGTTCGTTTGGCATAATTTATTTATTTATTTAATTGATCGCCAACATAGATTAGATTAGATAACTCTTTATTGTTTCACCACCAGAAAACACAATAACAAAAAGTACAATAACAAACTTAAAAACTAAAGTGTTACAATGGGCGGTCTTATCGCTCAAAGCGATCTCTTCCAGACAACCTTTGGATGGAGAGGACTTAAAGAAACTGTAAGAGACGGGGGTGTCAACATAAATGACATATCATATCTTGTGTTACGATCTGTGATGTCACCGGGCGGCTCCTACGGAAGATCAGCGCTGGTTGCTTTAGCCGGCATTTGTGGCAATGCCTAGTATTGATGTTTAGTTAAGTATGTTTTTGCTACAATAAACTTATTTCATTTCATTTCATTACAAACATACATGATGATGAGATAAAATTTCTTTAGATGCTCTTTGAATGCTTAATACATAATGTAATTTGAAGAAATAAGTTATATGTTTAAGCGTTTACGAGATATTTATGATTTTGCATGTTACAATGTTTATAACACGGCGTACATAAATAAAAAAAAAATACTTAAAAAAAAACTTACAATTTTGCAAAAGCGTGCAACTCTTTACTGATTCTACCACATTTAGCACATAAAAGTCTGTTGACAATTTACATGATGCTTTCGACTCTGCTTTTATTCATGTAAAAATTTATATCCATTTGAAGTTATGAGATCGCTGGATAGTTTGATTGCGTTCAGCTGCGACGACCAGGGAACAACAGGATAGTAAAGTAACAAATAATGACGAAAAAGCCGATTATTACTTTAAAATGCTTATCATTTTATTACAAAAAACCGACTTAAATTCTGATTTACGAATATGTTTGAGGTTCACGGTCGAATATCGAAAAAAATTATATGGGACCACATTGTAGCTTTACCGAACCCAACGCAAAAATTTTCGAAATCAGTTTATAAATGACGGAGTTCTGAAGTAACAAACATATAAATATAATATATATATATGTCGAATTAAAAACCTCCTCCTTTTTGAAGTCGGTTTAAAAGTTGGGAGACGAGGGAGTAGTCAGAGGCTCCTTCAACTCCTAAACACCGAAAAGCATTTTCACCCTTCCTATAAGCTCTAAGCATAGCAAGCGTAGGTAGAGTATGGTCATTATGGACCATATTCCACCATGCTGGCCCAGTACGTGTTGAAGGTTGACAAATATAGTAAGGTAGAAGTACTAAGGTATTTATTACTTTAGTTTTATGCTGAGTCAGAGCCTTTTCCTGACATCGCGCAACGCTTCATTGTACTATCATTATATACGCGCCGCGAATCCAAAGCGTAAACTCCCGGAAGAAGGACATCCTAATTGTCCGAAACCTGGTCGGAGTTATTCCGACACAATCATAACGTGAGTGTAGCCGTTTATATTTATAATGTATAGTTATATAATGTATTTATTATATGTTATTACATGTGTTATCCTTTTCCGCTATATGTATAGTTATATAGTATTATTTGTTATGTGTAAGTATTATAGTTTAATGTAATTTTGTGTAATTCTGTCTGGAATAAATGTATTTTCTTTCTTTCTTTCTAAATTTCGTAGAATTTTGTGATTCATGTTAGCTTTGCCTGTTTCAGAGCGAGGTTTTAATCCGCATAAAACTTTGATACGGGGCTTAGCGGTATTTGAACGCCAGTGCGTCAAAACGAAAGTCGCATGAGTTCCCGCTGAACCATACTCACTCTTTCTCAGTCTGTGATATATAGTCTAAAATAAATACAACTAAATATTATAATATTATAATTCTTTTATTTGTTTAATTTATTTTTAGAGGTTGTCATTTTGCAATACAACCCATTTTTATGACTTTAAACAATTTATTTTTGAGTATCCAGTGCACTCGGTTCCACGGTCCCATGTATCGACGGAGCTTTCCTATCGTACATTTAAAATGTTTACGAGTGACGATATATTCAGGAAAGTTACGGGCTCTCATGGTAGACGGTAGGAATAATAACTGCCCCCAGACAAAACGTAAATATAACTACACTAGCAACGCCCGCGACTTCGTTTGCGTCAACATAATAAATATAGCCTATGTTTCTCAGGGATAGTGTAGCTTTCTATCAGTGAAAGAGTTTTCAAAATCGGATCAGTGGTTTTTGAGTTTATTACATATTTTGAGAGTTACAAACATACAAAAATACAAATCTTTCCGCTTTATAATGTTAGTGTTGATGTAGATAGAAGTAGTGCAGACTGTATAGTAGTAGAAAAAAAAATTGGCTACTTTCTAACAATAGTAAAGAGACAGCTCTAAGGTTTCAGGGTTTTTACACTTAATAGATCTATGTTTGGCCACTATATCGCCTGATGTGAAGCGATGATGTGGCCTAAGATGGAGCACATAGATCTAGAGAGAGACGGCAGTTGAGCGGCTGCTCAGACCCGTCTCCCCGGTATGGTCGCCAATAGCCATATAGAAGTCTAGAAATGTTACATTAATATTTTCAGTTTGTCATTGCGTAAAATTGGGTATATTATAAGCTTTAAAATGACGTGGGTTAAAAATACACTCATGATTTTCATTATGGAAAAATAAATGAAAAAATATTAAAAATATTAACAATATGTACATAGTATTTAATATCTTTTAGTTTAGTTTTATTTAGTTTTTAAATCATAAAGCCTTTTGTTTAGTTTGATTTTCTATTGCCAATAATAAAAATTAAATTAACTAAAAAAGTTAATAAAAAAAATAAAGCTTTATACGTATACCTTTTTTTACCAATTTATTTTTAAGCTTTCACGCTTATTTTGTAGTTCAGCCCTTCTACTCATATGTCCTTCATTTGCCAATCGTATATCGTGTTGAGCTCAAATTAAGATCTAGCGTCACTGCGACTAATAAGATACGATCTAATTATTGTCGATTCAGGCAAGAAATTGAATTCATCATCATCATCATCAGCCTATCGCAGTCCACTGCTGGACATAGGCCTCTCCAATTGCACGCCATTGAGCACGATCCCCGGCTACTCTCATCCAGCTGCTACCAGCCACCCTGCGAAGATCATCGCTCCACCTAGCCTGAGGGCGTCCTACACTACGTTTGCCAGTTCGTGGTCTCCACTCTAGAACGCGTCTACCCCAACGGTTACCGGTTCTACGGCTAATATGGCCGGACCACTGCCATTTCAGCTGGCTAATCCTGTGAGCTATGTCGGTGACTTTAGTTCTCTGTCGAATTACTTCGTTCCGGATACGATCCTTCAGAGAAACTCCAAGCATAGCCCTTTCCATAGCCCGCTGAGCGACTTTAAATTTGTGGATCAGCCGTACCGTGAGTGTCCACGTCTCGGCTCCGTAGGTCATGACAGGTAGGACGCACTGATTGAAGACTTTTGTCTTTAGGCTTTGTGGAATAGGCGACGAAAATACTCGACGTAATTTGATTTCGAAATCGATTTAATCTCATTAATTTACACCAAAATACGATATTAGAAGTTGAGATAAACTTTCATGGCACCGCAAGACATTGTTGCAATGAATCTACACCTTAATCTGAGCTCAACACGATAATACAATTGGCGCTTGAGGGACATATGAGTAAGGGGGCAGGTCACAAAAAATGTTATACTTTTGTGAAACTATTAACAAAAATATCAATATTTTCTGCACTTGCATATCCATTAATAGTTATCATTGTATTCTAGAATATATATATATATATATATATATATTTACCCCTAATAGATCTATGTTTGGCCACTATCTCGCCCGATGTGAAGCGATGATGTGGAGATATATCTAGAGAGACGGCAGTTGAACGGCTGCTCAGACCCGTCTCCCATAACCAGAAGAAGAGAGAAAAGACGTTAATCTCCAATGACACTTGATTACAAGTTAAACTACTAATTGCCTGAACTTAACTTTTGTAAACAAATGTGTAATGAATTACTTAATTCTACAAAGTTGTTAAAAAGACAATAGCTACAAACTACGTGTTTCTATTTCCAAAACGAAAATTTCGATTCCTATTTTAGCGCGCTGCCGCTGTATTTTGGTATTGAGATAGTAAAGCGCACAGTTTAAACGTGCTTTCGCACTTAGAGAGCCGACTTGAATGTCGGATTCAACGCGTTCTGGTCACGTCTTTACCAGACGACCTCTGTAGCGCAGTGGTTAAGTAGGACTTATTGACAGCAACATTTGAAAAAAAATGTACTTACAATTAGAAAAAAAAACAGAAAAATAATATACACCCTATACTAGAGACAAGGGCAAAGGGCAGTGTCAATATGGTCAAGAGGAAGAAAGTAGTACAAAAAATATTGAAATTATTAACTGACTTACTGGTTTGTTTATAGGAGACACAAAGTCAGGTGAGATAGTAATCAAATGCAAGCCTTTAACAATACAAAAAAGTAGTGACCAATTATATGCCACTGCTACTATAAAAAAGAAAAATTTTGATACGTGATGGTCATTCATATAATTTGAATAGAAAAATTAAATTCTCCAATTATTTATTTATATCAATTGCTTGCTACACTAGCAGCAAAGCGTGCAGCGAACCAAATTTATGTACAATACACATTAACAAATATTATTACACTTTGTTTGGTCCTGTTCAAAAGGTGGGGGAACCCGTATTATTTCAGACCAACGACTGATATGTCAGTGTGTGACAAAGACACATCGGGTCCTATAGACATAGACGCAAATGTCTGAGATATAAAAACACGATATCCTTCTGCAAAAACCATCGGCAAGACTGAGGTAAAAAAGTGAAAAGGAAACGACTACAAAACCCGACGATTCTTCGTATAGCCTGCCCCAAAAGAGGACTTAGTTACAGAAATAGGAATAAAAATCTTAAGTTGAAACGGCTCCGTAACACCTTTACAACATTATACACAATGTTGCATTTTAATGTTATTCTCACACAAAATATGGAATAATTCTCGTGAAACATAGACTGACGAAATTACACTTGCTTTCAAACTAACCCACCAATGATACAACCTCCTTAAAAGGCGTCCGAGGTAGGGTTGCCTCTGATTTACCGATACATTTTCGGGCAGTATAGTTATAGAGCTACTACATAATTGTGTCTAGTACAATCAGATATAGTCTAAATATGACATCTCATTATGGTTTAAAACACCAGTAATAAACCAGCTATCAAGAGTTAAAGAGAGTCAGACCAGAGAGAGTTAGACCATGTTATTTGATGTCAGTAAAGCAGTTTATGACTTTATCCTTTACACATATACCTTTGCATCAGTTAGGTTAGGTCACAAAAATTTAAGGACATTTGACATCCGCCAACCCGTACTAGAACAGCGTGGTGGATTATTACCACTTACCCACACTTTTACAAAGTGACTTCTCTCAAAGAGAGAGAGAGAGAGAGAGAGAGAGATAGAGTATTTTAATCCGTATCCCAAAGGAGTGAACGTAATGGGCTGATAATGGAGTTACCAGAATAAAAAAAATTTAGTAAACGTAGTTCTTTGCTCAACAATGAGACACCTAATTAGGTATGTTATTTTATCATTGCAATTTTCTTTATTACTTGGGTAGGTATTTTTATTTTAATGTGGCCGCAGCCCTACCCCAACGGCATAGAGCAACACACTACACTGTAATTCTATACGAGATTGGTGTATACTTTAATTTGATCTGCAGTGGATGCGAATTTATGGTATGTGTGAAAAGTGAAAATTGCGGAGAAACGTGTATGAACTTATATGAATAGGTCGTTATGGCCGGGTAGGGTTACCATACGTGTATGATTATTACATGTATATATGTCTATGTACCTATAGTAACAGTTGACTTATGCAACGTACTTACATTTTTAGGCTTAGCTATATTTGCTTCAAGGTGATGGCTATTGGCAACAAAATCATAAAGATGCAAAGATAAATTAGATGTGAATACAGTGCTTTTAGAGAAAATACTAGGAGATACCAGTCTTGCCGTCTACAAGATTTGAAGTTCTTTATTCAGTTTAGGCATCGCAAATATGCTTATTAACATCAATTTACACAAGGTCTCCATCGTACCTTTTGGTACGATACAGCAAGGAACTAAAGGATCCCGTTTTAAAACATGTAATTTTTTAATTTTTTTTTACAATGGCAATCTTATGTTTCTGTGCCAGTTAGCAATATAGTTGTTACAGTAGTTTAGGTATTTATAAATATTAATATTTGTGCTACTTGAATTTAGGATAAGGCCAGATAATTTATTATTATTTTATTTACACCGCCGACCTCTCTCACTCCGTTATTTAACTCCATCCAAAGGTTGGAAGATATTGCTTTTAGCGATAATTTCGCCCATTGTACTTTAGTTTTTAATTTGTTTTTATGTACCTACAGATTATTTTTGTTTGGTATACAATAAAGGAATGTATTGTATTGTATAGTTGGCAGAAGTGAATTGTTTCAGGAATCTTGGTCTTCTATATATTTACAAACAATGTAGTATGTTTTTCATTAGAATATTGACAGCCTCTGTAGTGTAATGGTTGGGTAGGGAAGGAACAAATGTTTGTGCACAGAAAAAAAGTGCAAGCATTTGTTTCGTGTCTGGGTGTTGTGGGACCATGGTCCTCATAGTTCCTGGTTCCCTAGATACAGGGAATCCTAGTTAGGGATCAGGATCTATGTATGTGATCGTTGGGCGTTATTTATATTTATTTATTTATTAATTACATTTACATAATAGTTTCATACCTTGATGACATAGTAAAACGTATTTAATTGAGTAGTTTCAAAACTGCTAAAGGGAAGTCGTAAACAAAGCTGCTCCGCTAACAGTATAATCGATATGCAAAACCCCGTAATGGAATCGCTCAATCGAACTAATGCACGATAGTGAGTGATTTATAACTTCTCGAATAAGAAAAATGACTTAAATACAATCAGCTCTTTAGGGGTTGCGATACGATAAAATTAATGTGATAATTTTTAATGTATCAGTGTTTAAGTAAAAAAATGTTTTATTTTTATATAATATTTGGTTTCTACGATAAATTTAGTTAAATATATATATATATATATATATATATATATATATATATATATTAAAAAAAAAATAAGTTTATGATGGTATGCATATTATGAAAATTTGTATGCCAGAAATGGTGAGACACGCAGAACTCTAAAACATTTGTAAACTTAATTATGACCTTTATGATTTATGTTTCCTACAAGTAAATATCATTTCATTTCATTTCATTTCATTATATTTCATTATGTATTAGTTTTAAACCTATGTAAGTATTTTTATGTTAGCGATGTAGTTAAATATTTTTATTTAATCCTTCCACTGACGATACGCATTGAATAGTTTTGGATAGAACAATACATAATAATTACGCCCAAGATTTTTCCAAATCGGTTTATAAATGACGGAATACTGAGGCAACAAACATAAAAAAAAACAATCGAATTGAGAACCTCCTTAAATTCGGTTAAAATTGCTTCTAAATCGTACTCTATAAAGCAACATCGACAAAAACGTCAGCTCTTTACCGTATTATGAGGCCGCCAGCTTTTCGGCTGATTTAGATTTATGCTCCACCGTCTAATGAACTATCTCTAATGTATCTAAAGCCTGAAGGAAAATAATTGGAGGCAGTAGCGGAACTTGCGCGGAGGAACGTACTCTTTTAAAATCCTATCCTACTAATATTATATATGCGAAAGTTTGTGAGGATGGATGGATGGATGAATGGATAGATAAATGTGTGTTACTCAATTAGGCAAAAACTACTAACAGATTTTGATGAAATTTGGTATGTAGACCTAAATTATTTGGTATTAATTTATTTGGTTTGCGGACCTCCTGAAAAAGGATGAAAAGGTTGAATATACTACTTTTTGTCCCAGGGAACCGCGGGACGCAGATATACAATAAATATATGCAGGGGTCATTTCTAAAACACCAGACACCTGTTAGGCCTTCTTGCTGGATTGAAGCTTAGAGAACTAGATAATTTTTGCAATATTATGCGGTAAATAATTATTAATTAAGACTTAGACTTAGATGCGAGAAATAATTGAGAAATAGGTATATAAAACTTTAACAATTCTATTTTAATGATTTTTAGCAAACAACTTTAGTTTTCAGCATTTTATTGGCACAAGGTGAAGGAAAACATCGTGAGAAAACCGGCACCAAGATTTACTCCACAAAAATTTAAGGACGTCCACCAACCCGCACTGAGCCAGCGTAGTGGATTATGGCCCATACTCTCTCTATGAGAGAAGGCCCGTGTCTCAGCAGTGGGAACGTGACGGGCTGATGATGATGATTACAACAAGCTTAAACCTTCCCCAAGGAGGTCCTCTGGGGAGGGACAACTTACTGAATGTACTTTAAAAGACGTCCTGCTAACCAGTCCTGCCGACACGGCCGCGCGCATGCGCTTAAATGATTTTATGACGTATGAGACGAGTCCAGTGCACTGCTTCGCAGGATTTGGTGAAACACGAACATCCTTATGAAATTAAATAATGCTAATAAAAACTGCATCAAAAATCATCCATTAGCTTAAAAGTACTAAACTCCTCAGTGTAACGCCAGTCTCGTTCTGGTTTAAAAAAATCAATAATAATGATCAATCTGTAAAAAAATAAATTGTTTCAGCAAATACTGCCTTAGAAACTCAGTGTTCGTTTGTCAAAGCAATATTTTCTATAATCGGTCCATACTGTTCGCAGGGCGACTGAGCCCTTGGAAAAGGGAATAATATTGATAGATTGTTTTGCATTAATATTAATTTTTGGATCAACATCAGGATTAAGCGGTTTCAAAGTGAGATGGAAAGCCTTTGGCGTGGCTGAAAGAGTCATCAATATAGGAAGAGCGCAGATAAATTATTCATTGTAAATAATACACAAATGTACACTTGCTATTTTTATATGTAACTGAATAACTAGACAAGCAGATTGTTCGCCCGATGGTAAGCTATACGCCTGCCCATCAAGCAAATGACTTCCTCGTCCAATCAAACAGTTTAATAAAAAAAAAACGTACATTGAAAGGCTAGAGTGAGTTTGGCTCATCGGGAACTCGTGCATCTTTCGATCCGACAAACCTGAATTGGAATTCCACTGGACCCTGCACCAATGGTTTTCGGCCGATAACACTCGCTGCTAACAGCGAAGAAAAACATCGTGACGAAACCGGCATGTCTAATTTTATAAAATAAGGACATGTGACACCCAACCGAAACTAGCCAGCGGCAATTATGGCCTATACTCTCTCTGTGAGAGGACTCCATTTCCTCGCAGTGGGAACATTTTTTTTTATGGAACTTAGTGATCAGATAAGCATGTCTTTCGTCTGATGGTAAGCGCCACGCTTGCCCATAACAATTTCAATGCCACCCAAAATTTTTAATACCATAAAATCACTACGAGCATTGCGCTCATCATCTCGAGACATCAGATATTAAAACTCACATATGCCCAGTAATTTCGCTGGCTACAATGCCCTTTAAAACAGGAACAAAGAAATGCTTATGCACTACTGCTTGGCGGTAGAATAACATGGCAATGCGGTGGTACCTATCCAAACGGCCTCCCGCATACGAGAGACTTACCACAAGTAAAATGGGATGATGTTGATTATATTATAATATTTAAGTCTGTTATAAGCATCAAACAATTTGCTACCATTTGTAGTCAGTTTCTAGATCATTTGGCATTCTGTTAATGCCTCCAGATAAATTGCTGAGTGATCTATTAAATATGAAGGGCGTCTCTTTACCATTAACCCTTAAATATCTCAGGGGACTAAACGGTCTTAACCAATTTGTTTCAACTCAAGTTATTTTAATATTCTAAAAGTTAATCAAATGTTGCTATCAAAGTTGAATAAGAGAGTTAAGACTTACTTTGTAATGTCACAAAACAAATGCTTTAGTTTTATTTCAAATATTAATTTCTTCTCAAAAAATTGATGGAGAAAAAATGGGACTACGCATTTGATTTTGCTAAGGCTTATGGCAATATTGATAGACCTACCTTGTACAAAATGCTAAGGGGTAACAAGATCCTAGGTAAGCTGGTACGAATGGTTGAAGTCGCAACTTAAGAGAGTAGTATGATGGTGCGCGTAGGAACAGATCTGACGGACGAATTCGCTGTAATCAGCGGGCTGAGACAAGGACATGGCCCTGTCGCCTAAGTTGTTCAATCTAGCACTTAAACACGTCATACGAACATGTGTCATCTCATCTAGCACTCGAACATATCTTATGTGTAAGTATTTTTATTTCTTTCAAACAGTACAGACCGTTTACCGATCGTGATTTTGTCACCTAGGATGATCGAAATATATTTTTTTTGCATTGTTTGTGCACAGAAAAAAAAGCACAATCATTTGTTTCGTTGTGGGATCATGGTTCTCATAGTTCCTGGTTCCCTGGATACAGAGAATTCTAGTAAGGGCCGAAGATTTATGTATGATCGTTGGGCATAATAAAAAACAAACACTAAAATATTCGAATTTATAAAGAGACTTAGGTAGTGTTTGATAAATATACATATACAAACCCGTCGGTAAAGTCAGTCTGGACTCTCTGGACTGACCATAACAGAAGTAACAAAATCCTACGCCAGCGCTCAGTTATGATGAATGGCCGGAGAGATAGATAGAGTACTGCTGGTTACGCCACAGACTGTGAGGACAAAGGACATTTGTATAAATAGAGCTTAGTCAGCAGTTGACGAGATTCAGGGAGAAAGCAATACTTAAAGTGAATGTGTACCGCTATCCGTATCCATTAAAACACGATCTGAAGTAGCTGTTTATGCTGACAAGTAAGTTTTTTGCCTGATGGTAAGCGCCATGCTTGCACATAACAATTGCAGTGCCACCTAGAATTTTTAATTTCACTCAAAGTTTTGTCTTATACTGCATTGCGCTCATAATTCATAATTCATTTATTGATTTCATTCATAATCTGTTTTGTCAGTTACTCTACCTTCAAGCAGTAGTGGGCAAGTATTACTGTGTTCTAGTTAGAAGCCAATAGACTGAATATCTGATGTCTCGGGGTATCCCAAATAATTAAAAGATAATATTAATTTAATTACACAATTGTTTTTAGTAATGAAAATAATTATATTATTCATCACAGAACGTATAAAACTCTCTCACATCTGCTACCGCATTTTGTATCTTTCAATCGCTTCGTAATCGCTCACCGACCAACCAATATTCACTTTTCACAACGGATCGTCCAACAATCGCAATATACTCGCTGTTCTGACAAACCTCGCTTAATAACCGTAGAATAGCCGCTGTCAAATCGCGATTACTTTTTGACATCGGTTGCTAACCACGCGTCGCTCGTCCCTAGCTAATATCCCGTGGCTGGCTCCACAGTTTCCGCTGTGTAACCGTCCGTTAATCTATCATATTGTATCGCACACACAATCTGTTTAGATTAAAAGCCTGTTTTGTACCGATTCTATTTCCTCTCGGCAACAATACGAGGCCGTCAAATTTTATAACTTGTTTTTGTATCACATTTGGAGATCGGGTTTTGATTGAGAATACATTTGTACTATCATAAAATAAAGAAATAAGGGTAAAAGCTCATAAAGATTTTCGTTTATGATAGATATCTGTAAAATATAAGTGGATGATAGTAAAATTATGGACAATAGCAAGCTACTCTCGATTTTTTTAAGTTATTTCTTATATTTAGCCTAATGATGTCTTCTTTAAATATAGATATTTTTATTTACGTAGTGAGTTTAAATTCCAAAGTTAATTTTTAATTTGGGAAAGGACAGTCAGTTTGTATGTACCATTATGTACCATTATGTAACTTAAATAATAGAGTATTTGTATTGTATTGTATTGTATTGATAGTAGTAAGATTCAAGTATTTTGTAATACAAATATTTATTCGATTGAAAATTCTTTTGATGTTGATAAGCATTCAATTCGTCTAAATATTTCGATATTAAATTATGTTATAGCATATTTTTCTAAATTTTTATCCATTTAGCTTATAAGCCAGATTTCTTACTGATTTATTTAACAAACAACTCTTTAACAAACGTTGGATAGTAGGTAGATCAAAATTAACGTGTTCAATTTAGAACAACGTCATACATACGAGTAGAGACGGTACAGGTTAATCTTTACGAGCTAAGAGAATAGATATCAAAAGCAAAATAATAGATAGATGGATAGGAAATTCTTTATTGCACAAACAAATTTGTAGGTACATAGGCGAAATTAATGCTAGTGAGCATTATCTTCCAATTAACCTCGGTGTGCTGTAGAGTTTAATAAGGCGGTGCAAACAAAATATAAAAGTAGATTTGGGAAAAGTAAGATTGATATAATCAAAATAATAGAATAGAACAGAATCACTCACTATTATAACACCACAATACATAAATAATTAAAAACTAAAATACTAATTAACTTGATATTAGTGTCACATGGGGCGATCTTATCGCTCAAAGTGATCTCTTCCAGACAAACCACAAGTGGAGGAAAGTAGACAAAAATATGTATGGACGGTGTTACGAAATTATATTTGTAAGTTTTTTTTTATTTATTTTTTATTTAATGTGTCGGCAAACAAGAAGACGGCCCGCCTGATGGTAAGCGGTTACCGTCGCCTATGGACATCTGCAGCACCACAGGCATTGCTGATGCGTTACCGACCCTTAAAGACTCTATTAATTCCCCTTTTAAAGGACTCCATGTTGTAGCTCAAAGGAAATACCGACGAAGGTAGGTCAAGTAGGAAGGTAGGTCGTTCCACATCTTACAAGTGCGAGGAAGGAAAGTGCGAGTGAAGCGTGTGGTGTGGGAAGTCCAGTAGAAGTTTAATAATCTAACAAATAACTATAAATGTAGCAGTAAAATATCTAAATTAGCACTTAAATACATACAATTCAAGACAGACTCGTTTTCAAAATAAATAATAGCACAACACTAAAACAACCATCTGCTACCACTCTCTCAAGATAACAACCAAACAATAATGATAAAACACTTCATATAACGCCATACTCTTATATTAAGTAACATAATACACCCATTTAAAAACTTAATACCCACCTGCAAACATAACCTCCATAACTTCAAAGAAACATCTTCATATTAAAATACTTAACGTGAAGTATTCCTATATTAAAATTGAAAAATGAGTAGACGAAGCACGCAGAATGGCAAGAAATAATAGGAGCCCTGTGTAAAGCTAACCAGTCGTGACTTGGAGCTTTCGCTGGGTAGGGATGGGAAGGACACGATATCGATAATAATAAAGCTCCTTATATATTACTAATAATAATAAGGTTCCTCGCTCTGCAGCCCTAACCCCGCTGCTGGCGGCACTCTAGGTTTAGGATTTTTTGTGTAACTGAATGACTAGACGAGATGGTCGTTTGCCTGATGGTAAGCAATAAGCCAGCCCATAGCAACATAGGTTTTTTATAGCATTTTTTTTATAAATTATGTTTTGATAGAAATATTGTATTTAGGTATGTCCATACCTAAGAAGGTATCAGCGGCGCGGCGCTGCGAGAAGGCAATCGGCCGATTCGAACAAACACTACAACATTATTTATAAGCTACCCTCATACAAAAAAATATATATATATTAAATAAACCTTAGTACTAATTGTTATGTTTTTAAAATAGTTAAGTAAGCCTGTACTGTTGGCCTAAGAAACTGTTAATTTTGTTTTTCTCATGTAAGTGAATGTATTATCTTTATGATAAATAAAGATCTTAAACCTGAAGAAGGAAAATAAATATCTGAATAATATTAATAACAACAAAGTTTTTCAATGTACGAAAGCTTATACGCATCGTGCGGCCATTAGTTAAATAAAGTCAAAACTAAAAAAAATAAAAATAAAGAGGCACTAAAAATGCTGTTCCTAAACGTCCCTTTTTAACACATAAAACAAATCAAGTTAAAAATAAGTTAAAGTTTAAACTTATGTTAACATGACTGAAAAAAGGTAAGTATATGTCTACCCATTTCTCTCACTCAAATCAAAATAAAGGCGAAGAAGGCGAAGAGAAAAAAACGAATGGTCTTGGCGTCCATGGTATATGTATCGAAGAAACTAATGAATTTATTTGGATATGGCTGTGCTATATTATAGTAGCTCTAAAATATATTTAGTATCACCTTGATATGCGAGTCTCCCACGTTTCTTTGAACATAATAAAAAGACAGTTCGCTGCGTGATCGCTTAAAAGAAAAAAAAATAAGATAAATGACTGTGTTTTGAATGAGATTCTATCAGTACGATTTTCAATGTAGATTTTTCTATAAAAGCATAATTCAATTTAGTTTTTCAACCACATTGATAGTATCCATTTAATAGTGAAATATCTGGTCTATTTCGATTTAAAATAAGTGTAATGTTTTTTGATGACTTCCTTGTATCTGTTCAAAAACCTAGTAAACCAAATAAATGACCATACAAGATTTGAGTCTTGAATATAACATGTGACATTTATTGCAACTTTCCTTTACGTTCTCTATTTAATAACGTTATTCTTATTTTCATTTCATTATTTACCGATGTATTTTATGTAAAAATGCTATAGTGAAAAATATCGATATTTTACGAATGATACAATACATCCCTAAACGCCTCGAGCGATCAAATCGTATCCATACATTAAGAACATTCATAGCTCGTAGAGGCCCTGTCGCTTAATGCAATTCATTGTACAAGGATCCTTGCTGCAACCAGAACAGCAAGACCCCCCATCTCGCCACCAACATCTCTATCAACAAACAAAATAGAGACAAACACTCTGAACTCGGAGGCCAACCGAACCTGGACGTAAGGATCTCTTGCATACATTTTGGCCATTACAAAATGAGCCACCTCGCCCCCCTCTCGAGTACTAGAATCAGGTTTTTTGATGCAGTAGGCTACAAGGGTGGAGATCAAGTGGTTTTGGCTGACGTCCGTCAGATGAAGCCTGTATTCTGCTTCGATTTACAAACTTAAAAGGATTGCCGTCGGGTTTCTGAAATTTTTAATATTAAAATATTTATTTCATTTCAGGAAATACTGTACCGAAGAATATTTTCAATAACCTTTAAATATTGTGCTGAGGAAACCCAACTTGTAACTTAATTCGTAAAAATAAAATGAAATTGGAAATGAGACTTGTTAGGGCAAAATATTCTTCATTTGTTTAGTGAATTGTTATTTGATAACGACTAGCGACCTTTAATTTGTTGGCAATTCTCTTGTTTCATCGTGTTTTCTACTAATCTTACTATAGGTAATGTTATAAATGCGAAAGTTTGGCAGAATGGATGTATGGATGTTTGTTACTCAATCACGCAAAATCTACTGAACGGATGTTGATGAAATTTGATATGAAACTAGGTTCTTGCAAAAATAACTTTTCTTAAATAGACACATAAATGCACTTTTCAACGGAAAATCATAAAACTAACAAAATAAAAGGCTAAGTTAAATTTAAAAAACTAAAGGAAACTAAACTAATTTTGTCCTCAACTACGTTCTTTAAATCCAGGAAAAACCGCAGGGCACAGCTAGTATTATTAATGCAAAAGTTTGTGAGCGATTGATGTATGAACGAATGTTTTCGTTATTCAATCACGCGAAAACTACTGAACGGGTTTTGATGAAATTTGGTATTTAGGTACATTAGGTTCTGGAAAAGGGCATAGGACTTTTTGTCCCAGAAACCTGTAAAACCGCTGGGTGCAGCTAGTCAAAACTAATCTCGTATTTACAATTCAATAAATAAGACTTGAGACATCCAACTTATCAAAAGTACGTTGTGAACACCTATTTCTTTTACAGCCCAACGTCAATACATATAAAACTGTCTTCCTTTTTATACCGTAAGTCATAGCTCTTGATTGACAATGCGTGTTTTTCAAAAAGCATCTCCTTCACCCTAAAATAAGTCTTATTATGAATGCAATAGAGCGGCATATGCGTTCACTTAAAAAGGTATTTACTTACCATTAACTAGGCCTTTCGTATGTAGTCATAAAATGCGCTGTTTTCATAAAACTATTTTAACAAAATTATTTCTTCACCCCTCAAACTGCTGACAAACTTTAGTCCTCATGGGATAAGGTTGACATTTGAATTGTTTTTAGCTTTTTGAAAGGAGGGGTTGGGTTGGTGTTCGATATTGAACTTCGTCAAAAAGATTTATGTGGTATTATGGAACAAATTATGTCTACTTTTTTATTGGACATAGATTTTATAGATTCGTTGAGTGATCGGCCGCTGCGTGAGCGAGTATTTTTTATTTCATTACGAGCCATTACCTGGGCTAAAGTGTGATTTTATTTTTATTGAGAGGATATTTAGTTTTGTGAGTTATTTTGGGTTGGACTTCTTATTGTAGTTGATTTTATTAGGTACCTTTTGAAAAGGAAGTTTATGTACATGAATAATGTAGGTTTGTCTCGTGTAGGTGAATAAAACTTATAGGTGACCATCGTAGCTCAATGGGCAGAGCACTTACCGCGCAGAGGGAAGATTGAGATGCAGGTTCAAGTCACATCCGGTGGTCGGATGAAATTTTCTTTCCTAAAATTTTTGTTATAGGTATGTATTATATAAAACGTCAATGGAAGTCCTTGTACTTTCGTACTGCATCGTATGTACTACCTTCATTGGAAAATCAGATATATATATAACTAATTCCTGGGTCCCAAATTAAGGAGCTTAACTTAAGGGCCTGTAACTACTCTGAAGCTCAATTTCTACGACAACAGTCAAAAAAGTGTGCGAGTAGGTCTATAACAATACAATACAATAACACTCTATTGCACACCAAAAAAACACACAATACAAAAGAAGAAATAGTAATGACATAATACATACGGGTGGACTTATCGCTTAGAGCGATTTCTTCCAGACAACCTTTGGATGGATAGAACAGGTATGAAACAATGCAAAATTTAACCTGTTCTTATTAAAATTACTTGATAGGCAAACATTTGACCGCTATCTCACCTGATCGAAAGTGATGACGCGGTCGACGATATACCTACTGATATATTGTAGGTATATCGTGTAGTATAAAGTGTTAAACCATAACCATTTTGTCGTCCCTATAGCCGGGTAAAAAGTGTCCTCCATTCGACCATAAATTCCGCAAAGCAAAATTAGGTAACACCCAAATACTCTACACTTTACGTAGAGAAAGGTACACTTTAGGTAGAGAACGGTCACGCATAATCCGACCACGGGCATAATATTTGGTCGATTTATGCGATCCGGTCGCAGGTCAGGATATCTTACTCTAGATCAGCTGAACGCGCGTCCCATGGTAGAGTCAGGAAAAAAAGATAAAAATGTTTGGGTTAAATGTTTGGGTATGTTTGTCAGCCTCTGTGAAAAAATGAAAATGAAATAACCCTTTATTGAAACACACAGATAATTAATAATATTAATAACAACTTAACAGTAGTGTAACAATTGGCGGTTTTATAGCTAAAAGCGATCTCTTCCAGACAACCGAGCAGGGATAGGAATAACGCAAAAATAATGAACGGTGGCTTTTAATTATTAATCTTTGGTGTAGCGGTTGGGCAAATTCGTTCAAATTTCATACACCATTGAGGTTGCGGGTTCGATTCCCGCGACGGAACAAATGTTCGTGCAAAAAAAAGATCAAGTTTTTTTGTTTCTGGGCGTTGTGCGACCATGGTCCTAGTAGTTCCTGGTTCCTTAGATACAGGAAATCGTAGTTACAGGTCAGGATCTATGTATGTGATGATTGGGTGTATTTATATAATTAAAAAGTAAGAAAAAGTAAGCAATAAAACCCCTCAGAACAAATTTTGAAGAAACTTGGTACGTATGTAGGTAGGTATTTAAAAAAACTTGAGGTCTTGTAAAAGGACATAGAATACTATCCCAGAACATTGCAGGTGAAACCACGGGGAGCAACTAGTCCTTAATATTATAACTAAAAGTAGGTAAGCAATAAAACTAGTAAAAATTCATCAGCGTAGCTGATCCGGTTCCGCCGGTCAATTAATACAATTCGTTTAAAAGCTCTCTAAACTTTACTAAAATTAAGGCCACTATTCCTTAAAACATCCAACTGGTACATAAACATAACATTGTAGGAAACAAAAAAAGCAAGAAGATCTTTAAAAAAAAATGTCCCTCAGTTTCTTGCCGTATCTTCTGAGTATTTGTATTTGGTTGTATGTGGTTCTTTTCCGATACGGTGGTGGAGTCATGGTAGTAATTTGACGTTCATAAGTGCGTCTGTGATGCAAAAAATGAATAACGAGATTTTGATTTGATTTGATAATAAATTATTTTTCAAAAAAAACTAAACCGACTTCAAAACCACAAATGGCACTCAAAAGTAAAAAATAAATTAATATAATTATCATAAGCGCTACCCCCTCATATATTTGAAGTCGGTGCCAGCCAAGTCTAAAAGGTAGTAGATAAATACTATGTATATAGTAAGTACTACTTGTAGGTAGTATTTATCTACTACCTATTAGACTTGGCTGGCACCGACTTCAAATATATGAGTGGGTAGCGCTTATGATAATTATATTAATTTATTTTTTACTTTTGAGTGCCATTTGTGGTTTTGAAGTCGGTTTAGTTTTTTTTGAAAAATAATTTATTTTAAGCTTTTTAGTGAAAAACAAGTTTTAATTAAATTAATTCAAAAAGTTTTTAAAGACAAGCTTTTATGATCTAGAAGCCACATCATGACGAAGTTTAAAACGGGCTATCACAATTAAATGCATGTGCAAAAAAATGTCATGTCTGTCCTATTCTCTGTTGAGGAGTTCCCTCGCCGGAAGTCAATCCTGGGTGTATCTGCCATGTCATGATGGAATTTAGAACAGGCTATTATGGTTAAATCCATTTACGAAATGTTGTGTCTGTACTATTCACCGTTGAGGAGTTCCCTCACCGGAAGTCAACCCTGGGTGAAGCAGGTGAAGCAGTCGAATACAAACCTCCACCTTTAGAAAGTTGGTTACGAAAAAAACAAGAACCGACTTGAAGATTAAACTTATATTTTTTTGTTTTTGCTATTTTTTTCAAAAACTACTGAATGAATTTCGATAAAATTTATATGGGACCACCTTTGAAGTATTACCTACCAATCAAAAAAAGAATCATCGAAATCAATGCATAATTGGCGGAGAAATCGCGTAACAAACACACAAAAAAAAAATAAAAAAAAAAAAAAAAACATACCGTCGAATTGTAAACCTCCTCCTTTTTGAAGTCGGTTAAAAATGCTATTCCACTTCATTTTTATTTTTGTTGCCAACCGTACCCCACGTCCCTAAGTTGACCGCACTTATCTGCGGTGAGGTATGCCTTATTATGTGAGTTGTAGGTTGTAGCGGCCCCCAGTGTTGGCCGTTGCTGACGGTGTTATCTACAACCTACAGATAGCTTTGAATGAAAGGAGACCATAGTGTAACTAAATTCATGGCTACTGAAATAAGATAACGAAGCAAGCTATAAAAAAAATATGAGCTAAATATAATCAAGAACGGACACAATATAATTTGTATGTACTTATCATCATAATATTTACGACTGAGTGCAACATCCCGATTTATTAATAATATCATAGAATGTACGTCAAATGGTATGCTCTCATCATCATCATCAGCCCATTACGTTCCCACTGCTGGGACTCAGGCCTTCCCTGAAGAGAGAGTATGGGCCATAGTCCACCACGCTGGCCCAGTGCGTATTGGATACAATACAATACAATAACACTTTATTGCACACCAAATTACATAATAATATACACAATTATATAAAACAAAACAAAAAAAATATATACACAAAATACATCGTATTGGATGTAACATGTCTGAATTTTTGTGATAAATTCTTGGACATACCGGTTTCCTCACGATGTTTTCCTTCACCGTTTCTAAAACGAGTGTTAAATCCGCACATAACTTAAGAAAGTCAGTGGTGCGGGACCAGCGGGATTCGAACTCGGGTGCGTCGGATCTAAATTCGCACGTGCTCCCACTGAGCCACACTCGCTCTCACGCTCATTATACCTAAAATATAGGTATCTAAACGTGAGGACCTGTAATTGTCTGTCTGATATAGATATAGGCTGCCGTTCTTCCTCTCAATGATTAAATAAATTATTAGTTCATTACGATCCAAGATTTTAAGAAAGTACCTATTCAGAAAGTGGTAGGTAGGTACACAAGGAGGTAGGTAGGTCTCCCTTATGCGAGGAGCTATCGGAGTTGATGACAATAGGTTATTCTGCCGCGAAGCAATATTGCGCAAGAATTACTGTGTTCCGTTTTCGGCCAGTGATATTACTGCATTATGAGACTCACGATCTATTCAATACAATACACAAAAATTTATTGTACACCAAACAAAAATAATCAGTAAGTACATGAAAACAACTTAAAAACTACAGTACAATGGGTGGACTTATCGCTAAAAGCGAGCTTTGGATAGAGTTAAAAGGGGAGCGAGAGAGGACGGAGGTGTAAATAAAATAATAATAAATTATGTGGTCTTATTTGAAATTAAAGTACAAATACATAAATAATATCATATATATCATAAATATTAAAAATAATAGAAATAATATATAGGAGTACATACATACATGTATAATTATAAATACATTGTCTCAGGGTAAAGAGTGCAGTGCAGTGCCGCCAAGAATTTTGCAAAATAAAGTTCTGGGTGGTGTTTCAACTGTCATGGGCAGGCGTATTGCTTACCATCAGGCGAACGACCTGCTCGTCTCGTCACTTAATAACATAAAAATTTTGCTCGAGCGGGATTCCTAGTAATAATATTTGATTGTTGCCCGCGCAAACAAATTCGGTTCACGGATCCTGGATTTTACTCAACAAATCCTGTAGAGTTCTAAATAACTAAATCTAACTACAGAATAGTAAGGGACGGAAGCATCACTCCGCAAAGAAATTTAAACAAATAGCGACTCTTGTTATGACGCAATAAAATACAATTTAGCTCGCGTAGCGCTTCATACCTACCAGTCATATTAACCTACACCAGCACCTCTCAAGACAAGCCTTTAACAAATTCGTAATCGGAACTGCGAGCAGATGAAATTGACCCCAAACACTAGTAGTTTACGATTATCCATCAAGGAGTTCCATTTTTCACCTTCCGTCTTCATAATCAGATCAGCTGGCTGTCACCATATTGCCTTGTCATCGGACTTGGATAAGTATGCAAAATTTGACTCCTTAGGATAAGAGGAAGTGGTTCTGATTGAACTTGCAAATTAAATAAAAGCTTGTAAAAACATATTGTTTCGTAGCAGACTGCATTTAATTTATTCAAACAACAAAAACGGGTAGAAGTTGCTGGTAAAACTTCAGAGAACACCAGATTTCTAATATCAATATACCAAGCTTTTTGATACCTTTACCGACAGTTAAAAGTTAATTTTTCATATCGATACTTTTTTCTAGCTAACAAATACGTAATCTATTGAACCGCAGGTCAAAGTCGTGATCTCGGAGCGTTATCGCACAACCGCATCTCGGTTATATCGATTTCAAAGAACCGATTCGAAATCATTCGACCTTGATATCGATGATCGAGTTTTGGAGATCTTACCGTAGATTAATGATAACGCGTTTGGAATACTCAAATGTTGTTGAATAAGCGTCTAATGTTGTTACTATGGTGTGCTTTCTATATATTTTACTAGCTGCGTGGCGTGGTTTTACTCACTACCCACTTTTGAATACGGTTTGTAGTTGCTCCTTTAGGAACTGTTTTTTTTTAATAAATTATAGGCTTGCGTTTCACCGCTATCTCGACTGTTGTTAAGTGACAAAGCGGTCGAAGATGTAATGCGCTCGCCTAGAAGAAACCTGTTCACTCTTGTCTTAAAGACATCCAGATTACAGCTATCCGGAAACAGATTCCGGCAGAGAGTTCCACTCCTTGGCCGTTCGCAGAAGCAAAGTGCTTGGTGCGAGCAGGAGGGATGCCAGCCATAAATTGATGACGGATTGCCGTATGTCTAGTTGTCCGGTGATGGAATGGGGATGGCGAAATAAGTTCATGTCACTCCGTTGCACACTCTCCGAAATGTATCCGGTAAAAGACCGATAAACTGGCAACTTTGCGCCGATGTTCAAGACTTTGAAGCTTAGTCTTAACTAGCGCATCATCAATGAGCGTTTTGGCTCGTCTTTCAATGGTCTACAAGGCTTCAAGCTGATATTTTGCAGATCCGTCAGGTGAAAACAGTCGGTAGGTACTCCATACACGACCGGCTTATGCTTGATACAGAGTTAGAAGCTATCCCGGTGTGAAATACCAGCTCACCTTGGCCAATATACCCAGCTGTTACTGTTCGTTTTCCGGGACGAAAAGTATCCTAAGTCCTATTCCATAATTTAAAGTACAACTATCGCGTACGACTTATAAATACATTTATGATCTTAGAGATCCATTGAAAACGTGGATACATACAAAAGGAACTAATTTTAGGTCACATAAACAGAAGGTTTTCAACCTCGTGGACCATGGGAGTGAAACTAACTAAAGAAACTGGTCCATATTATTTGCTCCGAATAAAACAAAGGGCCTGAGTGATTTGAACTCTTCAACCGGGTCGCGGCAAGCATCGCACGTGCACTCGCCGCGGACGTTCTACAGTGGACACAATCTTTCAGAAACTCTGTTTTAAAATTTTATTATTGTATGATTTTTTTGTGCCAATCTCTTGGTGAAATATGCTGGACTGATATATCAGACAGTTAACAATATGACTTATCATGTTTTGTGCAAATAAACCATTTCATTTCATTTTATTTCTAGCATACTATAAATACACATATATATGAAAGAAAGAAGGAAAAGGAAAGAAAACCCATTTTTTTTTAATTTATTTATGTATCACAAACAGTACACAACAGATATGATTACATAGGTATAATGCGCGTCAAACTTAATGGCGGCTGACAGACGCACCACGTGACCTGCGCAGTAACAAAATCGCAGAAAAAATTGTATCTGCGCAGATCACGTGATGCGCCAGTCAACCGCCATCAAGTTTGGCGCGAGATATATAATAAATGATTACATAATTAGTGTACCAACATCGTTGACCACATGTTACTTTGATAATATAATGTGAACAGAACGAGTGTGGTTAAATATTTATTTATTCGACACACAAAAACGACAAACAAAAATAAACTTAAATAATAAAGTGCCGAATCAGCTCAGCATAAAATGCCGAGAGTTTTGCACAACTCGGCGCTGATTTCCAGCTGATACATTTTTTTTCCAAGAACAATTTACTATACTTATTTAAAATAAAAATATTTATACTTATACATAATATCCATATTTAAAATAATATCCTATAATCCTAATCCTAAATAAATTAAAAGATGAGTAAAGTGTATACATACATAAACCAAATTATAATAAATATATCACGTACAAAATGTTCATACAGGAACAATAGCGTTTGTTCGAAGCTCGAAAATTATATAAAACAAGTATAAATTTTACCAAAAAAACCGAATTCAATGTATCTTCCAAGTCCAAGGTCAAATGTCGATTAAATTTATATGGGACCACTTTGTAGCTATACTGAACGAAATGCAAAAATAACTTTTGAAATCTGTCAACAATTGGCGGAGAAATCGGTGAACATAAAAAAAATACAGTGGAATATAAACCCTCCTCCTTTTTTTTAAAGTCGGTAAGAAAAAGAAAAAAAGTATTTTCTGTATCTACGTTGTCGTCATTGTAGACCGCCCTTGTCCCAAGTCACGCGTTGATATTTCCTTAAGGGCAGCTCAGAGCGACCATTGTAATAAACGTAGAGACAGAGCCGGGATTGTAAATCATTATAAATACTAATAGCCGAGGTTTAGTGACTTACACTTTCACTGTGGAAAGTTCGATAATTCCATTGACTAATGACAGTAATAACATTGACAAAAGTATTTTTTTTATGGAACTGAGTAATGAAACGAGCAACTCGTTTGCCTAATTTTAAGGGCCATGTCTGCCTATTACAATTGCAGTGCTACCCAGAACTTTTAATACCATAAAAAAGAGTGCGTAGACTACAGATATTAAGTCTCATATGCCCAGTAATTTCGCTGGCTACAATGCCCTTCAAAGAACACAGTAATGCTTGCGCACTACTGCTTGGAGGCAGAATAACTGGCAAAGCTGTGGTACTACCCAGACGGCCTCACAGTTTAGTAGTACCTATAGTAATGATATTCAAATAGTGACACATCTCAGTCGTTAAACTTTCTTCAGACAGTAGTCTGGTTGTCGTGTGGTAGTTACCACACCTGATGAGTCCTAAACAGACGAAACAGCTATACACTCCCAAAATATGCATCTTTGAAACTTTTGGCATTTGAACATGTATTTGCCTAGAGTTCAAATTTCTAATATGAGTTGTTTTTATCCACGATTTTTCGTTTCTCATCCTTCATAGTTTGAATTACCAGTAAATTTATCGGGAGCGAGTGTAGCTCAGCGGGAACTCGTATGACTTAGGATCCGACACACCAAAGTTCGAATCCCGCTCGCCTCTCATAACTTTCTTACGAGTAAGATGTGCGGTTAGCACTAGCTTTCATAACGGTGAATGCAAACAAATCATGAGGAAACCGGCATGTCCACAAATCGATCACAAAAAATCAAGGACATGTGACATCCACCAACCCGCAATAGACCAGCGTGGTTTATGGTCTATACTTTCTCTATGAGAGGAGATCCGTGTCCCAGCAGTGAGAACGTAATGAGCTATAATGATGAGATTTATTACTAATATTTTTTGAACTACGTGCATTGATTAAGTTTTAGAAAGACGGGTCTCAGCTCAACTGACATATTCCTCTCATATAAATAAATACCATACATAACTTTGCGATGACATGAAAAAGAACTGCATCCCAGGTTAGCCGCTTGCGAGGGAGCACCAACAGCCTTCTGACCGATGTTGCAACAAACATGTATTCGTCCATCAAGATGGACGAATACATGTGCCAGTGTCTCAAGAGACACTGGCTAGCTGTACTAAAGGCTGTGGCTAAGCTAGTGTCTCAATAACTTTATGATGTGACTTTATTTATTATTATTTATCTCATTTTTGTGCATATATAGTTTTTAAGATTGTTTTGCTGCTAACATTTTTATGCGTCCACTTATGATCTGAAATAAATAATTTAACAATAATAACGGTTACCCATCCAAGGCTTGACCACTGCGAAAGTTGCTTAACCTAAAATATCTGTTACGAACGGATAGACGAGCTGTGCTACGAGCGCTACTTAGTGAATCATTTCAAAGATTTGAAAGATATCGGCAACATCAGTGTTATAAAAAAATACTAAGCCATATCAACAATTTTTATGACAATAGATATTTAAAACGATAGTTTCTCCATCTAGTCCTCATAACACGTGTAAAGGTCACGTCGACGATTTATCCGAGACAGGATCAACCTATTTACAGGTTGAACAAGACTAAGTGTTGCTAGGACGAAATATATTTCACTTAAACTGAATATTCGTAGGTAAGGAATAAGGAATATTAAAGATGAGATACAACTTATTTTCTTCATATTCCGCGATTAATAAGTTCTTAAGAATAAGAATAAACTTTATTGTGGAAAACTGTGTACATTTCACGTCTTAAAATATATATAAATAAAGTAACTAGCTAGCTAACATACGTTTCGGATGTACATTACATACAAACTAAAATGAATTTACATTAAATATTTACTCAAAGAATTCGTTCATATTGTAATACATTCCATTCTTTTAAAAGGTAAATTTTGGTGTTAAAATTGCTTACCGTTTAAAGATTTTTATTGAGATGGGAAATGAATAAAAATCCTCATGGTACTGATAAATGAACTTTTATGCTACACTAGCTGTGCCCTGCGGTTTTAACCATCCACCTAAAAAGTAGCCTATTCAGGGTATAAACTATCTCCATACCAATTTTCATAAAAATCCATTCAGTAGTTTTTGCGTGAAAGAGTAACAAAGGTTCATCCATACTTACAAACTTTCGCGTTTATAATATTAGTAAGATGGTGTTATTAATTTGAGGGATCTTGCTCGCTTATTAAAAATATGTTTCGTTTTTGTCGTTTTAATTAAACCATCTCTTATCGCAGCGAATGTTTTATCTTTTTTATATCGTTTACTTGATTTTAAGCAAGTCGCCTACCGTTTGTGTGGTATTTATGAGTACATCTGAGCGCTACCCGCCGTCAGTCCTGCTTGTTGTCTTTAGACAACAGTCGTTAGGCCATATCGGAGGCCTTTGGACTGTCTCAAAAATCTGATACCAGGGTTAGCCACATACCCACACGAGAGAAGAAGAAGACTAGGTATATTCTCATGTTTATAGGTTAAAGATCGGATGGTGCTTGCGGGAACTGGTTTTGTCTGGTCACTCTAACTGCTACTGTATCTGTACCTATTTATATATTACTCATATTTTTCTTTTACTGATATTGAAGGAAAGAAATTTTGTGCCTTTTAAATAAATATTTTTCGACTTTTGACTCATGTTTGGCCGTTATCTCACCTGCTGTTAAGCGATGATGAAACGGCAGTTTAGCGACTGTTCAGACCCCCACATCTTCATCTCGAATCACGACTAGGGCGTTTGACGGCATGTCTTTGGAATTGACCCGCTTACAGCCAGCGGGTGCTTCTTGTTATCGCATCCACCATAGATTCGCGGGTTCAACCTCCGTCCGAAGTCGTATTTTCGTACCCTGAAATTAATTAATTTCGTTGAGCTGTATTGCTTGTCAAAAATATAAAATAATAGCCCCTGAACATTTATTAGGACCACCTCTGGGGACCTATAACCAAACGAATAGAATCATCAAAATCAATTCATAATTGGCGGAGCAATCGCGTAACAAACACACAAAAAAACACACAGTCAAATTGAGAACTTTCTCCTTTTTGAAATCGGTTAAAAAGTGCATTTTTGTGCCTATTTAGTAAATAATATTTGACTTTGACTTTGAAGGGGTATACAAATTTAAGTACTGCCCGTTGCCTCCTTTACATAAATAAAGCCTCCTTCATATCACGTTATAAACTGACCCTAATCATAGATAAACCATCGTGACCTTTACGCAGTCTATAATGACTTAATAATTCCGAGTCGATGTTATCTCGCTAAATGATGTCGGAACGCGCATACAATGGGGCTATAGAGTCAAAATAGAAAATTAACTACGTACTGACAATGTATGTTAATTTATATTTACTGCATGAGAGATTAGTGGCATGCGTGTGGGCTACAACCCAGATAGCGATATAAACTTGTTTCAGACTTGCAAGTTTGAACTATCAAACGTAAAATTTTTACCAACTTTTCCATGACAAATGTGCAAAATTGCAAGTTTTTTAAAATACTTGGACAGTGAGAAATAATGAATGTGAAAATGTGTTTTAATCCTACTAATTAATGTTTGTGATGATGGATGTGTGGATGATTGTTGCACCCAAAAAATAAGGCACGGCTTTTGATAAAACTTTATAAGCCGGAAGATTTTCTGCGTTTGTGTCACGCGAAAAACGAAACACATCTTTGTTAATTATTTTTAACAAAGGTTTTTTTGCAAAGGTTTACTGGAAGAGATCGCTCTCAGCGATAAGTCCGCTCTTTTTACTTTAGTTTTGTAAGTAATTTCCATGTACCTATTTATTTTTTATTTGGTGTACAATAAAGCATTTTAGTATTGTATTTTATTGTAATCCTCGGCAGTTAGCTATCATTTGTATGTCTACAAATAATTATATTTATGATTTTATTCTATTATTGCAGCTTGAAAAAAATCACGTGACATGACGTGAATTTTTTTTCAAGCTGCGATAAAAGAGTCACTGAGAAGTTATTGTGAGATGTAGGCTATTTGAGAAATAGTAACTGCAAAAACTGTCACTTTGAGAAATTGTTATAATAAGAACATGGATATCTGAGTAGTAGATACTAAGCAAGTAGTCACTTTGGTCTTTGAAAAGTTGTTATCAGCTGCAAACGTAATCACTTTAAGAAATTGATAATATGAAAAATTTGCCATTTGAATAGCCGACATTTCGAAAGTAGTCACTTTGAGAAGTTGATATATGTAAAATTTGCTATTTGTGCAGTATCTACATACTGCACAGTCACTTCGAGAAGTTCATAAAATGAGAAATTAGCTATTTGAGTCACTGTGCAAATGCGCAAATAGTCACCCTGAGAAGTTGATAAAATGAGAAATTGCCGATTTGAGTAGTAGACACTACGCAAGTAATCACTTTGAGAAGTTGAAGTTGGTAAACAGAAATTGGCTATTTGAGAAGTAGGCCCTGGGCGTCTAAAAGGCTTATCCTTATAAGGTGTTATTACGGAAATATTCTTAAAACATGTATAATAAAACATAAACACGCAAGACACAACACACAACTCTCGAAGGCACGTTTAAACCTCACAATACGCTCCCAAAAGAAAAAACCGACACATTATTTAATATTTCTCAACAAAACGTCCTCGTTACGGAAAGAATGTACAGCTCCGAATGACAATGAAAATGGGAAAGTATAAATTACGTAATTCATGCAAATTTCGCGTTCTGCCCGGATTCCGTTCGGGCCTATGCCCTGTTTAAAATTCCGCAAAAATTTTAACGGGTCACGATTTGTTTTTATGAAAGGAATTCCAAATGAAGGTATTGTAGCGGAATTCTTTCCCGGTTTCCTTGTCGATATTTTTTTCGAAGATTATCGAGTTGTAGCTTGTTCACACTGCGTTGGATGTTGGTCCTTTAGAAAATCGTACTTCATCATCAGCCCAATGCGTTCCCACTGCTGGGACATTGTGTCTTTAATCAAAATTCAGTGCAGGTCGGATAATTATACATGTCCTTAAACTTTGTGATTTTTAGACATGTCAATTTCATCACGATATTCCTTCGCTGATTTAAGAGCAGTTGTTAAATCCGCACTTAGCGTAAAATTATCTCTTCTTCACGAAAAATGAACATGTACCTGGGCTTTGCATTCACGTTAATGACATACATAAAAAGTACTTTGTAATCTATTAAGTCTATTTACACACTGGCTCATATACCACATGGCCTTCAGAGGTAAATTTATCAAATATCGTCTAAGTTTCTTCGTCCGAACTTCTGACGCTATGAGAACAAGCTCTGTATATATTGAGAATTATTTCTTCAGCTTCCTTGTCAATATTATTTGGAAGATGTCGAGCTATTGTGTCGGCCGGTGACTTGGCCCGTAATTGCTGAGTTCGTTAGAGGTCTTTTGCCTGACTGTTGTTGATTCCTTGACACGATTTATTAATTTGGGTAATATTGGACTGGTAGGTATTTTTGTTCTTTTTATGAAATGTAGCTTTTCAATGTAAAATTTTGTTATCGTACCTATATTTAATGTCTTTTGTATTATTTTATGCAATGTTTTTGTATTTTCTATATTCTTCCTTAACTTAAGGTCTCTTGTTCACACGTGGTTCTTCGCCGTGAAAATTTACAGTTAATTAGCCGTGTGTACACACGGTTTTTAGTGTTGTATGGATTCAGTTATTTTCCGTTTCATATACAATCTTACACGTTAATCTATGGCGCGTAAAACGCGGCGTTATGTTAAGAAACCGTGCCGTGGACAAGAGACCTAAGAAACAACTCTGATACGAAAATAAATTTTATATTTTTTGCACAATCGTTTTGATCATACTTTTTATGCGTTTTGTGAATAGTTGAACAAAGACAAAAATAATTTTGATTTTTCATAGATGAAAATAGGTCTCCGTGGTACAATTATTGAAACAATTAGGTTAGATGACGGGAAATCATAGACAGTATTATATTATCGTTCAAAAATAACTATTTTATTAAAATTTAATGCATTCCTTAAAGGTTTTGCTAAACGAACAAAAGCTCTTATCAAATATTAGTCCACACATTTATGATTCATTGGGGAAACCTCTCACAATGCGCACACATATCAGTTTTAAATTATCTTGAGCTCTTTCGCAACAATCGATAGCATCTCTACCATCACAATAACCGTTAGATCCAGAACGCAATTAACTCTACCATGTAATTATCCGAAACTGGACGATCGGTAGAGATCGCAGTCGTGACGACATTACTTTAATGTTGGTAGAGTTCTTAAAGTAAATGTAGAGCATGGTAGAGTTGATCAATTTTGCTTATATGACACGCGTACCCTTACGGTGATGAAATTTGTCTACGCGGGTGGTAAGGACTATTTCAGCTTAATTGAGTTTTTTTTAATGGTACTGATTTATGAGACGAGCAAGTCGTTCGCCTGATGGTAAACGCCACGCCTGCCCATAACATTGTAGTGCCACCTAGAACTTGTAATAACATAAAATGTACGTACTGAGTAGTACTGCATTGGGCTCATCATCCCGAGACATAAGTTATTGTCTCATATGCTCAGTAATTTTACTACTGCTACTGCTTGGCGGCAGAATAACTGGCAAAGCGGTGTTAAAAAGTGCAGGTTTGATATCCACTGTAGAATAATTTGACACCATTCTTATCTCATCAGTCTTGGATTTCTGATAAAGGACCCGCTTTGTATTTTTATTTAATTTAGATCTACAGCGGGTTTATAAAGGATCGGAATAAAAAACTCACGATTTTCGTACGCCTGAGGTGGTGTGGGTAAAGCTCTCCAAATTGAGTCCCATAGGATTAAACGGTGGTTGGCCTAGATAAACATAACGCCAAAATACTGAGCCCCCACTGCTGGGACGTAAACCTCTCAGAGGGAGAGAATATGAGATGTTTTTACTCCTTTTTGCGCTAATTAAAACGGAGAAAGCGATTGCTTGCCACTAGCGGCTATCTAACGCGCCAGGTGTCACAGAACAAAAAGGGCATTTACGACATCTGCGTAATGCTACCGCCAGTTACCACTAATGCCTGCGGCTGTGCGTGTTACCAGGGCACAGAGTAATGTTTGCAGTAGCGAAACTTGTAAAACGTGGCTCAGCAGGAATCTGTGAACGGATTTTGAATTTGCTTGGCCCCGTACCAATGAGTTTCTTAAATTTGGATTTAACTGTTGATGTGTTAGTTAGAACTTTTTATGTGACTGAATGACGAGACGAGTTTGTCGTATGCCGGATGGTAAGTAATTCGCCAGCCCATAACAATAACAACACCACCCAGAACTTTGTTTTGCAAAATCCTGCGCAGCGCTGCACTCCGCTTGCCACCCTGAGACAATTAGCTGTTGAGTCTCAAAATGCCCATTAGAAATACCAATTAAAAATAATTTCTTACAAGTCTGGTCTGGTTCTGTGAAACACGAAGGGTAACACTCACTCTAAATACAATTAAAAAATAGCTACACATCGTGAGAAAACCATAATTTTCAAGAATTAAAAAGTACGGTGACATAGTATAAGAATTATCTACTGGAAGTTATGATTCTTACGACCTATTTTCTCAAAGTGACGAGCACATTGCAGGGTCGCGAAGATTTTTCAAAACAAAGTTCTGGGTTGTGCTGTAACTGCTAAGCTGCAGACCAGCGCTGGTCGCACGACCAGCACAACGCTGAGTTGAGGCCGGTTTGCAACAATTACCTATTTTATTTATTTATTTTGTCACACTTTTAATGTTCTTTTTTGTTTTCTGATTGTTTTTCTTATGTCATATGTTTATAGTTAATTAGTTGTTGCAAATAAACGTTTCTTTCTTTCTTTCTGCTATGGGCAGACGTATCACTTACCATCAGGCGAATGACCTGCTCATCTCGTCATTCAGTTACTCAGGAAGTAGGAAACATTCGAAATATTGCAGTAATTAATTCACGATCCATAAGAGTTAGTATAGTATATACTTCTCTACACTGTACCACCTAGACTCCAGACTAAATAATAAGGTACGTAATGGTCAGCAATTACATACATACTCTACCTATGTAACGTCTAATGTTTACTCAATTTTATGTGAAATTGCAAGAAACGATAATGAAATGCGATGATGTAGTAAAAAAGGAGCCAGGTGGTGTATTTCTTATTTTTATATACTGTTCTAAGGTGCAGAGATATCACAAGTATATTCCAAAGAATTTTCCGCATCAGTTAATAACTGACGAAGTAATCGCGTTACAAACATACAAAAAAGAACTATCGAATTGAGAACCTCCTCATTTTTGGAGTTGGATAAAAAATTAAAGTAAGCCGTTAATTCCACTTTTAGTCACTAACTCACTCGAAAAAAGTGACAACGCAATATAGCAATCAAAAATAAACTCTTTGCTTCATAATGAAAACGTAACAAGAAATTGAGAACATGAGTTCCAGCCCGCCTTTGTTTATTAAAAGGATTATAAGGAACTGAATCTCACGCTTAAATGCAACAATAAAAATCGTTTTAGCCAATCGTAAAATCAAATTACAAAGAAATCCTAAATCCTTACACAAAAGACTACAAAAGTCCCGAATACGTTCCGAAAATATTATTTTTATGTGCCAAGTGCATATTGCATATTCTCCTGTCGGTCATAAGGAGGTATTACGGATAATTTACGATTTTTTGGCGTTTATCGCTCTATGTCAACTGCGCGTCGATCCGGCTTTATGAGCTGCGCGGGCGCATTGTGATTTGTGAATCATTCGCATTGCCAAAGATTGGGAGGCAGATGTGACAGCTGTTTTGTAGGTAATTTTTTAAACTCAACATTTAAAAAAATGTTTGGTATTAAAGTACAACAAAGTAAAATTATTGTCATTAATTACAAAATTAAATAAATAAGTAACCAATTCCAAAAAAAAATATTCGAAGTAAGATCTACTAAGATATACCTAAGTATATAATATGGTAAGAAAAATAATAACATAAAAATTGATTATAATCTGTCATATTTTCAAATATGGTTTCTTTTAATTCATATATTTTTAGAGTTATAGTAACCTACAGCTTGTATTACACAATCTATTCTTTGCCATCTACCTTTCAAAACGCAATATTAATCCACACATTTACAATGTAGCCCATCGGGAAAGTTTACGACTCGTGCCGGGAAAAGTAATATTTATCTGTGTACATCCCTAATGACATTTACGATAATATTCAGCCATTGTCACCGGGAATGTATTAATTGTGACTCGTTTTATAACTTTACGAGTGGTCTAGGATATTTTTGCTGATTGAAATAAGTTTTTACTGTGTATTTGTATCTAATTGATGGCTAATGAAATAAAATTAATTACATTATATGGCGAGCATTATGTCTAACTGTTCCAAAATGTAATGAAATATTTGTACGAAAAATAATGTTAATTATATCTTATAGTACATACCACATTGCAATGTTATACGCTTTCGCGATTTCATACTCTTTATGTTTATATTGTTATTAGGTTGACCATCAAGACTAAACCAGAAAAATCTCATTGTTGTCGCTTCACCCCATCTCTTGTCACCGGGATTCTATTATTGCAACCGGGATCCTGGTTTTGTTAGTTCACATGTGACTTTTGGTAATAAAAATATGGTACAGTTTTGTGACCCGTAATAAAATATTAGTATAAATTAAATAGCATTGTGTATACAAATTATAGAGCATCCGCCACTACTTTGGTTAAAGAGAGACAGTATAAAATAACCGGCCAAGTGCGAGTCGCACTCGCGCACGAAGGGTTCAAATTTAAATTATGTCTGTTGTATGGGAGCCCCCATAAATACATAAATATTTATTATGAGACTCAACAGCTAATTGTCTCAGGGTGACGAGCGCAGTGCAGTGCCGCGCAAGATTTTGCAAAACAAAATTCTGGGTGAAGCTGTTATTATTATGGGCTGGTGTATTGCTTACCATCAGGCAAACGACCAGCGCGTCTCGTCATTCAGTAACATAAAGAAGAACTGTTTTATAGTATTTGTTGATATAGCAGCAACAGAAATACATCATCTGTGAAAATTTTAACTGACTGACAGACAGACAGACGGACGGACAGCGGAGTCTTAGTAATAAGGTCCCGATATACCCTTTGGGTACGGAACCCAAAAAACGGTGCAAAAATAGCAAGTATTACAGTATAGATCATAAACTTTACGTCGATGACACCCTACACCTTTTAATCCTACTTAGAAGTAAGGATTTGTCTGTTCTTCAATATACCGTAAAAAGTAAAATTTACACCTCTAATGACATTTACGATGACATTCGCCCATTGTCATCGGAAAATTATTAATTGTGGGTTACCGGGATCCCGGTTTTATTACTTCGAATTTATGTGTGAATATAGTAAAAGTTTTGGAGTAGAATAAATAAAATTTGAAATGTTTTGCGACCCGTGATAAACTAAGCAATACTTGCGATTCCATCCGCATAAAAAAAGGTTTCTAGTTGTTCCTAGAGAGTTGTCCGAAGAGGGCAGGCAATAGCGACAACCACACACAACAGAGGTCCAACACAGATCCGCTGACAGGCGCACCGACTAGCGGAGCAGCCACCAGCGGCATGCTAGTTCCCCGGGGGTGGAATCCCCCGAGCGCTTGGGTAGAGGGGACAAAGGCAAACCCTATACTAATAGGCGAAATAATAGATATAAGCCTATAATTATAATTATTATACTTAATATAGTTGTAATATACGTTAGCTAAATATAGTTTTATGCTCAACAGTTTCACGAGAGGTTAGATTAATAAACTTAATACTCACACTTTATTGTGCTAACCCCTCCTGGCTAACGACCTACCGCAGGAACACTGTCTTGCAAGATACAGTATACGGACTAGTTTGTAAGACAGAGGTCCAAAACAATTGTAAAATCTAGCCTTGTTATATCTTGCCTTGCTTATAGCCAGTCCATGTTAAAAAATAACATTAAAACTGTTATAGCACTTAAGGTTTTTATGGTTAATAAACTATTAATATTATTACTCTATCTCCTACCCTAGTCGACGATAGTGTAAAAATCGCGGGCCGAACCTGGACACGAATGGCGGCGAGTCGAGGCGAATGGCATGATATGAGAGAGGCCTATACCCAGCAATGGGATGTAAAGGGCTGTGGATGATGATGATTATTACCCTACTACCCCCAAGGGGAGGTGCAAGATCGGCTGCTGCTGCTGCTGGTCACATAGAGAAAGAGAAGAGAGTTTTTTGACCATGAATATCTATACACCCCTGTGCCAAATTTCATCTAAATCGCGTAGTTACTACGCAAACATTTTTTGGGATATTAAATACTTATAAATACTAATTATCCCGGAAAACTTTTCACATGGGTAAAACAAGTGATGAATCAGTACTTTATTCCTTGAATAAATGATACCTAAATCCTCTCCATCCAAAGGTTGTGTGGAAGATATCGCTTATTAGCGATAAGACCGCCCGTTGTACTAATCAAATTTTTAAGTTTTATTTGTATTTGTATTTGTTGTATTTTTGGAGTACAAAAAAGCGTTATCAATCAATCAATCAATCCCTCTACTCCAAAATCTTTAAAGTCCTAATTCTATAAATAAACAGCCTTATCGATACGCGTCTACACTAGTTTAAAAAGTAAAGAAATTTCAAACTTCACATAAACTTACATGAACATAATAAAATACCTTCCAAGATGACCATCGTGACAGCCATATAAATTAAACCAAACAATTATCGTCATACTTAGCGAGGCATTTATTCTGTTGCTTATTACACGCCAAAAAAGCTCACGCGTACTGACTTAACGATTCTCGTATTACTCTAATATTTATGGGCGACACAGAATATGTAATAGATGCTGCTAGAGATGGCAAAGACCTAACCGGCTATTTAATTGTCACGATTTAAAATATTGGCTATATTCCTTGTGTGTATATGTTTTTGTTGTGCTGTTGTGTGAGATGTTTTTCTGAATGAAGTTGAATTTGCTATCTGGCAGTTATATAAATATAGGAGCGCTAAACATTTAAATACAGCTTATTACAATATAATACAATACACAGTACTTTATTGTACACCCAACAAACATAATCAGTAGGTACATGAAAACAACTTAAAAACTAAGGTACAATGGGCGGACTTATCGATAAAAGTGATCTCTTCCAGTCAACCTTTGGATGGAGTTAAATAGCGGAGCGAGAGAGGTCGGCGGTGTAAATAAAATAATAATAAAATATGTGGTCTTATTCTATATAAATTAAAGTACAAATACATAATATATATAACAATATATATTTACATACATATATAACAAACATGAATATGTATATTGTGTATATCTTTAGAGATGTTACTTTATTGGCGGGGTATATCACATCATTTTATATATTATTAACAGTTTTCTTTTGAAATTATGTGTTTTGAGTTTCGATCAACGTTTATTATATAGAATGTATAATAGCCATAACGATTGGTATATCATACGTTTGTATTATTTTTACAAAATAAAATTTGTAAATCGGTCATATTTTACTTACCCATGTATACCAGCACAGTTTTACAAGCCAAGTATATTATACGGAACACAATAATGCTTGCGCACTACTGCTTGTCTTACTTTGACCACGCGTCGAAACTAATTTACTATTTAATTGCAATTCTATAGATTATGGAAAATATTCCGATGATCTTCCACTGCATAATAAGTGACTAATACTGCCGTATTTTCTTAATAGAAAACAATTTAAAAATAATTTAAGCTATTCGCCATAAATGCTTGACTACATCTCTAGTAGCTAGTTTATAGATTAAGTACCACTAAAGTACACAATAGTCGCAGACTACGTACGAGTTACTTCATTTAACAATGCCCTTCGATCGAAGGTTGCTGAGAATTCTAATATGCTGTGGAAATAATGAACTTTGGACCTTGTGGTGCTTCGGTGAATCGGCTGTATATAATTATTTGTAACATAGTTATAGTTATACCCATGTTTTTCGCTGTTACAGATTATGGTCAGTTATATTACGTTTTATGATATATCATGTGAGGCCATTTTCCTAAAATAAATAAATTTCAATTAAAATTAGTAAATTTTCTTAAAACTATAGGTTTTATTTAAATTATTGCAAAGATATGACTTTTTTGGCTATAATATTATCTAATCTAAGTGCTTAGAGAGTTTAAGATGGTATGATATGTATTTTATTTGACTGAATCTTTTTCATAGAAGGTCTTCCTATTTCTACTATTCATACTTTTTTACTGTAATGTATGCAATGGAATCAGGCGTGACGTTGCGGAAATTCATCTCAAAACTGAAACCGCAATGAAAATATATAGTGTAATCCCGCTGAAAATTATTATTATTTTTTATCGGGATTACACTATATATTTTCATGGCGTTTCAGGTTACTGTAATTTGTCTTACCAGTGTCTTTTTCAATTATTTTGTTTGGAAGACCATGCGTTTTCAAGTGTTTACATTAGCATCCTGACTGTAGGTACCTTTTTCAAAAATCTATAAGCTCAGAATTTTTCATTTCAACTTCCTCACTGCCAAAAGGTACCCACCCTGAAGGTCCCGAAAATGTTCCACATCCTGTATAGATAAAATAAAAAAAAATTAAATTCATTATATTTCGAAAACAATGCGGCCCAAGTTGCGGGCTATCGCTATTAACTTTCACCTACCACTAACACTACCATATGTGGCTTTTCTCTGCACTTCCCAGGTACTACTGGTAGTACTATCTACGAATAGATTTAAACGTCTAAAATCACAGCGAGATATATGCAAATCCACACTCGTATTTATTTGTAATGTTTGCTGCCGTTAACTGCATAGACTATGGACATTACAGAAGGGCTACATGCCCTTGAGCACATACAAAAAACAAGAAATTTGTTAAAAAAGTATATTTTCTAAGACAAGCTTTTAACAAATTCGTAATCGGAACCGCAAGCAGATTAAAATGAGCCAAAACAGTAGTTTACGATTACCCGTCAAGAAGATCCATGGTCCACCTTCCGTCTCCATCATCAAATCAGCTGGCTGTCACCATAATATTGCATTGTCATTGAACTTTGACAAGTGTGCAAAATGTCAACTCCGAAGGATAAGAGGAAATGGTTCTGATTTAACTTGCAAGATTTGACCCAAATAATAAACATGGCAAGTTATTGTGCGCGAAGAGACCCGATAATGTCATAAAACAAGGCATGTAGTGTTTGGGCAGGTTGGCTCAAATCTCATACACTGCGGGTTCGATTCCCGCGAAGAGACAAATGTTTGTGCACTGAACAAGTGGGACCATGGTTCTTATAGATCCTGGTTCCCTAGATACCCTATTCCCAAGTTAGGGCCCACAATCTATGTATGTGATCGTTGGGCAATTATTTTTTTCTATGGATGAATTCAAGATTTTCTTTTTTAAATATTAATAACCTTTCGTAATTCTAATGTAGCAAAAGCAATTATTTTTTAAATGTGATGGAAATAATATTTAAAATAAATTAAATTTAATTAAAATTTCGCATAATTTATAAAAAAAAGGGATCCCTATTTCCCTTGGTCACGGCATTCTGCGTGAACGGCTGGACCAATTTCGCTAATTCTATTTGTCAGGAGAAGGTTGTTATGAAAGAAAAAAATAAGAAAGTTGCACGGAACATTAGTAAATTTGAGAAAACTTAACGACCATATTAAGTTTTCTAATGTAACTTTATGGCGTTTGACATAACTGTCAGTTGTTTGACAGTTCTCGCAATTGACAGAATGCGCGCTGAAAGTTAAGACAGAACACCGTTGGGTCAGTTAGTAAAACAATAAAATCCCGTAATAAATTATTCTTACTTAATCTCTATTGTAACCAATACGTGCTTAACCATTGAATAAATTCACCAGGTGTTTATTTATACGGTTATCTGCACATGTGCTAACGCGTGATATCTGCAGTCAGTGGTTAGGTATTAATACATTACTAATTGATATCTCCTGACACGTGTAATTTGTGGAAGTTTTTAGAATATTATAATATTATACCTACTGGTGTTTAATTGTACGTGTTAATAAAAGGCGTCAGCTTGTCTGTTGTTGTTGGGCGTCTGTGCTTATAAAGTAAAATTAAATGTTGAATTGCTTTGTTGATAATTTATATTTTTAATTTTTTATGGTATAATTTATAGTTTAACACCCTCATGGCAACAACTGAAGTCAAATTCAAGGATAATTCACATTTTTTTCCATTATTCTAGGAAGCGTCATACATAACGCTGCTTCCTATTTTTACAATCTAGACATATAATTATTTAAGGCTATTATTAGGTTTTAATTGAGGCTAATAAGTAATTTAAATTTAATTTAAACTGATACATAGCATAATACTAACAATGTGTCCATTAACACTTTTCTTATTGTCTCTATTTAGGCGAAGACACTTTGTACATGTGTTCTTTCTGGGTAACAACTGCTTCATTACACTAGTTCACTAGCACTAGCACTACACTAACTCAAACGGTTTAGTTCTTTTGAGTCTTCTCACTATATCCGTGTGGTCGAGGAGCTGGTTTGCCTCGACGTTTACATGATGGTGAAGTCTATGTTCGTGAGCTTCGGCATATTGTTTTATAACTTTATGCACGAACTCTACTTTTAGGTCCCGATGAAGATCGTCATTTCTTATGTACCAGGGTGCGTTCACAATTCACATATGAGCATTAAAAAGCTATAATAATCACTTAAATATTTAGAATAATTATTCTTCTTTTTCTTTCGTGTGGGTGTGTGGCTAACCCTAGTGGAGTCGGAGTTTTTAGACCACCCGAAGGCCTCCGACGTGGCCTAACAATTGTAGCCCTAAGACAACACCAGGGCCGACGGTTTAACGTGCCCTCCGAAGCACGCTGGAATAATTGTTGATTAACCAGCAGTAGGCATAATAACAAAAAATAAATAGTTTTCAGTTTCCTTAAATAAGATTCATTAACAAAAGGGTCCAAAATAGGCTTTTAAGATCACTTTTACGTAAAAATAATAACAACAATATATTGTTGTTATTATTTTTACAAAAACAATAAGAACAATATAACTACATAAACAGAAAACATAAAATGTATTTATTGACGCAGTAAGTGTTACAATTTCATATTGAAGTATCTAGCCGTCGACGTAGCTAAAACCAATATAAATAAAAACAAAATAATACAACAACAAAACCAACAAACAATAAAATCAATATAACTAAAACACCTCTAAGTAGGTACACAAAATCGTAATGAAATATTAAAAACCGTCACTTCTGCACAAAGGCACGCATCTAATCTATGCACCGAATCGAAGCCAAGGGCGAAGCGAGCTTATTCGTTGTAAATTATGCAGTAACTTTCTAAGTTACAGCTAAGTTAGAGTTAAGTTAATGCTAAGTAAAGTTTCATGTACAGCCATCTCGGTCAAAGTTAGCCGTTCGCGGCGGAAACGCAATGATTTTTAATATTAATAACTTGCTTTATTTGTTTGAGTGCCAAGTTTAACTTTCATTTCCTTTAGACGTTTTAAGATGAGGATTTATGTGAAGTACTCAGTTTGGAGATCTTTTGGGCGGAAGGTTATTTATGATTTTAATATAGCGTTGTATTAATCTTCATTTATAAGGATTAATTGAAATTGTACAGCTTTTACAGAAACGCGTGAGACTGTGAGATATCGCTATAGACGCTTTTATATTGTAATATATACTTAGTCAGGGATGAGGCGGTTTCGATTCACGGGGATGGTGTTATTACATTTTTGTCCAAATTAAAAACTTTGTATTTAACTTGTAAGATTTCGATTTGCTCTTAAATTATATTAAAACATAAATCGTCAAATGATTTTTATTTGGAGAATAAACTAGATAAATAAAAATTTATGAGAGCGCTCATTAATGGCTGATTAGGAGTACGTGTGAGTTCCGATCCGACGCACCAGAGTTCGAATCCCGCTGGACTCGCACCGACTTCGTTAATCTCGAAAGGAACCGGCATATTTAAAAAAATATCACAAATGTTCAAGACCATGTGACATCCACACTGGGCGAGCGTGTTGAGTTATGGCCCATACCCTTTTTATGAGAAGAGGCCCGTGTCCTAGCAGTGGGAACGCAATGAGCTGATGATAATGAAAATGTGTGAGTAAATTTTTACTTTGTCATGTTGCCAACTAAACGGTAAAACAACTATCAATGCAAGACAAAAATATCACGAACTCTCGACCATAATCACTTGAAAATAAAATAAATAGGTATATTTTCTTGCACAACTCTCAGCACAGACATTTACCTCTAATCCTCTTCGATTTGCATTGAATGAACATAGAAAAATACACAAACAGTTGGCTATTGACAGCACAAAACATAAAACTGAAATCGCTACTAGTGGTCTTGAACAATTGACCGAACATTCGTTGTGGTGTAAGGCATGAGTGGAGCGACAAGCGGTTAAAGCTGTTTTAACCGACTTCAAAAAAGGAGAAGGTCTCTGTTCGATTGTATTTTTTTATGTTTGTTACCTCAGAGCTCCGTCATTTATTAACCGATTTGGAAAATTCTTTTTGCGTTGGGTTCAGTATAGCTACGTTCACATATGTATAAATTTCATCGATATTTGACCTTGGACATCGAAGATAAATTGGAGTCAGGTTTTGTTCTTTTCTAAAAAATAATTATAAAGAAACACGCAAACAGGTTTTGGATAATTCCTAGTAACCCATTTTCTTTGTGCTATCTTCTCTTCTCTTCCAGCGGGTGTATTTCCGAAGCACTGGTTGAACGAGCGCGCGCGTGTGGTCCCACAAGCCAACGAAAGGATCCCAGAGAAATAAACACCTTGTAACCGAGAACATATGGTTTATTTTACCAACTTCTTAAAAACTCCTAAAATTAACAAATGCAGCTGTACTAACTTGGGTGCAACGAATGATGTGCTTCCGCGAGCTAATTTTGCCTGAGTCGCCATCTAGTTTTAATTCGACAAACTAAATAAAATCAATATATATCAATTATGTATTTAACACTGGTAGAGTCAGTTTTCACATTTTGCAACTGTTATGTGCAAACATAGCAAGAAGCTCACTATCAGGCGAACAACCTGTTCGCCTAGTCACTCAGATATCTAAACTATTATGGAAATGGAACTGACCCAATTCTGTAAAATGAAGATATATTTGAAAAACCACCTGGGATCAACTATTTAGAAGGTACTAAACACGAATCCATGACTTTATTTCATAATTTTTGACTGTTTGTTTGTTATCTATAGACTCGGAAACTTCTGAACGGATTTTAATTTGGTATTTAGGGTTTGGTAGCATTAGTCCCAATTTAGATTAAAGGATATATTACATTAAATTCGGTTGAAAGACAAAGACGATACAGCTTGACCTCTTCTTAGTACGCGCTCTCATATACTAGAAAGATCTTGCTAAGATGGTCTTGGAAATAAGAATCCGCAGTAGGTGAAAAAAAAAAACTAAAAACCATGTTTTTACTGATTTAGAATGCATTGTCATCGAGTTGTGAGACTAAAAGTTTCAGCCGATAACTAATCGGGAAGAGCTCGAAATTTGAGTTGCAAGATTCCACCCAGAACGACAGACAGAGAGACAAATAAGAAAGTGACTTAATAAAAACGTGGCAAAAAAATATAAATACCCACGACAGAGGAAACCCATTCCTCTGTCGTTCACGCCGACGAAGTCAAGGGAAAATGCTAGTATTAAAATAAGATTTTGAGCTTTTAGTACTACCCGCACATCTTCTAAAATATCTTATCGTCCATGACTTACGTCCTATAACTTAATACCACTCCACCCGCTTCAACAATGCACTGTACATTGTAAGCGCTGGTCGAAGCCCAAAGCCATTGTTTCATTCCGTTTCGATGGCTTGGCTATCTTTGGCTACCTACTTTATGTGCACGTGTGTTCCTAGTAGGGGTAAAGGAAATACCGGGAAGTTTTGAAATATGAAGGTCTGTGAGCCTTGGTTTGCGGCTCAGTGTGTTAACTATTATTATTGTAGCGCTCGTAGCGTAGCTCGCTTAGCCGTTCGTAAGGTTGAGGATCGTTCTCAGCGGTCACAACTTAGATAGGTGACCGTTTGTGTAGTATTTACATCTGAGCGCTACCGTGGTTCGGGCTCGTGAAGCCGTCGGTCCCAGTTGTTGTCTTGGGAGAACAGATGTTAGGCCATGTCGGAGGCCTTCAGGCGCTTTAAAAACTCCGACACCAGGGTTTGCCACACACCCACAAGAGAGAAAAATAATAATTATTATTAAGTGAGTCGCTAATTGAATTCTTTATTTCTTTTTTTGTGTACAATATTATATAATAATAGTAGATAGTCAAATAGCTTGGATCTTGGTACATGCTAGAAATCACATGTTAACATATTCTTAACGGAATTGATGACAAAGAGATTTTTTTACAATAGTTTTTTTTAACGTATCCACGACACGAGCATGTCGTTCGCCTGATGGTAAGCACCACGCTTGGCTATAACAATTAAATTGGAATAACCTGTATACTTAATTTCTCTTCGTTCATTAAGATTACATTCAGGCGGTCCCGAGCGCAGCTATTAATATGATATTTATACATATATAGGTAGTATAAAAACTACCTACTATTATAAAGTTTTAAAAGTAAGCAGAAAAGGAATGCGACACTCAAGATAAACAAATTTATGGTTTAAAAGGTATTTAAAAGGTTAATAAGAGATAAGAAATTAAAAAAATGTTACAAATAAAAAATAAATGCAGTGCGACCTGTGCGACACAAATAGTATGACACTATTGATTTTCAACTAGCGTTCAACGAGCGGTTCAACTCCAGTTTATTCAGCAATTTAGCAGTTACTGCAAAACCGCACAAACACAACCATGTAGCAGAATTTAATTAACCAAAAGACATACTTCATCCACACAAAAGCTCCAACCGAAGCTCGCGAAAACCCCTCGAAATCCCGTGAATTTCCATCCAAAACACCTCACCAACCGCGACGGGAAACGGGAAAAATAAACTCCGTCATATAAAACAAGTTTCATTCATTAAATTTTATTGGTAATGAAAGTTCATGCAGAATTCCTGACGGAACCAAAGGGGTCGGGTTACGTTGGACATTTTGTAATACATATTTTAGTTTGGGATGCAGTGGAGGGTTACTCTAACTAAACAAGTTAGCGTCACAGTGATGTGCTGCTTGATATTGGTTGCTTGCCAAATTATAATGGGTGAGAAGCGTTCTGTACTTATTGTTGAGTAAAAATATGACAGCAATGTTCATTTTAGGTTGTAGTTTCATTGCCTTATTATTATAGTTTTTGATTTTTACTTTATTTATGACTTTCATCTATACGTGTTGTATTGGGGTCATGCCAATAAAAATTAACTTAGACTAAATGTGAAAAGTTTTTTTTGAGATATAGTGCTTAATGGATAGTTTGATTTTAGTAAAAAAATATAACTACAATATATATAATACTACAGCGCAGTAGGTCTCTCACATGGAGTAACAAGAGTAATAACATGCGTCTTTAGTCTATACATTTTGTGCTATACAAATTTAATGCCAATCGACACTGAACTACCAAAATATTCTGTCTCTTTTGCACTCTAGTAAAAAATATATATTAATGAAAGAAAAAGGTAGCAATAGTTACTTCGTTTATTGGTCACTTTTTTGTGATGACGTCACGTAGCTCCGCTATTCGGCCGGGTCGACCATTTTTAGTCACAGTGACTGAACCGATTTCCGGTTCAACTTTCTTTCTTTATTCAAGACAGATACACGCAACATTACATTAAGCTATACCTAATACTATACTACACATAACAAATAATACTATACTAAACATAGTAGTTTGTAGTTAAAGGTCAAGAATAAATAAAGTGTGTAAAATTTCATCAGTTGAATTACAAGTACCTACTAGAAGGTTTTTTATTTTTTTATAGATTATTGTCTTGCGTTTGACCACTATCTCACCTGATGGTAAGCGACGATGCGGTCGACGATGTAGCACGCTTACCAAGATAGTACCTGTTCACTCGAGATTTGAAGATTCCTGGATTATAAGTATCGGGAAAGATTGACTCCGGTAGGGAGTTCCACTCGTTAGCGGTGCGCATAATGAAAGTGGAAGCGAAGCGCTTAGTGCGCGCAGGAGGAATGTCCACCATATAACGATATAACCAAAGGAATCTAAATATTACTTATAACGGTGGCGTGTTGCCGTTCGTCTCGTAGTCCGATGATGAAACGGGGACGGGGGAATTAATTGGTGCAATTCCGACGCACACTCGCCGAAATGTATCCGATAAAAGACCGATAGACTGGCTATTTTGCGTCGATGTTCAAGACTGTGGAGTCTCGACTCGAACAGCGCGTCGTCGCAAATGAGACTCTGAGGTGGCCGGAGCAGGAAAATGGAGTAACATCCATTTTATATTATTTCGTGTGATTAAACAACACATTCTGTTTTTAATTGGCAGAAGTCCTTATAGTTTCTTACAGTGCCAGTGACAGTGATAGCAAAGAAAACTAAATATTTGGTGATAGTGTCAGTCAATATAATAATAAAAATAAATTCATTTACATTCGCATTCGATTGGAAACCTTTCGTCCGGCAACGTGCCCTCAATGTTTGCGGCATTGCCTCGCTCAATAGCGAGGCTGGACCAGGCGTCCGCATATGACAATACGCTCAGACAATCAATTGAGTAACTAAAGCACCCAGTTACACCCAGTCCAGTTGAAATTTCAAAATACATATTTCTAGCAAAACGCCCGGGGGCCGCCGAAATGGGAACTATTCATATTTCCCCGCGCGAGGGAATTCCACCGGTTCGTTTTTTCATTGAAAATAACCGCAGTTTAGTTTAAGCGACGTATGAGGTTCATATTAACTTTGAGCAACTTTTAACGCGCTGGAGGATATTTCAGTTGTTACAATACAGACTTTGCTTTTAATTACACTGGTGTTTTACTAACTCTTTGATAGGGCGTTTTCTTTTTAACCGACTTCAAAAAAGGAGTAGGTTCTCTATTAAATTTTTTTTTATATAGAACTACGTCATTTATAAACCGATTTGGAAAACTCTTTGCGTTAGGTTCAGTATAGCTACTAATATTTAGTTTTCTTTGGTATACCTACGAAGTGGTCCCATATAAATTTCATCAATATTTGACTTTGGACTTCGAAGATACCTACATTGAAGTCAGTTTTTTTGTTTGATAAAACGTATTTGTTTATCGAAATATTAGTAAATGAATATAACTATAGGGTAGGGTCGACGATATTTCAAAAATCACACATCAAACTTTTTTTTAACTAAGTGATGAGACAAGCAAGTCGTTCGCCTGATGGTAAGCGACACACCTATCCATTACAATTGCAGTGCCACCCAGAACTTTTAATATCATAAAAAGCACTGCGTAGCACTGCATATATGCCCATTAATTTCGCTGACTACATGCCCTTCAAACCGGAACACAGTAATGCATGCACACTACTGCTTGGCGGCAGAATAACTGGCAAAACTGTCGTACGTACCCAGTTGGCCTCCCGCATACGTGAGATTTACCACGAGTGGCTTAAACTAACAAACTGTTCCAGATAAGGAAAACTTGAAAAGGACGCCACCTTCAATATAGCCCGTACCTTGCAGATATAGCCAAGTTTAAAAAATAAACACCTTTAAACGAGTACTGAACGACGCTGCAAAAAACTAAGTACAACTGTATGAGACAGCAGATGCCGGTAACCTACATCCAGAGTTCCGGAGTGCCGACTTTTTCCGTACTTTATGCGGAGATAGCCCCGTGACCACTGGCTAATGCTAGGGTTTAAACTTAGGGTTGACAACATACGAAAATAAATGTTAGTCATCGTATTTTTTATATTGAATAAGGTATCGTCCCCGTAAGACAATATTCTTATATCGTCTTACGGGGACGAAAAGAAGAAATAAATATATAGGGGAGAATAGAAAGAATTTAGTTGTTCCAGCAGTTAGCTCCGTGGCCTAGTGGTGAAGACAACGGGATGTTATACCGAAGACGTAGGTTCGATCCTTGCCCAAGTTACATAATTTTTCTTCTTCCTAATTATTTTAAATATTTAGTCATCGCGTTTGACTAGTAAGAATGACACTAGCCAGTGTCCATAATCGGTCATCGGAATTAGAGGCAATTACCTAATCAATGTGTAGGTAACTCAAATTTAGGGCTAGTTTCTTAATAAGAACTAGTGAAGAAGGAAACCCATTTCTTCTGTTGATAGAACTATACAACAGAACTACTAAGAACTGAGTACAACTTCTTTTTTTCTCGTGTGGGTTAACCCTGGTGTTATAGACCAACCGAAGATCTCCGACAAGGCCTAAAGATTATTGTCCTAGTACAATAACCGTAACCGACCGCATAGCGTGCCCTCTGAAGCAAGGTAGCGCTTAAATGTGAATACCAAACAAACGGTCACCCATCACTCACCACAGCAAACGTTACTTATCCTAGCATATCAATAAAGGCTGGACGAGCTTCGCCATAAGCGGCATAACTATACACTGTGTACAATTCATATACATATATTACGTATAAACAAAAGGGTGTGATACAAAACAATATATTCTCACAAATACCATCAGATACATAGCATTCCCATATATCAGTCACAAGTAAATATGGAAAATCCGCGAACCAACCAATAGTAGAGTCCCGGAATAAAGCTACTATTACCGAATCACAAAGCTCTTTAAGCATTATTTTTTGAAGCAACCCTAATGCTCTTAGTTCATTCGGGCTTTGCAAAGCCTTGTATTGCCGGAAAATGTCGAAACAACGAAAAAAAATTATTTTGTCTAGTACCAATGTCGACTTACAATGTATTCGCAGTAAGCCATTTCGTGTAACGATGCGATCAAGTCCATTTGGAATGTTTGAGAAAATTTAAATAAATAAAAATAATAATATTAATCAATATTTAATATTGTAAATTTTTACAGCTTGTAAAATATAGACACCAAATAAAACTATATACACTCGAGAGCAATGAATCCGGGTCACTTAAAGAATGTTAAAAATCTCGGAAACTAAAAATGATAGGTTAATGCAATAAATTGTATTTAATAGACAATGTAATACTCCTTAAATGAAAGTAAAAAAAATATGAGTCACCATACATTTTATTAACACAAAATTACATAAAGAAAAAAACTGCTGATCTCTCCTTAAAACAAAAATAGGAAACATGAAATTTTTGAACTTTATTACGATTTTCTTGAATTTTAATACTTTGTATTGCCTCCTCGTGCTTCCATTACTGCGTTTACGCGGTTTGGCATGCTATACACCAAGTTCCTTATACGATTTTGGGGAATATTCTCCCATTCCTCTGTGAGAGCAATTTTGAGCTCACGAAGCGTGATTGGGGGAGGGTTTCGTTGTTTTACGCATCTGCCTAGCTCGTCCCAAGCATGCTCGATCGGGTTGATATCCGGGCTGCGCGCTGGCCACTCCATACGAGTAATGTTCATCTCTTGAAGGTAGTCATTCACAATCCTACCTGTATGAGGTCGGGCATTGTCATGCATAAATATAGCATCCTCACCTAAATTGACCATAAATGGACCAACGTGATCATTGAGGATTTCTTCCACATATCTTACGCTAGTTAAAGAGCCGTTTTCTATGATCACCAGCTCTGTGCGACTTTCAGAAGAAATTCCGGCCCACACAAGTACAGACCCACCACCGTAGGCTACTTTTTCTTCGATGCATGCTTGCTTGAATCTTTCCCCTGGTCTTCGATACACTCTGTGTCTTCCATCGTGCTTGTAGAGCATAAATTTTGATTCGTCGGAGAACATAACTTTTGACCAATCTTCAATACTCCAATTTACGTGGCTCTGGGCATATCTTAGTCTCGAAATACGATGCCCACGCTCCAGTTTAGGGCCGTTTGCAGGTCTAAGGGGTTTTAAGTTAGATTCAGCAAGCCGACGTCTTACTGTCCATGCACTTGGGTTACTTCCTCCGAGGCGTCGAAACTGATTGGTGAGTTCAGTTCCTGTGAGAAAGCGATTTCGAAGCATGGTGTTCACCAAGTATCGGTCTTCTCGTGCTGTGGTACACCTGGTTCTGCCCGTTCCTGGTCTGCGTAGGTTAGAACCAGTTTCTTCGTAACGTCGGAGAACTCTTTGTACTGTTGACAGCGACACACCGACAGTCCTGGCTGTATCGCGCTGACTCCGGCCGGTTTCCAGCATTGTAAGTATTCTGGTGCATTCTTCAGGCGTAAGCGACATAATTTCAGCTTGAATAATGAATATCGAGCACTATCAACATGGTTTATGTACCCACATAAATGACAGATTACAAACAAAAGCAAAACCAAATGCTGTAATTTCGTAGTTCCATCTTCGAAAGTGGCCCTTTTTCAAATTTGATTTTTTTATGATATAACTTTACAATAACTAAGAAGTTTTAATACCTTCATTTAAGGAGTATTACATTGTCTATGAAATACAATTTATTGCATTATATAGCATTTTTAGTTTCCGAGATTTTTAGGATTCTTTAAGTGACCCGGATTCATTGCTCTCGAGTGTATTTGATAGTGTAAAGGTCTTTATGATTTTTTTTATCGTACTGAGTGATGAGACGAGCAAATCGTTCATCATCAGCCTGTATTCGTCCACTGCTGGACATAGGCCTCTCCCAATGAACGCCACTGAGCCCGGTCTTCGGCTCTTCTCATCCAGTTTCTTCCGGCCGCCTTTCGCAGGTCGTCGCTCCACCTGGCCGGTGGGCGTCCTACACTACGCTTGCCGATTCGCGGTCTCCACTCAAGGACACGTCTGCTCCAACGGTCGTCCGTCCTTCGAGAGATGTGACCAGCCCATTGCCACTTCAGCCTGCTAATTCGATGGGCTATGTCGGTTACTTTGGTTCTCTGTCGGATTACCTCATTGCGGATCTTATCTTTCAGAGAAACTCCGAGCATAGCCCTTTCCATAGCTCGCTGAGTGACTTTGAACTTATGGATCAGTCTCACTGTGAGTGTCCACGTCTCGGCTCCAAAGGTCATTACTGGTAGGACGCACGCATTAAAGACTTTTGTCTTAAGGCACTGTGGTATGGACGACGTGAAAACTTGACGTAGTTTACCGAACGCTGCCCAGCCTAGCTGAATCCTTCTATCGGCTTCCCTCTCGAAGTTGTTTCTACCCAACTGTATAGTTTGTCCAAGGTAGACATATTCTTCGACAACTTCAAGAGGTGTACCATTGACGACGATGGGTCTCGGGGTAATAAGATTGCTGTACATGGTTTTAGTCTTATCTAGATTCATCCCGAGCCCAATACGTCGTGAAGCATCAGCCAGACTGTTTAGCAAATCGTTCACCTGATGGTAAATGCCACGCCTGCCCATAAAAATTACAGTGCCAAAACTTTGAATACCATTAAAAGCACTGTGTAACACTGCATTGCGCTCATCACCCCGAGACATCAGATATTAAGTCTCATATGCCCAGTAATTTCGCTGGCTAAAATGCCCTTCAAACCGGAACACAGTGATGCTTGCGCACTACTGCTTGGCGACAGAATAACTCGCCTAAAACAACATTAAACTACAGTATGACTTGTAAATTTGATCGCTTTGAGCGATAAGACCGCCCATTGTAACACATTAGTTTTAAAGTTTGTTATTTTTCTTTTTGTTATTATGTTTTCTGGTGGTGAAACAATAAAGAGTTTTATGATCTAATCTATTTTTTTTCCTAATTTCATGAAAAAATAGGTAAAATCCATACTTACGTAATTACAGTAATGTTTGTGTTATAAACTATATAACATAACATTCAAAGGGTTTATAATTATATATGTGTTATAATAATAATTGTGATGATACACGCACAGTCTGACGCTTATGTAATGTAATGACATCACTATGACTATACAATTGACGTCATAAAGATCGATGTAAGAAACAGTCTTATCCTGAAGTACGTGTGTAATGTTATACAAGCCTATGCGACGTATAAATAAGCGTAATTGCATGTACCTATAAAGCTATGGAAGATACCATGAAAGTATGTCTTGGGAAAACTTTACGATTTAAATATTTTTTTATTTGTATATGTAAGTAGGTACTATTTGTACTCTTTGTACATACATACATATCATAATTATTTCATTTATGTAGACACCCCCGTATCTTAGTTTCTTTAAGTCCTCTCCATCCAAAGGTTGTCTGGAAGAGATCGCTTTGAGCGATAAGACCGCCTATTATTAAACTTTGGGTTTTAAGTTTCTAATTGTTGCTTTTGTTGTTATATTTTCTGGTGGTGTATAATATAAAGTGTTATTTATTCTAATAGATAATAGAGTTATCTTTTCTAATCTAATCTAGTTTAAAGCGTTATCTAATCTATTTTTTTTATTCGGGTCCTATTTTGGGCCGGTAATCATCAGATACTGAATGAGAGCAGCGCACAAATATCTTCATGAATTCCACGTAGCATGCCGCTTTGACGTAGTGTCCATACTGCTTCTTATTCTGCTGTAAAACCTCCCCTCTTTGTAGGAAATACCCATCGCACGCATTTGGATTTTTCAGGGATTTTGTTTTGGTATTAAATTCTGTTGCAAAGAGTTATTTTACATACAGACGCGGTGTGGACAAAAAATATTCTGCTTTCCTATTTTTCCTTTTCAAAGTGATGTCAGAACAGCTATATTGGTTTCCTGTGATAGGTAAAACTGAGTTGGGAACAGCTAGTTTATTTACAAAGGGATCAGTTTGCAAATGTGTTGCAAAGGGGGCAAAACACTAGTGAAGTTCATGTACGAGCCGCAGTTTGATAGTTCTATTTTGCTGTAGTGATTTTGCAACGCATGGAGTTTTATTTTTGATCGATTGCAAAACGCAGAACCCCATCAAAAATATACCAGCAATGTGAAACGCGAAAGGTGCAAGATTTTAGACTCTTGTTATTTATTGCCTTTTCTTGTAGGGATATAGTTTCCCCGGGTTTCTATAACTATATATGGTAGACATTTCCCTGATACGAACGAAACGTTTTGCTACCACGTTCATCATACGAACTGCCTAGGAGTGATACGCATTGCTAACGTCTGTGTTTCCTGACAACAACATAAAATTCCAAAATGTAGAACGGAGCTCACAGAAAGTAGATTCAAATTGAGTGTGAAAAATATTCTAATGAAAAAAGCATACTATACAGTTAGTAATTACATAGGAGTCAATGATGGATGGAACATTCCGCTTCTGCCAAGTAGCCAACTGGCATATAAGAAAAATAATATTGTCAAAAACAAACAATATATTGTAACAAAAGTTTTAAAAAATATACCTCTCAGTTTCTTGCCGTATCTTCTGAGTAGTGGTTCTTTTTCCGATACGGTGGTAGATTCATTGTAATAATTGACGTTCATAAGTTGAAATAAGAACTTTTGATTGATTGATTGAACTACAACCTGGGAGTCTTCAAATCGAGAGTAAAGATGTATCTTCTAGGAGAGCGTATTACACCTTAGACTCATCATCACTTACCATCAGGTGAGATAGTGGTCAAAAGAAAATAACTATTAAAAAGAACTTACCACCACGCTACTCGTTCCATTGCGGCTTAGCGGATGTCACGTAAAAAGCTAGGGACTTCAGAATTCAAGATATCCTACAATTAAAAATACAACTAATTATGTGTAAAACGTCAGTTTGTCTGTTCATAAAGACATAATTATGACGGCACAGCTTAAAGCTAATTAGTGAAGATCACCTTTAGGTCTCAAATGTCGTTATGTCCTTTTTAGGGCGTAGGGACGTGCCTAGAAGACCCTTAATGTAAAGATGGCAGAAGACATAATTATTTGTTAATTTTATGTCCATTAGTTTACGGGTGGTCGATTTCTCATATGGAGTTATTCTGCCGCCTAGCAGTAGTGCGCAAACATTACTGTTTCGGTTTGAAGGGCAATCTAGCCAGCGAAATTACTGCGCATTATGAGACTAATTGTGTCCAAAAAAAGTGAGTACAAACGTGGCTGCCGCCTTGGGAAGTACCACATCATTTACATATTCAACCGCCAAACAGTGTTGTGTGAATATTACTGTTTCGGTTTAAAAGGCACTGTTTTAAGCCAAATTACTGGTCATTATGAAACTTGAATAGCGACGAGAGCAGTGCTGTCTTGTGCAGGACTCTACTAAACAATTATAGGCGGATGTTCTGCTTACTATCATGTGATCAACCTGCTCGTTTCACCACTTAGTTACATGAAAAAGATAGGTATTTTTCGTGCTCTAAAGTTAAAGAATAAAGATATGTTGCTAAGTTTTGCAGTGACCTGTAAAAATCAAGCTGAGCTTATCTAATGCAAAGAAAACCCAGCCAAGTGTGTGACAGCCACATATCTAGGGAGAATTTCGAGAAGTTAAATACCTACTTCAGAGAACTAAGGATTAATCCCTTATAAAACTAAGTTTATTAGAAAGTTTTGGCTTATTTTATATATAGATTGTGTAGGGGTAATAATAAGTCATTGTATGGTATGAATATCTAATGCATAAATACGTATGTTGGCAATAATAAAGATGACCCTTTGTATCTGGATACCGAATAAGTAGTTTATCTGTACTCTCACCGCCCTACCACCTTCAATTATTTAGTGTATAACCTACTAATATTATAAATGCGAAAGTTCGTAAGAATGTATGGATGTATGTTTGTTACTCTTTCACGCAAAAACTACTGATTTTAATGAAATTTGGTATGTAGGTACTTTGGGACTTGGAATAGCATATAGGCTGCTTTTTATCCCGGGAAACAGTAGGTGGAACCGCGGGGCGCAGCCAGTTATATATTAAAGTAAACATGAATCCTACCTCTACCTGAATAATAACTCCCAACTTTCCCATAAATTTAGTTCCCTTGGCCCCTAACTATAATAGTACTATTATGATAGTTGTCCCCTGACTAGGAATCCCTGTATCTGAGGGTCCAGGAACAACGAGGACCAGGCTCACCCAGATACGAAAAAAATACTTAGCTTTTTTCTGTCACGAGCTTTTGTCCCGTAACAAACCTGCAACCTCGGTGGTATAAGAGATAAGAGCCAACTTGCCATACCACTCAGAGGCTGTCACAGCAAATCTTGAACACATAAGTAAATAAAACCGGCCAAGCGCCTCGCGCCCGAAGGGTTCCATACCATTATCTATAAAAACGGGAAAAAAAACATGTCTGTTGTAGGGGAGCCCCCTTAAATATTTATTTTATTCTGTTTTTTAGTATTTGTTTTTATAGCCGGAACAGAAATACATCATCTGTGAAAATTTCAACTGTCTAACTATCACGGTTCATGAGATAAAGCCTGGTGACAGACGGACGGACAGCGGAGTTTTAGTAAAAGGGTCCCGTTTTACCCTTTGGGTACGGAACCCTAAAAACTAAACTTAAAGTAAGTACAGAACAGAAATCCGGAGCAAGAGCACTTGCTTTCATACGTCCAGCTAACTCTCAGCAAGCGCTAATGGCTAAACATTCTGTCTATAGCCACTCGTGGGAAGTTTCCTCTTCAAAAGGCCGCTTTTGCCCTTTGACTTTAAGGGCTAAGGACAAGTTTGAGGCTTTTTAGAGCTACTTGTGGAGTTTTTCTCTTGATTTTTATGGACACTAGTTCCATAAAAATCAAGAAAATAACTCCTTTTGAAGATTTAGGTGGTGTACTTACAATGAAAGCATGTAATTTGCCAACCGGTTGGCCATTACAGGCTAGTAAAATTTTACCAAATAGTCCAGCATACTAGTAGCGACAGGATTCTTCTTCCAACCAATATCCTATCCTACTGATATTTTAAATGCGATGAATGAATGAATTGATAGATGGATGGATGGATGGATGGATGGATGGATGGATGGATGGATGGATAAATGGATGGATGGATATTTGTTACTCAATCACGCAAAAGCGAATGAACAGATTTTGATGAGATTTGCTATATTATGTACATTAAGTCCTGAAAAGCACAGGCTACTTTTAATCCCGGGCAACCGCGGGTGGAACCGGATGGCGCGGCTAGTGATTAAATATTATCAGTTCTTTTGATTCCTAATTCACGTTCATTTGTTTATCCCCGACACAAAAGTGTCTGCTTTAAATTTGACATCTATGTTTGTCTGTCTGTCTGCTGCGTATCTGTGCTTCGTAGCTTCGGAAATGGAAAGGACATAAATTAATTCATTTCATATTCGCGCTCTTGCAAAGTCGGAGCGGGTCACTACTAAGCGCAGGCAGGTTATTCCAATAAAACCCATCTTCAGACAAAAGCATACAGAAACAGCCAAGCGACATTGTAACTTTTCATCAGGCTAAATTCAACAAACTCAAATATGATAAATATCCAATATTCCCAAATACCTGTCGGCAAATAACAGCCACGATCGACTTAATACAGTACAGCTCTTTCATTTCCCATGTCCGGCGGACCCGGATAAAAAATGTTATCCATGCACACAAACACATTTTTTTATTTTGCGTACACGATGTACAAAGTATTGATTAACGCTCGCCTCTCAACGGCCAGGCTAATAAATAAAAATAAAAAATCAACGGACTGCATTGCCTCTAGGCATGCACTCACGATCGCTCAAATATATAACTGGGTGCCTCGTATAGCTTGGATAATGTGTGGGGCGGCCATTTTAACCGGGTCCACCGCGGCGCTCACGTCATTCGCGGACCCGGATAAAATGGCGGTACTCCTTTAAAGCGCTCGGTTCAAATTCGAATTGATGCCTTTACACGTCCACGAGGCACTGTAAATGGATTTTTTTATTCCCAATGAATGTTTTGGGGCGTAATAAAATATTTTAAGGAGAAATCAGGTTGCGCCGTCAGGGTGATGTGTGCGAGTGTATATTTACGAATATTATGTTTAATGTATTTCCCTTGTAACGGGCGTGTTTATGGGAATTCGAATTGCATTATACCGTTATGAGTGCTTACGTATTTTTTTGGGTAATTATTATTTATTATAACATATATAATAAACAGTCGTCAAATCATTAAATGAAGAATGTAATCCAGTCCTTATCTACCTACTCAATTATTGTTTATTATTGAAATCCTAAATATTTGCATGCCACTAAAAATTTACTATGTTTTTTGGTTCTATGTATTTAAATTTAATATAATATCTTTAATGTATGTACCAACACGTACTGCAAATAAATGATTTAATTGTATTTCCTGTCAGTTCATTGTACATATTATTGATTTTATTTATTTTTTTCACGAAATGTGATTTTCGTCTTTGTCTCAATTTAAAATCTGTAAGTTCTGCAAAAAGTTTTAGGTTAAAGCATTTCAGTTCAAAATGGGTTCCTATCTAAAAGGTAAGCGGCTAAAGGGAAAGGAAACCCATTACGCCATCAATTTGGTCACGAATGACGATTTGACCTGAAAATTAACAGTTAAACTTTTTAATGTTCGCCGCCTAGAGCCGCGACCACGACGCATTTGAACTTGACCTTAAAAAAAGTTTTAATTTTTTCTTATTGACATTTTGTTCATAAGTCAATGTTTTTTTAGAAAAACAAGATATTTGTTGAAAAATATATTTTTCAAGACAATTGTCTTGCTAAGCTTTTAACAAATTTGTAATCGGAACCACGAGCAGATTAAAATGAGCCCAAACTAGTAGTTTACGATTATACGTCAAGGAAAGAAAAAAAAAGAAAGAAAGAAAATTATTTATTCTCGCAAAACTGCAACAACGACACACAAATACACGGGTCCTTTACCAAAAAACAATGAATACAATAATTATAATGCGTCCGTGTACGTAGATAGCTGCCGTGCACAGTGTTGCCAGAAAAGTTTGATCTCAGCTTAATGTTGTGATTGTATCACAACGCTGGTTTTTAGCTCCGACCTTTGGTGACGCACGGACATACTCGTAATAATTTAACTATTTACAGTATAAAATATACAAAAGACATATATAAAAGATTAACCGAATATAATATGGTCAAGGAGTTCTATAGCCCACCAGTCTCTACAATCAGATCAGCTGGCTGTCACCATAACATTGCATTGTCATCGGACTTTGACAATATGCAAAATTTCAACTCCGCGGATGAAAAATAATGAAAAGATGGTTCTGATGCAACTTGCAAGATTTGACCCAAACATTGCAAGATAAATAAAAGCTTGTAATAAAACAAGTGTTATTTAATATTAACCTATAGTGCACTTTTTTATTCCTCAATCTTACTTAGATTCTTTTATAAATTTTAGTTTATGCCCATATAAAAATTGACCGTACGATCTCCTACGGTTACACTTTTTAACCCACTTCACTTCTCGATTCGCATTTTTTTTTTGCTGCCTCGTTACTCCGTCATTTATAAAACGATTTGGAAAATTCTTTTTGCATTAGGTTGCGTATTAGCTACAAGGTGGTACCATATAAATTTCATCGATATTCGACCTTAGACATCAGAATTGAAGTCGGTTTTTTTGTTGCAATCTAAAGTTTACTCTGTATTGCAAATTTATTTGTCTGTGGTGAAACGTAATGTTTTTTTTTACTTTTCACTATTTCTCTCTTTGAAATGTTGCCCAAGTTCGCACACAAGTTAAAGTTCACCAATGGCGTGCCACTGTCCCATATCTGTGGCAGTGTCACCGCCGGTGACGACGAAACGTAAATCCCGTGCGTTCAGTTTGCGTTCGGTTTGCGTTTACGACCGAAACGATTCCGCCGAAACTTGTGTTTAAGTTAATACCTTCAATGGCTTTAGTTTTGTGTTGCTTTTAACCAAATTGCCTAGTGTTGCCGAAAGTGGGGTTGATAAAACTTTCAAATGGTATTAATAGTTATGTAATATCGAATGCAATATATCTTCTGGGTAGGTACCACAGCTTTGCCACTCGTGGTAGGTCTGTCGTATGAGAGAGGCCGTCTGTGTAAGTACCACCGCTTTGCCAGTTCTTCTGCCGCCAAGCAGTAGTGAGCAAGCATTTCTTTGTTCCTGAAATTCTGGACATATGAGACTTAATATCTGATGTCTCCGGGTGATGAGCGTAATATATATAGTACAACGCAATCATAATAGCATACAAGTTTAAACTTGCTAGGCATTCCTTCGACAAGCTATATACTCCTACAAGCTGCTATTTTCAACACCTGCCGCATTGTACTTAAATTTTTAAGTATGTAGATAGGTGACTACTGCAATTATTTCTATAATTTTGCACTTGGCTTTAGCCCGTGCCTCATTTACCTCCTGTGGGAGAGAAACGTTATTCGTAAAAACAAAAATAATAATAAATTCATTTATTTCAGGAAATAATACAGTTAACAAATTAAAAGTACCAGAAGCTTATAAAATATATACCTTACAGACTAGCATATATACAATTTATAAACACTAAGGCTACGATTAGGGAATTAACTTCGGGTTCGCCTCCCTGTAGCGCTGGAATATATTGCCTTCGAGCCAAAACTCAGGAGCCAGGAACGTCTCCTTATACTTCGTTGGAAGCTGGAGCACGAAGGACTTGAAACTCGTCGTCCTCATTGACTCTAGCCTCGACAGCGACAACTGGTTCAGCTCCTGGATCCGTCCACCGAACCTCTCCTTGATATACCGAACGACATCATCTCCCGACTTGCTCTGCTCGTGCAATGCTTTTATTATTAAAAGTTCTTCGTGGCACTGCCATTGCTATGGGCTGGCGTAGAGTTTACCATCAGGCGAACGACTTGCTAGTCACATCACTCAGTTCCACAAAAAAAACCGAAGTTCGAAAGTAAACAGATCTACTTGTTATTTGTAAAGCGGGCGTTTTCCGCAACGTGGTCAGTCGCAAGTCTAATATGTTTATTTATGTATAATGCCTGACGATCACATATTTACATTGATCCTGACCCCTAACTAGGAGGCCTTGTTGGAGGCCTAGAGATCTAAGGAACCAGAAAGACCGCAAGCAGATTAAAATGAGCCCAAATACTAGTAGTTTACGATTATCCGTCAGGGAGTTCCATTGCCCGCTTGCCGGCTCCATCATCAGATCAGCAGGCTGACACCGTAATATTGCATTGTCATCGGACTTTGACAAGTTAGCAAAATTTCAACTCCGTAGGATACGTAACTAGAAGTGGTTCTGATTTAACTTGCAAGATTTGACCCAAACAAATATATAATAAACATTGCAAGTTAAATAAAAGCTTGTAAAAACGTGTAAATATCCAAAAAACATGTAATAGAAACAAAACCATAACCTAATCAAAACAAATATAAACTCACATTTCCAGAAAATGTGGTTGCTAATCTCATCTACATAATAAACATTACAATACCTAATCCGATTTTCTTTCCTGAACCCGGTGCCATAAACCTCAGACAAAAATTCGTGCTCACACCCATAACAGCTTAAGCTACTAAATCAAACATACATTTATTTAATTCGTCCGCAATCCCATCGCGACGGTGTGGCACAATAAAAATATGTAAATTCGCAGTTCCGGCGCGGACTAACTACTTTGTGGACAGGTAATATGGCACAGCTTGATCACGTAACATTGGATTAAATTAGCTTTGTAGTTTGGCCGTCTATAAATGCAAGAAAAAACGTTGTAGCTCAATATGAAACTAAATTACTGGGCATGTGAGACTTAATATCTGATGGGTATGAGCGTGATGATGGTTCGGGGTGATGAGTGCAATGCAGTGCTATGCAGTACTTTTTACTGTATATAAAGTTCTGGGTGGCACTGCAATTGTTATGAGCAGGCGTGGCGCTTACCTTCAGGCAAACGACTTGCTCGTCTCATTAATCAGATCCATAAAAAAATTACGAACACAGCGTATAGTATAGATAGTAGGAAAGTAGGAGTGACCGTTGATTTTGTAGCATTTACTAGCTTCAAACAATGAGGTTACAGGGTTGATATCATAATACAATCTTAATTTGCACTACCAAAAACTTATGAGGTTTTCTAACTAAGTGGTACTTCGTCATAAACCGCATCATTGTAATGTTAAGGTCAAAGACCGATGAAAAAACAAGCATAGTAAAGAAAAACCAAGACAAAGTTTCCACTTTGTCACTCCACAACTTTTATCGTCGACGACGGCCACCTAGGAAGCAATTCGGTCTAATTGCCTCCCGACGCTCCGCGCTTTTATATATTAAAATCACGCGAACTCACTAATGAGAAGTATGTTTCGTGGTTTTGAATACTCAGTGCTGGAAGCGCTAGAAACTATTTCAAGAATCTGAGGATTTTCTCAGCGCTTTTGGTTTCTAAGTTGCGAGTGTGTAAATTATTTTTTAGGGAAAATGTATTTATATTCAAGTGGAAGTATTGAGGAGCTCTTCTGAAATTACCACCACAGATTCAGTTGTTCTGACGTCCAAATGTATCATCATCATCATCAGTCCATCACGTTCCCGTTGCTGGGACACAGGCCTTCTCTCATAGAGAGAGTATGGGCCATAATCCGTCACGCTGGCCCAGTGCGGGTTGGTTCACGTCACATGTCCTTGAATTTTTGTGAATTTTTGGACATACCGGTTTCCCCACGATGATTTCTTTCACCGTTTTTTAGAGCGAGTGTTAGATCCGCACATAAGTTAAGAAAGTCAGTGCGGGGCCAGTGGGATTCGAACTCGGGTGCGTCGGATCGAAACTCGCACGTTCTTCTACTAAACCACACTCGCTCTTAAAAAATATACAGCAACCATGTAAATATTATATCTAACCATAAATGTTCTTGTAAACTGTACAAATCAAAGACTAAAGAAAATTAATCAACTCCGGCTGAGTTGATCAAAACATTCGCGAGTTTACAGCTCGCAATCAAACCAGTTATAACTAGATATAACTGGATATAACCGGATATAAACTAAGGGTTAAGGGTTAAATTAAATTATAGTTTACGTAGTAATATAGGTTTTATTGTGCTAGATTAGTTTGTGAATTATGCGGTTGTTTGCGGTTCCAACCCCAGTTTAATTAAAACATTTCAGCCATTTTGATATTGGTTCATCTATCGTTAACAGAAACGTATTGATCAGCGGTTTGTAAAATCTGACTAGTGTATTTTGTATAAACTTTTCGCTGAATCATAATATAGTAGTCAGCATTTCTAATATTTACAAAATCAGCGTCTGGGTGTAATAGAGGTAAAATTATTTGTAATAATAATTTAAGTTTGTATTTAACTTGCAATGTTTGTTTGTTTGGGTCAAATCTTGCAAGTTGAAGCAGAACCACTTCCTCTTATCTTAAGTACTTGAAATTTATAAATACTTGTAACTACGTGTACTTGTAAATACGTGTGTGTCCAATGACAATGCAATATTATGGTGACAACCAGATGATCTGATGATGGAGACGGAAGGTGGGCAATCGAACTTCTTGAGGGATAATTATAAACCACTCGTATTTGGGCTCATTATAATCTGCTCGCGGATCCGAATACAAATTTGTTAAAAGCTTGTCCAGAAAAATATACTTATTAACAAAAATCTTGTGATGAGACTTGGATATGATGCTTGGAGTTTCTGTGAAGGATCATATGCGAGGGGATTTTCAGAGGACAGAGATTTTCTTTCTTACCACCTAATTCAGGAGTAAGATGAGTTTTTAAACAGGTATGCTTATGGCAACTATCGTGACCGAAGAGGTAAAAAAGATAGAATGATATGTAGTAGTTAGAAATCTATCTAGACTATTCTATACCAAACATATTAAAAACATTTTTGGATTTTTTAAAAGAAATAACGGTTTTCTGCCTAACCGAAGATATGTTAAAAAAATATACACATGTGAATTAAAATCATACCTAATATCAATAATCATGAAGAAAAAAAAATTAGAAAACTTAAACTTAAAAATATTATTAGAAAAAGAATTATGCTCACAAAATATTTTGTTTCTTTGTTACCAGCAGCAAAATCAATTTCCGTAAAGAAAACAAGTTACATTAATTTGTCTTAGGTATGGATTTAAGGCAGAAATCCAAAAATAAGTTTTAATAAGTTCGGAAAGCTGTCAATAGATTTTTAAAAACAAATGAACCCATATGTCTGACGGTTGCATATCTCTGACTGTTCAAAAACTCACCTTGTACAATACTGTACATATAAACGTCGCTTGCATGATCAAAAGGGTTCCGATTCCTTTATAGAAGCAAAATTATTTTTTTATCAGAACTGCAGCCTAATTTTTAAATGAAACATTTTTTAAACAACTCGTTGTTGTGAAGTAGCCTCATAAAAATAGTTTTAATATTATTATATATATATGTTAGTCTGTAAGGTATAGGTATTATAATATGGCACTTAGAATTACTTTCATCACTAATGTAGGTAGCGCTCGTAGCGTAGCTCGCCTAGCCGTTCGTAACAGATCTTCTTGGTTAAGCAACGTTCGTTCGCAGCGGCCACAACTTGGATGGTTCGTGTAGTATTTACATCAGGGCCCTAATTCACTATGACAACTTGGCGATTCCTTGCTTCAAGGAAACGTCGATTTCTTCATTAATAAACGACATCTGCGAAATTTGTATTCTCTATGACGTGTCCATATATATGAATATATGAATGCGTCATAGAGATGTCGTTACTAATGAAGAAATCGACGTGATTTCGAAGCAAGGAATTAACGTGATTTCGAAGCAAGGAATTAACGTGATTTCGCCAAGTTGTCTTAGTGAATTGGGGCCCTGAGCGCTACCGTGTTTCGGAGGGCACGTTAAATTAGGCCATGTCGGAGGCCTTCGGGAGGTCTAAAAACTCCAACACCAGGGTTAGCCACACATCCATACAAACACCCACACATACACGAGAAAAATAAAAAGACGAACGTAACTACTACTTTCTAAAATAAATAATTATTATTATAACAACACTTTCAATTCTATAATGTTGTACGGGTGTTGCAATAGGTATTACAATAACATGTAGCACGAATTCTTAGTCTTATAGCACTAACCGCACTAATGATCGTAAACGAACGAAAACAAATGCGTCTATAGTCTAGACGCTATTTCACTACCAATTACAACTAACAAAAACAAAATCCAACACAATTAACTATCACATTTCAAGTGCATTTTAAATCCTATGCATGTCCAACTGCAGTCAAATTAATTACGCAACGAGCTTCTACCACATAAACCTTATAGCTAAGGCATAAAGGTTATTTTAGATGGTATCGGCGGGTTCAGTAGCCGTTCGGTAACAGTATTTGATTACAAACGTCCACCGAAAACCAACACTGCGTTAAATTCTAAGCCCGACAATTCAGGCCCGACCATTTAGATTGTGGTTTGGTTGAGGCGAGCAGCGATTGAATATAAAAATAGAATACAATTTAAAAAAACATATATTTTTCAACAAAAATCTGAATAAATGTATAAAATAAGATTTTTATTAAAAAAATATTTTTTTCAAGACAAGCTTTTAACAAATTCGTAATCGGAACCGCGTTCAGATTAAAATGAGCTCAAGCACTAGTAGTTTACGATTATCCATCAAGGAGTTCATTGCCCACCTTTCGTCTCCATCATCAGATCAGCTGGTTGTCACCGTAATTGGCATTGTCACCGGACTTTGACTCAACTCCGTAGGATAAGAGGAAGTGGTTCTGATTCAACTTACAAGATGTGACCCGAACATTACAAGTTAAATAAAAGCTTGTAAAAATATAGATAATATTTTTTTATATATTTTACTTAGGCTCACTTGCATCAACCAAGATTAGCGTATTAGATCTGTTATTAGGGTATAATCGATAATTTTCTTGACTTCTATCAATACCTCAGTACATTCCATTTCTGTACGGACCAAGTCCTCGGAAGGTACTTCAAACAAACGCACCCCAACACACAAACACACACACAAACCTGGGAGAAGCCACTGGCTCCTGCAACACAGTTTCGACTAGTTCGGGAGCCTATGGATTCAATACAAAGCTTGTACAATACGTTATGTTAAGTTATATTAGGTTATTAACAATAAAAAAAATCTAATTCAAATTCAATTCAATTCAATCAAATTCAAATTCAAATTCAAATTCATGTTAATAAATGATTTTTGTTTGTTTGTTATATTTCTTTCCCACTTTAAGTGGAACTTGCGTCAAATAAGGAAACGGATGCGCTAAGCAACAGGCATGAGTCTCTTAGTCTTAGTCCACACGAAAGAACGAACGAAAGCAACTCAGAGTACCTACCCCTGGTGTAATTACCACGCAAACGGTCACCCATCCAAATTGTGAGCTCTATAAACGTTGCTTAACCGAGCAGATAAAGTTACGAATGGCTAGGCAAGCTACGCTGCGAGCGCTACCTGTGATCTCTAAACTGAATAAAGGGCCTTTGATTGATTGAGACGTAAAAAAGATTCGCTCCTTCTCTACCACTACACGCACCTCCCGAGGCCGCGATAGGCTTTTGATAGTGACGCGAAGACAGACAAGTTAATCGGGCGCCTGCAATCTGCACGGGAATCTAAATTAATGCAGCTGCCCGAAGCTTGTCGGCCTGAGATAACACATTTTACAAGATTTATTTAAAAATAAGCAACTCTTTTGAACGAGTGCGGCTCAGGCAGTACGTGCGATTTTCGATTCAACGCACCTGAGTTCGTATGGCTGGCCCCGCACCACTAACTTTTTTCAGTTATGTGCCAATTTATCACTCGCTATAAAAAACGGTGAAGGAAAACTTGGTGAGGAAACTAGTATGTCTAAGAATTAGCCACAAAAATTCTAGGACATGTGACATCCACCAACCAGCCCGTATTGAGCCATCGTGGTAGATTATGACCTATACTCTCTCTATGAGAGAAAGTTCGTATCCCAGCATTGGGAACGTATTGGGCTGGTGATGATGAAAACTTTTGACTGACCTTTCCGCTCTACAGCTTACTGGCAGACTGGAGATTTTCGTGTCGTTATATCACCTTGTAGAAATACAATATTTTTTTACGCCCTGCGATCTAACTAGAAACTGGATCTAGAGAACCAGGAATTACGAAAACCCACCAACATCCAGACACAAAACAAATGCTTGCGCTTATTTTTCTGCGCACAAAAATTTGTTCCATCGCGAAAATCGAACCTCACAGGTGTATGAGATTTGAGCCAACCAGCCCAACCACTACACCACAAATGCTGACTTCGGCTCTAACTAGTCCATTCGTTTTGAATGATTAAAACTATACCAATAACTGTAACACTGGAAGCTTTACAAACCTAAAGTGTTCAGCCCCCCTACCCATATGTCCCTCAAGCGCCAATCGTATATCGTGTTGAGCTCGGATTAAGGTGTAGATTCACTGCGATAATTTCTTATGTTGCCATATATTGTCCCATTAAGTTTATCTCAACTCGTAGTCATCGTATTTTGGTATAAATTAATGAGATTAATTCGATTTCTTGCCAGAATCGACAATAATTAGACCGTATCTTATTAGTCGCAGTGAAGCTATACCTTAATTCGACCTCAACACGCTATACGATTGGCGCTTGAGGGACATATGGGTGGGGGGGCAGTTTAGCTTTAAGTGAAGTGCAAAGGTAAGGCGTGTAAATGTTTGAACACGTAATAGTTCCGTCCAGTCGTTAGTCTGTAGGTACGTCCGTAGAGACAGGCAGAACACACACACTAGGTATGTATACTGCATGTATGCGCAAACTGCTTGTAAGAATAACAAATTATATCCGATAATAATAAATGGATTTAACTAGCTAGCTAGCACTAGCTCTAAAAACGGTAAAGGAAAACATCGTAAGGAAACCGGCATGTTCAATAATTATTTACAAAAAGTCAAGGACATGTGACATCTACTAACCTGCACTGGGCCTGCGTGGTAGATTATGGCCCATTCTCTCTCTATGAGAGAAGGGCCGTGTCCCAACAGTGGGAACGTGATGGGTTGATGATGATGATGATGATGATCCAATTAATTATTGTAAACAAGATTTGAAACTATATTCTGTGCCACAGTTTATTTATAGGTAGATTTTATCAACCCATCCAAAGGTTGTCTGTAAGAGATTGCTTTATGCGATAAGACCACTAATTTTATTACCCTAGTTAAGGTTTATTTTTTTTTTCATGTTATAACGTTTGTGGTATGCAATAAAGTGTAATTGTATTGTATTGGATTTTAATTTAAAAAAAATGACATGAAATAACTCATTGAAACACCACAGATAATTAATAAATTTACAATATATGTAAATCATAGATTTGTAATAATTGGTGATCTCATCGCTAAAAGCGATCTCTCCCAGACAACCTTGAATGCAATTAGTACGTAGAATTTGAAATTCAGAGCCACGACATAAGAATAAGAAGGATAAGCTGTTTTCTTCTCTTCTCCTCAAGAATTTGCTGGAACAAATCTCTTTCTGGGTTAAGCTCGCCTTTGTACCTAGTACCTGTACCTCATTTAATACACTAGCTGCGCTCCGCGGTTTCACCCGAGGTTTTCCGGGATTAAAAGTAAGTCATGTCCTTTTCCTGGACCTAAAGTACACACTAAGTTTTATCTGTACAGACAGACAGACCAGCTTTAACGGATACTAAGCCCGATACTATTGAGTTTAGAATGTAAACTTTAGATAGTGCAAGCCAGCCAAAGGTAAGAACTTTAAATATTTGAACATGTAATTGGTCCGATTAGTCGTTAGCGGTATGCAAATGCAGACGTTTTAATGTTTGACTAGCTGCTTCCCGTGGTTTCACTAGCGATGTTCCGAGATAAAAAATATCCTATGTCCTGTTCCAGGACCTCAAGTACTTATTTATATACTTAATTTCATCAAAATTCGTTTAGTGTTTTTTTTTGATTGAGTAACAAACATCTATCCATCCTCACAAAAGGGAATCAGGTATCAAGGGAACCAGGAACTACGAGGACCATGGTCCCACAACACCCAGACACGAAACAAATGCTTACGCTTTTTTTTCTTTGCACAAACTTTTGCCGCGTCGGTGTCGCGGGAATCGATCCCCACTTGTTACTCAATCACGCACTATCAATAAAATGTATGTGGGACCATGTTAAAGCTATAGTGTACCCAACGCCAAGAGAATTTTCCAAATCGGAGTTCAAAAGAAACAAAGAGCGGAAAAAAAGACATCCCCGCAGAGTTTCTTGGTGCTATCTTCTCTAGCGGGCATATTTCCGAAGCACTGATAGAGTCCGTTTTCGCATTTCTTTTCAGCACTCAGACTTCAATTTGAGTATAGGAAAGAAATAGGTAAACATACTTACCTTTTTTTCAAAGTCATGTTAACATAAGTTACAATTTTTAACATATTTTATTTGTATCATGTGTTTATGACCTTTAAAAGTGCACTTTTGTGTCGATTTAATAAATGATATTTGACTTTGACAAACATAAAAAATAACTAAAAGTAGGTATTATTTTTAAACTTTTTTTGTTATTATTATTATTATTTATATGGTTGCGTTTGTCCGCTATCTCACCTGTTGTTAAGTGACGATGCGGTCGAAGATGTAGCACGCTCGACTAGAAGAAACCTGTTCACTCTTGTCTTGTTCTACTCTTGAGTTCCTTTAGTTTTTAATTTAATTAAAAATAATTTGATTTTTATTAGAAAATGTTCCTAGGATGTTGTATAGTTCATTTACCCTTGCCCAATTTACATCCTCGTCAAAATTGTTTGACAGTTCCGGTCACCCGTCCTTGACAGCTTATGTAGGTTGTGTAGTTGGGTAAGTCGGTCGGCTTACGACACGAAGTTTAAGTTTAATTCCCGGGACGGGACAAATATTTAATTTTATGCAAAGAAGAAACTGACTTTATTAATAGAGCTTCTTTGTGGGGGCATGGACGTCGGCTCATGTCATACTCCACGGAGGTTGCGGGTTTGATTCCTTGTACGGGACAAATGTTTGTGCAGAAAAAGCGCAAGTATTTGTTCTGTGGCTGAGTGTTATTGGACTATGGTCCTTGTAGTCCTCGATCGTTGGGCGTCAATTATGAATTTAAACACTTTCAAATCTAATTCAAGAAGTATTGCTTTGTTCCGATTTGCCCATTTCCGAGGGCATTGGAGCCAGTGAAATTACTGGGCAAATGCAGTGCCACGCAGAAAGTTCTGGTTGGTGACTGGTGCTGCAACGATTATGGGCAGGCGTGCTGCTTACCATCAGGTGAACGTCCTCTCACCTCGTCACTCAATTACATTTAAAAATACTATCTAAACTAATTATTTCATAAGTTTTTAAATATAAATAACGCATTTTAGCCGACTTCAAAAAAAGAAGGAGGTTAGAGATTCTCCTCCTTTTTTGGAATAGAGATTCGACTGTATTTTTTGTGTTTTTTACCGTCACTTAGAAACTGATTTGAAAAATTAAAATTATTTTTGCGTTGGGTACAGTATAGCTTCAAGGTGGCCCCATATAAATTTCATCGATATTGAACCTTGGACTCTAAACTACATCATAATTGAAGTAGTTTTTTTTGTTAGAAAATGAATTATTTTAAATGACTTTTTCCACAAAGAATATTATGGTTAGTTATCACTATTTTGCGTACAAGTTACGTTCGCATGCACGTGGAGTTATTACGCAGGCGGAACATGACAACACTTGGTGCATGGAGATGAATCATGGACATGTTTAGTTAGTACTCTACCACAATAAGATTTTGCTAATACTACTTACTAGACTACTACTACTAGAGCGATTGCGCTCGCGCGACTTACGCTCCGATGCACCGGAGTTCGAATCCCGCTGGCCCCACACCGATGACTAACATAAGTTATGTGCGGATTTAACACTCGCTCTAAAATCAGTGAGGGAAAACACCGTAAGAAAACCGATATGTCCAAGAATCACAAAATTCAATGGCGTGTGACATCCACCAACCCGCACTAGGCCAGCGTGGTGGGAAAAGGCAACAAACCTTTTCCCCAGCAGTGGTAACGTAAGGAGTTCGTGATGAGAACGCCAGGATGTAAGTGCTAACACGTTTATTGCTGACCCAACGACTACGACTCGGTTTCATACTAGATCTCTGTACTCATGGTAGGTCTCTCGTATGCGGGAGGCCGTCTGGGTAGGTACCACAGCCTTGCCAGTTATTCTGCCATCAAGCAGTAGTGGCCAGTGCGCAAGAATTATAGTGTTCCGGTTCAGTTACTGGGCATATGAGACATAATAACTGATGTTTCGGGGTGATGAGCGCAATCCAGTGCTATGCAGTGCTTTTTATGGTATTAAGAGTTCTGGGTGGCACTATGGGCAGGCGTGGCGATGACCATCAGGTGTACGACTTGCTCGTCTCATAACTCAGTACCTACCATAAAAAAAACTAGGATGGGTCATCATCTGCTGATTCTTAGGTAATTTCTCTTGGTTCAAAATATTTTTCAGGAAAGGTAATATCTTTACCGAGAGGATTAATCTCTTATTTAAATAGTCGCTGTCTGCGTCCTCACTTCTCATTCTCCGGTTTCTTCTTTTAAGCCACGCAACGGATGTTGAGTGGTTTTCACTGTCATTAAGACATTTTTTCGGAAGGTAAAATGTTAATCCATGTTTAACACATTCTATTAAAAATGTTGTATAGTAGAGAAAATTCAATGTTATGTAATCGATATCATCATCATCATCAGCCCATTACGTTCACACTGCTGGGACTCGGACCATCCCCTAAAACTGAGAGTATGGGCCATAATCCACCACGCTGGCCCAGTGCGGGTTGGTGGATATCACATGTCCTTGAAATTTTGAGATAAATTCTTGAACATACCGGTTTTCTCACGATGTTTTACTTCACCGTTTTTATGTAATCAAGTCATCAATAAATGACACTACATTAATTAGCAAATTGCATCCGTTCGAAGCCGGGGTCGCTATCCAAATACATAACGAAGAAATCTTTCAGGCCAGCTTTAACATAAACATCTTCATATTTACTGCGACATAGTTCTATACCGCGAACAGATTTCTCGACGGGATGTACTCTATTATCAGTGGGACGTGATGTATTAAAATTATAGGTATATTATGATGCTGATTATCACTTAGGTACGTATATTATTTTATTGTAAATAATATTACTTAATAATTACCTTGAAAACAAACTCTTGATTTTGCAACGGAGCATTTGTCTGTTAACAATTATGTTGCCAGTTATCCTGCCGCCAAGCAATAGTGCGTAAGCATTACTGTGTTCCGGTTTGAAGGGCATTGTAGCCAGCAAAATTACTGGGCATTGTGAGAGTTAAGAGCTAATTGTCTCTGGATGACGAGAAACAAAGTTCTGAGTGGTGCTATAACTGTTATGGGCAGGAGTATTGCTTACCATTAGGCGAACGGCCTGCTCGTCTCTTCAATCTGTTACAAAAATATTATGTAGGTGATATTGCTCATAACAGTTGCATGGAGCTAAATTATTTCTGTATTACGCTATCATCATCATCATCATATCAGCCCATCACGTTCCCACTGCTGGGACACGGACCTCCTCTCATAGAGAGAGTATGGGCCATAATTCACGTCACATGTCATTATCACATCACGACATGTCACATGTCTTTGAGAATTTTTGCGACTAATTCTTGGACATGCCGGTTTCCTACGATGTTTTCCTTCGCCGTTTTTAGTGCGAGTGTTAAACCCGCACACAACCTGTGACATAACTTAAGAAAGTCAGTGGTGCGGTGCCAGCGGGATTGGAACTCGGGTGCGTCGGATCGAAAGTTGCACTTTCTCCCACTGAGCCACACTTGCTTGAGTACGCTATAGTTGTAGATAAATATTATAGGATTAATTTATGGCAAGCCGTCATCCACTTATGGTATATTTATCACATCGCTTCTGCTCGTACCAAGCGCTTTGCTTCGACTTTCATAATGCGAACGGCCAAGGAGTGGAACTCTCTGCCGGCATCTGTTTCCGGATAGCTATAATCTGGGTGTCTTTAAGACAAGAGTGAACAGGTTTCTTCTAGGCGAGCGTGCTGCATCTTCAACCGCATCGTCACTTAACAACAGTTGAGATATCAGTCAACCACAAGCCAACAATATATATAAAAAACTGAAGTCATCGTGGTTAAAAATTGGGGTGAAATATAAATCAAAATCTCTTTAATCGGTTTTGGTATCACAGACGCACTTATGAACGTCAATTATTGCAATGACTCTACTACCGTAACCTAAAAAGAACCACTACTCAGAAGATACGGCAAGAAACAGAGGGGCATTTTTTTTAGAATTTTTTTTACAAATTTTTGGTTTCTACAATGTTATGTTTCTTATGTACCAGTTGGCTGCTTTGCAGAAGTATATGTTCCAAGCATCTTAATATAATTACGAACAGTATAGTATGCTTTTCTCATTAGAACAGTCTTAACGTGTAATTTGAATTTACTCTCTGTGAGCTCCGTTATACATTTTGGCATTTATGTGAAAGAAATATGTGTAGGTTGTACAATTATTAGCACCTACAAATACTTAAATTACATACATGAGTAGGAGTATACGTTATAAATAAATCAATGCACATTGCGCAAAGGTACCTAACCGAAAATATTAAAAAAATACAGGTACATATGATTAAAACAAAATGAACCTATCACCAAAAAGTCGCCAAGCCATACCCTCCCACTCGCGTACCCTTCTGATAGCACATAATTTTTTTATTTTTTGTAACCGTGTCGGTCTAATGCTGTTATAATCCGGTGCGATCCGGTTCACACGGGACGTGTTGTTTTTTTTATTTAGCTTCAGGCGCGAAAGTGCCGGCTGAATATTTTGCTTCTGAATACGAGGTTTAGGTGTAAAAATGTGTTGGAAAAAGAAAACACAAACTCAAACTCAAAATTGAAAACCCACCAGCTTTTCGTTAGTTATAAAAAGTATTTTTCTACAATCAAACATGTTATGATTTAGAGTTGTCTTCCATTAACGATCATCCCAACATAATTTTGTTAGAGAAACACTTTATTGTTATTTTAGTCGGAGAAATATAGTTGGTTAATATAACATTATCTGCAAATCAGCTACAATAATACCTATCAAGCTCTCATCAAAGTTCTCCAAAAATACAATTTTTATTTTTTTATTTAATGTGTCGGCAAACAAGCAGACGACCCGCCTGATGGTAAGCGGTTACCGTCGCCTATGGACATCTGCAGCACCAGAGGCATTGCTGATCCGTTGCCGACCCTTGAGGACTCTATTAATTCCCCTTTTAAAGGACTCCATGTTGTAGCTCAAAGGAAATACCGATGAAGGTAGGTCGTTCCACATCTTACAAGTGCGAGGAAGGAAATTGCGAGTGAAGCGTGTGGTGTGGGAAGTCCAGTTTTGTAAGATGTGGGGGTGAGCTTTTTGACGATGCCGAGATGTGCGGTGGAAAAATTGGGAAGGCGGAAGCAGGTCAAAAAGCTCTTCAGAACATTCCCCATTATAAAGGCGGTAGAACACACAAAGCGAACCGATATCTATTCGGAGGCTAAGTGGCTCTAATTTTTCAAACACCAATTCATGAATTTGCTTCATCATGGCATTGATGCTAATCAAAATTTAGACTAGTCGTTGGATAAATATGTAAAACATTTTTATTATAATATACTATCTGCACCTCGCGGTTTCACCCGCGGTTTCCCGGGATAAAAAGTAGCCGGTTACTTTCGGCCACCAAGGCTGGTACCTGCCGTTGTGGCACAGTTAGTTAGAGCATTTCTTTTAAAAGGAGATCCGTAGTTCAAACTCGGCTGTGGCGGAATATGTTGTTCACCTAATAAGATAACCAAAATAAACGTGTAAACTCGGCAGAGTTGAATACCTCTAAGAAAGAAAGAAAGAAACAATTTATTCTGACAAAACTGCACACAGCAATCATAGTACATACACAAGTGTAGGAGAACAAAATAAGACAAATTAATAAAACCAAGACAAACAGTTACAGCACGTGTATGGAGATCGCTGCCGTGTACAGTGCAGTCAAAAAGGTCTGTGCTCAGCATAATGCTCTGAAGAATCCACAACGCTGATTTTCAGCGCAGGCCCTTGGTGACGCACGAACTTGTTGTATTAAACTACAGAAATAAATAATTGGACATACAGTTTGATATATGTTATTCTCTAATATGTTTGGTACTTTAATACACTAGGCTAAGAACATTAAGCTTACCGGCATTTAGCAGAATTTGTAGTCTTATGAGTTATAAATTCTATAACCGTAACCGTAATACAGAAACCCACAGACGGTCCTTGAAACAATTTAGTCTATCTAGATAGAAACCTGAAACAGTCTGTCCTCGCAGTGAATGTGAATATTACAGCGGCGGCGCCGGCGGCGCGGCGGTCGGATCCTGTAAATTCCAATTTTGACGCGTCCTAAAATATGAACTGTCTAACACTAAGAAAAGGGTAAGCGAAGTTGTTAAGGGTGTGGTGCGATATTTTGCTTACGCGGGTTTAATAAATAACTAAAAAAAATCAAAAACCCAACTGAATAAACGACAAATTAAAAGTAATGCACTAAAAAGACCGTTTCTTTAAGTCCTCTCCTTCCAAAGATTGTCAGAAGTGATCGCTTTGAGCGATAAGACCGCCCATTGTAACACTTTAGTTTTTAAGTTTGCTATTTTTTTTTTTGTTATTTATTATGTTTTCTGGTGGTGAAACAATAAAGAGTTATCTAATCTAATCTAAGACCGAAACAAGATTGAGAATCTGAAACAAAATTAAAATAAACTATAAGCAAAGTAAATTGTACTTCGGTTTAACAGACTATATTATGGAAAACTTAAGTTAAGTACCAGGACACTTTAGTTTTTAAGACGAATATAACGATACATTAACTGTCGAAATCCATCCAGCCGTTTGGAAGATACGAGGTAATAAAGAAATTTACAAACATACATACATACAAGATACGCGCGAAAAACAAACCCTTCCTTGGCAGTCGGATAAAAAAACGCCACCACTGCCTATACAACGATTAATCGAGTGTATCTTTCGATATGATGCACCGGAGTTCTATTCCCGCTGGCCTCGCTCCAATAACTTATTTCGTTATGAGCGGATTTTACACTCTTCCCTCTCAAAACCGTGAAGGAAAGCTTCGTAAGGAATCCGACACTCCACGAATCACAAATTTCAAAGATAGATAGATAGAGAGATAAAATGTTTATTTGTCAACACAACACACATGCACATTAATTTGCAAATTGTAAGACACTTAAATTACAAGTACGTGTGTGTTGCAGTTATGACAAATGGGCCATAGCTCAGCGAATAACAGTTCAGCTTTTGCCCTGTCTGAGGTGACGAGGCGAATCCAGCGCATTACAACGATATACCTACGATAATAATAAATATATAATGTAATGTATGTATAATATATAATGTGTCGATAATAATAAATTAATTTAAGTTACGGGGGTGCGTGAAAATGAGTAAATATGTGTAGAGGAGTGAATGTTAATAGTTAAGGACACGTGACATCTACCAACCCGCATCAGGGCAGTGTGATAGATTATGACCATTGATTATAACCCATATACGCTTTTTGAGAAGATCCGTCCAAGCAGTGGAACCATAATGAGCTGACGATGATTATCACTGCCTATAATGTATGCAATGCCTCAGAAAACTTTAAATTACCTTTCAGTTGTGTGGCCATGATGACGAGCTTCTCTTAAGTAACGAGGCGATAAGATTATTTTTTTAAATTTCAAATTTATTTTTTGCGAATGTAAGTATTTAAATAGATGTTGTGACATGTTAAGTTTACCTTATAGTAACCATGCCGCCCATAACAGTTGCAGTGCCAGAATTTTTAAACATGCTATTTTACCACCCATCCCAGTGATGACCGCTAAGAATATTGCTTCACCTAGCAGATCTGTTACGAACGGCTAGACCAGCTACGCTACGAGCGTTATAACATGGTCAATACATTATCCGCTGTAATTTGCACCCCCACAGGGCAGCGAACCCTTACTTGATTTATTATGTATTCTGTGACTCCCGCAGTTTTCACGTCAGTTTGACACTAATGTGGAAACGCGGGGTTATGAAAACTTTTTGATTTTTTACATCTTACTTGATTAGATTTTTGATGTCTTTAAACTGAATATATAAAATATAGCATTACCTAGTAATGCATTTTTTTCGTGTCTGGGTGTTGCGGGACCATGGTCCTCATAGTTTCTGGTCCCTTAGATACAGGGACTTCTAGTTAGGGGCCGGGATTTATGTATGTGATCGTTTAGCGCATTTATTTTATTTTATTAAAGCTACCGTTTGGTTTCTTTAGCGGTCATACATTTATTAGTTGAGAATATTAACAATTTATAAAATGCTAGCTGCACCCCCGGTTTCACCCATAGTTTTCCGACATGAAAAGTATACATATAGTGTATAGTACTACGTATAAGCTATCTGTCTATATATAAAGACAAATTCCAATAATTGCATCCTCCTCTCTTCTAATAATGCAGTGCCCAACGGGGTCCATATGAGACTTTGTACGTTTACCTAATTACACCTTGTACTACCTATGAAAGCAATAAAGAATCTGAATCTGAATCTTAATCTATCTCCATTCCAAATACCATCGAAATTTGTTTAGCCGTTGCGGCGTGAAGCGGTAACAAACACACTTACACACAAACACGTTTATATACACATTTTTGCATTTATAATATTAATGTGATTCAAGATTTTTGGGGGAGAATAATATTGTTAAATAAATTCGTTTCTACTTAATTAGATCTCGAAAATTTTAGTCTTTGAGCCCGTTTTTTAATCATTTATGACCAATAGGCCTCAATATTATTCTATACTTACCTTCATCATGTCTACATAATTATTTGAGTTTCTCAAATAGCATTAATAGTCTTGTTAAACCTTACAAGAATCTGTTATTAAACAAAAACCACGAGAATGTGATGTGAACAACAATTGTGGCTCAGAATCCCAACTCTACTACCACAGAAATCTAAATAATAATAATTAGATTTCTGTGTCTACTCTCTTCCAATTTTTTACTATTCTTTATTGGCTTGCGTTTGACCACTATCTCACCTGATGGTAAGCGACGATGCGGTCGACGATGAAGCACGCTTGACAAGATAGTACCTGTTCACTCGAGATTTGAAGATTCCTAGATTGTAAGTATTGGGAAAGATTGACCCCGGCAGGGAGTTTCACTCGTTAGCGGTGCGCATAATGAAAGTGGAAGCGAAACGCTTAGTGCGAGCAGGAGGTATGTCCACCATATAACGGTGGCACGTTGCCGTAGTAGTCCGATGATGCAACGGGGACGGGGGAATTAATTGGTGTAATTCCGACACACACTCGCCGAAATGTATCCGATAAGACTGATAGACTGGCTACTTTACGTCAATGTTCAAGACTGTGGAGTTTTGGCTCGAATAGCGCGTCGTCACCAATGAGACTCTTGGCTCGCTTCTCGATTGACTTTAGTGCTTCCAGCTGGTACTTAGGTTTTTTTGACGAGACGAGCTGGTCGTTTGGCTGATGGTAAGCATATATGGTAAAATTGAATCTGACACAGGCAATAAAAAAGGCATATATTGTAAGTATACGCCAGCCCATAAAAATAACAGCACCACCCAGAACTTTGTTTGGAAAAATCCTGCGCGGCGCTGCTCTGCGCTCGTCACCCTGAGACAATTATCTGTTGATCCTAATAATGCCCAGTAATTTCGCTGGCTACAATGCCCTTCAAACCGGAACACAGTAATGCTTGCGCACTACTTCTTGGCGGCTGATTACTGGCAAAGCGGTGGTACCTACCCAGACGGCCTCTAGCATACGAGAAACCTACCACCAGTAAATCCGATCAAAGTATCAAAGCGGCACCAAGCGCCGATATAACGCGAATAGCGAATTAAGTCACACTCACACCTATTTAAATCGTCCATCATCATCGTATAGAAATGTTTCAGTAGCACATGTTTGTGCAGCGATGGTATTGATGAGTGCGTGGGTAGGTGAATGTTCCCTGAATGTAATTTGAGTCGTGAAACCCAGTGTTTATCTCGAGTGTTACTATTCGGTTCTTTTAAAGTTTAAGGTTAAAGTTACGGCTACTAGGTAATTATAAGATATATATATATATTAACCTATGCTGTCCCACTGCTGGGCAAAGGTCTCCCCCAAGTCTCTCCAGCCGTCTCTATCCTGCGCCACCTCACACCAATTATACCACACAATTATAAGATAAAACAATAAAAAAAAATATTTATTGGAGTTAAAGGCTGTACACACAACTAATTCAATGCGTTTAGAGATGTGAACCGGTGCTATCACCGCTTTTTAGTCCACAGGAGAATACATTTTTAACAAACAGAAAAAAATCATGACTGTAATCGGGACAGATTTCGACCACAAATTAATGGTACATAAACATGACAACTCAGTACATAATAAAAGGGGGATGTATATGTCCCGCTGTTTTAAATTTATTTATTTTGCATTTCACACCATGCCTACCTAACTCAGAAGATTAAAAGATAATCTTAATGACAAAGAGACTTAAGAAAAAAATGATTCAAACATATTTAATTTTTAGAAAAAAAACAAAAACCGACTTCAATGTATCTTCAAAGTCCAATGTCAAATATCGATGGAATTTATATGGGACCACTTCGTAGATATACTGAACCCAACGCAAAAAGAATTTCCCAAATCGGTTCATAAATGACGGAGTTCTGAAGTAACAAACATAAAAAATAGATGTGACGCACTTGTAAGATGTGGAACGACCTACCTTGGTCGGTATTTCCTTTGAGCTACAACATGGAGTCCTTTAAAAGGGGAATAATTAGAGTCCTTAAGGGTCAACAACGCATCAGCAATGCCTCTGGTGCTGCATATGTCCATAGGCAACGGTAACCGCTTACCATCAGGCGGGCCGTCTGCTGGTTTGCCGACACAATGAATTTAAAAAAAAAATTAAAAAATACAATCGTACAGAGAACCTTTTCCTGTTTTGAAGTCGGTTAACAATAATTGGCGTCTAACCTTTTAATTAGCAAAATGGTTGAAGATTCCCTACTGCGTCACCACAGCCGTACTGCGTCATCCCCACGGGCAATTATCGTGAATTTTTCAAGAGATGGATCGATAGCTTCACACGTGCGGCGGCGGGTGATAAGGCATTTAATATTTAACTCAAATTACAAGTACACGTCTTCATTAACCCACTTTTAATCATGACGGCTGAATCAAAGATTATTAATTTGATAGCTTAACAAGATTTTGTTGAGAAATATATTTTTTAAGACAAGCTTTTAACAAATTCTTAATCGTACCGCGAGCAGATTAAAATGAGCACAAACACTAATAAGCAGTTTCATTGCCCACTTTCCGTCTCCATCATCAAATCAGCTGGCTGTCACCATAATATTGCATTGTCATCGGACTTTGACAAGTATGCATAATTTCAACTCCCTAGGAGAGGCACTTGCAAGTTGAATCAGAACCACTTTCTGATTCAACTTGCAAGATTTGACCCAAACACTGCATGTTAAATAAAACCTTGTAAAAAGATTGTAGGTTTTATCTTATGATATTGGGTGCGACTGTCGCCATTAAGGCACTAACTGTATTCGGTTTACATCTCCTCGGGAATTGTTCGTTTTCCGGGATGGTAAGTATGTATCCTATGTCCTATTCCAAGACCTAAAGTAACTAGGTATCAAACATCGTGCGTGTATGTATGTGTGTGACCATTTCATTACGCCTGAACGGATTTTGATGAAAGAAAGAAACGTTGATATGCCACAATAATTAATTTATAAACTATAAACAAATAACAAAAAAACAGAAGACAAAAAAAACATTATATAAATTGTTACAAATTATATAAATTAAAAATAGGAATTAGTTGCAAACCGGCCTCAACTCAGCGTTGTGCTGGTCGTGCGACCAGCGCTGGTCTTTCGTTGAAACCGTTTGAGTGACTAAATATACCTACAGAAATCTAAAACATAGTAGGTATTTTACTGGTGGTAGCTTTCTCGTATGCGAGAGGCCGTCTGGGTGGATACCACCGCTTTGCCAGTTATTCAGCCGCCAAGCAGTAGTGCGCAAGCATTACTGTGTTCCGGTTTGAAGGGCATTGTAGCCAGCGAAATTACTGGGCATTATGAGACTCAACAGCTAATTGTCTCAGGGTGACGAGCGCAGTGCAGTGCCGCGCAGGATTTTGCAAAACAAAATTCTGGGTGGTGCTGTTATTGTTATGGGCTGGCACATTGCTTACCATCAGGCAAACAACTAGCCCGTCACGTCATTCAGTTCTACAAAAAAAAAACTTATTCGACAAAATTAAAAACATTTCGCCAGCAAAATTTAAAAAAACATATTAGCACAATTAGCACAATACTAGCGATGTCCTAGTTATGGTCGCAAGGATGTGTGCGGGTGTGTGTGTATATGAGTGTGTGCGAGAGGGTGAGGTAAGTATGTACCTGTAATGGGACAGAGGATATTTTTATCTCACAAAATGTTCCACACGGGTGAAACCGCAGGATACAGCTAGCCACATGTATCCTTACTACGCAACATTTAGTTATTGTATCTCAATGGAAACAAAACAATAATCCTAAGTACAGAGTTCAAGAGCAAGCTATACAACGCAAAAACTGAATGTAAACATACCTACTTAGACAATGGTTGTTATCATGTGGCTAGATATAAACAATAATGAGGAAAAGCTTGATTCGCGGTTACCAGGGAAACTCGATTTAAACTCACATGTAATAAGGAATCGAATGTTCGCCCTTTAGATTAGAATTACATAATCGCACTTATTATACATGCAAAAGTTTGTATGTAATTGTGTTTAAGTGGGGGTGTGTGTAAGTGTATTTGTTACCTCTTCACGCCCCAACGGCTAAACGGATTTGGATGTAATTTGGAATCGAGATAGCTTATATGCTGGAATTAACACGTGAATATTTTATATCCCGGAAAACGAAACCCAGGGCAGCAATTATAAACTGAATTCTACGCGGCCAGTAAATCCGATCAAAGTATCAAAGCGGCACCAAGCGCCGATATAACGCGAATAGCGAATTAAGTCACACTCACACCTATTTAAATCGTCCATCATCATCGTATAGAAATGTTTCAGTAGCACATGTTTGTGCAGCGATGGTATTGATGAGTGCGTGGGTAGGTGAATGTTCCCTGAATGTAATTTGAGTCGTGAAACCTCGAGTGTTACTATTCGGTTCTTTTAAAGTTTAAGGTTAAAGTTACGGCTACTAGGTAATTATAAGATATATATATATATTAACCTATGCTGTCCCACTGCTGGGCAAAGGTCTCCCCCAAGTCTCTCCAGCCGTCTCTATCCTGCGCCACCTCACACCAATTATACCACACAATTATAAGATAAAACAATAAAAAAAAATATTTATTGGAGTTAAAGGCTGTACACACAACTAATTCAATGCGTTTAGAGATGTGAACCGGTGCTATCACCGCTTTTTAGTCCACAGGAGAATACATTTTTAACAAACAGAAAAAAATCATGACTGTAATCGGGACAGATTTCGACCACAAATTAATGGTACATAAACATGACAACTCAGTACATAATAAAAGGGGGATGTATATGTCCCGCTGTTTTAAATTTATTTATTTTGCATTTCACACCATGCCTACCTAACTCAGAAGATTAAAAGATAATCTTAATGACAAAGAGACTTAAGAAAAAAATGATTCAAACATATTTAATTTTTAGAAAAAAAACAAAAACCGACTTCAATGTATCTTCAAAGTCCAATGTCAAATATCGATGGAATTTATATGGGACCACTTCGTAGATATACTAAACCCAACGCAAAAAGAATTTCCCAAATCGGTTCATAAATGACGGAGTTCTGAAGTAACAAACATAAAAAATAGATGTGACGCACTTGTAAGATGTGGAACGACCTACCTTGGTCGGTATTTCCTTTGAGCTACAACATGGAGTCCTTTAAAAGGGGAATAATTAGAGTCCTTAAGGGTCAACAACGCATCAGCAATGCCTCTGGTGCTGCATATGTCCATAGGCAACGGTAACCGCTTACCATCAGGCGGGCCGTCTGCTGGTTTGCCGACACAATGAATTTAAAAAAAAAATTAAAAAATACAATCGTACAGAGAACCTTTTCCTGTTTTGAAGTCGGTTAACAATAATTGGCGTCTAACCTTTTAATTAGCAAAATGGTTGAAGATTCCCTACTGCGTCACCACAGCCGTACTGCGTCATCCCCACGGGCAATTATCGTGAATTTTTCAAGAGATGGATCGATAGCTTCACACGTGCGGCGGCGGGTGATAAGGCATTTAATATTTAACTCAAATTACAAGTACACGTCTTCATTAACCCACTTTTAATCATGACGGCTGAATCAAAGATTATTAATTTGATAGCTTAACAAGATTTTGTTGAGAAATATATTTTTTAAGACAAGCTTTTAACAAATTCTTAATCGTACCGCGAGCAGATTAAAATGAGCACAAACACTAATAAGCAGTTTCATTGCCCACTTTCCGTCTCCATCATCAAATCAGCTGGCTGTCACCATAATATTGCATTGTCATCGGACTTTGACAAGTATGCATAATTTCAACTCCCTAGGAGAGGCACTTGCAAGTTGAATCAGAACCACTTTCTGATTCAACTTGCAAGATTTGACCCAAACACTGCATGTTAAATAAAACCTTGTAAAAAGATTGTAGGTTTTATCTTATGATATTGGGTGCGACTGTCGCCATTAAGGCACTAACTGTATTCGGTTTACATCTCCTCGGGAATTGTTCGTTTTCCGGGATGGTAAGTATGTATCCTATGTCCTATTCCAAGACCTAAAGTAACTAGGTATCAAACATCGTGCGTGTATGTATGTGTGTGACCATTTCATTACGCCTGAACGGATTTTGATGAAAGAAAGAAACGTTGATATGCCACAATAATTAATTTATAAACTATAAACAAATAACAAAAAAACAGAAGACAAAAAAAACATTATATAAATTGTTACAAATTATATAAATTAAAAATAGGAATTAGTTGCAAACCGGCCTCAACTCAGCGTTGTGCTGGTCGTGCGACCAGCGCTGGTCTTTCGTTGAAACCGTTTGAGTGACTAAATATACCTACAGAAATCTAAAACATAGTAGGTATTTTACTGGTGGTAGCTTTCTCGTATGCGAGAGGCCGTCTGGGTGGATACCACCGCTTTGCCAGTTATTCAGCCGCCAAGCAGTAGTGCGCAAGCATTACTGTGTTCCGGTTTGAAGGGCATTGTAGCCAGCGAAATTACTGGGCATTATGAGACTCAACAGCTAATTGTCTCAGGGTGACGAGCGCAGTGCAGTGCCGCGCAGGATTTTGCAAAACAAAATTCTGGGTGGTGCTGTTATTGTTATGGGCTGGCACATTGCTTACCATCAGGCAAACAACTAGCCCGTCACGTCATTCAGTTCTACAAAAAAAAAACTTATTCGACAAAATTAAAAACATTTCGCCAGCAAAATTTAAAAAAACATATTAGCACAATTAGCACAATACTAGCGATGTCCTAGTTATGGTCGCAAGGATGTGTGCGGGTGTGTGTGTATATGAGTGTGTGCGAGAGGGTGAGGTAAGTATGTACCTGTAATGGGACAGAGGATATTTTTATCTCACAAAATGTTCCACACGGGTGAAACCGCAGGATACAGCTAGCCACATGTATCCTTACTACGCAACATTTAGTTATTGTATCTCAATGGAAACAAAACAATAATCCTAAGTACAGAGTTCAAGAGCAAGCTATACAACGCAAAAACTGAATGTAAACATACCTACTTAGACAATGGTTGTTATCATGTGGCTAGATATAAACAATAATGAGGAAAAGCTTGATTCGCGGTTACCGGGGAAACTCGATTTATACTCACATGTAATAAGGAATCGAATGTTCGCCCTTTAGATTAGAATTACATAATCGCACTTATTATACATGCAAAAGTTTGTATGTAATTGTGTTTAAGTGGGGGTGTGTGTAAGTGTATTTGTTACCTCTTCACGCCCCAACGGCTAAACAGATTTGGATGTAATTTGGAATCGAGATAGCTTATATGCTGGAATTAACACGTGAATATTTTATATCCCGGAAAACGAAACCCAGGGCAGCAATTATAAACTGAATTCTACGCGGGTAAAACCGTACGCCGCAGCTAGTAGAAAATAATTCTTTACTGGCCATATAACTTGGTCCGTTACAAAAGGCGAGTCCAAAAAAAAATCAATAGATTAAAATAATACAATAAAATGTCAGTAAGTCAAGTAATCGTCATCATCATCATCATCAGCCCATTAGGTCTCCATTGCTGGCACACGGGCCTTCTCTCATAGAGAGAGTATGGGCCATAATCCATCAAGCTGGCCTAGTGCGGGTTGGTGGATGTCACATGTCCTTGATTTTTTGTGATTAATCCTTGAACATGCCGGTTTCCTCACGATATCTTCCCTCACCGTTTTTAGACTGAGTATTAAATCCGCACGTAACTTAAAAATTTTAGTGGTGCGGGGCAAAATCAAATCAAAATCAAAATCAAAATCTCTTTAATCATTTTGGCATCACAGACGCACTTATGAACGTCAAATTATCACAATGACTCTACCACCGTATCGGAAAAAGAACCACTACTCAGAAGATACGGCAAGAAACTGAGGGGCATTTTTTTTTTTAGAGATTTTGTTACAATTTTTTGGGATTTTACAATGTTATGTTTCTTATGTGCCAGTTGGTTACTTTGCAGAAGTGGAATGTTCCAAGCATCTTTGTCTTCTATGTAATTACGAACAGTGTAGTATGCTTTTCTCATTAGAACATTCTTAACGCGTAATTTGAATTTACTTTCTGTGAGCTCCGTTATACACTTTGGAATTTTATTATAAAAACGTACGCAGTTGCCCATAAAGGACTTATTCGTTTTAGTTAGTCTATACCTAGGTACAACAATCCTATCCTTATTTCTAGTGTTAATGTTATGATGGTCACTATTTACTTTGAATTTTTGGAAGTTTTTGCGAACATGCATTATATTTTCATAAATATATAAAGAAGGTAAAGTTAATATATTAACTTGCTTAAAAAAATCCCTTAACGAGTCACGTGGACCCAACTCGTAAATCGCGCGAACCGCACGCTTTTGTAATATAAAAATAGTATCTATATCCGCAGCAGAACCCCACAGCAAAATGCCATATGACATTATGCTGTGGAAGTATGCAAAGTAAACTAACCGAGCCGTAGCTATATCCGTTAATTGCCTAATTTTACGAACCGCATATGCAGCAGAACTAAGTTTTCCAGATAGAGCATCAATATGAGGACCCCACTGCAACTTAGAGTCTATGCCTATACCTAGGAATACCGTCGCTTTGTCTGTATCGAGTTTATTACTATTGAGCATTACGTTTGGCTCTACATGTCTAACATTAGGCAAAGAGAACTTTAAACATTTCGTCTTTTTCGCGTTTAGTAACAAATTATTCGCAGAGAACCATTTCGAAACAACATCCAATACGTAGTTCACATGCGCCAATTCACTGTCCTTTCTATTTACTTTAAAAATTATCGATGTCTCATCAGCGAACAGAACAATATCTGCAAGGTCTTTAACTACAAAGGGTAAATCATTTATATATGCCAAGAATAAAAACGGCCCCAATATTGATCCCTGCGGTACCCCCATTCTGACTAAGGATCCGGAAGATGTTACGCCATTTACCCCAACTTTTTGCTGTCTATCGGTTAAGTAGGACTCAACAAGATTCAGAGCAGTTCCACGAACCCCATAGTGGTAGAGTTTACGAATTAGTGTACGGTGCTCTACACAATCGAAAGCTTTGGAGAGATCACAAAATACACCAATGGCATCCTGTGAACTCTCCCAAGCTTCAAGCACATGTGTTACTAGTTCGACCCCGGCATCTGATGTTGACCTGCATTTCGTGAAACCGAACTGACTCTCGTTCAGTATTTTGTGTTCGTTGAAGTGGGATAAAAGTTGTTTAAGAATAAGTCTTTCAAATATCTTACTCAGAGCCGGAAGCACAGAGACTGGTCTGTAATTCGAGGGATTAGTTTTACTACCTGATTTGAAGATCGGTGTAATTTTACTATTTTTCATTAAATCGGGAAATGAGCCTGTGTCAATACACATATTAAATATAGCCACGAGATATGGTGCAATAACTTCTATGAATGATTCTAGCATCTTTACTGATATGCCCCACAAATCTTCAGTGGTTTTGGCATTGAGACTTTTGAATGTTTTAATAATTTCAATAGTGGAAGTATATCTGAACTGAAAATCCGGTAAATCTAGTGGAAAGTGATCTTTTAGAAGGGGCCAGCGGAATTCAAACTCGGGTGCATTGGATCGAAAGTCGCACGTGCTCCCACTGAGCCACACTTGAACCACACTCTGAAGAATTAACGCAACGGAATATATTTTCGCATAATGCACCATTTAAGAAAGATGTTGTTAAAAACGTCCGCATCAGTGATGACACAATTGTTTTTTTATAACATGTAAAAAAGCAAATATAATAGGTATTATACTGTATTATTGTATTATATTATATTATATTATTATTAGTATTATTATATTATATTATATTATATTATTATATTGTATTATATTATACAGTCGCCATTTTTATGGGAATCTTAAACAATAGCTAACTCTTTGTCACAATAAAATTGAAACTTGTAGTAGTTCCCTTATACATTACAACAAACATTAATTTCTACGCAGCGCACGAGGTTTCGTATTACTATTGTCAGAATATTGTTATAATAAACATGACTTTACCTTTTCTTGATGATTCCTAAAGCTTTTGTCTATTATCTCTACTACTTACATAAATTACACCTACTTACCTACCATTATACACATTTGTATTTATTCATTATATGGTTGCGTTTCTCTGCTATCTCACCTGTTGTTAAGTGACGATACGGTCGAAGATGTAGCACGCTCGCCTAGAAGAAACCTAGGAGACACACATTACAGCTATCCGGAAATACAGATGCCGGCGAGTTCCACTCCTTGCCTTTCGCATTATGAAGGAATACAAGACATTTGAATGGAACACCTAAGTCATGATTTTTTAACACCTGTTATGGTTGGCTCAATAGAAGCACGTGCAACTTTCGATTGAACGCACCCGAGTTCAAATCCCGCTGGCCTTGCACCACTGATTTTCTAAATTAATGTGCGGATTTAACACTCGCTCTAGAAACAGTGACGGAAAACATCACTAGGAAACCGGCATAGCCAAGAATTAATCACAAAAATTCAAGTACATGATGTGACATCCACAAACCTGCACTGGACCAGCGTGGTGGATTATGGTCCATACTCCCTCTATGAGAGAAGGCACGTGTGGGTACGTAATGGGCTAATGACGACGATGGTGAAAGGGTTTATCTTTGATTTGAGAGAGTATGACAACGGTTAGGGTAAGTCAAGCATTTAAATTTAAATTTTAAAGCTTATGGAGAACTCAGAAAATACAAAGTAATTTCTTTTCCTACCTCTATCATATAGTTAGGTTAGTTTTTATTCATTTTACGCCTAACTAACTAAGGTTTACATAGATCTTGACTCATAACTAGGATTTTCTGTGTAACTAGGGAATTAGGAACTACAAGGACCATGGTTCACCCAAAACATGGAGCACCCAGATTTTATGTAAAGCACATGTGTCGCAAACCAAATTAACCGTCCAACCGCTCGCGTCTTATGAATAGCCCTATGCATATACATATAACAAGAGAAATACTCTTTCCACTTAAATAACCATTCAACTACCTACATTTCGTTTCACATTTCCACCAACAATTCAACAAATATTTTCCAAAAAACTATATTTTATTGCCTTCGGCGATGCATATACGAAATGCTGACTGCGCATAACGCGGTTTGTGTGGCACCGCACTAAGCTTTATCCCGACCAAACCACCAATTTACTGTAAACTCCCACCCCTCCCTAAACAGCAGTAGAATCACTAGCTAAAGAAGAAAATGCGGGTGATGTTAGAGCTCTGTTTAAAGTGGTTATTCCTGAGCTTTGACGATTTACAACGCAGTCTGATTTACTTTTAATGGTACCGAAGTACCGAAGTAAATTTACACATTCATAAATCAATATGGCGCGTAGAAAATTCTGTTTTTGGGCGTTGAAAAGTTGGATTATGCCGTTTGATGGAGTTCATTAAGATTTCCTTTTGTGTGTTCGACGGTAAGCCGACTTGTACAGTAAAATGGTTATGAAATTGGTAATATTATTTAAAGGGAAGGTGAAAATGTTGAAAGTATTTTTATGCTCGTAATTATTTGATGTTAAATGTAACTAACAAGCAGTAATGTGCAAGCACAATTCCAGTTTGAAGGGTATTGTAACGGAAATAACTGGGTGCTATGATATGAAACTCAAGAGCTATTGTCTCAAAATGACGACTGCAGTGCAGTATCGTGCAGAATTTTGCATGACTAAGTTCTGGGTGGTACTGCAACTATTATGGGTAAGCGTAGCGCTTACCAGCAGGCAAACAATTAGCTCGTCTCGTTATTAAATTACATAAAAATAAATAAAAAGAATTAAGAGCTAGTCTAAGTGTTGAAAAATGATGAGCGCGATGATATTACCCGAGCTGGGATTTGAACACCGGTGTGTTGGATCAAAAGTCGCTCAACTAACCACTCGTCATTACACATCCGTGCAATCTTATTCTCCATTAACTTCTGCCATTGGTGAACCTTACTCTCAGACTTTCTCCTTTTACGCCATCGTGCAAGTTCGAAATCAGTAATTTAACTTCTTTGCAATGGAGCTCTTTAAGCGGAGGCTAATTGAAAATTGTGCTGTCAACTGCAGAGCACACGTTGCATTGCTCTTCAGACGCTCCTCGCCGATTTAAAGTTTAATGAAGGGATGTGAAGATCTTTGTTTGGGTGAATTAACCAATTACGTGCATGTTAGTGCGTAATGGGTTGGAGATAATTGAAAACACAAAAATCTTTTAGAACTCATTACGCGCCTGGCAACGTATTTAAGTCATATTTACTGATAGTCAAAATACCTCAGTAGTAGAAGACAAAGATGTATGGAACATTCTGCTTCTGCCAAGTAGCCAACTGGCATATAAGAAACATAATATTGTCAAAAACAAACATAAAATGCCGTAAGTTCTAAAAATATGCCCCTCAGTTCTTGCCGCATCTTCTGAGTAGTGGTTCTTTTTCGGTGGTGATACAGTGGCAGAGCCATTGTAATAATTGACGTTCATAAGTGCGTCTGTGATGCCAAAAATAAATAAAGAACTTTGAAATTTTTGAACTTTGAGTAAGAAATGTAATCCCTAGATTTCATTCATTTTAGTCAAGCCCATAACACATTTATTGATAAATCGTCAAATGTAATTTGATTAAAATTAAAATTATTTATTTCAGGCTTAGTCCATAGGTAAATCAATTAATAAAAATAAATTCAATTAAATTAAATTGAGATGTCAAAAATAAAATAAAAACACGTCAAATTTGACTGTCGATTTTGAGTTTAACTCGTTTGTTTTGGAGAAATATTATAGGCTTTGTGCGAGTGAATGGTTACTTGGTTTAGAAGAGGCCCATAAATAGGTAATCGCCCTAAGAAAACAACCCAAGTTTTGCACCGTCCTACATTAATAATGCATAAGTGTTCAATGGGGTAAATACACACACTCTCCAAAATAATACACATAATCTACAATAGGGGATCGAACAACTTTTCAGAAAGGGTTTAAAATAACTATAATAAACATATAAAACCACGAAAAATACTATTTTAATAAAATAACGCTCTAAACCAAAAGAGTACCTAAATCTATGTTTAAATATTATGTTTCAAATATTGCCGCGCAAAAGGTCACCTCAAAACTTGTGACGTCATATGAAGGTAGAAAACGACAAACTCTTCGAAACCAAACTTGCAAAGATATTTAAATACGTTTTGTGAAGTTTGGGGACTATATTGTAGTAACGGAACGAAAATGTTAGCAAAAATACATTTTATGAAAAGCAAAAAATTAAAATAAACACAAGCTTGACTCACGGCATTTGCCTTCAAATGACGTCATGCGCTGTAATTGTTTTTTCGTTTGAGATGAAGAACAGATTAAAAATGTCAGAATTATTAGATTTTATTTTTTGATTTAAAAATATAAATCATTATTATTTCACAAAAATGTTGATTGGATGATCTTTCTGGTTCGACGTACATTTCTTCTAACAAAATACATTTTCGATTTTTTGCTCGATTACTGTCCGATCCCCTATTCCACTCAAACTTTAAGACGAACATTCACAATTTTTTTATTGGAACTGTGTGACGAACAAGTCGTTCGCCTGATGGTAAGCGCCATGCCTGCCCATAACAAATGCACTGCCACCCAGAACCTTAAATACCATTGCGCTCGTCTAGTAATCTCGCTAGCTACAATGCCCTTCATACGAGAACACAGTAATGCTTGCGCACTACTGCTTCGCGGCAGAATAACTGGCAAAGCGGTGGTACACGGCCTTCCGCAAACGCTAGACCTACCACGAGTGTCAATTCAATACAAAGCAACAATAATAAATCCTTAACTACCCACCCGGAAAATTTAAGCCGCGCCAAATTGCATTCCGCTAAGTAGCAATGCAGATGCTCATTTCCGTCAGGTGGAACCCTTGACAGCTATTTTCAATTAGCTAAGGCAGTAACGTCTGCAGCGTTTTGTACTAGATTTAACGGTTGGTATTATTCAGGGAGGTATTTAACGGGCCTGCAGCGTAAGCTATGTAATCTGGCATATATTTCTTTAATCGATAACATTGTTTATTGTTGCCCAAACCTACGATGTAGGTATTGTACGAAGTAGGGGTAAAATATTTATAATTGAAAGAGTCCAGCGCAAGTTTGCTGGGTATCTTTTTAAAAGAAAAAACCCCTACCCCTTCCTTTTCCCTTCTCTATACGTCTCTGGTATTGTAGGGCTTCTTACCCTATAACTTAGACGCAAGCTCCAACTCATTATCTATTACTGTATGCTGATGCGCAATGGAGTGGATAATCCTACAGTACTAAGTCGAGGCGGCTACTATGTCCCTCAGAACTATATTCGCGCTAGTCAGCGTCGCCGACACCAGCCGTTAGCGTCGTCTGGCGTGTTGCGCAAACAACATGCGAATAATGCACCGACGAGACCCATTACACTAATTAATCAGTTCCTCAATGAGGTCCAAGATGCCGACATACATATTGACCCCATTAATCGTCTATATAAGTGTTTAATATTTCATTTAAGTGTAGCATTGTGAGCGTTTTGGCGTAGTTGGAAATTCACAATTAGTCCGGTCAATTTAGACATTCGAAGTTACATAAAGTCCCAACAAGCTGAATTTCTGTGAAATTGTTCAAAACATAATTATAAACAATGTCTAGAAGTTCCCCATCATTCCCCTGTAAAGAAAATTTTTTATTCAAGGTGAAAGGTCAAAAAAATGAGTTTTTCGCGATTTTCAGCAAAACGATAAGTTTTATCATAAAAGTACCTCAGACAAAAATTGTAGATCATAAAATTATCTATAAAAATGTAGTATTGATATGTAGTATTGATAAAAAATGATCATAAAATTATCTATATATATGTAGTATTGATATGTAGTATTGATAAAAAATGAGAGTGAAGTTACATAAAGTCACATATGTATATATATATATATACATATATATATATATAACAACTCTAGATGTATGTTTATTGTTTATTGATTATGTTTTGTCTGAGGTACTTTTATGATAAAACTTACCGTTTTGCTGAAAATCGCGAAAAACTCATTTTTTTGACCTTTGACCTTGAATATTTTTTTTTCCTTACAGGGGAATGATGGGGAACTTCTACACATTGTTTATATTTATATTTTGAACAATTTCACTGAAATTCAGCTTGTTGGGACTTTATGTAACTTCACTCTCATTTTTTGGTCTAAATTGACCGGACTAAATTGTAAACTTTGAATAAATAAATAATTAAAAACAACATTTATACTAGCGACCAACCTCGGCTTCACAAAGAATTCTTTATTTATTCCTTGCAAATTTCATTTTAAATAACTTTATTTATACAAAAATAATACATAGGAAAACAATCGTCAACATAATAGCAGGTGGAACAATATAAAATGTAAACTCATGTGTAAGCTCTGTCTTAAAAAATTATGGGGTATGTGAGGTCTGTTGTTCCCGAAACTAGACTTGAAAAGCCTGTAGGTATCTTCGGAAACAGCAAATTTACTTTTAACTTGATAACACTTGGCTTCACTTTTAACTTTCTTATATTTTGTCTAAATTATGGTGAAAACCATATCAAAATAAATCAATATGCGCTGTATAATCTTTTTTCTTGTGAGAATGCGTGGTAGAAGATTGTGTTATGAGAAATTTGACCGATAATTTTATCAAAATGTCTTTATTTTATATCATATATAATAATTTTATTTTTTACATGGTTGTCTTGGCATGCTAATAATTATTGTAAGTAATATGTTTTCATTAGACAAGTATTCTGCCGCCAAACAGTAGTGTGCAAGAATTACTGTGTTCCAGTTTGAAGGGCATTGTAGCTCAAGAAAATACTGGGCATATGAGACTTAATATCTGATGTCTCGGGGTGATGAGCGCAATGCAGTACTACGCAGTGCCTTTTATGGTATTAAAAGTTCTGGGTGGCACTGTAATGGTTATTGGACAGGCGTAGCGCTTACCATCAGGCGAACGTCTTGCTCCGTCTCAAAGTTAGTGGGCGATATTTTTAGTGCGTAATCGATGTGATCATTGTGCGTGTCAAATGCGTTATTATTTAACAAATGAACGCGTTTATGGTTAGTCGCCATAATCAAAGTGCGTAATTATTACAAGCGTGATTTACTGACGTGTTTGAAGGGCTGTCGTTTTGTGAGTCAGTCGACGTGATTAGTTTACGTTAAGAAGACAGACGTGATGTCGCGCTGTATAACGCGTAGCCGATATGCGTCAGACGCATGTTACAATAATATTGACGTTTAAAAGAATAATATTTAATACGTGTTTTTTTATAGAAAACAATTTATTTATTATCATACAAGTATACGTTTTATCAAACAAAAAACTGACTTCAATGTAACTTCGAAGACCAAGGTCAAATATCGATAAAATTTATATGAGACCAAAAATAATAATTCCAAATCTGTTGAATGACGGAATTCTGAGATAACAAATATAAAAAAAAAACAATCGAGTAGAGAACCTTCTCCTTTTTGAAGTCGGTTAAAAATGGCACATTGCATTATACTTATTCATATAATAACTATAGGTATACATTTTAGGCAATGCTGATTAATTGGAGTGTCTTACTTGGATAAGCAAATACCGCTAAATTGGGTAGTTTTAAAATAAAATAAATCAATTTAATAGATACTGATACAGCGTAAAAGTTATTAATTTAAAAAAATAATACATTTTACGCTAGGTATTAATACCTAGTTTGTGACACCTCTCGTTTGGACCTTCAAATCAGAGGCTAATAAATCCGTGACCCTATATGGGGCAGCGCAAAATTTTGGTTGAGCCACAGAATAAGTAATAGTTTGTTCAGCAAAACAAAGGAGTTAGGAGACTTTAAGTAAATTTTGTAAATAAATACTAGATAGATCCTCCTCGCCATTCTATATTTTACTAGAGATGGCTTATTCAGCAGAAGCACGCATTTTTCTTTTTAGCTGAGTAAGGCTCTTAGGGAGTCCTATGGATAGAGTGCGAGAATTAGTTGTAAGGTTTGATATTCAGAATAAATTAAGCCTCTTAATCGGCAACACGGATTTTAATTCGCAATAAATTAATTTGAATTGAATTGAATTAATTGTCATCTAAATTATAATTAGTTTTTAAAAAGCTTTCAAAGTGCTCCTATAGTTTAAGTACATCCGTATTAGGTATTTGAAAAAGGTATCGTCATATTTTTGGTCACAATCGATTCTACTTTCCAACAGAAATGTTTGTTATTTTGTGTATAAAACATTAAAATCCATAGACATAACTGAGAACATGTTGTTATCATAGCCGTGTCGCAAACATGTCGCAAACAAACAAAAGAAGCCGTCTTCAAGCATCGATGTTGTAAACATTTGCACAGCGGCAAGTTTGCGCGACATTCGCACAAGCTGTGTCAAAGTGGCGCTGCGACGCGTGCGGACAAACACACAAACAACATATAATTATATATAGAGTTGTATACGTATCGTAACTATAGCTATTATGAACAAATTTTTTGTTGAAAAAAATATTTTTCAAGACAAGCTTTTAACAAATTCGTAATTGGAACTGCAAGCAGATTAAAATGAGCTCAAACACTAGTAGTTTACGATTATCCGTCAAGGAGTGCCATTTCTCACCTTTTGTCTCCATCATCAGATCAACTCGCCGTCACCATTATATTGTATTGTCATTGGACTTTGACAAGTGTGCAAAATTTCAACTCCGTAGGATAAGTGGAAGTGGTTCTTATTCAACTTGCAAGATTTGACCCTAAAAAATAAATAAATAGACATTGCAAGTTAAATAAAAGCTTTTAACTGAAAGATTGTAAGTAAAAGCTGGTAAAAAAATATTTTTGATAAAGCAATTCTGAGGTACTTTATCATAAAGTTTAGTAAAGCTATTTTTGAACTCCTCCTGCAATGATCATTATCACAACCAATTTTCAATTTATGAAGGACTAGCGACCCGCCCCGGCTTCGCACGGTTATTATACATATAAACCTTCCTCTTCAATCACTCTATCTATTAAAAAAACCGCATCAAAATCCGTTGCGTAGTTTTAAAGATTTAAGCATACATAGGGATATAGGGACAGAGAAAGCGACTTTGTTTTATACTATGTAGTGATGATGATAAAGTCAAAGTCAAATATCATTTATTAAATGGGCACAAAAGTGCATTTTTAAAGGTCATAAAAACATGATGACAACGAAACAACTGGATGAAAACAACTCGAATTAGTAACTCGAACTCTAGGCAAATAAATGTTCAAATGCTAGAAGTTTCAACGCCCATACAAATGTTAATTTTGGAAATGTAGGTATAGCTGTTTCGTCTCTAAAAGTCTCTTTAGGTGTGGTTACTGACACACGACAGCCAGACTACAGTCTAAAGGTCTAACGACCGAGATGTGTAATTTTCTAAATCACTCCAAAGTTCATAAATTGCTATTGCATCTCATGATCTTAGGCTTTTTTATGGAACTGACGAGCAAGTCGTTCGCCTGATGATAGGCGCCACGCTTGCCCATAACAATTGCAGTACCAACCTGAACTTTAAATACTATAAAAAGCACTGCATAGCCCTACATCGCGCTCTTCACTCGGAGACATCATAGAGGTATTTCCTGTGCGAATAGGGAAATTGCACAAAATTTAGTTCGGGAAACTCTGCTATGTCACTTTGCAATACTGTAACCCAAATTCTTACAAATAAGTTTATTTCATTTCATTGAATTTCAATAAGCTCTTAGTCTCATAATGCACAGTAATTTGTTTTACATTCTCTAACAGTGCCTTTCAAACTGGATCACATTGTTTGCCCACTACTGCTTAGTGGTAGATTAGGCGAAGGTGGTTGGCTACCTGTGTATATTGACTACTATATGAAAGCTTCTCACTAGACTAGACCACTTCAAAGATATCTAAAGCAAACAGACTCCAGCTGACTGACAGACGAAAGCCGAATCAAAGCTGGTACAAAGCTCGTTCTGTTCGGTACCGCCTAAAATCTATTACGTTTCCAATACAAGCAAGTTTATACATGGCGGAAAACAGTAGGGACATTCTTAATAAACTGTAAACAGTATTTTTAGCATAACGTTTTATGCAACATTAAGATGTGCGATAGAGAAGGAATGAATGACTTACACAGGTTAGAAAGAGCGAAAAGGATAGTAGATTAAAATCGGAATATTATGAAAAGTGTGAAAGAGATGTATAGACGCGAGATAGTACAAATATGAAAGAGTAAGTAATTTAGATAAAGAGTGAAAAAGTGAGGATATGACTTATACCTAGTTGTAAGAGAGATAAAAAATTAAAGAACAATTAAAGTGAACGTCTCGTTTAATGCGGCCTTACATGGCGCTGCACTAATAAAAGTATTTAAAATTTTGTAGATAACGCAACGAAATCAAAAAAATTAATAGTGAGAAAACTACCTTAAAAAATAAAGTATCATAAGTCACAAAAAGTTTAGTAGGAATCAATTGATTAAAAAAAAGGCAAAGCTATAAAAAAAACACGCCAAGGTTTTCACATTTGTCTCGATATCCAACTGTATTTTGTTTGAACAGATCTTTCAGACAGTTCTAGCTACTCTTTTCTGGACGACTTACAAACAAACGATATGCATATTTTTAAGGATTGACATTCTGCATTTTTCTTGCTATGAAGTGCACCAAACTCTAAAAATGTAAGCGTCTCAAATGCCTCTGATGATTCAGATATGACCTTTTAACTTAAAATTACATAGGTCCTCCCTTATTTTTCTGTTGGTACTTCTGTTGGTTCTTTGACTGACATCAGCTTTAATAACTTTGGTTTGCATAGCTTCTTAATTATGTTCTCTTAACGTAGGTTCTATATATCCTTTGATTGAAGAGAACGGCAAACCTCGCTTAATTGAAGACTGAATTTCCACTGGCGACTTCCATACTGTTCTTGCGGAGTCACAGAATTTCATCTAATAATTCCACCGATATATACTCAAAGACTAGCCGAGATCCGCCGATGTCAAAGCAAGACAACGTGATATTGAAAACTCGTGATATCATAAGCAGTGAAGGAACAAATAATCGAAAAATTACGGTATACCTGAACGAAAAAACAATTTTTGGATATGATTTCTGTATTTATTTATTTTAGGCAACATTATGTAGATAAGTTACAGATGTAATTTACTTATTCTACGGCCCATATAAATATATACCTTAGAACACACACAGTGTTTGCACATATAGTACATACAATAAAAATTTTTTTTTGCTGTTTTTGCGTTACTTTTCACTATTACTTTTATGGGCCTCTAATACTTTTAATTTTGTTAGCTGTATTATTGCCTGTAATAAATGAATTTATTACTATTATTACTATGTTCCGATTTGAAGAGTAATGTTGCCAGCAAAATTACTGAGCATATGCATCTTAATATCTGGTGAATACGTGCTACTTTGCAGTGCAATTTTTATTGGCATCAGACAAACGACTTGCTAGTATAACTGCTCAGTTGCATAAAAATAATCGGTAGAATACCGATATTTTGGATTTCTATATTATGTCCTAGTTCGGTCCTGGCAGGCAAACCGATATGTTATTGTGCACGTGTGTACACTAATTGTTCTGACAGACGGAGGCCTGTCGACGTAAACCGTATTGTTTTACACGTAACGTACTAACTCTGGGTGGGACAGAGGATCAACGTAGGAGAGAAATAAATAATAAATTATTTATTTGTTCCAAAACACATTTCCGGTACTTAATTAGGTACTTACAACATTAGGATAACAGTTACTTATACTAATAACAAAACAGTTTAGTGTGCCCTTAAATAACTGTGTCCCCCGCACTAGGTCTCTGTTGAGTGTTGTACAGCGGGGTTACAATGGATCACTCTGGTTACTCCTATTTCTATTTCATTGCGTACGCGAATAGGTAAGTTTAGAAATATGAAAATATAAACAACGAAAACTAATATGCTACATTGGTTGTTAGTAATTAAAAAGAAAAAAAATTACAGAATATAAATCGTTAATTTAAGTAATACAATTAAAACAATGATGTATTTGTACGTATGTTGCTATTTCTTAAGATGTGATGTTTATGAGAGTAGTCGCGTGACTGAGTGATAAGTGATGACTGTGTGTGAGTCGTGTGATTGAGCGAATATGGAGTATGGCAGAGACTAGGTCCCTAATATGCTTTATCCTGCTTTCTGATATCCTGATATTTAAAACTCAAACGAATCTGAATTCACATCTACCTATATCCAGGTGCCATGCCGATATCGAACATTGTTCTCAATTTGCTCCTGAATGTGATCCAAACCTTAAGCTGACTTTTGACTCCGATATAGAAGTAGGGGTATATAACCGTTAGGTTATATACCTAAGACCCATAGATCTGGTCCTGTTCCCCAAAAAACTGGTCGTAGATTGTAACCCAATCCCTGCTCTTGACGTTGAACCCTGCCTTAAATAACCCTTAACAATGACTATATCGATTAGTACTAACGTCTAGATTTCAATTCCTAAAACTATTTTTATAACCTGAAACTTTCAAACCCGCTATCGCCATCTCTTTCATTCCGCCCCAATCACCAATACGGGTTCATTATCATTTCATGGCATGTGTCGGCATGAATATTTCCCTTTGATTAATTTGTGCGGAACATATCACGTCGTGTAGCTTTATAGCTTTATTAGCATCGCTTGGCAGTGAGGCGCGAGCTTTGTATTTGTTGCTTTGTTAATGTTTGCGAGAATTAATGAACGAAATGAGATGATAATTACTTAGAAGAATCAAAATTTTTACAAAAGTTAAGTTGGTCGTGATGACCACGATGTCCTTCTGAACAGGTGGTCACAGATGCACTGAGATGTCTAGAAGGAAGTTGGAGGGTTTTTTGTGGCCTGATGTGAAGCGATGATGTGGCCTAAGATAGAGCACATAGATCTAGAGAGAGACGGCAGTTGAGCGGCTGCTCAGACCCGTCTCCCCGATGGTTCACCGAGCATCATCCCGAAACATGACTAGGTCGCTTGACGGCATGGCTTTGTTTGGCGGGTGGTATTACAACCACGGCCAGAGCCTACCACTCCAGTTTCTGTATAACAGTGGGGCAATATAGGTAAAAATGGTTAATAAAGTGGCTAGCCTATCGATTTTTTATAGACTACATTTCGGGGAGTGTGCACAAGACCTGCATTCCATCTTAGGACTACAAAAGGAGGAGAGTCCCTCCTCCTTCCTCCTTCCTCCTCCCCATTTACGTTGTGCACATACCACCAGTCCGTACAAAGCTTTGCTGACTCTTTCATTATACGTACTGCTAAGGAGAGGAATTATCTACCGGAATCCTTATTTCTTTCCAATTACAACCTACTTCTCATTAAGACAAGAGCGAATAGGCACCTCATGGGCAAACGTACTCCACCTAAGACCGCAACTACGCTTACCATCAGGTGAGGTTGTCAAACGAAAGTCTATTTCTTCAAAAAAAAAGACGTACTCTTACAACGTTTATCTCCTTTTTCTTTGCGAAATATTTTAGTAATTGTGATACATCACTGGCCTTCTTATGCAAAAGCAAGGCCAAAGATTCCATCGCACATTCAATAAATTGTAACAAAGTTTCTTGAAAAAATGATATTGGTGCTTTTCCGAATGATGTCATGTGATAATTGTACGTTCGTCTGTTATCTCTATATTGGATCAAAAACGAATGGGTCCATTCTACCATCAAGAACTGCGGTTACGCGGGACCTACAACCTTGCCTGAAAAACATGATGATTAGATTATTTTTCATTTAAACTTGAACAATTTTTTTATGGAACTGAGTGATGAGACGAGCAAGTCGCTCGCCTGATGGTGCAGTGCAGTGCAACCCAGAATAATCATAACTCATTCACATAACAATCATTCATGAGTGCGTCTGTGACGCCAAAACGGAATAAAGACATTTTGATTGATTGATTGAACTTTACCATAAAAAGCACTGCGTTGCACTGCAATGTGCTCTTAACCTCGAGACATCAGATATTAAGTCTCATATGCCCAGTCATTTCGCTGGCTACAATGCTCTTCAAACCGGAACACAGTAAAGCTTACGCACTACTGCTTGGCTGCAGAATAACTGATAAAGCTGTGGTACCTACCGAGGCGACCTCCCGCATACGAGAGACCTACCAGTAATCCCGCACGACGATTTAATCCCGCGCTAAAATTGCCAGAACAGAACATGTTTATTAACCATGCTAATCCTCTCACAGACCTACCCTCACGCAGCTCCCCAAACACCGACCTACTGCTAACTGCAAAGCACATAAAACAAACACAAAAGCCCATTATCCGCCAATTCAAAACTTACCAAATTATTTTCCTTCATTCCAACATTTACATCCCTTTTGTTTTATGAACAAGCGTCTAGTCTATCGGAAAGTACAAAACCAACCTAAACCAATACAAACTTAGCAGTACCCTCAATTTCACAAAAATAGTCTTTATAAACTAGGGGGTAAAGTTTGGTAGGCTGCATGGCAAAGTTTGTTGGACTCTTCATACAACAGATGTTACTGGCACTTTATAGAAGTCGAGGAACTTAAGTTTTGCAGTCGCCGTCGGTCCATGAGATGAAATTTTATTTGGCCTTTTTGAATATGCGCTGAAAGTTTCGACTTTATTGTTTGGACTTGGAAATTCGTTGGTTGGATTGAAATTGAAAGGAATATGGGTTGTTTGTCTGCCGCTTATGTGACCTTGGTAAAGGGGCTTGGCAAATGTATATCTAAAAACTGAAACGCAATGAAATATGAAGTGATTCTGCTGAATATTATGTAGGTTGTTGATAGAATAATATAATATGTATCATCATCATCATCATCAGCCCATCCCGTTCCCACTGCTGGGACACGGGCCTTCTCTCATATAGAGAGAATGGGCCATAATCCACCACGCTGGCCCAGTGCGGGTTGGTGGATGTCACATGTCCTTGACTTTTTGTGGAAAATTCTTGGACATGCCGGTTTCCTCACGATGTTTTCCTTCACCGTTTTTAGAGCGAGTGTTAAATCCGCACATAACTTAAGAACGTCAGTGGTGCGGGGCCAGCGGGATTCGAACTCGGGTGCGTCGGATTGAAAGTCGCACGAGCTCCCGCTGAGCCACACTCGCTCATATATATAATATGTATGGGGGCTAGCAAATGTCAATTAAATTATCCGCCAAGCAGTAGTGTGCAAACAGTACAGGTTTCAAAACCACTATTGTTGTGTTCAGATTATCCTTTCACTCTGCTCCTAGCTCATCACTTCACATTTCATGTGCAAACTAATAACCCATTATTTTTTCCTCTGAGCTATTCGGCATCATACACAAGTCCTCTTGGTCCCGTCTGTCTGATGAAATAACTCGCAAGTTGGACGTCCAAATGACCGGATAATTATGACAGACGATGTATCAATGGAACTTGGCCGTCACTCTGATTAAGGGTGATGAGAGAACTTATGTTTTCGAAGTAATGTCTTATGTTTTCGGGAATGATTCGCTTTAATGTTCCTACCTATAGCTAGATACAACTAATATAAATAATAGCCACTGTCACCTTTATTCTCGATCTTCTTCTTCTTTCGTGTGGGTGTGTGGTCAACCCTGGTGTCGGAGTTTATAGACCACGACCTAACGGTTGTTGTCCTAACACAACAACCGGGACCGACGGCTTAACGTGCCCTCCGAAGCTCAGTAGCGCTCAGATATAAACACCACGCAAACGGTCACCCATCTAAGTTGTGACCGCGACGAACGTTTCTTAACCTAGCAGATCTGATAAAGAAAAGTTTAAACGATAAACGAGCATAACAATTAATAAAATATAGCCTATTTAAGTCACTCGTCGTCGTCGGTATTGTCACTAGAAAGTGATCTCTTCAATAAAATCATCTTCTGATATTACTTAGTCCCAAATGTCGGGTACGGAATACGGAAAGGTATCAATTTTCTTGAAATGAAATGAAATGAAATGAAATGAAATGAAATGAAATGAAATGAAATGATATTTGATATTTATTTGTAGGAAACACGGTCATAATAAAGTTTACAAAAGTTTTTAGAGTTCTGCGTGTCTCACCATTTCTGGCATACAAATTTTCATAATATTACATTATTTAAATTGATTGAAATAAAATGTCCCATGCATATAATTAGTACAGTAAATGTCAAAGAATAATTAAAAAAATACATAACCATTAAACCTCAAATTAAATCAAATCAAATTAAATCAAATTGCCTTAATTATTCACACGCACAATATGTCAAATACAAAAAAAATAATAATATAAAATATGTCCATAATGTCACTAGTCTTTGCAATAAAGTCTTTGAAATAATTAAATGTTAGGTATAACAAAAGAAAACCGGCTTCAAATAAAAATGAGACCAATCTGGAATAACCTTACAAATAAAAAATAACTTTCCAAATCGGTTTATATAAATGACGGACTTCTGAGGTAACAAACATAAAAACTAAATCGAACTGAGAATCTCCTCTTTTTGTAGTAGGTTAAAAAAGTATTTTTGTTTCGAGGTTAATCCACGGGTTTACCTCAATTTCACGTCGACGCAAGTGGCACTTACTGCGATCATAGGTACTTTTTCATCTTTATACTGTAGCTATTATTATTAACGATATCATTCTACTACAGTATTCGAAACTGCATCAAAAAATATGACTATTGTATTTTGAACGCTCACTTCCAGGGAATACTAATATCATTTAACACGTAATTGGCACTGCAATTGGCAGTGTCTAATAACACGGAGTTAATCCAGTACAGTGGCACTGCACTCGTTTACAAGTTAAATCGACGGCGCTCAGTAATTAATTGGGTAGGGAAGTTTCGGTACAAACACTAGTGTCGCTGTTACATGGATCTGAGAAACTTATGGATGGTACTTATGTGATATTGAATCCATTAGCGCATGCTAAGCGATGGTTGAGGCGTCCGAAGACGCAGATTCGATCACTGCCCGAGCAATATCATAACATCTGAGGTCGAGCAAAAGGGTATGCTGAAAACCAACTCTGTAAACTTACTACAGTTAACACAGAACGATGCTGAGCCTACCCCTTATTGCCAAATTGTAGTCGAATATTAATATTGTAGTTATATTAAGGTTGTTGGCAATAAAAACTCATTTTCTTTCTTTTATTTCTTCTTTCTTTCTTTCAATATCATTTTCTTGTGTCTAATTATTTAAAATCTTAAGTACCTATGTGGAGTATTCTGTGCTAGTAAGTTAAAGAACAAGTAGGTGTCTATACCTTTTCTTTTCTTACGGTCCATCCAAAAGTTTGCAAGAGATCGCTCTAAGCAATAACACTGTACCATGTAAAATCACAGACATTGAACTATTTTTGATATTATAATTAATATAGACAATTGATTATACTGACATCGCAACATTTAAGTAGTTATAGTACATGTTAATGTACAACCTAATTATTATTGTTTGTGTGTTGTCTTTTATTAGTGTATGACATTTATTAATTTATATTATTTGAATTTTATGATATTTTTTTAGTTGACGTGTAACAATGAAATTACCAATAAATGATTATGATTATGATTATGATTATAAAACACTGTGTTTTCACTTTCCAGACACTTACAGTCGTAGCATCGTCGCTTCCACAAAGATATCTCTATTTTAGGATTAAAAACACGTATTTTCTATGAAATTATATAAAGCCTACTATGAATTTTCTCGAGCCTCGTATGTGACAGTTATTAGAAACGATATGTATGTATATAGTAAACACTGCAATATACTCGTATAAATGGATGTGCTTAACATAACTCAGTTTGTAAATACCTACCAATAAGTGCATTTTGCATTGGTAAATGAAGATTTTAATATTTAATACTCGACATTTTACGGGATTTTTCTTCGACTTAAAATCGAAAATAGTGATATTTTTATCGATATTGTGGTACTCGGCGAGAATTGGTAGAGCCTTTAAACATACGAAAAACAGACTATCTTACCCCAAAAGACTAAAACGCCAACTTGTTCTGAATCTTCATCATCACGAAAGAAAAAGCGCAAGCATTTGTTTCGTGTCTAGGTGTTGTGGGATCTTGGTCCTTAGTGCATGGTTCCCTAAATACAGGGAATCTTAGTTAGGGCCAGGATCTATGTGTGTGATCGTTGGGCGTATTATATTTATCTACATCATTCAAGCTTTCCAATCAAGGCAGAAAGAAGTCGTATAATTAGATTCCATTAAGTTAATTTCAAATCTGAGTTTGGGTTAGACTAACGCGTTTCAGATGGGATGAGGTCAAACCTAAGTCAAACAAGTTTGATCAAACTATGTTTTCAACTATCCTGAAAGCGTAGCAATTCGGGAATCAGGTTTTATCCGATAACTTTTGACTCTGTAAGGTTCAAATTGGACAAAAAGTAGCTTTACTGAATTTTTTGGAATCCTTTTTTATGAGTTTCTGTTTAGTTATGTACCTACATTATCCTCCAAAGGTTGTCTAAAAAGACCGCTTGGACTCATGCCCATGTCAGGGCCATGGTGGCGCTATTTACTTTTTTATTTTATGGAACTGAGTGATGAGACTAGCAAGTCGTTCGCTTGATGGCAAGCGCCACGCCTGCCCATAATAATTGCTGTGCCACCCAGAACTTTTAATACCATAAAAAACAATGTGTAGCACTGCATTGCGCTCATCATCCTGAGACATCAGATATTAAGTCTCATATGCCTAGTATTTTTACTGTGGAATGTACTTGTTTTTCATGTATTTTCAGGAGTTTAATAAAGTAATTATCTATCTTATAATTATAATTTATAAGATAGTTAAAGGTCAAAGGTCTCCCTAGGTCTCCAGCCGTCCCTATTATGCGCCACCTCACTCTATAATAATAATAAAAAAATATACATCACTTAGGTATTCCCAATTCATGAAGTTATCTTAGGGCTGATTTTGACGACCTCTGTGGTGTGGTGGTTAGGCAGGTCAACTTATATCACTCATTTTCTTTACTTTGGAACCGCAAAACCGCAACCGAAACCGCAAGGTTTCGATTCCCGCGACGGGTCAAAAAATGTTTGTGCACAGAAAAAAACAGCGCAAACATTTGTTTCGTATCTGGATGTTGTGGGACCATAGCCCTCGTAGTTCCTGGATCTATGTATGTGATCGTTGGGCGTATTTATTATTAATATTATTATTAAAATTATTTAACTTTTCACTATCCACAATTTTCGTAGCTCCTCACACTGCTGTGTCTGGAGCAAAACTGTAAAGTGGCTGCGCTAGTTCCCCCGCTATGTTGGTTTGTGTATGGATGAGCATTCTACGCTATGGGCAAAAAGGCAAATAATTAAAAAAATTACAACCTAGCTATATTTATAATTGCAAAAGTTAGTGAATATGGATGTTACTCAATCACGCGAAAGCTATGAATTTTGATGAAAATTGGTGCTTTAGAGTTTGAAATAAGACTATTTTGGTAAAGTCCCGTTAGGTAGAATTTTAAATCCATCCCCACAAACTTGCACATTTTAAATATTAGGTGGAAATATTGTTGTTATCAAAGTTCAAAAGTTTTTTATTCTGTTTCGGCATCGCAGACGCACTTATGAAAGTTAATTATTACAATGACTACCACCATATCGGAAAAAGAACCACTACCCAGAAGATACGGCAAGAGACTGAGAGGTATTTTTTAAATAATATATTTAATTATTAATTTTTTTTTCAATTTTATCTCCTGCACCAATTATAATAACATCTACTATTAACATCAATTATAATAATGATAATTATCTGCATTGACTGATTTATAATTGTCGCCAAACGCTTTGGTTTACTCCTCTGAAAAAGAAATAGGTATATCGCACTTATGTTTACGAATGTGGAAAACCGCATTTAAACTTGAAAAAAATAAGAAGAAGAAACAAATGAAGACGTTGAAACTAAAACTGATTCAATATAAGAAGCAAAGACACATTCAGTTTTAAATCCCGAAGAAAAAAACCAACAAACACCCTATTTTCTGCTTTTTCCACCCAACAGGATTTAATTTAACGTACGTAGAGCAAGCACCATTAGTTAGTATCTACTTAACCAGTCTAAACCGGACATGGGCGGATCTAGAACTGGATTTTGGGGGGAAGGGGTCAGTCATCTCAGTGACACGTGGCGTCATGGCTAAAGTAGGTACTTACATGTTTGGAAAATTTTCATTAACACGTTGAACGCCACGAACGAACACCATGTTTAGCCCAGTGTCCGCAAGCCCTCGATCACTTTAGAAGGCTCTGGATTGCCGACGGACAGCGTTTCGACTGTTTTTACTATGGCAAGTGACCCGCGTGGCCCCACTGTACAAACTGACCAATTGGCACAAAAAGATTCAAAAGGACTTAGGATTTGTGGTCTTTTCAACAAGTTATTTCCAAAAATGTTGTAGAGGTACACAAAATAAGTATTTTGAATCGACCAAATGTCATTATTTTTATAATAAGTAGACTATATTTTTAAGGCATTGTAAGGTCATTAAAAATTATAATCGTTTTCAGCCAAGTACGGATCAAATAAAGTAAGTAAAGGGTTCAGTAGGTAATTTACGTAAGAAACTACCTTTTCCCAAAATTACTAAAATTTACTTTTTGTTTAGTCTTACTTTTTCAATATAAGTGTATATAAACGCTACATATTTTATTTCTCTATTTTCTTTTATCACGCCGGGGCTCGCGGGGGGGCGGGCGGTGCAGCGCGGGGGTAGCTGACAGCGTGACCCACGCGGCGCCCGTGCATAGAAAGACGGTTAGCCGTTCTTGCAGGCCGCGACGGACACTGGTGTCTGCCATTTGACATCCCAGAAAATAATTAGTAAATCGCTGTATCCGTAAGTTGCCCATTATTTTTGAGTTATTTCCTGACCATATTTGCAAAAAAACACCTCAACGATTTTTGATCGATTATTGATTTATTGGTGTGGCCCCGGTGGAAAAATTAATGTCAACCACATGGTGTCCGTCATGGCGTTCAACGTGTTAAGAAATGTTATAGTGATTTCTTTGTGAGTAATCGTGAAAAAAACTGCTATCATCGTCAAAGGCCAGATTTTATTTAAAAAAAGTGTCTTTTCGAAGGGCATTATTAACATTTTGATCTAAGCATTTCTTAGAAAACAAATGGCTCAGGGCTTTGAAATTAAAAAGTTTTGGATAGAACAGCAACCCAGGACGTGTTCAGATTCATTTATTGCAAATATAGGTAGGTATTTAAATAGATGTTGTTAAAAATATGTCGGTCTATATATATATATATATATATATATATATATATATATATATATATATTACATTCCCACTGCTGGGACACGTACCTTCTCTCACAGAGAGAGGGCCATAATACATACTGTGCGAGTGTTAGATATCACCTGTTTTTTTTTAACTCTCTGATGCTTGGACAATGGTCATGTAGGTTTCCTGACAATGGTTTTCTTCGCCGTGTTTAGTCATTAGTGTGGGGCCAGCGATTTGATCTCCGGTACGTTGCAAGAGTTCCCGTTGAGTGCACTTACTTTTTGATAAGCTTCATTTCGATTTAGGGTTATCTAAGGGCTTCTTGATGTGGACCACTGTCCCCCTGTCCTAGATCCGCCCACAAAACCGGATCTTAACCGGTTCAGAGAGAACATTAATTGTGAATTAGTGCAGTACAGAATTACTGCTATTCGTTACAAGTTGTAAAAGAGATTTGTTGGTACAAACGCTACGCTCTCTATCTTAATGGTTAGTTTTAACTGTTGTTGCGTGTTTGTTGAATTGTTGTTTTAAATAGACTGCTTTTTGGTGTGCATGAGGTTTTCATAAAGATTACCTACTGGATTTATGGGAAACGAGTTAGCTGCGCCCTGCGGTTCCACTCGTGTTACTAGTGCTATTAAATCTTCTGTGCTCGTGTAGCCAATTTTTAGAATAATAATATTAATAACAATAATAATAGTTTTATTTTTCAGAAGCCTTATATAACTATTACATATTAACCCAAATTTGTAGCAGTAAGTAAAGTATATTACTCAAATGAAAAATAACAACATTACAAAGCATTAAAATTCAATATAATATTCAAACAATTTAGAAATTTAAATATGTGTTATATCGTGCTATGATTTTTTATGACTTTCGATTACATTTAAGTCAACAAGAAAGTTATGATAGACTACGATTGGCCTTTCACAATGAAGCCCCATCTTGTGCCACTGTTTACAACTGGTTTAATGGGTTTAAGCGTGGTCACACTAATCTCATCGATGATCTGCGTGAGGGACGGCCTTCTACGGCGACGACCGAAGATAACATCTGTACTGTCCGTCGTATGATAGAGTCTGACAAAAAGGCGACCTATCAGCAGATTCGGACAAGTTTAGGCATCGGTATGAGTCAAGTGCACAAAATACTCCATGAACATTTAGCGGTCAGGAAGCTTTGTGCCCGGTGGATACCTCATATTTTGACCGAGGCCCAAAAACTCCGTCGTGTTGTTTGGTGCCGTGAAATGCTTGAAAGATTTAACGGAGGTGACTCAAATGCTGTGTTCGACATACTTACGGGTGACGAAAGCTGGATTTACTGTTATGATCCCGAATCCAAAAGACAGTCTGCTCAGTGGGTGTTTCCTTCCGAGGAGTTGCCAACTAAAGTGAAGAGAGGTCGAAGCGTGGAAAAAAAGATGGTAGCGTCGTTCTTCGGAAGAACAGGTCATTTCGCGACAGTTGCTTTAGAGGATCGAAAAACAGTTTCTGCGGAGTGGTACACTAACAATGGTTTGCCACTTGTCTTGGAAAAAGTTCGGGAGAAACGACCTCGCAGTAGAATCCTCCTTCACCACGACAACGCCTCGTCGCACACCGCCAGGCGAACGATCGACTATTTGGCGACGTCAAACGTGGAATTACTGGATCATCCGCCATATAGTCCCGACCTCGCACCTTGTGATTGTGTCGAAGAAACCCCTAAAGACGAGTGCTCAAAGTGCATTTCTCAGTGGTTCCATCGGATGCAGCGATGTATTGACGTGAACGGACACTATTTTGAAAAGATATAATAATAGTAATAACTAGCTAGTTTAATCAGTTTTTGATTTTCTAAGAATTTTCAGTTTGACCCTCGTATTAACAAAATTTTATTAATTCTGCTCAGTTTTTGAGTGTTTAAGTAACAAGGGAAGGCCTCTCTCTACGAGGGAAGGCCCGAGTCCCAGCAGTGGGAACTTAATGGGCTGATGATAATGATGAAGTAAAAAACATCCATCTATGCATCCTCATAATATTATTCCCTGCGTCTATGACGTCATAATCTTAATCTTTTCATATCGGACAAAATACAGCCTAAAACATTTCTTAGCAGCAAAACATATTAATATTGTAGCACGAGAAGCCATGTTATTATTTGCTCTGACATTTTAAAAGCATTAATCCGACAACTGCCTGAGGCTTAAAAGGCATAGATCTCATTTAAAAAATATCCTCCCGATATCCAATATTGATTTATGGCAACCCTTGGGCCCATTTAAATGACCTACAACTTTTGTTTCATTTCTCATCGACAGATAATTTTTTCTATCTCCAAACTGAGTTTATAGCACAATCTCAAAATTGGTCCTTATAGCTAAGAGATAAGAGCCAAGCCTGTTATTCGTTTTGTTGGGATTGAATAGTCAAATTTTCTAACAAAAAAACTTGCACAAAAACACTTTTGTATAGTAGCAGGTAGTTCTAAGAACTTGGATGTGATTTCCACGAAGTTTTTTGGTTACGGGCGATCCCCTAAGGGTAGGCATAAATTGGTTTGTGGCGTTGAATAGCCTCGAATAAATTACGAGGGTTGTAAAGGTAGTCGGATGGATGACGCTATGACCGGGGTTTAACGGAAATACTTACGTTTGAACGATTTTATGTCCTATGGGTTGAAGAATTAAGACGATTTAAATTACCTAACAAACCAGGACAGTTATTGAAAACTGGAGTACTAATGGTAGCCAACTCTGCCTGTTTAAAATCACCCCAGTCAACTCTTTCCTCATCCATCAACATCAATCTATCACGCTCCCACTGCTGAGACACAGCTAGAATTTCGGATTTCCCTGTGGAGTTTCTTGGTGATATCTTCTCTAGCGATGTATTTCAGAAGCACCGGTAGAGTCAGTTTCTTTTCCGTACCTGAACTTTGGTCTGGACCGATGAAAAAAACGGGTTAGCATAATTAATCATTATTCCAAAGTTATATAGAAATTCCTATTTTAATAAGTTATGTTTTACGCTTTGTATTCTTAATAGCAAACTCTTAGTTACATCATCTCAGCTAAAGTATTATAGAGTAATATCTGCGTTCGATTAGGTCGTGATTGCGTTTTATGAAATAACAGTGTGAGTTCAGCTTGTGAGTCGTCTCATATAAGAATTTCTAACAAAGGGACTTCAACTAATTTGGTATCACCTTGCCAACTTCAATTCAAAGCTTTAAACTTGTCCCGTGTCACGTGCCCCCGTCACATTGCGAGCACAAGTCACGCTTAACGAATTATAAAACAACAACTTTAATCATTCCCAAAAACTTGGTCAAAAATTACTTTTGTAATCTTCAAGGAGAGCCGTAAAAAGTTTTGGAAATCAAAATTTTCGTGACACGTAGAGGAAATGATATAATTTGAGACGGGAAGCGCGTCCGTGTGGTTTTAATTATTCTTGTTTTGCTTTTGTTTCCGCGTACATTTTGATAACTTGGTTAACCAAAAAGTTAAGGGCGAACGAGATTTTGAAATTTTAGACAAATCATTTGAAGTAAGCTAACGACGAAATGCGACGAAGCCAAGGTTGCAAATGTATGACACAATATTTTTTCCGAACAAAATAAAATTAAGCCCATTCATTAGAACATGAAACAAATCAGATAAATACTTTTCGGACTCATTTGGCGCTATATAGGTATATGAGATGTGAGTTTATTTTAAAACTATTATTAGGACCATTAAAACTGTTGCACGACTTGGTTTTGACATTCTTTGAGAGTCGTGTCTCATTTTGTCTACATTTCCGGCGTCCTCTGGTTTACACTTCCACAATTTCAATACATTATATGCGCAACATTATTATAAACATTATCTCATTATTAAAACTTTGAAACTGCAAACCAGAAGACATGTTCTCAGTGTTCAGTGCAGAAACTTTTGAAACTCTCACGGGAACACGAGCAGCACACGAGTGCAGCCGCGGGCGCGAAGCTAGTCAAAAATAAATACAATTTATATATATTAGACCCCTGAATTTGACAATCTTGCCGACTGAGACGTGGCTAATCTGCGGGGTGACGCCAACATGTGGGATATGAGAGAGCGAGGAGAGTCGTCCCTTTATAATATGATTATAGATTCATATACATATATATATATGACTACATTTTCCTACCTACAAAACTTCTACTCGTAAGCCTTGAACAACGACGACAAGTGGCTAGCCAATCGAATTTTTACAGACTAAATTTTGGGGAGTGTGCACAAGACCTGCATCACCTTTATCCCCATTCCATCTTAGGACCACCAGGCGAGTAGAGTCACTCTACCTTTACGTTGTGCACATAGCATTAATCCGTATAAAACGCTTCATTGACTCTTTCATTATACGTATTGCTAGGAAGTAGAATACTCTACCGGAATCCTTATTTCCTTCCAATGACAACTTAGGTATCTTAAAGACAGGAGTGAATAAACACTTCATGGGCAAACGTTTACCTTAGACCGCAACTACACTAACCATCAGGTGAGTTGTTGTCAAAGGTAAACCCATTTCATCATAAAAAAAACATCTCTGTATCTGTTTATGACTTTAGAATGAGGAGAGATTTAGAATGTAGCAGCCGTTCAACTGCCGTCTTCCTATAGATCTATGACGCTACACGTTCAGACACATCTATGCTAAACATCAGGCGAGATAGTGGCGAAACGTAAACCGAATTCATAGAACACTGAACATTCTAAACATTTATAAATACTTGGTAATTGAATATCTGGCAAAGGTTTGGTACTTCCTAAAGCGATCTTTTGCAGAAGGAGACCCAGAGTTTTATAACACAAACTTATTTTTATTTTTAGAAATGTCATAGTGTATGTTTAAATCTGAGTGATACTGCAACTATGAGGTGTGAGCATTGCATAGTAATAAAAAAATATACAATCAGACAGATTTTGCCATAAGAAATGTCTCAAATTCTCGATGACGATTTTTTGTAGCCACGTTCAAAGCACAACTTGACTGAAACGTCGATATACCAACAAAGCTTTTTGTAACCTATTGTGTCCCGCTGTTGGGCAAAGAACTCCCCCAGCTCCTTCCAAATATCTATCTATCTTTAGCTATTTCCATCCATTCGGATCGGTAGGTGTTAAGATCGTCACGCTACCTATTCCGAGGCCGACCACGGCGACATACTAAGCTTATTATTTTCAATTGAGTTCCATTTTTACTATCTATTTACTTAGCTTTTTATAACATTTTTTTTTAAATGGGCGAAGGTTTTTTAGTATCCGACATAGAAACTGCTTGACCGGGGTCTTTGATAAAAAAAAAAATTACCTGACAGGCTAGCATTTGACCGCAGTCTCATCTGATGGAAAGCGACGACGCGGTCGACGATGGATCATGCTTGCCTAGAAGATACCGATTCACTCGGGGCTTGAAGACACCTAAATTATAAGAATCGGGAAACAGAGACGTTGGTAAGGTGTTCCATTCCTTAGCTGTTAGCATTATGAAAGTTGGAGCGAAACGTTTTGTTCTGGCAAGAGGAATGTCAACCATTAACGGATGCCGAGTTTCCGTACGTCTTGGACGTATTGTGTGTATAGTTATTTACTTTTAATGCTTCATTAACTTTCGTCGGGTTATTTGTAATGTGCTCCACATAGGCAGCCGTGGATGTAAACAAGGCTTGAACACGTGGTGCCGGAGCCCCTCCGTTCTTGCTCTAAACAATGGGAACCGGGTTGCTTACAACTTGAGAATGGTGGCCATGGACGATGGAGGAGAGTGGGATAATTTCAATAGTTTTCTTGCATGTACTTACTATATTTATATTTATGGGTACTTATTAAGTTTATATACCTCTGTATGACAAAGTATTTTAAAATATATGATTTCAGGAAGCCTCACGGGCGTGCGCAGAAGAACCATCCAAATTTTCATCACAATCGGATCAATGGTTTAGGAACGCATTAGGATAAACCTACAAACATTCATTTTTATTTATATAGATAAAGGTAAATACTATTATGTAGATTATGTAGGTATATATGTTTAACCGTAGGTAAGAATATATATTATAATAATTATGATTGATATTTTTATTTAAGCTACTCTTATTTATTTGCACAGCCGACCTCTCCCACTCCGTTCTTTCCATCCAAAGGTTAACTGGAAGAGATCGCTTTTAGCGATAAGTCCGCCCGTTGTACTGTAGTTTGTAAGTCAATTCGTGTACCTTGATATTTTTTTTTTAGTTTTGGTGTACAATAAAGCATTTTTGTATAGTATTGTATTGTTCTTTTCACTTCCAGAAATTTCTTAGCTGTACGCATTATGAATCATGCTGGATTAAAGTAACAGTAATTTTGCGGAAGCGAACATGCATCATCTGTTCAACTCCACTAGAAGAAGTATGAGGAACTAGTAAACAACTTCATCCTATTTTGCAAGACGCTAACTTTTGATAGTGTGTCCGAAGCCAACCTGTGAGATCACTCATGCAGAACCAGTATGAGCTGAATCTAGTGGATATAGGCGTAATTATTATTATTATTATTATTGTAGACATTGTTTTTTGTTAATGGACCCGTGTATTTGTGTGTTGTTGTGTGCAGTTTTGCAAGAATAAATAATTTTCTTTCTTTCTTTCTTTCTTAATTCATAGCGTCTTAGCCGAGCCATTGAGTGAAGCGTCTATGGCGCTTTATATAATGGTACATAGAATAATTAATTAGTTTAGTTTGTAAATTGTTAGACCATTCGGGACTGGCATAGTCGCTGAGCGACTCGAAGTTCCAAAAACTATTAAGAATTAAAAAAAACTTTTGATGTAAAAAATAATGCTAATATAAAATCAACTGTATTTCTGAGGAACCTAAGTATAAAGATACAATTTTTAATAATTAACCCCTACGCAAAAAGGAGGGGTGTTATAGCTTTGACCACTACGTGTGTCTGTCTGTGGCACTGTAGCTCTTAAACTTGTGAACAGATTTGGATGCGGTTTTTATTTATTTGAAAGCAGGTTTTCTGGCAGTGGTTCTTAGACATGTTTTATTGTGTGGAGGGTTAAAAGATTTTTCTTTACCCTCATTTTGTTAAAAACTATGGCTACATTAATAACCTGGGGTCACCATCCATTCCCGCATTATAGTAATAGTTATTCACTAACCAGTTCTGCGACATGCCGTGTTAATTGTATGGGAGTCCGACTCCATACAATAACTGTATGGTAATGGTCATTAAACCGATTCAAATGCAATGAGTGTTCATACAAATTTGCATTTGTATGGAACTCCCCACCTGACGGACCATTGACTTCTGAATGGATTTATTTAGTTCGTAGAAGTGGAGCGCTTAGGTGAATAATGCTAATACTTGGTTACAATTCATGCGGGTTTCTACTTGAACAATGGGCCTAAATATATAAATAACACCAAACTTTGACAGTTATTCTGCCGCCAAGCAGTAGTGCGCAAGCATAGGTGTGTTCCGCTTTGACGGGCATTGTAAGCCAGCGAAATTACTGGGCATTTATGAGACTTAATATCTGATGTCTCTGGGTGATGAGCGCAATGCTACGCAGTGCTTTTTATTGTTTAACATTTCTGGGTGGCACTGCAATTGTTAAGGAGAAGCGTGGCGCTTACCATCAGGCGAATAACTTGCTCGTCTCATTACTAAGATATATAAAAAAACTTACATAGGTACATCCTTAAGTAGGATTTTAAAGATTCTACGAGCATTAGGACACCAATAATCACTTTGAGTTGGTATTCGGAGTTAGTTTTAGTTTTCATATATTACATGCATAGTTTAATAGATGTTTTCATTTGAGTTATCTTTAAGACATTCAAGTTTATAAAAGACACTATTAAGCTACCCCATAACAACACACCTTAACCCCTGTGTATATATTCCCTGACCATTCACAAAGCTCCATTGTCACAAACCATTAACAAAATGACCACTGAGACCAGTTCTACGTAAATCAAATCCATCTTGAACATAATCATCTATTCCAAATTCCTAGAACCCCAACTTTCAAAGAACATCGTCGAATAAAAAAGAATATAATGCAAGAATCAAAACAATATTCAATTCAAAGCATTTACTATTTGTGTAAAATGACCCTTTCAAACTGGAAACACCAGAAAGAAAAAGAAGGGACGCACACAAGGAAACCCTACACGTGATGGTACAAAAATAAACTTACAAGTAAATGTGAAGGTGATACTACAAAGAAAATTGAAACGTACGATTGTTCAGATTAAGGTGGAGATTTCAATGAATTGGAAGGTGAAGTTGGTGATAAAACATCAGCTGTTTGAACGAGTCTCGAGTAGGCAGGATGCAGAGTACTGATAATTTGGTGCAAACATTTGTTAATCGTATGTCTTGAGGTTGCGAGTAATAAAGACGAAGTTGGAACTTTTGGAACTGAGATAAAGAGTTGTAGAGATTGTAGAGTTGTAGAGACGAACTTTGCTATACGTGTCTTATTCCATCAACCATCAATCATATCATAATATTTTTATTCCTTCTTTGTCTATCCCGCTTTTTTATGCCTATCGTGTTGAAAACCAGCGTCGGGTCAAATGATGACACTTGACATTTGTGCTTAGCGAAAACCCCATTTGGCACCACATAGGTAGTAGTCATTTAAAATTTAGATGTCTCTTTATACTGTTTATATATTTATCTATTTTTTTTCTTTTTGTATTTCTGTTTTTTTTTCTATATTTTGGTTGTTGTTGATTTTGTGGTCGTCACATACATGTTTTTTCTATCTTTTCTATCACAATGTTAATTTGTTTTTTTTTAACATTGTCAAAAGAATCGTACCCAGAAACTTCACGTAAAATAAATGTTACTATGTTAATTTATCTAGTCACTAAATGTTCAGCAACTGACTAAACCTAACAAATTGTCACTATTCGTGGAACATATGGGGTATTATTTCTGACCTGGATGGTTTCATAGGAACCTGTTATCAGCTGAGTTTTACTATGAAGTCATAACAATGTTTACACTAAAAGAAATGGGCTTTATCACAATATGATAGAGCTTGAAATAGCATAATCTCTACTTTCTACCACTTGAAGGTCTGAGGAAAAAAATTCTACCTGTTTTTGTATATCTGATTCTTGATAACAACGTGCATGCAACTCTCTGCTCAGTTAGCTGGTAGCATATTTGATTGGAGATGATAAAGTATTATAAGTGAGTAATTTCTAATATTCTGTTCAGTATTTTTACAATTTTATTAGAATCTTCTTCAGTAGACAGCAACAAAGTCATATCTTATTCACTTTATACTTTCTATGTAAAATTACTGTATCTCTACTACTAGAGGCATAATTTGAATAGGTTTGACTCCAGGTTTGTTTAATAAATAGAAAATTGTCAAATCATTGCTTTCAAATTGAACTGTTCAACTTTTTGTACCATTTGACTGATTGATACTTTTATTCGAATCCCATACCCAGGAGAGTGATTAATATTTGTCATTTACGAGTCAAATTCACTTTATATTTTCATTGAAATGTCTGTTGTCATCGAGTTTTCAATTGGCAAGGGAGTTCTGGTGATAAATCAAAATGAAAGGTACTAATTCTTTGCTGGGATACTGTCACAATTGGAATCTGATAAATTGTATTGACAATATTCACATGGGATTTTTAAATCAACCAAAACTTACTTTAGAGCAGGTAACTGGCTAAAAGTTAAGAGAAAAAGTAAGTAATAAACTATTCAATACAATTCTATTTGAAAGTCACAGTGTTTTATTACTATCCTCAAGTTACGAGTGAACTGGTACTATCTTGGTAAGCGTGCTAGACCGTCGACCGCATCGTCGCTTACCATCAGGTGACATAGTGGTCAAACGCAAGCCAATTCATAATTTAAAAAAAAAACCCTGGTTACTTGGAAGAGTTCAAAAATAGTACATTATTTAATTGTATCTATACGGCATACATATGAACATACTTTTACTCTATTTAATATTGTAAAAGCAAAAGTTTGTGAGGTTGTTTGTAAGTCAATCACTCAAATACTGCTGAACGCATTTTGATCATTTTTTAAGTAGGATCTTGAAATAGGACATAGAGTACCTACTTTTTATTCCGGAAAATGTGTCCACGCGAGTGAAACAGAAGGGCACAGCTAGTCCTAGTAACTACATACATTGTCTAAGTTTCACAATCTCTATAAATTCAACGTCTCACTTTTGTTTATCTTTGTAAGCTTCGTACCTCGAAATATTTACTTTAAAGTTTTATAGTGTATACTCAAGGCGCTGCTTAAGATTCATCGGCATATCTGGACCTGAATAAATGCCTAGGTTCTATTGAATATTGCAACAGAAGCCCCCTTCAGCTTGGAACCCACGTAGCTTGCATACAACATATAGGTAATATACTTACACGGGCTATTTTACAAATGTAATATTTTTAAAAAGCTTTTAAGTTACAACAATAACTTATGAAGCGTCTTCTGATTCTTATGCGAACAAGTGTGGCTCAGTGGGAGAACGTGCGACTTTCGATTCGACGCGCTCGAGTTCGAATTAATCTTGTGATGTCATCTATTATGAGATACTAGACTGTGATATTACTATAGTTTAACCACAACTAACTTTCAAATTCAAAGTTCTGGCCCTACTATTGTTGTGGGCAGACATGGTCCTTCCTATCAGGCTATAGCCATTACGCATTATTTCATGAAAACAAGAACCTATCTAAATACCATCCTTTTAAGGGATGGTAGATTTAGCTAAGACTTCGTATAATGAGGGACGAAGGTAAGTTTAGTAATTTACCTTTTTTTCATCATTTTCATCATTTTACCTTATTTAGTTTACCTTTTATGCATGAGTCTGCCTTCGTAAGTACCACGTTTTTACCAGATATCAAGCTATCTAACTAGACAGCAATCGAAACAGTAATTTTTCACAGTAATTAACTAATTACTGTGAAAAATTACTGTTTCGATTAAATTATCGACATTGTTTTTGGTTGTCATGTAAACGACGTCATGTCATATAGTTACTTATATGTAGAGTCTAAAATTGTGTTTGTTTCAAAACCCGGTGGGCTTCGATCCCTACATCTTCCCTTACCCACACAACTTAACTTTACGTGTGTGAGTGTAACTTCAACCTCACGCACACAGACAGAAAGCTACGCTAGTGGGCGTGTAGTGTCAGGTAGCATCAGCTGTTTGCGCCCGCGCAGCCCATATGATTTCAAGGACACCCTGTGGGGTTTTTTTAACCTACGAGAAATGTTTAGTTTCAAAGTTTCTAAATATATACGCGCTTGGATCGTAAATTTAGTTAACTTTAGACTTTCCGGGAGACCGTTTCCTGATATAAATAAGGGAGCTTAGAGAGATGAACTTGAAATTTTGGCTCGTGTAAAATATGAAATACCTATGGAGAGAGGCTACAGAGAACAATTTCAAATAAAACCAAAAAAAATATAATAAAGTCCACAATAATTAGCAAAACATAAAACTAAATTAAATGAAACAGAGAGTTCAGAGCAGCTATATTACGAAATAAACTTTTCAACTTTATCAATAGGTACCTAGGAAAATACTTCCCCTTGTTACAAATGAAATGTTTAATTACAAAAAAGTTACTGACTAAAAAAAGAACGATAAAAAGTAAGAATACATATTTTCTAATCCTGCTAATATAAATGCGAAAGTTAAGTCATAGTCCAAGTCATAAGGTTTTTTTTTTTTAAAAAAAAGGTATTAATTAAAAAGGCACAAAAAATGCTCTCTTAAACGTCAAATACATATAATACAAGTCAGTCAGTAAAAAATACGTTAAAAATGTAATTATTGCATGTCTACCCATTTCATCCCCATACTCAGATTGAAGTCCGGGCTCAGAAAAGAAATTCAAAAACTGACTATACCGACCAGTGATTCCTCTCCATCCAAAGGTTGCCTGGAAGAGATCGCTTTTAACGGTAAGGCCACCCATTGTAACACTTCCTTTAATTGTTTTTATGTAATATCTGTAATTTAATGTTTGCAATAAAGCGTTCATCTATCTATCTATCTATCAGTGCTTCGGAAACACGCCCGCTAGAAAAGATAGCACCAAGAAACACTCCGGAGATATCTCTTTTTTCAGTTTGTGAGAATAGATGGATTGATTGGTGAAACCGCAGGTAAAGCCGCAGGGAACAAGTAGTAATATAATAATATTCTATGCATACGTTCAAAGTCGAGTGACGCGCTGGCTAAGCGTTCCGAGGTTCGTTTGCCTGAATGCACCTTCCTTAATCCTTCACTAATTAGGTACGAACAAGTCAGGGAGGTCGGGACTATCCGATCTTCCTAATTAGGAAACCTGAATCGCTATGTACCTAATTAAAAGCCTTAAACTACAGTAGGTATCTATAGAATGTATCGTCTGTAATGGGCACATGTCATAAGTAGGTAATTAATGATTAAACGAATTTACCTGTCAGTGTTTTACTCGTGGAAGGTTTTTCGTATGCGGGAGGCCGTCTGAGTAGGTACCACTGCTTTGCCAGTTATCCTGCCGCCAAGCAGTAGTGCGCAAGCATTACTGTGTTCTGGTTTAAAGGGCATTGTAGCCAGCGAAACTATTGGGCATATGAGGAATTTAATCCGAGTCTCGGGGTGATAAGCGCAATGCAGTGCTTTTTATGGTATTTAGCAAGCATTTGTTTCGTGTCAGGGTGTTGTGGGGCTATGGTCCTCGTAGTTCCTGGATCCTAGATACAGGGAATCCGAGTTAGGGCCCAGAATCTATGTCTGTGATCGTTGCGTTGGGCGTATTATTTAAATTGTTACTATCAATCTATTTGTAAAATACGTTTCAGTAAAGTAACTTCGAGGAAAAGCAAAAAGAGGGTATAATAGACAGAGGTAAGCTGCGAGAAAGCTTCTGAGAACTGGTTCTCGAGACTCGAGATAAACTGATAATGCTCTTTTATCTAGTTAGCTCGAGGAGGCTGCGTTTGACGACGACTTGAGATGTAAAGCAGAGATGCTATAGCATTTACCTAGAAGCGGAAAAAATAATTTATAGTTTTAAAAGCGTGTTCTTTTGATGTTTCTATTTTATAGCTCTATTAAGTAGGCTACTAATTAAGCTTCTAACTTTTATATCGCTATTTTACATGCGATTACTGCTAGTTTTTGTACTTGGTCTAGGTATTTGTGATAGTTTGGTTCGATATTAAATAATATTTTCTGATGCGGTGGTGGAGTCGTTGTAATAACTGAAATTTGTAAATGCGTCTGTGATGCCACAATTGTCTGTGAATAAAAAACTTTGGACTTTTAACAATAAAGTGTCCATACAAAAAAGAAGCTTTAGAAGGGATGATGCTGTAGGTATTCAGATGTAGTAGTCAGATGGGAAATTTTTCGTCTCAACTGACCATCGGTGGTGAGATTTGGTTGTCAGATGGTCCGGAGGGCTAAGTTTATCTTTATAGTTTTTTTTTTTGCGGCCAGCTTGTTCTGATTATGTAAAACCACGTCAATTCTTGTAAATTTAGTTCTGACGCCTATTTCTACTCAAAAGAAATTGATTTACCCTATTATTACTCAAACTACTTCTTTGCCAAGTCTTTTTAAAGCTGGCAGACTCGCTATTCCAACAACACGTACGACATCCAGTCTCATCAACATTCATCAATATCCCGCAGTCCAAGTCCTCGCTATTTTGCTTTACCCACGTCTCGCCATACCTCCGTAAGCCCTCGAAATCACCTTAAACTCATCCCATCCCGCTACATGCGTTACCACTTCACCAGTACGCACACATGCACACAGACACGTGTTGCTCACACGGATTTACTCAGCTGACTACCCACACACACACACACGCCATACAAATAAACAAACAAGCCGTGTGTTTACATGAACCAACTAAGCTTGTAGTCGTAGGATGTTGACTGTTCACATAATGAGAGGGTTTCGAAAAAACGTGCATGAGATCTGGGGTAGACTGAGCGAGAGGGCAATACAAAAGTTTCGTGAAGCTTTAGCGGGTGTGAAAGAGATGGAAGTATTCACTTTTTTCGCTGTTGATGTGTTCCTTTTTGTAAGCTCGCCGGGAGGCAAGGTGCACGCTGCTTGCACGTTCGATTTTAAATTGTGACCTGACTGACTGATGTGTGACGTTCGGTCATTTTTTTATCTAGCCTAGAACGTTCTATGTGCCAGCCGTTTTGCAGGCTAAATTGATGAACGCTGCGGCTTTCTTTGAGAAGCAAATGTGGATTCCACATTTCTCTCTAGGGCATAAATCAACTTGATACTGACTTATTGAGTAGTATTAACTTCAAGCCATCTGCAGGGTACAATCAGAAATAGATTCGCGATTAGAGGTACTCGTGGTATGGACGAGTGACAGCTGCAATGCAAGTTGATTAAAACGATACGCCATTACGCACATTTTCATGCAAATCGTGCACAAAATGACCTGATCAATATCACTAACTTAAGACTTGAATAACGTTTGTGATTCTGATCAGTAACTACTAGATTTGCAAATGAGTTAGCTCTTTGGCATTTTATGGATGTTTGTCACGTTCTTTTTAATAACTTAGTAATTATTATCGATAGCTCAAATATTGTCACAAACCGTGGTAGCTAATGAAATTACTGGACATTATGAGACTTAATATCTGATGTCTCGGAGTGATGAGCGCAATGCAGTGCTAAGCAGTGCTTTTTATTGGAAATAAAAGTTCTGGGTGGCACTGCAATTGTTATGGGCAGGCGTGGCGCTTACCATCAGGCGAAAAACTTGCTCATCTCGTCACTGTTCTATTAAAAAAGAAAAAAAACATCTTTAACCTATTCTTCATTTAGAAAACCGTACTTATCTCTAAATCCCAGACAATCTTTTGCCTAATTTGGGACTCGTCCTTTATTCAACATCTGAAATCCTTAGTTAAACTTTTTTCTATTACTTGTGTACCACAAATTGTTGTAACTTTTTTGGTAATATTATTTCTCTATATCAGAGCGAGTGTGGCTAAGCGGGAACTCGTGCGCCATTTGATACGACGCACCTGGGTTCGAATCCCGGCTCGGCCCTGCATCAATGACTTAATAGTTAAGATGATGTTCGGTGAACCATCTGGGAGACGGGTCTGAGCAGCCGCTTAACTGCCGTCTCTCTCTAGATCTATGGGCTCCATCTTAGGCCACATTATCGCTTCACATCAGGCGAGATAGTGGCCAAACATAGATCTATTAAGCGTAAAAAAACATATGGTTCCAAAATGATCGTTTTGATCTAAAGGATAACTGTGATCGTAAAAAGAACTTACTGAGGTGACATCATCTCCTATCTTTAAGTCATCAATTTCCAATGATAGGTCAGTAATTAGAAAGGTGATCCCCACAGTCAGGGGATGTGGGGATCACCTTTCACAGGGGTGAGTATGATCAAAATTTACTCTTGGAGAGGCATTAGTTCACAGTGTTCCACAAAATCATTGTTACAGCTCCAAGCTTAAGTTATTAGGATAATCTCTTTTTGCGAAGTTTCACAACTAACGTACTGCTATAATATAATAGGCAGTAGTGAAATCAGCTGAAGAACCATAAATTAATCAACCTCATCATCGATTACCTTCGTAATTTACTGCGAGCTTTATCCACTGCATACACATAAAGCCCTTAATATATTCACAAATATTCTGCTGTTATACGTATGTATATTCAAACATATTCGTTCGTATAACTAACCGTAACTCTAGCCTTTAAGTACCCGCTTTTCAGATATTATCTTACTCATTCCATACCTAAGATATTCTCTAAAGTACATCAAATTTGAATTCTAAATTATGTTCAGAGTAAGCTCTCAGGTACGCCCTTGAATTTCAACATAATATTGACTTGATTCTCAATGAATACATATTAGGTACTTCTAAATTAATCAAATGTATTTTGAATACTCCTTGAAGTCATTCAAATCTAGCCTTTGAAAAATAGGCTTATTAAACTTGATAAATTCCAAGTTGTACCATTAGTTTAATTGAATATATTTTTATCTACCTTTTCTATAGCTTATAAAGCTTTTTTATGGTACTGAGCAAAGAGACGAGCAAGTCACCTGATGGTTAGAGTCATCCTTGCCCATAACAATTGCAACTGCACCCAGAACTTTCATACCATGAAAAATACTGCGTAGCACTACATTGCGCTCGTCAACCCAAGACATCAGATATTAAGTATCATATGTCCAGTAATAATTATTCGCATTTACTACTAAACTATTTGACGGATTTTGATATGGTTTTCACCATCGCTTAGATCATTTCCCGAGGAAGTTTTAAGTTTACAACTCACCCATGCAAACCCGGGTTGGATTGCTACTAAGTTACCTTTATTGAACTTTATATATTCCAAGGTCCACATTTGATGAAGCATTTATTGCCTAGATACAAGAACCAGACCCTGGCTTACTCGACCCTCGTATCTCCAGAATGCCATTAGCACCTGATAGTCTGCAATTCTAAACCAACCAATTCCTTAACAAATTACCCCAGAACTGGGCAGACGGGTCTACATTCCACCATCGTGCAGTACACTTAAACCGATTTGCCATGCCCCTTATGGAGAACAGCTGTGCATCAGCTGATTACGCACACTTGCGCACGCGCAGACATGTAAAGTGTAAACGACGCACGTATGTGTGGGTGAGGTGTAAAAACAGGGAACCCGTCTAGCAGGCCCGGGTTTTGTGCATCCGCTGTGGGGGCATAGATTAGGTAAAGCAGAAGTGATATAGATGCAGTTTTTTTTTCATTTATTCGTCGTACCTTTAAAGACAAACTTTTGATGTTAAACTTCTTTCTTTTCGATTAAAATAATCAACTTGATCAGTTAATTTAAGTGATGAGTTGTTATACATATAGGTGCGTTTTTAGTTTTGTAAAAGATGTTGTGCTTCTGCTAGTAGTGGGTTTCGGGTTTTTTGAGGCTGTGGAGGGCACTAAGTCCTTAATTTTTTAACCATGCATGATATCTTTATACAAATATTATCAAGAGGTTAAATTGTATGTACATAATAATGTTTGTAGGGGTAATCTCTGGAACTACTATTCCGATTGAAAATTATTTCACTGACAGATAGCTACACAATCTCTGAGTGACATAAGCTGTGTTTTATTATGTCGACGCAAACGAAGTCATATGCTAGTAGGTAGATAAAGAGGGAGTAAGGGCCATAATAACAAGTGGGCCTAGTCCGACTTAGTACCTCTCTATCGCATGTCTTCGAATTCATTCTATTTCTTATAAAATACTAATGAAATGTTTGTGTAGGGCTATGAAATACCTAATATCCTAAATCAATTTATTCAAATCTTTTCAATACATTTTAAGCATAGTTTTATGAGACATAAGTTTCAAATTTGAATACTTACCTAACATATTCGACACTCGCAACGCACCTGCTACTTAATATTAAAGATGTCAAGATATTGTTGATAGGTAATTATTTCAACTTATTAACAATAGTCACATCTGCAGCCTTACTCTTCACAGTAACTTTTTTTACTATTGGACCAGTCTGTTTATAATGCACGTCCGAGCCCGATGTTAGACTATGGGGTCTACCTGGTGCTTCCCGTTTATGACGTCACACAGGTACCAAAAGCACCAAATAAAACATTATATCCGAACATAGGTACTCCAAAGTTGTGTAACTTGTTTTGTGATGAAAGCCTGGATATATATATAATATCGAAGATGTAGAATGGTCTAGACTCTAGAGATTTGAGAAGCGGGACATATGTTGCATTTTCTATGACAATGCGTCTTATGGAACATGTTTTGCCTTTATTTTACTTTGAAAACTATCTTAAGCCTTGTTAATAGCATCTTACTAAATCCGACACGGACCTAGTTGAACTCCGATATAGCTCTACTCCGATAATTGTTCAGAATAAGATAAAATAGTCTGTACTGCTTGAACCAAACAACAGGAACACTGCTTCTTTAAGTTCTTAGTATCTACTTAAACACTATACATAAGCAATACACTTAACACCTATAGTTTGAATGCAATAGGAGTATATTCAGTATAAAATATGCTGTTAACGCAGTGCTGTTTTTCAATTTACCCCTCTGCTCGAACTGATTTTTTAACCGACTTCAAAAAAGGAGGAGGTTCTCTATTCGGTTGTATTTTTTTTTATTTTTTTATTTTTTATGTTTGTTACCTCAGAACTTAGTCATTTATGGACCGATTTGGAAAATTCTTTTTTTATATGAAAGGATATACTTCCACATTGGTCCCATTTTTAACCGACTTCAAATTAAAAAAGGAGGAGTATATTTTTTCCTTGTTTTTGTTTGTTACCTCAGAACTTCGTCATGTATTACCCGATTTGGAAAAATTCTTTGTTTATTTGAAAGGACATACTTCCAAATTGGTCCCATCATTAACCGACTACAAAAAGGAGGAGTATATTTTTTATGTTTGTTAACTTAGAACTTCGTCAAGCTGATTTGGAAAATTCTTATTTTATTAGTAAGGATATACTTCTAGATTGGTCCCATTATTAACTGACTTCGAATTAAAATAGGAGGAGTATAAATATTTTATTTTGGTACCTCAGAACTTTGTCATTTATGAACCGATTTGGAAAATTCTTTTTTTATTTGAATGAATGTGATTTCAGAATCGTCGCATTGTGGTCCGACTAATTAATAAAAGGAGTTTTTTTTCTTATTATGTTTGTTATCACAGAACTTCGTCATTTATAAACCAATTTAGAATATTATTTTTAAAGTTTAAAAAAGGAGCAGGTGTGTTTCTATGTGTGGCCTTAATTGTCAGAGGGCAGATTTCGTAGCCGCGTTATCTCGTTTTTCGCTCTGTCGTCGTGTGGTCGAATTAATAATTTGTTGGCGTCCAAATCTGACAAAACGATGCCTTCTAAACTTCTGACACGACTTAGTGCCACATATGTTTGCCCTTTTGCAAATTTTTTTTTACCGAGATCGATCACAGCTCTTTCGAGGGTGGTCCCCTGTAGTTTATGGACTGTGACCGCCCAGCTTAATATTAGAGGAAGCATACGTCGCTCTACATCTCCGTAACCCCTCGCCGCCTGAAATGTAGTACTTGATGGAGGTATGGGTATGCAACCGTCACTATTTTTAACCGACTTCAAAAAGGAGGAGGTATACAATTCGACGGTTGTTTTTTTTTTTTTGTGTGTTTGTTACGCGATTACTCCGCCAATCATGCATTGATTTCAATGATTCTTTTTTTGATTGGTAGGTAATACTTCAAAGGTGGTCCCATATAAATTTTATCGAAATTCATTCAGTAGTTTTTGAAAAAAATAGCAAAAACAAAAATATATAAGTTTAATCTTCAAGTCGGTTCTTGTTTTTTTCGTAACCAACTTTCTAAAGGTGGAGGTTTGTATTCGACTGCTTCACCTGCTTCACCCAGGGTTGACTTCCGGTGAGGGAACTCCTCAACGGTGAATAGTACAGACACAACATTTCGTAAAAGGATTTAACCATAATAGCCTGTTCTAAATTCCATCATGACATGGCAGATACACCCAGGATTGACTTTCGGCGAGGGAACTCCTCAACACACTGACAACACACTGACAACTGAATAGGACAGACATGAAATTTTTTTGTACATGCATTTAATTGTGATAGCCCGTTTTAAACTTCGTCATGATGTGGCTTCTAGATCATAAAAGCTTGTCTTTAAAAACTTTTTGAAATAATTTAATTAAAACTTGTTTTTCACTAAAAAGGTTAAAATAAATTATTTTTCAAAAAAAACTAAACCGACTTCAAAACCACAAATGGCACTCAAAAGTAAAAAATAAATTAATATAATTATCATAAGCGCTACCCACTCATATATTTGAAGTCGGTGCCAGCCAAGTCTAATAGGTAGTAGATAAATACAACCTACAAGTAGTACTTACTATATACATAGTATTAGTTTAGTATAGTCGGTGCCAGCCAAGTCTAATAGGTAGTAGATAAATACTACCTACAAGTAGTACTTACTATATACATAGTATTTATCTACTACCTATTAGACTTGGCTGGCACCGACTTCAAATATATGAGTGGGTAGCGCTTATGATAATTATATTAATTTATTTTTTACTTTTGAGTGCCATTTGTGGTTTTGAAGTCGGTTTAGTTTTTTTTGAAAAATAATTTATTCCTAAGATCGATTAATGTGTACAATAGTTTTTTTCTGATATTGAACTCTGCTTAGACTAAGACTGCTATCTGTCTAGCTTACTACTATAACTAAGTATAATATTACTAGCTGCGCTCTGCGGTTCCACTCGTGGTTTCCCAGAATAAAAAGTAGATGCAAAATTTTATAAACATAAATGCAAAATTTTGTGAGGATGGATGGATGGATGAATAAATGTTTATTACTCAATCACGTAAAAACTACTGAACAGATTTTGGTATGTAGGTACTTTAGGTCCTAAAAAAGGACATGCTACTTTTTTCCCGGGAAACTACAGGTAAAACCGCGGGCGTAATGTGTACAATACATATTACGCCGAAAGCTGTAGGCTACGTCATCAAATTGCCGCACTACACTTCTATAGATAATCAAATCAAATCAAAATCTCTTTAATCAGTTTTGGCGTCACAGACGCCAAATTATCAACATGACTTTACCACCGTATCGGAAAAAGTCAATTTTACCATTGCCTTACCATTGTGGTATGCAAGAGGCATGAAACTTGCATTATCTGAAAGAAATCGCTGTAAGCGATAAGGCCGCCTATTGTACCTAATATTGATGTATTTTGTCACTATTGTTTGTTTGTTTTTGGATTGTGTGTTTATTTGCTGTGCAATAAAGTGTTATTGTATTGTATTGGCTAAATGAGCCTTAATAGAAATTGCAGAGGTATTTTCATTTTGAAAGTTCTTTAAGAGCTCCTTACCTATCACACTACATATAAAAATGAAACAAACCCATCAAAAACACTGATCAATGTACAGTCAGTGCCAATAATATGTATACTATTAAGGACCACGTCCTAATAATGATTTCAATGACAAGGCATTTGAAACAAGCAAATGTCAAACTGGTCATTATGGTATGGTACAGTCAGCGACAAAAGTAGATGAACATTTGTTAATCTTTGAATGACTACACCTTCAGTCTTTGGCTTATTTCTCTGAATGTTGCATTTAAATAGTCTGTTAATATCATCAAAAAAATACATGCAATTAGTATATTTTCAGTGAATAGAATAGAATAGATTTTTTTATTGGCCATATAACATTGTTTGTCACACTGGGCAAGTCAAATTTACATTATTAGCATTACATTATTAGAATTAAGAATTATACATTATACAAAGGTAAAATAAAAACAAAATGGAACGAAAACTAAGAGACAATTAATAATATAACAATCCAAATAAGATTATCAATAACAATAATACATCAAGGAAACTAAATGTCAAATAATTAGATTTTATAAATTTCAAATAAGTTAAATTCTAATAAAAATTCTATGACATTGGTTAATTAAAAATACTATCATTAAAAATTTCATTCTCTTTAGTAAAAGTCATATCATTAATGTCAAAAGTTATTTCCACTTGAATGAAAATTCTGTGAGTGTTTTGTCGATTAAAAGATTGTAAAAGATCAGCTACTTATGTCGCTGACTGTAATAAAATGTATACTTATTATTGGCGTACATATTCTATTCAGTATCAATACCGCCACTTTAGCAAATTGCGCTTACTACACAACGTCTAAGTGTAGTGCGGTGCATTTTTCAATGCACGCGAGCCATTAGCGTATTACGGGTTAAACACGGAAAATGTCACAGCAAGTCATCGATTTTGCATACGTAGCTGGAAAAAAATCACCATGCTGGCAATATGAAACGTTTTAATACTAAGATACTAGCTGCAAACCGTGGTTTCACCCGCACAGACAATTAAACACACATTCATATATGGTAGACATCCCTCCTGTACGGATAAAACATTTTGTTTCCACGTTCATCTTACGAGCAGCCAAGAGTGGAACGCATTGCCAACGTCTGTGTTTCCTGACAACTACAACCTAGGAGTCCTCAAATCGAGAGTGAACAGGTATCTTCTAGGCGAGCGTGTTAAATCTTAGACCACATCATCGCTTACCATCAGGTGAGGTAGTGGTTAAAAGCAAGCCTCTAAATAAGAAAAAAAAATCAGGGAAAGCAGCAACTTATAGGACGCCTGCAAGAGCGCTCGTAGTGTAAATTGCCTGTTAGCGGTCACAACTTTGATGGGTGACCGTTTGTGTGGTATTTACATCTGAGAGCTACCGTGCTTGTTGAACACGTTAAGCCGTCGGCCCCGGATGTTGTCTTAAGACGTTAGGCCATTTCGGAGGCCTTCGGGCAGCCTAAAAACTCCGACACCAGGGTTGGCCACACACCCACACACCTTTTTTATAGATATGTACCCACAGTACTGGTGAGTGTGCTTAAAAGTGTGTGTGAATAAATGCTTTATTTATTTATAATTATTATTTTCTACCCTATTTCATTTAATTTAAAAAATTGTCCTGGCTTCGCAACATCCGGCAATGGACTGGAATAACGAAGATAGAAGATCTGTTTAGATGGGTGCTAAAGAAGGAAGAGTTTAGTAGGATGACTGCCTACCTTCAGTAGTAGAGGCACCCGAAGAAGAAGAAGAATCCTATTTCAGGATAGAAAGTTACCTTCTTACTTATAAAAATTGATCAATATCCGTCTGTATTTTCATGCTTGAGTAACAAACATCCAAACATCTTCATAAACTATCACATTATACTAACTGCACCCCGCTTTTTCACACGCGTAGATTATTTTCCGGAAAACAATCTACTTTTTACTTTCTATCTCACTAATGCCTTTAAAGGCCTTGAGAGTAGCAATATATATACAAACGATCACAATTAGTTTTTTTAATTTTACTGAATGATAAAACGAGCAAATCGTTCGCCTGATGGTAAGCGCCACTCCTGCCCATAACAACGGCAGTGCCACCCAGAACTTTTAATAGTATAAAAATTACTGCATCTCACTGGATTGCGCTCGTTACCCCGAAATATCAGATATTAAGTCTTATATGCCCAGTTATTTCGCTGGCTACATTGCCCTTCAACCCCTTTAACCCTTCAACCGGAACACAGTAATGCTTGCGCACTACTGCTTGGCGACAGAATAACTGGCAAAGCTGTGGTACCTACCCAGACGGCCTTCCGCATACGAGAGACCTACCTCGATCATCATCATCAGCCCATCACGTTCCCACTGCTGGGACACGGACCTTTTCTCATATAGAGAGTATGGGCTTAACAGGTAAAATGGCGAGGCGCAGCTAGTAATGAATAATCTAAGAGGAGATAAACTTTCTTTAATTGAAAAACGTTCAATAATTCGGTGTTAAATGCATTGTACGTAACATTGCAACACTGCTCGGCTCCCTTTGAGCTGTGTACCGTGAAGATATCATTCACTTACACGTTACAACCATGTCACAATAACTACTATGCACTATACACTGCATAAATACTGACTTTGACATCAGAATACTAAGGGACGAAGCATCACTCCGCAAAGAAATTTAAACGAATAGCGACTCTTGCTATGACGCAATAAAATTCAATTCAGCTCGCGTAGCGCATACCAGTCATATTAACCTACAGAGCGCCTTTGTTTCTATCGCATAGCTCTTATCTCTTCTGACGCGGCACGTGTAACGACGCGCGACCCGCTGTCGGTGTCCGGCTATGTAAATTTGCAAAAGTGCAAAAGTGCTGCTTTGTCGGCAGTGGTAAGTACTACTCAATAGACCTTGAAGAGGACGTTTAAAACAGTTCTACATAAAATTAAACGGGTTCAAAATCATTAGTTAGTATGACCCTTAACATTAGGTACTAACAGCGAGTAAATAGCTCGCGGACCTAATTCCATTCAGTCCTCTTTCCCTCTAAGCCGATCTACCACAAAAGAAAGCATTTAGAAAATATTAGGCACACACCATTTTAGACAACCTTTATAAGGAAATAGCTATTCATTGTGACATGGTCTTATAACGCTGTTTTACATATCCCAACAAAATGAGTCGACAACTATTCTGACATAGCTAGATGTTATCTGTCACTTATGAATACGTTACAATACCGTTATTTATTTCGACACGGTTCTGTTGCGAAATAGTTGATGATAGAGATCCGGTAATTGTTTTGACAAACTTCTTTGTTGATAATTATCATAACGAAATTTTTTGATAATTATTTACGTAACAAAAAAAATATCAATCAACCCGCATGAGCATCCTGAAAATTGACTTAATATTAGTTTTTTGTTATTTTATCTCAATTAACATCAACTACACTCTGGTGCAATGAAATCGCACATAGCAACATTTTTTGCAAAATTTCATTTATTTCTTTTTAAATAAAAAAAAATATTTTTTTTTTAATATGAAATTAAAGGTTATATCAAGACTTATCTAATGATACCATATAAGCGGTGACAAGTTCACTATTTTGCCAAAAAAAAAGAACAACAACAAATTCATCTTTATTTGAAGTTGTTTGCAGTTGAGGTTTGCGAAAATTGAGGATTAATTAAAAAAAACACAAATTTTACTAAAAAAAAACATTTATTAATACGAAGTGTTACCCCCACTGGCCCGAATAACGGCTTGACACCGGTTTTCTATAGACTCTACCAAATGTTTGATAAAGTCTTGTGGGATAGCATCCCATTCCTCCTTGATGGCATTTTGTAGCTCCTGTATATTGACTGGAGCAACATTTCTGCTTCTAACTCTTCTTTTTAATTCGTCCCACATGTGCTCGATTGGATTAAGATCCGGGCTGCGAGCTGGCCTCTCCATCACCGGAATACCGACCTCTTGTAAGTACTGTCGTACAACAACAGCGGTATGGGGTCTAGCATTATCATGCATAAAGAGGAAGTTCCCTCCAATGAAACCAGTAAATGGTACAACATGTTCCTGGAGAACTTCCTCTTTATACCGCTGAGATGTTAGTCCTCTTGCTTGTCGTCCTCTATTGGCCCCAGCAATGAAGACAAGCTCAGTTTTGGCTTCGAGAGAGATACCTCCCCAGAACATACACGAACCACCGCCATATGAGACACGTTCCGTGATGCAACACTGAGAAAATCTCTCTGTAGGCCTTCTGTAGACCCTTCCTCGTCCATCATTGCCATGAAGACACATCCTGGACTCATCTGAGAACAGGACTGCTCTCCATTGGTCGACAGTCCAATGCACATGTTCTTGTGCAAATCGAAGACGAGCCTGGCGGTGAGCTGGCGTCAGTTTTGGGCCATTTGCTGGCCTATGCGCAGTCAAACCACCTTCAGCAAGTCTTCTTCTGACCGTCCACCGACTAACTTCCACTTCACGCACCTCCTGGAGATGCTGTGCAAGTTCAACGGCAGTCAGACGACGATTTCTCAATGCCGTCGTTACAAGAAATCGGTTGTCGCGCTGTGTTGTAGCTCTGGCTCGACCAGATCCTCGTCGTCGCCCATAGCCACCAGTCTCCCGATAGCGCTGGTACACACGACGAACGGAATATCGGCTGATATTCAGTTGTCGAGCTACAGCACTCTGGTTCTGGCCTGCTTCAATTAAAGCAACGACTTGAGCGGCTTTTTCTGGAGTAGTATCCATTTTCTTCTGATGAATGCAGCTGTAGTCACTAGACGTCCTTTCAGGTTGAGCGTTGAAGTGCAAGTGACGACATTTCACTCAAAACATGCCTTTTTATACATGCAATTGGTCTCGCAAACTGCGGTGAGCTAAGCGAGCAATTTTGGGGTATTTTGTTGTCATTTCTTTTCGAGAGTACGGTAAACTCATCACCGCTTATATGGTATCATTAGATAGGTCTTGAAATAACCTTTAATTTCATATTAAAAAAAAAAAAAAATTTTATATAAAAAGAAATAAATGAAATTTTGCAAAAAATGTTGCTATGTGCGATATCATTGCACCAGAGTGTATATTTAATGGTAAAAGTCTTTTCAACCGACTTCGAAAAAGAAGGAGGTTCTCAATCCAACGGTGTTTTCTTTTGGTTTTTATATTTTGTTACGCGATTACTCCGCCAATTATGAATTGATTTTGATGATTCTTTTTTTATTTGGTAGTTCACACTTCAGAGGTGGTCCCATATAAATTTTACCGAAATTGATTCATTTTGAAAAGTCAACAAAAACTAAATATATAGACAGTCTTGAAGTCGGTTTGTGCTTTTTTCTAAAAATTAATTATAGCAAAACGTCTCATCGAAGCTTATATCATCTTGTATGCCGCTACCAAACACAAGCAAAAACACAAACGTGAAAGGAAATATAAAAGAAACTACCACGTTTATTCCAGTCAAGATGGTCAAGAAGCCAGGCGTGAAACGAACTTAAAAAAGGGACAAGGGAAAAAAAACAAAATGTTACTGTAATTATTTATGTTACTTATGCTCAAGAATTGCACAATCTGATCCCCCATTTTACCACAGGACAACCAGACGATATGCACAACGGCAATCCTATATGATGGAAGTTCCGTCTATCCGTATGTACCAAACTTTTCGGGCCATCCTTTTTAGCGCGATCGTCGAAAGAGTAGAACGCCTTGCCGTCCTGTGTTTCCAAATAAATACAATCTGGGTTTAGACTAGCAATCCGAAGTAGGTTTAGATTAGCAAGCTGAATTAGAACGAAATGGGCTGCTCACATTTCTAGAAGGACGGACAACCGTTGGAGTAGACGTGTCCTTGAGTGGAGACCGCGATTCGGCAAGCGTAGTTTAAGACGCACGCTGGCCAGGTGCAGCAACGACCTGCGAAAGGCGGCTGGAGGAATCTGGAAGAGAAGAGTTGAAGACCGGGCTCAGTGGCATTCATTGGGAGAGGCCTCCCAATGAACCACTGTCAGGCAGTGGACGAATACAGGCTGATGATGACTGGGTGTGTTCAAATCAAGAGTAAACAAGCACTTACTGGGTAAGCGTGCTACATCTTTGACCACATCGTCGCTTCCCATCAAATGAGATCGTGGTCAAATGATAACACAACCCGACCTAAAAAAAAATACTGATGCTTCCCACTCAAACTTTTATAAAAATGACTCCTCAGTCACTTTGGAAATAGGGTAAACGTCCCGATAGTTGTCACGCAATGTGCATGAAAACGTTAAATATTAATGGCAGTGCCGAGACCATGTCATTAATCCTGAAGCTATGGGGTGCGGCCATTAGATCAGCGCGAGCGGTGGGAATTGTCTGGGTTCAAATTAATATTATTGTTAACTCGTAGTTCCTAACATGTTCTATGTTTTTAACCGCATGACTTAACGAAATAACTGATATTCAAACTTAGTAGTGAGTGATCTATTTTGATTTAGCTTTAGAAACTAAATAAATATTATTATTAAAACTAGCGTGAGTATTATTCATATTATTGTTTACTGACCGGCTACACTCACGAAAAAAGTCGAGACACTCGACCGGTGTTCGAGCGGTACAGACGCTCATCTTCACGGAGTACGTGCCGGTCGAGTGTCTCGACTTTTTTTCGTGAGTGTAGCCGGTCAGTAAACAATAATATAAATAAATATTCTTATGTATTAGTATTGTTTTAGTATGAAAGTTTTCGTGAGTTTGTTTTTTCAGTATTGTTTTATTTGTTTTGTTATGTTTTCATGTTTATTTTTAGCCCCCGACGCAAAAAAGAGAGGTATTATAAGTTTGACTACTATGTGTGTTTGTCTGTGGCACCGTAGCTCTTGGATGCGGTTTTTTTTACTTGAAAGCAGGTTTTCTAGCGATGGTTCTTATTTTATCAAAATCGGTTCAGCCGTTTTTTACTGTTTATATATTTTTTGTGTGTATTTTAAATTTTAGTTTACTGAAATTCGTTTGTTAATTTGGAATTTCAATTTCTGATGATAAAATTTGAATGGTGACTTGCATTGTAACATACAACATTTGTTATATGGCCAATACATTCTGATTCTTATTTATATAATTTTTATTTATTTCGTTCACCAAAATTTGATATACGTACAGCATGTCAGTTCTTCGTGATCGTGGCACTTGCAAATTGCAATACAGAGTTGAAATTTCAATATCCCAAATATAATTGTTCGTCCGTGAAATGCTGGTTTCATACGTTTTTTATTGTGACTTCAGCAAGAGTCCGTTTTGTGTACACCCAGTCACAGATTCAACCGCCAAGCAGTAGTGTGCAAACATTCCGGTTTTTCAAAAATTACTGAGCATTGTCTCAGGGTGACAGGAATTTAGGGCGGCGCTGTAACTGTTATGGGCTGGCATACATGCTTACCTCATGTCATGTCACTAAGTTGTATAACAAAAGGTATTGATTATCTATGGAAATCGTTAAGTTGTTGCCAATTAAGGTTTCTCTTTAGCTCCTGGGGATTCGACAAAAATCTGTTTTGAAAAGAAATGCGATAACACGGCGATGACTGGGACTCGGGCGAAGGGAGCGAAGCCATACCGACTCGTATACGATTTATCAACTTATTATAGGGCAGGTTATATTTAGATGGGCAGTACCTAAGATTTCAAAATTTCTATACTAATCACACTAATAATAAAAATGCGAAAGTTTGTATGTATGTTTGTTACTTCTTCACGCTGTAACGGCTAAATGGATTTGAGTGAAATTTGGAATGGAGATAGCTTATATTAACTAGCTTGGATTAATACATAAGCTTTTTATCCCGGGAGACCGCGGGTGAAACCGCGGGGCACAGTTAGTTCATTATAAAATCATAGAAATTTGTTGATAGAAACTCCGAATTTACTTCAATAGCCAGTTTGCTTGTACATGACTCTGTGTTTAGCATGGCGAACACAGTCACGGCATGTTAATTATTGGTGTGACTGTACTACTAATATGGATAATCATAAGCGTCATCATTATCATCATCATCAGGAACAGTTCCTGAATTCTGTCTTCTGGCCTGTAGGAGAAGTATACCGGAGATACAGGGAAGGAGCGAAATTTTTGAACCCTGTGAAGTAGTGTGTGTGGTTTATTAAATGCTATTTATACCTATTTTTGTATGTCTGTTAGTCTGTAAGGTTATTCTATTTGCCTCTGTTAATTTTACTTTTATGTACTTTAATATTGCCTGGAATAAAAAGTTTAATAATAATAATAATTACGTTCCCACTGCTAAGACACGGACTTTGTCTTATAGATAGAGTGTCGGCCATAATCCACCTTGCTGACCCAGTGCGAGCTGGTGAATGTGACATCTCCTAGAATTGTTTGTAAAGAATTCTTGGAAATGCTTTGATCACGATGTTTTACTATACCGTGTTTAGAGAAAATGTAATCCGCACATAACTTAAGAAAGGCAGTGCTGCGGGACCAGTAGATTTTGAACTTGGGTGCGTCGGATTGAAATTCGCACGTGCTCCCACTGAGCCACACTCGCTCTCACAAGCGTTATGCTTGCCTCTAACAAATGCGTTGCTCTAGCAATAACCAATAACTTTGGTAATTTTGAGGCCTGCGTAGTTACGCACTTGTCACGAAGATATTATCAATAGTCAAAAGTTAATAGATAATTAATAAATTAGGCACAAAAAATGCACTTCCAAACGTCATATACACATCGTACAAATCAATTAAAATACTTTAAAATAGGAACGTAAAATATCATGACTTACATAAAAAGGCTTTGACTTTAGAAAATGTCTACCCATTTCGTTCCCATACTCAATTTGAAGTCCGGGCCCAGAAAAGAATTGCGAAAACTGACTCTACCAGTGCTTCGGAAAAACGCTTCTGCTTCTTTAACGCCCAGTGATTTCACTGCAACGTTTTGCCTGGAGATCAGTAACTGCAAAACACTGCAATACGACTGACCGTACGCATGCAATAGGAGTTCTATTATTTATTCTGTGGCAATAGGTAGTACGTTCGGAAGGAAACTTTTGTTTGTTGAGTTATTAATGAGGCGATGCTATCTAAGTGAGACGTTGAAAAATTAAAACGGTGTAGCGAACTGAAAACATGCAAATTAGTTCACGAATTAGGAATGTACGTTAACAGTGTTGTTGTGAACTATACCTACATTCTAGTGGCGTGTAACAAAATTTTGACATAGAGTAACTCGATTCATGGGAAGGGTTCCGACTGAAAATCAGTGCTAACCTTCTTAAGATACCTTAGCGTATACGGAGTCGGAACCTTTTCCTAAAATCGCGCAACATTTTATTGTTTTTATTGTTTTTGTATTGTCTTTATTTTAGTATGTTTATTTTAGTCTATATATTAATATATATTCAGTTTCATGTTGTATGATGTCCCGAATGAATGTATTTTCTTTCTTTTTCTTTCAATTATTGGAATAGAATTAAACATCTTTTTTTTTGTAACTGAATGACGAGACGAGCTGCGCGTTTGCCTGACGGTCAGTGGCGTAGCTAGGTAACCAAAGGCCCTGGGGCAAAATATAAAATAGGGCCCCAATTTAACTATTTAAAATCGTTTGTTTCATATTCGTCGTGTTCGAACTCTGGTTTATTTATATTCCGAATGGGGAGAAATTTTCACTAGTTCAATTTATAGTTTGTAAGTCAGAGTCCGAGGGTCCCCCTGGGCTTAGGGGTCCCGGGGCACTGCCCCGTCTAGCCCTCCGATAGCTACGCTACTGCTGATGGTAAGCAATTACACCAGCCCATAACAATAACAGCACCACCCAGAACTTTGTTTCGCCAAATCCTGCGCGGCACTGCACTGCTCTCGTCACCCTGAGGCAATTAGATGTTGAGTCTCATAATGCCTAGTAATTTCGTTGGCCACAATGCCCTTCAAACCGGAACACAGCAATGCTCGCGCACTACTGCTTGGCGGCTGAATAACTGGCAAAGCGGTGGTACCCATCCGGACGGCCTCTAGCATACGAGGAACCTACAGTAACACATCTGATCGCAGACGAAATATATTTCATTTTTTTTTCCTTTCCTTAACATGTTACCTACCACCGTTCATTGACCCCGCACTCGTCCCAATTCCACGACACACCACATGTCTCATATTACGGAACATAAGAGAAAAAACGCCATAACAATAACACCGCTACTAACATATTGGAGCCGTTAATTTGTCTGTCTGTAAACAACGGAGGGGAGCCTCGGTGTTGAATAACTTGGGAGATAATAACGATGTTGTGTGTTATGTCTATGAAAATTGGCATTAAATGTAGATACAAGGTTTTTATGTTTCGCCGACACGTGTCGTTATAAACATTATTTTAATAATTATATTTTTATGAATTAATGAATTTCAAGCGAAAAACTCAAACAAGATTAGATTAGATTAGATAACTCTTTATTGTTTCACCACCAGAAAACATAATAACAAAAAGTACAATAACAAACTTAAAAACTATAGTGTTACAATGGGCGGTCTTATCGCTCAATGTACAAAGAGTACAAACTATAATAACATATACTATTATCTATATTAAATATACAATAATATATACTAATTATAAACATAGGTACATAATAATATAATATACAAAATATATAAGATATACCTATATATATATATATATATATATATATATATATATATACATAATAACAATTTCATATATAATATACATATAAAAAAAAACGAAATTATAAATAGATACATATAAAGGCAGCAGTGAACTACACAGAGAGATAAAATACAACAAGGTTATTCGGAAAGAAAAAATACCAACTCCGGCTGGGACTAGAACCCGCACCTCAATCTTCCCTACCTTCCCTTGTCAATTGAATAAAAAATTAATAAAAGATCCGTAAAAGGTCCGCGAGAAAAGTGACGGATACGGATACGGACACGGACCTTATTTCTTACGCGGATGTCCGCAGATACGGATACGGATACGGATATCCGGAACATCACTAATATATATATATAAGTTAAAAATATAAGTTACTAATGTATATAAGTTAAAAAAAGCGGAGGGATTATATATATATATTTTAATTTAAATTCATTTTGCATTTACTATCAACCCCCATACATATTATATTATTTGAACAACAACCTACATAATATTCAGCGGCATTACACTATATATTTTCATTGCGTTTCAGTTTTTTTATGAATGTCTTTACAACTATCCTGGCTCCAAATTACACCTAGTCTAAAGGGCAGGTATTCAGGACACGTGTCGACTAATTGAAGACATGAATGTCTTTGAAGAGGCGCGCTCATATAAACAGTAGGTATGTAGTATCACAACTGCGCTGTTTTCAAGGCTAGACATGGACTTGATATTGTAAAGACATTGAATTATTACGCCTATAATTATATAGCCATTTAACGAAGAATAATGGGAACATTTCTAAGTTAGTATCAACATAGTGACATAACATGAAAAAGTTAAAGAATAGGTAACTAAAACTTTGAATCAGTGAAAATATGGGTTATTGTAGTTACGAAGGCCTATACCTACCTACTCTGTGCTGAGTAGGTAGGTATAGGCCTTCGTAACTGAAGATGAAAACTGCGAAATACAATTACGTTCTCATCTTCGTTCCATGTTCTGTTAAAATGGTTTATATTCCCATCTGTTAGATTGCTATTTCGATAGATCGAGATTGAAAAAAAAATTATTAAAATAAATTATCTTCTTTGTACAAAGTTGCTATACTGTTTAAACACTGTACTGTGACACAGTGACGGTTAAAACTTACAACTCGCACTTTCACCACTAAAATATCAATGTTGTAAGACATTACTAAATTCAAGTTTCAAGTCTAATAATATTATTATTTTAATTGTAAATTGTAACGGTCTCAGCTTATTGATATTCAATGTATTATACAGACGATAATTGGAAAGATATTTAACAAGCTTAACCAGTTGTTTTTTTTTCTCTCATTTATTTATTCAGGGTTTATTCTAAAAGAAGATGTCACCCTTAACTTAGCTAAACAGATTAAATTAAATAAAAAATCAACAACACCAAGCAGTTAAATAACATTTCTATGTTTTATGGCGTACAGTTAACTTTGACATTGGAAGAACAATAAAATGTTGTCAACTTATGACGACACCCATATTGGACATGTAAATAATGATTAGAGCAAATGGTGTTATAATGCTTCCAAATTATGTTAGTCCTTTCTGTTCAAAGGTTGTCTGGAAGAGATCGCTTTGAGCGATAAGACCGCCTATTGTAACAATAAAGTGTTTATCTATCTATCTAGGTGTCTATCTATTTTTTATGTTATAAATTCTATGTTACTTTACACGTGAACGCTGTGTTAACCTGTTATTGGCTGTGCATTTAGCATTATTCAATTTTTCGGGAGTTATATTAAGTGGTCTTGTATTTAGGGAGCTAGGAACCATGACGATTAGTCCTATAACTATTAAATACCATAAGTGTAAGCAGGGTGCTACATTTGTTGCGTCAAACTAATCGTGACCTTCGATTTTTTTATGCAACTGAGTGATGGGACGTACAAGTCGTTTGTCTGATGGTAAGACCACGGCTGCCCATAAAAATAGCACGCCACCCAGAACTATAAAAACCACTGCGTAGCACTGCATTGCGTTCATCACCCCATGATATTAGATATTGTTTCATTTTTTATTTCCTAGCCTACTATATTGTCCCACCAGAAATTTCGCTGGCTACAATGCCCTTCAAAGGAACACAATGATGCTTGCGCACTACTGCTTGGCGGCAGAATATCTGGCAAAGCAGTGGTAACTACCGAGACGGCCTCCCCCATACGAGAGACCTACTGAGTGATTATAATGCGTGAAGTTCGAAGCGTTACAAATTATTTTTCTCAGCATCTCGCCTGCGTCTCTCTTTTTAATAATAAAATCTTAAATTAACATATTTTTTGTATTAAATAAAATTAGTAGCATCTAAAGAAAGACAAATTGGTAATCACCTGCTGTTTTAATACCATGTCTGTAACAGCATATTATCTCATTAGCTACTTCATAACTTAGTAATTATGCTCTGTCTTGTAATTGTTGTTAATTATGCTTGTAAAGAAGCTTCCAGTTAGGCTTTTTAGTAATTGAAAATATATAAAATTATTATTGTTATTACCGACAAAATTAAAAATAATACATATTACACAAAAAATCAGCATTGCCATTCCGCGTGGCAATGCGGCCAGCGTTCTGGGCACTTTCCCCTCCACCATAGGCCTTTTAGAATGATTTTATTATATTTTGTATACATATATTTATTTTCTGGCGCTTACCTCGGTCAACGAATTAGTTTGGCCATCCAACGAGGTAACGTCGCCAGTTTTTTAGTTGTTTGGGAACCTTGCCCACGGACAGTGACCTAAATTCTGTGTTTTATATTTAATTTATTTAATTTCATTTTTTAAATTTTTTAGTATGTTAATTTAGTTTTTATACTGTATATATTTGTACATAATTGTTTCTAAATAGTTATTATGTTTTTTTTACACTTAATAGATCTCACCGTTTCAAAAGCGATTGTTCAATCGCACAGGTTTAGTTTTTGCATGACATTTATTCCTTTTTTTTTTTTTACTCCTTATTGATCTATGTTTGGCCACTATCTCGCCTGATGTGAAGCGATGATGTGGCCTAAGATGGAGCACATAGATCTAGAGCGAGACGGCAGTTGAGCGGCTGCTCAGACCCGTCTCCACGATGGTTCACCAAACATCATCCCAAAACACGACTAGGTCGCTTGACGGCATGGCTTTGTTCGGTGGGTGGTGTACCAATCCAAAGCGCGTAAGCGGGTTTCATCACGATGTTTTCCTTCTCCGTTTTATATATATTTTTAAGTTATTTAAGCTATTTTAGTTTAGTTTTAAATATTTCTTTGTATTTGAGTTTGTTGTGTATATAGATGAAGATAATTTTCAATATTATGAACTTTTTATTTATACCTATTACCAACAAATAAAATTGTCAAACTACACTTAGTTGAGGGAAGGTCAAAAAATTTAATTCAAAATTAATTTATTCGCTTCAGACATTCTTCTGCTATCCAAGGAACTTCATCCTGTTCACCAAAACAGTGTGAAGGTTTATTTTGAAGCATTTATTCACAATTTCACACATATCCGTGCCGTGTCAGAGCCGTGGACGATACGTGCTCCGTCAGGAACGCAAAAATATGTTATTGGTACATTTTTTATTCACTTTTTTACATACGTCAATATCAGTGCCGCTGCCGGGTTTTAGTGTTTCTTTCTTATTTTACACGGCTCGGCCACGCCCCATCCGCGTCCCTGACGCGGCATGCAAATGTGTAAAAACAAAAGCGATACTGTGGTTATCAGTACTTACATACATAGTTTAATATAATATTAAGTGTGATCACTGATCAGTGATCAGTGATCACGTAGTTGATACTATTATTTACTCTGTGTGTAAGTATTACTAAGTACCTACTTCAGTTTAAAGCCGTCTTATTTAAGCCTTTCAACGCCACAGGTTACTCAACAGTGACACGTAGTACAAAGGTCATAGTTTCGGAGGTCATTGACACAAGCGCGTGCGCACTCCGGCGATGCGTTACAAACGATCTACAGCCTGAATATAACCTTTTAGAACCTTTGATTCGGATATTGAACTCTATGACATAGGGAATAAACGTGTAAATATTTTTAGTGGTTCTTATGTGTGTGTTTGTGTAGTTTTAGAAGATGGACAGATTCGATTGTTTTTATTCAAAGCGGTGGAAATGTTTAATTAAGTTTACATAATGATAGTAATGTGATGTTCGCCTGTTTGTTTTGTTGCTATGCGGTCACGCGCGGGTTGGTGCGGTTTTGTACATTAAAATGTACTGTTATGGTGTTTACGGTCTTATTGTAGCTAGAGTAGTAAAAACGTGCGTCTGCGCAATACTTGCTTATTGTATCTACCTGCTGTAGATCAGTGAACACTCATGTTTAATTGTAACCCTGTGTGGCACTAAACTACTAAATGTGTAACGGAGCTCACAGAAAGGAGATACAAAATGCGTGTGAAAAATATTATAATGAAAAAAGCATACTAAACAGTTAGTAATTACATAGAAGACAAAGATGCATGAAACATTTCGCTTCTGCCAAGTAGCCAACTGGCACATAGAAACATAATATTGTCAAAAACAAACATAAAATATAGTAACAAAAGTCCTAAAAAAAAATGCCCCTCAGTTTCATGCCGTATCTTCTGGGTCCACTACTCAGTACTTCTTTTTCCGATACGGTGGTAGAGTCATTGTAATAATTGACGTTCATAAGTGCGTTTGTGATGCTTATATTTGTAATGTATTTACAAGCGTCTATGTGGATACTGTATAAATGCCCGAGTACCTACAGTGACAATAAATCAGTCTCGAATATTACGTGTTTCTGTTGACTCCCGGATTCCACAATATTAAATAAAGAACTTTTGATTGATTGATTGATTGATTGACTTACGCTCGTTTACCTGAGATATGAAATTTGAAGTGTTGATTCTGGCCGCGGTTGTAATATCGAACAAAGCCATGATGTCAAGTGACCTAGTCGTGTATCGGTATATTCGGTGACCATCAAATACAAAATCCAAAAATGAAAAGTTGTTTTAAAAATTATAGATATTATGACTTACTGATAATCATTTTTATTTTTCTTTCATGTAGGTATGTAGTTGTACCAATAGGTATATATTATATTGTATTTATATTATATGTTATAGTATTTTAGGTATAAAGATGATATTATTTATGCATTTGTTTTTTTAATTTAAGGTAGAACACATAATTTATCATTATTTTATTTACGCCGCCAACCTCTCTCACTCCGTTATTTAAGTCCATCCAAAGGTTGACTGGAAGAGATCTCTTTTAGAGATAATTACGCCCATTTTTTTGTTTGGTGTACAATAAAGCTTTTTTTATTGTATTGTATTGATTTCTCGTATCAGTGGTTGGGTGGATACAAACTATGAAAAACTTATATGTTTGTATCCACTGGCGCCATATTTTTCGTACACATGGTATAAATTTAACATTTTTTATAATAATACCGTAACAAAAAGGTAGGATTACATCATAAACTCCACCATCCTTCCATACTACATGCGTGCATACAATATTGCTCTTCATTTATAGTCACCATTCTCACCAGACAGATGGATTGATGATACGGTACGCACTCAAATATGTACACTCAGATTTCAAACGAGTGCATATTTACTTTGCTGTTGTTATACAACTATAAATTAAAACATTTAAGAAACACTTTTTTTTAATTTGCCCTTTTGGGCAGGCTAAAGTGTCTAGGACCATATCGCCATATCTTACGTAGTTTTTAGTTAGAAAAAACTTACATACGGAATTTTATCAAAATCCTTTATTTACTTATTTATTTAAGTAGATAGTAGTAGTTCTTCCAGTAGTTTCTGCGTGATTGAGTCACAGAACTATCCATCCTCACGAACTTTCGCATTAATGCGAAATTTAATTACATTATAAATTATACACATTATTTTGTGAGAATTCAGCGTTTTTTGTATATTGTACTAAAAATGATCTAGTATACTGATCTATTTTGAGCGAGTGTGGCTCAGCGGGACCTCGTGCGCCTGTCGATCCGACGCACCTGGGTTCGAATCCCGACTCGGCCCTGCACCAATGACTTATAGTTAGATAGAATTACAGATTTTGCACGCTCGCTCTAAAACGGTGAAGGAAAACATCGTGATGAAACCCGCTTACGCGCTTTGGAGTGGTAGGCTCTGGCCGTGGTTGTAATACCACCCACCGAACAAAGCCATGCCGTCAATCGACCTAGTCGTGTTTCGGGATGATGTTCGGTGAACCATCGGGGAGACGGGTCTGCGCAGCCGCTCAACTGCCGTCTCTCTCTAGATCTATGTGCTCCATCTTAGGCCACATCACATCAGGCGAGATAGTGGCCAAACATAGATCAATAAGGAGTAAAAAAAAAAAAAGGAATAAATGTCATGCAAAAACTACACCTGTGCGATTGAACAATCGCTTTTGAAACGGTGAAGGAAAACACCGTGAGGAAATCACCATGTCCACGAATCAAAGGACATGTGACATCCGCCAACCCCCACTGGACCAGCGCAGTGGAATATGGCTTATACTCTCTCTATAAGAGAAGGCCCGTGTCCCAGCAGTAGACTGATAACAATGATGACGGTATACCTCGACGTGGTCAGTGTAGCGTTCCACTTATAAATATCATCTGTATTCATTAAGTTTGTTGTCGTACTCGTACTATACAAACATTTCAACAATTCCTAAACCTCACAACTTCCTTTTAAACAATGACTCATCACAGCCAAACGTCTTGGTAAATCTAACTATCTGTCTAACGCAACTTTTTACGTTGCGTTACAAAATCAACGGCAAATATAATATGGTAATTTACACTTCATCATAATAAACTTGAACAATATTTAACGATCTTATTTGGTAAGAGATAGAGTTTAAATTGTTTTGTTGTGTTGAGCGAGTTTGGAGAGGTGACGAATTGACTAAATATTCTGTTTGAGATCGTAGATGTCGAGTGATAGTGTGTGACATGCCTTAGGATTGTCTCAATACTCGATTTTTTCAAGGAATATTCGTTATGTAGTTTTATTATATATATATACATGTATATTCGTATATGTTAATGTTGTATGTGTTAATGTGGGCCACCCTGGTGTCGGAGTTCAAGATATAAATCACACAACCACATCAACGGTCACCCATCCGTGACCGCAGCGGACATTTCTTCAATTCAAATGCAACATTGCACAAAGATTTTAGTGCGAATAAGTCCCGTTTAATAATAATTACTAGCTGCGCACCGTGGTTTCACACGCAGTTTCCGTGGATAAAAACTATATGTGCTAATTCAGGATATCTCAAGCCCTTTGAGCCGTTACAGCGTGAAGACGTAACAAACACACTAACCCACAAACATTTACATACAAACTCTCGCATTTATAATATTAGTGTGATGGGTAAAATGGTTTGTTCCAGTACTTTAAAGTAGTTCTACAGTTGGGATTCTTGTTTTTTTTTTAAATCACGTCACTACGAAGGTAAAGTTGCAAAAGTGGAAAAATACGAAACGAGCTAGCGATGGCACAGCTAAAATAATTGTAATTTTAAACAGACAGAGAGGTAACCCTATAATGATACATGGTGTTTATTTTCCACCGGGAGTTCAGATCGGCGCTGACGCATCCCGTGACTCACGTCGCGGCGGGCGGCTTAGGTAAACTACGGTTTGTGCCGTACGGCACTACTACGCGGTACGGAAATATATAATTGCTTTATTATTGTAATTTAATTCATGATCCATATTTAACTAACAATAGAGGTGCATAGGAATACATAGAGGTGTTTTTATATTCCTTACGATCACATACATAAATTCTGACACCTAACTAAGATTCCCTATAGGGAACTATGAGGACCATGTTCCCACAACACCCAGACATGAAACAAATGCTTGAGCTTTTTTTCTGTGCACAAACATTTGTCCTTTCGCGGGAATTGAACCCGCAACCTCAGTGGTGTATGAGATTTGAGCCAACCTGCTGAACCACTACACCACAGAGGTTTCACAGAGGTAATACATAGTACTTTCTCTGTTATTAATTTGTGTGTTTTTGTGTCAGTTTAATTAGGTACAAGCTTTAATTTTACTTGCCATATTTGAGTCTAATCTTGCAAGTTGAATCAGAACCACTTCTTCTTATCCTACGGAGTTGAAAATTTGCATACTTGTCAAAGTCCGATGATAATTCAATATAATGGTGACCAAAGAAAAATATTAAATCTTTGATGGTGACAACCAGCTGATCTGATGATGGAGGCGGAAGGTGGGGAATGGAACTCCTTGACGGATAATCGTAAACTACAAGTAGTGTTTGTGCTCATTTTAATTTGCTCGCGGTTCCGATTACGAATTTGTTGAAAGCTTGACTTGAAAAATATATTTTTCAACAAAAATCTTGTTTTAGTGGCCGTATATGTAACATATGCAAGTCTGCTTTGGGAAGTGAACTATCACACTTTTGCTAGATATTCAACCGCCAAACAGAAGTATGTCATCCCTCCTGCTCGCACCAAGCGCTTTGCTTCGACCTTCATAATGCGAACGGCCAAGGAGTGGAACTCTCTGCCGGCAACTATGTTTCCGTGGTTCCGTGTAATCTGCGTGTCTTTAAGACTAGAAAGAACAGGTTTCTTCTTGGCGAGCGTGCTACATCTTCGACCGAATCGTCACTTAACAACAGATGAGATAGCGGTCAAACGCGAGCCTATAAATAAATAAAAAATGTAAACAATTCTGTATTGCTGGCTACAATGCCCTTCACAGTGGAACACAGTAATGCTTGCGCACTACTACTTGGTGGTAGAGGTTGCCAAAGGGCTCATAAACTTATTCATTTTCATTTCAATTAATTCTTTAAAGATCTTCCTTAATATAGTATTTAGTAAAACGAAGTTGTGGGTGGCACAACTGCTACGGACAAGCTTGTTACCAGGTGAACGATTAGCAAAATTACTGGATAATAATACTGCACCATTTATGAGCCAGCTCGGCTGTAATCAGCAGCTTTACGACTCGTTGGTAAGACATAAACATAAGCATGAAATAAAGAAACCACCCATGTGGTTGTACTATTCTTAACCGACTTTAAAAAAGGAGAAGGTACATTTGTTTTTTTTCTTTATTTTTAATGTTTATTACTTCAGAACTCCGTCATTCAAGAACCGATTTGGAAAATTGTGTCTTATTGCGTTGGGTTCAGTATAGCTACGACCTTGGATATCTTGGACCTTGGACTTCGAAGATACATTGAAGTCGGTTTTTTTGTTTGTAATACTTATAGGTACTTGTTATGCTCCCGGTGTCCAGACAGTAAGTAATTTTTACTGGTGGTAGGCTTCTCGTATGCGAGAGGTCATCTGGGTGGGTACCACCGCTTTGCCAGTTATTCTGTCGCCAAGCAGAGTGCGCATGCATTACTGTGTTCTGGTTTGAATGGCATTGTAGTCAGCGAAATTACTGGGCATTATGAGAATTAACAAAGTTTTGGATGGTGCTGTTATAGGCAGGCGTATTGTTTAACATCAGGTGAACAACGGTCGTCTCGGCAATCAGTTAAATAAATTAAAAAAAAAAAGAACAAGCTTAACCTTAACACGTTTTTATTCAATGGAGGCCTGTTGGTTAGCGGGTCTGAGCATCCGCTCAACTGCCGTCTTTCTCTAGATCTACGTGCTCCAATTTAGGTCACATCATCGCTTCACATCAGGCCAGATAGTGGCCAACCATAGACCTATTAAGCGTAAAAAAAAGGCGCCACGCTTGCCCATAACAATTGCAGTATCCACACAGAACGTTTAATTTCATGCAAAGTACGTAGCACTGCATTGCACTCGTCACCGAGACATCAAAGAAAGAAAGAAAGAGAATACATTTATTCCGGACATCACACAACATTACACTGAATATACATTCTAAAATAAAGACAAAAAAAATAAAAACAATTCAGTAAAATTTTGTGCGATGTCAGGAAAAGGTTCCGACCTAGCATACACTAAGGTATCTTAAGTGGGTACCTTAGCACTGATTTAACATCACTTAAGTTTTAAATTCCCGGTAATTTCGCTGGCTCCACTGTCGTAGTACTTGAGGACTTTTGTACTTTCTGCCAAAGGAACGCTGAAAGAAAAGCTCTACTACTATAAAACTAATGTCTTAATAAACTAAACTCTCCCGTAAAAAGCATAACATAAATTCTGCATAACTTTACTTACTCCCAAATAATTTTTTCGCTACTTTTTTTAATCATATTATTTTAAAGTGGAGCCACAATTTCCGTACCCCATCACGAGCTCTGAATCAAAACCACCGATTGTGTAATACCGACAGATTTGGGTCTATTACTAACTGACACGTGGCTACTCTACCGATTCTACTCATTGTAGAGTTCTATAAAGGTAATGAATTTTGGTACCTATATTGTTGCTGGAACAGATGGTCAGACTGGAGCTGCTTCTAGAGCTGTTAGTGAAATTACCAATACAAACTTGCAATATTTTTAAAGGCAGTTTCAAGAAATTGAGCGCATTTCTCTAGTACTCAGTAAGGATAGGATTTTAAATAAGGGTTTTATGTTAACTTTTAGTTTGCTCAGTAGTAAAATCTTACAATGTAGGACTTCCCCGAAGAGTTTCTAGAATCTTCTCTCTAGTATTTTCGAAGCACTGGTAGTCAGTTTCGCATTTCTTTTCTGAGCCGGACTTTAATTTGAGCATAGGAAAGTAAGCTACAATTGTTAACGTATTTCTAATTGATTTATATTGTTATTTACTGTATAAAACGTTTAACAGTGCACTTTTGTGCATATTTAATAAATATCGTATGACTTTTTTATGTCACTAAATGACGAGACGAGCTGGGCGTTTGCCTGATGGTAAGCAATACGCCATCCCATAACAATACCAGCACGACCCAGAACTTTGTTTTGCAAAATCCTGCGAGGCGCTGCACTGCGCTCGTCACTTTGAGACAATTAGCTGTTGAGTCTCATAATTCCATCTCATAATCCCAGTAATTTCGCTGGCTAATGTTAAGTATATGCGAATATGAATTTGAGATCACAACTACATTCGGCCATTGTATTCATCAATTTAATACCTAATTAGATATACACAAAATCCTTTACAAAGTATTTTATTCGATTAATTATTTGCACTCTTATAGGTGGTTTTAACTGCTCTACGGTTATAGTAGTTGAAGTATCATGTTGTAGTTAGAACAGATTTTTAAACTTAAAACATGTTTTGGCGGTACCGTTAACATTTGAAGACAGTAGATTTAAAAAAATAAAAAATAATTCATTTTATAACAAAAACCCGACTTCAATTCTGATGTATCTTCGAAGTCCAAGTTCGAATATCGATGAAATTTATATGAGGCAACCTTGATACTATACTGAACCCATCGCAAAAGCAGCTCGCGTGGGTGTTTTGTTTATTGATTACGGTTCTAAAGTTATCTAAGCCTTTTCGTTGAGAAAACAAAATTTTGTATGAAAAATGGCGGAATTATTTTTTTTTTCATAATCGTAATCTACAACCCCAAAAACCCCCAGATGCGAAATTATCGGAGCAACTTTTAAAATGCCTGCCATTTTTTTTTTCAACTTTTCCATCGTCCTCTATGACATTTTTTTCAAATCAGTTTGTAAATGACGGAGTTCTGAGGTAACAAACATAAATAAACAGTCGAATTAAGAACCTCCTTTTTAAAGTCAGTTAAAATAATTAAAAATAACAGAATTTTTTAACTGCTGTCGTAATTCATATTCATTTCGTTTAGAGACACAGCTTTCATTTTATTTCGTATTTACAGTCGTACAGACAAACATCTGCTAAAAGTACTTAAACAAAACCTACAGCTCGTTAATAATAAAGCAATTAATAAAGTATCCGTATAGACAACACAAATAAAACATTAAAGATCTGCCAAAGGTGTAACTTTGGTACAATAATTTAGTTTAAATATTGTTATCCAATTACAGTTTTAACTGCAGTTATAAACGATGAACGCCATGTAGAGATCCTATCGTATGCTTTTTAATTTATCAACGAAATAAATCTTGGGATATATAATGGTTAACCACCAAGGGTCTAAATTAGACTTTTATAACCCTCTAAATCTCTAAGCTATTCTAGAAAGAATTGTAATTTAGTAATTTTCAAAATTGACCTAGTGCTTTGCGATTGATGAAGTTTAAATAAAGTAACTGACGATTTTATGGAGAGGTAGGCTCTGGCCGTGGTTGTAATACCACCCACCTAACAAAGCCATGCCGTCAAGCGACCTAGTCGTGTTTCGGGATGATGTTCGGTGAACCATCGGGGAGACGGGTCTGAACAGCCACTCAACTGCCGTCTCTCTCTAGATCTATGTGCTCCATCTTAGGCCACATCATCGCTTCACATCAGGCGATATAGTGGCCAAACATAGATATATATTTGAACTGAGTGTTGATTCGAGCAGGTCGTTTGTCTGATGTTAAGCACCACGCCTGTCCATAACAATTGCAGTGCCAACCAGAACTTTCAATAGCATAAGAAGCTCTGCGTAGCACTGCATTTCGTTCATCACCCCGAGACATATTTAGTCTCATATGCCCAGTAACTTTTGTATTATATTCGTTAATTATTTTGACTTGTTTCTCCCAAGATTCTAAATTCAAATATCAAAATAATAAACTCATTTAATTATTCTATATTACAAATATCTCCCTATCTTACAAACCCCTGAACAACCTTATTAATTCCAATTGACTGAAACGTCGCAACAAATTATTCTCAACAAATGTCGTGTTTCAAACCAAACATCGCGGAGACATTCTAAACCAACTTACATTATACACCTCACATATATACAGAACAAAAACAGACCTCTTATTCCTTTGGAATAAGGTATACAATTGTCAGTTTTGTAATTAATGAAGTGAAAATGCGTGTGGTTTCGTAAGCAGGTGCGAATATCGCACACAGATCTAGTTTAGAATTAATAAATATTTCATGTTTCTAGAAATGGCTGTCTTGAACGATATTATGTCGTTAAGATATTTATTGGCGATCTACGCTAGTAATTAGTAGCTACGCCCCGCGGTTTCTCTCGCACAGTAATTTTTTGAGGCCTTGGCGTTCTAAGAAAGGATTTGGAGAGCGAGTGTGGCTCAGTGGGAGCTCGTGCGGCTTATGATCCGACGCACCCGAGTTCGAATACTGCTGGCCTCGCACCATTGACTTTAAGTTATGTGCGGATTTGACACTCAGTCTAAAAACGGTGAAGGAAAACATCGTGAGGAAACCTGCATGTCCAAGAATTAATCACAAAAATTCAAGGCCATGTTACATCCACCAACCCGCACTGGGCCAGCGTGGCGGATTATGGCCCATACTTTCTCCATGCGAGAAGACTCGTGTCCCAGCTGTGGGAACGTGATGGACTGATGATGGTGTTCAAAGGGTTGAAACTATCCTATGTGTTAATCCAGAGATGACTCGCACTTCTTGACATTTTCAATCGACTTCAAGAAAGGAGAAGGTTTTCAATTCGACGGTATGTTTTTTTTTAATTTTTTTTGTGTTTGTTTGTTACGCGATTACTCCGCCAATTGGGAATAGATTTTGGTGATTCTTTTTTTGTTTGGTAGGTCATTCAGAGGTGGTCTCATATAAATTTTAACGAAATTGATTTAGAACTTTTTGTAAAAAATAACAAAAACAAAAATATAAGTGCAGTCTTGAAGTCGGATATTGTGTTTTTCTTTCTAAAAATTAATCATGTTAATTTTAATTTATACTTCATCAAAATATAACAACGTACACGTAATTATATTCTGGGCGTTATTATTAAAAAAAATATTGATAGCGAACGACTGGTTCGTCTGGCCTCGTATATTTATATTTAGACATATTTATATGTTCAGTTGCTGAATTTAAAACAACAATACTATTTTAAATATGTTATGGTAAAAATAATTAATTTTTTTATTTGTTTTTTATTTATTTATTATACCGAATGATGAGACGAGCTGGTCGTTAGCCTGATGGTAAGCAATACATGGTCTTGCAAAATCTTAAAAAAATAATAACAAAACAACATTTGATTTGCATAACATAAATAGTATTATTATTATTACCTATTTGTTTTATATAATCCCGAAAACTGTCTCAGCTTTGTTTTTTCTGTGTACACATATTTTTGGATTACAATCTAGACTCAAAACTTTATGATATTTAGTTATAGCTCTGTATTGATTGTAGTTTGTTTTGTGTATATAATAAATAAATAAATAAATAAATGAATTATAGTAAAAAATAATTAATGACTATTGTAAATATAAATGAATTATATTGGAAAATAACTGTGAGTAATGTAGATGTAAATTAATTATATAATTGACTATTGTAGATGTAAATGAATTGTAATGTTGACATACACTATTGATATATATAATAAATTATATAATAAAGTATATATATATATATATTAGATAGTTTTTAATTTGAATTTGAATAAATAAATAAAAATACATATCGTATCCGCGCGCAGCCGGGGCCGGTCGCTAGTAGCAATATCAACAGAATAATATTAAAAGCAGAACACGTCACAGCTATATTGAGCTCCAGCAAACAGCCACATCTCATTTCACCATCCTTTCATCACGTAGAATCAATGAACACGTACAATTCTACGTACAGAAGCTGCATATGTGTACACTCTAGTACCTTGTCACAGTAACGTCTTCAATATCAAGGTTTTTAGGGAGCAATGAGTTCAACAAGTCGTTCCCCTGAAAAATGTGCCAAAATAAGTAGGCAGGTGGTACTAATTTATTAATAATATAAAATAAATAAATAATACTATTATTCTGAGTGAAATTTTTATGATGGTTTGTTTGTTTTATAAAAATACCAATAATTTAGGACAATAATATTAGCTTAAATATTATTAATTAGGATACGAATACTATTCATAAAAACTGAAATTTAATTAAAATGTTTTTATTTTTATTTTATTATAATTAGGTTTTTTCTACTAGACGTACCTTTTATAACTGACTTAGTTAAATGGCTAACAAAGAATTATATGATGGTAACCGCCACGCTTGCCAATAACAATTTCAATGATACCCAGAACTTTAAATACCGCGCTCCGTAGCACTTCATGCCTCATGCCCAGTAATTTAGCGGGCTACAATGCCCTTCAAACCGGAACAAAATAATGCCTGCGCACTACTGCTTGGCGGCAGAATAACTAGCAAAGCGGCAGTACATATCTATACGGCCTTTCAAATACAAGAGACCTACCTAAATTCTAAGAAAGTTTCAAACAAAGCAAACGTTTAAGAAGTGAGTGCGACATGGACCTAAAATGTAGGTATACTTATTTTGATGTTGAATGTACCTCCCGTACGTATTACGTGTGGAAATATCGTAGGGATTCGACTTATTAATAACACCCTGTGAATAGAAATAGTCGGCATCATTATTGAACCCTGTGTATATTGGCCAGCCCTTTAACGTTCAGACTGAGATGTCTTGATATTTGACGCGCTTTAGCAAGATTTTACCTTTATCCAAAGCTTTCATGAGATATTTAAAAAAAGAGACATTCCCGCAGAGTTGTTTGGTGCTATCTTCTCTAGTAGGTATATTTTCGAAGCACTGCACTGATAGAGTCAGTTATCGCATTCATTTTCTGGGCCCGGACCTCAATTAAGTATGGGAAAGAAATGGGTAAACATGCTTACCTACTTTTTCGAAGTCGTTTATAAGTCTTTGTCATGGTACCATGACAGTTACATTTGTATAATGAATACAGTATTTTTCGATGTTTTGTAATCATCATATGTATAAAATTCTCGTGTCACAATGTTAGTTACCTTACTCCTCCGAAACGGCTTTACTGATTTTTACCAAATTTTATAAGCTTATTCAGTAGGTCTGAGAATCGGCTACTATCTATTTTTCATACCCCTAAGTGATAAGGGTTATTCACCCTTAACATTTTTTTTAATTTATATGGCAAAACAACGTTTGCCGGGTATCTAATAAAAGTTTGACAAAAATAATTGGTAGCTGGACTAAATAAACAGTGAAGTTACGGCAATAGATATGGCCCCACGTTGGGCGCCATTTCCTTATCTTTTTAAAATATATTATTAGCAAATATAAATATAACTATTTGTTAATAATAAATTGTCTTTTATGAAACTAAAACTCCATAATATGCAATTGAATTTAACATTTTTTTATTTCGTGAAACACGTGTCTAATATTTCAAAAAGGTAATAATATAAAAAAAAACCATTCAAAGTTAAAATATATTTATTGAATAGGCACAAAAATGCAATTTTAGACGTCATACACACATAATACAAATTAATTAAAATACGTTAAAAATTTAAACATAAAATATCATAATTTACAAAAAAAAAAGGTATGTATGTCTACCCATTTCTTTCTCATACTCAAATCGAAGTCAGGGCCCATAAAAGAAATTCAAATGTATGTAGATATACCTATAAATCGTCCTTTAAGCAGGCCTAGCGCACTCCGCACTGTAGGTACGAAGCTACAAGTACATAGCCGGACACCGACGGCGGGTCGCACGTCGTTACACGTGCCGCGTCAGAACAGATAAGAGCTATGCGATAGAAAGAGAGGTGCTCTGTAGGTTAATATGACTGGCAGGTATGCAGCGCTACGCGAGCTGAATTGAATTTTATTGCGTCATAGCAAGAGTCGCTATTTGCTTAAATATCTTTGCGGAGTGATGCTTCTGTCCATTAGTATTCTGTGGTTTAAGTTTTCGTCTAAGCACTGACCAAACTTAATGCAAAATTGACCTGTCGTTAGTACTTAGTTTTTGTTAAGTGTATGAGTTATGGTATGAGCACCATCTTTAAGAAAATTATAAGTAGACATAGCGATAGTCAACTCTTAGTGTTAGTGTCCCCAAGTCCCCAATGCGATTGGGCGGACCAGTGATGGATGGCGTCATCGCTCTTCCATCGCCTGCCCGCATTGTACGCACTGCGTTGAAAGCTATTTATACTTAAGAACCTTTTTTACAATTTTATTAAAGGGATTGGCTTCTTAAAGGTGATACCAGATAATGAAATTGCTTTTCATTTTTCTTTAAAAATATTTTATACCTTTACTATTAATTTGATCTATATTATTATGAAAATGGTTTTCATCTAACAAAATTGTAAAAAACCCACAAAAAAGATACTCAATTTCTTTTACATATTTTTTACAATTTATTCTAATTTTTTTAAATAAAATATTTATCACGAATTTAGGTAGGTATGTACCTGCTTATACTATTTAATCGTTTATATTGTTTTGTTGCTTTTGAATAACAAAACTATGTTAATTATACGTATTATAAAACCTTTCCTAGTTAAGTAACGTCACATTACTTTCCTTTTACACAAGCCCTTGAAGATTATTCACAAGTTATAGGTGTTTAGCGTTTATAACTCAACACATCGAAGGCATTCTAAGAAGGACCCTGAACGATGTTTACTGTTTACCATTTCAACCCCACTTGCCAAACACTTGACAACAAACCTAGCACAGATTCGCGCAAAACAATCTTAATTTCACGTTACATCTCCTGGTATAAATATAATACCACCCCCGGTTATGGACCCGAGCCTATATAAGCGTGTTTTAAAGGCAGTAAGGACGTGACAGTATCTATGTAGTGACATGTGGAGAGTGGAATGAAACAAATACTAGTACGTGTGTAGGTATAGCCTTATATTACTACCTGTGGTAGGTCTCTTGTATGCGGGAGACCGTCTGGGTAGGTAGCACCGCTTTGCACGTTATTTTTGCCGCTAAGCAGTAGTGCGCAAGCATTACTATGCTCCGGATTAAAGGGCATTGTAGCTAGTCAAACTACTGGGCATATGAGACTTGATATAAAAAAACCTAAATAAGAATAAAACAGTGTCAAATTAGTTTATTATGTTCCACTAGAAGGAAAACGATCCGCGTCATCGGACATCGTCAAGTTTCAGGGGCTTTCACGGAAACGTCACAAAATATTATGAAAAGGCAGAAAATGAATAGACAGTGGCATATTTTGAAAATATTTTGCCTTTTTCTTAGATCTGTAGTGTTGTTTTCGAATACCTACGAGATTTTGTGCTAGGCCAAAAGGCTTAGAATCTTTACTTACCTTTATTGTTACTATCGTATATGACAGAAAGTTGATGATTGATTGATTGATAACACTTTATTGTACACCGATAACAATACAAATAAAAATAGAACTTAAAAATTTCAATAGTACAATGGGCAATCTTATCACTTATAAGCGATCTCTTTTTTTATGTAATTGAATGACGAGACGAGCTGGTCGTTTGCCTGATGGTAAGCAATACGCCAGCCCATAACAATAACAGCACCACCAGAACTTGGTTTTGCAAAACTCTGCGCAGCGCTGCACTGCCCTCGTCACCCTGAGATAATTAGCTCTTGAGTCTCATAATGCCCAGCAATCGCTGGCTACAATGCCATTCAAGCCGGAAAACAGTAATGCTTGCTTCCAGACTCTTTGATGATGTTGAGCTACGACAACACGTTTACGCAAATTCACGAATTCTGTGTAAACACATGTACCTACTTGTGTGCGTGAGGCAAGCTACATATACCGCTGTCATACACCACGACCCTTACTGGTCCACATTACGACAGGCGCGCGGATAAAAGCGGCATTAAGCGGATATTGCCATGGCTCGGCAATCACTGATTTCCGCTTTCCGCTACCAATAATTCGCAGCGTATCGGTTCGTCCGCCATTTCTGTTTGTTTTGGTGTTTGTATGGCTAGGAATGGTGTTAGACTGACAGTAACCGTGATGGAGTCTTCTATCAAGGCATAATTATTATAGCTTAGGTATACATGATGCGTAATGTTTTATTACATCCGATTGTGGTTTTCGAATTGTTTTGTCTTAGCTTTTTTATCTTTTTTATCATATTCAATTCTACGCATTATTTACAAAATGAATTAAACTGGACCACCTATTAAGCTATTGCATAGCTTCTATCGCGGGCCTTGAGCGTGGAGACCGAATCCAGAAATTCCGTAACGAAAATAACCTAACACCCCCCACTCCGAATGCTATGCAATAGCTTTACCGCGGCAGTCTCCGAGTGCCACACGTCTTTTTTTTATTGTTGTGTTCCTTCGTCTATGTAATCATTCGTAAGTCATAAGACTTACAAACAAAAACTTACTTGTAAATAATTACAATATACTTATTTGTGGTAACTTATAATTACCAAGTATTATAAAGTAGACAATACATAATATATCAGGTAGTAGATAATGCAATATATAAAAAATAATAGATAAAAAAAATGAAATAACTCTTTATTGAAACACACACATAAAATTATAAATAATAAAAACAACGTAACAAAAGTGTAACAATTGGCGGTCTTATCGCTTAAAGCGATCTCTTCTAGACATCCGTGCAGGGAGAGGAATTACGAAAAAATAATGGACGGTGGTTTTCAATATCTCAATACACTTACATAAACCAAGTACATAAAATACACACTAATAAAATAGTAAATAATCTTAATACATACAATACAATTAAAATATAATAAACAACATACACACTTAACATAACATAGATATTACATAATATTCAAAAAGTTCAAAAAAGGTGTTAGGTACTTGTATGTAGTGTGTGGCTCAAGTATGCGGGCAACTCAGTAAATTTTACCAACTCTAAAGTCTGTCATAATTATATAGCGTTAAACGTTTGTTAATATAAAGTTTAATTATGACTTAATATTTTATGACAACCCGTCAAATGATCAATAAGTGTAAGATTAGGCAATTTCCGGGAGGTAATGGAGTTTCCGGGTGTAATTTGGTAATTTAAAATGTCACTGGAGTTGCTTTGATGCAAATGATGTTAAATTAATGTAGGCTACAAACGTTAATTAGTGACAAATTTTAAGACAGTATTCATGGTTATTTTTTATAATTATTAGCTGCGTGCCGCGACTTCACTCGCAGTTAAAACATAAAAGTCAAAAGCCATAATTATAATTAAATAGGACCAAAAAATTCATTTTTTAACGTCATATACACATAATAAATCAATGAAAAATACATTGAAAATGGTAACTTAAGATATCATAGCTTTGAAAGAAAAGGTAAGCATGTCTATTTTCTACCCAAATCGTTCTCATAAAAATTGGAGGGAGGTTTTTGCCCAGCAGTGGGACACTATCGGCTTAATTAATAAATAAATAAAATTAATCTCATCAGCCGGGTCCACACCTGCCGATCCACGACCGCTCCAACTCGCGCGGCAGGATCATCCAAACGCGCAGTTTGTGTGGACGTGACTCGACCGATACAAACGACAAAAGCGGCGTTACGTTGTAACTAGTAAGTAATCTGTGACGACAAACCAAACGAAACATTGAACACAGACGACAAGTGGGCTAGCCTATCGATTTTTTACAGGCTACATTTCGGTGAGTGTGCACAAAACCTGCTACAGCTGATTCTTTCATTCCCATTCCATCTTAGAACCACCAGGCGAGGAGAGTCACTCCACCCTTACTTTGTGCACATACCACCAGTCTGCACAAAGCGCTTCCTTCAAATCTTTTTTTCTTTCCAATTGCAACCTGGGTGTAAATGGTAGGGATGTTACGGAGGTGGTTTTATCGGCACCGAAGTCGGAGTCGGAGGTTTTAAATTTGGTTTATCGGAGTCGAAACCGGAATTGGAGTCGGAGTCGGAGGCGGAGTCGGAGGTGGTGGCAGAAGAGAGATGTATTAAAAAGGACAGGCCTAATAAAATAATATAGTACAAAAATTGTTCAGTCAGTCTCTATAATTTTATTAAAAAAATAAAAAAGCCTACATCATAGGTGTATGTAAATAAAAATAATCATGTTTTCAATTACAGTTAGCAAATTAAATCAAATTAATTGACTCTATAAGTAGCAAATTATATTTAATGAACAAAAGCTACGCAGCTTTTTCTGTCTGCTGTTTCTGTGTGTGTTTTCCGTCCAATCTATCTTTAACGGGTCATAGATTAAGCCAGCACCACTAAAAAGTGGTTTGCTTGCTACCTGGTGAACACGACAAATATTAGCGGGCAATTGATTTTAGGGAATGGAAATCGCCGCACATAACAAAACAGTCGTCCATCAAGATTGCGTAACAACAAGTGAAAGAGTAATCGACGACAGAAAGTACGTGGGGGGATTCTCCACGCGACATGCATAAACCTGTTCGTACACGTTGACCTCGACTGCCGCGCTCCACCACCGTTACTAGATATGCTTCGACCTCCGATTAAAACCTCCGATTTAAAAGTTTCAGAGCCGAAGTTGGAACCGGAGGTGTAATATCAATCGGAAGTTCCGATTAATCGGAGTCGGAGTCGAAGCTTACGGAGCTTCGACTCCGACATCCTTAGTGAACAGTCACCTCATGGGCAAACATGCTCCAACTTAGACAGCAACTACGCTTACCTACCATCAGGTGAGTTGTTATCAAACCTAAGCCCTTTTCTTTACTAAAAAAGAGCAAATATTAAATCGTGGAACGGATCGTGGATTGTGGAGCATGGCCGGTGTGGACCCAGATATCGTCACAACAATCTCAGTAATTAACACAATCGGTTTCTAACATAAGATTTCTATAACTGCGAGCGTTAAGCAATTACCCATTCATGTTATCTAAGTAGTAACATGGTCATTTGATCCGTATAGAGAGCTTAGTCAAATCGATTAACTTAGATGTTGTAAGTCTTCAATTGTTTTGCTTAGTTTAAGTTGGAAACTTGGAGCTAGTTACGTCGACCGAGGCGAACTATGTCACAATAACTAGTTTAAAATTTCATTTTCTCGAATACCTTGTTATTCAAATTATGATTGCGACAGGGTTCAATTATGTTATTGATTCTAACTCTGCCTTTATACATTGGTTATCACGAATTCATACACAAATATGTGAATGTGAATGTGGAAGGTTGCGGTTCGCTACGGAACAAATGTTTGTGCAGTTGTGCCAAGTGCGAGTCGGACTCGCGCACGAAGGGTTCCGTACCATTATCTATAAAAACCGCAAAAAAATCATGTCTGTTGTATGGGAGCCTCCTAAAGTATTTATTTTATTCTGTCTTTTAGTATTTGTTGTTATAGCGGCAACAAAAATACATCATCTGTGAAAGTTTCAACTGTCTAACTATCACGGTTCATGAGATTCAGCCTGGTGACAGATGGATAGACAGACAAACAGACAGACAGACGGACGGACAGCGGAGTCTTAGTAATAGCAAAGAAAACTAAATATTACTACGTAAAGAAGCGACACTCCCACCCCCCCGCTAATTTGTCGTCACCCGCAACAAACCGATGAAAAAATGGGCTATGCCGTGCTTGCGTCACTCGGTTGTCACCGCTGCGAATGACTAATGAGTGAGATTCAAATGTTTATTTTAAATGTGCGATCAATTATGTTATTTGAGATTGTTATGACCTTTTTGGATGACGACGACGACCTGCTTTACAGAGGTAGAGCAAGCCGGCTGACTATTTGACTTTGACATATAGACGAAACATATTGAGAAAAAGACGGAGAACGGATGAAGACGGTGGAGCTGACTAGGACCTGACCTGACTGACAGAGGTCTGCCTATCTCTTTTAAAATGGTTCGTTATTGTCCTGTGTATGGATGCAAAGAAACCACTTGCACAAATGAGAATCGAAGATTTTTTTGGTTTTTCGCGTCTCCCAGCCAAGCGATAGTGGGTGTGAAAGAAAAACACTTAGGTTGCTTACGTATAGCGTATCCCTATAATAATTACGCACACACACACAACGTGTGCGGGCAGGCCGGTGCGGCAGTAGTAGTACTAGACAGTTAGCTCGGCGAATTCGTATGGAGTGTCGGGGGTCTGGCAATAGGGTGCCGTTTTGCCCATTATGTACGGAACCCTAAAAAGCACAAGCATTTTTTTCGTGTCTGCGTGGGTGTTGTGGGACCATGGTCGTGTTTCTTGGTTCTTTCGATACTGGGAAGCTAATTTGTATTTTATAACTTTAAACAAAAGCTTTCCATCCTATAAATCTATATCTAAGTAGTTAATTCGTATATTCTTAGGTAGCTCACAGGTTAGGTAAAATTTTTCTAATACTTGAATGAATAATTATGGTGATGTAGGTATTGGTACAGACCTCTTACTCGTTAAGTAATCAATGTAAATTGTGTGCTAATATAGGCTGAAACACCTTTAATAACTAATTAAAATAGCAGTGAATAATAAGTGTTGTTGTATATCATTTTTCACTTGTTATTTGTACAGTTACAGATAGAAGCTTCATACTTCAGTGTCTAACTTATTTTCTAACTTATTTGTTACTTTCTTTATTTCTATTTTTTCTATCTGTTCTTATTTACTACTAACTTCCTGTTTAAAATTTCCCTTTTTTATCTGTAAGACTGTGCTTCACATAGTAAAGTAAGCTTAGTTCAAACTAAATTGGTTACAGTGTTATTCACTTGAATTATTTACATCTTTCAGTTTGTACTACATCCTTTACAATGATGACTAGAAGAGCATGCAACCTGGAGTCCAAGCTGAAGGCGGCCCTATTAGAACTAAAAGAAAGCAACAGGCTTCGTGACCAACTTCTACAAGAACGTGAAGACAGCGAGGCTGAGATAGAACAGATTAACTGTAAAAACTCCTCCCTGAAAAATGAACTTGCTGAGCACGACATATTACTTGAGGACATGCGAGATCAACGTGATCAGCTTCAACATGCTTTAAACTCCACCTACCAGGACCATCACATCTATGAGGAAGCGCTCCAGCAAATAAAGGATCAGGACCAAGAGTTGCTCTTAGCTAAAACCAAAATAGAAGAACTAGAGAGTATCATAAAGAGTAATGATTCTGTAAATACTTTAAACTTATATAATGAGCTTGTTACAAGTATGACTGCTGATATTCCCATCATTGACCTTACTACACCTAACTCCAAACATAAGGTTATGCCTATAAGAGGTTCCAACAAAATTAAAAAATACATTAAACTAAGTAAGCTCATTAAAAAGACTCAGAAAACATTAAAGTCACAAAAAAAGTTTCTGCAGTCAAATAAACTTAGGCAGGAAAAAATAGATCTACATATTGAGCTAAAGTCATGTTATAACTTGTTGGGAAGAAACTCCAGAGAGTTAGATTATTTAAATGCTAAAACTCACAGCCTCCAGAGGTCACTTAGAGGGGTTAGTTGGAAATATGAACAATCAAAAAAGGAAATTAATGAGCATGTGGCAGCAATGTCCAGCCTGCTTCAAGTTAGCACCACTAATTCAAAGAGTTCTGAACTGTTAGATAGCCCCATCAAATGTTTTAACGGCTTCATAAATGCTCAACCATCACCTGTACTAAGTCAGTCTGCTTTAATATCTTCTGAACTGAATTCCAGCTGTACTAACGTTGCAGGCACTGTGAGCACAGAACAGAATTTGGGAGTCCCACTAGCCGATAAACAAAATCAATTACCTGCCGCTACTGGTTCATTGACTCATAAAACTGTATTATATACAGATGAAATAGGAGTTGGTCTGGGATACCTACTCAAAAACTGTATTAAGCAGGATGTTATAAACAACTGTTTTCCAAAGGCCCCAATCAATACAATTATACAAAAAATTGAATGTGACCAATTCAACCAAGGCACAACGCTTATCGTACAGTTAGGTAATAGTTTGTCTGTAAATAGGCGTGATGTAGTAAGGTTAATTGATGTCTTGACACGTAAGCTAGATTCAGGCTTAGGAAAGCTAATCTTATGTGCGTTACCATACTCACACACAGTAAAGACAGACAAAAATAATGATATTTTTAAATATAACATGAGTTTATATAATCTGACATGTCGTCATAGTGACATATTGTATTTTGACACTAATAAGTTTATTAGTAAATTTATATTGACTCAGGATACATTGTACCTGTCGAAAAATGACAAATTAAAGATTGCTAAATTGTTAGCATATAATATAATTGGTCCCGTTTTATGTTGTACAACGGATCATTGTGATGATACTGTAGTTTGCAATATTCCTGCAGTCATCAGCAATCAGAGCAGCAATAAAAATTGCATATCAGCCAATTTAAACTGACGGCTAAGACAATGGGCAGACCTTGTAACTTAAATCTTGTCCATCAGAATATACAAGGCCTTTCCAGCAAAGCGTTAGAAATAGAGTTATTTTTAGGATGTATGAAAGTAGACATAATGTGTATAACTGAACATTGGTTCAAATTTAATACTTTAATGCCTCATATTGTAAATTATCAAATTGCAAGTTCGTTCAACAGGCAAAAAGCTATTCATGGTGGTTCATTAATATATGTTATTAATAATTGCAAATTTAAAGAAAGGAAGGACATTGTGTCTTTGTCTGTTGAACGTTCTATAGAGCTGTCATGTGTGGAGCTTGAACAGCATATTATTGTTTGTGTATACAGACCTCCATCTGGTGATTTTAAGGTTTTTGAGTCTGTAATGGAGGAAGTATTAAGGAAAACTTTTAATAGTAATAAATACCTTGTGGTTTGTGGTGACTTTAATGTCAATATACTCGAACACAATCCTTTATGCGACAAATTGCTAAATCTATTTTTGTGCTTTGACTTAAAAAACCTTTTCAATCAGCCCACGAGAATCACAAGCTCATCTGCAACATGCTTAGATAATATATTCTGTAATTGTGAATCACAAGGTATGGCAATAATAGACAACCTTAGCTCAGATCATCTTGGACAGAGTGTTATTTTCCCTTGTAAGAGAAGTAATATATGTCATGAATTCAGCTACAGGCCTATCACCACCAATCGCCTGGAACAGTTTTCACATAACGTAGACCACCAACTGGCACTTCTACCGTATAATGAAAATCCCAATGAGCTTTGCCAAACTTTGTTCGATTTGCTAGAGGTAGAGTACAAAAATATATTTAAGGAAAAAATATGTAGAGGGGGCGTCAGGCCGAAGTTTGATGACTGGGCTACGCCGGGTATTTACAAGAGTAGAAGCAAATTATATTATTTATACTCTCAAAAAAATATTAATGCAAGTAATGTAACTTTTTTGGAATATTTAAAAAAATATTCAAAAATGTTTAAAACAGTTTGTCATATTGCAAAATCGCTCCACTTGAGTAGGAAAATTAAACAAGCTGATGACAAGATTAAAGCAACTTGGAAAATAATTAACACCGAAACCGGCAAGATCAAACCTCGGGACCGGAGCTTTATCTTAAATGTAAATAATAAATTAATATCTAACGATAGCCAAGTTGCTGACGCTTTTGAAAATTTCTTCTCTAATATACCAATCACAACCACACAGCCCCTAAATTCATCTTCGACTGAAGCTTCATCTTTATTGTCTAATAACGTCAATGAGTGTGATGTAGTATTTGCATTCAGGCACGTTAATGTCCATATGATCGAGAGGACATTCAAGTTGCTTAATATAAAAAATACCGAGGATCTTTGGGGAATATCAACCAAAATTTTAATCAACATTATAAAATTGATTGCTCCCTTACTAGTTATGATATTCAACCGGTGCATAGATGAAGGAGTCTTTCCTGACATAATGAAGTATAGCAAATTGATTCCATTATTTAAGTCAGGAGATAAGAGTGATCCGACTAATTATAGACCTATTTCTATACTACCAGCACTAAGCAAAATTTTTGAAAAATTAATATTAAGCCAACTGTTGTCACATTTCAATCTAAATGGATTATTTCACGATCAACAGTATGGCTTTACTAAAGGTCGCTCCACTACGGACGCAGGAATAGGACTTTTAAAGCACATTTTTGATGCTTGGGAGAGGTCACAGGATGCTATTGCAGTTTTCTGTGACCTGTCTAAAGCATTTGACTGCGTTAATCATGACACACTAATTTGTAAATTAAAATATTATGGAATTCACGGAAAAGCTCTTGATCTTGTCTTCTCGTATCTTAGCAATAGGATCCAAAAAGTTGATGTTAACGGGTCTAGGTCATCCGGAGCTCTCACAAAAATGGGAGTCCCTCAGGGCTCAATACTAGGACCATTTCTATTCCTAGTCTATATTAACGACCTACCCTTTTTTGTGAAGGACTTATGCGATATTGTTTTGTTCGCAGATGACACATCTCTAATATTTAAGATAGACAGAACCAATAATAACCTTGACGATGTGAACAAAGCCATCTCGCTAGTTCTACATTGGTTCACAACAAATAATCTACTATTAAATGCAAAAAAAACGAAATGTATAAAATTTTCTCTGCCCAACGTTAGGGGAGTTTCTGCTCCTTCAAATATCTTAGTAAACGATAACCCTCTAGACCTTGTTGACTCAACAACATTCCTGGGCATTAACTTAGATTCTAAATTACAGTGGGGTCCACATATAACATCACTAGCTGGGAGATTGAGCTCAGCAGCCTATGCAGTACGTAAAATCAGACAGTTCACTGACGAAGCCACTGCAAGATTAGTATATTTCAGTTACTTCCATAGTATCATGTCTTACGGAATTTTACTATGGGGTAAAGCCGCAGAAATTCAATCCATATTTGTATTACAAAAAAGAGCAATTCGTTCCATTTACAACATGAAAGCTCGTGACTCGCTTAGGGAACGGTTTAAAGAGATCAACATTCTTACAGTGGCTTGCCAATACATTTATGAAAATTTAATGCACGCTCGCAAACACCTTAGCACCTTTAACAAAAACAGCGACTTGCATAATTTTAACACGAGACATAAGAATAAATTGTATGTACCTAGATTCAGGTTGCAGAGAGTTAATGGTTCGTTTATGGGGAACTGTATACGCTTTTATAATAAACTACCTGAGGGCATTGACAAATTACCAATGCGTAGATTTAAATCATTTATCAAAATAAACCTTATGAAAAAAGCATACTACTCAATAAATGAATATGTTAATGACAAAAATGCATGGCCTGTATGCCCTAAGCCCCATGATGATGAAGATTAACACATCAGTGTGTGCATGATGTTTATATTTCATTTCTTCTTGGATTGTACAATGCTATGTGAGATGTCTAATGTAGTTAGTCATTCAAATAAAGCTATAAAAATTGTATTTGAGTTGGAAGTGACTAGGTTTTACAGTCATGCTCACTCAAATGTCTTTGCTTGCGGCGGCTCTGTGTGTCGGGTCACTCCCTTCCCTCCAATATGGTTGAGGGGGGTGATGGCTGGTCCACAAGTCATACTCGTGAACGGGTGCTGCTTGCGGGGACTGGTCTGTTCTAGTCACTCCTACTGCTACTGTCATACCTACTTATATTTTATTTACACTTTTCTGTTACTGATACTATGACTATGGGACATCTCACTCGCATTTCTTGTTTTACATTCTGTTAATTCTAATTTATACGTAATTGTGCTGAAAAAAGACATCCCCGCAGAGTTTCTTGGTGCTATCTTCTCTAGCGGGCGTATTTCCGAAGCACTGGTAGAGTCAGTTTTCGCATTTCTTTTCAGCACTCAGACTTCAATTTGAGTATAGGAAAGAAATGGGTAAACATACTTACCTTTTTTTCAAAGTCATGTTAACATAAGTTACAATTTTTGACATTTTTTATTTGTATCATGTGTTTATGACCTTTAAAAGTGCACTTTTGTGCCTATTTAATAAATGATATTTGACTTTGACTTTGACATTGTTTAGCTTGCGCTAATACATACATTCAATATCAAAAAATATCTCTATCTATCTATATCTGTCTACCTTTTACGTGAAGACAACAACTTGGGAATTAATAATTTCCTTATTATCTCCTTCAATAATAAACAGCCATAAATTAGGGTTGAACGCTAAATCTTCCGATTGTTTCTGAGGCATTGTAAGGCAGCCATCGCACGCATTATTGTACGTAATTTACAGGGCAATTAAAGACTTGTGATTTATGCCTTAATTTTTGAATGGCATATTACAGCCGTAGGCACAATACGAAATTGCATGATATTTTGCAAGGTAGAACAAAAAACTGTACAATCCAAATTAAAAACCTGTGCATTTCTTGTTTCTTAGTCACGCGTAAGTGAAATACATGATGGCACAATATTTAGGGTCATCAAGGGTGGCAACCCTGTTAATGTTTCTTATTCGTGGTAGCTCTCTCGTATGCGGGCGGCTTGGGTAAGTACTATAGCTTTAGCAGTTATTCTGCCGCGAAGCAGTAGTGCGCAAGCATTACTGTGTACAGTTCCATTTTTATAATAGTATGGATTCAGAGCGAGTGTGGCCGAAAGGTGACTTTGTGCATGCGCCTTACGATCTAACGCACTCGAGTTCGAATCCCGACTCGGCTCTATCCAACTTTTTTATTCACTTGAGCGCAAGGAAAACGCTGTTTATGACAGTACCACCCAGACCTTTGTTTTGCAGAATCTTACGCGGCACTGCAATGCGCTTGTCACTCTGAGTCGATGTGATGTACTGCCCATTCAAATCAAGAGTGAATAGATACTTTCCTACTAGGTAAGCGTGCTTCATCTTCGACAGCATCGTCACTTCCCATCAACTGAGATCGTGGTCAAGCGTTTGCCTAGTCACATGAAATAAAAAAATCGTACCGAAACTGTGTAATTCGTACCGAAACATAGTAATTTTTGCACACTACTGCTTGCCAAGTGCCAAGTAATTTCGCTTGCTCTGCAAGCTTGTAAATACATTTGTATTTGGCAAGAGAAATTATGAAATTACTGGGCATTATGAGAATCTACAGCTAATTGTCTCAGGATGACGAGCGCGGTGCAGCGCCGCGCAGGTTTTTTTTAAGCCTAATTGATTTATGTTTGGCCACTATCTCGCCTGATGTTTATTAAGCGATGATGTGGCTTAAGATGAACCACAAAGATCTAGAGAGAAACAGCAGTTGAGCGGCTGCTCAGACCCGTCTCCCCGATGGTTCACCGAACAACCGATTTTGCAAACATAGTTTTGGGTAGTGATGTTATTGTTATGGCTGCTGGCTTACCATCAGGCAAACGACCAGCTCGTCTCATCATTCAGTTACATAAAAAAAGAGAACATTCGGCCAAAATACCTTGCGAACCAGTGCGAAACAAATAAAGACATATCTGGGTCAGTCGTAGTCAGTTGGCGACAACTCGCGACTGGTCGCGCGACCGCACAGCTGATGGCGCACCTGCCCCAGGTGCGACAAGTGCATGCGGGTAAGCTGGGGAAGTGGGGCATAGGTGAAATAACAAATTTAAAATTACGAAATATGATTACCGTCGTCCTGTTTACAATAAAAAATAATCCTACTATCCTACTAATATTATAAACACGAAAATTTGTAAGAATGTATGGATGTTACTGGTGGTAGGTTTCTCGTATACGAGAGGCCGTCTGGGTGGGTACCACCGCTTTGTCAATTATTCAGCCGCCAAGCAGTAGTGCGGAAGCATTACTGTGTTCCGGTTTGAAAGGCAATGTAGCCAGCGAAATTACTGGGCATTATGAGACTCAACAGCTAATTGTCTCAGGGTGACGAGCGCAGTACAGCGCCGCGCAGGATTTTGTAAAACAAAGTTCTGGGTGGCGCTGTTATTGTTATGGGCTGGCGTATTGCTTACCATCAGGCAAACGAACAGCTCGTCTCGTCATCTAGTTACATAAAAAAAATAATGTATGTTTGTGACCCTTTCACGAAAAAGACTACCGAACCGGTTATGATGAAATTTGGTACGTAGGTACTTTAGGACTTGGAATAGCACATAGGCTACTTTTTATTCCGGGAAACCGTGGGTGAAACCGCGGGGCGCAGCTAGTAAGAAATAATAAAACAAGAAGAGGCTATAAAAAAATACTTATTATATTACTAATAATATAACGAAACAATATTTTTCATTGAATTTTTTGTGCATGATATTTGAGGTACTGTGGGGCATTTTTATTTCCTCAAAGCAACGTTTACCTAAGCAATCTAAATCTATCACTGGCGACCAATTTTTCTTTTTAGTGTCCATTCAACGGCTACCCAGTCGATTATACATAAAAATAACTCTAAAAAATAAAAAAAATACTCTTTCTATGCACCGAATTAAAAAAACTACAAAAAAGAAATAATATCATTAACAAATAGGTATCACTAGGTATGACTGACATTCAATTCAGTGAGTTTTTGTGTCAAACGTTACCTCCATAGCAAAATTTGCATAATAATGAATTCATACGAAATCATGTCAAGAATTATCTTTGTTCAAACATAAAGTATGATATGAATAGAACGCTATTCAACCTTTTCAAAACAACCAGGTGACAATACTCAACTGACCCCAATCTCCCCTACAAACATCGTAAGCGCCTGCGCAGGACCAATGGCGTGCGGTTCGAATTTTAAAATTCCCATTCGGGTATCAGCTGACTGCATTCGGATGATTCAAAAATGGAATTTTATTTGTGAATGGATCCCGTAACGGTTAACACACGTGCGAAAACAGCTGTTTTGATACCAGCTGATTTTCGTAGTAGTATGACGTGTTTTCTATGCATTATACATTGTAACCCTGATGTCCATTGATGAATTAGCGTAATATAAGTATAATTTGGTGTGAGGGGTTCTCCTATACGTGTAACTTCATTATGGTAGAATTAGCGGAGTACTCGCGGTAGGTCTTTCGTACACGGGAGGCCGTCTGGGTAGGTACCACAGCTTTGCCAGTTATTCAAACGCCAAGCAGTAATGCGCAAGCATTATTGTGTTCTGGTTTGAAGGGCATTGCAGCCAGCAAAATAACTTGCCATATGAGACTTAATATCGTATACATGTCTTGGAGGATGAGCGCAATGCAATGCTACGTACTTTTTATGGTATTAAAAGTTTTGAGTGGCACTACAATAAAATTGTTATGGGCAGGCGTGGCGCTTACCATCAGGCGAACGACTTGCTCGTCTCATCACTAAGTTGCATATAAAAATATAACAAATAATGGTCCATAGGTACTAATTTACTAGAAATAGTTACAACAAAACAATACAATACAATAATGCTTTATTGTACATCAAACAAGAAATTAACAAGGTACCTATATGAAAGACTCTTATAAACTATACTACAACGTCTACGTCAGGTTTCATTTTTATTTAAAAACTTTAAAAAATTAGGACGTCGAAATTAATAACGCATTGTTTCATTTGAATGCAATACTATATAATATATACTATATACTATATAATATACTATATATTTATGAGTTGGGTCCTCGTGAATCATTAAGAGAAGTCTTTAAACAAATTGATGTATTAACTTTACCTTCCCTGTATATTTATGAAAATATAATGTATGTTCGTAAAAATCTGCACAAATTCAAGGTGAATAGTGACCGCCACAACATAAACACTAGAAATAAGGATAGAATTGCAGTACCTAGGTTTAGACTGATTAAACGAATAAGTCCTTCATGGGCAATTGTGTACGTTTTTACAATGAAATTCCAAAATGTATAACGGAGCTCACAGAAAGTAGATTCAAATTGAGTGTGAAATATATTATAATGAAAAAAGCATACTATGCAGTTAGTAATTACATAGAAGACAATGCAGAAGAAAGAAGATGCATGGAACATTTCGCTTCTGCCAAGTAGCCAACTGGCACATAAGAAAAATAATATTGTCAAAAACAAACATAAAATATTTTAAAAAAAGTTCTAAAAATATTGCCCCTCAGTTTCTTGCCGTATCTTGTATCTGAGTAGTGGTTCTTTTTCCGATACGGTGGTAGAGTCATTGTAATAATTGACGGTCATAAGTGCGTCTGTGACGACAAAATTGAAATAAAGAACTTTTGATTGATTGATTGATTGATATACTATATATACTATATAATACTATTTGGAAATAAGGCTCTATTCCCAGATGAGTTTGAAAAACCATTAAGCGAACTCTACTATTGTGAACACATCGAAATATATCCTGCTAATCCTATCCTAGCTACTAATATTACAAACATGAAAGTTTGTGAGCATGGATGGATGTTTGTTATTCAAACACTGTCACTGTTTTACTGGTGGTAGGTTTCTCGTATGCGAGAGGCCTTCTGGGTGGGTACCACCGCTTTGCCAGTTATTCAGCCGCCAAGCAGTAGTGCGCGAGCATTACTGTGTTCCGGTTTGGAAGGCATTGTAGCCAGCGAAATTACTTGGCATTATGAGACTCAAGAGCTAATTGTCTCAGGGTGACGAGGGCAGTGCAGCGCCGCGCAGGATTTTGCAAAACAAAGTTCTGGGTAGTGCTGTTATTGTTATGGGCTGGCGTATTGCTTACCATCAGGCAAACTACCAGCTCGTCTCGCAAAAAAAGAGCAATTAAGCTTTTAATGCACTCCCAAAGAATATCAAAGAGTTCAATATTAAATCGTTTGAAAGGTAATTGTTGTATTGGTTACACAATAAAAATTATTACTCCGTAGATGAGTTCTTAAATAGAATGTAACTATGAAATTAACTATACTTATGATTGTTCTGTTATATTGAATGAAATGAAGATTTCGGAAACCGGCATGTCCAAGAACTTGTCATAAAAATTCAAAGACTTGTGACACCACCAACTCGCACTAGGCCAGCGTGGTGGATTATGGCTCATACTCTCTCTACGAGGGAAGGCCTGAGTCCCAGCAGTGGGGTCGTATTTCTTTGGTAATGGGCTGATGATGATGACATTAAGATTATAATAATTATTTTGACTCGTTGACTTATAAATAGGTAATTAAATTGTTATTTGTCATATTAAACCTGCAATCTGTTAACAATAAATATTTCATTTCATTCCAATCAAAAGTACGCAACGGTTTTTGCTATAACTTGGTACGTAGGTACCTAATGTAGGTCATAAAAGAATACAGGATATTTTTTATCCAGAAAAACCCAAACTGTTTATAATTTGGTTCATAAACTAATTAATAAGCTGGTTAATATACTTGTTTGTTATAATTCGGTTACGATTCTAATGCAATTTTATTGACGCAATTTTGTGAATCGCGTTTTTTATTGCATATAATTTGTTCTTAAGTGGTCATTGCACGGCCAGTTTCAATAATAAATGCTCAACGACAAAATGTTTTATAATTTTTATATAATATCATAGTTATAATATAACTATAACATAACTATCGTAATTTCGTAAATTGCTTTCTCTAACAAATGCCGTTAGCATAAAAGACCGTAAAATATATATTATCAAAATATATATTTTAAATCGTTGGGTTAGGAGCTAACACCATCGCAAATTGCCCTATCTTACATCTATACGTAGCAAAGTATAGTATTGGGTCGCTGTAAGCGACTCAGATATTGCTGAATTTCTGGGTTAGTGTAACTAACGCGTTAGTAAGTCCGTACAATGAAAACCATAAAATATTATAATTTTTATGATTTTACCACAATTGAAATTATATGAAAAACTGTTGGTAATTAATACCTTGCAGAAAAGAAAAAGTAAAAGAAAAGTAAAGAACATCGTAATCAGGTTATATTTGTTCACATTTATACATGTTGCCTGGCCTCGCTCTCTAAAAAAACACGCGCTGCTAATTGGTTTATTGTAACCTAAAGTTTCTAATCTTCACAAATAAATGTGAACAATAGAAAAAAAACATGTTATCTCGTAACTGCGACTCAACAGGTTAAGTGTAAGCATATTGTTATAAGAAACCGATACAATATGTTTATTATAAATAAAATAAAATAAAAATTGTTTATTTCAGATAATACACATCCATAGTTATAAATTACAATAAAATATTAAAATTAAAACTTAAAATCAAAAATTATAAATCAAAATCAAAATCACAATTTAAAATCAATAATTAAAAATCAAATTAAAATTATAAATCAAATTAAATTAAAAGGTTTGAAAATAAGTAAAAAATAATTATCATTACACAAATATAGGTAAACCCCGCCGAACTAGACACTTCCAGAGCGGCGAGGTGAACCTATCTGCTACCGTCTTTAGGATGCTATTGGTACTGCCCCGAATTCTGTGGATCAGGGATGCAGTTTTCTTGCGGATGATGGCGTGATAGCCATCAGTGCGAAATTGCGCAAACATCCCTGATGCACTACAGAAACGGGGCAGCCCCAACATCATCCTAAAGATGTTATTGTATTGGACGCGTAGGGTGTCTAGCGACCTCTTGGTGTGACTGACCCACAGACTTCCCGTGTAAAAGCTTTGACAGTACGCTTTAAAAAGCGTCACTTTGACTTCTTTATTACAACGGGAAAATCTGCGGGTCAGCATGTTACCTCTGACCGCCAGAGCCCTACGCTCCCTCTCAATGTCTACATCGTCCCTAAGGTCGTCGGTAATGTAATGCCCCAGATATTTAAATTTCGTAACTCGGTTAATGTTCAAGCCATTTAGGGTAAAGTTGTGTAATATATCGGGGCATTTACCGGCGGCCTTAAAGACCATGTATTCACTTTTCTTAACATTGTATAAGAGGCCATGCGCCCCTACATAGGCCTCACACACTTTTAATAGCTCCCTGAGACCATTATTAATGTTTCACATATTTTTATCAAGCTAGTTATTTTAAAACGTTGCCTGCTCCTAAACTATTGGCAGATGTACTTGCACCGTTTTGCATACCGATATCACTTACGAACCGCGAAAGAAATGCGAAAGCTCCAACTTTTATTCGTACATAAAACTGGGTAATTACTTCTGTCATGACAACTACGCAGCTGTGCGGGCATGTGCTAGGTGTAATGTAGAGATGTGGTGACTCCGGAATGCCCGTCCGTCCATTTTTCACAGTATGAAGGTCGAATATTATAAGAAAGTAACAGATTAAGAAAATAATATAAAAACCACGTTTCAATGCATTGTCATCGAGTTCTGAGCTACCCTGAAAGTTTCAGCCGGATAGCTTAACGGGAAGTGCTCGAAAGAGTTGCAAGATTCCCACCGGAACGACAGACAGACAGACAAAAAAGAAACTGACTTAATAAAACGTGGTAATAAAATGTTTATTTACTTTAAATACATGTCAGAAACCATAATTTTACATATTCTGCTTACCGATCTCAGTTTGAACCAATCGTCGAATCGACTAATCCGAATTTCTATCCCGATCGCCTTCAAAAACATCGCGTTAGCGATCGTGATCGGTATTTAAAGTTGGAATTTTCCAACGTTTGTACTGTGAGTCCGCGTCCCAATTCCAATCCCAATGTTCATCGCTTAAAATATTATATATTGTCTTCCGGTCTCCGGCCAAACATTCCTCGCTACATCTCTACATCGCACGCAATTTGAAAGGAATCGAACCCGCTCCAGTGGTATTCAACGCGTCGGACGGGCAGATGCAATACTTTGAATTGCAATAGGCGCTTTAGATTAACGAATCCTTATGTGGAGTGATTATAGACTATGTGTAAGGCATTAACATCATATTTCCTTTTTTTTTTACGACGCAAGAATTATACAATTTAAAGTTACATTAAATAATCATCAGAAATAATGTTTGAAAGATTTTATACCGAATATCTAATAAAATAAGATATAAGAGCTAGCGTCGCTAAGAGCGAATGTGGCTCAGTGGGAGCACATTTGACTTTCGATCCGACGCACCCGAGGTCGAATCCCGTTGACCCTGCATTATGACTTTTTAAGTTATGTGCGGATTAAACACTCTCTTTAAAAACGGTGAAGAGAACCGGCATTTCCAAGAATTGATCACAAAAATTCTAGGACAACTGACATCCACCAACCCGCACTGGGACAGCGTGGTGAATTATGGCCCATACTCTCTCTATAAGGGAAGACCCTAGTCCCAGCAGCGAGAACATAATGGGTAAACGGAAGAATGATGATGATGATGATGATATAACTATAAAATAAACGGACACGTACAAATCTTGCGTTATAAACTGTTATAGGGCAGAATTTAGATTGGCAATCAATGGGAATCATACTATACCTATCATTAGAACTTATTAGCGCGACTCTATTCGAAGACTACACAATGTTTTTTTTTATGTAACTGAATGACGAGACGAGCTGGTTGTTTGCCTGATGGTAAGCAATACGCCAGCCCATAACAATAACAGCACCACCCAGAACTTTATTTTGCTATATCCTGCGCGGCGCTGCACTGCGCTCGTCACCATGAGACAGTTAGCTGTTGAGTCTGATAATGCCCAGTAATTTCACTGGCTACAATACCCTTCAAACCGGAACATAGTAATGCTTGCGCACTACTGCTTGGTGGCTGAATAACTGACGAAGTGATGGTACCCACCCAGACGGCTCGCATGCGAGAAACTTACCTCAAGTAAATGAAGTATATAATTAGTATATATAAGTAGATATTTTATCTTCTTTTTGCGCCCTTAAGGTACCTACCTAAAGAAATTGCCCTCAAAATGTCAAGTCACATCACACTGGAGCTCAGACGGAAATTACGACTAGCCGTACACTATTGTCAGATACTTCGCAAAAGGGTGAACAACCCGACGGTATTAGGTTCACTTGCGCTATCTGTCCCCAACTATAGTCGCAGTAGGCCCCGTCAGCATCAGTTGTTCCTACGTCCCATATCCCGGACTCACCCACACACGATAGATAGAAAATTTATTTGTTGATTGTATGAGCATCATTGTTACTAGCTTTGAGTACAACTCATCTTAAGCCATTATCGAAGATAGCACTTTGGTTATACTGTTAGCTCACTAACTAAACTGCATTATAATAAATAAATAAATACATTGTCAGTCAGTCAGTGTATCACGGAAACCTTTAATATAAAGTAATAATAAAATAAAGTAATAAAGTATACCTATTTAATAGGTAAACTTTACCTTTAATAATCCTTCACTTGGCATTTGATTTTTAAAAAGGCACTTCCATTTGAAATAGCGTGATGATCCATCAAAAGCTAAAAGCCCTTGTCACAGCGAAAAAGTACCTATCCAATAATATTAGGGCAGTCCAAAATCCAATTTAATCCAACAAACCTAAGAAATTGGATCAAATTCAAACATTTTACTAGCAGAACCTTCTATTGACAGTCTTAAAAATTAAAGGCACTTAATCTCACGATTCAAAAAAACACTCAGTTTTTTTACTCTCAATTACTAAGCGTTAGCACACAATGGGAACAAACGGGAAACGTAGAAACGTAAGGGCGATTGTGTAAAAACCTTTAGAATTAATATCGTTCAAAAAATAAGAGTGGAAAGCAACGGGACTGCGTCAGGAGCGCCCTTGTCGGGAGTGGCAATTCTGCTAAAATAATTTCCGAAACGAATATTACCTGTGGGGCTACTAAACTAGCGATTATAATATTAATTGGCTTTATAACTTCATTATGAATTTACAACATCAAAGGAAGATCCTTGAAAAAAAAACTTGTGTATATCTTAGGATAGGTACATGATAAAGTCGTATAATTTAAGTTAAGAAAATTGGTAAGTTATTTATGTTTCAGATTTCCCGCGACGGGACAAATAATTGTGCACAGAAAAAAAAGCGCAAGCATTTGTTTCGTGTCTCAGTGTTCTGGGATGGTCCTCATAGTTCCTGGTTCCTTAGATACAGGGAATCCCAGTTAGGGGCCAAGATCTATATATGTAATCGTTAGGCGTTATTTATTTATTTATTTATTAACGACGCGTACCTCTTAACTACTTACAAAGCTCAAGAAAAGTTGTTGTGCATCTGAAAACACAAGTGACTTATTTCAATAGGCTCTCCGTAAACTGTAAACTCTCCGTGGTCTATTAGAAATGACCATCTCCACCGGGACGTGAAAGTGGACCTCGTCACTAGTGTGATCTAAAAATTGGCCGAAGCTCCTGAATTTATGAATTTGTACTTATTCTTCTCTTTAGGATAGATTGTAATTCTAATGGCTGATCTTTATTTGAGTCAAGTCATTAGATATTTTTTTTAAATCAGTAAGGCCTAACCATAAACTTTTCAAACCGCCATTTTCATGGCTTCCTTAAAAAGAAATGGTAGGTATTATAATATAATCCACTCGTTTTATGTTCTGCTAATTGCCTGTATCTTATAAGTATTCTCGTAAGTAGCTCAGTCTGAGGGGTTTTGTTAACGAGCGCTGCCATTGTTTTCTATACATATAATAAAATCGTAGAACCCAAAAAATCTGTACATGGAAGATATTCGAAAAAAAATCAAGCAGGGCGACTTAAAATGAGTAACTAAACATATTAAAACAGTTTTTAAATTTTCGTTTGTTTGTTTGTTTGGACTTCTATAACTTAAGAAGCACTAATGGGATTTTGATGATGTTTCCACAAATATGCTTAACTGAACCCTGATTCTAATATAGGCCATCAACATTTTGAAAAATCTACTTATGGGGGGGATTAATGGGGGTTGAAGTTTGTATGGAAAAAAAGTTATTAGATTGTCTTAGAACCTTGAAACTCAGAATTAATTACTTATAATTACAAATTAATAAATACGGGTTCGAGCATTTTTCAAAATTCAGCTTCTTTAAGCGATGACGACAGAAAATAGATAAAATTAGCCTGACTTTGAAACGCTGTGTAGACTACGAAAATGAATGAAATACATAGGTGTAAAATTATAATTACATAAAAAAATATCATGGTAGAAATATAATTTCAGCGTTTTTAGGAAATCTTACGATATACACTGTCCTGCCAATACCAGTAACAAATAATGCTACTATTTACAGCTGCTAATACACGATTTCTGTCAGCGGCGCTTATTCATTTGCTTTCCTCAGAACAGTAGATAGTATTGAATGCCGTACATTCCATGCATCCTGCAGATTAAGGCGCCTCCTGAATGACGACCAAATTTGGGATGAAATTCTAGCGAATGCAGTCGTGATACTTCACGACGTATGCGCCATTTGTTTGCTGGATGTTGGTGTTTTATGGGCTTTCGAGCTTCGTGCAACTGTGGGAGAAGTGTCTACACCATCTTGCCGAAGATATTCCGCCTATATGCTCTGAGGAACTTTGAACAGGACGTGGACGTATCAGACGAGAGGGAGATAAATTGTTGTCTTACTATGCTACAAAATGTTGTCATTGCTATCAGTGGCGATTCATTAGACCGCGTGAATCCCGTAAAAATTGGCGCATCGAGTGCATCTGGGATTCCAGCGCACTTTATTACGTTAACAATTGCAGGTTAAATTATGTTTCTTTAAAATTGGACCACTCCGAAATTGTGTAACTCGGCTAAAGGAAGTGTCGCTACAAAGGAACCTGCTTGAGCGTCAAACTACAAATACGATCCTGCTTGGAGTACTGTAGCCATCTATGGGTTGGGTCAGCCGAATACCAACTGGCAGCTCTGGAATCTTCAGAATGTTGCCCAATTAATTTTATAAATAACAATGTGCTGGTGGAGATGTAACTGACAAGTCTGAAACACGGACGGAAACTTGGGTGTCTGTCTTGGGCGACAGCACTTCGGTAAGAATTGCACTAACCGATCCCTTCTTCTCATTTCCACTTAAAGACTTCTAGGCGAGGAGAGTCGTTTCCCCGTACGTACTTAATGTCCCACCGATCGGAACGAAGCGTTTTGCAGATTCTTTCATCATGCGGACTCCTTAAAGAGTAGCCACCACCAGCTTTTTGTTTCCAAATAGCTACAAAGTCTAGAGTGAATAGACATCTCATGGGCAACCATGCTCCATCTTTGCTTTCCATCAGGCGAGATGTCATCAAACAAGTGCCCATTTACCAATTTAAAAAAATATAAGTAGTTGACGCGAACGAAGTAGGGACATTTATTTATTTGTTTATTTAATAGTTTTGCACAAAAATGGTACAAGGGATGACTTAATGCTATTTAGCATTATCTACCAGTCTTCCAGGTCGTGAAAGAAATATAGTGGGCGTGCAGCTACGTTTCGAGCAAAAGTACGTTGAGAGATACTAAATAAATGACATCAATTTAATATGATAAATTGTATAACAATAGAAAAATATATACAACATCACACTAAATATAATATAACAATATACTTATACATATATACATTTATATAATTATAAAGTGTTAGGATCACATGTACGCTTATAGGTTATAAAAGGAGGAGTGAACTTATCAAAACAGCAGTATTGAAGATAATATTAGTCATTAGGGTAAACTTGCTTAATAAAATGTTCATGGACGAGACGCTTAAAAATGTCTTTACTATTACTTTTTGGATATTATCTGGTAACGCATTCCACAGCCTTACTGCCACGACAGCAAATGAGTTATCCATGAAACAAGTTGAGTGTATAGGAGTGGCGAGATGTAAATTATTTTAGGATCTTAGCTGTCGGTCATGAGTGTCCGCGAGAAGTTGAAATTTTTGTTTCAGGTATTCAGGAGAATTTGGATCTTTTAGTACCGTAAAAAAAATGTTTCCACTGCGGGGTACACATTTCTCTCTACAAAAAAAGACTCTACTTATATTAGCGTTTAACCACAATCCACGTGAACGAAGTCGCGGGCAACAGCTAGTATATAATAAAATAACTCTTTACTGAACACACACAGATGATTATAATAAACTAACAATAAATAGTAATATAGCAGAAGTATAACAATTGGCGGTCTTATTGCTAAAAGCGATCTCTTCCAGACAACCGTATTTTTTTTATGGAACTGTAATGAGACGAGCCAGTCGTTTGCCTGATGGTAACCGCCACGCCTGCCCATAATAATTGTAGTGCCACCCAGATCTTTATACCTATACAATAACAAGTATACGTTATTTATTTATTTATTTATTTATTTATTATATACACAAAACAAACTACAATCAATACAGAGCTATAACTAAATATCATAAAGTTTTGAGTCTAGATTGTAATCCAAAAATATGTGTACACAGAAAAAACAAAGCTGAGACAGTTTTCGGGATTATATAAAAACAAATAGGTAATAATAATACTATTTATGTTATGCAAAATGTGCACATCTGCAAACATGACATTTACAGACATGCACATTCAGCACAGACACTATAAATATAAATAAGTGTTAAATTAAATTTAAATTTATGGAGCATCCAGTCTCGACACAATGGTTGAGTCTGGACTGTCAGGTTATATCAAACAAAGAACCGGCTTCAATGTATCTTCAAAGTCCAAGGTCAAATACTTATAAAATGTAGGTATATGGGACCACTTCGTAGCAATACTGAACCCAAAAAGCTGAACGAAAAAAGAAATTTCCAAATCGGTTCATGAATGACGGAGTTTAGGTAACAAACATAAAAATAAAATAAAAAAATACAATCGAATAGAGAACCTTCTCCTTTTTTTAAATCTCTATTCGTTTTTTTTATGTTTGTTATCTCAGAACTCCGTCATTCATGAACCGATTTGGAAAATTTTGCGTTGAGTTCAGTTTAGCTACGAAGTGGTCCCATATACATTTCATCGATATTTGACCTTGGACTTCAAAGATACATTGAAGTCGGTTTTTTTATTTGATAAAACGTATACTTGATCCTAATTGTCATTAGAACGCGACCAACCAGGGACCATCAGGAAACCTCGCGTGCTTAACCATATTCCGTAACCATAAACCATTATTACCAATAACCATTCGTTTTACCAAATAATTGAGTTGCTGATTAATCAGTGTGCTTTTATAAAACAAGTAGCTGCGCCCCGCGGTTCCACCCGCGGTTTCCCGGGATAAAAGTAGCCTATATGTTATTCTGATGTATAAGCTATATTATTGTAAAGTTTCATCAAAATTCATTCAGTAGTTTTTGCGTGAAAGAGTAACAAACATACATCCATACATTCTTACAAATTTCCACGTTTATAATATTAGTAGGTTTGCTATAGTGAATAATATCAACCATTTTAGTATTAATTTGAGACTGTCCTTTCGCTCAGACCAAAGAACGTTAATATGTTCGCTAAGGGTTTAGTACGTCCACCATAGACACTCTAACTTTAACAACATGAACGGTGGTTTTTAGGAAACAGTTTTTAATTGAACTGAATTACTGATCGCTGATTGTTCGCTGATCTGCGAACAGCTAAGGAATGGAACACCTTACCAGCGTCTCTGTTTCCCGATACTTACAATCTAGATGTCTTCAAGTTCAGAGTGAATCGGTATCTTCTAGGTAAGCATGATGCATCGTCGACCGCGTCATCACTTTCCATCAGGTGAGACAGCGGTCAAATGTTATAAAAAAAACTCATTAAGCATATGAAAATTTTTTTTCATACGTTTATGGTTTTAATTTAATTTTCTTTTGTTGGCCTGGTCAATCCCAGCGTCGGAGTTATAGACGATCCGATGGCTTCCAAAACAATGATAGAAAGTAAAATAGAAAGACAGCCTCTGTGGTATAGTTGGGCAGGTTGGCTCAAATTTCATACACCACTGAGGTTGCGGGTTCGATTTCCGCGGCCAGACAAATTTGTGCATAGAAAAATTCTATGCTCCCTATTTTAAATTTTAGCATCTAGTAACGCCATCTTTCGTAATAACCCTAAACTAAATATGTAAACATCATTGTTATTGTAATAAGTTTATGTAGATATTTTAAATCGATTTGACAAAATTTCATCATTGATAATTTAAAAAAAAATACTGTTCTTTAATTATTTAATACCTATTATTATTGTTCTCCTTAATAGCTAGATTGGAATTTGAGGCACCGAACCCTAATAAAGTTTTGTCAATAAATTGAACTTTTAGAGACAAGTGGCGCCATCTCTGAAGTAACGTTGGAACTAAAATTTACGGTAGGGCTAATTTATTTACGTATACATCCAAGGAAGCGAGTGTGGCTCTGTGGAAGTACGTGCGACTTTCGATCCGACGCACCGAAGTTCGAATCTCGCTGGCCCTACACCACTAATTTTCATAAGTTATGGTAGTATTAACGCTCGCCGCTCGCTCAAAACACGGTGAAGGAAAACATCGTGAGAAAACCGGCATGTTCACAAAAATTCAAGGACATGTGACATTCACTAACCCGCACTGGGCCAGCGTGATGGTTTAGAGAAAGCCCGTGTCCCAGCAGTGGGAACGTGATGGGCTGATGATAATGAATACATCCAAAAGCCACGGCCCATTCACAGAACGTTCGTTGTCGCAAAACGCCTTTTTTGCGCAATGTCTCTTTCGCAAAACGTGCCTTTCGTCAGACCATATTTATAGGTACATAAATTAAGCATTGAAGACTTATTTAAACACTCAAAACGCATTCAAACAGCTATCAATATGACTTTGGCCGTGAGTCCGTGAGTGAAGGTCAGTAGGTCCTAACACTGTTCCGGTCGTATTTTAATTAGAAGTTCCGGTTTGAAGAGGATGTTATTTGATTTCCGGGTAATTGATACTGGTTTTGAAGGGTAAACTTATAAATACCGTGTTAAATAGGGACGCGGAAGAAGTTTTCCGTAACCATGGCAACGGTATATTTTGACCCATACGTGCGATCTATAAGAATATTGTGACATAAAATACATAAATGTTTTATTAATATTATTCTTAACCTGGTGACAATAATCGAAGATATCAATTAAAAATGACAGAAATTTCTATGAAATATATTCATTTTTTCAATATTTATATGTAAGTCATTTATTATTAAAGCAAGACGTAGTCCGGCTTATTCTCACCCAAGCACGTACAACAAGGTCAGCAAACAGTTCAAATTTAACACCCGTTCCAAGTACATCTGTAAAAAATCGCTCAGAGAATGGTTACTCAAACTAACCTATGCCGAGACTGAACATCTAATATCTGCCTAGCGCGCACTCACACGCCTCACTTACACACTCACTCACCCTCACCACACTCACATTTCAACACGCTTAGACTCACCCCCTCACACTCAATCTCTCTCAAATTTTACATTACTAGTTATCATACCTATCCTACATTGCCATTTGTAAATTTTTTCAATCATTTTTATAACAATATTCTAAATTTAATTTGGTAAAATTGCACTCGACCCCCAAGACACAAGCCTCGTGCTTAGTTTGGGGATCGCCGATAAATCTATTTTTTTTAAATAATAAGTTGTATTCTGTTCTATTTGTAATAAAAATTGTAAATTTTCTTTTGGCAATAAATAATTATCTTATCTTATCTATCTTGTTATACTTACATAGTCACCAATGATTTCGAATACGTGGGTACTCGTAATTGATATCACAGTAGACTGTTATTTTTCATCGATTTCAAAAAAAAGTTAAATTCAACGCGTATGTTTTTTTCTACAATGTTTAGCATATAAAATAGAATAGAATAAAACTGAAACGCAATGAAAATATATAGTGTAATCCCGCTGAATATTATGTTGGTTGTTGTTAGTTCCTAACAACAACACTCTTTGTACGACACGTGTTTCGCCGTCTGCACGAGGCATCATCAGGTGTCGACTCGCCGAACGCTAGAACGAGAGTCACTCGATCTAGATCTAGAGAGAGTTCTCTCGTTCTAGCGTTCGGCGAGTCGACACCTGATGATGCCTCGTGCAGACGGCGAAACACGTGTCGTACAAAGAGTGTTGTTGTTAGGAACTAACAACAACCAACATAATATTCAGCGGGATTACACTATATATTTTCATTGCGTTTCAGTTTTGAGATGAATTTCCGCAACGTCACGCCTGATTCCATTGCATTCATTAGAATAGAATAGAAAACACTTTATTGCACTTAAGAGGGTATTACTCTTTGAATATAGTTTCTTATGATGAATACAATAGGCGGTCTTATCGCTAAACAGGGAACTCTTCCAGACAACAGTATGCTATAGAGAGACAATATTCTATAGACGATAGTGTGCAGACATACATATAACAATAAATATACTTAAAGAGAGAAAGAAAGAAAGAAAGAAAAGACATTTATTCATGACACACACGCAACGTTACATTAAACTAGCTTTAGTCTAAAATCCCTAGGTACCTATAAGAAAATACTTTTATGAGAGAAAATAAATAAATGTTTTATTATTATTATATTATTAAACTATATCAATAGGCATATATAAATGTATAGTACAAACAACAAAGAAAAACATAAAAAATAAAGTTGTATAGAAAATATATACAAAACAAATAACAAATAAAATTAATAATATATACAACATGTAGAAGCAGTAAATACACAATACAAAACATACATTTTGTATTCACATAAATATTGAACTTCAATCTTTCAAATAAGAGTTGTCTCTTCATCTCCTCTCCATCTATATTTTTTTTTATGTAACTGAATGACGAGACAAGCTGGTCGTTGGCCTGATGGTAAGCAATACGCCAGCTCATAACAATAACATAATATAAATAAAAACTGAAGTTTAAGTGAGTCTCCTTAAAATTTAGAACAGCTTCTGTTCATACCTCTTACAAATATAGAAATTGCATTTTGGTTTTGATAACAAAGTAATTGTTATCAATTACTTACTAAAACACAACTTTTCACTTTGGTTTTCCAAGCTACAGGCCGTATTATCATCAGCATACAATCCAGTTTCTACTCGACAATCATCAGTTCAATTCAACTCAGAATTAAGTTTATTTCTGTAAATAATTCCTGGAGTCCTTCGTAAGTTGAACGCTCTGAGGAGCTATCAAAGGAGATGGAGGTGATAATATCAAACTTATTTGCTTGGCCACTTATTTAAAGAATGGCGAGGTAAACATGCACGGTTCACATTACTGGTTAACTAAACAAAGTCGTGTCATTATGAATCTCACTCATATCCAACGCACATAAATAAAGCTAAAACATAAAACAAAATACACACACAGCAATCGAGTTTACAAAATAAACTCAAATCCACAACAAATTCACTGATGGTAGGTTTCTCGTATGCGAGAGGCCGTCTGGGTGGGTAGTGGGTACCACCGCTTTGCCAGCTATTCAGCCGCCAAGCAGTAATGCGCAAGCAGTACTGTGTTCCGGCTTGAAGCCAGCGAAATTACTGGGCATTATGAGACTCAACAGTTAATTGTCTCAGCGTGACGAGCACAGTTCGGCGCCGCGCAGGATTTTGCAAAACAAAGTTCTGGGTGGTGCTGTTATTGTTATGAGCTGGCGTATTGTTTACCATCAGACAAACGACCAGCTCGTTTCGTCATTCAGTTACATAAAAAAACAAAAAAAAGACATATCCATATCTCGATTTCACCTAGACGCTGACAGCAGCGTCTTAAATTTTTCATTTATTTCCTTAGATATAGATAAGCAAACATTTGGCCGCACTCTTACCTGATGGAAAACGCGGTCGACGATGGATCATGCTTGCATAGAAGATACCAATTCACTCTGGACTTGAAGACACCAAGATTATAAGAATCGGGAAACAGAGACGCTTGTAAGGTGTTCTATTCTTTAGCTGTTCGCATTATGAAAGTTGAAGCGAAACGCAGGAGGAACGTCAACCAAACGGATAAACATAAATGAATTCTCGTAGCACTAATAGGCAACGTAAATGTGGAAATATTGGCATATGAATTGGCAGAGGGCTACACATATTTTTGCCACCTCCTTTGGTGAATACTCAAAGGTAGAAAGTTGAAAGGCGACGCGAGTGAGCGTTCTCCGAAACAATAATTATTTTGAAGTCTCGCGATCGTTATAATCGTGTTGATTCCGGGAGAGTTGACAATCGAAGCAGCTATACATTGAAACAGTAATGGAACTTAGATCATTCAGAAATAATTCAGTTCTCTCAACAATCTCTCGGGTTCACTAGGGATCACTAGGGTTTCTTAAGACAAGCAGTGTACAGAAAATCTTGACTCGAAATAAAATATTAAATGTATTGAAATGAATAATATAAAGTAAGTAATTCATTTTATAACAAAAAAAAAAGGTCTGAATGTCGTATCTCAAAATGACACTTCATTACATTACCATCATGCCTAATGAGACTAATCCATGATAGTGGTAGGTTTCTCATCGTCTGGGTTGGTACCACCACTTTGCCAGTTATTTTGCCGCCGAACGTGTACAATGTAGTGCGCACGCATTACTGTGTTCCAGTGTAAAGGGCATTGCAGCCAGCGAAATAGCTGGCATTATGAGACTAAAGAGCTATTGTCTCGAGGTGACAAGCGCAGTACAGTGCCGCGCAGGATTTTGCAAAACAACGTTCTGCGTGGTGCTGCAACTGTTATGGGTAGGCGTGTTGCTTACTATCAGGTGAACGACCAGCTCGTCTCGTCACTTAATTCCAAAGAAACCTCGTTGGAAAGTAGTAATATAGTACGCGATTTGCAGCCTAAAAGGAGTCGAACTCTCGCGTTCATAAAGGCAATTTTAGCGCTCGCCTAGCCGTTCGTAACAGATCTTCTAGGTAAAGCAACGTTCGCAGCGACCACAACTTGGATGGGTGACCGTTTGACACGCCTGCCCATAATAATTGCAGTGCCATCCAGAACTTTTAATACCGTTAAAGTACATCTGAGCGCTACCTTGCTTCGGAGGGCACTTTAAGCCAGCGGTCCCGGTTGTTATCTGGACAACAGTGGTAAGGCCATGTCGGAGGCCTTCGGGCGGTCTTAAAACTCCGACACCAGGGTTGGCCACACACCCACACGAGAGAAGAACAAGGTAACTTTTCATCCCGTCTGGCCAATGATAGGTTAGATATGAGCTACTGTTTTCACAAGTTTTCGCACAACCGTGCAAAGTTTCAATGACGTGACGTGAAGTCTCTGACACGGAAACACGTCAATTTTGGACGAATCGCAAAAGGAAACGAAGAAAGCACTTCACGGACGAAAAGTCGTGCTCGCGCGAACTTTAGGCTTTGTTTACTGGATGATAATTGGATAGGTATTATGTTTAGCTGCGTTAGGAAGTTTGTTCCTTCCCTTAAAGACGGTCTTATTAATTATTGTTAAGTGAGTTTTGCTGTACCTAAGAAATTATTGTTTTACAAAACAGTATAGGCACCTAAAACTTGGCTTTCTCTGTCGAGGCATAAATCATGTAACTACACACATTTTTTACATAAATAGGTATTTTTTTAAGTACATTATGGGCAGGTTGAGTCATATAAAACATATTAGTAAACTAGGATTAGTTAACTATGCTATCAATTAAGATATTAGTATTTAATTTTTCCATTGTAATAAATATTATTAAATACCCTGCACTTGACGATATAAACTTACATACCACGTCCACTCCTGATGCGAGGATGAAAGATAACAATGCGTACAATAGAGATAATTCTAAGCCTTTTCCAGTTACAAGTATTTTATCTTTAATTCTGTTTTGAACTGCTGATGATAACATCGCCGATAGGAAATAATTATGACATACTGATAGCTCTATGTAATAAATATTAGGTCTATATAATTTGTCAATTAGGTGATGTCATTGCATACCACATCACTAACTCACTAACATAATGTTTCTTTATACAAAAAGGCATAATAACAGTAAAGAAATTAAACTTCATTAAATTTGTAAATAATGAAATATATTAGAAATTTATCACAAATACACAGAAGAAAATGCTTAGCTGCTTCCAGCATTTGACTGCATAGCTTGCTGCAGGAATCCTGCAAACTAGGTCAGACCAGGAACGTTAGCCTTCTCATACCATTCCTTAGCTTTCATTTTCTCAAGCCACGCCATGATCTTCGGAAATTTCTCCGCGTCGAGTGGCACCAAAGCATCCAGCGAAGATATTGTGGAAACAGTCGAAATATCAGCCACAGTGATGTGATCTCCAGCCAAGAACTGAGATCTTTCCAGATACTTTTCAACGAATCCGTATGATTCGTTCACCTCTTCAACCTCTTGAGGAGTCGGGCCTGCAGCTTTATCCTTGAGCACTGCAGTCACGATGGTTCTGATCTTTGGGAAGAGTAATGTCGCATCGACGTAAAGGCGTTGATCGATTGTGGCTCTTGTTCGTAGGTCAACAGGATATAGAGTAGCTCGCAGCTCCGCTCCGTACTTCGATACCAAGTATGTGATGATAGCGTGACTGTCTGAAAGGATGAAGTCTCCATCTTCTAGCAGTGGAACTGTATGTGTGGGGTTTTTAGCGAGGTATTCCGGTTTGAACTGTTCTTTAGCGATGGTGTTGACTTCTTTGTATTCGACTTTGAGTTTCAGGAGCTCGATGGTCATCATGACTGCCCGAGCAGGCGGGCTGCCGTCGATTTTGTGGAGCGTAATGACCATGTTTGTGGTGTCGGCTTCACTGTCGATGAACAACTAAAAGGACTTCCCCATACGGTTTTATTTAGTTGTTATCGGACGGCAAATATTGATTTATAGATATGATAAAACATGACACAGATATCGTCGATTGACATCGCTCTTGAAAAATAATGTTTAAAATATAAGGATTTGCAAATATGTTGGTAAAGTCAAGCGTGACACAGCAGATATTCTAAGATAATATTAATCTCTAGTATAATTCCACTAAATATGGTAAGTAGAAAATTATATATTATAGAATATTTCAAAGTAGAGCAGTATCTGAGTCAGTGTATACAAAAACATCTGAACTTACATCAAGTTATTTCATTTTGCCTCTAATGACTACCTTCAAAAAGTTATGTAAGACAAGAAGACAAATCACGTGAGAAAGTAAAAGTCGTCAACACCTCTGAGACACCGTCTTCCCAAATCACACCCCACACTAATTAATCTCATCAAAAGTATTCCTAAAACTTCTACAAGACAACAACAGCGCCACGTAGCGGCAGTTAAACTAATTACAATACAGGTGGCTGCAGCGTAAAGAGCCCACGCGCTCACCTCCATGAGGTAACTTTACCGACGCCGTGTCGGACGCAAGCGACAGCGGTTTGAAAAGACAACTGCAGCGTCACAGCGACAGCGGTTTGAAAAGACAACTGCAGCGTCACAGCGATAGCGGTTTGTAAAGATAACTGCAGCGTCACAGCGGTAGCGGTTTGTAAAGACAACTGCAGCGTCACAGCGATAGCTGTTAGTAAAGAAAACTGCAGCGTCACAGCGATAGCGGTTGTAAAGACAACTGCAGCGTAACAGCGATAGCGGTTTGTAAAGACAACTGCAGCGTCGCAGCGATAGCGGTTTGTAAAGATAGCTGCAGCATTACAGCGATAGTGGTTTGTAAAGATAACTACAGCGTCGCAGCGATAGTGGTTTGTAATGACAGCTGCAGCATTACAGCGATAGCGGTTTGTAAATGCAGCAACGCCACGGTGACAGCAGTTTGGAAAGATACATTTTCAGTACCACGTAGAGGCAGTTAGATTCATTACAATAAGTGCATGACGCCGCAGTTTAAAAAGCCTACGAGCTAACTTCCATAAACTAGCTAAACTGAACTTTGTCTTACAGATGTGACGGCGGTTTGTAAAAACACAGCTGCAATGCCACGATGATAATAGCTTGTAAAAATGTAACTACAGCGCTACGTAGCAGCATTTAACCTCTATGACCTACGAGGCTATGTGAGACGCAGCTGACAGCGGTTTGTAAGGATAGTTGCAGAGGCACAAGAGTTTGTAAAAAAGCATTAGCAGCAACACAGCGATAGCGATATCTTATAGTTCTATAGATAAGTATATTATTTGAGGAACATTTTTTATTTAACTGTTTGATGAGACGAGCATGCCGTAAGCCTGATGATAAGCGCCACGCCTGCCCATAACAATAAAATTTCAATGCCACGCAGAACTTTAATGCCATAAAAATCACTGCGTAGACATCATCCCGAGACATCAGGTATGAATGATTGAAACACAGTAGATACTGGATTAGAAGAGCCAAAGACCAGGCGAGGTGGCGTATTAGGCGAGGTCTATGTCCAGCAGTGGACAAATACAGGCTGATGATGGTGATGGAACACGACCGCTCGCCACTTCTCCCGTACACCACAACTGAACCTAACATATTATTTAAGCTAATATGAAAATTGGTGAACTAATAACGAACACAGGGCACGTAGCCGAATCTACCCCCGGCTCCTCTCGCAAAATCGTAATTAAACTTACGAATGACATACCGAACATCGTGGGCGGAGGCGGTTCGGGGCACGAGGGGCGGTTATTGTGACACAAAGAATTTTCAATTATTGACCTTCAATTTAGAGAAATATCTGATTAAAATTTAACATGATTGTGATTTATGATTAACATCTCCTTGGTACTTGTATTTTATGCAAATAAATGAATGTTGAATCTTGAATCTTGAATCTTAAAATTATAATAGTAAAGGCCCGATTAATTACTTATGTACCTTTACCCTCAGAATGTATCGCTTCGAAAATTATGATGGTCTTAAGGTTCCCACTGCTGGGCCACGGGACTTCTAATTAATTAATGTACCATACAAACCCAGTGCGGGATGGAGGACTTCACATAATAATTATGTTCTTGAATTTAGTGCATGATTCTTGAGCGTGTCAGTTTACTCACATTTGCTTCATCTTTTTTGAGCGAGTTAAAGTCAAAGTCAAAGTCAAATATCATTTATTAAATAGGCACAAAAGTGCACTTCTAAAGGCTTAACGATACAAATAAAATATGTTAAAAATTGTAACTTATATTAACATGACTTTGAAAAAAAGGTAAGTTCTAGTATATTTACCAATCCACACATAACTTAAGAAAGTTATTGGTAATAATATTTTGGCTTTGCATTGGTGCAAGGCCAAACGGCAGTCAAACTATTATACAACGTATCCAAATTCGCACCGGTTACCGGTGAGCCAAGCTTGCTCATTAGTAAGGACATATTGTAGTCCTACATTGTGTTATTCTTGACTACGATGTTACTTTACCGTTTAAGAGAGACTGCTAAATATGCACATACTGCCAGGTTTTGGACAGGAACAGAAGCATGCGTGGCGCATGGTTATCATGAGAGGCACACATTTCCTTATATACAAATGATGAATGAATATATAAATAAAATAAAAATTGGCCCTATTAGTCAAGATCTGATTACGCCCCTGTCAAACGTTCCCAGATTATTGGACTTGATTTCTCCCGGAATGTATGTTTTAAGTTTGTTGGAGTATGCTGCAGAGATTGTATTCAATTTCAACTTTGCACAAGATGGGCTTTCACGCCAATCCTTATCATGCCGGGCGTGTGAAGGGCCCACTGTTGCGGTCTATGTTGGAGGCACTTAGCGTGCGACATTTGTATTACGAGGGATAGGAAAAGGGCTATCTTGATGTAAAGTTTGCTATAATTATACATTTTGAAGTACTATATGTTATTTTAGTTACGCGGGCTATGCTTTGATGTCTGAATGGGATTGGTAGAGCCAATTGACTATTTGTCAATTTGCTAATACAAATATATTTAAAATTAATATTTCATGTCATGCTTGTGAATTTGCTCATTGCCTGCCTCCTCTTCATCGTATTCTTTTTGTATGACTTGATAGGCAAGCATTTGACCACAGTCTCACCTGATGGAAAGTGATGATGCGGTCGATGATGTTGATCGATCATGCGTGCCTATAAGATAACGATTCACTCTGGACTTAAAGATACCTAGATTATAGGAATTGGAAAACAAAAACGCTGGCAAGGTTTTAATTCCATAGCTCCTATTACTCAAACTCTGAGATCTGAGGGTCCGCAAGTAGAGGGAGTAGGATCACCGCCTTACATTACCTTTTTTAATTGATGGTGCGCCATTTTGCTCTGTTCTCGGCGCTGAGCATGGTCAATAGCCCAGCTAGTTTATTGTACATTGCTTAACAGAAGTATATTATCCAGCTTCAGAGAAAAAAAGAGAAGAGAGGTTTCCGCCTGCAGCTTTTCTCGTTATCCCATGGCATTTTACCGTGAAGATTTCAATAAATCCTATAAGATAAGAACCAAGATGGTTAGTGCGTAAATTTAAGTTCTGTAAGCTACAGTCACATTTCGCGACGACTTTGTCAGTTAAATAGGCAGTCAGTGGTACATAGCATTACCCGGTCCTTAACATATATCCAGGTGCAGTAAGTACGTGTTACTGCGCTGGATGTCGGCTAAACACCCGAGGGTCGCGAGTGGGCGTCGTTAGCGCGCGCCCGCGGGCTATCTAGCAGGAAAACTATCAGTGGATTGCTGTACATTACCTGCTACTGCAATAAATGAAAATATATATAAGCATTACTAATCGGTTTGGACGAGTTTTGACTCGTCCTTACGTGCCTTTAACGGCCAAACATATGGGAAAAATTATCCAAGTATTAACAAATACTAAACTTTAAAAACTATACGGAACGCCGATACGGGTGGTCCGACTCACACATAATGGACAGTTTAAATCATTTCATCTTAAAGGGTTTCAAAGTAATAAATGGATGTGACGATACGCTGTGGGTGAGGGTGAAGTTTTTCTTTCCGTTTATGGATCCACGTTCAGCCATTATCTCACCTGATGGTAAGCCACTATAGAGAAAAACCGACCCGACTCCCTGATGGTTCACCTTACCACCTGGTTTGGTACCATTCACATAACATAACTCTCATAGAATCGAACATTTTGGTCTCGTTTGACGTTCTTCATAGTACTGGCTGTTCCTTTTAAACAGGTCATCATCAGCCCATCACGTTCCCACTGCTGGGACACGGGCCTTCGCTCATAGACAGAGTATGGACCATAATCCACCATGCTGGCCCAGTGCGAGTTGGTGGATGTCACATGTCCTTGAAGTTTTGTGATTAATTTAAAGTTTCCTCTCGATGTTTTCTTCACCGTTTTTAGAGCAAGTTTTACATCCGCACATAACTTAAGAAAGTCAGTGGTGCGGCCAACGGGATTCGAATTCGGATGCGTCGGATCGAAAGTCGCACATCGTCACACTAAACCACACTCCCTCTAAACAGTTAGTATAAATACATTTTAATCTAACCCGGCATTGTACACCATCCAACGCGCTACCACCGGTTAGCTATGACAATAGACAGCTCAGGTGCTCCACAACGAGTGAACAATTTTTGCGAGTGCTTGCACTCTAGCACTCGTCTAGCGATTCCGTTGTCTGTTGCCAGGCGCGTGTTCGTTATGACCGATCACTGGAGGCACCTTTTGTAGAAAATATTGGAACTATATATATTGGCATTGACATAATATGTATTGGCGTCATAATAAATTGGCTTAGCTTTTACCCACGACGAAACAAGGAAGATGTGTAATAATTATATGCGTTTGGGGTAAGATGTTGTGTGTGCGTTTGTGCACATTATTTAGAACAGAAATCAATGTTCCAAATATGGTTATAAAATATGGAAATATGGTTGAGGGGGGTGATGGCTGGTCCACAAGTCATACTCGTAAACGGGTGCTGCTTGCGGGGACTGGTCTGTTCTGGTCACTCCTACTGCTACTGTCATACCTACTTATATTTTATTTACACTTTTCTGTTACTGATACTATGACTATGGGACATCTCACTCGCATTTCTTGTTTTACATTCTGTTAGTTCTAATTTATACGTAATTGTGTTGAAAAAAGACATCCCCGCAGAGTTTCTTGGTGCTATCTTCTCTAGCGGGCGTATTTCCGAAGCACTGGTAGAGTCAGTTTTCGCATTTCTTTTCAGCACTCAGACTTCAATTTGAGTATAGGAAGGAAATGGGTAAACATACTTACCTTTTTTTCAAAGTCATGTTAACATAAGTTACAATTTTTAACATTTTTTATTTGTATCATGTGTTTATGACCTTTAAAAGTGCACTTTTGTGCCTATTTAATAAATGATATTTGACTTTGACTTTGACTATTTTCAAAATGGCTGAACCGCTCGTCACTCTGAGACAATGGATTAGTCTCATAATAATTGATATAAAACGGCTAAGACGCCGTGAGTCTTAGTTGTTATATATCAATTATGAATAATAACACTCACGAAACATATCAAAATCTAGTCTCATAATGCCTTCATTTCACTTGAAGCAACGCCCAGAGCACAAAAAATCTAATTTTATTATTATTTAAAACTATCATGGCCACTGACATTAGAGTTGGATTTAGAAACAGGATGTTTATTTAATTTGTATTTGTTTTGTTTTATCGAAATATCAGGAACTAAACAAAATAAATTCATGGTGAATATCCCGTTACTAAATCAAATTCCTAAACTAAGACTTACTAACAGAGTTACTAAATTAAGAGCGAGTGTGGCTCAGTGGGAGAAACTTTCGATCCGACGCACCCGAGTTCGAATCCCGCTGGCCCCGCACCACTGACTTTCTTAAGTTATGTGTGGATTTAACACTCACTCTTAAAACGGTGAAGGAAAATATCGTGAGGAAACCGGCATGTCCAAGAATTTTTCACAAAAAGTCAAGGACATGTGACATCCACCAACCCGCACTAGGTCAGCGTGGTAGATTATGTCCCATTCTCTCTCTTCGAGAGAAGACCCGTGTCCCAGCAGTGGGAACGTGATGGGATGATGATGATGATGATGAAATCAAATTCTAATTATTATTTTCTATAATTAAACTACTATTATTATTAGATTTTTTTCACAGTTCGTTCTCATATGCTACACAATCCCACACAATAATACCACAAAATTAAACATCGCTTACACATTTGGACACCATGAAATCCGGAACTCGTAATCCCCCAAAATCTATTCACGTCATATTATACCGTACTTTCTCTGAATTGCACTTGAGTAGCGTTCATAATTATATACTTACCAAAGCCAGTTTGACTCCCCTTTTCACAAGGACATAGACAGACAGACGTAGCGAATTATCTGTAGTTATTATTAAAGAAATAATGGGGTGGTTCATCGTAACCAGTTTTGAAGAGATACTGATTTTTGGTTCGTGACTGCTTTGAGAGAGGTGACAATTTCAGGGTGAGAAGTACTTATCTACTTACCCTTTTCTTTTAAAACTTAATTCATAAGCCTTCTTGTAGAATTAAAAAATGTATGAGCTCCGTACTCTCCGTACTAAATTCAAATTACGCGTAATGACTGTTGACTAATGGGTAAAGCATACTATACTGTTCGTAATTACATAGAAGACAAATATGTTTGCAACATTCCACTTCTGCAAAGTAGCCAACTGGTACATAAGAAACATTACATTGTAGAACATCAAATAATTGTAACAAAATCTCTGAGTAAATTGTAACAAAATCTTCTGAGTAATGGTTCTTTTTCCGATACGGTGGTAAAGTCATGGTGATAATTTGACGTTCATAAGTGTGATGTCAAGACTGAATAAAGAGATTTTGATGTGATTAGATTTGCTACGCCGTAGTATTAGAGAGCACTTTGCACGGTGGCACAGAATAATTAATAGTACAATGTCGATTTTAACTTTACCTAAGTAATCTGTCGATGATGTGGTTGGCTCTGCAGTTGTTTCAACTACATAACTATGCTAACGTTACCCATAATCTAAATTACAATGAAACTATATTAAATAAACTGTGATTCTTTATGTCAAATTTTTAACAATCAATTAGATTCAACATGAGTCAATTAGTTTTAACAATTTGTATGTATGTATGTATGTTGTGTATCGGAACTTCTGTAACAAACTCCTAAAAAAACTTAAAAACGAATACAATAGCAAACAGTTAGAAGAAAATAAACACGACACTAGAAAGCTTTGGAAAACGATAAAAAGTATATGTCAGTCGTCAGTAAAAAATAATGACTCCTTAGAGCTTTTAAATGGTAGTAACGATGGTGAGACGGCACTTCAAGGTTGCAATCAACATTTTGTTTCAGTTGGTAAGAACTTAGCAGACAGAATACTAAAAAAACTCTGTACCACTCAAGAGTCTCTTATCACAAACTATAAACCTTCTGAATTGATGACTCATTCCTTCTTCCTGCACCCCACAGACCCACTTGAAATCTCCACCATTATTGCACAACTTAAAATAGACAGCTCCCCTGGACCGGATGGATTTGCTGTTAACTTGTTTAAAAAATCCTTGCCTTCAATATTAGAACCACTGAACTACATACTGAATCTAAGTCTGGCATCAGGTGTCTTCCCAGACTGTTGGAAAGTAGCTGCTGTCTCTCCAATTTTCAAAAGTGGACTAAAAAATCTTCCCGATAATTACAGGCCAATAGAACTTCTTAGTATCACCTCTAAGAACGAAAAAATCGTAAACAATCGATTAGTTGCATTTTTAGAGAAATACCACATCATATCTGAAATACAGTTTGGCTTTCGACGAGGAAGGTCGACTGAAGATGCAGTATCACTCCTTACAAATTTAGTATCGAGTTTTGTCGAAAATAGCGAAAATTGCATCGCCGTCTTTCTAGACCTGGCTAAGGCTTTTGATACTGTGTCGGTTGGCTTACTGCTGAAAAAAATTGAAGTCTTAGGAATTCGAGGAGTGGCTTTAGACTGGTTCAGAAGTTACTTGACCCAGCGAAGACAATTTGTCAAAATAGGTCCGCACTCTAGTACTCACCTCCCCATTGACTTCGGTGTTCCTCAGGGTAGCATATTAGGCCCGACGCTTTTTACTTTGTACATAAATGATATAGTTAGCAGCTCCATTAAAAACGCGGAAATCATAACATATGCAGACGATACGGTTATATTGTTTCACGGAATAAGCTGGGATCAGGTGTTTCATAACGCAGAGGAAGGTCTTGCTCAAGTTTCAGTATTATTAGACAAAAACCTACTAACCCTTAATGTGAAAAAAACAAATTTTGTTGCTTTTTCTAAAACAAATGCATCTAGCCCTCCCACTAAATATATACTCAAAATTCACTCATGCTCACCGGACCAAAACACCACCCGAAAACCTGATTGCTCATGTTCCTCCATAAATCGTACCACGACAATGAAGTATTTAGGCGTCATAATCGATGAGAACTTAAACTATAAAGACCACATCTTTGCCCTATCTAGCAGAATACGAAAATTAATCTTTATAATGAAGAAACTAAGGGACTGTACTCCTCCGGATATCTTACGACAAGTTTACCTGGCTTTGTGCCAATCGATCATACAATACTGTATATCTATTTGGGGAAGCGCCGGTAAAAACTGCTTCATCACCGTAGAAAGAGCACAGCGAGCCCTTTTTAAAGTCACTTTAAGAAAGCCCTTTCGGTTCCCAACAGATAGTCTTTATGAAGAATTCAAGGTGCTGCGAGTGCGCCAACTATTTGTGCTAAATGCTACAATTAATGCTCATAAATCTCTTCTTAGACGATCTGATTACAAGGACTTATTATCCAGGCGTGTTTTCCGACTCCCTATTCCTAGAGCCACCTCTTTATTATCGCGAAGAAGTCCAGCTTTCTCACACACTGTTACTTACAACAAGGTCTGTAAAATATGTGATATCCAAGAATGCACAGTGTTCACATGCAAGAAAATAGTTAAAGACTGGCTATTACAACTCTCTTATGAAGAAACTGAGAACCTTATATAATATAAAACAAACAAAAGTTATACCCAACAAAATTCACAAGCACACACACCCTTTCACCCTACACACTTGCATACCCTTTCACACGACCTCACACTCAAACTTTCACTTCAACTTGCACATATCTACACCTAAACGTCCACAGACCTCGTGTCCACTCCCGTAAAAATAGAATTTTAATTATTTTTAACTTAGAATCAACAAATTAGATCTAAATGTTAACTTCATGCTTACTCTGACTTATTGTTCTGATATTGTCACAAACTGTGGTATCATCTCTAACCTAATCTAAACTTAGCAAGTCGTATCTCAGAATCCCAAGACACAGGCTTTCGCCTAGTTTGGGACTCGTCGTTTAATCGTAATCTGCAACACACCGCTAACCTTTTAGAATTACTTGTGTACCACAAATGTTGTAACCTTTTTGAATAAACAATTTTATTATTATTTATTATTAATTTGTATATACTGGGTTACTAATAGTAGAGACGTAAGCAGAGAAAAGCCAGAAAAGTTCCCCGAGACAACCGCGGGCGAAGCTGCGGGGCCAGGTAGTAGCAGTAGCCTTATATTCCTTTTTCGAAAGTCTCAAGTCACTATCAAAATACATTTTACGTAAATTATTCCATAAAAATATGTCTATATCCTGGATTGTCAACGTACCCACGGTATCCTAGCAGTCACGGTTGATAGGAAAAAATTACACTTTAATGAGATCGGCTCGAAGGGTCAACGGCGACGGTACGTTGTTAGCCGGCTATGCACTGCGGGAACAAAAAACAGGCTACTTCTACTAGCAGCGTTTTATTTATTTATTAATTAAATACACGATATTAGTACAGCACATGCCAAAACGCTAACTATCTTAAACACTACAATACATAACACACACTACAATACATAGAATGTTAACTACTACCTATAACTAAAAAAGTTTTTAAATTTATAACAATATTACTAAGACTATCGTTAATTATGTCGACTAGTTGGTACTCGTGTGTGAATGGGTTAAGGGTCTGCATAGCTCGCAGTGTAGTGCGTTGTTGGCGTGCTGAGTACGCGGGACAGAATATGCGAGTAGTGGATGTCGCCGACGGTGCCCAACCCGGATATAGTTATCGGGAACATAAAAACTTTTTTTTTACGCTTAATAGATCCATGTTTGCCCACTATCTCGCCTGATGTGAAGCGATGATGTGGCCTAAGATGAAGCACATAGATCTAGAGAGAGACGGCAGTTGAGCGGCTGCTCAGACCCGTCTCCCCGATGGTTCACCGAACATCATCCCGAAACACGACTAGGTTGTTTGACGGCATGGCTTTGTTCGGTGGGTGGTATTACAAACACGGCCAGAGCCTACTACTCCAAAGCGCGTAAGCGGGTTTCATCACGGTGTTTTCCTTCACCGTTTTAGAGCGAGCGTGCAAAATCTGCACTTAACTATAAGTCATTGGTGCAGGGCCGAGTCGAGTTCGAACCCAGGTGCATCTGATAAGTTGGCAGAAAATATAAATGTACGCTTGCTCGTACAGCCGTCACGTATACTGACTATCAAACGTCACAATTAAGTTTATTTTAATAGTTAATAATATACCTACCACAATAAAACTGAAATAATAAGTACATTGTAAAATCAAACTCTGAAAATATAATACGAGCAATATTCCGAGTAAGCATTGAATTTTCACATGGTTTGTTTAGAGTTTGAAAGATACATTTCAAAAAGTACTTTCAGTCGTGTATAATTTTTAAAGATCTTTAAAAATACAATGTGTTATTGTTATACTAGATAAGTTAGGAATAATATAGTCTGTATTTTCTTTTCTACATAACAATATGGGTCATAGCATTGATATACTCTACAATTCATACAAACTCTTAGCAACAGTATACAAGTTTTTTCTACATAATACTCGTATTACAAATGTCTTCATTGCAAAAAATATTTACATGTCTTGGGTGCAACACTGCCTTTTATTTTAGTGTTGTAACATGGTTGTAACTGTATAATAAAAGGCAGCCTCGCAAGATCACTCTGTATTTTTACAATAGTAGGCAAATTTTTTGCAACAACATACCTAATTAATAACATATAAGATTGTAGCGCTCGTAGCGTAGCTCGTCTAGCCGTTCATAAAAGATCTTCTAGGTTAAGCAACATTCACAGCGGTCACAACTTGGATGGGTGACCTTTTGCGTGGTATTTCTGGTACATCGTGGTACATCTGAGCGCTACCGTGTTTCAGAGGACACGGTAAGCCGTCTGTCCCGGTTGTTATCTTAGGACACAGTCGTTAGGCCATGTCGGAGGCCTTCAGGCGGACTATAAGCTTCGACACCAGGGTTGGCCACACACCCACATGAGACAAGAAGAAGAAGACATGTACTCGTAAAATGATTATATTACGTACTGAAAACCTCGATCACCATTGCTTTTGATTGCTTACCATCAGGCAAACGACCAGCTCGTCTCGTCATTCAGTTGCATTAAAAAAACCTCGACAAAAAGTGTCTCCAAAAATTTGTCTCCAAATGTAGAGCCGTTAATGCAAATCTAATAATGATTGTATCGGGAATCGGCTTGTTTTGTCCGGGACTCTTCGCCGTGACCCGACACTTCCGCTTATAAATAGGACTCTCTTATCTTGGTAGAGCTCTTGGTAGAGCCTTTGGTAGAGTACTCAATAAATAATGTTTTCGGTGATCGTTTGCAATAATTCGATTTAAAAGTTAGAATACAAATTCTCTTCATTTTCGTGGCTTTTCAATCGTATTTAACGAGGCCGTCTGGGTTGGTACGACTCAGAGTTGTTCTGCTGCCAAGCAGTAGTGCGCAAGCATTACTGTCTTCCGGTTTGAAGAGCATTGTAGTAGTGAAATTACTGGGCATGAGACTTAATATCTGATGTCTCGGGACATCAGCAACGCCTCGCAGTTTGTTTAATGGTGTTAAAGGTACTGTGTTATAGGCAATCGTGGCGCTTACCGTCAGGCGAACGATTTGCTCTTCTCTTTGCTCAGTTCCATACAAAAGTACTTAACTAGAAAGTAAATTCATAACGATAACGTTCATGAACGCTTGTGAATGTAAATATATAATATAGGGTTGACACTTTTTTGAAAATTACTCTATGAAAAAGCTTTTAACAATAAACATGTATTGTCAGCACTCTCGATACAAAAACATTGTCATCGCTAAGACGGATCGCTTAATTTTAACATAAGTGCTTGCAACGTAAATACAAACACATTTCATAGAATCCAACCCTATCACAATAACTTCTACGACGCAAGCTTCGCAATTTCAAAAAACATATGACCCTACTCACTATGACAAGGTTTTACAAAGAATCAATGGTAGTACCATTTCACAGTCATCGACATAACACTTTCTGAGTAAAACTGAAGGAGGTGAGCTTTTATTTATTACGACACGGTTGTTTTTATTTGACAGTACCACAAACAATTTGCGTATGTATCCTTAGGCTTGCGTTGATGTAATGGAGTTCCTTTATCATGGGAAGGCTTTTAACGTGGGATAATAAAAGAAAATACTGCAAGGGGATGCTGGTGCGAGAGGGTTCTGTGTGTTTAATTGTTATAATACTCGAGAAATACTCATTGCGTGTTTCTCATAATTCTCAAGATAAGGACGTGGGAGTTTCCTCAGCATGTTTTCTTTGGCGTATGCATAAACAGCGTCGCCTGCTATAGGTACAAGGTATAAATGGGGACATAAAAGACAGCTATGGTACTTACCTTACAATAATCAGGAAAGGGTGACAATTGTTATGGTCAGGCGTGACGCTTACCATCAGGCGAACGACTTGCTCGTCTCGTCACGCGGTACTATAAAAAACACTGTTTTTTTAATAATATCTGTGATTCGGTACCCTGCGAGTTTATTGATCGATCAGTTCTTCCAATTTTTAACCGACTTCAAAAACGGAGGAGGTTCTCAATTAGACTGTATGTTTGTTATGCGATTACTTCGTCATTTAATTCTTAGTCTTCGTCAATTAAGCTGATTTGGAAAATGATTTTTGCATTGGGTTCGGTATAGCTTCAACATGGTCTCATATAAATTTCATCGATATTCGATTTTGGACTTCAAAGATACGTCAAAATTGAAATCGTTTTTTTTTTTGTTAAATAGAAATGGTCTATCCTTTGATCACCAGCTAGAAAAGTGAACATATAACTATCTGTGCCCCACGGTTTCATCCGCGGTTTGCCGGCATTAAAATCCTTTTAAACTAACTTTAAAAAAAGGAGGAGGTTCTCAATTCAATTGTAATATTTTTTATGTTTGTTACCTCAGAACTCTGTCATTAATAAACTGAGTTGGAATCAATATTCGACCTTGGACTTCAGAGATGCATCAGAATTGAAGTCGGTTTTTTTGTTATGAAATTAATTATTTATCCAGCACCTAAAGCATCTAGGTATACTAAATTTCATCAAAATATGTTCAGTAGTTTTTGCATGATTGAGTTTTGCAAACTTTCGCATTTTTAAGTAGGAATGAATGCAAATCAACTCGGCAGTAATATTATTAAAACTAAACATCAAAACAAATAACAACGATCACAAACATAGATCCTGGCCTTGGATTCCCTGTATCTAAGGACCCAGGAACTATGAGGACCATGGTCCCACAACACCCAGACATGAAACAAATGTTTTCGCGTTTTTTTGTGCACGAATATTTGTCCCATCACGAGAATCGAACCCGCAACCTCAATGGTGTACCTATGTTTGAGTCAACCTGCCTAACCACTACACCACACAGGCTGTTGAATACCTAAGCATTATAAATAATGAACATTAAATCATGTTATGTTTATTTTTTTTGTCTCCCATGTAAAACTATTTGACAACTCAGATACATAAGTTATATTTCTTATTCTTAAAAACAGCATTCCTAAGGACCCCTAAAGTTAAGCGAGAACAATGTTTTATTCTGGAACCATCCCGCGAGGTGGGTTGCGCCAAATCAACTTATTGATAACAGCGCTCTCTGCTCCGCAATCACAATTATGTGGAGCTTATTTTATACATAAATACGTAAACACACGCTTTGATGTTATGGTTTTAACAATTTTAGAGGCAAAATACAACTTGGGATGGGAATCGAACCCCTGAATTTCCGCCTATTTAAAAGTCAAGAGTCAAAAGATATTTATTAAATAAAAATAATAAATAATAATAATAATAAAATAATTCTTCTTTAAACGTCAAAAATTAAAAGTCCATTTTTTGTTTTGGGTTATATACAGAACGATTTTTTATGACGTTTTTATAGCTTATAGATCGAGTGTGACTCAAAGAGTAGCATTCTGTCACACTGTAACTCAAGTGGAATTTATGACTCAAGAGGAATTTGTGTCACAATGTTATACACTGGGGTTTGACTCAGCGGGAACAACCCCTATGTTTGGCCGAGTTAGATTTCGAACCCGGGTGCGAAGCGTCGTAAGGTGTACAAATTACCGCTAGTCCACACTCGCTTTATGCCATTTTATATATTTATCTAAGCATCAAAGTATATAACTATAGTTAGGTATATTTATAAACCGACTGTACTAACCTATTCACAAAAATAGTCGTGTCGTTTCATATAAGACCTACTCTCTCATAACCATTATTTGGCATCGCTATTAACGCTTCATATCTGGCAAACAGTTTTATTTCGGCGGCATTCGGCTCCCGTAGAGGCCTTAACAGTTATATCGGAATCCAGATTTGAATGTATACCTGCCATTAATGGCATGGCTGGGTTTGGTATGGGAGGGGAGTGAATAGCGGTAAAACTAAATGACAGTCAAATTATCTACTTGTAGGTAGGCGCATCGTTATTGAGAGAGTACAATCGTAAAGGATTACCTAATGTTTATAGGTACTACCTGTGTAATGAACATTGTCTGGTGTTAAAATATACTCGTGGTAGGTCTCTCGTGTGCAGGAGGCCGTCTCGGTAGGTACCACAGCTTTGCCAGTTATTCTGCCACCAAGCAGTAGTGCGCAATCATTATTGTGTTACGGTTTGAAGGGCATTGTAACCAGCAAAATAACTAGGCACGTGAGACTTAATATCTGACGTCTCGGGGTGATGAGCGCAATGCAGGGCTACGCAGTGCTTTTATGGCATTAAATACTTAGTGGCACTGCAATTGTGTTAGGCAGGCGTGGCAATCAGGTGCACGACTTGTTCGGTTTTTTTAAATTATCTGAATGACGAGACGAGCTGGTCGTTTGCCTGATGGTAAGCAATACGCCAGCTCATAACAAATACAGCACCACTCAGAACTTTGTTTTGCAAACTCCTGCGCGGCGCTGCACTGCGCTCGTCACCCTGAGACAATTAGCTGATGAGTCTCATAATGCCCAGTAATTTCGCTGGCTACAATGCCCTTTAAACCGAAGCAGTAACGCTTGCGCACTACTGCTTGGCGGCCGAATAACTGGCAAAGCGGTGGTACCCACCCAGACGGCCTCTCGCATACGAGAAACCTATCACCAGTAAAAGAAACCTACCACCAGTAAGAAACCTACCACCAGTAAGAAACCTACCACTAGTATGGTATTATAGTAACGTTAGAACCCGCTTAATCTTACAAACTGCACCGCAACGAAGGTCCAGTTAAAATGGTCTCTCGCACAGTTTTCAGCGAACATTTGAATGGAAACGACTTCATTCACGTAACTGCCGCGATTTTATCTTGGTATATTTCATGCACAGATTATGGCGGCCATTGACGGCGACTGCACTTTTTTCAGCCTTTACAACTCCACAAAGCCCGAAAAATGCACAAACTGAGTTTTTGCCAGCCATTTATGGAAAAAAGGACTTTGTTCGCTTTTTACGTCATCGAATCGCTTTTGAGATATTGGTTTTATATAGCAGTTACGATTGGATGAGCGAGTGTGGCTCAGTGAGAGCGACTATGCCTCAGTGGGAGCATGTGCTACTTTCGATCCGACGCACCTAAGTCCGAATCCTGCTAGCCCCGCATCACTGACTTTCTTCAGTTATGTACGGATGAGCACTCGCTCTAAAAATGGTGATGGAAAGCATCGTGAAGAAACCGGCATGTTAAAGAATTCATCACGAAAATTCAAGAACTTTTGACATACACCAACCCGCACTTGGCCAGCGTGGAGGATGATGACGATTGCTCTATGGGTAGTGTTTTAAATTTATAGATGGTTTGTTCGTTGATTGTCCTAATAAGCATAAATAAGCTTTGAAGTTACTATTTTAAACCTTGACCCAATTTTTAGCCTTTTATCCCAAGACCCCTTCTCAAAGGGTCACCCATCTTACCCTTTTCAAATAATTTGTATACAACATTTTTTGTAAAAGATTTTACTCTTTTACACTGAATGTGATTTCCCACATTTTTTTATTTTGACCGTATTAACCAAAAAAGAAATTTCATATTTGAGTAGGAAAGTAGGATAGGAAACACAATTACACATACCAAAATATAAGCATTCGTGGAATTTAATTCGATATTTATCCAAAATGTATGTACTCAGTCCATGTTCTAGTCTAAAACTATAGCTTTAAATTAAAAAATAAATAACAATTAACTGAAATGTCAATTTCACTACACAGATTACGTGGGGGTGAAGCGGCGGCGGGGCGTGGGTGCATGGCACGGCGGCGCCTACTAGCCTCGCCGCGTCGCCCCCGCGTATCCTGTTTAGTGAAATAGAAATTTCAGCTGACTGTGTTTTTTTTTTAATTTAACGCCCTAGATTTATTTTAAAGCATGGACTGCGTACATACATTTCGGAAGAATATCGAATTCATACTATAACAAAAAATCTCATTCTTTATACGTCGGTCGTTGTCCCACCTGGACAAAACTAATTCGCCTCACAAAAAGGACCATTGAAAGTAAGACCCTAGACCACCCTCCTCAAGCCCACCCTACACGCCCTTTGAGTATCTATCATAGGAGGTGGAAATATATTAAAGGAGATGGAAAACACAACGTACACTTCTGCTAAGGCAGAGGCCAAGGCCAAAGCCAACTTTCAACGCTTTGTTGGTCACTTTGACCGCTTTGATGACTTTTTTATGTTATTGAGTGATGAGACGAGCAGGTCATTCACCTGATGGTAAGCAATACGCCTGTTAACAACAGTAACAGTATCTGTGACCCAGTACTTTGTTTTGCACCACTTTGACATTTTTACTATGGAAGTAATGTCACAATAAGACTGTCCGAAGCAAATACGACTCGTAATTTTTTTTTTATGCTACTGTACAATGAAACTAGAAGTCGTTTGCCTGATGGTAAACGCTACGAAAGCCTATAACAATAGCAGTGCCAAGATATTTTAATACCATGCGAAGTATTGCGTAGCACTGGATTGCGCTAATCACCTTTTTGTTTATTTTTTTTACTTGGATGTGTGACCGTTTGTGTGGTATTTATATCTGAGTGCTACCATACTTCGGAGGGCACGTTAAGCCGTCGGTCCCGGTTGTGTCTTTGGAAAAGTCGTTAAGGCATGTCGGAGCATTCGGGCAGTCTAAAAGCTCCGACACCAGGGTTAGCCACACACTCACACGAGAGAAGATGTACTGTTTGGCGGAAGAATAACCGCTGGCAAAGCGGTGTTTTCAACCCAGACGGCCTCTCAGACCTACCAGCTAAGATGCTCGCCCGAACCTAAGTAAAAAAAATGAAACTGGGCATAAGGAGTGGCAAAAACAGTTTATGGCCGCATCCTTTATGTTCCGGTATTATCGCGTTACCATCTCCTTTGCTAAATTGTCCGTGTACGGCAGGTTCTAATTATATTTGCAGTAGATTTATACGTCGGGTCCGTTTGTCAATGCGTGGATTAATTGCGGATCGGTCGCGGGTTCGAGTCCCGCACGTGTTTCAAGGGCCGAAGGCTGAAATATGGGGAAACGGTACGGGTACGGTAATGAGAGGGGATTGAGTGACTTTATTTTAGGGTCGTTAGGCTTTTTATTGGGAATTTTCTTTACTCGCTGTGATGCTTGTGAAACTAGATAATATCCTGAACATTATATCGCTTGTTGTGATGTTCTTAGTTCTTAGTCTGATCGAATGAGAATTTGTGCGAGTGTAGCTCAGTAGGCGGTCAGGCGACTTTTGATCGCACTTGAGCTTGATTCTCACTTGAGCTTGATTCTCATTTAACACTCGCTCTAAAAATGTTGAAGGCAACATCGTGAAACGAGCATGGTGCTTACCATCAGACGAACGACCAACTTGTCTCATCACCCAATTCCAAATTACAAATTCTTTATTGATATAAGTTACATATATGGTGCAATATAAATGGAAACTCTTAATGGAAATTCCATTTAAAAAAATATGTACTATGTACTTTCCCTGCAGTGGAAACGAAATAGATTAATGATAAATGAATAAATAACCAACGATCACATACATAGATTCTGGGCTCTAACTTGGATGCCCTGTATCTAGGAAACAGGAACTACGAGGACCATAGTCCCACAACGCCCAGACACGAAACAAATACTTGCACTTTTTCTGTGCACAAACATAATTATGTCCCGTCACGGGAATCGAGCCCTCGAGTATAAGATTTGAGCGAACCTGCCCAACCACTACACCACAGCGGCTGACAACTGAATGATGCTTAATTGTTTACACAAGCAGTCTCCAAGTGCACACCCATTTCAATTTCAGTTAGTCACCAACTCACCCTTCAGAACTGTAACCGCGCGGGTGAGTTGCACTCCATAGTAGGACACTTATTTTTTTTTCTCCACTTCAACACCACTATGGACCAACACCATCCATCCATCTAGGACCAACACGTGATCATACACGCGTGTATGTACGTGGTCCATCAACTTCCGCGTCCACTAGCCTCGACCCCAAAACTATGCCATTAGGAAAACATATTCCATTATACGTTAAGCTCCATAACTAACGCGATAATTCCCTATAATGGCCGACCTAAATAATGGCAAGTTACGCCCTCCATTGATCTGCCTTATTTACAAGTTGGTCCTCTCGTCGAATTGGGCCATAACAATCTATACCCAGTCAGGTATATCTAACTGCGCGCTGCAGGTATGATGGACGACTTGCAGGGCTCGCCAACATGTGGCAGGCAAACTATATCAGAAAAAAACCTAGTACTTACCAAATTAGGTGCCGATTAAGGATAGAAGACAAAGTTAACTAAAAAAATTAAAATTTCGTTTTGTCCTATCATCAGTACAACGTAGATAAAAATAACTAAACAAATAGCACATGCACATATGTGCATCTGTGTTTCCGGATAGCTATAATCTGTGTGTCTATAAGACAAGAGTGAACAGGTTACTTCTAGGCGAGCGTACTACAACTCCGACGGCATCGTCACTTAACAACAGGTTAGACAGCGGTCAAACGCAAGCCTATAACTAATAAAAAAATGCCTTTTATTTCTTGCATAATATTTTTTACATTTTCTTCTGACTTTGAATTTAACATTGCATTATACTATATATTTATTATTATCACATTCGCACGTGTATTTACGCATGTTTAAATCTCTAAAGCCTGTAACACAATCACGATGTGATATCAGCCATTTGCTAAACGATTAAATTGCATGAAAAGGGCATGCAGGGAAAACCCCTCTCGTCTCTTAGAGGAAACCTGGCCTAATAAACTATTTACCTACCTAATAACTATTTACCTAAAGAAACGTAAAATGTTTCGCACTCCTGTCCAGGGTGTCTCGTCGTGAGGTAAGAAGACAATAACTCAGAAGGACGGCCCAGTTTCAGGAAAAACAAAGGTAGGTGATATATCTGTTACTTATCGGTAGTGATACTACGGTTTGGAAGATTATCGGGATAATTTGGACTATTACAAAGTTCGTGATCATGGACATATGACATCCCTACTGGACAGTCTTCTTGTCAGAGAGATAGGATGGATTCATTACGCGGGCCTAAATCAAGCTATTCATTATGTTACAAATGGTGAAGGAAAACATTGTGAGGAAACAGCAAGAATTATCACAAAAATTCAAGGACATGTGACATCTACCAGCCCGTACTGGGCCAGCGTGGAGGATAATGGTCCATACTCTCTCCATGAGAGGGGAACGTGATGGGCTGATGATGATGATGATTATTTTACAAACTCATCAAGAAATCTAATAGTTGAAAGTAAGAAAAGGAGAATAAAAGAGGAAATAAATAAAAAAAAACTCTTTATTGTAAAGAAATTAAAGGTAAACCTACCTTTAGCTTATTCAAATTGCGAGCGCACTAGCGATATTGATTATCGTTAAATAGCGATCTCTTCCAGCCAACCGCTGGTAAAGAATGTATAGAATTTTCGACGCTCTTATTAATTCAATCATCATTTTTTCAAAAAATATTCCTTGTTCAAAATCTTACAACGAAAATGAATGGTGATCCTATTATCAAGACGACTTGTTCTTTACATTTTCCCTTTAGGGGTGGCGTAGGAAGCGTTTCATGGCGACGTTGCCATCGAAAACATCCTTTTCATTGTGTTCGTTTGTTTTGTTGCCTACTTTATTGCTTCATTCGTTGTTTAATTTTATTGCATTACGATTTTCCGGGAAAAAAGCCTCATTTTTGCTAAGTAGCCCGAAACGTGATTTGTTTTGTTCTACGTTCGTTTTCAACAACACTTCATCGGTATTTTACTGTTCACTGTAGATACTGGAAATACATCTTGTTTGAACTGGTTACTGAAGGATGCTCCTTGGTATTGGGTACTTCTTTTATCCTTGACAGTCTCTGTGGTTTAGTAGTTAGGGGAGTCAGCTTATCTCTACACCTTAGAGGTTGCAGCTTCGATTAGCAAGATTTTTTCATTGAGCGTATTATTTATTTATTTATCAGTTCCTTGAGGTTCCTCGGAAGAATACTTTAATCTCTCTCTACACATCTTTTGATTAACGACTTTGACCAGACTATCCAAATCTATACTGAAGGACAAACAAATATGTTTGTCGTCCGTACAAACGCTTACCTCAAATAATTACCTAATAAAGATCCTTGATATGAAAGTGGCAGTTCTTTTGCTTGGTCGTCATCCACATCTTTATAGGTGAGGAGCTAAGAATCCTCCTTTTATTATCTGGATTTGATGACGTTTAATTTCTTATTATGGACTCGCATTGTGCTCGCAGTGGATTAGTCCCAAAAACACTATTATATCGAAGTAAGCGCATCAGATGTATAGAGAGAGACAAGTGAACTTAGTGACAAAATAAATGAACTTTTACAGCCTCTGTGGTGTAGTGGTTGGGCAGGTGGCGCAAATATCATACACTACTGAGGCTGCGGGTTCAACTCCCGCGACGGGACAAATGTTTGTGCACAGAAAAAAAAGCGCAAGCATTTGTTTCGTGTCTGGGTATTGTGTGACCATGGTCCTCGTAGTTCCTGGTTCCCTAGATGCAGGGAATCCTAGTTAGGAGCTAATATCGATGTGTGATCGATGGGTGTAAAAAAAAGACCTGTGGCACTCGGAGACTGCCGCGGTAAAGCTATTGCATAGCATTCGGAGTGAGGGGTGTTAGGTTATTTTCGTTACGGAATTTTTGGATTCGGTCTCCACGCTCAAGGCCCGCGATAGAAGCTATGCAATAGCTTAACAATTGGCGATCGACCAGTTTTCTTCTTGACCACGATCGTATGCTACTTAGCCGAAACAAGCCTAATGTTTTGCGCGATTAATAATATACCTTTTTTTAATGGAACTGGCATGAGACTGGCAAGTCGTTCGCCTAATGGTAAGCGCTACGCCTGCCTATAACAATTGCAGTACCACCCAGAACTTTTAATACCGTAAAAAGCTCTGCGTAGCGTTGCATTGCGCTCATCACCCCGAGACATCAGATATTAATTAAGTCTCATGTAATTTCACCAGTATTTTTTGTAGGACCAATGTTAATATTTGAATTCCTAGCCATGAACTATGTAGTTTAGTGCTACATTATTGATATTTGAGCTCCATTTTCAAAGCTCGTATTCACACAATAAATTAAATAAATCGTAAATGTAATCGCCAATCGAAAGTAGGGTAACGATCCCACGTGTTCCCATACTTACGCGGACTAGTTAACCGTTACAAAGAGCCCCTTTGATTTGGGCAACTACTGTTGAACATACCCTACTAACTAAACACAATGTCACATATACTCTCTAATAGTTTAAAGGAATTAGTAACATGTTGTCTACGACTTAGAGTTGATTTTTTATTTTGTGATGTATACAGTTTTGGATGATATTATTAGTTGTTGAGTAATTCGGTAATTAATCAGTTTAAGTGTAATTTTTATTGCAGGAGCGTGTGTGTATTATGATTATGATTTAATTAGTTTAAGAGTAGGTATGGGTTAGTTTATTGGCGGCCTGGTCCTTGAGATATATACCTATTTAGTGCGCAGTTTCAGTATTTAATTTTGCAATATTTATTTGCCGCGTGTAATGTCCGCGATTCCGTTCGCGTATAATTCAAAGACTAACATGATTTAACCTCAGGTTAAGTCCAGACGCTATGCTATAAGACTAGGTGCTCCTCGCGGTTTTACCCGCGGTTTTTATAATGAGCCTTCTTTTCTAGGACCTCAAGTACAATACAATAACACTTTATTGCACACCAAATAAACACGCAACACAAAAAAAGAACCGGTCAAATGCGAGTCGGACTCGAGTACGAAGGGTTCCGTATCATTAACTATAAAAACGGCAAAACGTTTGTTGTACGGGAACCTCCTTAAATATTTATTTTATTCTGTTTTTTACTATTTTTTGTTATAGCGGCAACAGAAATACATCATCTGTAAAAATTTCAACTGTCTAACTATCACGGTTCATGAGATTCAGCCTAGTGACAGACGGACGGACAGACAGACGGACGGACGGACAGCGGAGTCTTAGTAATAGAGTCCCGTTTTACCCTTTGGGTACGGAACCCTAAAAATGACAAAATACATTTTTTGAAGCACAACGGGGCGTTATCGCTTAGAGCGATTTCTTCCAAACATTCTCAAGTACCGACATACCAAAATTTATAGAAATCTCCATCCATCCTCACAAACATTCACATTAATAATATTACTATTTATCCATCCATCCATCCACCCTCACAAACTTTCTCATTTATAATAGGTATCAGTAGGATTCTACTTCAACTCCCTTAGTATTCTGTGCTTTAACAATGGGTTACTAGTTGGTAGAGGTACTACTGATGGACTGACTTATGTACTGTTCTTTTCTTAAATCGATTTCAGAGCGGTAGATGAGTACAAGCAAACGATGGACTAATTACCACCAGATGTCGAATCGACTATCGATATGCCGATGCTCTTGCGCAATGCCACATTAGTATACTTCTAAGTACGTATGTGTATAGAGATGTTATTACAACTATATTTTTTTTTTTTTGTACTGATTTATGAAACGAGCTTGTCGTTAGCCTGATGCTAAGCGTTACGCCTGCCCATAACAATTGCAGTGCCACCCAAAACTTTTATTTATTTATTTCATTAATACGGTATTACTCCAATTACATTAACTGAAGAAACACACATAAAACATAAAATAGAGAATTAATAAAACATAGTTACACACGAAAACAACGAGAAAAAAATACTACACATTCATACAGATCTCACACTCCTCTTTCTCACAAAAACGCCAACACTCTGACAAAATATCACACCATCCATTTGCAAACAAGCCATGAAAAGCACTGCGTAGCACTGCATTCATTCATATCATTTATTGCATCATACATGTTACAGGGATCTTAATTATTATAATACAGAGTCAATACTCAATACTCAATAGTTTATTGCAATCATATATGTATGTACATTTGAAGAGGTCTTATGAAAAGGTAAGTTAACATATATGACCCTGACAGGGTATGGCAATAGGAGTAATAGGAGCGAGCGGACCGATCCATTAAATAAACATTGAAATTAAAAATAATTAATTTTATTAGTATATTGATTTAAAGTATCTATTTACTTGTCATTAAAAAAATCGTGTAAGTTGTAGTAGCATTTGGTAATTAGGTATTGTTTTAATTTTTTTAGGAAGATTGATTCGATGTTTTCAACTTTTATGTTGCCTGGAATTTTGTTGTAAATTTTTATTGCCATGACATTTGGGCCTGAGCTATGGATTTTTAGTTTCGAGTTCGGTAGCACGAGGTTGTGTTTGCTCCTGTTTCGTACTGAAACAATAATTAGTAGTAATTTGACCACATGCATAAAAACATAATAATTTTCTGGGTTGGTAACGATTCATTGCGCCCGCGTTTTGGGTGCTTTCCTGCGAGAGACGCTTGGCAACACTGCCCCCTGTTCGACGAGAGTTACCGCGCGCACGCATGGCCGCCGCGGCAACTAGTGAAATTAATAAATTTTCGGTGCTCCATTACGTGGACGTATCTATTTTTACAAAACAGACGTGTGTGTGTGTGTACATAATCCAGGAAAAAAGCAACGCCCGCCGCCTCCTGAAGCAAACGCCAGGATCGCTTCCCAAGTAAGCCGTAGGCCATTTTTCGTGCCAACATAGAATTTGATCCGTTCGAGCCGGATTGTTTGTTTTACGGTGCAGTGGTCACGTTGCTATCTAATTGTAATTGTGTAATACTACAAAGAATCTATAGGTAAAAGCCGTCGCGACGCTACGCGTCCCGGCAACATTTCGAAATTTTCATCCTTGTTTTCGCCTGTATTTGTTTTGCGGCGTAATACATGCAACAAAATGGCGGAACAAGACATATTTGAGAGAGATGTTATGCTTGACGAAGTCAAACGTACGTTAGAATTATACGAGCTCGATGAACAGCAATTTAAAACACGAGCCAAAGATGTCGTAATTATACAGAGAAAATTCCTCAAGTTGCAAACAAAAATCGAAAAGCAACTATTAAAGTTAGGCAGTTTTAATCGCGAGGAACAATTAAGCATTCGAAATCAGTTCAATGATATTTACTACGCCATCCTAAGTAATGTTGACGTATTGAAAAAATCGGATGATGAGTTGAAGCGTATGAACAGAGTTTCTTTTAATAATACAATACAGCCATTTCACTCTGCTAACAAATTGCCTACTCTTCCGTTGCCTACATTTTCTGGCAACTGGAGTGACTGGCAAACTTTCCACGATTTGTTTCATTCCATGGTATACAACAACGATGCCTACACGGAGGCCGAGAAATTTAGGTACCTTCTATTAACCTTGAAAAACGAGCCATATAACTTAGTAAAGTCAATTCCAATAACAGATGGAAATTTTACCGTCGCGTTCGATATTTTAATTTCACGTTATCAAAATAAACGAGTTATTTCTTGCCACCATTTTGACCGTATTTTTGACGCCGAGCCTTGTACCGAAAAGTCTAACCAAAGTTTACGGAACTTGTTGAATGTTTACCACGAAAACATAAAAGCGTTGGAAGCGATGCGTTTCCCCACAACGGAATGGAGTTTCCTGTTATTGAATATTTTACAACGAAAAATACCTGTTTCAATGCGTAAGCGATTCGAATTATCATTGCAAAAACCATCTGATATCCCAAGCGTAGAAACATTAATCGATTTTCTAGAGAGAGAATTGTCAGCCAGTGAAATAGTCAACAGTCAGAGCGGACAAGTAGGTAGTTCAACAGCTGGTAGTAAGTACCAAACGCGAGTACCCGCGCAGCGCGCGCTTGCCGTGAACCCTGCTTTGAACGCCGCCAGTGCGAACAATTTTCACCCTTCTGGTTATGAGAATAAAGATAAAAGTTGTGTGTGTTGTGAAGCTTCGCATATGTTGACGAAATGTATTAAGTTCCTTAGCCTTACACCAAACGATAGGTATTCATTGATCAAAAATAAAGATGTTTGTTTTAACTGTTTAGGCAAAGGTCATAGTGTTTCCCAGTGCAAGTCGAGTTTTTTATGTCGTATATGTAAGAAACGACATCATACATTGATTCATTTTGAATATAAAACCGATGATAGTGATAATGATAACAATAGTCACACGCAGAAAAATATATCTCTCCCTCTCACTCAAACGCCTCAGGACTCGTGCACTCCCGCTACGAGTACACAACATGCGATGACGTCACTGAACGACGTCATATCTATCGAGTGCGCGTCGTCTAATGCTCCTTTTGTTCAAAAAACGGTGTTGCTGTCCACTGCGCTTATCGACGTATGCATTGATGCACAAAAGCGATCTACGGTCCGATGTATCATAGATACAGGGAGTCAAGCTTCCTTTATCACTGAGTCTTGTGTTTCGAAGTTAGGATTGAAGCGTCGTTATGCGAATGTACCGGTTTACGGGATTGGTGATAATAAGCCGGTGCGTCCGAAGGGCATTGTTTCGTGTTGCGTTACGCCGAGAAATGCACTGGAACCTTCGATTCCGGTTGATTGTTTAGTTTTGCCTAAATTAATACCTCAAATGCCGAGTGTGACATTGCCGTATACAGGGTGGTCACATATAAAAAATTTAAATTTAGCGGATCCGAATTTTCATACTCCGCAACCTGTGGAGATGTTACTAGGCGCGGATATACTATCCCACATTCTGCTAGGTCACGTGATTACGGGTTCACCCGGTTCGCCGATTGCTATGAACAGCATTTTCGGTTATTTGTTGTTAGGAACGCTAGCGTTCAACGACCCAACTCAATCCCCAGTTCAAGCTTGTTTTAGCTCATTATCCGATGACGGCGACTTGAAAAAATTCTGGGAATTGGAGTCGATACCTGAGGTCAAGACGCTCACACCCGAGGAACGTTTGTGCGAATCCATTTTCGAAAGCTCATATTGCCGTGACGCCACAGGAAGGTACACAGTAGCCTTACCACGTAAGCCTGATGCGCCGCCCTTAGGTGTTTCAAGAAATATTGCTCTAACTCGTTTCCATAAACTCGAGCATCGTTTAGAGCACAACCCGAAACTTAAGGTTGACTATCATGCGTGTTTACAAGAGTACTTAGATTTGAATCATATGGAGCCAGTTTCCGACCCTCCAAAGATAGATTCGTATTATATTCCGCACCACTGCGTGGTCAAGGATTCCGTTACAACCCGGACCAGAGTTGTTTTTGATGCCAGTTGCAAAAGTACAAATGGCAATAGTCTTAATGACATTCTTTTGATTGGTCCAAAGCTTCATCAGGATATTGTTGACGTCCTTTTGAAGTTTCGAGTTCACCGTGTGGCGCTTACGGCCGATATCAAACAAATGTATAGGAACATTTTAGTGCAGGAATCCGATAGGGACTTACAACGGATTCTATGGCGAACCTCACCAGAGGAGCCCATTCGTGAGTATCGTTTACGTACCGTTACTTTCGGAATAAATGCGTCTCCTTACCTGGCACTCAAGGTAATTAAACAATTAGCCATTGACGAAGCGTCAAATTTTCCTCTGGCATCCAAGGTATTATTAGACCAAGTCTTCGTCGATGATATCGTCTCTGGCGAAAGTGATGAGTCACGAGCCCTCGTGTTAGCCGATCAATTAGTCGGCATTTGCAAATCGGCCGGGTTTGAGTTACGTAAGTGGCACAGCAACTCGCCAGCAATCCTTGCTGCGGTTCAGGCATCAGATGTTCATGGTGAGCGGCGGAAGGAGGTGTCCTTCGCTTCCATGGAAAATGATACCCAAACCAAGGTACTGGGGCTTCAGTGGAACCCACAGTCCGATCAGTTCACTTTTAGTGTTCAATGCTCAGCTGATAAAATAACCAAGAGAACAATACTCTCGCAAATAGCAAAGGTCTATGATCCAATGGGATGGCTGTCTCCTGTTACTATATTTGCGAAACATCTCATGCAGTTGTTGTGGATTTCAGGCGTTAATTGGGATGACCGACCCCCTGTCGATATTGTCAACGCGTGGATAGCGTTTGTTCAAGAGTTGCCACTCTTATCACAAGTGTCAATACCACGTCAGGTTTTCTTTCTTGCATGTGGCATTCAGCTTCACGGCTTTTGCGACGCAAGTGAGCGCGCTATGGCTGCTTGTGTGTATGTCCGTCTTACAGACGACGACCACAGAAAAACCCGGACGTTTCTTCTATTGGCAAAAACCCGTGTCGCACCAATATCGCCATGTCTGTCGATACCTCGTCTTGAGCTTATGGCAGCCGTGATGTTGTCCAAACTCATTGAAAGGACCTTACAAACCTACCGTGACCGTATAAGGAGTGAGGAGGTATACGCGTGGTCGGATTCATCGATAGTGTTAGCTTGGCTTAGATCCCCTCCCTATGAGTGGAAAACGTTCGTATCAAATCGTACAAGTGAAATCCTTTCTCGAGTCCCGAGTTGTCATTGGCGGCACGTCCCATCTGCGCACAATCCATCAGATGCTCCCAGCAGGGGCATGTTACCATCAACATTCTTACAAAACGAGACTTGGTTTAACGGTCCGGAGTGGCTTCGTGAGGAACCCACTGCTTGGCCAGTATCTAAGGACATTCCGGTCACGCGTGAAGAGAAGCGTAACTTACCAGTTGCGTCAGTACCAACCACACTGGTTGAAGAAATTGAGATTTTAAACAGATTTTCGTCCTTGAGTAGGGTAGTGAGAGTTGCGTCATACATATTTCGCTTCTATAACATTTTAAAGTCGAAAGTTAAAAACCAAACAAGTTCGTTACCGATTTATATCACAGTCCACGAGTACAAATTCACCCTTAGTCGATTGATTTATTTAGTACAGCATCAAGCATTTCAAGACGACTTTAAAAACATTTTGCTTGGCGAACAGCCATCGAATCAACTGAAACGTCTTAATCCTTTTATAGATGATAAAGATTTTTTGCGAGTTGGTGGACGCTTACACAAATCGTTGTTGTCGTACGAGGCAAAGCATCAATTAATTCTACCCAAAAAACACGCGTTAACCAAATTGATAATTGACGACGCTCATTTATCAAACCTTCACGCAGGCACTCGAGCTACTCAGTATGCACTTTTGCAAAAATACTGGATTTTATCAGGTCGCGATGCTATTCGTCAGCAAATATTCCGCTGTGTTCGTTGTTTCCGCATGCGCCCCGAACGTCAACAACCTGCAATGGCACCGCTGCCAGCAGTTCGATTGCAACCCCAGCGCCCATTCCTTAAAACTGCTGTTGACTTCGCAGGTCCTTTCTATGTGCGAGCCAATAAAGTGCGTAATGCCAAAATAATTAAATGCTACGTTGCCGTGTTTGTGTGTATGTGCGTAAAGGCTGTACATTTAGAAATCGTGTCTGAGCTATCCACCGACGCCTTTCTGGCTGCCTTGCGTCGATTTACGTCACGCAGAGGCTTGTGTACACACATTTATTCAGATTGTGGTAGTAATTTCAAGGGATGTAACAATTACTTTAAGGAGTTATACGACTTCCTAAAGAATGACTCTGTCCAGTGTGCTTTGAATTCTCAAACCTTGGAACAGGGCATTACATGGCATTTTCAACCACCATATGCTTCGCATTTTGGTGGCTTATTCGAAGCGGGAGTTAAGAGTTTCAAACACCATCTACATCGCGTAGTAGGTACTCAGGTGCAAACGTATGACGAGATGCATACCTTATTATGCCAAATCGAGGCTATATTAAATTCACGACCACTTTGTGCTGTAGGCGCGGACGCAACCGATCCCCTACCCTTAACACCAGCTCATTTTTTGGTCGGAGGCCCTTTGACGGCAATACCAGATGTTTCGCTAACGGATTCGAATCCCGGGCGGCTACTTAGGTGGCGCTGGATACAACAATGTGTTCAACATTTCTGGAAGCGATGGAGTCGTGAATATCTCCACGAAATACAACAACGCAGCAAGTGGTTTAGCAACCGTGGCTCTGACGTTCGTGTAGGTGACGTTGTTGTTGTGTGCGATGACAATCTACCGCCACTCCAGTGGAAACTTGCTCGAGTACATGCGCTTCATCCGGGTTCAGATACTAAAGTTAGAGTAGTGACTTTGCAAGCGGGCAAGAGTATCTTCAAGAGAGCAGTTGTAAAAATTTGTAAACTTCCATTAGAGTAAATAATTGATTTCGAAGGCGTACCTTAGTTCGTAAGTATGTAGTTTAATGTTACCGTTTCATTATTTTGTTAAAAGTTCTACGTTCTTTTAAGGCGAGCGGCATGTTTCGTACTGAAACAATAATTAGTAGTAATTTGACCACATGCATAAAAACATAATAATTTTCTGGGTTGGTAACGATTCATTGCGCCCGCGTTTTGGGTGCTTTCCTGCGAGAGACGCTTGGCAACACTGCCCCCTGTTCGACGAGAGTTACCGCGCGCACGCATGGCCGCCGCGGCAACTAGTGAAATTAATAAATTTTCGGTGCTCCATTACGTGGACGTATCTATTTTTACAAAACAGACGTGTGTGTGTGTGTACATAATCCAGGAAAAAAGCAACGCCCGCCGCCTCCTGAAGCAAACGCCAGGATCGCTTCCCAAGTAAGCCGTAGGCCATTTTTCGTGCCAACAGCTCCTACTTTCAAATCTTCGTACTTGGTCTACTTTTTTTTTTAAATTGGAGGTATTTGCGTACAAATTTACAAATTTCCATAATATATATTGAGTGTAGGGGTAATTTTATGAAGTGAGGCTTGCAGCTTTCCGGTTCTTTAATATTAGTGAGGATACGTATACATTTCTTCTGGCTTATAAAAAGGTTATGCGCATCGACACTATTTCCCCACAGTATAATGCCGTAGGTAAGTCTCGAGTACACATATGCGTAATATGCGTAATAGTCATATATGAACCCATTACAAAGGCATGTAGTAGAAGTGGGTTGATATATTACAACTTCCATCGTCAAAATTTATCCTTAAAAAATTCGTCTAAACTATAATAACTTTTAGTAAGTAATAGCGTTTAAGTTTAATTTCAAATATTTGGTCCTTATCTTAAGCTTTTATCATATCCGGAATTTTATTATAATTTTTTACATTGCGCTCATTACCCCAGATGCCCAGTAATTTAGCTGGCTACAACGCTCTTCAAACAGGAACACAGTAATGCTTGCGCACTACTGCTTGGCGGCAGAAAACCTGGCAAAGCTGTGCTGTGTGTGTACATAAATTGATAATACGAACGTACATAGGTAAAAAATAATTAAAGGTTTATAAGATCTCTATAATAAATAGTTTCTAAATCACTGAAGCGTAAAGACTTCACAAAGTAAATCAGTAATTTATAACTACCTAGTAATAAGTGTTTTTATCAACATTTTAACAATGTTATTCTAGTTCTACGGCTCTATCGTACTAGCGATTTGTGAACACTTCTCCCTGTGTTTTACTATTGAGATGCACGGGTCGGGCGGCTTCCACATTGCGTATACATATAATTGCAAAAGAAAAACGTTCGCAAATCGCTAGTATGATCGTGCTGTTACATATAACTTTATGAAAAATACGAAAACAACTATAAGCTTTCTAGTATTCTGTGACAATATTATCTTGTAGAAAAACTAACTGCACCTTACCACCGATAATAAGCTGCAGTTGATTTTAAATATTGCTCGGGCAGAGGTCGAACCTGCGTCTTTGGAATACCGTCCCACCGTCTTAACAAATAGGCCACCGAGCCAACTGCTCGAGCCACCTCTTCTATCCTTCTAATATTGTCTTACATTCTACGTCATCATCAATGTTCACATTGATCAACCGAACTAGTCAAATATTACAATGAGCAACACGTTTTAATGATAATTGGTAATTAAATTAATACACCCGAAAGTAGAAGTTATTTTACATTTTACACAGTGCTTTGATACGCAATTATAAAGTTGTAAGTTTAAATATTATTTTGATTTTATTAAACATATTTTTGCAAATAAAAACATCGTTTTAACAACTCTCTAAAATTCCCTCTGCAAAGCAGAACCACGACATTTAGCCATAATGCTCCGACTAAAATTTTAATAGCTTAAGGCGGTTCCACACTAGCACCTAGGCTTCATCAATCATGTTAACTAATGTGCACGGGGCCTTAGTTCAGACAAAGGTTACCACTTTGCGGATCATTTATAACAATGTTTAATGATGTAAGGATTCCATGAGATTAAGTAAAAATAGATAGGTAGATAGGACGTAGTGCGTGTTTAAATATTGTCAAAAACAAACATAAAATATTGTAACAAAAGTTCTAAAAAATATGCCCCTCAGTTTCTTGCCGTATCTTCTGAGTAGTGGTTCTTTTTCCGATACGGTGGTAGAGTCATTGTAATAATTGACGTTCATAAGTGCATCCGTGACGACAAAATTGAAATAAAGAACTTTTGATTGATTTGATTGATTGATTGATTTATGCTCCTTTTGACATTTTAAATATATTCATCATCATCAGCCCATCACGTTCCCACTGCTGGGACACGGGCTTTCTCTCTTAGAGAGAATATGGGCCATAATCCACCACGCTGGCCTAGTGCGGGTTGGTGGATGTCGTGTTTTTTTAATTTTAGTTATTAATTCTTGGACCGCCGGTTTCCTCACGATGTTTACCGTTACTGTTTTTGGAGAGAGTGTTAAATCCGCGCGGGATTCAAACTCTGGTGCGTCAGATCGAAATTCGCACATGCTCCCACTGAGCCACACTCGCTCTCTAAATATAAATATTGTTCACAAAAGTATAATTACCAACGGCATTCAAGTTATTGATATGAATCTCCCAATTTTGGCGTTGGATTGTTCTAGCTTCAGACTAACTAAAAATTATAAAGTCTTCTTAGGGCCATTTCTTACGTTTTTATAATCAAATTCCGACATTACTCCGACAATAATTGAAGGCAACTTTTTTTATGTAACTGAATGACTATAGACCTGGGTAGGTAGGTAGGTACCATCGCTTTGTCAGTTATTGTGCCGTTAAGCAGGAGTGCGCAAGCATTACTGTGTTCTGGATTGAAGGGTATTGTAGCTAGCGAAATTACTGGGCATATGAGACTTAATATTTGATGTCTCAGGGTGACGAGCGCTATGCAGTGCTACGCAATACTTTTCATGGTACTAAAAGTTTTGAGTGGCACTACAATTGTTATAGGCAAGCGTGACGCTTAACATCAGGCGAACGACATGCTCCTCTTGTTGTTCAGTTCCATAAAACTAAGTCAATTTAAACTCGTCCTGGAAATATCTTTTCAAGTGTTGACAGCTAAACCAATAAACAAAACCCATCAAATAAATTAACCTTTTCAAACGAATTTCAACGGTAATAAATGATCTCTCCAACATTTCCAACAGGTTTCGTAGAATAAACAAAGTATCTTTAGTTCAGACAAAATGGATCGATTCTTTGTTGTCGTAACAGTAACTCTAACCTGACCGGCCACATTTGGTAGCCACTGCTCATTGAAACTGTGAATTTATTGGGTGATCAAAGACATTTTTGAAATCTTTTACCTCTATATAAAATTCAAATATGCACTCTATACAAACGAAGTAAAGTTCAAATTATAATGAACAAGGATCATTTCTAATCAATGTACCACGACCTAATTTTATTCACTCAACTCGGAAGTACCATTTCGCTGTATTCGTTGTTGATATCCCAACTAAGTAGAGAAGACAGAGTAAAAACACTTATTGAGAAATGGTTCTAAATAACTGAATGTCTATGAAATATATACTTGATATTACACTCAAATACCTTGTCGCTGAGCACATATTTTGTACCAGCAATGTCTTAATAAAAATGAAACGAAATCTGTATTACGTATGAAAAAGTTTTAAATAGTCATAGAGAGACAAAAATGCCTTGTCCACTTACAAAGATCCTACCTATGTGAAGATACCATATAATCCAAATACGCTTTTTATTGTACTGAGTGATGAGACGAGCAAGTCGTGAGTCTAATGATAAGCGTCACGCTTGCCCATAACAAGTGCAGTGCACCCAGAACGTTAAATACCATAAAAAGCACTGCGTAGCACTGGATTGCACTCATCACCCCTAGACATCAGATATTAAGTCGCATACGTCCAGTGATTTCGCTGGCCCTTCAAACCGGAACACAGTAATGGTTGCGCACTACTGCTTGGCGGCAGAATAACTGGCAAAGCTGTGGTACCTACCCAGACGGTCTCCCGCATACCTACCACGAGTAAAACAAAACAGTTCGTATTACGAAATAGTTCTAAAACGTGCATGAAAGTGGTAAGCGATTACAAGTGAGGACAAAATAAACTACACCATCTGTGAGTCACTAGGAATTGGGTTACAACTCGAGTGGTACTACACAAACTACTATCGCAGTGACTCATGTACACAAACTGTGCCACTTTTAACAGGTTGCGGTGTATTTACGTTTAACATTCATGTGTGATGTCTTCATTATAAAATTCGTTTTAACTTAAGGATCATTGTCATTGTTGGTAGTTTTCGTGATCGTTAGATTTTTTTTTAATTGAAAAAGTCCACTAAACTAAAATACATATTAAAAAAAATTATAATAAAAAGTAGCGGAAATTTTATTTATACAGAACCAATTAACAATTATGTTCAAATATATAGAATGATAAAAACTAAACTAACCTACAACAAAACCGTCCCGTCACCGTTAGGTCACCGTCCGCGGACAAGGTGCCCAAAAATATGGCAACGTTACCTCGTTGAATGGCCAGACTAATTCGTTGGCCGAGGTAAGCGCCAGCTCTTTGGTCACCTGTTGTTTCTATGAGGCGTCTGGCTCTTTAGCTCTTTTAACAGAAGCCGCGCGTTCGCCCCCCAAGGCCCCATAGTTTCAACCCCAAACAGAAGAAATATGTAACCCTCGCCGAGTGATGCATATTAAAATTTATTTAACAACAAATTAATTTAACTTAACAGTCTAAATAGCAGCATATTTTTTTATAAAAATGGACTTGGCATGCACAAATTAACTAATTAAGATGCTATTCCTAGCAATAGCGCAGTACGTGACTTTTACAAACATACTTAATATAATGAGATATATATATACACACATACATTAAATTAATTGATGATGAGGCTCTTGATGGGAAGAAAGTTCAAAACCTTGAACACAGAAGGCAAGTGGCTAGCCTGTCGATTTTTACAGGCTAAATTTCGGGGAGTGTGCACAAGACCTGCATCAGCTGATTCCATCATCCCCATTTAATCTTAGGACCACCAGGCGAGGAGAGTCACTCCTTCCTTACGTACCACCAGTCCTCACAAAGCGCCTTGCTGACTTTTTTATTATACGTACTGCTAATGAGTAAAATATTCTACCGGTATCCTTATTTAATTCCAATTACAACCTGGATCTCTTTAGGACAGGAGTGAATACGCACCTCATGGGCAAACGTGCTCCACCTTAGACCGCAACTACACTTACCATCAGGTGAGTTGTTGCCAAACGTAATCCCATTTCACCATAAAAAAAAGAAATTAGCGCAGTTTGACGCATGGTGAACAATCGCCAATTTATTTTACCACCCTGTCTTATCAATATCCATTCTTATAAAAAATCTATAGGTATACCTACGCCTTCTCTTTACTGTTATACTTTCATACAACGCAAGAACTGTGTTATATTATTATTTTACCGCTACTACCTGAATGGAAATAATGGTAATCCAGTGCGAACAAAAGACTTAATCTAAATCTCAACTTAATCTAAACTCTCTAAATCTAAAAAATAACGAATAAATAACTCTCCCTTATATCACTTTGGGTCGCTACTGATTGAAAATAGATTATTTTATATTAAATATAGCCTAGCCTTCGCCCCCGCTTCAACACTATATTACAAAATTACCAATAAGCCCAAAATTAATATAACTACAAATAACTATGACGTGTGACAAATTTAATATTTTCCCGCGTCGCGTCGCGTCGCTCACAGCGCGGACTGTCGCCCAATTAAAATAAAACCGAAACACACCTCATTATGTCATTCCCCACCATTAATTTATGAGCTTTACCAACACTTTATACTTGTCTGAAATTTTTAAACCATACTCTTTTGTCACGTTTCAAATACCACACAAAACTTCACAAAAATAAACGACTCGAAACTCTATCACAAGGAAGTAGAGGTGAGGGCAAATGTCAAACTTTGGTGGTAAGCCAGTCCCCAAATGTTTGACTTCAAATAGGAATTAGTAACGCGTAGTAATTTAACATATTGTCTACCGTCACGGCCGCTTAATGCTGAAAGTGATCCTACTTCTGATGTCTACCTTACTCCATTGAAAATAGGGTTTATTTTAAAGCAGCGATAAGGTTAGGAGTCAACCGAAATGTGAATGTAAATAGATAAAAATTTCGTCTTCGTCATTTAAAAAGAATGGAGACAAAATAAAGAGGTGACTATATTAGTAGGTGCTGTAATAGCTTTTGTGTCCAAACATTACATAAGTTTCGTATTAGATCGAATGACTTCCATTAACAATATAATAAAACTCTTTGTTCAGTACTTCCCAATCGTCAATGACAAGAGTAATAATCATCATCACAAGTCTGGATGAGTAATCCAAGGATGTCATCTACAAACAACAAAATACTGCAACTGAACTTTAACCGTTTATGCACAAATGACTTAGCACTTGACACTTTTCAATAAGATTTAACAAAAACTTAAAAAAATTACGCGTTAAGATATTTTTCTGTAACTGACATCATTCAAGGAAACAAAGGAAATCAAATTACCCTTTACAAGGCCGAAAATGCCCAACCCTTGACACTACGGACACTTGACACACTTTTCATTCATTGAAAACAACAGTCCCTTCAAACAAAAACACAGCTTATATTTTCAATAGACTCAAGAAAACAAAAGCCAAAATTATACATTCCTTCCAAAGTGCCCGATGATTGACACTGGCCCAAATGAACACTCGTCGACTCCTGGAAGAAAACAGTCCATTGTAAATGCCATCTTAACGCTCTACCCATTATAATTGGCATAATTTACAAAATAATCAAGTGTCAAAACCAAAGCCACCAAAAGAGAATGAAATCTATTATTTAAAATCAATCTCTAAAACGGAATAAATTTCTCGGTAATGGGTCTGTCTATTATGTCTTGAGTGTCTTGAAATGCAGACGAGTATTTTAGGTACCTATACAAGTTCTGAGAAGATATTTCTTTTGTATATAGGATTGAATATTGATATAGGAATTTAGCATACTTTATCTAGAAATCTAGATTGATGGTTTGGAGGACTAGACCAGAATCTGTTTAAATATTTGGCAAATGTTAACCAAAAACCAAAAGTTATCAGTCCAATATTTGTGAAAGTTATATTAAAACAAGCTAAAACCCGCGAATCCGTCCGTTTTTCGGGATATAAGTATCCTATGTCCTATTGCAGGACCTAAAGTAATAACAAATTTCATCAAAACTCGTACAGTGGTTATAAAGTTAAGTAGTAACAAACGGACGAAAACACAACACAGAGAGAGAGAGAGAGAAAGAGAGAGACTTTATAATACTAAGCAGGATCGCTATAAGCGATAAGACCGCCCATTGTAACACTTTAGCTTTAAGTATATTTGTAATAATTTCTTGTTAAGGTGTGACAATGAAGAGTTATCTAATCTAATCTAATCTAGGATAAAGGATAGGGATTTCAATATAGGGATACGTAAAATTGCTACCATACGTCAATACATTAGGTCTACATTAAGAAATAGCTCTGTCGTGTGTTCAAGGCACTGAAGTACCTAAACCTGACCTTAACATACCTTTCCATGAGTACCTATTTACAAAACATCAATTTGCTAAAACCAACTTTATTCAATTTCAGGGTAAAGCAACACATTTCACTCCATTCCTGTTTCTTTCCCTTCAAATCTGAAATAAACTTATGTAAACAAACAAATTGATCTCAATCTATCTTTTGCTAGTCTTTTTACCTTATTGAAACAAAGTAGCCCGTATTGCCGCAATGTAAGCAAATCCGACAAAACTTTTAGTAATTAACAACATTTCTCGACGAGGCCTACGGCTCCAAATATTATTATAATAGACCATTCCGATTGCGCGACTGTAGGCGCAATGTTAGTCGAATACAACCAGTATGGCAACTTTAATTAAATATTAAATACTCTGGTGATTAAACACGTGAAACATTTAAAAAACTTCCAACACAAAAAACCTATAAAAAGTAAGAAACAGCTGAACCGTTTTCGATATAACATTTCTAAGAACCACCGCGAGAAAAACTGCTTTCAAATAAAAAATCCGCATCAAAATCTGTTCACCCGTTTATGAGCTACGGTGCCACAGACGGACACACATAGTGGTCCAACTTCTAACACCGCTCCTTTTTGCGTCGGGGTTAAAAACCGGTAAAAACTGAAATTTTTTTAAGTTACTTTTTTGGTTTATTTTATTACTCTAGGCCATTTTCATCAAGTTCTATCCTGTTGCCATTGATTATTTATTAATTGAGGTTCGCGGAATGACTCCTCAAACAGGAATTTCTGGTCTTTTTAAAACTGACGCAGCCTGGACAGTGGGTACTTTTATTTACCGACTTCATTGATTTTCTTGATTTACTCCGTACTTTGACCTACTTTTACCATCTTGACTGAAGTTTATTATAAAACTGTCAAGACATACAAGTAAGCTCCATAAAATCTGTTGAAAGTTGAGTAGCTGCAAGTATTTTTATACTGTTGACAAAGGCTTGTTGCATTGGAGCTGACGGGCCCGCTGTGTTTCTTGGAAACTTTCCTACTAATTTAATTTAAACTTTGGGGTAAAACAATTTTTTGGGGCGCGGTCGGACCCGCGGGCGAATTGCCGAAGTGTGAATAAAGTATGCGCGGTCACAGTTCACAGACAATCAGAAGTGTCATTCACAACCGGAGACTAGAATGTGGACCGTATTCTGTGGTGATGTTTTAAATAACATTTTGATCATTTTTCGTTTATTAGTGTTTTTAAACTAAGTTCCTCTATCAAAAAAACGTGTATTGTCTTGAAAGAGCCTTTTACATTCTGAAAAAGATCAGAAATGACCGATTGTAGATATTTTTTCGTGAATTTGAAGCTTGTTTACGTAAACAACATTAGATATTGAGTTTTTAGCTGTAAAATTATGTCTGTAACACATACGAGGATTCTATTTATAGCTTTATTATATCTTAATTTTGTACAACTAAAACTAAATATATATCTTACAAAAATTTACATTAAAATTGAGTAAATGAGGAGCACGCTTCTACATGTAGTAGGTATATAAATACCATTGAAAAATGTCGGCACATGTTCAACCAGCGGGTTGTCTGGTATGTCTCGTGCTTAGCACCACCCAGGGACCACGGCCGAGCTACTCGTCCTCGTAAGTCTTGACCTCAAGCTGTAACATTCCCCACTGGCATGCACTGTGTCCCGGCTATAAGAGCGAAGTTATGTTTTAGTTAATCAAAACGTACTTTGTTAATAAAGCTGCATGCGGAATCGGGAACTCCTCCGCCGCAGTGGCCTCAGTGGTGCCAACTTTTCGAATCCTACCCCTTTAAGGAAAATGAAATATCTCTGAGTAAATAAGGTAAGGTAAAAGTTTGATTGATGAAACATTTATTTCTCGAGACAGTGCCGGTACTCTTACCCCTAGCAATCTGTTATTCTACATAACAAAGGTACTTCACGAAGCCCTTATAGTTTTCATTGAGATAGTAATAAAAAACCCATACGGATAAGTAAAAAACCGTTAGCAACAATATTGACATCGATACTTTTACTAGTGAAGACACTAAACTAGACAACGCTGCAACATTTAAATACCAAAGGTATAGTAAAAGTTAGGTAGTTATTTTTCGCTCCAGACAAGAAGCTAGACTTCTGTTTATAATCATATTAATTTATACATAAAACAATATTATTATTTTCCTTTGCTTCTTCCATGTGACTCGATTTTTTATTTTACCTGATGATATGGCCTTCAAGCTTGTAGGGTTGTTTTTTATATCCGAATAGGCTGGCATTTGACCACAGTCTCACCTGATGGAAAGTAATGACGCGGTCGACGATGGATCATGCTTGCCTAAAAGATACCGATTCACTCGAGGCTTAAAGACACCTAGATTATAAGAATCAGGAAACAAAGACGCTCGTAAGGTGTTCCATTCCTTAGCTGTTCGCATTAAAAAGGTCGAAGCAAAACGCTTCGACTCCACGAATCGCGGATTAGACTTGCCAAGATAGTAAGTTGTGCATTTTTTCTTAGAACTTATGGATGAGCTATTAAAGACCTGCAACCATAGTTAACAAGTTAATTCCATCAGAGAATACATTACTACACGTGGCCAAAGTTCCCTAACATTTCGAATTGGAATCGAAATAATTAATAAATTATTCCTTTCAAAACACCACCAATCAACAAATTCACCAACTCTCAAACAAAACAATAGATCAAACAAGTTGGCAGAAGTGAAGATATTTTAAAATTAAATGATCGAATTGTCATTTCCGCTGGAGATTGCGAACGGGCGAGGATCCAAGAAGCAAAAGTTAACTACAGTACCCAAGATTGAACGATGCGTTGCTGCCCACGACTGCTCTGCCTGTCCACAGACCAGACGTGCCGTTTTCGGCACTTCTTATTTTTTCTGGGCGTACATCAGCTATGCACTTTTTTTATCTACTAAACAACTATTTTTTGTGGCAATTCCATTTACATTTTTTATTCCTAAACTAAAATCCCAAGCTACCAGAACCAGACCAGTTCCCACTTGCAGCACCCATTCATGAGTTGACGCGTGTACCTAAAAGCTAATCTACAGTAAGTCATCTAGTTAAAAATGTCAGCGCTGTGTCAGTAATTCTGTTGGAAATTAGTATTGTGCACTTAGATTTGGAACGCGTAGCGAAGGCATCCTAGGCCTGTGATTGTGTAGCACTGAGTTTCGTTTCGGTGTTTGGTAAGCTGAAGGCATGTGCCTCCCACATTTGTCAAAGAACCATAACCGAGAAGAAAGGAAGAAAATATTTAATTTATTTTCGCCAAATATTGTAAATGATTATTTAACAACAACCTACGCAATATTTGGCGGAATCCCACTAAATATTTTCACTACGGTACTTGAGATGAATTTCCGCAACATTACGCCTGATTCCATTAGATAACATATTTTTTTACATTATGTCCAGTACTTTAGCTGAGACCTTGAGTACTGTTAACTGTGTCCAAGATGGCCACCGGAAATTGCCATAGCCCGTAATGAATCTAACGTAATGGAAATAATGGATCTGTTTTTATTAGTGCGTGTCGTTGTAAGAGACTCAGTCGCACGTGTTCGGATAGAGCAATAAATTTGGGACATGTGTCACTGAATCCTTGAGTCATTTGTGGTACCTGATTCAGGCATTTGCGTAATAAAATATTTATGAAAATGGCGACTCAGGAATAGGCTTTGCTACATCTATTTTTATGCAATTAAGTTACAAGATGGATATAAAACCCCAGTGGTTCCCCCTTTTCTTGCAGAAACACTTTTCGCAGAATCTTATGTCAGTCTAATACCGGAACACCAGGAGTGTCGAAATCCAGTTTCTCACCACCACCAGTAACTCACCAATAGCAGTTGTAAGGCTATTAGGAACATTCAATTGTTATGTTTTGAGCGGCACTGCGCTCATCACCTCTAGAAATCGGATTTCAGGTGTCTCCGGTAGCAGTACTATTCAAATCAAAACAGTAACATATGAATTTTTGTTTTTTTGCAGAAAATTAACTGACATAAAAACTGCAATGAAAAATTGCTCACTGCTAACTTTGTCATCGAAGGAAGCTCTCACACAGGATGTGAGCTCATTTTACATTTCAACCTATAAAGAAGCCTCATAATGTTTTTCCATGTATCTTATACAATAATATTATTATTGTTTTGTAATCTGATGGGAACTAGCTATGTGATACGTACCTACATAGAGTGTTGTACCACACAAAAATATTTAAACAAAAATTTTTCAAATCACAAAACAGTTTCAACAATACCAAAACCACAAATGTCACAAAACTATTCAAAAAACAAACGGCATGGGCTTTGGAACGCCAGTGATTCCACACGCGAACATAAAGCCAGATTAAGTTTTTAATTACTCTGCGCTGGCAACCCCGACGGATGCCAGACGCGGACGGTATTGGCACGCGATTGTTGACCGATGAATGGCAACACACGCACGGCAGGTGATACCGTGAGTGGGAAAAATACAGTAGTGTATTACGAAATTTTTAGCTTTAAGCCTAAAAGTTTCCTACAAGCTGCATTTCGCATACTTTAAATATTTTAGATTGACGCGAATATTTGCTTTGACTGTAAGCTTTTGTTGAATGATAAAAAAATACATTTGGTAATTGCAACTTATATTCAGATTTTTTGATTAACACATAAAAAATGTGCATTTGGCAAAGACGCGACGAACTCGACGTCTTTGACAAAGACTGGCAATGTACAGTGGATGTAAAGCAAAGACAAAGTATTTTAATACTTCGTCTTTGATGTAAAGCATAATATCAAGAGCAGTGGAAAAGTCGAGGGAAGGCCATTGCCCAGCTGTCGGATAGTAGATGGGCAGTTACACTAAAGCAGGATAGCGCTACGCGCTCAATTCTCACATAAAGACTTTAAGCACAAAAACGCAAGTAGGTAATGCGCGGTAAAGGTGAATTCGTTTCTATTTTCCGGTTAAGAGACAGAGCGTGTATTGAATTATTTCCAGACAGTCGACATTTCCGCCACATTTTCACCGGACTCAAAGGTTCTTGGCCTTTCCACCAATCCACTTTACGCTACACAATTCTAGAAGATTTCCCTGGCGCACTATATCATACCATAACACAATGGGGGCTTCATTATAAAACGACTTGAGCAATCATGTATAATGATACCGGAGCCGGGTTGGGCCAAATAAAGCTATAAATTTTACAATTACTGAAATTTTGGCAGAGAATCCTGGATATAATATGAAAGAAATTCTTGTTTATGTCTGTAATGTTTCTCTTTTGAAATTTCAAACGTCTTGCCCGATTGAAAGCGATGATGAACCGATGAAGCAATGATGATTAGGGATGAAGCAGAATTTTATAAAGTTCGATTTTTACGTTTAATTTCAGATAAGAATAGAGACAAAGTTTCTGAAATGCAAATGAAGGAGACAGTATATGAATGATTCAAATCAGGCTAAATAATCTCGGTAAAGAGCACTGGCCGGACTGAACAGACAAAGTTAATTTGTCACAAAAATGGAACTAAGTCACCCCAAAAGTAACGGGCAAGGTTCAAGCAGATAATTATATGTGAATTTAGAGGATCTGCGTAGCAGTAGACCTGAATGTGTTCTGGATAATGATGAGGACCGATGAAGCGACCTAAGTCCATGAATTTAGAAGTGCCTCATTTTTTTTACTTCTGAGTCACACACATCAAAATCGTCTTTGACTTTATTTTATGAAAAGAAAAAAGTATACGCCCTAAGTATCTTAAACTCAACCTTTTTCTTAAAATAAATTCTATCATAGAGCCTGTTAAACTTTAAAATGGGTTACACCAAGCCAGACTTGTATATCCATAAAGTAATTGAAAGCACCGAGGGCGGCCGGGGGTAAAAGCTAGTGCGCAATAAATCAGTCCGGCGGACGCTAGAGAAACGCCTTTGCGTTGCACACACGGACATACGAACAAAATTTTATATACATTTTACATGGGAAAGCGAAATGTATGCGGATTTTATGGAGTTAAGTGAATGATGATTGTTTTCGGTGTTCGAGCACGCCTTTGGGTTGTGCGATATAAATTAGTGTGGTTTTTGCGGAGTATTTTTTGTTTTATATGGTAGGGAAAGGAGGGATTGAAATTTTCTTTTCATTAATTTTTTTTTTCTTTTTATTTTTCTTTTCTTGTTGTATTAGGGGAATTATTAACTGTAGTGGAAACGTTTGATGACAAAACAGTTACTGTTTTTGTCATGATATTATTCATCATCGTCACCATCATCATATTTTTTCACGAAAGCCTTTTCTTCTTCTTTATCAATTTTAGGCCCATGTACTCGTACTTTAACTCTTGTCAGGTGATTTAAACTAGTCTTGATGGTTCCCTGATATATATCGGCAACACAGACACCGGCGGATGTCGGCAGAGAGTTCCACTCCTTGGCTCGTATTATGAAGGTCGAATCAAAGCGCTTGGTGCGAACAGGAAGGATATCAACCATAAATTGATGGTGGCTTGCCTTAAGCTCACCCCCACATCTTACGAAACTGTACTTCCCACACACACGCTTCACTCGCACTTTCCTTCCTCGCACTTGTAAGATGTGGAACGACCTACCTTCGTCGGTATTTCCTTTGAGCTACAACATGGAGTCCTTTAAAAGGGGGATTAATAGAGTCCTTAAGGGTCGGCAACGCATCAGTAATGCCTCTGGTACTGCAGATATCCATAGGCGACGGTAACCGCTTACCATCAGGCGGGCCGTCTGCTTGTTTGCCGAAACATTAAATAAAAAAAAATAAAAAATGTCTAGTCGTCACATGATAAAATGGAGATGGGGGAATCAATTCATGCAATCCTGTTAATAATATTATAATATTATTAACAGGATTACACGAACTTTACTAGCTTTTTTGTATTGTTAGGCGTCTGACAGATCACTGCAACATAAACATAATATCTTAACCACCGTAATGCATTAGCCTAACCTCAAAACAAGCCAGCGGGAGATTCAATAACCATTATCTCGTTCGCGGCGCGGTAATGGTTCCGTGCCACGGTCTATTAAACGGATTATTATGTCACGATTATTATGCCGATCTACTGTGAGTTGTGGATAGGCAGCGCATGGAAGGTTGCAGGTGAAACTGGAAATCCATTTCTGGTAGAGGCATTGTAGTAATTGACGTTCACAAGTGCACAAACTTTTTACGTATGCAAAACATTATTTTTATGATTACCTTTTCTTTACCCTCTTAGGATGAAGGATCCGACATCTATTGAAAATCAAACAATAGGTCTAAATTATGATTTCTACCTCCAATTTGCATTCGTAAGTGCGTCTGTGATGACAAAATTGAATAAAGAACTTTTGATCTTTAAACTTTGGTGAAGGCAATGATTTGAGACTTCCTGATTTCCTGAAAATCCCATTGTGTGAGCCTACCAGATTTTCAGTAGCCACATTCTGGGAAGTGGTTCTGTTTTCAAATGGTGGTCATTGATATGATATGAAGTTGATAAGTGCGTCCCGATGTGGTTTCATACAAATAATGTTTTAGAATTAATTTTTGGTTGAACACTTTAGTAGATATTTGTTTGCCTCTGTGGCGTAGTAGTTGGACAGCTCAGTCACATCTCATATTCATTCATATCCTACGGAGGTTGCGGGTTCGATTCCTGTTACGTTACGTTATAATCATGTCTGGGTCCGTGACCCAGACATGACCATGGTCCTCATAGATCCTGGTTACACAAGGATACAAGAAATTCTAATTAGGAGCCAAGATTTATGGAGTGTTATTTTATTACTTATTAATTTATGTTTTCATATATACATAGGTATTCGTAGTACTCCTACTTATTCTGGAGTACTGAGCTTCACCTCTACTGATAGGCTAATGGTTATGATAGACAGCGACACACAGTGACAGCAATAGGACTCCATTTTGACACTTTGAGGCCAGACCTATCAGTGCCGACTAATTAATCATTTAAAATAAATGCAGATTGATGCGACTACGAGTAGGTACCTATATCTCAACTCAGACGTCAACCGTTTTTAACGCTTAAATGACAAATGTCAATCAACTGTCAAAATAATTGCTCAAGCACAAGCGTTATTATTTTAAGCTTTTAAATATTTACAGAGAAGAAAATGTAACTGCTCGGCAGGGGTCGAATCTGCGTCTTCGAAATACCGTCCCGAAGCACTGGCCACCGAGACATCGGCTCGAGCAACGTTCGAAGAGAAGGTTGTGAAGGTTGGTTGCTCTCTGGATCTCGGATATTATAAATCAAATGGGAGTACTGCTTGAACAAATTAAAGCGTATCTGCTATAATTCTTGGACCATTTTTCGAAATAAGCACCGACGCTATACTCAAAAATGACAAAGATAAAAGTATCTCTCTTACATAACTATAGTATGTAGTAGGTTGGTTTCAAAACCGTTACTTTCTCTGAAGTTGTCGAATTGACTATGTCTAAGTAAACTACCAACTATAACAATCACAAATTAGGGTCAGAAATCAATAAAATTTTCGAGATGTTTTGAGTGTATAACTAAGGTCACATTTCCCTGAAGTCAAAATAACCAACAGTAATTTTTGTTCCACTGCAACCAGCGGCGCTACCGTTTCGGCTACGTACTCGTACACCGGTCATTATCCGAAATTGCCCATTATTGTTTGCCTATCCCACTCAACGAGAATACTCATTTACCTGCGACAATGTGAGTAATCATCGGGCCAAGTTTATTTGAGTTATCGCCTAGAGACAGTAGGTATTCAGAAGTATCAGAACTTACTCTAAAACTTGGACCTGGTCCGCTTTTAAGAACTTGTCATAAAACATCAGATTTTTTAGCGCAGGGTCTTTTTTTTACGCTTAATAGATCTATGTTTGGCCACTATCACGCCTGATGTGAAGCGATGATGTGCCCTAAGATGGAGCACATAGATCTAGAGAGAGACGGCAGTTGAGCGGGTGCTCAGACCCGTCTCCCCTATGGATCACCGAACATCATCCCGAAACACGACTAGGTCGCTTGACGGCATGGCTTTGTTCGGTGGGTGGTATTACAACCTAGGCCAGAGCCTACCACTCCAGAGCGCGTTTGCGGGTTTCATCACGATGTTTTTCTTCACCGAGCGTAGAGCAATCGATAGAGCGAGCGTGCAAAATCTGCACTTGACCATAAATCACTGATGCAGGGCCGAGTCGGGATTCGAACCCAGGTGCGTCGGATCGAAAAGCTCTCGAGTTTCCGCTGAGCCGCACTCGCTCTAAATAGGGTCTGAAGTATTGGGAAGTCATATAGTCATCAGAATAAATATAAAGCATATAATAAAATAGCATAGAATAAAAAAATCGGGCAATTTACTATAACGTGCTGTCATTATATATCCGGTGTATGATTGAGCAAGGCTCGCCATAAGAGAGAAAAATTACAGAATACTTAAATTACCAAAAAAAAATGTATATTCCCTTCCAAACGATCATAATTATATCATAAGATGTAGGTATATCAATGTCAATGTATTTTTCAGTTATATTAAAAGTTGTCGAAACAAATATTTAAAGATTTCAATTAACGTAAAGTTTATATTTCTCAACAACAAACCCTTACTGACAATGCACTAAGACAAAAGTCTATCTCCATTCACCTCAAACTTGAGAGCGCAATGAAGACGAAGAAGTAATAGTTGAACTCGATCCTGCTTCCACACACTTCTGTACGCCAACTTTTGCACTGCAGGCCAACTGAAATACACAATGGGTATTTTTGTCTAGATTTTGGTTTTAATAGTTCCGAATAGTATAAAAAATTGTATCATCATAGAATGGACACAAAATCATATTTAGCTAGAAACGGCAAAAAAGGAAAAAAGAAATCGTATTATATATTATACAATAAACTTATGATTACCGGTAGCGTTAAGAAATACAAAATCAAAATTCAGCATTTTTTTATTAGCCTGTTTCGTTCCGCTGCTAAGCAAACGCCTCGCTTCCCTCTATATATACTCCCTTCCCTCTCCCATCCAATTCTAAATCAAATTATAGAGTGAAATCCTTGCCTGCAGTTTCAGTTAAACAGTAAATTAAAATTAAAAATTATTTATCTTTCTCAATTGCATGTATCACCCTAACTACTAAACAAGTCTGTTCCTGTGTCTTGATAATTATTATTTTTCCCCGTTTAGTTCAGAGTATCCACCACATATTCAGTTGTAACCCTATTTCTCCCGCCTCTCACTGCACTTCTCCGAAACTAGCCGGCGATATGTAAACTCGCTCATCTATTTATACGGTGAGTTATACAGTTCTGCGGGCCCATTCAGCTGACTAATTGACAGCAACTGTGTCTGTCTTGCAGAGAAGTTGGTATGATTGACACTGGTAACTTGTGAATGGGAGCGCTAGGTTTGACTTGTCACTAGACAGGTTTGACTAGATGATTCACAGAATGGCTTCGGTTGAAAATTGGACAATCGAGAATATTAACTTGATGCCATAATCCAGTTATTAACTTAAATTGTCTAATTTTACTTATATTACTAGCGGCACGTGGTTTGCCGGAATAAAAAATATAAGCTATCTTCATTCCGAATTCCATTCAAATCCGTTCTGCCGTTGCGGCGGGCGTAAAAAGGGAACAAACACACTTAATAACTCACACACTAATACTGTACACAAACTTTCGCATTTATAATATATTATAGTGTGATATGAGAAGTGAGGTGATATATAACGCCTTATAGATCTATGTTTGGCCACTACCTCGCCTGATGTTAAGCGACCATGTGGCCGTAGATGGAGCACAATGGATCAAAACGGCAGTTGAACGACTTCGAACCCATCTCTATGATGTTTCGCCAAACATCATCCAGAAACTCATTGTTGTCAGTTTATTGGTCTTTTACCGGATACATTTCGAAAAGTGTGCGACGGAATTACATGAAATAATTCGGCCATACCCGTTCCATCATCGGACGGACGGTACGGCAAGCCGTCATAAATTTATGGTTGACATCCCTCCTGCTCGCACCAAGCGCTTTCAACCTTCAGAATGCGAACGGCCAAAGAATAGAACTCTCTGCCGGCATCTGTGTTTCCGGATAACTATAATCTGGGTGTCTTTAAGACAAGAATGAACAGGTTTCTTCTAGGCGAGCTTCTTCGACCGCATCGTCACTTCTTTAATTTTACTTCTTTTCTTTAATCGATAACACGACTAGGTCCCGTGACTACATAGCTTTGTTCAAAATCGCACATCGGTGGAATTGCAACCGCGTCCGGAGCTTAACACTCCAAAGGATGGAGCTGACCATTCTGTACCAAAGTAAAATCACGTTGCAAGCACGCTTCAGTAATTCTACTTAACCTGTACCGAAACTAAATCTAGTCATTCAGTCTGTAAGCCTATTCAGCTGCCTAATTGACAGCAACTCTGCCCTGGAGAGTTTCTGGTAACCAAGTGGACTAATTGAGCCTAGTCATTAGAAACTTACAAGTGATGATAAACTTTGGAGTTAGCTAGAACGGAAAGTAAGTTTTACTTTCAGCTTATTGAGGACCTACGTTAAACCTATTGATGACTGACTACCCGTGCGACTTAACATATTTAGTTTTCTTTGACTTAACTGTGCACCTCACGTTGTAACGAGGCAAAAACTCAACAGAAATATCAAATCATTCCTCCTAGCATTTATAAAAAGGGATGTATGTATATATAATTTAAAGTATGCATATTCCGGGTGTTCTATGATCATTAATTATCCTAGTAACTTCATTATTGCCCTATTGATTAGCAAGTAAAGTGCAAAAACATGAACACGTTTAATTTTGTGAAAGCCTGACTTTATGGATTCAGCAATCCCAGTATACCAGACACTTACAATTCGCAAACCGCAGCCTAGTTCACACGCGCTAGTCCAAAGACACTATTCACATCGCAGAACTCAAGTGCAAAATCCTGATAGCCATAATTATATCCTCACTTAAAGCTGAAGCATGCATACACATATGCACTGGGACGTATATTATCTCTTTACGCTGCCTGTAAGCACGGGTAACGTCGCGTAACCGCAATATAATTAAAGACGAGTAAGGGCATGACTAACAATTTACCAATTCATTGCATTTATCATTACGCAGCCACTGCGGGGCTACACACCTTTTTTTATACAACACGCGTGTCTATACCAGTCGTAGTACCATCCAGAAGTTTGTTTTGCATAACTCGCCACCCTGAGACAAATAGGTCTTACTAATAAGTCTCATAATGTTACTTCGCAAACCAAACTCGTGAAGATAGACCTATTCTTTCACACGGAAAGTATGGACAGCAAACTACTTTTCAGCATTGCAGCTGAGACTTTAAAAATGAATAGAGTTCGTCGAGTCGTCTATATCTATAACCGCATTGCACCGTCCTTACTGCTAATAGAGCTTCATAACAGATGCGCACACTTACACCAGTTACACCAAACACGCGAAGATATAGCATCAATAGACAAATAGATGGCATAGAATAGTAGAATAGATATGTAGATAGAGTAGTGAATTAGGTCAGAACACAACGCGTGTGACTTGAGACGCACTCTGCACTCTGTGGCACGAATTGCGTGTTGTGAGGATGATATGGATATGCCTATAGTCCTACACCCTTGAACTTGGAAAGTAGTATTACCTCGTGTAAAATCGTACCATATGTGTACATACTTGCATCTCTCAACCTTCTTCTGCCACACGCACATTCACACAAATACGCACTCAAAACACACACGTTCTCTCTGCCACACACACACACACACACAAGTGAGATTACATAAATATAAATTCATTTATTACTTATCATTATTATAATGTCATATTTATGCATTCCTATGCCTGCCGTGTTTAATTGGTTCCATGCCGAGATTCAAACTCGAGTGCGTCAGATTGAAAGTTGGACGTGCTCCCACTGAGCCACACTCGCTCTCGGATAATTCACAGTTATTTAATTTCCCCGTCGTTGCTTTTCAGCTTATCCACACTAGATTGTCGTATTCAAAACCAGTGTTCAATCCCAGCTATACAGCGCGTTTAGTGAATTCTACATACATCTCCGAGGACATTAATGTTTTATAGTTTGTATATCTACCCCATTTAACTTATCTTTGACACACATTTGGCTGCTGTTATATTTATTGGTTCTCTGGAAGCGTGCTTCAGATAGATACATTATTTATATTGAGCCAATCTAAACTTATTGCAATGAATAACATCTGATATGAATCTAATGGAAAATTATGTAGCGTCGTGTGAAGTGAACAATTTAAAATAAAATAAAATAAAAAATGGTGACCTGGGCCCTAATTTACTATGACAAGGTAGCGATTCCTTGCTTCGAAATAGAACACAATAATGCTTGCACACTACTGCTTGACGGCTGAATAACTGGCAAAGCAGTGGTACCCATCCAGACGGCCTCTCGCATAAAAGAAACCTACCACCAGTAAAATACATTGCTTTCGTTCTATATATATCTCGTCTTACGGAAACGACTAAGGCATCGCAACCACTGGGTTTATGCTAACCTGCCTAACTACTAGGTAACTAACTACTTACTACCTAATACACAATAGGCGCCTGTCACTAACTAGGATTTCTTGTATCTAGGGAACCAGGAACTATGAGCACCAAGGTCCTACAACACGTAGACACGAAAAAAATGCTTGCGCTTTCTATATCCTGGGCGCAAATATATGTCCCGTAGCGGGAATCGAACCCGCAATCTTGGTGGTGTATAAGATTTAAGCCAACCTGCCAAATCAGTACACCACAGAGGCTGTCATCTTACCCAAACAAGTGGCATAAATATTTTCGCGTTATTTGTCCTTGTTCTATCTCCAACTCCATAGAAACAGTGTTACCTCAGATTTCCGAATTTCGCTACTCCTCAAGCAATTAGAGAAGCCGACTGATTTACTGCCAACATAATAAATCAAGGAGTATTGTCGCGACGATTGATTTATTCAGAGCCGTTATGTTGGCAGCAAGGTTAATGAGCTGGGGCTAATGAGGCTATGTTTGTGGAATACTGGGATTTAGGGATTCTTAAGGGTCATTAAGGTGTTCAAAATAGACTTGTGAAGTCGATTATAGGTAATATTACCACCGATGTGGTCAAAAATAATAATGCCATATTTTTTCTACCTGTTAAGGAATTTAGCTCGACTTCTTCGTAACTTCAATAAAGTTCTGGATGGTGCTGTTATTGTTATGAACTGGCGTATTGCTTACCATCAGGCAAACGACCAGCTCGTCTCGTCACTCAGTTACATTAAAAAAATACTTTTGTTAAAGTACATAGATATGTAGTCAAACTCTAGAGAAAAGTCGAGATACGAACACCTCCAATTTCTTTCCAATTTTTATTCCTTTTTAACCATCTTCAAAAAAAAAAACGTTCTCAATTCGATTGTTTTCCCGTTTATTCCGTTTCCTTTTTTTGTAAATGAGGTAAAGAAAACCATAAGTAGAGGATGCGACATGAAGGGGAGACGAGCGAGACTTCTGGTGAGCCTACTTTGGTGATGATTTACCTACTATTTTTTGGTGATCATTAACTATTTTTGGCGTTACATTTTACTATATCGGGTGATCAGTTAAACATGAGCCATAAAGAGCGCCTTTTTTTAAAGAGAGCCTTTTAGATCGAGTGTGGGTCAGCGGGAACTCATGCGCCTTTCGATCAGACGCACCTGGGTTTGAATCCTGACTCAGCCCTGCACCAATGACTTATAGTTAAGTGCAGATTTTACAAGCTCGCTCTAAAACGGTGAAGGAAAACATCGTGATGAAACCCACTTACGCGCTTTGGAGTGGTAGGCTCTGGCCGTGGTTGTAATACCACCCACTGAACAAAGCCAAGCCGTCAAGCGACCTAGTCGTGTTTCGGGATGATGTTCGGTGAACCATCAGGGAGACGGGTCTGAGCAGCTGCTCAACTGCTGTCTCTCTCTAGATCTATGTGCTCCATCTTAGGCCACATCATCGCTTCACATCAGGCGAGATAGTGACCAAAATAGATCTATTAAAAGCAAAAAAAAAAGTTTGTTTATGCAACCGTGGTTGCACCAGGTCAAACGAGCAGTGTAACCCTAAAACCGTTTACTTACAAAATGTAATTAAGATATCCAATAGTAATAACTAAGGCGATTGTAACACGTCAATTAAAAAGGCATTAGTGTCTGTTAATACTCGTTTGGGATTGTACTTGGTGTAATTAGTGGCCACTTCTTTTGGCTCATGTTTTGCGGCTAAAACACTTTTAAGTGTCTTAATTAAGGGGCGGAGATTTGTAAGGTGTTGGTTTTAAAGGGTCTTTTATGTTTGTAATATTTTGTAAACAACAACAACACCATCAACCGCCAAGCTGTAGTGCGCAATCATTACTGTGTTCCGGTTTAAAGGGCATTGTAGCCGGCGACATTACTGAGCATATGAGACTTCATACCTGATGTCTCGGGGTGATGAGCGCAATGCAGTGCTACGCAGTACTTTTGACGGTATTGAAAATTCTGGGTGGCACTGCAATTGTTACGGGCAGGCGTGGTATTTACCATCAGGTGAACGACTTGCTCGTCTCATTACTCAGATCCATAAAAAACATAAGTTTTGATATACATTAATTTTTACACCTCCTTCGGGGAGATGGAGGGGAGGCATTTGCCCAGCAGTGGGACACCGCAGGCTAAAAACACACAAACATCAATTTTTTATATACGTTTTATAACGTATATTAAAAATTAACGTGTCACATATATATTTTAATATAAATTATATGTATGTTAGTTCTAAGGTATTTTATATTTTTATTTATATGGGCCGTAGAATAAATAAATAACATCTGTAACTTATTTTAATGTTGTCTGAAATAAAGATTAAAAAAAATAAATAATAACGTTCCTGTAAAATTTAAACTACTTCAAAATGTCAGACGATGTGATTGTTTGTCATAATTTAAATAAAATATTTTATCACACGGAACAACTGCGTACAAAATATACCCGTCTTCATTCAAAACCATCAATTTCATAACTTGTCTGGAATGGGAACCGACACAATAAAATACTTAACTATTTTTGCCAACAGCACCTTTGAAAACTACTTTAAATAGATAAAATATTATTAAAACAAAAAGAAAATACTAGTCAGATACTTCTTTCCAAAAATATTTATCAAGTTTTATATTTTTAAGAGAAAATTTATATAAATTTAAAAAACAAAACCGAGTTTGTAAACGTATTTTTAGGTATTTGAATTGTGTTCTTTCAAAAACAAGAACAAAATAAAACATCAATTTTATTTTTAGTAACTAGAGGATTCAATACAATTTAAAAATGTATCATTAACAATATACCTGTTGGTATACTACATAACAAACAAAGGGTAAGGTGGAATTAGGAACCTCTTAAAATAAAAGGTCTGAATAAACAGTTTTACGCTGGTACACCTTTCCGACGAACAAACTAATCCAAATAATGATTATAAGTTAGCGCGCGCGACCCCGCCTGCGCCGTGTAATTTTTATAACGTAACCACCGGGTGAGGTCGGACTGACATACAGATTGACGGATATTCGGCGTTAGGGCATCGGATAATTGTACGCTAGGCGGCGACGGTCCGTGAAATATGTATAGAGTAATATTATGTAAAGAGAATGACATGGAATAACACAAGATTTTTGGAATACCGGTATAATTTCGGTTTTTTTAGTTTTTGAGTCAGTTTTTTGGTACTCTTTCAATGACAGATTTTTTTTAATTTAAGTTTTTTTTTTTACGCCTTGTAGATCTATGTTTGGCCACTATCTCGCCTGATGTGAAGCGATGATGTGGCCTAAGATGGAGCACATAGATCTAGAGAGAGACGGCAGTTGAGCGGCTGCTCAGACCCGTCTCATCATGGTTCACCGAACATCATCCCGAAACATGAGGTCGCTAGGTCGCTTGACGGCATGGCTTTGTTCGGTGGGTGGTATTACAACCACGGCCAGAGCCTACCACTCCAAAGCGCGTAAGCGGGTTTCATCACGATGTTTTCCTTCACCGTTTTAGAGCGAGCGTGCAAAATCTGCACTTAACTATAAGTCATTGGTGCAGGACCGAGTCGGGATTCGAACCCAGGTGCGTCGGATCGAAAGGCGCGCGAGATCCCGCTGAGCCACACTCGCTCTGGAGTTTTAGTAAGCAATGTGTGGGTTTTAGCCGAAAATCAGCGCCCAGTTATGCTAAACTCTCGGCATTTGACGCTGAGCTGAGCCCATTCCATACCATAACATTGACTTTAGTCTTAAGTACTTTATTTTTTAAATTACTTCAAATTACTAAACTACGAAAAAATGCTAACTTTCTAATTTCTTTATTACATTTAATTCACTCACTACTAAATTACTGGGCATATGAGACTTTGAGTGCTTTTTATGGTATTAAAAGTTCTGTGGACACATAGTTTATGATAATAAAACGGGATTCAATCGCGCTAAAAACGTTTGTTTTATTAACCTCATTTTTTATGTTATTGATAGACGTGGCGTTTACCATCAGGCGACGACTTGCTCGTCTCATCACTAAGATCCAAAAAAAATCGAGGTCGAATGATCAGATTGAAATGTCATACTACAACTTAGTACAATTTATACTCAAAAACCTACTATTTAGATATATATATACCTTTACCTAAGCATTTTTAATAAATACTTCGTCTTTTCAAAATTTTTAATATATCCAACAATAATATAAAGTGAAAAAATTCCATATCTAAATTCTATATTGTGTTATTAAAATAACTATTAAAAAAATCGGAACGTCTCCTATTTCAAATTAAAAAACATTTAACTGTTTACGCGACGCCTCAAAACAGTAATGAAATTGACGAAGTTCCTTCCCCAGTCCGTAACAGGCTGTCATCTGAGTTGATAGGCAAATTAATTATTAATTAAGAAGCCCAGGTCGTTGACAGCGCGCCTCTGAAGCTACAGCTACCCAGCTGGGTACTGGGTAACAGATAATTTGTATATAAATGCTATACGAAAATAAAATTAATCAAGGACTTATTAAATAATCGCTATTCTTGTTGTTATTCTTGTTAATTTGATCATTTTTGCTATTTAATTTCTATACTTAGACGCAGTCTTCGTCTCTTCTAAATTGCGTGCCCGACAGGGTCCTTAGTGAACTGACTACGAATTGACCATCTGTTGTACCTACCTACATAAAATAAGTAAATCAATATTTTTTCTTCTGTTACATTATAAACGTTTTAGAGGTGACGTGTACGCCATCTATTGTAATACGTGTGAACCTTTTTCTCAATTAGCAAGATCAATACTGCAGTTAAATACCCGAACCCGGAATTTTTAGCCTAATGAGACCCAGATTACGATTTGTCTACTTTTTTTTAAATAAAGAGAAGAAAAGACGATAATTCTACATTATTTTAAAACGAAACTTCTTACTATTTGTGCACTTGTACCTATGCATCGCAACATGATGTCCAATTCACCAGTATTTATAAACCTTTAGCTTATCGTAGTTCTTCAGAGAAGCTCGAGTCGTCAAGAAAGTATCAAAAAAAAGTTAACTGCAATAAAAACAAATATCGCACATTTCACAAAATCACAATTAGCGAAATTAGTTCATTTTCGACAGTTGTCATCTGCCAGAACCACGTTTCGTTAATCCTTGCAAGTCGCGCGGACACTTCATTTATAAATCCATTATTATCATTCGTTTTACGTTTTTTTATTGTAATTATAATCCGCATCTTTGATGCATTCAAAACTATCACAATAAATTTTAGTTTTATAAACGTATATCTAGAAAATATGATTTTGCTGGACACGTCAATCACAGGTAGGGCAGGAATGGTCATCGTTCTTTACGTTCTAATTTTGTAGTAGTTTAGTCTTTTTTACTGCATATATATTAGTGATAAGTTTTCTTGGTAGAGTAGTAGTCGCAGTGCGCGGCGCGGCGGCGCGGCGGCGTGTGTACATGAACTGTTTCCGGCCACACCCCGGCAATTACCATTACGCGAACTCTACGCACGAGGAACTTACTCTATTTGTAGGATTGTACGGTAGAGTAAGCAAAAAGATTTCGATATGCCTCGGTTTTTTTTTATACTACTACTAATATAATTTTAAGTTTACCTACCATCATATTGATCTTTGTTGTCCGAAAAATAAATATTTTGAATTATTATTATTTAGCTTGAAATTTTTTTTTCATGTAATGCTATGCAACATACCATAAAAACATGTTTTGAAACTTTGTTGATGGGCTTTGGATTTTGTTAAATAAATTAAAAAAGTTGGTGCTGCAAATCTGCACCAACTTTTTGCGCGGCACTACGTTGTATAACAGTACTATTTGCACACTACTGCTTGGTGGTTATATATTTGGCAAACGTGCGGTACTTTTCTAAAACAGACAATGTTATACTATTTTAGTGTCTCTACGTAGATACGTAGAGAGAGTAGTAGAACAATATTACACTAATCTTATTAATGCGAAAGTTTGTATGTTAATGTGTAAGTGTATTTGTTCCCCCTTCACGTCACAACGGCTGAAATAATTTGAGTTAAATTCGGAATGGAGATAGCTTATACCCTGGATTAGCCCATAAGCTTTATATCCCGGGAAATTCACTACGCGTACGAAGTCGCAGGCAACAGCTAGTTGTTAATATTTCTTTAGCAAAGATCTAACTCTATCTTCGACCACTTTTTTTATCTTACTAGTTGCGTCATGTGGCTTGACCCGCGGATAAAAAGTATCTTATGTGTTATTCCAGGACCTAGATCTCTACACAAAATTTCATCAAAATACGTTCAGCCGTTGCGGCGGCGGCGTAAAGAGGGAACAAACTCAGTAACATAAAAACTTTCAAATTTGTAATATTAGCGGGTTAGCTCTCCATATTATTATATATAATAATATGGAGAGCTATATATTTAATATAATAATTTAATATTATCATTTTCATACAAGCTGTTTATATCCTCTCTTGAACTACAAAACCAGCTTCTAGAACTGTACGTTAGTTATTTCGCGTGAGGGAATAACATAGTTTTATTCGTTGTTTAATAATAGAGCGGGCTAGAGTCGATCGTAGAGCTATGTAGAGATATAGAGCTATGCCTCTACGATATTAATGTGCTTCGTACGATGTGTCAAATGTATTATGTAACCCAATGTCAAGCTGGGTTCAATAATGTGAAGATAAGTCGAGGTACTCGTATGTACGTAATTCCCGTCATCTATTCGTGTTTGACTTATGTAAGAAGTGTTACGTATTTGTATTAATACATGTATACACTCTTCTCGAGACTATAACCAACGCGCCTTATCTAAGTTCTTTTATGCGCAGACTTAAAAACCTACTGCTCAACCGGGCATACTATACAGTTGACGAATTCTTTACTGAAACTACAACAAAATGATTACTGATCCAAATTTAATTAAAAATGATATTGATTGTTAATATATTATATACAATTTCCTGACTTGTAAGTTTAAGTGACCTTATCAATAATAAATAAATAAATAAAAATATTTACTCTCTCACTCGTTATTGAAACACACACAGATAATTAATATTAATAATAACAACAGAAGTGCAACAATTGGCGGTCATATCGCTTAAAGCGATCTCTTCCACAATATTAAAATTAAATAAATAGTAATAAAAATTGACTAATATTTTTTTTTAATTAAAGTTTAGAATTAATAATTACAATTATGCGGTTTTTTGTATTATTACATAACTGTATAATTTGCACAGTACCCGTGATTTAATGATGTAGAGCTTACAAGACACAAAGACGCAGGTTCTTTTTATATGATGTGACGTTTAGGTGGTATAAGGAAGAATTAAACCACCTCTGGTCTTTACAAATGTATTGTTGTTCCAAATTGCCAGTCAATATTGTTATGGTCACCCTAACTGGACGGTTATAGTTCTACTATCCAGCTGATCCGAGATGGAGTGGCCGGGGCGCTTGTCCTTCAGCTCGCCAGGGCCGCCGAGTTGAGCCGGTCGTCAGGAGGACCGGACAGGGACAGCAGCAGGTCGTGACCCTAGAAAAGCCATCCAGCGAATCAATATTAGGTCCACTATCAACTATGCTGTCTGCGACTCCGTAGCCATGCAAGAAGATCATATTCACTCACCTGCCTTAAGTGACTACCTAGAAATTTGTTAATGTTTTGCAAAATCCTCCGCGACAATGCACTGCGCTCGTCACCTTCAACCACTAAATAGCTCTTAAGTCTCAAAATGTCAGTGTCATATAGTGTCTATATAGACAAACTTATGACGATAAAACGAAGATGCACGTTTCAATTATGTCATACAAGTAATACCGTGACCAATTATGTATACAAGAAATGTGCATGTATTTGTCATGTCTGTGAAACCATGGCTCCATGGGTCACAAATAATAAATAATTTTAGCGAATGGCACATATATTTTGTAATCTGTGATGTGCCCTACCTACTACTACTTTTTTTGTATAACATGCGTATTGTCGTCTCCCCATCCAGCCGGCTAGTGCTTGAAATCAACCTTTTAGTTTCGTTTAATTGAATTCCCAGGATTCCCTACAAATTAAGCGTCACTTTCACTGCACCCAATTACCCGACAGTATCCGGTAAAACCGGTTACGTAAGGTACTGTACACACGACGGGTGTATATTGAGACCACGTTGGGATGTTTCAGGGCTGTAAAAGTAAGTTTGGTGTTAAAAACGAATCGTTAAGTGGAAGAACCCTATTTTTAGGCCCTTGAATAAGGTTATAAAATAATGAGAATGCCATGTATTACTGTACTTTAAAAGTTCTGTAGTATTGCAAAATCGAAGTGTATTCTATTTAGCTGACTCTATGTTTTTAAATGTAATTGAGTGACAAGATGAGTAGTTTGTTCACCTGATGGTAAGCAGCACGAGTGCCCATAGCAGTTGCAGCACCACCCAAAACTTTGTTTTGCATAATCCTGCGCAGCACTGCACTGCGGTCGTCACCCGGAAGCAATAGTTATTTTGCCTCATAATGCCCAGCAATTTTGCTGGTTACGATGCCTTTCGAACCGGAACACAGCACACTACTGCTTGGTCGCAGAAAACCAAACTGGCAAACCAGTGGTACAGACGGCCTATCGCATACGAGAAACCTAATACCTGAAGTATTAAAGTAGGTACCTGATATTTGAGTTTCACGATGATCAATGACTGATTAGCGTGGTCTACCTATCCAGTTACGCTCTGGGGCGATAGATAAATTGAATTACATCAACACCCGGGTAACGCGATTAAAATCTGCAACCGGCGCCGGCGCGCCCGGATTGGATTCCGAGCGCGAGTGTACGAGGGGCTTAAATATTTTTTGTGAGCGCTAATTGGTTCGTTGTAATGAATCGGAGTGTGCACCTGGCTTTAGTTTGTTCGAAGTCCTGGATTCAGGAAGTTTGGCTATCGTAAACAATGCCAATTTTAACCGCATTATTATTGTTACAATCCATCAAGCCATTGCTACCATCATTTTGGGTACGCTGCCAACTTGTATATAGGCTTCTGTCTTTCTTTCTTGCTTCTTTCTTCTTTCTCGTGTGGGTGTGTGGCTAACTCTGGTGTCGGACTTTATAGACCGCCCGAAGGCTTCCGATATGGCATGGCCATTAACCATATAGGCCTTGAATGAGCAATAGGTTGTAATTTTTTTTATTTTGTTGGATTTGACTACCACCTCGCCTGATGTTAAGCGAGAATGTGGCCAAAGATGGCGCACGAAGATCTAGAAGATTCACTCTGGCCTTGAAGATACCTAAATTATAGTGATCAGGAAACAGAGAAGACCATCACCACAGATCCACAGGGAAGAGTTCAATTTTCTTAACCTCGTAAATAGTTAAAATTAGTAAATAGTGTGTAGTATTTTTTTTTAATACAGGCGTGTACTGCCTTAATTTTGATATAATTTGTATAGGGCTATATAACAAAAGAGATTAAGTAAATACAGAACAATTTTAGTGTCGAAAAAACGTAGATTGCATTTTTGAATTTCGTTTTTACAAATACGATGTAGGTGCGATAAGAAGAGAGTATATACGTTAAGTCGAAAGTACGTTAGTTCAAAAGTGTGTTTTTGAAAGGCCCTTATTGCCCTTTTGATTAAAACGTCAAAATCAAAGTATGCCTATGACATTGGAGCTAATTACCATGACTGTTAATGACTAAATAAATAATGATTCGACTTGCGAGCGTCACCCGACTTAATGAGCCTTTTGAACTAAGAGTTAGCTGTTTAACGCTGGATAACTTGTTATTGGGTGACAGGCGAATTTCATGAGAGCCTCTATGGTGTAGTGGTTGGGCAGGGCAGAAATCAAATCATTTCATACACCATGGACTATGCAGGTTCGATTCCCACTACGGGAAAAATGTTTGTACACAGAAAAAAAGCGCAAATATCTGTTTCGTGTCTGAATGTTGTGGGACCATGGTCCTTGTAATTCCTGGTTCCCTATACAGAGTGAATTCTGATTGGGAGCCGAAATATAAAATATACATAAAAGGTTATTTAACACTAGTTATTCCCCACGGTTTCACTCGCAGTTTTCCGGGATAAAAAGTATTCCATGTCCTTTTCCAAATTTCATCACAATCTCTATAGTTTTTGCATGACTGAGTAACAAACATCCATCCTCACAAACATTCGCATAATTTATAGTATTAGTAATGACTGCAAATTGATAATATTCAATTATTCGTGTTTTACTTAATTGAAAATAATTATTTATTAATCAATGTTATACAAACTTATTGACAATTATTCAAATAGACATATATTATATTCAACACCAATATTAATTGTTATTTTGTCGAATCTATGAATTGTACGAATTTCAATGAATTTCATTAATTATTTTAATGAACTTCATTATTACCTGATAAGTAAACATAAAATAAAATTTATTTATCAACATAGTAAGTGCTACAATTTCCGTTTTGAAATCTCTAGCCCTCGACGTAGCTTGACGCCGTGATTCAAAGACTAGCTCCTACCAATTTAGATATATAAAAATGGCAAATCTGAATAGATATAATAAACAAAGAGAAACTAAATAACGTATCTGTTATCAATAAACTACAATGACTATGACTAGGATAGGATGTCCTCTTAATAACCATCACCATTGCTAGAAATGGCCCTCTCCTAGGGCTACTTCACATCCTTAGATAATACTAGCTGCGCCCCGCGGTTCCACCCGCGCGGTTTCCCGGAATACTAAGTAGCCTATGTGCTGTTCCAAGTCCTAAAGTACCTAACTACCAAATTTCATTAAAATCGGTTTGGTAGTTTTTGCGTGAAAGAGTAACAAACATACATCCATACATCCATACATTCTTACAAACTTTCGCGTTTATAATACTAGGATTCCTTTTTCCATCTATTTGTCACCCTTCACCTTTCAATTGAGCCAAATCCATACAAATATGTTGAGCCCCTTCATTGACATCTAAAATCGAAATTCATTACAAAGACTGCGTCCAGAGCCGGCGCGTAACTCACGCGGGATATAAAAATGCCTATCTATCCGCATTTCCGGGATAAACGGCGGGCATCAAGCACAGGGGTAGGGACGTGAAACATTATCGATTTTGAAGTTCATCGATGTTGTTTATCGATTTAATTGTTTCACAAAATGTTTTAAAATGTAAACTTATCAACTAATTTTGTAACTTGTTTAGAAAATTCTTGGTACATGCCAGTTGGCTGCCAACTAATAGCCAACTGGCACAATAGGAATATAATATTGTAGAAAACCAAAAAAATTAAAAAATGCCCCTCAGTTTCTTGCGGCATCTTCTGGGTAGTATTTTTTCCTATAAAGTGGTGTGTGCATATCCAAAATTTAAAATAAAACTTTTGAATAAAAAACAAATATTCGTACACGACTGAAAGAAAATCAATTTATCAAAAATCGATTTCGCATCCTCATTTTCACATCCTTACACATAAAGCTAGCTGCTGAAAATATCGGGCCACTGGATAAGTCGGATATATCATATAGTACACCACTCTGTCTGGTTTAACCGACGTTTTGGAAAAAATAGAACGATTTTTCAGCATCGATATATTGAGCGCTTTTGAGGGAGTTTGGGAGTAAATATTTTTGCCAGCCCATGAATCTAACTACATATGAGTTAGTTTGCCTATTTCTCACCAAAGCCTGTCGGGGACAAAGCCTGTAGTTATAATAATAGGCCTATATATGTAGTATAGTAGTAGGCATACGGTTACTGCTGGAATATATTGGGTAAAGACCGCTGATGCTCCGTGAGTGATGGGGCCTTGAAAGCGTATACTAGTGGTTTTGTAGCTTTTGGTTAGGTTTTACTAAAATAATTTGCAGTTTTTTTTACTACATAGTACCACTTTAAATAGAATAAACTGAATGTAGGACGCCTCTACACCACAATATAATAAATAAAAACTTTATTGCACACCAAATAAAAAAGGCACAATAAAAAAAATGAATGTCACAAAATACATCCTAGATTTTACGTAAGTACATTATCATCAGCCCTTCATGTTCCCACTGCTGGGACACGGACCGTCTATCATAAAGAGAGTATCGGCCATAATACGCCACGCTAACCCAGTGTGGGTTGGTAGATGTCACATGACCTTGAACTTTTGTAATGAATTCTTGGATATGCCGGTTTCCTCACGATGTTTTCCATCACCGTTATTAGAGCGAGTGTTAAATCCGCACATAACTTCAGAAAGTCAGTTGTGCGGGGCCAGCGGGATTCGAACTCGGGTGCGTCGGGTCGAAAGTCACTCGTGCTCCCACGGAGCCACACTCGCTCTTCGACGTAAGTACAATGAAATCTAATTAAAAGCTAACGTAGCGATGTCATATATGTATATGTACTGCTAGTCTCTACACACACATAGACATGTTGTGAACATGTGTTTTACGCAAACAAAAGCATAGCGATAGTAAGTGCGATACGCCAACATGAAATCCAGTTTAATCCGTGTGTCCAGTTTAATCCAGTTTAATTCGTGGGTTCAATCAAACCAAAAGTATCATTCAAACCAAAAGATAGTACTTTCGCAAGCTTCACCCTAAAAATGGCATACCGGTATGCTAGCTCTTGTCATCGTTTAGTTCTTCTATTGTTTCAATTCAGGTAACCTCTATTTTGACACGTTTTTATTAAGTCACTTTTTTGGTTGTCTGTCTGCATGTCGTAACGAGTGGAATCTTGTTACTCAAATTTCGAGTACTACCCGTTTAGCTATCCGGTTGAAACTTTCAGGGTAGCTCACAAGTCGATGACCTCGATGATGATAAAACCACTTATTGGCATGCAATGCCGACCTAACCTCAAAGTCGCACGAAAACGTGGTTTTTAGATTAAGTTTTTATTCTGTCACTTTTGCGATATTCAAACCAAACGAGTGTAAACTAATATACGATATTAGCTCGAAATTAGCAATAGCTCTCAACATAAAGCCTAATTAGCAAGCAATTACCCACCACTCTGTAACCGAGTTACATGTAAAATGTAGAGGTTAATTGAACACTGCGCGTGCTGGGTTTGGTTACCAAAATAATGATGCATTGACTAATTTACAGCGGCTTAGTAGTTGAAGGTGTTTCCTAACGACCAAAATACATTTTGGCTCCTATAAATAGTATTAGAGGCCAAGGAACTATAAGGAGTACCATGGTCTTACATCCCAGACGTGACACGAATATCTAAGACTTTTTTTTAATATACACAAACACGAAATCCTAGTAAGGGGCCAGGACCTATATCTTAGACTATTGTAATATAAACACTAGAAATACGGATAGAATTATTGTACCTAGGTTTAGACTGACTAAAACGAATAAGTTTTTCATGAGCAACTGCGTACGTTTTTATAATAAAATTCCAAAATATATAGCGGAGCTCACAGAAAGTTAATTCAAATTACGCGTAAATACTGTTCTAATGAGAAAGGCATACTATGCTGTTAGTAATGACATAAAATACAAAGATGCATGGAACATTCCACCACTGCAAAGTAGCCAACTCATACATAAGAAACATAACGTTGTAAAAAACAAAAAAAATAGTAACAAAATTCCAAAAAAAAAAACTCCTTAGTTTCTTGCAGTATCTTCTGAGTAGTGGTTCTTTTTTCGATACGGTGGTAGAGTCATTGTGATAATTTGACGTTCATAAGTGCGTCTGTGATGCTAAAATGAATAACGAGATTTTGATTTGATTTGAATAAACTTTGTGTCGTGTAGATTTATTGTAGGCATTACTAATACGTATACGTAGTACGTAGCTAACTGATATTCATGTAAAATCTAGTGTAAACTAATAAATACCGGGCGAGCCAAACGGCGCGGTTAGTCTGGATTCCAAAATAATGATCACTGGTTTAATCTCCTTTCGTACTAGAGCATTTCGGTCGTAGCCGAGACGTTGACAGGTCGCGCGTAGCAGCGTAGCAGACGCAAGAGTTACGATTGCAATTCGGTGTCGTTCTTGAAGTAAATACTAAAGCTGGTTTAACTGAGCGTGGTAATTAGGTAATGTTTCTAAAATATGTAAAGCTATGTGAATGCTTAATAAAGAAATAAATAATAAATACGCCCAATGATCACAAACATATATTCCCTAACTAGGATTCCTAGTATCTAAGGTACCAGGAACTAAGGACACCATGATCCCGCAATACCCAGAGACGAAACAAATGCTTGCGCTTGTTTTTTTCCTATGCTCAAACTTTATTCCGTCGCGGGTATCGAACCCGCAACCTCAATGGTGCATGTGATTGAGCCAACCTGCTCAACCACTACAACACAGAGCTGCCTAAAATGCTGTATATTAGATCTGCGCACATATTAAAAAATGCTTCAATCCTCAATGCGAAATGCACAAGGAATTTTACTAAATAAATAATGGTTTAAATGGTAATTATTATGTAAGTATAATAGCTAGCCAACACTCGCACTAACATTCACCACTGTAAAGTAACCAGTATGTAACGCCGTGTCTCGCGACATAGCAACGCTCAGTATGCACCAGTGCGAAGTCCCACTTAGGTCTAGACGGCTAATAAGCGGATAATAGAAGCTAGTCTGCGCTTTGTTGGCGTAATTAATAATTTGAGCTGAATCAACAGTCTAGTTTGAATACTACACTTCTAGTAATAGCAAGCTCCGAATCATAGACGAGATTGTTCTATGTTTCTCATTTAATAGGAAATTAGTTATTTATTAAATAGGCACAAATATATTTACAAGTAAAAGGTACAATGGGCGGTCTTGTTCAGACTTATTCCAGCCAACCTTTATTAACCTACTGCAAAATATGATTTAAATGAAATGAAATGAAAACAAAAAGTATGTGTAAGCCTATGTCCTATTCCGGGATATACATACCAAATTTCATCAAAGACCTGTTGAGGTGGTTCCTTTGCACCTCGTGTAATACGAAGAAAAAGCTAAAATGCGTGTTCCTGAATGTAATTGAGTACCTGATTATTATTATTATTATCTAACCTTGTATGAGTGTGAGGTTCCTGACTACACCGGGAGTTACTGCCACTGATCTTCAATAAAAAAACGATTTACAAAACTACAAATTTAACTTTTATTTGATTTAGAATTCCCAATAATTAAAACAAACTAAAACACAAGCACGCAAGCCTATTCCGTTCTAACATACATCTCGCTCGCACACAAAACCGCTGACATGCACTCTCATACGTACTTTGTCCCTACAGACCCGTTCAGAACTTTTTTTATTGCCGAATAGGCAAGCATTTGACGGCAGTCTCACCTGATGGAAAGTGACAACGATGGATGATGGATCATGCTTGCCTAGAAGATACCGATTCACTCGGGACTTAAAGACACCCAGACTATAAGAATCAGAAACAAAGACGCTGGCAAGGTAGGTTTTTGCGTGATTGTGTAACAAACATGCATCCATCCTCACAAATTTTTGCATTTATAACGATTTAAAACGATAAGATAGTTAAGGTAACCGCAGGTTGTGTTGTCCCATCATCCAGAGTAACTCCGCTGTACAGGTTCAACAGAGACTTAGTGCGGGGGAGTTCCTGAAGGTACACTATACTGTTTTATTCTTTAGTATAAGTAACTGTTATCTTAATGTACCGCAAATATATATATTTTGGAACAAATAAATAAATAAATCATTCCCTTAAAACGTATTATTATTAAAACAAACGTGAGTATTATTCATATTTTTATTTTCTCGTAAAACGTCTCTATGAGCACCCTTTCAACGACACATAGCATCTAAATTCTTAGAAGACCGGACTTTATTTCTCCGTACCTGAACAAAATTATATTATAGTATATTACATATAGCTGTAATCCACTGTCGTGTTTTGGGATAGAGGTACACCTGACAAGGTGAATTGAGTTGGGTATTCATTTCAGCCCTATTTCAATATTTTTTTTATGTATTCTATTTTTGTGTAAAAGTACATAAAGTACTAAAGCGATACATTACACGTGCCATCTGCCATCAGTGACGCTAAATGATAAAGTATATATCTAGGTGTACGAAAAAACTATAATAATATGATAGGACTTCTATGAAATTTTGTTTAGGCGAGCAGCTGAGGAATCGTCGAACTTGAACACAATACTGGTTCTGTTGTTCTAGCTCTAGTCCCCACTGTGTTTTGGGTTTATTCTTGGCACCCTTGGCACCCTTGGCATCTTTGCTATCTTAGCTATTTTGTCAAGCTTGCAAATGAAAACTGTCCTACCCTTCTGACTTTACCGTAGTCGTGTGGCCTAACATGTGTCAAAAAAATGGAACACATTATGAACTAAGCTCGATGTTTCCTTCCATATATTCTTACATTCGATTTAACTTTCACTATGCCACATTTCTTTTCGTTTCTTCCAGTTTTTTCTTAATTTGTATTCAGCTAGCATACAAGAGCAAGTATTTAAATGCTTTACGCACGTTCAAAACAATCGTTCGACTAATCTGGTACGACGATGGGTTCCGCTCAATTTGAACGTTCCCACTACACCTTGGGAACTTATTATATTGAGAACCAGTTTACTGAGACCTCGGAAAATGAGGAAAATCGGTCTTAGCCATAGTTTTGTTTTGTCACAAATATTAATTGGGATTCTATTTCTAGGATTCGTTGGGAACCCATGATTTTGAATGGGCTACATTTTTATGTTTAAAAAGACTATTTAAAAAATATAAACAGGGTTATTTTTCTCAATGAACGGCACGAAGCCACGCTTCGTGTCTATATTGCCTGTCACATTCAAACATTTTCACTAAAAATACTGAGCAATATATTCTAACCTTCCCAGAAACAGAATACCTATATAGAGGTACAACTTAATAAGGCCCTATCTCGACGAACAAGAATATCAAAAGATTACTTTTTTCACAACAGACTGGTTCAGCGTTTGACCACGATCTCACCTGATAGGAAGCGACGATGTGGTCGAAGATGTAGCACGCTTACCCAGTAAGTACTTGTTCACTCTTTATTTTAACACACCCAGATTGTTTGTATATGAAAACACAGACGACGGCGAGGCATTCCATTCTTTTGACGTTCGCACTAATAAGGATAACCGCGGATGGATACCATGTAGAGGTACTACACACTAAGGTGGAAACACCATGTGTTCAGACTTTTCATACCACTTGTACCACAATCATTTCACATATTTCTTAAAGTGGATCCAACTGTATTTTAATATGTAAAAAAATTGCAAACCTTATTTTTATGTAATTGAGTGACGAGTCAAGCTCGTCGTTCACCTGATGGTAAACCTCACGCTTGTCGAGTTGCCATGAAGCGCTCGTCACAGAGCCATGGTAGATTATAGCCTTCTCTCTCGGAGAGAAGGGCCACGTCCCAGCAGTTGAAACATAATGAAAGGCAACGTGACTAAGGCCGCAGTCAAAGGACTTTATAGTATTTTTCCAAATGTGAAACTAGCTGCGGCTCGCGGTTTCGACCGCAGTTTTCCAGGATAAAAAGTAGTAGATAGTGGTCAAACGCAAGCCAAAAATGAATAAAAAAAGAAAAAAAAGTAGCCTATATGTTAATCCAGGGTATAAGCTATCTTCATTCCGAATTTCACTCAAATCCATTGAGCTGTTGCGCCGTGAAGAGGTAGCAAACATCGTGTGATCATCTATTCTGCTTAACTGTATCACAAAACAGATAGGTACAGAAGTCAATCTCATGTATGTACTTCACTTTTTATACCTACGCTCAGCGGTCGCGCTAGGGTTGTTAAATTGAATGCGCGCGCCCGCTGCCTGCGACTGACCCGGCGGTGTAACGTCACGACGGTTACTCGGACTCGGACGACGCCGGAAGTTTTTGGGAAGTCCAAAATTGATTGATATAAAAAAAATAACTTTACAAGGTATTGACATCATTTTTTCGCAGTAATTATAATTGGATATGTTTTTTGAAGACAAAAAATGCGATTATTTTACATTTACATCTTCCGCATTAGATTATTGAACACAAGGCTTACACAGCTTATACTACAATAAATATCTAATATGAATTGTAAGAATATGACAAGGCTACAAAGTCATGTTTGCTTGTTCGTCGCGGGGCCGAGAGCCGGGGCGCTTACCTACCTACCTAACTGTTCTGTGTTACGTTAAAACGAACCATCGAAATACAAGCAAATACCTACTTACCTCTCTGAAACAACTGATAGCTTAAAAAACGACAATTCACCGTTTAACGTTTAATTTAAACAACCTTCCACTGAACAGTTGTAATAACTTTTTTTTTGTTGCTCCATATTTGCACAAAAAAGTTCACAGACGCATGTCTCAAGCGGATGGCACTCGCGCTCGACTGATCTCAACCGTACCGAGATATCGTGTCCGTGAGCGGTGTCTATGTGTGCGTTGCTCGAGCGTAATTTGTACGTAGATTGACTTCTGTACCTATCTGTTTTGTGACTGTATTGAGTCGTAGCTCTATAGACGTACTTCCAATTTATCGGTTCGGAGAAACCCAGTGATATGACATTATGCTTCTAAGAACTTGTTCATACACGACAGCTTGACAGCGTATGTTCTATTGACGTGATGGAAATTATCTATTGAACACTAAATTGGAAGGAGCTTCCAGATACATGCCACATTATTCTACATTTCTAGGGCATAAGTAAAAAGTGTTCATATTTTTCTAAAGGTGTGATATTTCTTTAGCTGTTGAGCAGTGGCTCAAACATGAACAAACTCAAACATCAAAATTACATCTGTACCGTCAAGACAGCGTCATTTAAAATGTTTATAACAGTGTTTATTTACTTATAGTTGTACATTTGACCGCCATCTCTCCTAAATCTCCTGGTCTCTCTCTCTCGAGTGGGTGGGTGGCCAATCCTGATGTTAGAGTTACAGATCGCGGTACGGAAAAAGTTTTTTAAAATCTTCTCAATTTTTCAATTCGATTTGTTGGGTTAACTTTCTGGGAAACATTCCTGATGGAAATAATCTAAAGAGCCAAAGTTGTCTTTTTTGAGAAGGTAAAATTTTTAGTCTGACTGTACAATAAAAAAAACAATAATGCAGCATTTATTTTCTCCAAAATTCAACCGATATTTCAAAAGGAAAAGGTTTTTACTTACCTTAAAAGCCCCTTAATTTTACCACATCTGTATAATTACCTAAATACCAATTAATATTATATTACTACTTATTTCAATATCATATCTTACTACCCATTTAATGCACTGTTTTTGATGAATCAAACTATCAACACCTTCAAAGGGTAAGTGTTTATACCCAGAGGTCACGACAAGCTGGTGACCGGCGTCCCTTACGGAACCACGTCACGTGCCCGGCTCGGCCTCACGTGCGACCAAATTGCCGGAATGGAAGGAAGAGCCGCCCGGAGGAGCTTCCATTTGGGAATCCGTTTAGTTTTCAGCTGTAGAGTGAAGTTGGGATTCATCGGGTGGTGAGTGTGATGACCGAACAAAAGTGGCGGGTGACTAAATGGAATTAAATGTATGGAGATTTTATTACCACTGTTGTTTGATTGCTAGCCTACAAGTCATATTCGTGAACGGGTGCTGCTTGTGGGGACTGGTCTGGTCTGGTCACTACAGCTACTGTATACCTATTTATATATTACTCATATTTTCCTGTTATTGATACCATGGCTATGGGATATCTCACTCGCACTTCTAGTTTGACATTGTGTTATATATATTAACCTATGTTGTCCCACTACTGGGCAAAGGTCTCCCCCAAGTTATTGAAGTAAGTTATTTAAGTGTTATGTTAATTATAATTTATACTTCATTGTTCATTGTTGTATTTAAGACACATTAAAAGATTTAAAAAAAATACAGCTCACAAAGTTTCTTGGTGCTATCTTCTCTAGTGAGCGTATTTCCGAAGCAGTGGCAGAGTCAGTTTCCGCATTTATTTTCTGAGCCCGGACTTCAATTGAGTTTGGGAAAGAAGGTGCTTACCTTCTTTTTCAAAGTCATGATATTTTAAGTGACAATTTTTAACGTATTTTAATTGATTTGTATTATATGTATGTGATGACGTTGAAAAGTGCATTTTTATTTCTATTTAATAAATATCTTTAGACTTTTTACTTTTGAATAATTACGCATGAACCGGAAAATCCGTAACTTTCTCTTAACCCTCACGCCCTTTCAGGGTGACTGAATTTTCCCCAAATATCTTTGAAATCTTCTGTTGTAGACTTCAACGCGAATATTAATGTAAATTAAGCAGAAAAAGCGTTACTAGTCATGACCCTTGAAACAAGAACGATTATTTAAATTAAAAATGTTATAACTAAGCACTTATCAAGTTTTTAAAAGTAATGATGGTCCTAATAGAACTTGTAGAATAACTAAATTCTCCAAATTTTCGTTAATTTGAACAATAAAAGGTATTTGCTCAATATTTAAAATAATATTCAAAATGTCTTAATAATATTTACTTATCTGCGATAATTAAGTTTATTGAAGCTTAGAAATCAAAAGCTCTTTTAAATATATTCGTTATTTTAAAATAAAATATTAAAATTTCTAATTAAGAGCAATTTATCGCGTTTTAAGCATTTTGTAGATAGATGCTTATTAATTTACATATGTTTGATAAATAAATGTAATTGAATACACATTTTTGCCACTGCTATTTACGGCAAAATAATAAACACTACGCGGTAGAGCGAGTGTGGCTCAGAGAGCGAGTGTGGCTCAGAGAGCGCGTGTGGCTCAGTGGGAGTACGTGCGATTTTCGATCCAACGCACCCGAGTTCGAATCCCGCTGGCTCCGCACCAGTGACTTTCTTAAGTTATGTGCGGATAGCTCTAGCTCTAAAAACGGTGAAGGTAAACATCGTGAGGAAACCAGCATATCCAAGAATTTATCACAAAAATTCAAGGACATGTGACATCCACCAACCCGCACTGGGCCAGCGTGGTGGATCATGGCCCATACTCTCTCTATGAGGGAAGGCCCGTGTCCCAGCAGTGGGAACGTGACGTGCTGATGATGATGATGATGGTACTTACTGGCAAAAGAACGGTCCCTTACAAAAATATAACATAATTATTAACGCCAATTTATTATATTTCCCATAGATACCAAATTTTGCTTCAATAAACAAGCTAATCACATACATACGTTCTTGAACAAAAATAATTAGGAGGAAAACGTTCCTTAGCAACTTAAGACGTCGCATCCTTAGAAACAGTGCCCTTACCTTTGGGGGCAAAAATCACTCACCCTGATTTCCACCCCTATTCATAGAGGTAACAGGAAACACTTCACAATTTTCGGGCCACTTATCAGGCACGGTTTCAAAAGCTATCTTTGCAGAATTGCTGGCAATTTATGAGCATCGACAACAACATTGACAAGTATAAACCCACAATTTGTACATAGCAATTTTTTTTTTTCACAATACTTATAAGCAGTATCTCATCTATTGAAAGTTACGCTTTTGATTTACACACACAAACGTATCTGTTTCTTTGTAAACATAATATTGTGACAAATAAAATATTGTAACAAACATAAAATATTGTAACAAACGTTCTAAAAAAATGCCCCTCAGTTTCTTGCCATATCTTCTGAGTAGTGGTTCTTTTTCCGATACGGTGGTAGAGTCATTGTAATAATTGACGTTCATAAGCGTTGAGCTATTATAATAGCTCAATGTTCATAAGTGCGTCTGTGATGCCAAAACTGAATAAAGAACTTTGAACTTTGAATTACAGTCCAGTAACATCTGCGTTAGGACAAGTAATTTTATCGTAGAGAGAGTAAGGGGCTCTAAAAAATGCCCCTCAGCTTCATGCCGTATCTTCTGAGTAGTGGTTCTTTTTTTACGTCGGTGGCTTATTTGTGATAAAATGACGTTCATAAGTGCGTCTGTGATGCTCTGAAAAAAGAACTTTAATATATAATTTTGAATTTGCTGTGATTGTCGTTTTGAGATTCCTTAAACACTTCATATATTCTAGGATCTATTATGATTATCTTATGAGAGGATCCTAGTACGAATTTCCAAGGTTGATCCTCGAGGGCAAGATTTCTTAAATAAAATGCTCAGGACGTCCACGACGTAAATGGTTGGACGACATCAAGGTACGGACAAACGCGCAGCGTAGGATCAAACATTGCCTGCTGACCTCCAAACTTCAATATGAAGATGGCACCCGATGATGGTGTTCTAGGAAACTCATCAAATCTTAGTAAATATTTGTGTATTTGTTGTGGTTATTCATGTCGAGACGACATGTAATACTGCGTACACAATAACTCCGGTATAACTGCGTGTTTGTGTATTGGATCACAAAAATATCCATTACTGCGGGAACATGAATGTGTCTTAACGAGCGCCCGTAAAGAGGGAGTCATGTGAAAAGGGCACGGCAGAGCGTCCGACACGATTAGCAAAAAAGTCTCAGCAACATACTACAGATCGGAATAAATCTGACAGAAATTGTGGATTGTTCTTCTGTCTTACACACACAGATAAAATATCATAGGTTGTTTTATTGTTTGGAGCGCAGAAATTGAATTTCGAGACTCTTTGTAGTCTGGAGCCCTACTGAAGTCCCTCTACACATTTCTGGCTTACATTTTTTGAGATTGTAGAAAGATTCTTTTCATTATAATCTTTTTAATTGAATAGCTTTCGTTTTTACACCCTCTTCATTTACTCTTTTCTGTATGCGATGTTAAAGTCCGTAGTCCATTGAGCGAAATGGATCTCCACTGACCAAAAGTTATGTGAAAGAAGTCAATCAAATGCAAATTTATATTTATTTATAGTGAAAAGAATGCTACATACTAATAACCTAATAAATTTGTGACACATTGATTATTAGAATTAAAATAATTGATTGCCAATAGTATTTTCGTTTATTGTTATTTAAACGATTGTATTTTGAATCTAGTTTCGTGTGTCGTTTAGGTTGTATTTTCTTTTTCATTATGATTTTGGTGGTGTAACATTTGCAGTTTGTTTGGCTGATGGTAAGCGCCACGCCTGCCCATAACAATGCAGTGCCACCCGAAACTTGTAATGCCATAAAAGTACTGCATGGCGCAGCATTGCGCTCATCACCCCGAGAATTCAAATATTAAATCTCATGTGTCCAGTAATTTTGCTGGTTACATTGCCCTTCAATCCGGAACACATTATTCTTATATACATTATTCTTGTATAGCAAAAATTTACATTCTTATCTTTACTTAGTCTGCTCAGATGCGTAGGTTATTTTATAGGATCGTTGAGAAATCGTACGATGTAAAAGCAGTACAAGGGTGTATCCGTGTACCAATTACAGGCTTCGTCTCGATAATGTAGGACTAACGAACGATAACTCGCGCACCCTGTATCCTGCGATATTTGTTTAAGGAAGCTCTGTATACAGAGTGTTTTATTTGTGTTCTTCGATCATGTTATGTTAGACAATTTGTTTTATAGCCGCGGCTACTTGTCTGGGAAAATATAAAATACGCAGCAGTATCTGATATTCTGTCACCAAGTAGTAGTGTGCATTCATTATAGTGTTTCAGTGTTAGTAGTGCTATAGTCAGTGGGATATAAGAGCATATGACTAACATCTATTGGAGGAAGCGCTATTCAGCGCCGCAACCTGCTGTCGTAATTATTATTTTTCTCTAACATGGGATTACTATGTGGTTCGTAACAGGAATCGACCCCGTGACCTCTATGTAAGAAGCCAACACCGATACACTACAAGCTGTCTACTTTCTGCTGGCGCACTATTAACCTTGTAGCACTTAACTTTTTATATACAAATCAGAAGAAATCCTCATCTTTATAAGATAAAGTAACCAAAAAAATAAAATGATATTCCTGGATCATAAATCCCACGATTCCCCTCAAAACACATCCCAAAACAGAATGTTTCCGTAAATATGTATCTCGACATCCATCAATCCCTACCTGCCTATATTTACCCCTTCCCACCCTCACGCATCCGACGTTACCCCCAATAGGGGTAATTTCGTTTCCTATGTAAATAAAGTCAGCGGCAAAAATCGCTGCAGATTCTGTTTCATAAAATTTATATTTAACGAACCTATTTTTATACTCACCAACCATCGCTGTTTTTTTTCCACCCATATTTAAGCCTTCTATGCAAAATCAGGAATATGTAGGAAACATGGGAATATAGTCGTTAAGTAAAGTTGTCTTAACATAAGCGAAATCATTTTCGTAGACGGATGTAACTCGAGTATGTGTTCGATTCTCTCTAAATAAAATAATACAGGTTGTTTATTTTATGTAAATCCCTTGTGGCTACGAGTAGCTGTTTTCGTAGTGGGTGCTACGGCGCCTACGAGGAGCTACGGAAATGTGCTACGTAGGTTTGAACTTGTTTCATTTTATAATTCTGTTTGTTTATGGTAAGCACCACGACTGCCTACAACAATTGCAGTGCCACCCAGAAGTTTTAATACCATGAAAGACACTTCGTAGGACTGCATTGCGCTCATCACCCTGACACATCAGAAATAGTTAAGCTTTTTATATTTATACCTATAGATAATGTTTTAACAAAAACGGTAGCGGGATGATTGGGACGCTTTCTGGAGTGACTGGCCTGAGATCACACTAAGAGAGGGATCAATGGAGGGAGATGGGGGACCTTTGCCGAGTAGTGGGATCAAATAAATTAAAATAAATTATAATGCCTGCCCATTACAATTGCAACTTTTAATACAATAAGAAGTACTGCGTAGTGCAGCGCTGCATTGCGCTTATCACCCCGAGACATCAGATATTGAGTCTCATATGCACAGTAATTTCCCTGGCTACAATGCCCTTCAAACACAGTAATGCTTGCGCACTACTGCTTGGCGGCAGAATACTCTCGCGTACGGAAGACCTACCACGAGTCCTACCACGAGTCCTACCTATGTCCTATTCCAGGACCTATATTCCAAATTTCATCAAATCCAAGAATAACGCATAAAAATTAAAATAATGAATCCTCCAAAACCCGTGGTGGATTATTCCAACTCGGCACATAATTGTAGGTTTTCTAAGTTCGAGCAACTTTGCCCCTTACCATAAACAAAATATTGCACAACAAATGCGTTCCCGTGATATTTATTTAGTTTCATCTATTTTGTAAACCTTTTCAACATCTCCCACCAAGATCTCATGCCTCCAGCTACATAAGCTCTATCCTGCGTGACGTCATCACATCTCACCAAGCCGGGAAATACTCCCGGGAAATACGGTATTCCCGCCGCGGAGTTCCGGGATGTGTGCATTTGATTAGAGCGGCGAGTGATTCATGCGCGCACGTGATCTGCCCTGGAAGAGATTGAAGAGCTTAAAAAAGTTTTTTTACACTATAGCGCTGCAGAGTGTTTTGCATATTCATTTATTATTAACTGTTACCCGCCACTCCATACAAGTAGTATTCAGTTTATAGTTAGGTGTTCCCTAAGGAAGTGTTCCATTTTACCGGGATATCCTATATCCTATTCTAGGACTGTGTACCTACATACAAGAACCAAATTTCATCAAAATCCGGTCAGCCGTTATGGAGTTATGTGGTAACTAAAACACATACACAGAGAGACTTTCGCATTTATAATATTACTACGATATTAAAAGCTTGAAATACCATTTTAGTAATTCCTTTCCTGTGAATCTGTTTCAAAACGTTTTGAATAAATCTCGATTTCACTAATGAAAATGACCTGTTTTTCTGCTTTTAAAAGCCGAAGCTAAAAATCTGCGAGATGGTATTTGAAAATTTTGTAATTTTATGTATCTTTGTTTCGTTCGAGTTGGAAAATGATGGTATTTGAAAATTTTGTAATTTTATGTATCTTTGTTTCGTTCGAGTTGAAAAATGGTTGTCAAATGGAGTATTGCTGGTGTGGTATCAAGCAGTTCGTATAGAACAAAAAAATATCAGCTTCACAGTATTTAATACTGATTGGGTATCGTCTAAAGTATCTCGGGAAACAAGCGCTGTCAAATAGTTATGTCGAAAATCAGTATCACACATTTTCAATGAAAAAGCTATTTTCCTGGACATTCGCATTCATCCCCATATCTGCGTACCCTCGTCCCGTGCCCAACTATCGGTTTTTAACGACGATTCTCGCACGTGCCCTGCATGCCGCCGAGCTGTCATGGCCCGATGGAACAGGTAACAGGTATCGACTAAGTATCGAGTATACTGTATCAGGTATCGCAACTCAAAATATCCTTTTTTTTATTGAAGGTAGTGATTACAGATTACAGATCACAATTACCACAAAGCTACTCGCTGCATCAAAATAAGTGAAAACAAAACTTTCTATTATTTTTAATATAACACACAATCAAAAACGTGTATAAGTCATTTTGTACGTAGGTACTTATAAAAATCTATACTTATACAAAGCTATATTTTTTGGCATAATCTGCTTATAAATAGCACAACAGATAAACATTATGTTATGTGTTTGATGTTATTTTAAATAGCATAATGGACTATAAAAATTACCAAGTGCGCCAGATAATATCGATACTTACCTAGAAAATATCAACTCAACATTATGACAAACAGTAATGATACTCGATACTAAATTATCAAGTACATGTATTGAGTATTGCATCTCAGAGTATCGATACTGAATACCATTCGTACACTAAGCGGTCTGTCACGAAATGACGTAGGGCTCGCAGGGTGAAGTCCGTATCTACTCGATCGGACGTGAGATGGATGGAGGGATTTTTTACTAGATTGTTGTCGTAGTAGGGGTCCAACCGGTTGAGGTGTCGTTAGGTGATTGAATATTGATTTTGATGGTTTGAGAATCAGATGTTTGTGACTTTGTGTCCCTTCATTTCATTACTTAAGAGTATTCATTTCATTACTTACTTATAAGAAGTGATGTGTTAGGCGTCTGAGTGGTGCGAGACCAAAGTATTTTCAGTTCATGGATTTTCATTAATCAGTCAAATTAGATATCTAATAAAAAAAACTAAACAAATTGTCTATTTTTAACTGACTTTAAAAAAGGAGAAATTTCTCAATTCAAACTGTTTTTTTATGTTTGTTAGCTCAGAACTCAGTCATTTATGAACCGATTTGGAAAATTCTTGCGTTCTTTTCGTTGGGTTCAGTACAGCTACGATGTGGTCACATATAAATTTCATCTATATTTGACCTTGGACTTCGAAGATAGATCAGAATTGAAGTCAGTTTTTTTATAAAATGTGTACTTGTGTAAAAACAATTATTCTTCAACCTTCTTCCCAATCACTTTGTTCGGTCTTACCTTGCGTAGGTTTTAAAAAGCCCAATTACACTTGAATGTTGAATCATACCATTGGTTAATCGGTGGTAGATTCATTGTGATAATTTGACGTTCATAAGTGCGTCTGTGATGCCAACATTATTAAAGATATTTTGATTCCTTTTTTTTTATTCGATCTGAACTGTGCTTTACTAATCTGGGCTTCACACTAATCTGCAGTTCCATCATCAGCCCGTTCTGTTCCCACTGCTGGGACACAGGCCTCTCTTATAGACAGTACGAACCATAATCCATCATAATACAATAACACTTTATTGCACACCAAATAACATAGACACAATTATGAAAAATAAAACTAAAGTCACAAAATACATCACAATAGCCCAGTGCGGGTTAGTGGATGTCACATTTCCTTAAATTATTGTAATTAATTCTTGGAAAGCTGGTTTCCTCACGATGTTTTCCTTCAATGTTTTAGAGTGAGTGTTAAATTCGCACATAACTGAAGAAAGTCAAAGCCAGCGAAATTCGAATTTGGGTGCGTATAGAAATGCACACGTGCTTGCACTGAACCACACTCGCTCATCTCCTCATCTCTCTCGGTCCTCGCAATTTTAAAAGACCCAAATGAGAACACTAAAAATTTTTACTGTCAAATATCAGAGCACAAAGCATACAGAAGTATGTCAGAGAATCAAATTTGCCCACAAAGAGGCACTACGTCCACAAAGGTACTTCAAAACTAGCGCGTGGTCCGCAGTCCGCACAAAATGTCCGGAGCCTTCTGTTTCAATAATTCTTGTTGTTTTATTTATTTTGTGAACCTGGTTTTAGAGATGGAGTGTTATATTATCGAATTTTTTTATTGTACAGATATTGTGGTTTAAGACATTTATTTTCTCATAATAGAATACAATTCCCTTATATTGAGAAACACTGAATACCTTAAAAGTAAAATGATTCCACGAGTGGCGGAACGGTAGCATCCGAGAACAAGTGAATTACAATTAGGCTACAACATAAATTGAAAGTAGGTAAGTATAGAAGTAAGGCAAGTATTACAATAACACATCTCGTATATTTACAAAAATATTTTTACCTGATCCTTGTTTAAGAGTAGAGAGTACGCACCATGATATTTAACTCCATAGTAATTATATTCTATAATGTTTTACAACAAGTAAAATTTTATAGCAAAAAACCGACTTCTGAAAAGTTTCCTGATGTATCTTCGAAGTCCAAGGTCTAATATCGATGAAATTTATATGAGACCACCTTGAAGCTATACTAAACCTAACGAGAAATATTCATAAACTTAAAAGTTATGCCTGAACATCTTTTAAAATAATTTATCACTACATAGTATAAAACAAAGTCGCTTCCTCTGTCCCTATATCCCTATGTATGCTTAAATCTTTAAAACTACGCAACAGATTTTGATGCGGTTTTTTTAATAGATAGAGTGATTGATAAATGTATGCTAGATTTATAATAAAAAAAAACACCGACTTCAATTCTGATGTATCTTCGAAGTCCAAGGTCGAATATTGATGAAATTTATATGGAAACCACCAACAAAAAAAGAATGTTCCAAATCGGCTTATGCCGGAGTTAAGTAAGAAACATAAAAAATCGAATGAAGAACCCACTTCATATTTTAAAATTGGTTAAAACACAGTGGAATTAAGAACCTCGTCCTCTTTTTTAAGTACTATAAATTCAAGAAAAGTTCAAAAAATCTATGGAGTTGTGAGCTTGGAGTAAATAAACCTCACAGATTCACTCCTTGCTTCACAGACTCACACGTTTGTATCAAAAGTAAATATAAATAACATTCTATGCCGAGTAGGAAGCGGTAACTTAGGAATTCCGGCTTATGATTTGTGGTGCGCTTTATGTCGGTGCGCGCTCTTTGACAATTTAACTAAAAGGATGCGGTATACAGACACCATGACGCGTGAGAGCGAGTGTGGCTCAGTGGGAGAACGTGCGACTTTCGACCCCAGGCACCCGAGTTCGAATCCCGTTGGCCCCGCACCACTGACTTTCTTAAGTTATGTGCGGATTTCACACTCGCTCTTAAAACGGTGAAGGAAAACATCGGAAACCGGCATATCCAAGAATTTATTACAAAAATTCATAGACATGTGACATCCACCAACCCGCACTGGGCCAGCGCGTTGGATTATGGCCCATACACTCTCTATGAGAGAAGACCCGTGTCTCAGCAGTCATGATGATACAGACGCGATATCTTTTTTTACGTTACTTGAGTATTAGACAAGCAAGTCGTTCACCTGATGGTAAGCAACACGCCTGCCCATAACAGTTGCAGCATCACCAGAACTTTCTTCTGGAAAATCCTGCACTGCACTCGTCACCCTGAAACAAGCTCAGTAATTCGCTGGTTTCTTAAATACATAAAACTTTATCACTGTGTGCGTATGTGACATGTTTTGTAATGATTTGGTTTTCGTTAACGTGCTGATGTGTACTCAGAAAGTGTTTTTTTTTTGTTTAACATCCTTCCTACTAATCCTACTGATATTAGATATACATGCGAACGTTTGTGAGGATGGGTGGATGGATGGATGTTTGTTACTCAATCACGCAAGAACTACTAAGCGAATTTTGATAAAATTTAGTATGTGTGTGTTGAGACTGAAATTTGATTGAGACTAACAGATGTTTCGGAATGAAGACCGCAATCCAGTGCTATATACGCAGTACTTTTTATAACATTAAAGTTCCAGGTGGCACTGCAACAGTTATGCAGGCGTGGCGTTTACCATCAGGCAAAAAAAGTGCTCGTCTCGTTAGTTAGTTCCATAAAAAAAGGTGTTTGGTCCTGAAAAATTACATAGACTACTTTTTATCCCGGGAAACCGCGGGTGAAACCGAGAGCGCAGCTAGTAGGGTAAATTTACATAATGTAATATAGCATTTCCATCTCCTATTGTGATACCTCTCTGCGCTGGATCTCGTAAAAACTTCTGCCGTTTTGACTCTTTACCTTTTAGCGCTTGAGGTACATAAATCGGGTTTTGGAGGAAGAGATTAAGGATATCCTGGGTTTTAGCACACTTTTATGAATAAAAATATATAAAGAGGTGGTGGCGCCTATTGACGTTCGTAAATATTGTACTATTTTGGCTCTACTCCTCTTCTTGCATGGTTGTCTGGAAGAGATCGCTTTTTAGCGATAAGGCCGCCTATTGTGACACTTATTTTTATTTTATTATAGACTTTTGTTCTTTTACTGTACTGTGGTGTTATAATAGTCATCATCTTCATCATCAGCTTCAGCCCATTACGTTCCCACTGCTGGGACACGGGCCTTTTCTTACAGAGAGAGAATCGGCCATAATCCACTACGCTGGCCCAGTGTGGGTTGGTGGATGTCACATGTCCTTGAATTTCTTAGACATACCGGTTTCTCACATTTTTTTCCTTCACCGTTTTCAAAGCGAGTGTTTAATCCGCAAATAACTTAAGAAAGTCCGTGGTGCGGGTCCAGCGGGATTCGAACTCGGGTGCGTCGGATCGAAAGTTGCACGTGCTCCCACTGAGCCGTGACTGAGAAGTGTACACAAATAAAGGTTTAATCTAATTTAAGTTGTGTCTATGACGCTAGGTTAAGCATAAACACGGACCCCACCCTGCTATGTGACATTTGGGTATTTTTTAATTTATTTTATTTGAAATAGCATACAACTACATTATAAAGTATACATAACTTAAACTAATACAATATTATTATTATTAATAATGTAGTCCACAACGCTATTCACATGTTATTAATCAGAGTTAACATACAGTTACCAACAGATTGGCATAGGAGTCGAACAATGGCATTTGTTGAGCTACATGAATAAAATTAAAAATTGGGTTATTATTAGGAAACATTTCCTTACTTATTTTTTGCAACTGAGTGACGAGGCCAGCATGTCGTTCTCCTAATGGTAAGCAACATGCCTGGCCATAACATTAGCAGCAGTATTTTTTTATTCTCCGCGGCTCTGCGCCCTCATTTTAGTCTCATAATGCCCAGTAATTGAGCCCGTCAAACCGGAACACAATGTTTGCATACTACTGCTTGGTGGTTGAATATCTAGCAAATGTGTGGCAATTTCCAAGGCTGACTCTTGCAAATAAATAAAAACGCCCAACGATGACATACATAGATCCTGGCCCCAACTAGGATTCCCTGTATCTAGGGAACCAGGAACTATAAAAACCATCCCACAACACCCAGACACAAAACAAATGCTTGCGCTTTTTTTACCACTACAAAAAGTAGTTACTACAAAAACATCTAAAATATATCTTTTATCTAAATTGTATACTGCGATACTGTAATAAAATGGGTGACGAAACAAAATACAAACTCGTATAAGCAATATCAATTGAGAAGCTAATTTACTTCAAGGGAATACGATTCGATTCTGTATCCAATATCGTAATTGATTTTGTTACACAGTTCAATAACAGAAACACAGAAGCACTGCTCTCGAAAAAAACACGTATACAAAACACGTGTGATTCTTTAATTATTATTAATTTATATAGATTCTTGTAATATTTAAAGAATTTCGAATACTGTAATGTGCTTTGTTTATGAATAAATACAATAAAAAATGCAATACGTGTGTTTGTAATTGGCTTGTATAAGAAACATAAAGTTATAACAGTTTAAGAATATAATACCAACTTAACATTTTCTTTATGACGGGTTACAAACTTGTTCGTTTTTAAATATAAAAATAAAACTGTACAACTACAATACAATTACACTTTATTGCAAACCACAAACATAATTACATGTAAAAAAGATAAACCTTAACTAGGGTAATAATATTGGCGGTCTTATCGCATAAAGGAATCGCAACTACTAGCAGTGATAACTTCAAAACAAACTTAGTTATTAGCAACTGAAATTGATAGCCTCCCTGTATTTATTTAAGTGGTCTTGATCACTTGAAACCCTTGTCAAAACAGAAATTGTGATAAAGTTTATTTCAGTTTGGAGAAACGTTAACCTTGTACAAAACCGGCGAATCATTATCTAGAAACCCTACAATTTTAGAGTCAAGAAAATAAATACTTTAATCTGCGCATGATTTTTGACAGTTAATTAATTTTAATAATTATAACCTCTTGTCTCCTGCCTAGAAGTTAAAGGTTTTAGCAATACAGTCAACCAGTCTCTTGTATAACTACTGTCTTTTTTTGTAATTTTTTTACATTAATTAATTAAATTTTTTTATTGTCTTCTATCATAAGTATATACATAGTTACGTAATACCACAGAATACACAGAAGCATCAGAAATTTAAACAAATAGCGACTCTTGCTATTACGCAATAAAATTCAATTCAGCTCGCGTAGCGCTGCATACCTACCAGTCATGTTAACCTACAGAGCGCCTCTCTTTCTATTGCATAGCTCTAACCTCTTCTGACGCGGCACGTGTAACGACGCGCGACCCGCCGTCGGTGTCCGGCTATGTACTTGTACCTTCGTACCTACAGTGCGGAGTGCGCTAGGCCTGGTAGTACCTAATACCTGTGGCATAGCTAAATGCATGTGAATTTGTGTAAGAAGGGTGTTTAGGCATAGAACCTACCTATTTTTATATAAAGAATGAAGTATCTTACCATTGATTACATGTGTGTTGAAGAGACAAATAAACGTTACTTTTGTAACGTTTAAAAACGTTTATTGAAAAAAAAATTAGATACAAAACCTAGTCTATTGGTCCCCAAACTAGGTTAACCTGTATCTTAGGGACCTCCTTCCTAATTAATACATATTGTTTTATGACAAAAAAGAACGTCAGTTTTCTAATATATGTTAACAAAATATAATGTATTTTCTTAAGAGGCAAAACATAAGTTTGTGTATGATTGAGAGGGTATGTGTCATGTGTGGTGTCTAACTATCAATCTATCTGTCTTTACTCTCTAAACGCATAACATGCGATACTGTATCTTGTTATACTGTGGCGTTGTTCCGACAGGTAATATTTTATTAAATTGTCTAATACGACAGCCATCATCGCGTTGCTTAATATTGAAATTGTAAGGAATTTCATTTTCCTCTCGCGCCTCTATTATTTATTATCTGCCTTTATTTATAAAGCTGGTGCCGTGCTGCGACTTGGTCCGTATTTTGTTATTAGTTTGAGCTTCTTTTGTAGGTACAGTCTTGGAGTTTAATTTATTTGTCCAGCATGCATTTGGTTTGAAAGTCTTCCTTGTAAGGTTTCGTGATTTATTTGAGCTGTCGAATTTTGTTTTTAGATGATGTTTCTTGTCTTTTGCATATTTAATAATGAATAACTTGCACCGCCTAAACTTAGATAATACGTCATTATCGTTACTTAGACGGAGCAGTCAATGGTAGATAGATAGATTTTTGGACGCTTTATTGCAAACATTAAATTACAGACATTACATAAAAACAATTAAAGAAAGTGTTACAATGGGCGGCCTTATCCTTCCAGGCAACCTGATACTTAAGCAACAGGCAAGAACATTTAATCGTATAAATAGGCCTTTATTCCGAATAGTTATTTTCCAATCTTGTTATTTGCTACGTAGTACGTAGAATGTAGTATAAAGAAACGAAAACATTTTAGGTATTGGTATTTATTATCTTGCTGATGCTCTCTAAATGATAACATTGACACAAATTCAGTATTCACAGTAATATTATAAATGCGAAAGCTTGTATGTGTTTCTTCTTCTCACTGTAATGGCTAAACGGATTTTGAGTAAAATTCGGAATGGAGACAGCTTATACCCTAGACCTACACTAGATACATAACACATAGGCTACATTTTGCTAGGCTAGGAAACCGGGGGGCGCATTTAATACTATTCTTTCGAAATTCAGAACAGACATTCCAAGTTAGTTTTACCTTTCAAACGTTCAAAGACCGATGTGTCCGTAGTGCGTGTGAAGCATGCTTAAAAATAAAAAGAAACTTTACTTTTTTCTTCTCTTCACCGTAATTTACAGGATACTAAGGTAATATCAGTAGTAGTAGGCTCAGTAGTAATTCGGTTTTGAACAATAATTGTTTTTGACTCGGCCTCTTGATGAGGGTAGGTAGCTAGTTTAAGCTGAAATGTTTAACTTCTGCTCCGGACTTCGGAAGTTTTGGTTGAAACGACGTCATGTATTGGAAGTTTATTTATTGATCACATCAAATGTGAAGTACACGTCATACCGCTTGATTTTCCACTAAAGCAAGCAGAAGCTTTAGAACTCTCTTCAGTCAAGAGCTCCAAGACGCTACTGCTCTTTAGTAGTAGTATAGCACTACTGTCGCAGTAGTTCATAATTTTTACCGCCAATTGAAGTATGTACCTACATATTAATTACTATAATTGTTATTATATATGTATGTACAATTTACTTATTATTTATTTTATTATTTTATGTTATAATATGTATGTTTATTATATGTAGATATATGTATTATTATTTGTAGGATATTATTTATATTTATGTATTAGTATAAATTAATTAAAATGTATGTTCCGTGCTTGCACCTTATTTCAGATTTCATTGTAATAACTATTATTGATAGCCATTTGAATCTGAATTTAGTTCAATGCTTTAAAAAAAAATTATGGTAGATAAGTAGTCAATTTTTCACTGTTTTTAGAACTAAACTGGTATCAGCTGAAAATCAGTGCCGAATTGTGCAAAACTCTCGGCATTTTATGCAGAGCTGAGCCCATTCGGCACGATTAACATATATTTTTAAGTTTATTTTTGTTTGTCTTTTTTTTTCTTGTGCCGAATAAATGGTTATTCTTTCTTTCTTTCTTATTGCAACTGCACTATTTTCTCATGCCCCGACTCTCATTGGTAAGTTGAAGGAGAAATAGGCAAAATTAACTCCCCATTTACTTCATACCAAAAAGTATATTTACATGTACCTACTGCAGCTTCCATTAAGTCACAGTACATCGATCCCCAAACAAACAGCCGGCCCCTTTCACACTGGCGACGATAAAACGCTAAATGATAATCGCGAGATGTCCGCTCTGTTTCCGGCGGTACTTCCGGGACACGCATTAGCCATTACCGCGCGCCGGTGACGTCACTTCCGCCCGCGCCCGCTCCCCATTGGCTGATAGGTTTGCTAGTGTTTAATGTTTAGCTTTGACTCGGTTCTGTGCTTAAAACACTTAGCATTGAAATGTTAGCAGTTATTTTGCATTTCTATCGTTTACTCGTGGTAGGTCTCTCGTATGTGGGAGGCCGTCTGAGTACCACAGCTTTGCCAGTTATTCAGCCGCCAAGCAGTAGTACGCAAGCATTACTGTGTTCCAGTTTAAAGGGCATTGTCACCAGCGAATTTACTGGGCATATGAGACTTAATAACTGATGTCTCGGGGTGATAAGCGCAATGCAGTGCTACGCAGTGCTTGTTATGTCAAATAGTCAAAGTCAAATATCATTTATTAAATAGGCACAAAAGTGCACTTTTAAAGGTCATAAACACATGATACAAATAAAATATGTTAAAATTTTAACTTATGTTGACATGACTTTGAAAAAAAGGTAATTATGTTTATTCATTTCTTTCCTATACTCAAATTGAAGTCTGAGTGCTGAAAAGAAATGCGAAAACTGACTCTACCAGTGCTTCGGAAATACGCCCGCTAGAGAAGATAGCACCAAGAAACTGCGGGGGTGTCTTTTTTCAGCTCTTTTAAAATGTCTCGAAAATAACAATGAACAATTAGGTATAAATTAGAATTAACAGAAAGTCAATCAAGAAATGCGAGTGAGATGTCCCATAGTCAGTATCAGTAACAGAAAAGTGTAAATAAAATATAAGTAGGTATGACAGTAGCAGTAAGAGTGACTAGAACATACCAGTCTCCGCAAGCAGCACCCGTTCACGAGTATGACTTGTAGACTATGGTATTAAAAGTTCTGGGTCGCACTGCAATTGTTATGGGCAAGCGTGGCGCTTACCATCAGGTGAACGACATATTTGTCTCATCATCCAGTTTCATAAAAAAAGGATTTATTCGTTTATGAATAGAATGCATTTATGAAGAGGGAGAGACTTGCAGCCCTCTTATTTATATTCTACACTAAAACCACATTGAATAATTTTAAGTAAAAAAGTACCTACTCAATAATGCCTCTATAAAGCTCCAAACTTTTTAAGGTTTGTAAGCGTTGCAAGTGTTCGTGGCAGCATTTCGTGATTCCAGTACCGATGCGATTCAGACTGCACGTACCGATACGATGCTTGCATGTTTTCAACCGACTTCAAAAAAGGAGGAGGTTCTCAATCGAAGGTATGTGTTTTTTTATGTTTGTTACGCGATTACTCCGCCAATTGTGAATTGATATTGATGATTCATTTTTTGTTAGGTAGGTTAGGTAAATTTTATCGGAATTGAAAAAAATAACAAAAACAAAAAATATAAGTTTAGTCTGGAAGTCGGTTCTTGCTTTTTTCTAAATATGGAACTGAGCAATGAGATGAGCTACTCCTCTCGATGGAAAGCGCCACGCTTGTTCATAGCAATTGCAGTCCACCCAGAAGTTTAATTACCAAAAACGTACTGCGTGCATATAAAAGTCTAAGCTTATATTCAGCGTCTTTACTTGATTCAGCTATTGCACCATGTACATCCGCCTTTAAGTGCAATATACCACCAACTAAATGAAGACGAAGCGCCTCACCAGCACAACGGTGCATTTGCGCACTCCCTAGTACCACTAACAATAGGTGGTAGGTACTCCAACATCGCGACCGCCACAAACATAAAAATGGAAATAACCACAAATCTTTATTCAAGATAAATTATGGAAATACACCACCATAAAAGATAATATCGTGCTTCAGGACTAAAGTTAGCGCACGAAAGTCTAGGAATAAAATAAATTATACTATAAACCTGTGTCCTAGGTATTTGCGTACGGAACTGTAACTGAGACTGTGTGTTGAATGTTTCTGCCTATGCCTGCTTATTAACCGACTTCAAAAAAGGAGAAAGGAATTAAAGTTTGGAAACTATCGTGAGTCGAAATATTCATTATAAATATAAACGGCTACACTCACGTTATGATTGTGTCGGATAACTCCGACCAGGTTTCGGACAATTAGGATGTCTTTCTTCCGGGAGTTTACGCTTTGGATTCCGCAGTCTGCGCCGCGAAGGAGGTAGATAAGGAGTAAAGAGTTCTCTGTTCGATTGTTTTTTTTTGTTTATTACCTCAGAACTCCGTCATTTATTATAAATATTATTATTTATGAACCGATTTGGAAAATTCTTTTTGCGTTGGGTTCAGTATAGCTACGAAGTGGTCCCATATAAATTTCGTCGATATTTGACCTTGGACTTCGAAGATATATTGAAGTCGGTATTTGATTTATCTAAAAAATAATTTATTAGAAGTTTCATATTGCTCACTTTTAATGCAGCGGTTTGTAAAATAAACGCACTGTATTTTTTAGCGAAATGTGAAATCAGAGAAATTAAATTAAAAGCCATAGTAGATTTCAATTTGCGAGTTTCGCAAAAACGTGTTATGACTGTAAGTTGATCAATGATTGAATTTCGTTTGAGCAGCTTATTTGTAATTTAAATATAATTTATCTGTGGACATCATTCAAGAATTTTCTTAGCGAAGCTCTAAAAGTTTATTCTACCGATATGAACCGTTGAGAGAGCCAATTAAATTACTTAAGAGCACATTTTTCAATGATTATAGCATAGAAAACTAACTATTATAATTATAGGTCAAACCATACATGCTGTACTTTTAAAGTCGACGATCGACGATTCGCCTTTCGAAAGCTAAATGTAACGACGTTTCAACACATAGATTATAATAGATAGATTCAAAGGCCAATCGCATCGATTTTGATACTGCGATTGAATAGCTAAAACGTGCGATCGCGTGATTTTGATATCGTCGTCAATAACACCGGTCGTCGATGCTAAAATTAATTATGTGGTTTGGCCCTCTTATGAGTCATGTTCATTGAAATATCCAACATTGAGCTCAACGATGATAATATGATTTTAACCCCTAACGCAAATAGGAGAGGTATTATGAGTTTGACCACTATGTGTATCTGTCTGTGGCACCGTAGCTCATAAACGGGTAAACCGATTTGGATGTGTTTTTTTTTATATGAAAGCATTTTTTCTAGCAGTGGTTCTTACACATGTTTTATCAAAATCGGTTCAGCCGTTTTTTTACTTTTTATAGGTTTTTTGGTGTCAGCGGTGTTTTTTATTTTAGTTTACTGAAATTCACTTGTATGATATATTATGATGATATGACCATGCCGTTAATAAAATATAAAAATATATATTTTATTCTAATAAATCAATTTTGAGTGTGGCTTTAACTACTAGGCTGGTAGCCTGTATCTCAATAACGAGCGCGGACAGTTCCTTTTCGTTTAATTAGTTTATTAAAATGCAAAAGCTTTCGGAGTCGCGTGGGTAAATCTAGTTCATACAATAAACCTGTTTCCCTGATATTTGCGTACGTATGATGGTAAACAGGACTCGCGCTGATCCCGGTAATATGAATGTTATGTTCTGGGCGTCCAGGATATCATCTACTTTTTATTGCCGACTTTTTTGTGGTTCTGGTAGGTTGTTAGTATTTTCTATTATGAGAGTTTGTAACAGGAAGGCCATGTTTTTTCCATTTTACGACTACCTTATGTAATTTTTAAAAGACAGTAACAAACTCTGTCAAAAGTTAGTTTAAGTTTTTATCGAGTGAGGCCAGATCGCTGACTTATAAAGTCTAATATTTTTTTTTTTTTTTTTAATACAAATATTGACTTCAAGACTATACCTGTATTTTTTGTTTTTGTGGATATTTTGAAGCGCTGTATCAATTTCGATACAATGTATATGGGACCACCTCTAAAGTATGACCTATCAAACAAAAAGAAGAATCATCAAAATCAATTGGCGGAGTAATCGCGTAACAAACGTACAAAAATAACATTTATAGTCGAATTTAGCATATCTCCTTTTTGAAGTCGGTTAAAAAACCCAGTAAGCGTCATATTTATAAAAGTTTGCAGTACCTCCCAGAACTTTCTAATTCATATCTTATCCAATTTCACCGTCGCCATAGATGCGAACGTAATCCTTGAGCTTTTGTTTCGTTTCTGCAAGCACGTATGGTTCAATACCACTTGATATGCGAGTTTACTATAAGTACTCAGTCGGCAGTAGTGCGGGGACACCTGAGCGCGAATCCGTGGGAATGCGGCGAAGCGTGGCCGGTGTCGGGTGGCGACGCGGCCAGACGGCGCGGCGCGGTCACCGGCCGGCGGCCGTACATGTCGATAACCGTACTACTTACAGATGTAAATCAATATTAGCAAGCCTCTATGGTGACGTGGCTAACGTACGTTGACAACTCAAGTAAATTTCCTTAGTGTATTTCAATTTTAAAACTCTTGATATGCAAACATTTGCAAAACTATAATTTTAAATGATCCATTAAGAAGTAAAGTTATTTGCAATCGAGGTTCTAGCTCGCAGTTGCGGAATACCAATTTAAAGACTTAACCAACTCAGCCATCGAGCCTACTGCTCTTCTTAATATTTCTAAAATCTTACATTTTCAATAAACGTTAGGTTCCAATATCAATATAATTGAGAAAATCTAGTGTCTGCGTGTCAAAGTTGATAAGAAACACTAAAAAATAATTCATTAAGACTGCATCAGGCAAGTCATAATCTCATACACCACGAAAGTTGCGGGCGATTGTCGCTGAAGAAATGTTTGTGCACAGGAAAAAAAGCGCAGGCATTTTCCACTGAACATCTGTCGACCTACTTGAGTGAGGAATTCTGGCCAAATGGTGTCGTGTTTCGACGATTCAGAGGACGGCTGCAAGCGTCACCGCTGACACCGCAAGCTGACACCGCGCAGTTGCGTCACACGTCGCCGACAAAACGTGTCACATAAATATTTTAATATAAATTGTATGTATGTTAGTTCTAAGGTATATATTTATATGGGCCGTAGCATAAGTAAATTACATCTATAACTTATCTAATGTTGCCTGAAATAAAGATTAAATAAATAAGTTTTTTGTTGAAAAAACATATTTTTCAAGACAAGCTTTTAACACATTCGTTATTGGAACCGCGAGCAGATTAAAATGAGCCCAAACACTAGTAGTTTACGATTATCCGTCAAGGAGTTCCATTGCCCACCTTCCGTCTCCATCATCAGATCAGTTAGCTGTCACCATAAAATTACATTGTCATCGGACTTTGAAGTCATAATTTCAAATTCGTAGGACAAGAGGAAGTGGTTCTGATTCAGCTTGCAAGATTCCACCCGGACAAACATACGTACATTGCAAGTTAAATAAAAGCTTGTCATAAATTAAAATTTGTTTCTTGTCTGGGTGTTGTAGTTTATGGCTCCCTAGATACATGGATTCCCTCGATACATCAGGGGCCAAGCTGTGTGTATGTGATCGCTAGGCATTAAATTTATTATTAAAATAGCATGTATTCACAAAACAATATCGCACTCAGCACTCGCGCGTCGCGTGTAATGTGCGACATCGCTTCGAGCTCATTAGGCTCAGCTTAAAGCCTTACACACGTAGCGCTGTTAAATATGCATCAGTCTGCCACCACAGGGTGTTTCGCTGTTACTAGTTTCAGTTATTAACGCTTCATCTATCATTTAAATGTATGTGTATTGTCATTGTTGTTTGAATTAACGCGCACTTAGTTGCAAACCTAAGTCTAAGTATACCATCAATTATACAATGATGCATTGAATATTATCCACTACGAATAGCACTTTATCCCTTAAATTGAGCTTTCTAGGTTCGAATAGGTATGAGCATTACAATGAAAGCTCAATCAAAATGTTTTCAGCCGTTGCAGGCTGTGTTCTGGATAAACAGAAAGGCAGATAGACAAAAGCTCTATATCACTTTTTTTGTGCTTAAATTTTGTACGTAATAATGTATTAGAGTTTCATCCCTTTCATCCCTTTATTAGACTTCGTCATTTTGGAATCCCGGCATTGAATCTTCTATTACACATGTAAGTTAGCATGGAATACATATCTAGTAAATAATAACACACAATGCACCCTCACACACACATGTACTTCTTCTTCTTCTTAGCGAGTCGATCGCGATTTAATTAAATTATTTTTTATTTATTTAGATGATTTAATGGCTTTGTTTTTTTGGACCAGTAGGTATTCCGCCACAAGCACAGCATTGTCCGTGGCAGGTCCTCGCGTGTACAGGTGTGCCAAAGTCTGGGGAGAGACACCGCACTCGCATACTCTATCCGAGCTGTAGCCTCACCTGCGCATGTTTTCCTTGCTCCGGAGTCTGTTTAAAGACTTCCATGCAGGTGAGCATCCCATCACACTTCCACGAGTAACACATAAGAATTACTCGTGGCAGAATTATATGCGGCATCCTGTATACAGGCTGTCAGCGCAAAGGGCATGCAGGCGAGGGCCGATAGAGTTTCCGTCGCGGGCGAAACACAGCAGGTCATTGCCACGGCCACCTGCATTTGCTTTTATTCTTATTGGATTTCACGTCTCAGCTGATTTAGAAAGTCAATGGCAGTTTTTCTACTGCCATTGACTATATGAAATAAATGTGATGCAGGGCCAGTGGGATTCGAACTTGGGAGCGTCGGATTGAAAGTTGCATGTGCCCCCACTGAGCCACACTCACCCCCTAAAAGTTTCTCTTTTCAACTCTTTTAAAATGTCTCAAAATATAACAATGAACAATGAAGTATATAAATTATAATTAACAAAATGACAAATTAGAAGTGCGAGTGAGATGTCCCATAGGTAGTCAAAGCAAAGAAAACTAAATATTACTAGTCAAAGTTATGAAAGCTCAAGAGAAAGAGCGAGAGCGAGTGTGGCTCTGTGGGAGCATGTGCGACTTTCGATCCGACGCACCCGAGTTCGAATCCCGCTGGCCCCGCACCACTGACTTTCTTAAGTTATGTGCGGATTTAACACTCACTTTAAAAACGGTGAAAGAAAACATCGTGAGGAAACCGACACGTCCAAGAATTTTTCACAAAAAGTCAAGGACCTGTGACATCCACCAACCCGCACTGGGCCAGCGTGGTGGACTATGGCCCATTCTCTCTCTAAGAGAAGGCCCGTGTCCCAGCAGTGGGAACGTGATGGGCTGATGATGACTAGTCAAAGTATCTGTAACAGAAAAGTGTAAACAATATATTATTATGAATAGGTTAATTAGGTAGACTGTAAATACAATAATTATTATTGATTTGATATGCTATAATGCTAATTATCATTATTACTTTAAAGAAGAGTCAGGCTTAATGTTTGTCCCAGCCAGTTCCATTAATATGGAAAAAAACATGTTCATATTTATTTAGATGTTTTGGCATTAGCTCCCAATTAGTGACTGTTCATGGATACTGGAAAACATGTTCACGAAGGTAAGAATTGTTTTCCTTCTGTTATGAACATGGGGACCAACAAGACAACCTGTCTTGTATGTGAAATTATTCAAAGTTCAAAGGTCAAAAGTTCTTTATCTTTGTTCTCTTATTGTTTTGGCATTATTTAAGGACGTCAATTATTGTTTGTTTTTGTTTTTTGTTTGTGTTTAATGTTTGACATTCTTAATAATTAATTTTTGAACAGAAAAAATAACCAACTTCAATTCTGTTTTTTTTTTTTATTATTATTTATAGGCTTGCGTTTGACCGCTATCTCACCTGTTGTTAAGTGACGATGCGGTCGAAGATGTAGCACGCTCGCCTAGAAGAAACCTGTTCACTCTTGTCTTAAAGACACCCAGATTATAGCTATCCGGAAACACAGATGCCGGCAGAGAGTTCCACTCCTTGGCCGTTCGCATTATGAAGGTCGAAGCAAAGCGCTTGGTGCGAGCAGGAGGGATGTCAACCATATATTGATGACGGCTTGCCGTACGCCTGGTCGTCCGGTGATAGAATGGAGATGGCGGAATAAGTTCATGTAATTCCGTCGCACACTCTCCGAAATGTATCCGGTAAAAGACCGATAAACTGGCAACTTTGCGCCGATGTTCAAGACTCTGAAGCTTAGTTTTAACCAGCGCATCGTCACCAATGAGCTTTTTGGCTCTTCTTTCAATGGTCTCCAAGGCTTCGAGCTGGTATTTGGCGGAGCCATCCCACAGGTGAGAACAGTACTCCATACACGACCGGACTTGTGCTTGATACAGAGTTAGAAGCTGTCCCGGTGTGAAATACCGTCTCACCTTCGCCAATATACCCACCTTTTTTGCTGCTACTTTAGCCATGGACTCTATGAAGCTACCAAAGTTTAGGTTAGATGACAGGGTGACACCTAATAGCTCGAGGTGATTTGTTATCGGTACAGATACATTTCGGAAAGTGGGAGTCAGATGGAATTGACTCTTCTTTGCGGAGAAAAGACACGCCTGGGTTTTTGCAGCATTGAACTTGACAAGGTTAGCATCACCCCAATCGGATACGGCCTTCAATGCCAAGTTCATGCGATCAACCATGGCCTCTCTTTGAGAAAGGATCTGCTCTCCACTGGTCCGCGAATCGGATATATATCTCTCTACGACTGTGCTGTCGTCTGCATACCCAAAGATACCGGGTTTTAGCAGATCGTTAATATGCAGCAGGAAAAGAGTCGCAGAAAGAACCGACCCCTGAGGAACCCCGGCATTAATTGCCAATTGATCAGACGAGCAGCCTTCAACGACTACTCGAATTGATCGGTCCCTCAGGAAGTCCGATATCTATACACATAAACCAGTAGGTAGGCCATATGCTGGAAGCTTGCTAATGAGGCCATCATGCCATACCCTATCAAAGGCCTTCGAGACATCTAGAGAAACCGCAAGTGCTTCTCCTTGCTTCTCAATGGCCTCGCTCCAAATGTGAGTGGCATACGCAAGAAGGTCCCCAGTTGACCGGTTACGGCGAAAGCCATATTGACGGTCACTGAGAAGTTCATTCGCTTCGAGGTATGCCAGGAGCCTGTTGTTCAGTACACGTTCCATGCTCTTGCAGAGTATGGACGTTACTGAGATTGGCCTATAATTTGAAGGGTCGGCACGACTACCTTTTTTGGGCACAGGTTGCACGTTAGCCAGCTTCCAGGACTTTGGCACTTGACCAATCTCAAAAGAGAGACGAAAGAGGCGTGTCAATACTGGACACAATTTGTAGGTATCTGCAAAAAGCAAGGGCGAATATCGATGCAATTTATATGGGACCACCTTGAAGCTATACTAAACCCAACGCAAAACAATTTTCGAAAGCAGTTTATAAATGACGGAGTAATCGCGTAACAAATACACAAAAAAAACAACATACAATTAAATTGAGAATCTCCTCCGTTTTGAAGTCGGTTTAAAAGGCTGAGATGACACTGATGTCTCGGGGCGATGAGCGCAATGCAGTCCTACGCAGTGCTTTTTAGGGAAATAAAGTTTCTGGGTGGCACTGCAATTGTTATGGGTAAGACAGTGTTCCTCCTGTTGCGGGCCAAGAAGGGTAAGCCCAATAAAGTGCAACATTTATGTAAGTGTTCTGCTTTTAGGCAATAAGAATATACTATTTAAAGAGAAGCGACGCCTACAGAGCGAGTGTGGCTCAGTGGGAGCACGTGCGACGAAATCCGGCACACCCGAGTTCGAATCTCGCTGGCCTAGCACCACCGACTTTCTTAAGTTATGTGCAAATTTAATACTCGCTCTTCAAAAGGTGAAAGAAAACATCGTGAGGAAACCAGCATCTTCTAGAATTAATCACAAAAATTCGAGAATATGTGACATCCACCAACCCGCACTGAGCCCATACTATTTCTATGAGACCCGTGTCCCAGCAGTGGGAACGTGATGGGCTGATGATGATGATGCCTAAGTATGTATAGGTAGTCCCTAATAGTGAGTACCCACTATCTACACTATTCAATCAAGTCCTGTACAGAAGCGCCTTATCTCCTTATCTATATTTAACGTAAACGCCAAAGGGCCGAAGGAGCGTTGAAGGAAACTCCTTTGTAGGCGTTATGCTAAACAGGGCAAGCAAACCCGCCGGAGGCAGCTAGTGTTAATTGGTGCTTTTGTAGTTGATAGTGATTGGAAACAGATTTTGTTTTGTTCAGTTGATAGAGAAGAAAACTTTAATGTTAATCTAGTATTAAACCGTTTTTGATGTTGTTTATATATGAGACAGTTATTTCGAGTTAACTTTTTTTCATTTTTCTGCTTTTATTTCAATACTTATTGCTCCCGGCGGTTTTACCCGTGGTTTTCTGGGATAAAAATAATCCTATATCCTTTTTCAAGACCTAAATGTACACCCATACTATTTTTTTTCAAAATCCATTAAATAGTTATGGCTTTATTGAGTAACAAACACCCATCTATCCATATATCCTCATAAATTATTATATTAATAGTTAACTTATTATAGCGTAAAATTCTTCTAAAATTATAATTGCGAAAGTTTGTGAGGATGGATGTATGGATAGATGGATGGATGTTTTTAACTCACTGAACTAGTAGTAGTATTACTGAACGGATGTTGATGAAAGATACTCGTATTTACGTTCCCTTTTCCAGGAACACTTTTCACCCCGGAACACCGCGGGTGAAACCGCGGGGCGCAGCTAGTTCCAATATATCAGTGTCAAAAACTAATAATGATATACCCATTGAGGATAGTGTAAGACCTCAATGGATATACCTAAAAAAGAGTAAATGTCACAGAATATAAAAAGCATTTGTTTTTTTTGTAGAAGAAGATAGAAATACAATCTTCAATTTTCGAACAATTCCAGAAGGATTTTTTATTAATTATTTTGTCAGCACCTCCTGGAAGCAGTGTAAAATATCTTCACATCATCTGTTGTTACTTACCATTAACATTGATACAGTAGCACAAAATAAATGAAATCCCACCTTCATTTAATCAGAATGTCGATATTCGCAAAAAGTCTAGAAAGTAACTAATTGTGCTAAGATTTTCGACTAAGTGCGAAAAAACCAAGGCTGCTGCAAATAAATGTCGATCTCACTTTTTGAACGGATTGTAAGCACTTTAGAAAGGCGTTGATAGAATTATTATAGAAGTAAATTCAATGCGCAATTCTTACTATTCCATTGTTCAAAACGAGAACGTTGTTATAAAAAAAACAACTACTAAGAACGTTCAACAATAACATTTGAAATTCTCGCTTAAACCTCTCAAGAAATAATTCAGAATAATATACCCTTAAATAATTTCTCTAGCACATTAAATTGTTGAAAAGCCGTCTGACTCGTATTTTCTCGAATATTCTAAATTAACACTCACTTGACTTTGCCCCGCAGTTTTGCCCGGTTTTACCACTTTCTTGGGGTTATTTTAAGAAATCCCTAGCGAGCACCTAGAAGATAGGGTGTTAAGTTGTAGAGCTTTTAGTTTAGGACATTAGGTACGTGATGTCAGTGAGTCAATCTAAGTACATGCCAGCGTTTGTATAAATGAACGAGTATAGAGCTAAATATGTGTTATGTACTTGTGACATAGCACCCGTGTATAGCACATTTACACACGAATGTAAGAAATAAGAAGTGATATCTCATGAAACCAGACTGTAATAGAGCTATCATAATATTATACTAGTGCTAGGTGTCACAACATTTTTTTTTGTTTGCTATGTGTAATCCAAAGAGTGGGAGCCTGGTGACCTGTAAATACAGGTCTTTTAGACCTACATCAGGCACCAGTCCCCCACAAAACAGGTTTTCAAAGTTCTACTTTAAAGTCTAGCCATAAGTAATGTTGTGTTGTGTTGTGTTGTGTTGTGTTGTGTGTGCGCGCTGCGCTGCGCTGCGCTGCGCTGCGCTGCGCTGCGCTGTGCTGTGCTGTGCTGTGCTGTGCTGTGCTGTGCTGTGCTGTGCTGTGCTGTGCTGTGCTGTGCTATGCTATGTTATGTTATGTTATTATACAGGTGAATTTTTCAAGTGTCAATGTTAATGTGTCAATTTTAAACTCAAAAATAATTTATTAAATAGCCACAAAAATGCACGAGTAAACGTCGACGAAAAAATTTGATAAACATTGTAATTTATGTTAAAATGAAAAAAGTTAAGCATGTCTACCATTTTTCTTTCCCATACTCAAATTGAAGTCCGGGCCCAGAATACCCTAATACTAACCCTACACCCTAAATAAGATAGCACCAAGAAACTCTGCGGGGATGTCTTTTTCAAGTGGGCGTGAATGGCTAAATCTAAAACTATAAGGAATAGCCAAAAAATGCTGAAACAAACGTTATTTATTTTAAAATCTATGTGTTCGATGCAAGGCTACGAAAATAGGTTTTTTTTTAATTCAATTTTGTTGTTTGTTTTTTTTTCTTTGAGCACTTTTTGTTATTATTCCTTATAGTTTCGGATTTGGCCATCCACGCCCACTAGAAAACATTACCCTGCTTATATTTAAAAATAGAAGGTAGGTATAACCAAAGAATACTATGTATTACCATCGTAAAAATATTGCCACACTACATTGAATCGTAAAAGCGCGTAGTGCCAAATATAATTAAGTACGCGTTGCAAACGCTCAAAATGTTTTGGGACTTAATGATAATACCTTGAGGGCCAAGACCCACCGCTCCAGCAAAGAAAACTATCTATTTACTTGCCCGTAGTAATTTTTGTATGGTACTGAGTGATGGGACGAGCAAGTCGTTCGCCTGATGGTAAGCGCCACGCCTGCCCATAACAATTGCAGGGCCACCAAGAACTTTCAATACCATAAATAGCACTGCGTAGCACTGCATTGCGCTCATCACCCCGAGACATCCGATATTCTGTCTCATATGCCAGTAATATTTCTTTTGACACTAATATTGGTAAAAAGGTAGATTCAATTGGCGTTTCAAGGGATTGATCATTATTATTGTATACCTACTGCATTTGCAGCGCCACCGAAAACTTTATTAGGCACAATATTGCCTAGTGAGAAGACTAAAAAGGATAAAACCTTTTGAGTTAATTTAGTGCAGTGACAGTGTGTCGTAGTAAAGTTAGTGCTACCCGTAAAGAACACAAGAACATAGTGACTTCGCCTTAATAGCGACAATAAGAAAAGTGTTGATGGACATATTCTTAGTTTTACTCTACTTAGCAGTTTAAGTTAAATTCAAATTACTTATTAGCCTTATTAGGCTAGATTGTAATGTTAATGAAGTGTCACGTTGTGACACGACATTATAATAATAAAAAAAGGCACAATATTGCGCGGCACTGCACTACGCTCGTCACCCTGAACATAATGCAAAGTAATATCATTTAAAACAGCGCCATTCAAACTGGAAACAAATTTTGCACACTACTGCTTGGCGGTTGGATATTTAGCAAAGATGTGGTACTCGCAAAGCAAACTCATGCAAAAGAGGCTTACCACTTCACATTAAAAATAAATATACCACCTCTACCTCGACGTTTTGGTGGGTATTGACCCTAATAACGTCTAGAAGACGTAATATTTTGTTTATACGTTGGGTAATAATGTAAGGTAAGGAATCTTTCGCAATGTGGCTTTAAGGACTAATTATTCCAGGTTTACGAGCAAAACTTTGCGCTTCAACGAAAAGGGCTCATTTCGGTGGTACCATAACAACCCTTCTGTAATATGTCTACGTAATAATATTATAGAGGGTTGTCATATGCTTTTCAAATTTTTGTATCTTGAAATATGTTTTTCCTTTTCTTATGTATGCTACGTACAAGAGGACTTAACTGGTACTTTTAAGCTCCAGGGCTTAAGTAAACTTTTTAAAACTAGAAAATTGTATTGAGCTTTATTATTATAACAAAAGTGAAAAAAAAAGGCTACATACAAAATTAATGTTCATACATCTCGGTTTAGTTGCAGATTACCTAAAAGTACTACGCATTGTAATGATCCATAGCATTTATTCCGTGCACGAATTAAAACACGAAATAAAAAGATAAAAGTAAATGACAATGGGGCGTAAATTGTGCTGTTTTGATATAACAAATTATTAAGCTGATTATTTTTGAATTTTTTACTATTCAAAGTGAAAAGGAGAGTGGTTAACTTGGAGATAAAATCGTCCTATAAAACCCTGTTCAACAATGTTGTATGAGGGCTGTGTTCGAATGTTGTCCAAGCCTATATATATATATATTTGTAATATATATATTTTGAATGTGAAAAATATAATTTTCAAGACAAGCTTTTAACTAACTCGTAATCGGAAGCCCGAGCAGATTAAAATGAGCCCAAACACTAGTAGTTTACAATTAACCGTCAAGGAGTTGCATTGCATACCTTCCGTCGCCTTCATCAGATCAACTGGCTGTTACCATAATATTACAATTATAATAGCCCCATTATACATGTAAGTATTTAGAAAGTAGAAAGGTAGGTATTGGATATAAACGAGTTAGTTATCGTTAAGAAATATTACTGCTCCTAGGTATTACCTTCCCACACGAAACTTTAAGTACCGTTGGCATGCAGAAGCCGTCTTGATATCTCGAATGTGACATTAGATGTTAACCTTACTTTTACTAGCCATAAAACGTGATGAATAGCGGTTACCTTCGAATATAAAGACGACTTACTATTGTGTTCGTGAGTCGTTGAATTTTTTGTACGAAATGGGTCTCGAATTTCTTGCGAAAAATCATTGAAATGTTTTGGTTAAAATTTCCTCGCAGAGTGCAGGAGATTATATATGTATATCCCTTTGATTCTATTATTTCAATCGCACATACACACACACACACAGCCACTGTGTGATTAAGAACATTTCCGGATGACTTCTTTGAGTATTTTATCTATTTCTCATAGTTTAAAACAAACAAATCTATTTTGAAACGCAATGAAAATATGTAGTGTAATTCCGCTGAATATTATGTAAGTTGTTGTTAGAATAATATAATATACATGGGGGTAGCAAATGTGAAATGAATTTAGTTTATATACAAATAAAATACCTCCGCTTTTTTTAAAATTTATCTATATGATAATTAGTTTAATAGTGTATATAAAAATAAAGTATATAATGTATTAAAAAGAATATTAGTTAAACTAGATATTTTCATTGCGTTTCAAATTTGAGATGCATTTCCGCAACGTCACGCCTGATTCCATTAGAAACAAATCTATCTTAATAACCAACTATTCACCCAAAGCATGAAAGCGTTCAGAGTCCATGGTCCCTATATGGGATTATAGACAATGTAGGTATATTTTAATCACTTTGCATTCAAAACTGCTGAATAGAGATTAGAAACTATTGAACACAGAATCAAGGACTACATTACGAAAATCTCCTGATATTTCAGCTTTATGAATACCCACTGATTGAACAAAACCATCTCGTCTTATCATTCAGTAATCCCTCACCTTTCCAAATAATCATTGCCCTATTTAAAATCTGTTTCCACCAGTGACGGTGTTACCAGAATTTATCTCTACACTCCACTGCCTTGATTTGAAATTATCGTCGTTAAGGACTTACGCGTTTTCACACGAACGATTTTCAACTGCGATTTAAGATTTATACAACCGACATAACTTTACACTTCTAAAAGCGATCCTACCAACTTCGCCAAAGGGAATAAGGTTCAAATTTCAACTAACGTATATTATAAAGTTGTAAACCTAAGCTGGTTTTATCTACCCCTAAAGGTAAGGGGTTTATGAATAGGTGTTTTTCTGTCGTCGCTGGAGATCTGATTTTCCTTAAGGTTGTCAGTGCGGTGCATGTTGTGGGTACTAAATTATGTAGATATTGTTAAGGGCCCGGATTTGCTTCTGTGAGATTTGTTTTTCTCGTTTAGTGAATCTGGTTTAGTCGAAGAAAAGAATATTAGTTATAGACTCCCCTTTTAACGATAGTTTAAAAACAAGTGTGTTAATCCAAGTTGTTTTTTTTTAAAAACAACATCCTACAATAAATATATTTTCCAAACAGCTTATTATGATTTTAATGTGACTTGCCATTTTGATTAAGGCAAGTACTTACATTTATATTTTAAATAATGGTTCATACAGATAAAATATCACTGATCGAGGTGGCAACCGTTTCTGAAATATTAAAGAAGAATTAAGATAAGTATTTTCTAGGTGGTTTTTCAAAACATTTTTTCCTGAAAGTTTCAACGAGTTATCGAGACGAGTTATCAGCCAAAAAGTCAGTTAATCCACTTCAGCGCGTATCAAGTCCGGAACCTCGACTCAAGCTGACACCTCGGTACTCCCGACTCGGTCCCAATTACAAATTGTGAAGTCACTGTTACCCTTCGAAAAGATGTCTGTTTTAATTTAGCGTGATTTTTCTGTTTCAGTTAGTTTCAATTTTAAAGTTTTGTAATATTCCTACTCATTCACCTAATCGCATTTTATCTAGTAAGTAAGTAATGAGACTAAAAGTTCCTTCACCTGATTGTGAGCGCCAGCGCTGCCACTGACTGGAAATAGTTATTATTGTCCCTGGCTTCAGTCCGCAGAGATTCAGAAGATAGATGACGTAAAATCATTTTCTATCTAAGCGTTGATCTTAAAATCTGACACATAAAATTACATTTCAGTCAAATAAATATTCAACTGGTGTTCAACTGTCTATTAGTATCTTCCAAGAGAAAAGTATACGCTACAAGACAGGAATATCAAAAACACTCCAATTTGTGAACACGCCCTATACCCAGGAGGCCTGTACCATCTAACATGCCCGCCAAAGGAACAGCACCATGATACCACACTTATTTGCACATAGAATCCCGATGCTCATTACTGAATCTGTCAAAAAAGTACACCACTTAACCTCTCAGACGAAATCCAACACTAACTCTTCTAGCTAGAGTAAATATTAGCTAAGTGATATCACTGGTGCGTAAGTCGTTTTGCATATGAATAGGTATGTAGGTCTCAATCATGTGACATCAAAGTGGTAGGATCAAAGACACGCTTCGGGCTAAAGATTTCCCACCTGGTACCGATGGCAATATCGACGTACAACACTGAAAACAAGTCGAGACGCCGCTGGACTTTATAGCTTGGAGATAGGGGTGATAATTGTGGAGATAACGGCCCAGTTATTGAGAAGATGTATAAAGGCTTTAATAGAGGCATTGCTTTGAAAGCTATGTTCGCTCGAAATGGTACGTAAATAAGTAATCGTTCTAAAGACGAAATTGAGATATGATGTCAGCTCAATTTGCTCGGTTTAAATGCTCGGAATGTGATGATTATGACGAGTTATTAAGTGGAAGTTAAACAGGAGTTCAGAAGTTCAATATTAATTTTGATAAGTACATAGTCGTAAGTTATCCGCTGAGTTACCTTCAGGTAACGGAAGAAAGTTTATTGGAGCTTATTGACAGCTGTGCCAACTTTCACTGACTTTACTAAGTGAACTGTATGGGAAGATTAAAAACAACTTTATACACACTACTATGGTAGTAGTGTGTATAAAGTTGTTTTTAATAATTTAATCTAATAATTTGCTAACTATATAAGTACTAAGTAATTAAGTAAGAACTGATCTACACAATCAAGAGATAGATATGTCCTATTGTATGCCCTAAGCCGGCTTGCACGACTATTTTAAACATTTTGAAATTAAAAAAAATTAAAATACTGTTCAAACAGGTCATGATAATTTACTAAACATTTAGAAATACTGTTTAAGCAGATCAACAATTTGCTGTATTCAATTTCAATCATTTATTGCGTTCCATAATGTTATTACATAGGTAATGATTAATGGTTAATGGTATGGACAGCCTCTGTGGTGTAGTGGTTGGGCAGGTTGGCTCAAATCTTATTCACCACTGAGGTTGCGGGTTCGATTCCCGCGACGGGACAAATGTTCGTGAACAGAAAAAAAAGTCGCAAGCATTTGTTTCGTGTCTGGGTGTTGTGGGACCATGGCCCTCATAGTTCCTGGTTCCCTTGATACAGGGACTCCTAGTTAGGGGCCAGGATCTATGCATGTGATCGTTGGACGTATTTATTTTATTATTTAAGCAAAGTGGCATTCTTCGCAAAATTTTATGAAAGTTTTGGGTATGCAAAATATCTTCACCTCGACTTCACTTCGGTATTTTCCACACCCAAACAGGTTATTAGGTCAAGGTTAAATTAATTTAGAACATTTAAACATGTTTAGAAGTAACTGTACAAACGGAATTTAATATGATTATGAATAATAGAGTCTTGATGAATCGTAAAATTTCGTCTCAAAAAAGAAATAATATGTACTAATTATAAAATACTGTAGGTCTGTGGTGCTTGGCGAGACAACAGATGTCGTAGAATCGTCCACGTAAGATGATAATTTAGTTGCTCGAGCAAACGACTCAGTAACTCAGTAGTTTGGTCACTACCACTAACACTGAGCGTCGGGACGGTAATTCGAAGACGCAGGTTCGGATCCTGCCCAAGCAATTTAATTGTTCTTCTTTCGGAATATTTAAAATCTGACTGAGTTCAGTACTAAACTAGCTCGGTAGCCGTTAGTAATAGATCTGTTAGGTTGAGCAACGTTCGCTGCGGTCACCACTTCAGAATCTGAATCAGAATCAGACTTTTATTGGCCAAATAACAAAGTACAAAAGTTACACAAGGAAAGTCAAAGACACAATTTAAATTTTATAATCAGACATAAAAATGTTAAATTAAAAGATTACATCATAAATTATGAAAACATAAAAAAGAAAACAAATAATACGTCTATAAAATAAAACAATAATAATACATAAGTCATTTTGTTCGTCAGGAAGTAAAATTTTACTAGTGGTAGGTTTCTCGTATGCGAGAGGCCTTCTGGGTGGGTACCACCGCTTTGCCAGTTATTCAGCCGCCAAGCAGTAGTGCGCGAGCATTGCTGTGTTCCGGTTTGGAGGACATTGTAGCCAGCGAAATTACTGGGCATTATGAGACCCAAGAGCTAATTGTCTCAGGATGACGAGCGCAGTGCAGCGCCGCGCAGGATTTTGCAAAACAAAGTTCTGGGTAGTGCTGTTGTTATGGGCTGGCGTATTGCTTACCATCAGGCAAACGACTAGCTCGTCTCGTCATTCGGTTACATAAAATAAAAAATACTACTCTATAAAAATTACAATACATTTCAAATTAAAATGGTACTTGGATGCACCGTGCTCTGGAGGTCTCGGTTGTTATCGTAGTACAACAGTCTTAGGCCATTTCAGAGGCCTTCAGGTGGTCTATAAACTCCGACACCATAAAGAAAAAAAAGAAAGATCACAAACCTGACAAAGCTAATAAAAACAAATATAGATTGCTCCAACCCTAGAGAGCGATACCTTACCGAGTCCCGCTAAACAATATAAAATGTACCCTTTTCTTAATTAAATAACGAGAACGATGTTAGGACAGCTGAGGGACAATAATTAAACTTTGAATTAATTTGTAAGGGTAGATTGACTCGGGGCAAGTTAAGAATTACAAATTGTAAATGAAGAGATTCCATTCTGACTTTGGAAGATAAATAATTTATTTTAGTAACAGACCCGTTTTAATAGTTTAGAAGTCAAATAAATCTTTTTTTCAATAATTTATAAAGTTAAATCAATCAATTAATGAGGTACTTTAAAAGAAGGGTGAAAAGGGTCATTAAAGGTAGGCAACGCACCAATAATGCCCCGAGTATTGCATAGGCGATGGCAACCGCTTACCATCCAGGCGGGCCGTCTGCTTGTTTGCCTATAATTCATATAATAAAAAACAATGTTCTGTTATTAAATTGATCTGATGAATATGTTCAAATGATGTGGTTACAAAAATTTCAAACTGTTCAAATCGACACATTTCAAAACAGACGAGTTGATTGATGTACTTCACTTTGCTTGAACCCTGAATCTATAAAATCAAGAACTACAAGAACCATGGGCCCGGTTTGGGCCCACAACATCAGAACAAGGCAAATACTTGAGCTTTCTGTACTTTCTGTTGTGGGTAGGTATACACCTACAGACCTCGTGGAATCGAAACCATGTCATTTTCGTTGTAAGTCGGATCGCCCAATCAACGCACCACTAGAGGCTATCTAACATTTGCTAGTAAAACGCAAAGGACTAGACTCTAAGTAGCGAATTTACTTACGTAAGTAGTTCTAAGTATAGAAATATAACTACAAGTTGCTCATATCCATAGCGTTAAGTTAAAAACTGAAGCTAAACACACTTAGTGAGTCCTCAAGGCACGGAGTCGGCTCAAGGCATAAGCGCAAGCATGAAATTTGCAGAATATTGTTATGCAAAATCGAAGCACTGCAATGCGCTCGTTACTCAGAGACTATATAATAGCTCTTAGTTCTAATAATACTCAGTAATTTCTATGGCTTCAATATTCCCATCAAACCACAACACTTGCACAACAATTGCTTGCTACTTGGCAGCAGAATAACTGGCAAAGCGGTGGTACCAAGACGGCCTCTGGTCTGGCATATATGCACCTCCCTTCTAGTAAAGCAATAGTGAAAGACGATCATTGGATGGAGTTTACGGAGCCCTCAAATAATGAATGAATGAATTAATGAATGAGTTCGATGAGTCATCATTCATCATTATTTGCAACTTATTCTATCTATGACGATCATTTATTAATTACTAGCCTACCGTGAGACCATTTTGCTAGAACAGTCGCTTCTTCTTTATAATAACAGGATATGGAGACTATAGCGTGATGGGCTAAAGTCCTCTTCGGGAACCTGATGGACGTTACCATTCCTGGCATGGTAAGCTACTTTTATTTTGCAGGTTTTTATATGTCGGTAAGCTCAGCATTAAATCTCTAACTTCAATCTATTACAAGGTTGCAAGAGTTGCCCGTCGCATCAACCAAACATTTTTCTTGATAGTAACCTTTTTTATATAGCTCTAATTTACGCTTTTTTATGGAACTTGGTGATAAGTCGGTCAAGTTGTTCGCCTGATGGTAAGCGCCACGCCTGCCCATAACAATTGCAGTACCACCCAAAACTTTAATACCAGAAAAAGCTCCGCGTACCACTGCATTGCGCTCATCACCCCGAGACATCAGATAAGTCTCATATGCCCAGTAATTTCGCTGGCTACATTGCCCTTCCGCGTATCCCTTGCGCCGCGCCATTTAAGTGCTGTACTTAACAATGTTTGGATTCGTCGTAACGACGTAAATGCAAGTAAAACATGCCGCCCTTTGAGAGTAACTTAAAAGAAACCGGAAAAATGCCTCTCGCGTTCGTTAAGTGAACGTACTTTATGGACTCAAGAAAATCTACCCCCTAGGTTAATTAACTTAATTTTTTACCTTTTTAGATTATAATTAACAAGATTTTCTTAATTAACGAGAATGAGGGTAATGAGGGTAATTGAAAATAAGAAAATTATTTCGAGATTGACACAAATTGTCAAATGCAGGATATTTTGTAACGCAAATCGTTACTTGGTCGCATTTTGATAGCAAATTTAGCACGTTTGAACGAGGTACGACTTCGCAAAATAAAGGCTGTCGTAAAATAAAGTTTCAAAAACATCACTACCTAAGTTGGTGCACAATTTTGACGTTCATTTCATCTCAAGTCGTTGAAGATGGAAAACGTATGAACGATTTAAACAAGGACTCGAAATCTACTGCAAATACTTTACGCCATTCCTATTCAGTACTGCTTTTCGTTAGTTGCAATAAAAACCCAAAAAAAAAACTAAATTGTAGTTAGAATGAATGTTCGTCGAACCAGAAAGATTATCCAATCAGTATTTTTGTAAAGTAATAATCATTTATATTTTTAAGTCGATAAATAAAATCTAATAATTCTGACATTTTTAATCTGTTCTTCATTTCAAACGTAACAACAATTACAGCGCGACGTCATTTGTAGGCAAATGCCGTGTGTCAATGCAGCTTGTGTTTATTTAACGTTATTGCTTTTCATAAAATTTATTGTTGTTATTTTTCGTTCCATTACGACAATATAGTCCCCAAACTTCACAAAACGTATTTAAATCTATTTGTAAGTTTTCTTTCTAAGAGTCTGTCGTTTTCTGCTTTCGTATGACGTCACATGTTCTGAGGTGACTTTTTGCGCGGCCACATTTGAAACATAATTATTTAAACATAGCTGTAGGTACTTTTAGAGCTTTATTTAATTAAATTAAACTTTCTGAAATGTTGTCCGATCCTATTGCGTTGCAGGCGTTTGCATAGATATTTAAATTTTATAAACACTGTGCTAAAGGTAAAATCTTGTAAGTAACACACAGAGCTTTCCAGCTCAATCTCAGCCATTACGCTGCACACGTGCCTGCACATATTAAGATATTCCGAATGCTAATAAAAGCAACTCCTCAAAGTCTGGCTCTCAAGTCCACGTGAGTCGGCAACGTATTCACGCGGCGACTTCACACAATGACTCGAATTTGCCTTAAAATGTGGCGCGCGCCTTTCTAGCGAGATACGTGACACATTTTAAATTTCGAACGCCGAACGCCGTGTTTGAATTTTATTGGCTGTTCTTGCTTTTCTTTTTCTTTTTAAATTGGTTTAAGTGGCGATGCGAGCTTATTTTATAAAGTGCGGTTTGGAGATTGAGGAAAATAGAAGAAACTTTGTTGTTAGCCGCAAGAAAACGATTTAAATAGTTATAAGCGTTGCATTCTTTTTTTGAATCTCATTGATATTTTATTTAATTTTAGATTTTCTTTTATCTTCCCAACTTGTTTAACATCCAAGTACCAAGGCATTCCTACCACATTAAAAATATAACTCGCTTCGTATAGTCTGCCTTACGATTAGAAGAAGACCAATAAAACCACAAGTACAACTTATACTTTTTTTCGCAATCCGTCGCAGTTTTAATCCTTGCATTTATTTTAATTTACGGGGTTGGTAGGGGCGCAACGTGCCTTGGCATAAATGCACCCCCGGCCCTTCGATAAAACATCCCTTCTGGATAAATACGGTGCATGAAGTACCCCCGCCCTCCATTCTAGATGCGACGATTTATTCAGCGAAAAAAATGATAAAATGCTGAACCGAGGAAAGCTTTAAAACATAAAAACAGCTAAATATGAAAACGGCTAAATATAAAAACGGTCGGTTTATGAACGTCCTTTTCGCCGTTTAATGAGTGACTGTGATGTTGCCAATTTCGTTTTAAAACTCTGTAAAGTAAATGTGTTTTTGTGCAAGTTCTGTGCTCAGTTGGAATTTAATTTCGCAAAAGGGAGACTCGGTTTGCCGGGCTCCATGCTCCTGGATAAATACAAATATTATTTTTATAGTAACATGGGGAAATTGTACATGATGCTGGCATAACTGACAAATATATAATACCTTTAATTGAAAAATATGAAAGGAATAAGAAACTCGTAACATGAAATTTCCGGAAATATCTATCTAGAAAACTCTATTTATTCTCTATGGTTTTAGGCGGTCAGAACTAAATGGCGCCTTGACACGTCATGTATTATTAGAAGGTTTCGCACTCCGCAGCCCCAACCACCGGTTGTTCGAGTCTTGTTCCGCTACCAGCGACACTCTAGTTATTGATATTTCATATAGCATGTTTAAAATTTTTAAACTTAGATTTAAGGAACAAAATAAATACATGTCTAATAATAGGTATACCTAACTCATTACTATAATGACACAGTCGTACAAGTTACTTTCATAAAAGCAGTTTTAATTAAATAGTTTTACGACAAGTCAGTAGACAACCGGAAGTAGGTACAACACGTTTACGAGCACTTCCGGTACCGACGGGTCATTTGCTCTCATCCCTTGTAGGTATCCAGCATTAACTGCTGTACCTACAATAAGAGCAGTAAATACGGACAGAGACAAGAATATTCTGGAGAGGGTATAACGAAAAGGTAGTGGAGCATCTGCTAACATATGGACATAAAATTAAAAATGTAGTTAAATAAAGTTAAGTAATATGGGTTTTGAGCTTGTTATAAAAAGGCGAAGTCTTTCTTATATTTTTATATTAATTTGATAGGCGAGTGGAGATGGAAAAAAATATTATAAAATTTTAAAAATGATTAATAAACTATTATATATCCGTACCTACTATTAGTGGAGCAAAGCTCTTTTGCATCAGTTATTTGCCGAACTCGGTTTTCATAGAAAGAAAATTTAGAAAAGTTGGCTCATAATTGGAAAATTCGGGATAATCTGACTATGTCAGTCGGGTGATCTAGTCTCTTAGAAATTTAAATAGAGATACCGTGTTTCTTGTTCAGAGTTGACTGGGCAATTGAGATATAAACATCTTTAAGTCACAAGGTGACAAACGCCATACTGCAAAGCTCTCCTCACTGCAAAGCGCTTATCATATATCTGACGAATCAAATATTATAATTAATTTTGCAAAAAGACACAATAAATACACAGATCAAAAAACATAATAAATAATAGTAATCCTAAAAATAAATTTAATAAATCATTAAATTACATGATTTGAAAAAAAAGGTAGTATTTCCCATTTTTTTCCTACATCCCGACCGAAGTCCGGGAACGTAGAAAAAAAGAGAAATGACTCCACCTGCGCTTCGGAAATATATCCGCTAAAAAGATAGCACCAAGAAACGGAAATCACCTGTCCCATGAGAAGTCTACCTCTTACGTTGCCGTCGGCGGTAGTTTATCCGCTACAGTAACAACGCACAAAGTAGCTATAAAGGCGGCTGTAAACTGAAACACTCGTTCAGGAGCCTGAACATACAGGCGGCAGTTGAAAAAACATCGGGAGCGTTTACAAGTCAACTAGGTGAAATGATGGCCTAGAATAAGGGTTTGAGCGATTTGCAAGTGCTAAACTCTGTTTCGTTTAATATATTCACCGGAAAAAGACAAGGGATACTCAAAATCCCGAAAAACCACAGGGTGCGGCTAGGACACCACCATAATATAAATACCACTATGTTGCTATTGTACTATGCGATTTTTTTCTATATGTAGATGACGGACTCTGTAATTAACAATATTATAATATTAAAAAAGTTTAATGTCGTAGGTCGATGATTATCATAATTGTAACGTAAAGACGAGGACGTTTTTTTATGTAATATAAATGTTGTGATGATCTCGCTGGCATTTTGAACAAATGAGGGAATTCAGAATTCACACACATATTTAGTTTGTTTGAAAGAGTTTATTATGAAGAATTATCAGTAGTTTCCGTATTGCTTATAGTACATAGACAACGGTCTTTGAACATCTGCAAGTCCAGGAGCTGTCCAAGAGTGTGTACTTCAACTGGCTGATTTCTGTTTATAGTTCTTCCGGAACTGTTAGTTTTTCCGGGATAAAAGTAAACAAACACACACACAGACTTTCGCATTTATAATATTAAGAAGGATACTTTATATTACAACTTTGGGCCAGATTTTTCTGTTAAGTTAGATGAGAGTATAATATATACTTATTATCAATAATTTTTCATTGCATTTTGATTAAACTGTGTAACTTTTACAATTTAGAAATTTAAATATAACAAGAAAAATACCCCACCCGGCCCTCATCCCTCCCACTACAGCCGAACTTCCACCTCCCCTCCCAATCAGTGACAGTCACTTATTGAATTTTGTTGTGCTCGCGTCGACTTTCAATAATTCCGATCTCCCAGGAAACTTTATCAATTTCCGTACCTGAAACATAATATCGGGACTTTTGCTGCGAGAAATAAATATTTTTTGGCTCCAATCGTTTCAGTATTTTTGTAATGTGATTATTATGGTTTGACGGTTTTTATTTTGAAAATAGATGCTGTTTGTCTAGTTTTATGTGGTCTTTATTTGTGGGTCACTTTGATGATTGAGTGAGTGTAATAATAAAGTAATAGACTAAGTATCGCTCTTTTTAACCAAAGAGAAGTCAATATTAATATTACGTACTTATTATTTTGGGTGTTTACACCAACCAATTTATCTAGGCTAAGCTAAAGCTTAGCCACAGAGACTTCCCACAAGTGTGTATCATATGTTCTTCTTAGTCGTTTTCTTCATTAATGTCGTGTATATGAAATTTGCTATAGCTTCATGTACTAAGTTTTGCTAGATCTTTCGATTCTCTGCTGTCTTAACGGCGTCGGGTAATGGCAGGCCAGTAAGGAATCTTATTAGGTCGGCCCATGGCGTAAGTGACCGGCTGCGAGGCTACTATCCATCAGCCTTACCCAGCACGATTTACTTCTCCATATGTAAGGTATGGGTAGTCAAAAACTGTCACTGCTCACTGGACAGCATCCAATTATTAACCCCACGTTGTAGATTTTGCTTGTGCAATTCTAAAGGTCTTATCCCTCAATAAGCGATGCGATGCAAGCATCGCTTTTCTCCAGAAATGAGAGCGATCAGATCGGTGTTCAATACGCCGCGCCGTCGGGTGCGATAGGTGGCGTTGAAAATAAACACGCTCTTGTTATAGAAACGCTGACTCGCCGGTGTGACCGGTCAGCTTTACACAACACGACTAAGAACTACATTATAAACCCATTGAAATCCGTGCCGTACACGTTTTCGTAACGAATTTGTACTCGCGATGTTAATGAGTTCATCAGCTCATACCTTTTTTTACATAGTTCCTGGCCCCTAACTAAGATTCTCTGTATCTATGTCTCTCTCTCTCTTCTCTCTCATCTCTGTATTCTCTGTATTTCCCAGGAACTATGTGGACCATGGCTCCACAACACTCAGACACGAAACAAATGTTTGAGTTTTTTTTCTGTGCACTAACATTTGTCCCGTCGAGGTAATCGAACCCGCAACCTCAATGGTGTATATATGATTTGAGCCAATCTGCCCAACTACTAAATCATAGAGGCTGTCACTAACTAAAATATAACCCGCGGTCAAACAACTCTTGAGCTGAAAGCGTTTATAGCTGATGATATGTTATGATGCTGATGATATGCTATGATATGCTTAAACGTGTAGTAAAACGAAGGCTCAGCAGGTGAAATAGACAAAATTGTTTTAATTCTTTTTACATTTCATAAGTGCCTATAAAGACGGCCATGTCCGTCGCCAAATAGTATTTAAAAAAAACATGCAACAATAGGGGATCGAACAGTAATCGAGAAAAAAATCTAAAATGTAGTTCGAACGAACGTTCGTCGAACTAGAAAGATCAGTCAATTAATATTTTTGTGAAATAATAATTATTTATATTTTTAAATCAATAAATAATTCTGACATTTTTAATCTGTTCATCTTCATCTCAAACGAAACAACAATCACAGCGTATGACGTCATCTGTAGGCAAATGCCGTGGGTCAAGCTTGTGTTTATTTTACGTTTTTACTTTTCATAAAATGTATGTTTGCTAATTTTTCAACGTTCCATTACTACAATATAGTCCCCAAACTTCACAAAACGTATTAGAATCTCTTTGCAAGTTTTATTTCGAAGAGTTTGTCGTTTTCTACCTACATATGACATCACAAGTTTTGCGCGGCAATATTTGAAACATAATATTTAAACATAGTTTTAGGTACTTTAAGAGCATTATTTAATTAAAATAGTATTTTTCATGGCTATATATATTCAGCGTAATCAATTAAAAACACTTTCTGAAAAGTTGTCCGATCCCCTATTCTGCCATCTTAAATTTTAAATAACGTTCGTCTCCCTTTGAAAGTCAATGAGTTATTCTATTTTATACACTTTAAAATTATCCTTCATTTAATAATATTAAACACGAGTGGTACGCCTTGCTGTCGTCTGTGTTTCCACATAAATACAATCTGGGTGTGTTCAAATCAAGAGTGAACAAGTACTTACTAAGTAAGCGTGCTACATCTTCGACCACATCATCGCTTCTCATCAGGTGAGATCGTGGTCAAACGCTGAACCAGTCAGACATAAAAAAAAATGTCTTTAACTTACTTGCATCGTGCGCTGTAAAGGCACGTTCACACTAAAAGTGTAAAAATGCTGCGTCAAGGCTTCGCGCGGTCGCTCTGACTTATTGCTATTAAATTGAACGGGACGACTTTTTGGAACTCCCGACTCCCACGTTTGAACAGATTTAGTGATGGTTTGATCGACGGACGGGGACTTTTCAACGGTTTAGCGGATTTGTGAGTCTGAAGAATTGTCTGTCACTTTGCGTCTGTTATTGAACAGAAAAATCACTAGTTATTCGTTGACAAAGATGGTGCCTCACTCCGCTACTTTTAGGTTAACTTCAATAACTACATTTTTAAAACGTCACCATTATATAACTATTAGTCCCACTCCTAGTTCCTTCCAAAAAAATTACAGTACAGAATACTTTACTAGAGCTAGTGTGGCTCAGTGAGAGTACGTGTGACTTTCGATCGGACGCACCCGAGTTCATATCCCGCTGGCATCGCACCACAGACTTTCTTAAGTTATGTGCGGATTTAACACTCGCTTTAAAAACGGTGAAGGAAAACATCGTGAGGAAACCGGTATGTCCAAGAATTAATCACAAAAATTCAAGGACATTTGACATCCACCAACCCGCACTAGGCCAGCGTGGTGGATTATGGCCCATACTCTCTCTACGAGGGAAGTCCCGAGTCCCAGCAGTGGGAAGTTAATGGGCTGATGATGATGTTACTTTACTAGTTGCATGCCGACGTTTCACAGGCGTGGACAATTTTCGCGTGGATGATGATGATTTTGATGATGATGAGTAAAAAAAATCAGCCTCACAAACTTTACCATTCGTATTACAAGGATAAAAGGCATTAACATCTCCAATAACTCCCTACCGTAGCAGTAAAAGCCCATGTTATGCCTCTCATAACAAAACACAATAGAATACTTTCAATGTTTACCTGAAGCACTTCTTGTTTATCCCGTCTTAAAACACGGATGACGGATAGCCTCTAAGAAAACATCGCCGATTGGCGGCACTCGGAGATTGTTGATTTTATTGCCTCGCGAAGGGTTCATAAAAGTGTTTTGTTTTACACGATAATGTACTTAGATAAGTAGAGGCCGGAATAAATAAGTGAATAGATGCGCTGCCCCGCGACGTTCTGCCACAGCAAGATGGGGTAGACCAGGACGAGGGCAACCTTCGACACCCTAGAGGAGACCCCAGGACCAACACAGAGCCGCTGAGAGGCGCCCCGGCTAACGGAGCAGTCACCAGCGGCCTGCCAGTTCCCCGGGGGTGGATGCCCCCGTGCGTTTCCCGTGATTCCCTCCCTTCCCCTACCCCTACCCCTTTAAAACACGCTCCCGCCTACACGCACGTAATTTGCATGACCTATTATTAACTCAAACGTGCCTTTTACGGCAGTGTAGTGCGTAATTTTTACTAGAACATGAAGTAGTCTGTCCTCGAACACGGTATACTTCAATTGCTTACCAGAGAAACACATTTCGCTTCGATCCAGGATATTTCCAATTGCCTAGTAGATACCTCTGTTCACTTTCAATTTAAAGAATTTCAGGAAATAGTTTTTGAAAAACTCAAACGTAAGTAAAGTATTCTTTGGCCATCCGTGTGATGAACGTGGAAGTAAAACGCTTCGTTCGCATAGGGACGAAGACTATCATAACTTAAAACCATTTGACTGCACTCTCTGAGTCACGAAAACTTACGCGAGTTTTACCTAATACTTTAACCTCGCATTTGCAGTGTGCTTAAGACAAGCAGTGCTGTATAGTTAACACTCTCTACCGGATAAACACTTAATCCCCTAACCACAGTGATGAATCGTGTTACAAGGAAAAATAAGCAGACTGTAGCTCAGAAGACTTGATAGTACAAGACTAGTCTTCAGACGGCCTCCCGCATCCGAGAGACCTACCACGAGTAGGTACCACAGCTTTGCCAGATATTCTGCCGCCAAGCAGTAGTGCGCTAGTATTACTGTGTTCCGGTTCGAAGGGCATTGTAGCCAACGAAATTACTGGGCATATGAGACTTAATATCTGATATCTCGGGGTGATGAGCGCTATGCAGTGCTACGCAGTGCTTTTTAAGGTATTGAAAGTTCTGGATGGAACTGTAATTGTTATGGGGAGGTGTGGCGCTTACCAACAGGCGAACGACTTGTTATTCCCATCACTCAGTTCCATAAAAAAATACCTATTCTTTCTTTGTATTATTATTATTCATCGTAGCGCAGCGGGACGATCGATGCTTGATGCCGTAGCGTAAACAATTAAACATCGCTCCGCGGCGGCGGCGGGTCCAATCAAAAATCAGGAGGCTAAGCTCTCCATGTAAGTAAGTACTCGATGGTATAGGATGTCGATTGAACTCTGACAGTAATTTCGGAAGTACTAGGTATGTAGTTGTTTTTATTGCTATCTCGAAGAGGTATTCATAAAAATGTTTAGTTTTTACGAGCTAAGTACGCAGTAAATAAGGCTCAGTTTATTAGAGTTTAGCTGTTTACCTTCGGGCCTTCTTGTTTTATCTTAGTTAAGATTACTGGGATTATTGAGCTTTTACGCTATACTTTTATTTTATGGAAAATGTGGAAATAGTCAAGATTTTCATCGTCGTCTGGATTTTTACTGTACATAAATAACTTGGAAAAACAATTATAAATTTAAACAGCTACAACCTTTGTCCTCAGGTAAAATTGTCTTAAGGATGCCTTAAGTTTTAATCAAATAACTTTACTATGTACGTCTTTAAACACTGTAATGTTTTTTTTTATGTAACTAAATTATGAGACGAGCTGGTCGTTTGCCTGGTGGTAAGCAACACGCCAGCCCGTAACAGTTGCAGCGCCGTTCCACAGAGAACTTTCTTTTGAAAAATATAAGCGACACTGCTCTACGCTCGTCACCCTAACACAGTAATACCGGAACACAGTATTGTGTGCACACTGCTGCGGTTGTTTTTTTATGTAACTGAATGACAAGACGAGCTGGTCTTTGCCTGATGGTAAGCAATACACCAGCCCATAACAATAACAGCACCACCCAGAACATTGTTTCGCAAAATCCTGTGCGGTGCTGCTCTGCGCTGCGCTCGTCACCCTGAGACAGTTAGCTGTTGAGCTGTTGAATATGTAGCAAAGAGTATCCTAAAATGTAATCGTACTAATTCACTATAAATAAGTAATACATTAATTTGCTTAGTGCTTAGTTTCAGAGCAAATTATTAGTTCTATTACAGATACTCGTACTCTATTACCGGCGGTTCAACTATCGTAGTTATATATACTAGGTAGGTACATTATATATAGGAATGTAAATCTGAAACTCAATTACCCCCCACCACCTCCCCCCAGGTAGTACCGGCCACTAATACTCGTACTAGTAATACCAGGTATTCTCTATAACGATAATTTCCGTTCGTTAATTATGTACCACTGATAATGGTATCACTCATCTAAATCCCCTCGGGGAGTAGCCTTGGAGCCTCCCTTAGAGGTTGGAGAGTACAGTCAACGACAAAAATACATGAAAATTATATTTCAAAAAAGAAAATTTAAGTCATTATATTAATAAAAAAACCACAAACTTAAAAGAATAGATTTTAAGTATTTTGGAACATATGTAAAGTAACTTCCCTTTGTAAAATGTAGACCAAATTGTAATTTTTACTGCGCGGAAGCAGGAAATAAAATGCTGATTTAAAAAAATAAATCAAAAAGTAAATGAAAAAAAGTACGTGGGGTCTGTAGAAAATAGTTTTATTCTAAAAACCAAAAACATAGTCATTACTCACATGAATTTGTGTGTGTAGGTATTTTTGATTTTTTAAATGAATATGTGAAGGGATATATGTCGCGACTGTACAAGCGGAAGGAGTTTATTGGTACGAAGGAACTGCGTAGTAATATTTCTCTGCTGAAAACGACGCATTCAAGGTTGCGCCACAGAAAACACCGTCATCAGCCCCCGTTTGGTATTCCGGAATGAAGCAAAGAACTCTCTGACACTGTCGTTAGTAGCATTACCTACTAAATTTTTTTAAACAACAAATAAAATAAATCATCATCATCATCATCAGTCCATCACGTTCCCACTGCTGGGACACGGGCCTTCTCTCATAGAGAGAGAATGGGCCATAATCCACCACGCTGGCCCAGTGCGGGTTGATGAATGTTACTTGTCCTTGACTTTTTGTGAAAAATTCTTGGACATGCCGGTTTCCTCACGATGTTTTCCTTCACCGTTTTAGAGCGAGTGTTAAATCCGCACATAGCTTAAGAAAGTCAGTGGTGCGGGGTCAGCGGGTACCGGCGGCCAGCGGTCAGCGGGTACCGGCGGCGGTAAGAGCGAGTGTGGCTCAGTGGGAGCTCGTGCGACTTTCGATCCGACGCACCCGAGTTCGAATCCCGCTGACCCCGCACCACTAAAATAAAATAAATACTTAAAATAAAATGCCCCGTTTCTTGCCGCATCATCTGGGCAGTGTTTTGTTTACAGATTCGGTGGTAGAGACAATGTGGTAAGTTTTGATTTGACGTTCATAAATTATGAATGTTAGCAGAAACGAGTGAGAGTGGCCAAAAGAGCGAGTGTGGCCGAGTGGGAGAACGTGCGACTCTCGATCCGACGCACCCAAGTACGAATCCCGCAGACCTCGCACCACTGGCATTCTTAAATGATGTGCGAATTTAACACTCGCTCTAAAACGGTGAAAGAAAACGTGAGGAAACCGGCATGTCTAAGAATTAATCACAAAAATTCAAGGACATGTGACATCCACCAACTCGCACTGGGCCAGCGTGATGGATTATGGCCCATACTCTCTCTCTATAAGAGAAGGCCCGTATCCCAGCAGTGGGAACGTGATGGGCAGATGATGATGATGTTCTTAAATACTTTGATACGTAACTTTGAGTGCGACCTAAACGACAAGGACCGTAGTAAATGAATTGATTTATTATGAATACAAAACAAATACGACATATAAAACTACTAGATAATATAGGCATTGCGTTAGTCTGTAGGACTGCCATAAATATGTACCCATCTCAACTGAAGGGTCAAAACTAAAGCTGTAATAAATGATAAGGTTCCTAATTGCTTTTAAATTACTATCACTACAACGAATATTTTAGGTTATTCTAAAGTACAATGATATATGAGTTTGGAATAAAATATAACCTAAAACCGTAAATTATACAACTGAGAGATAGTGTCGCTTTCCGAAAGTCTATATTTTATATTTAATTAGTGGTTTTGCAATTACTCTTATCTCTATTTCATTTCTAATCCGGATACATTTCGGAGAGTGTGCGACGGAATTACATGAACTTATTCCGCCATCTCCATTCTATCACCGGACGACCAGGCGTACGGCAAGCCGTCATCAATATATGGTTGACATCCCTCCTGCTCGCACCAAGCGCTTTGCTTCGACCTTCATAATGCGAACGGCCAAGGAGTGGAACTCTCTGCCGGCATCTGTGTTTCCGGATAGCAATAATCTGGGTGTCTTTAAGACAAGAGTAAACAGGTTTGTTCTAGGCTAGCGTGCTACATCTTCGACCGCATCGTCGCTTAACAACAGGTGAGATAGTGGTCAAACGCAAGTCTATAAATAATAATAAAAAAAAACATAAAAGACAAGATGGTATAGAATACTTTCTATACCATTTTGTAGTACCGTCCAAAGTGAAAGATATTTGTTAAATAGGCACATAAAATGCACTTTGAAAGTGATATCTGTTTTCAAGGATGTCTTTTTTATATAACTGAATGACGAGACGAGCTGGTCGTTTGCCTGATGGTAAGCAATACGCCAGCACATTACAATAACAGCACCACCCAGAACTTTGTTTTACAAAATCCTGCGTGGCGCTGCACTGCGCTCGTCACCCTGAGACAATTAGCTGTTGAGTCTCATAATGCCCAGTAATTTCGCTGGCTACAATGCCCTTCAAACCGGAATAGTAATGCGTGCGCACTACTGCTTGGCGGCTGAATAAATGTCTTTTTCCCGATTACAGCATTTCCATTTGTTTTTAATACGTCAATACACAACCTACTAATATTATAAATGCGAAAGTTTGTTAAGATGGATGGATGGATGGATGTTTGTTACTCAATCACACAAAAACTATTGAACGGATTTTGAGGAAAATGTTCTTTTTTATTAATTAATTATAAGCTTGCGTTTGACCGCTATCTCACCTGTTGTTAAGTGATGATGCGGCCGAAGATGTAGCACGCTCGCCTAGAAGAAACCTGCTCACTCTTGTCTTAAAGGCACTCAGATCATAGGTTCCACTCCTTGGCCGTTCGCATTATGAAGGTCGAAGTAAAGACAGCCTCTTTAGTGTAGTGGTTGGGCAGGTTGGCTCAAATCTCATACACCACTGAGGTTGCGGGTTCGATTCCCGCGACGGGACAAATGTTTGTGCAAATAAGAAAAAAAAAGGACAAGCATTTGTTTCGTGTCTGGGTGTCGTGGAACCATGGTCCTCATAGTTCCTGGTTCCTTATATACAGAGAATCCTAGTTAGGGGCCAGGATCTATGTATATGATAGTTTTACTTCCCAAGTTACATCTCTGCCACTATATACATATTTTCATGCCTTTAAAGTTAAGACTGATAATAATTATTATTTATTCAACATTTAAACATTTTATCTTCAACATTTCGGATAACGATAAAAATAAATCCTAATGACCAAATCCAACATTTTAGCAACAGCAATTAAGTGTTCTCTATCGCATCATTCAGAATCTCTCTCTAGGTCATTAGGCAAGGGAAAACGGTCATTAAGCCGTGGGCATAGAGTTGATTAATCGCTGCCGAGGTCAGGCCGGGGCTGAACATAGAGAGGCAACTATGAGTATCGATATCGATACTCGTATGATATGGAACAAGTATTATTGCTGGTTTAATACCTGAAATGTATTTACGAGTACTATCCTTAAGTATGAAAAGAATACGGGTATTAATTGATGCAGTTCAAAGTATCAACCTACTAAGTTCTACTAATCCTACTAATTATATAAATGAAAAAATTGTGAGGATGGATGGATGGATGTTTGTTATTCAATCACACAAAAACTACTGAACTGTTTTTGATTATGGATATTTGTACACCGAAAGGTAGAACGTGACGGAATCTATACCTATTAAATCTTAACATCTTTATCTGTACCCACGTTTCAGACAAATAAATTTATTTCATTTCATAATTTGGTATGTAGGTACTTTAGATCTTGGTAAAGGATGTAGGCGCTGGTAGTATTCAATGCATCTTTAGAATTATCATAACTCTTCATACTGATTGTACCTCTCTGCTAATGTCCACACGGCGGTAGCGTTTTTAACAACGCACTTTCTAGTTTATCTTGTATGCCATTCCATGCCATGGCATAGAATGCTACGATACGAGTACTGGTTCAGTACTATCCTAAAAGCAGCCGCCTTCAGGATAGTACTGGACCAGTGAAATAAAATATAATCATCCTACCTATTGCATGATGTTCGAACTTCATAAGTGTGACCCTTCTGGCCGAGCTTGCCGTATTAAATAAATCTGTTGAACGTACTCTGCCTTCTCACTTAATCTCCTAAGTATTCAGGGTAGTTAGGAGGTCGGGAACATATACACGTGACAATATGGCCAGCGACTAGGTATCAATACCTAATCCTATCGATACCTTCTCACCGAAATATCGCCCAACCCTACGCCGCCGGGCCATAAATAAAAATAAAATACGGCCTGTCGATGTTATTCGCTATCTTCAGGTTTAATTCTGGAGGAAAACGCCGTAAAAAGGTTTGTAAGAGCTTCTAAAGGCTAAGGAATAAATATTGCTCGCTTTTGGAGTGCTTAATTAGAATATTATGATGATGAAAACGTTTTGGGAGATGTCCGTATTTCACTTAGAGGATGGTTCGGCAATATTTTATAGGATTGTAATTTTTCATCTTATCAAACTATACCTACCTACTATACTTCGGGGCGGGAGTTAAACTTTATTGAGAGTTAATGGTTGCTGTTAGGGAGGAGCCTTCAAATGCTCGGGACGATAAGTGTTTTCACCATTCTTAGTACTCGTAACCCAAGTTTTAGCCATTAGGGTAAGAGTGCTGTTGGTCAAACGGTCTTTTTCAACAAGAATCTATCAACACGGAGAGAAAAATAATACTTTATCTTGTAACAACTTCTTTTTTTGCAAAGCAGCCGATGACATGCAAACTGAAATTCTAAAACGAATCTTCCTATAGTAGCCAGTGTATTATTGTCGTACATGTTAATTTGGCTACTATTTTTTTGCTGCTAGTAAGAAGTGTTAAATGTAAGAACATACCAGGCCTAGCGCACTCCGCACTGTAGGTACGAAGCTACAAGTACATAGCTGGAGACCGACGGCGGGTTGCGCGTGGTTGGTTAATATAGGTATGGTAGGTATGCAGCGCTACGCGAGTTGTATTCAATTTTATTGCGTCATAGCAAGAGTCCCTATTTGCTTAAATTTCTTTGTGGAGTGATGCTTCTGTCCCTTAGTATTCTGTGCTAATACATACTTACTAATACTAAAGCTCTAGAACTCAAGACAGTGTGGATGTTCTGTGGTTCGCTGCCCATGTTAGATTATATGAGAACCAGCATCAATAAAATAAACGTAAACATTTTTATCGAACTTTATCATGAGACGAGCAGGTCGTTCGCCTGATGGTAAGCGCCACGCCTGCCCATAACAATTACAGTACCACTTAGAACTTTTAACTCCATAAAAAGCAAGACAGCCGACATTGTTTGCCACACGATACACATCGTTTGTTCTAAAAATAATGCCCCTCAGTTTCTTGCCGTATCTTCTCAGTTTTCCGATACGGTGGTAGAGTCATTGTAATAATTGACTGTGATGCCACAACTGAATAAAGAACTTTTGAACTTGAATTTTAACGGTCTCACTGGCCAGTAATTTTGACCGTCTCACTGGCCAGTAATTTTGACCGTCTCACTGGCCAGTCATTTTGACCGTCTCACAGGCCAGTCATTTTGACCGTCTCACTGGCCAGTCATTTTGACCGTCTCACTGGCCAGTCATTTTGACCGTCTCACTGGCCAGTCATTTTGACCGTCTCACTGGCCAGTCATTTTGACCGTCTCACTGGCCAGTCATTTTGACCGTCTCACTGGCCAGTCATTTATCTTACATTCTTTTAGATTTAACGGAAAAACTCGTTTCTCACTTCTCAGTAAAAAACAGCTAGTTAACTAACCCACCGCGATCCATAACATTTTCATCGGCCAATTAGCCCGAGTGAAGCGGCGGGCGGCAGCGAGGCAGCCGACATTGTCTGAATTATTAATTTCAATTTTTCCAAGCGGCGAACTTGGCAACTCCTATTACGTACTCCGAGTTTCTTGGGGGATTTCGCAGTGGCGTGGGATGAGCGGTCGCGTTTACTGCGCGAAACTACACGTTTACTTTGATGAAACGGGTGCAGTGGTTGGGCGAGTCAACTTCTTTTTTATGGCAATGAGTGATGAGATAAACAAGTCTGTGGCGGCACGTCACTAGCCGCTACGCACAACACTACGCAGAAACTACAGAAACACAATAATAAACTAATAATATAACTGTGGATTAAGTGGAAGTGTAGTTTTCATTGCGATCTCGCACGCTACGCTCCAAAGTCGTTCGCCTGATACTAAGTATCACGCCTGCCATATCAGATATTAAGTCTCATATGCCCAGTAATTTTGATGGCTACAATACCCTTCAAACGGGAACACTTGCGCACTACTACAGTAATGCTTGCGCACTACTGATTGGCGGCAGAATAACTGGCAAAACTGTAGTACCTACACAGATGACCTCCCGCATACGAGAGACCTACCACGAGTATCTGCAGTGCAGTGCTACGCAGTGCTTTTTATGGTATTAAAAGTTCTGGGTGGCACTGCAATTGTTATGGGCAGGTGTGGCTCTTACCATCAGGCGCACGACCAGCTCGTCTCATCACACAGTTCTTAAAAGAAAAAAAGCAGGTATCATATTGTTCAAACCCGACAATCACCAAACTCCAATGCAATAGCACTTTTCCCTTCCAGTTTCCTTAGGGAAATATTAACTTTACCCTGATGAGCGAACAGGACAGTTTTTTGGCTGTAACACAAGTTGGCTACAAGTACGTTACTCTAGTAGCGACGGCGACGTGACTCCATGCTCCGGTTATATGGGATGGAAGTGATTTTGAAATTTATAAAAAGGTCAGACCACTTGGTTTAAGTTGGTTTCTTTTTAATCTTTTGACACTTTTTTATACAACTGAGCAATGAGACAAGCAAGTCGTTCACCTGATGGTAATAGCCACGCCCAGAACTATTACAGCGCCAGAACTTTTACGACCACGCAAATTACTACGTAGCACTGCATTACGCTCGTCACCCCGAGACATCAGATTTTAAGATTCATATACCCAATAATTTTGCTGATTACAATGCTATATAAGGGAGCCTATCCAATGTGATTTCAAAAGTCAAAAGATATTTATTAAATAGGCACAAAAATGCATTTTAAACGTCATATACATGTGTAATACAAATCAATTCAAATACGTTAAAAATTTTAACTTAAAATATCATGACCTAATAAAAAGGTAAGCATGTCTACCCATTTCTTTCCCATACCTGCTCAAATTGAAGTCCGAACCCAGAAAAGAAATGCGAAAACTGACTCTACCAGTGCTTCGGAAATACGCCCGCTAGAGAAGATAGCACCAAGAAACTGTGCGGGGATGTCTTTTTAGGGTTCCGTACTCAAAGGGTAAAACGGGACCATATTACTACTAATTTTCACAGATGATGTATTTCTATTGCCGCTTTAACAACAAATACTAAAAAACAGAATAAAATAAATATTTAAGGTGGGCTCCCATACAACAAACGTGATTTTTTTGCCGTTCCGCTCGCGCACGAAGGGTTCCGTACCATTATCTATAAATGGTACGGAACCCTTCGTGCGCGAGTCTGACTCGCACTTGTCCGACTTGCACTTGGCCGGTTTCCTTTTTTAATTTTTTAAAATGTCTAAAAATATAACACTTAACAGTGAGGTATACTTCTAACCGCTTTAAAACACACTTCCAACGAATGTAGACCACGTTAGCCAAGTCAAGCAATACGTATGCCGTTATTCAAAGCAGCCGTATCTCCGTATCTCCTGGCATTCTACGTATCGACTTTCCTTAAGGTAAGCTACATATGCAATATGATGCATCTCTCACTATCTCCCAAACTCCCACGCCGGTAAACATTTATAGTGTAAATCAGCAATTTATTAAGTTTTCAGGCGCGGGCTTCATGTACACTAACTTTGACAATTAAACAACTTCCAACAAAGAGCTGAGAGAAAAAATAAAAATAATTACTTTCTTTAATGACCGACGCGCTCAAGGCAACCTAGTGGGTTGAGCGTAGTGGAGATGTAGTTGCAGTAAGTACTTTTACATCAGGTAGGTACGAATAAGATTATGGATATCGAAAATATCCATAATCACAAAACCTATATCAACTTTCCGGTAATTATCACAGCGCTATATACATATAGCTATACTTAACAAGATTTCTGTTGAAAAATATATTTTAACAAATTTGTAATCAGAACCGCGAGCAGATTTAAATAAGCTCAAACACTAGTAGTTTACGATTATTCGTCACCGAGTTCCATTGCCCACCTTCCGTCTCCATCATCAGATCAGCTGGCTGTCACCATAATTGCCATCGGACTTTGACAAGTATGCAAAATTTCAACTCCGTATAAGTGGAAGTGGTTCTGATTCAACTTGCAAGATTTGACCCAAACATTGCAATTTAAATAAGAGCTTGCGCGGCATCTCAGCTGTTCTGAAAAATGTAAAAAGATTAACGCATACAAGTATATACAATCTTACCACGATCCTATTCAGTAGATGAATACTATTTATGAAAAGGAACGGAAAGGTTGTCTGGAAGAGATCGCTCTAAGCGATAAGACCGCCCATTGTACTACCCTACTTATAAAGTTCATAGAGCACATAGATCTAGAGAGAGACGGCAGTTGAGCGGCTGCTCAGACCCGTCTCCCCGATGGTTCACCGAACATCATCCCGAAACACGAATAGGTCGCTTGACGGCATGGCTTTGTTCGGTGGGTGGTATTACAACCACGGCCAGAGCCTACCACTCCAAAGCGCGTAAGCGGGTTTCATCACGATTTTTTCCTTCACCGTTTTTAGAGCGAGCGTGCAAAAACTATCTGCAATAGTTTTTTTATGTTACTGGTGTACAATATTTTTTTTTTGTATTTATACTAAAGCTTTAAATTCTGTTATATCACGGCAAATTTTACAATTTAAAACCATACAATTACACGGGACTGTCATTTTGTTTGTGAGAGGATGATAAAGCAACATTTGTTTATATCCATCTAGCATTGATGTCGTTTGTATGCCTTTTATTATTAGTAGGGGCACAGGGTCGTGGTCAGTTTTGCTGCCAAAGAAAAATAATTATCTCTTTCTTATTGTGGCTCTTCTACACTGTGGCTCAGTTGTTCGAAGGCAACAGTAATGCACAAAGTAAAAGTTGTATAAAAGCGAGCACTAAAGAGGGCAAAGCAAGCTGTACTGTAGTGCTCGCGTACAATATTCAAATTCGCGCTCGCACTGAATATGCTCAAATTGTGTAATAGGCGGGGAGATGGGGAAGTGTCTAACAACTTATGACATAACGCGACTCAGGTGGAGTAGGTGGCACATGGCTAGGAAAATGTACAGTAAATGGATTAAAGCTGTCTGGGAATGACGGCGGTAGACTGATCAGATGGTTGAATGACATCGTTTGGGCTCAGGGTACCTAAATGGGATTGGGCTACAACAGTTTTGGGTGGACAAAAATAAATTTACCATTTTTATTTGGGTGAACAGAAGAGGGGTTTCTGTGACCCATTTTATTTAAATTACGTAATGAACATGATAAAATTCTGGTCAAAGTATTTTTTGTACATTAATAATTATTATAAGCATACATATTTAGTGTTGTTCCACTAAATATTATTTTTCTACGATAAATAGACTAACGTTTCATATTAGAGAGAATTTATAAACTTACACAATTTTAGACTATTTATAAGAAAGAAAGAAAGAAGTGAGAACGGAGTTCACTTTTACACAGATGTAAACCTTAATATGTAACTATATGTACCCTTATCTCCCAAACTACAATTGTCTAACTTGTGAACTGCGAAAATTAGTTTCTTAAGTGGCGTTTCTGTTATTCCCAATGCGGTCCTAATGTTTTAAGTGGCGCAAACTTACTGTAGGTATCAGTTCATGTAGCGAGGGAAGTGAGGCTGACTCGGATGAGTCCCATAAGTGGGTCGTCACTATTTATGAAGTCAGCAAAATCCAGTTACGGAAGTAAGACTAGCACACGTTTAGAATCGCACGGTTTTTTTATATAAAGTTTGCCCGCGGTGTTTCTGTTTTGTCATGTAACTTTTAATAAATCTTTGCCTTTATTTACCTTTTTATGTTCTTATGTAACAGTTATTTTTAAACGGGCGAATGCCTTTATTACTGAAAACAACTCTACACTCTACTTAGTAAAACTGAACTAACTATTTACAAGGAGAAGCAATTGACAACTCATAGACCATTACAGGCCTATAGATAGCTCAAATGCTCCAACCCACTACCAGTTGGCAGCGTACCTAAGATGCTGGCAGTATTGCCCCGTTGGATTGCAATACTGATACGTTGAGCCAAATAAGTCCCAGCATTTCGGTCACGCGTCGCATCGATCAAGCGCTCTGACAGACTTTTGAGATTTACCTTTTGTATGTACCAGTGTAATATGGTCGTACATGTATGCAGTGTGTTAGTAAAATGTTATATTGTTTAAGTATCTTAGACATACTCAAACTCTTTTACAGTTAATGACAACCGCACTTTCTTCCTCTTTCCTAGTCCCGTAGGACTTTTGTATCTAGAAAAATATAGGCAACCTATTATCACTATCATTAGCTCATCATCAAAAGCCTGTAGTCGTCCACTGCTGGACATAGGCCTCTCCTAATGAACGCTACTGAGCCCCGACTTCGGCTCTTCTCATTCAGTTTCAGCCAGCCGCCTACCACAGGTCTCCGTTCCACTGGCCGGTGAGTGTCCATCGATAGCTTGGTATATTACCTTAATTTGTCCGATGTAGAGCATAAGTTCTCTGCTTTTTTCTGGTTTTAGCCCCTGTTTTCGTCATTCAAATAGACTCGTATCAACAATACTACAAAGGGCAAATATATTCATGGTTCGCCACAAACAGGCGCATATGGCCGGATCGTATATTTACATTATTAATAATTAAGGCCCTGGATTTACGAGCTCGTAACTCGCATTACGTCGTAAAACAGCGGAAAAAATAAATAGTTGTGTGTGACGAACGCACGTTAGGGAGTAGGCTGTAAACGTCGGGCGAATGTTTGCCAAGAGTCAGGAATTCGGAGGGACGTCTGACGCGGCTTCCTTGTACTGAATAGGCTTGTGCTGCAGGAGATTGTGGCTTATTTCCTATTAATTACTGTTTTAAAAAGAAGATGGACTCACTCGAATGCCATAATTTTAAGTAGGTACATCCATATTTTCATGATACGAAAACAAACAGTTTATTGTGGATTTAATAATTCATTTTATAACAAAAAACCGAAAAAAGTCCAAGGTCATATTTCAATGAAATGTATATGGGACCACGTTGCTATACTGAACCCATAGGAACCTTGAAGAATTTTCCGAATCGGTTTATAAATGACGGAGTTCTGAGGTTTATTAATTATAAAAAAAAAAAAACAATCGAATAAGAACCTCCGCCTCTTTTTAGAATTCAGTTGAAAAATTAAGATTTTACTTTACTATTTATTTCAATAAATATTATACTTGAAAATTCTCAAAACACAAGTTAAACGTGAGGCTTTCCAGGCTTGTTATTTAGCTGGACCCTAATATTCTTGAAGTATCAAATCTTACAAAGACACAAACAAAGAACATAATATCATACCTAGAGGTTACACATGTAGGATGTGTAACCTCTATTGGTATCTTTTGCTTAGGTGCTGCCCCTGGAATAATTTTGCTAATCAGATTGTTGCGGTTCAAATCGGTGTTCTTCATGTAGAAATTCAACGAATTCCACGAGTTTTCTCCTTATTTCAATGCATTCAATCCGCATCTCAAGTTGACGTTGAAGTTGAAGTCAAGAGTGAACGTCGGCGTCGCGCGTCGTCGTCAGCGTCGCGCGACTGTTATCCCGCAGGTGACTGCACGCGACAATTAGTCGCTATTATTAGTTGTTTGTCGTGTCACGTAGATTATGTGCCAGTGACAGGATGTCGCGGAGTTAGGTTGAACACACACAAATACTAACCAACTATCGCAACTACTGTCCCGCCAAGACTATGACAGTTTATTTTTTACAAGAAATTGAATGAACACAAATGTCATTTAAATAGAGCATCACTCTGAAGGTGACATCAAGACTTGTGGCAACTAAGAGACTATGGGCCACGTTGACGACAGTGTCAAACTGTATACTGTACATTTGGTGTGTACAGTGTACACACTGTACCAAATAGACCAGCTTACCGTATCGTCTAGTCTTAAAGTGGGGGGGTTAATAGTATATTATAATCGCTTTAGTTAAAATTAATGACTTTATCATCAAATTATGTCCTGTTTTCATATTACGGACTTTTTCCATTTTATCCATGCGTTTTTTTTTATTTGATTTTTTATTATGTAACCAAAAAACAGATACATTGTAGTTTAAAGCATTATAGCATATTATGTAATTCAAACATATACATCCCTAGATTACTATAATTAACTGTAAAAAATAAACAATTGGTGAAGGAAAACATCGTGATGAAACCCGCTTACGCGGTTTGAAGTGGTAGGCTCTGGCCGTGGTTGTAATACCACCCACCGAACAAAGCCATGCCGTCAAGCGACCTAGTCGTGTTACGGGATGATGTTCGGTGAACCATCGGGGAGACGGGTCTGAGCAGCCGATCAAATACCGTCTCTCTCTAGATCTATGTGCTCCATCTTAGACCACATCATCGCTTCACATCAGGCGAGATAGTGGCCAAACATAGATCTATTAAGCTTAAAAAATACAATACAATACATAACGCTTTATTTTACACCATACAAAAAAATCAGTTACATAAAAACAATTTAGAAACTACAGTACAATAGCCGAACTTGTCGCTAAAAGCGATCTCTTCCAGTCAACCTATGGATGAAATTAACTAACGGAGTGGGAGAGGTCGGCGGTGTAAATATGTTGGTCACGCATCCAGAAGACATTTTTTATCTTTACAAAGCAATATATATACATGTATATTGTATACATATATATATGTATATTGTCGCAGGGCTACTTGAAAGTGGCCTTGCAAAAGCTACACAAATTTCTAACATTAATGCAACTTCATCGAGTTGATTGCTGCATAAATAAAGTTAACATAAATAATAACTAAGTAGGTATATTTTAGTATGCGTTTATGACGTGCAGTTTGCCGAAATGATGGATTTTTTAATGTTATTGTTACAACGAGGTGTTGAATCAATAATACTTTACGAATATCATAAAACTGTGTTTTACACGAGAGACAAGATCGATAACCTATAATAATTTTGACAGCCTCTGCAGTGGTTGGGCAGGTTAGCTTAAATCTCATTCACCTCGGAGGTTACGAGTTCGATTCCCATTAAGAAACAAACGTTATACTTGAAAAAAGTGCAAGTATTTGTTTCGTGTCTGGATGATGTGGGAGCAAGTTTACAAAAATGAGTACCTACAACAAACGGCAGATTTTTTATGGAACTGTGTGACTAGACGAGCGACGTCTTTCGCCTGGTGGTAAGCGCCACGCCTGCCCGTAACAATTGCAGTGCCACTCAGAACTTTTAATATCGTAATAAGTATTGTGGTAGCACTGCATTGCGCTCATCACCCCGAGACATCAGATATTAAGTCTCATATGCCTAGTGATCTTTCTGCCTACAATATATTTTACGTAAATGTTATTATTGTTCAAATGTGCCTCAGTATTGTCAGTGTGTATATATATTTTATTTTTATTTTTTGTATTTTACTAACATATGATAATTATTACTAACAAAATGGACTGTTGTCTGATTTGAAATGATTAAATAAATACGTAAGTGACTGTGTAGTCTCTCTCGAGGGTACAATTCTTTAAACCTACATCTACTATTAATAATAAGCCGACGCCCTCAGTATGCCCCCGTCCCTGCGCCATATGTGGCACCTCATCTCGTATTGTCTCGCATAAGTTATAGCCGCGATTATTCACATATTTACGTCGTCACGACGCGCGCGATGTGATTGGGTGACGACGAGACAAAGCGCGGTGTGGCACCGGCTTTATGTCAAGATCTCTGTGATTTTGGAAGTTTCTCTGTAAATCATCGATCTATATAATTATCATGCCTCGATGCTGTAAGTAATTGATCAATGTAAGTGATTGTATCGAATTTTAGAGTACGAATAATTATTTTTGTAACAAAAAACTGACCTCCATTCCGATATATCTTCGTAGTCCAATGTCGAATATCGACGAAATTTATATGGGACCACCTTGTAGCTTTACTGGATCCAACGCAGAATTTTCTAAATTGGTTGATATATATTTATTAATTTATTTCAAGTTACGTAGACTCATAACAGTACAATTAATATATATTATATATAATTATAAATGACGGAGATCTGACGTAAAAAATAACATTCCAATTGAGATCCTCTTCCTTTTTTTGAAGGCGGTTAAAAGTACAACTTAGGACGACGAGGGTCTAACCCAAAACCCGCCATGGTCGATGCGATAGTCGACTACGGCACGGATAAACCCGCCTTCTTTTGCACTACCGCCAGCGATCATCTATTGATAACGTAGCGGAGACATTACCAACCCATAGGTAAGTTGGGTACACCTTAAACATTTAGTTTGTTTTTCGCTAAGTAAGCGGTATAAATATGAAGTATATTATATAAGTAGCTATATACAATTCTAGTTATGGTTTTTGATACTTAATAAATTATACATTAATGACTACTTCTAGGCCGGATTTTACAGGCAAGTAATTTTTTTTTATAACCTTTTAGCCAGTATTTCTTCCTTATTTAAAAAACCTGGGCACAATGAGTGGGGACAATGTATACTTTTTAAACTTTACGATTAATGTTAAAGAGTGTTCACAGAAGTGGTGTTTTCAACTAAAAGCAATAAGTACAAGTTCCTAAATCCTGAATATAATAAATAATACTATAATTAGCAATGTTTAATGAAAATCGCACCCGAACGAAACCGAGCGGGTTCCTTTATGAAACTGAATCCTTAACTTTATAAGTTTCCTAGGTAATTAAATAAATAGCGATGCACTTTTAAGACGTCGCGTCTGTCCTATTACCTGTCGCTTAAATATTCTCAAAAGTTTAGCACTAATAAGTCCTCGGAGCACGCGACTCTGAATAATAACAATCAAAATAAAGAAAACTATTTAACTTTAACGCCAGAAGTTAACTCGCAACGCAAGAACGCTCTTTCGGCAATAAACCCAAGTTTTGAGTTATAAAACTAACTTTTACACCGGTCGACACCCGCCGTACAGCAAATGACAGTAATAAAACTTAACACAAATGGGCTGACTCTCGTAAACGTAAAACCACCTCCTTGAAATTCAACGCGAACACACTAAACTAGGTGCCGTTAAGTTGAAAAATGTGCTTTTTGAATTTTTGGAAACATTTTAATAACATCATCACATGGTAGAGTTCAAGCCACATCGCAAGCTAAGCTAACTTAGCTTAGCCCACGGACCTACGGCCTCTTTTAATCCTTTAGTTTACATCGCCATCTCATATTGCATGGTTGCGGGCTAAACTACATAAGCTAAGCTATAGTTAGTTTCGCTCTCGATGTATTTTGCTTACAGCGATGTGTTACACTATTAAACACAAAACACTTACCTTAAGACTACGCTTAATCCATATAAAAAGTAAGTAGGTACATAGGTACAGACAGCAACAAAACTCGCTAAACATTTTTAGCTTTTCATTAACCTTAAATATGTTTAAAATCAGCAATAGTTGAGTGTATGGTGCGGCAGTTTATGAAAACAGTGTAGATAGATACATAGATAGATAAACACTTTTTTATTCACCTCAGAAATAGAGATAAAGTACAAGTCAAATGTTTACAATGGTGTAACACTGAGCGGTCTTATCGCTGGTCTTATAGTATACAATTTATTTTAAAAACAATGATGTGGTGAATTAAAATATACATTAACTTTGTCCACTAACACTACGTACTTTCTTAGAAGCCACGTAAAACCACGCCAGCTTCGAAACTGTTGGCAAGGTTTCTGTGCCAACCGTTTTGAGCTATATCCCAAATACAGCTGCCGTAAAATTCAGCATAAAAATTAACCGCCGGTAATGATACAACAGCTGACAATGTGGCACTCTGTAGAAGTGAATATCATGGTGGTAGAGTGACAAAAACTCGGTGGTAACATTCTAGTGGTAAGTTAATGATGACTTTTAGTGCCAATACATCTTAGTGGTGCGACATTCTTCAAGCGCGTTAAAGCGGAGATACGTCAGAAATTAATTGGCCTATGAAAACAAAAATAAAATGTATACTCGCACATAGATAAATATGTCAATATGTAGCTGTGAAATATAAATGTTGTTGTGTGTTTTTTCAAGTAAATAGGTATTATACTAGCTACATTTAAAACGTGCACTATCTAGCGAGCAGCTGGCTGGTTGCAGCTGAATGCGTCGTATAGTACGCAAGAAGCTGGAGTTTTACTTTAAAAAAACGTCCTACAAGTGCCTAACCAATTCTAAACGAAGAATAATAACTAATTACATTTGACAAGTGTTTGATTCAGCACGAGGTATCAAGAGCTCTCGGAAAGCCTTATCAGCAACTTATCAAATATTGGTGCTACTTATTAGCAACAAGGTCACTTTATAATACAAAATACAATAAAATAATACTAAAACACAATATATGTACTGACGATACATAATACTTATAGTTAAGTGCAGATTTTGCACGCTCGCTCTAAAACGGTGAAGGAAAACATCGTAATGAAAGCGCTTACGCGCTTTGGAGTGATAGGCTCTGGCCGTGGTTGTAATACCAAAACCATGCCGTCAAGCGACCTAGTCGTGTTTTGGGATGATGTTCGGTGAACCATCGGGGAGACGGGTCGGAGCAGCCGCTCAACTACCGTCTCTCTCTAGATCTATGTGCTCCATCTTAGGCCACATCATCATGTGTAGCGATGATGTGGCCTAAGACAGAGAACATTACACATCAGGTGAGATAGTGGCCAAACATAGATCTTTTAAGAGTAAAAAAATATGGAGAGTTTCTTCGAAATCGATTCTCCACTGTAACAAGGTCATATCGCGGAACAATCAATTAGAGAGCTTCGGCATTCCTCGCGTTCTCAGAGGTGTGTACGCACTGAGTTTTTGAGACGCTACATTAACTAAACATTTTCTGCAATAACATGAATCGTAATTTCCAAGTTGTCAGTGAAACTGTTGTCATTTTCTATAGAAATGCGGTTATAACCGCACTTCATGAAGAATATCTGTCAAACAGAGCGTTTTTAACTAATAACAAAACTGCAGTAAATATCTGATATGTGTTGCCATCGTATAATCATCAGCCCATCTGTTCCCACTGCTGGGACTAAGGCCTTCCTTCATAGAGAGAATAAGGGCCATAATCCTTCACGCTGGCCCAATGCGGCTTGGTTGATGTCACATTTTCTTGAATTTTTGTTATAAATTCTTGGACCTGCCGGTTTCCTCAAGATGTTTACCTTCACCGTTTTTAGAGCGAGTGTTGAATCCGCACACCACATAAGAAAGTCAGTGGTGCGAGGCCAGTGGGATCCGAACTCGGGTTCGTCGGATCGAAAGTCGCACGTGCTTCCACTAAGCCACACTCTTCGCCATCTCACTTTTCGCCATCGTATAGTCACGCAATTAATTATTACTGATTACTGAAACAAGTAAAGTTTTCCTACTGATTACGTCTATAAAGACCGAGAAAAATAACATAAAACAGTAATAATCTGGTAGTCTCAACCCAAAAACCGGCTTTTTTAAAACGACAGCGGTTTTTGAATCTTGTGCGTAAACAATGCATAAAAAAGACGTTGGCTCGTCGAAATGAAACAAAAGCTCTAATTTGAAAATGCCGCGATGAGAGCCGGATTGATTGCTTCTGTATCGCTGTCTTTGATGTTCAAATTTGCAATTAACTTAATTATAGAACTCAATAAAGGACCTCTGTACTTTACACAAGTAATTAAAAACATGAAGAAATAAGACTTATTATAACTTGATCTTCATGAAAATGAGATCTGATGCCAAATGGCACTCCCTTCCCTCCAATATGGTTGAGGGGGGTGATGGCTGGTCCACAAGTCATACTCGTGAACGGGTGCTGCTTGCGGGGACTGGTCTGGTCTAGTCACTCCTAACTGCTACTGTCATACCTACTTATGTTTTATTTACTTTTTTGTTACTGATACTATGACTATGGGACATCTCACTGGCACTTTTTGTTTGACATTCTGTTTAATTTATACGTTATTTTTCATTGTTATTTTCGAGACATTTTAAAAAGCTGAAAAAAAGACGTCCCCGCAGAGTTTTTTGGTGCTATCTTCTCTACCGGGCGTATTTCCGAAGCACTGGTAGAGTCAGTTTTCGCATTTCTTTGCAGCACTCAGACTTCTATTTGAGTATAGGAAAGAAATGGGTAAACATACTTACCTTTTTTTCAAAGTCATGTTAACATGAGTTAAAAATTTTAACATATTTTATTTGTATCATGTGTTTATGACCTTTAAAAGTGCACTTTTGTGCCTATTTAATTAACGATATTTGACTTTGAATGCGCATACTTGGCGGAAATCATCATCCCATCATCAACCCATTTTGTTCCCACTGCTGGGACACGGAGAGTGTGGGCTATAATCCACCAAACTAGCCTGTTTGGTGGATGTCACATCACATGTCTTTAAACTGTTGCTATTCTTGAAGATACCGTTTCTCACGGTTTAGTTCCTTCACCATTGTAAGACCAACTGTTATAAAATATTTTTTTAATAAAGGCTGAGCAGCTCGATAGCCATGTTGGTTGAGGTGTGAAACGGTATTCAGAAGACTCAGGTACAAACACCGTGCGAGCATGTGTTTTAAATTTAACTTATTGTTACTTGGTTTAGTACATAACAAATTTTAAGTACATTTGAAATTGGTAATCGGAACCGCGAGCAGATTAAAATGAGCCCAAACACTAGTAGTTTACGATTATCCGTCAAGGAGTTCCATTGCCCACCTTCCGTCTCCATCGTTAAATCAGCTAGCTGTCACCATAATATTGCATTCTCATCGGACTTTGATAAGTATGCAAAATTTCATCTCCGGAAAATTTGACCCTAACATTGCAATTTAAATTGACTGTGCTCGCTGTGTGGTGCTAGCTTATTACTATAAACACTCGCGATCCTTTAAAGAATTACAAAGTCACTAATAAAATAAAATAATAATTAGAATTACATACTACGTATCGAAGTAAATACTACGCACGTTCGTAGCTGCGTAGCGTGCGTAGCTGCAATGCGTTGCGTATCGTCAGCATATCTTCTATTCTGAGATAGAGGTCTCTGTGGCTCATTTACATGGTGGTCTGCCGCCTCATGCGAGCGACTAGCTAGCCGAAGACGGCACACTCGAAGCGCTGCCGCTGTTTACGCCAAGTCTACAGCCGCTGTCAGGAGACCATGTGCCGCGAATAGCTGTTGTAACTGCGTGAGTGTCGGTGCTTTTGGAGTCGTCACCATGAATCGTCATATGTTATGAATAATCAGAACATATAGCTAAAGTACCGTACAAAACGTCGAAACCGGTAAAGTCGACCAACGCTTGCCGAAGGCGTTTTGTTCCCGACAAGGCGTTTACTCCGGTTAGTTTGCCGCTTTCGGCAGGCAAGCTAAGTCGTCTGTCGACATAATGTTTATATGCGCAAAAAAATAAAGTTGTTAATTCGGGTTTACCTGTTATTAGCTTAGTACTACTGAACTACTCAATGGGTTTCAATGTGGTTTTCACCATTATTTACATAATTCAGGAAGGTTGTGTGTGACACAACGAAATGTATAATAATACAAATGTGAATCGCACCGTTCGATGTCGGGGGTAGCTATTCAAATGACTACAATTTAATAAACACACAAAACGAATGCTATGAAAATAACAAATTATTGCAATAATCATTACACCGATATCGACATAAAAGCCTGATAAAAACGGCGGCCGCAAAGAATAGGTTAATGACATTTATTGATAGTTTAACCGCAGAACTGCGCGTTTTGTATTCGCATCGATACGGCAGCGCAGCTCCATTATATAATAATAGTTAGTATTCCTTGATTATACATTGTAAGGTTTTTACTAAATAACTGGGGTTTTGAAATAGTACTACGTAGGTATCATTTTTTTTAATTAAAAGTAAGGATCTTTTAACATAATAACTAACATAAGAGCATTTTAAAGGCTGCTTTTGACGAACCGTTCTGTAGGCAATGCGTCGTCAGGCGTGAGGCGTTGTTTAGGCATTTGTTTGTTAATGAGTACCTACTGAACTTGCTGTTTGTAGGACATCGTAAGACAAGTTATAATAAAGTATCATATAACTTATTTTGAAGATCTTCACAGAGTGGATCATTATACCTTCAATAACCTGTACAGTTGTAGATGGTCGCCATGTAGGGATGTTGTTGTGGTAGGATCGTCATGTGGAGTAGGTGATGACAATGGTGGATCTCAGTGAAAGGCCGGTACTCTGGATACGTGTATATTGGTTAAAGGCTACATGATGACTACTCTACTCTATTGCTAATACTTAATGCCATGTCGGCGGTCCTTATAAGTAGGTCGGGTGTTTACACACTACAAACCATTTGCACAATTAAATCAAACAATGCGCCACGAACAAAGGTAAAAACATACCCAACATATCTAATATCTATGGTGTAGAAACTATATAGAAATCCACATATCCCGTCAATCCGAAATTGTAAGCAACCTTGGAAACGCACGCGCGCGGTTCTCACGGAGCACTACTCGTACAATGTTATTCGTGGAGCCGATTCCCTAGCTCTCGTAACGGACGCCTAATTGCCTCGTCATTTGATTTCCTCCTTGGTTCCAATAAACTTTAGCTTCGTTTTGTCTTTTACTATCAAAGAAGCTAAATTTAAGACAACTTCTTCTTCTACGACATCTTTTTCCGATACGGTGGTAGAGTCATTGTAATAATTGACGTTCATAAGTGCGTCTGTGACGACAAAATTGAATAAAGAACTTTTGATTGATTGATTGACTTAAATATAACAACCATTTTCAATATAACAACCTATGTTAACATAAGTTACAATTTTTAACATTTTTTATTTGTATCATGTGTTTATGACCTTTAAAAGTGCACTTTTGTGCCTTTTTAATAAATGATATTTGACTTTGACTATGGTTTTGTGGTGCCGAAAAAGAAACAGGAGCTTTTACCACTGATCTCGTTATACCTACACGCTTATCGTGCAATAAATAAGAGGTTAAAACTATTACGTATAGGTAGCTATAAATACATGATACCACGTAGCCTTTTTCTCATAGTACATCGGTGATGCTTATCACACTTACTTTTTAACCCACTTCAAAAAGGAGGAGGTTCTCAATTCGACAGTATGTTTTTTTATGTTTGTTACGCGATCACTGCGCTAATTATGAATTGATTTTGATGATTCTTTTTTTGTTTGGTAGGTAGAGGTGGTCCCATATCAATTTTATCGAAATTGATTTAGCACTTTTTGAAAATAATATACTAATAATATACAAAAACAAAATATATAAGTTTAGTCTTGCAGTCGGTACATGTTATTTTTTTCTAAAAATTAATTATCTCTTACAAGTACCGCCAACGGAATCTGTTTTTTTTTGTATTAGCAATATTGTTTAACTTAATCAGTAGGTATAGTACTGTGCAGATACCTCACGCATGTTTGCTTTATCAAAAATGTAGAGTGTGTCATAATTACACCACATAACTTGATGAAGATCTCCTCAACCGCGTCTGTTCAGCACCCGAACAGACAATCTATAAACCCCTATGAATGTATTGAAGCGATCAATCTGCAGTAATTAATATCGGGGCGCGAACAATTAATAATAAAGCCGTGAGCGGAACGTCGGGGAACCACTCGACATATTTATTAAGAAACCTATAAATCACGGGCTACAATACCTCCCCGCGTTCCTTCCCTTCTCGAACAAATGGAACCGAAGACAGTGATACAGATTGAAATGGTCTTGTAGCCCTATCATTCGACCAGTTTATATTGAATCTTTGTTTGTGATATGACTTATGGTTTCATGATTACTCCGATTGTTCAGCAACCCAAGGAGAGCGCTGTCCTCTGAAACAAGGTAGTCCTATCTCTAAAATATCTGCATACCTAATAACTGGCTAGTTATTCTCATCTGTAAATTCATCTTGCGACTGTTTATTCTGTAAATCTAACAATACCTGGGCCAGGCTGGTCATCGACTATTCGGCTGTTGTTCAGAAATACTTTATTATCTTCACGGTTCTTTTCAATTCCATCGGTAATTTATAGATTTTCATATGTCCGAGCCTGGAAATTATACCAAATCTTTGCAGCGATGTAACGTGTAGACGTCGCAAGTTAGATAAAGTAAAGAAATAAGACAATGATATGAATTTACAGTAGTTTAATATATACAAATTAAGCACTAGAGTCCGTCTATTATTGTTAAAATTAAGGATTCTGTATGAATTGATTACTTATTTTATTTATTTATTATATACAGTTTAGATTAGTAAGTATTATTATATATGTAGGTTAATAATTTAGTTATTGTTTACAAATTATTTAACTAGAGTAACTTACCGTTACAGCGACTTAATTTAAACTCGTCTGCATAATATATTTTATACGATTATAGGTAAAGTTCTGCACTTCCGTGTCAGTTCAGCAACTGTCTCCAAGTACAGGTCGCGTGGCCCGCCGAGGGGCGCAACGCGGAAATTACTGGCGATACATCATTGGGATGTTTTTAATAAGCGCCGTTTTGCAGACAGATTAGCTTGTTACTACAGATTCCGTGGAGCATGCGATACAATTCAAAATACAAGCATTTCTGTACAGATATTTGGGGTAATTTAAAGATATGACTTTTTTCTGGTATAGAGATGGATGGGTGACTCTTTTCGAACTGGTATGTTTGACGTGTATAAGATTAACATAAGTCCGAGAATATTAATGTCGATATATTTATAGAACGAATTTCAGTAAATTAAAATTTAAAAAACCCCTGACACAATTAACCTATAAAAAGAACCTATAGAAAACCAGCTTCAAATAAAAACCGCATCCAAATCGCAAACCAAATCGGTTAACCGTTAAAGAGATACGGTGCCACAGACAGACACACATACTGGTCAAAGTTATAACACGATTGATCAATAGTTAACAATGTAAGCTCAACTGACGCAATATAAATACGCAGTATACGCCCATCGCTCACATAATGCATAGATCCTGGCCCCTAACTACGATACGATATCTTGTAGGATAAGATGCATCGCGCGTCACCCTGATACGTCACAAACATTTGCGCTTTCTTTTATGCATACATTTGTCCCGTAGCGAAAATCGAACCCACTACCTCAGACCACTATCAACTATGAGCTGACGGCTGTCTTCAGATGATAACACAGAGTAAATGCTTGTCCGGTCCGTGTTACCATACAAGCTATTTGAATCTCGTGACAATGGAGTCTTAAGGGATCAATTATTTCTTTCCATATTCTGACACTCGCTAAGTAAGGTCTCAACAGATGAATAAAACAGAACAAGCAAGCAAATGGAAAAAGGCATCAACATTCTTGTTCCTTTTCAGGATTTTCCGCGCCATCAGTCTCTGAAGAAAAGCCTTCAGCGACTCCAATTTGGTGCGTTCGTAATTCAAAAAATCTGCATAATCGTCCATTCTCGCCTACCATCGCTCACCGTGTTTCATTGTAATTTTAATACGTCACAAATTTACAGCTACACATCATTAACATCAGTCTTATTCGAATTTCAACCTTATGCCTAATAGATAAGAGTATTGGGAGAGTTTCTCGATAGTAAAGTTATCGCTGCGGTGGTATATTTAAGTGCAAAAGCACAATGGGACAAAGGCCGGTGCATTGAAAGTGGCACATTTCGGCGCTTCGTCGTCTGATCGCCATTGTACGCGGCATTGATTTTATTTATCGATGTGCCATTTCCTGGACTTGATGTGGACTGGGAATTTATTGGAGGCTACGTCCAGTAAGCAAATGGTCGGTGTGATTTGTGTTTTCTTGGAGAAAAGTGATATGAATATCTTTGGGTTTATCATAGAATAACCTACGCTATAATAGCTCTACGAGTGTAAGTTTTATACTGTTTCATTTATTCTCACCCGTCGAGTTATCAAATTATCTATTCTGTGATAGTACCAAGTATAAATATTGGGTTATCTTTGGTTAATCTTGTCCTCATATCAATTTACGAGCTTTTTACTTCGGCTTCAGTATATTTGCATTGTTCTACTTTCACGTTGATTTCATACAAACATTGCAAACAAATCTTCTTTCCCAGAATATGATTTCTAGACGTTTAGTCACACAATTACACCTACCTCACTTAACCCATCGGCATCGCGAGTGCAAATTCCTTACGATAACTGCATGACGCGGATTTCAATAAGTTAATTAACTTTTGACCACCTGACAAAGTTTTTGACCAGTACCCGTACCCATATCCCCCTCAAGCGACAATCGTATATTGTGTTGAGCTCAGATTATGGTGTAAAATCACTTGTAGTTATCGTATTTTGGTGTAAATTAATGAGATTAATGCATTAGCCGCAGTGAAGCTATACCTTAATTCGAGCTCAACACGATATACGATGGCGCTTGAGGGACATATGGGTAGGGGGGCAGGAGTTAGGGTGTAATAATGCATTCCCAAAGTTAACATAACAAAGGTAACATAGCTCACAGAATTAGCCAGCTGAAGTGGCAGTGGGCTGGCAATATTAGCCGTAGAACTGATAACCGCGAGGGTAGACGCGTTCTAGTGTGGAGACCACGAATTGGCAAACGTAGTGTAAGACGCCCTCAGGCTTGGTGGAGCGACGATCTTCGCAGGGTGGCTGGTAGCAGCTGGATGAGAGTAGCCGGGGATCGCGCTCTATGGCGTGCATTTGGAGAGACCTATGTCCAGCAGTGGACTGCGATAGGCTGATGATAATGATGATGAATGCATTCCCAACATAAGTATAGTTTAAACTGATTTACCATTGCTTTTATCATTCGTGAAATTGGACATTGTAAAATATCTTTGGATTGCAATCTCGACCTTTTTTGCAGATCCATCCGCTTTTTAATCACTGCAATAATCGTAATGAAGCCATAATTAACATCGCCCAAGTTCAGCTGTTTAATAATTGAGGAATAATGCCGTCCTCTCCCGAACAGGTTTCAACGGGCGCGGGCAATCATTTGTCACTTCCTTTGATGTGTATCTTTCCAAATGTTGGTCATTATAGCTTCGGTGTCTGTTTATCACAGTATTTTTAACCGACTTCAAAACAAGGAGGAGGTTTTAAATTCGATTGTTCTTTTTTATGCTTTTTACCTCAGAGCTCCGTCATTAAAAGCCGACGTGGATTTCTTTTTGCGTGGGGTTCAGTATAGCTACGAAGTAGTCCCATATAGATTTCATCGATATTCGACCTTGGACACCGAAGATACATCAGTTGCAGTCGGTTTTTTTATATAATGTATACTTGTTTTAAACTGTTTCACCTAGAAGTCAAAAGCTACTCTCTCAAGTTTTGTTCCTCAATTATGTTATTTCTTCTTAAAGCATAAAAATCAGTGGCTACTCTACTTTATGCGTGTCATGACACGCACTTGACCACTTATTACTCTCCAATCTGCATGTTTCGTAAGTTTCGTTTACGTAAAGAGTATATTGATCATCAACATGCGCACTAACTAATTATTACACATATACTTGTATAGTCCGAATTAATAAGGAGCAGGTATTTTAACACTATGTCGTAATAAAAACAATACAACACAATACAAAAATACAAATACTCTATATTGTATGCCAGTAACATAAAAAAAAATGATTACAGATAAACCTTATAACTAGGGTAGTACAATGGGCGGTCTTATCGCTTAGAGCGATCTCTTCCAGACAACTTTTGGATTAATAACTTACAATATAAGGGATTTAAGAGAAGTAAACGTCAATATAGTTATTAAGGCATGGTGCCAGAACGTACATCTATCATTTGCCGCCTGTACGGCACGGTACGTATCAAAGGTTCGTCAACCACAACCACACTTCTCTCTGTCGGCGTATCAGGGAGCGGTCCGTAAACAGGCAGGCCACGGACAATTAGAGCCGGCCCCGGATCTCCCCCGGATCCCTCCCGGCTCATTGCCTCGGCCCAGTGTCAGACATGTGGCGCATACTGGACTCATGGGGAAAGTTTTTTTAGTTGCAAGGGACTTGTGAATCTTCGTTAGGATAGTACTAGGGTACTTTTCTTTTGGATTGATTAAATCTTTTTTCTCTGGCATTTTAAAATCTACGCATAAAATAAAAATATATGCTCCAGAAAACAACCCTATCATCACTTATCATAGGGGAAACATTTGATCAATGGTCATAGTACGCCCGCGCCGCTAGTATAAAATAAGATCACAACACTGAAACGCAATGAAAATATATACCTAGTGTAATTCCGCTGAATATATTCAGCCGCTACCGCTTCTTGTATGTACTCGGTATCTAAATAATACACAATAACTTCTGTTTAGGGATAAGAGGACATATTCACGCGTTACATTTCATTCTTCTAGGGAAATATGCTAGTCGATGAACCTAGGTCCCGTTTATAATAAAAGACGTTTGTCATTTAAGATGGATGCGGCCGCTTTTATTGTAATTTTGAGGAAATAGCCAGCGTTAGAAATATAAACCCGGCATTGAACATCGCCCAACAAATCTGAAACTCGGCCTGAATTTACCGACGGAAGATGCAAATAAATAATATGAATATGATTATTTTTCTGCTACAAATAATAGCCCCATTCGTCTATGGCGCGGTGTGACCCCATGGCCCCATAGTTTGGTGAGTAAATCTTCTCCACAGGGGCCTATGTATGGGGTCACGCAGGAATTACCCAGCGTCGTCATTTCTGTGTATAAATCATGGGTTTGCTGCGGTCAATTTAGTGCCAAGGTTAGGGATGATCTCAGTGTCGAAATGGAAATATATTTTGGGGAGAATTAATCAGCTTTCTTTCTTGTTTGTTTCTCTCAACGGGGCAAGTATAAATCCAAGGGCCAAATTCATTTTTACATTCCTAGATCATTTTATCATATTTGCCGCTTTGTTGGGCTATTAAAATTCCTGTCCATCCAAAGGTTGTCTGTAGGAAATTGCGCATAGCTATAAGGCCACGCATTGTACCCACTGTTTACTGACTATGTTGTGATTTATTACATTTATTATTTATTATATTTTCCTGTGTATTTGGTATTCAATAAAGTAACATTGCATTGTATTGTATTGTATGCCGTTCCCACTTTTAAATTGTTTTTTCGTAGTAATATTTTTTGTTTAATAGTTTCAGTTACCCCTAACTATGAAAGCCCGTGGCTTAGAATCCAGGAACTACTGGGTTAGTACTATCACTTTTCCAGTTATTCTGCCGCCAAACAGTAGTGCGCAAGCAAAACTGTATTCAGGTTTGAAGGCGAAATTACTAAGCATTATGAGACTGAGCTATCGTCTCAGGGAGACCAGCGCAGTGCAGCGCCGCGCAGAATTTCGTAAAACAAAGTTTTGGGTGGTGCTGCAGTTGTTATCGGCAGACGTATTGCTTACCATCAGGCGAACGCCAATCTTGACCCTTCACTCAATAATAAAAATAACAACAAGAAACATGGTTCCACAACACTTACACAAGAAACAAATGCTTTCGCTTTCCGAGCCAACATTTGCCGTACCTATAATCGAACTGCAACGCCATGTAAGGAGTCGACCTGCCCAACTTCTACGTCACAGAGGCTGTCAAGCTGTATAACTTCACTGTTCTTAATTAACATACAAGTCATTAACTACCAAAGCCATAGCCTAACTAACTAGGTACGCGACCGTAACCTAACTTCCAGAGTGAACGAGTGAATGAACAAATTGAATGATTTGTTTAAACAATTCTTGTTCTTGTGGACGGACGCGGACGCGAGGCCAGCGAGCCAATCAAATTACTGCACTTGTTAGTTGATTGCACATTCAGGACGGGGTAGGAAGGCCAGCCAGAGTGAATGCGGTATTCCTAAAATACTAATCAAATCAAATTATTATTTAATGTAGTACAAAGCAAATGTTAATAATTAATAATTAGAATTCAATCAGTACATTCTACCATAACAATGGTGTGCAAACATAATATTTTCAAATTTAACAGCAATAACAGTTAAAGAAATACAATTATTAAAATTAAATACCTACATATAATACAAATCAATTAAAATACATTAAAACTGTAACTTAAGATATCTTGACTTTTAAAAATATAAAATAATATACAGGGCATTGGAAATAAGCGTATATTTAACCAATTTAAGACAAAGCGATCGAGGATAAGGCAAAGTTAAAACTGCGGGTCCGGACCGGGAGCTCATCGTACCTATTTTCAAAAGTCTGTCAGTGCGCCTGGTCGATGCGTCGCATGACCTGACTTTGACCTGGGACTTTTTGACTCAAAGTATGAGTATTGCAATCCAACGGGGCAATACTGCCAGCATGTATACACATTTGAAAACAAACGAAGGAGAGACCTTTAATGCAAAACGAGACCACCTCAAAAGTAAACCTCCTTCAAACATAGTTTATAATTACTTGAAGGGTGTCCTCACATGTAGCACATGTAATCGTACGTTTACAGCTAAAATTGGATACGTCAGTCATGTGAGGATGCACCAAACACGTACAGTAACTTAACCTAAGTCGGCGTAAAACGGCTAGGAATGCATCTTCACTGCCAGCATCTTGGGTACGCTGCCAACTGGTAGTAGGCTGGAGCATTTGAGCTATCTATAGGCCTTTAATGTCAATAGGTTGTCCAATTACTTCTTCTTGTGATTAGTTATATTAGTTTAAGCAAAGAATAGTAACTTACGTAAAGTAGTGTAGAATTGTTTTTAGTAATAAAGGATTTCGCCCGTAAAATAAAGGATATAGCGTACTTGCCAAAATAAATTGCCACATCAATGTGCAGTTCGTCCGCTGATAGCTTCCGCGGGCAACTCCATTCCATGCCGAAGTCTCTATTCCCGTAATTAATTTACACTATGCAGCGGAAATATTTTCGTTCTATAAAAATAACTGGTCGGTAGTCAGCGGCAAATTAGAAAAGTAGCACTAGCAATATTAGCTTTGCAGACCTACCCTTGGGGTGCCTGTCCACTTAAGCTGCATGGACCAAAGCGAGGAAGTTTTAACCAATAAGGATCGTTCTTCGTAGATTCATTTTTGTATTTAAATTGAAGAATTTTGTGCTATTCTATCTAATTTTACTGGTTACTGTCCGCGCAGCTTCTATTGGAAGGTATCCTTAGCAGTAATGTTATCCTAAAAGACTTTCTAGTTCTTTAGGAAAAATAGCCGCACGGGGCTTACAAACTCTCCTGAGGCTGGTTTTAGTGTCACGCGTACCGTCAGTACGGATCGCTCCGCACAGGCTGATTTATAGGAGCTTCTATGGAGCGTTTTAGAGTAATACGGAGGGGTCCGTACGGACGACCGTCCGCGCGGATAGTTCCGCAGCCATCCGCATAGCGCGTCCGTGCCGCGGAGCTATCCGCGCGGACCGCCGCTTGCGCGCCTCTGGCTTCAGTGAGCGTTTTAGTATCGTGCGGAGCGCACGCGTCACCTCAGTACAGTCATGGCGAGGCGTGATCATCCCAATGTGGACACGAGCCGAGTGATCGACGAAGTTCGGCTGAGAAGATGTTTGTGGGATGCTTCTGATCTGGAATATAAAAACTTAGACGCTAGAAATAAAGCTTGGGAGGATGTTGCTGTTGTACTCTTCGAAAATACAACGGAAGAAAGCAAAGCACAAAATGGTAAGTACCTACTTATGTTTTTCCCCTGCGCATTACATCCGTGACTAGTTAGATAAATATGTAATGCATGTAATATTACGCTAGGATTAAAGTGGATTATGTAAATAAATAGACATAATAACTTATTTTTTTTATTTTATTTTATTTTACATTTAAATTTGTTTTAACAAAGCAATTAAAATATACACGAGTCTTGCCAGGGCACCCTGCCTGCTGGGCTTAAAAAGTAGTCCGCAAAATGGTCACGCAAAGCGTTTCCAGACCTGATTGTAGGTATATTATTTGATATATCTGCCATACCTTCAATTGTTAGTGTATCGTCAATATTGTACCCGTCACGAACTCTTATATAATTATTTAATACGCAGCATGCTTTTACAATGTTCTTTGCTACATTAAAACTCACATTAATAGGTGTATGAAACACTCTGAATTTGTTTGACATAATACCAAATGTCGATTCTATGTAGCGTCTACTACGGCTCAATCTGTAATTAAAAATTTTTTTCTTGTGAGTCATATTACTTCTCACATATGGCCTCATAACTTTTTGAGATATTCCAAAAGCACCATCGGCTACAATCACATATGGAACTGGATCATTCGTTCCGGGCAATGGCCTTGGTACTGGGATATTTAGATCGTTATTTTCTAATTTCCTGAAGAGTGTGCTATCACGAAATATAGATGAGTCAGAGTTTTTGCCATATGATCCCACGTTTATGTACGTAAAACAATAGTTTGCATCGCACATAGCTAAGAGGACTATGGAATAAAAATGTTTATAGTTATAGAACATTGAGCCACCACCAACTGGATTTACTAATCGTATATGTTTGCCGTCCAGAGCTCCTATACAATTTGGAAAATTAGTATTTTGAAGAAATGTATCACTTATATCTTGCCACATATCAGGGGTTCTTGTTGGTATGCATTCATCGTGTAGTGTTTCCCATATTACCATACACACTTCATTCACGATTTGACTAATTGTTGCAATTCCCATTCTGAATGAATAGTGCAAGTCTGTATATGTTCGACCCGTAGCCAGGAATCTGAAAAAAAAATCATTGTTTGTTTAATTTTTCTTTACAGTTAAAATACTTCAGCAACGATGGAGAACAGCCAGAGACGCATTCTTCAAAACAAAGGCTGCTATGAAAAATCAACCTTCGGGAAGTTCTGCTAAGAAGTTTAAGAAATATATTTATTATAATGAACTAATGTTCCTAAGTCCTTCAACTGAAAATGATTTCGACGAGTCAATGGCATCATCACCCCTAGTTAATGTAACGTCTCCAGAAAGTGCAAATTCAACAGAAAATATTTTATCTCCTGAAAATGTAACGTCTCCAGGAACTTTATCAGAGAATATTGCATCACCAGAAAACACAGTAACTTCAGAAAATACACAGCGTGCTAGTAATTCTGGATCACAAAATCCATGGACCCAAAAAAGAAAATATAAACGGCAACAAACATCTTCAAAACAAACAAATATAGAAACTTCACCGTTTGAAAAAGAGTTATTAACTTTGCTGTCCAACCAAACACCTGATCTTGCCGCTGATGATCTGGCTTTTTTTTCCTCCTTGGGCCCAATTTTGAGCAGTTTTGATATTGAACAAAAGTTGGAATTTCGGTCAAGAGTACTACGGGAGGCAACGGCAATCAAAAATATTCGTAATAGCCCTAGCAGCTCTGCATCAACCTCAAGATTTTCACCGCGATATGATCCTTATGCTGCTGGCACATCGTCAGGATACAACTATTCTATATATGAAACTCCAACAGGTTATCAAACAACAGGGTATCAATCGTCAGATAATAATAATAATTAAATGTTCGTTAAGAAATATTGTCTGTTGATATTTTGTGTTTGTTAAAAAACAAAGATAAATATTACCTTACATATTAATTTTTACTTTTTTCTTATCTTTAATTTCATACCTACTGAATACAAAATTATTTTACCTATTTCAATATTTTTTTATTCTTACCTCAAAGTAACCATCAGGCGTTCAATCGGTGGTATAGGCAGACGTCGTAAGCTGCAACAAACCAGTTTGTTTCTTGTTTTTGACAGTAGTTCGTCAAAACTTCTGGTCGACATACGAAAGTAGTTGAAGAACTTTATTTCGTCAGCCCTCAAACTGCCGTATAATGTCACGAATTCCCCCGCGACGGCTCTCTGCTCCATTAAAGGGTGGACATGTAGTCTCGTCCTTCGTTTTATTTTATTTTTCCTAGTGTAATATAGAGCAATAATTAAAATAGCCCGCCTTGGAAGCATTGCGCCCGTCTGTACACCGCGGCAGTCAGGGCGATACTAAAACGACACACGCGGATGATCAGCATGTGCGGAGCGATCCGGACTGACGGTACGCGTGACGTACGCGTGACACTAAAACCAGCCTGATTGTTTTAAGACATTCTGAGTAGTGCTGCAGTTAGAACGAACTTGGTTTTTAACACCAAGTGCTGGACCTTAGTAGTGTCGAGTCCTATTTACGAATTTAATAATAGATACGACTAAATTCCTTAAATACCGTTTCTAAATCTACACAAGAACTCCATAGACATTCCAACGCCATACAAAAAGTGACAAAAAACTCAACAGAATTTCACCTATTAATCTTATACCACGATGTCACAAAAACTCAGACGGTCTACCGTCTAGTCTCGGAATGTGAAATCTTCAGTAATCTAGACCGCTAGGTTCCTGGAACGAGATCCTAACAGTTTGTACGGGTCAGAGACCTGAATGACCCTATTTTAACCAATTATAGCGGAGACTCGTTCTTGCCTGTGACTCCGTTCCTGTTTCTGCAATATTGAAGTCATGATGCTGTGACCGTTGTAGAAACAGCGCAATAACCTGATTTAATAATTATATTTACTATTGAACTGTACAGATTTTATTGTATTTTTGCTAACAATTACGTACAACATAGATCCTGGTCACTTACTAGAATACCCTGCAAGTATCCAGGGAACTAGGAGCTAAGAAAAGAGGACTAAGATCTTGGAAAAATTCAAACCTAACCACTACAGCGAATGTATATTTTTTTAAACACACATACCAATTCCCATGGTTACCTGTTAGGGCTACACAGTAGGTTTATGCCACACCTCACATAATGAGTTCCAAGTGCACTTGATTATAATCTTGAATATGTATTTTTTCTAATTTCTTCAAATGCATAGATGCAAACTAGATATGTACCTACGTAAATATTTTACGCGATTGAAGTAGGTACGTAAACTAGGAGATAGGTCTCTCGTATGCGAGTGGCGGCCTGGGTTGGTACACCGCTTTTCCAGTTATTCTTTTACTAACAAAAGACTAAATTACCATCCGGTGTTCATCTAGCAAGCATAGCAAGACGATACCGTACGAAAATACAGCCAAGTACCTTGGCATGACACTAGACGCAAAGCTTCGCTGGAAAGCACATGTCAAAAAGAAACGCGACGAGTTAGAACGTCGCTATAGGAAGATGTATTCGCTACTTGGGAGGCATTCTACGTTGTCAGTGCACAATAAAATACTATTGTACAAACAAAATAAATTCTCTTGCCAATATGGACTTATGGTATCCAGATGTGGAGGTGTACCAACCAAAGGGTGTACCATCACGCGAACGTCGAGGCTATCCAGCTCCTCGACAACACAGACCTAGTGAGAAGACTCAAAAGGACAAAACCTTTTGAGTTAGTGTAGTGAAGTGACAGTGTATCGTACCTATACATACTTTAGTGCTACCCGTAAAGAACACAAAAACAAAGTCTTCGCCTTAATAGAGACAGTAAGAAAAGTGTTATTGGACACATTCTTAGATAAACTATACTTAGCTATTTAAGTCAAAGTAAAATTACTTATTAGTCTTATTAGGCTAGATTGTAATGTTAATGGGATGTCTTTCTGAGACAGATCATTGCATAAAAAAAGTCATTCTTCCGCCAACAGTAGTTCGTAAGCATTTGTGTGAACCGGTTTGAAAGACAAAATAGCTAGTAAAATTACTGTGCATTATGCGACATTTTATCCGATTTCTCGTGGTGATGAGCGCAAAGCTACGCAGTACTTTACATGGTGTTAACATTTCTGGGTGGCACTGCAATTGTTGTGGGCAAGCGTAGCGCTTAACACAAGACAATAGTCCTGCTCGTCTTATTACTCAGTTTCATAAACAAACGTACCTAAATCTATCGTTATATTGCTGCAGCGCCGTCCTATATCGAATTGCAATCATGTTTTAGTGACTTGCTAACACGCTTACAACAGGCGTCAACTCCATCTTGCAAATGGCGGATACGATAATATCGGATATCGGTAGTATTGTAACGACAATACCAATATCCGATCTCCTATTATTACAAACACAATAGACACCTGCAGACAGTGCCAGCTGGTGAGCTAGGAAAGCTTCGGACATCAAAACTAGAAGACACCAAATTAGATCTTATCTGCGAGTAAGATGTATTATTTATATTGCACAATACAATACTATCTCCCTCCACATAAGACGACAAAGGATGGAATTTAATACAGTGTTACGTACATCGTAGATATTTAGTTTGGTGGCGGGTCTTAAAGCATAAAATGATTACTCTCGGACAGCCTATGTCTAAGATCAGATCAACGAAACCTAAATTTTGTCTTTTTCATTTTACCTTAAATGATTCCCACTATTACAAGTAATGTACAAAAGGAGAACTTAATGCTAAAGTATTTTCTACCAGTTATTCAGTGCCGGTAAAAGAACGTTACGAAGCGTGCATCAAAAAGTTAAAAAACTAACAGAGAAACAAAATAAATATCGTAAATTATCGTTAAAACAAAAGCATAAATTATCCAAAAATGATTTAAATTTGAATTTGAAAGTACCAAAAATGATTCCTCATTAAAATACGAACGTATGCACGTATTTGAGTTCTACTCGCAGCACAGAATAGTTAATGGTTGTAGGTCAATCCCTTATCTGAGCGTAATTTTACTGGACTTCACTGCGGAACCAGGGTAGCTAGTACTTCTTTAAATCTCTGTATAATGACCCCCTAAGTTAATTACAGTGATATGGGATGTATAGTTTAGTACTGTGCCGCGCTGACTATAAAATATCCAGAAGGTACATACTACGTACTTATACGTTCCACATCTCCAGCCCGAATAAGGCCCTAGGGCTCCAGGCTCCAATGTTATGCATAAAACGAAACGAGTCTGCGTCTGGCGGGCCTTATTAGCTAAACTACTAATTACTGCATCAATTCTGGCCCTGAAAGGGTAAAAATGTGCAAAATTAGGCCCTCCATGTGCATTGTAATGAAGTTCGTGGGAAATTTAGGACTCTAAAGTCGTCCAGAAAAGCCAATTAGGGTTTTGTAAAATGTTTGAGAAAGCTCGTTTTAGATCCCTATTTCTTTTTAACCGCGAGTAAGTAATTGTTCCAAGTTTACATTTTATCATGAGCGTTCTAAATTACCTGTTAATATTTATTTATATATTTGTACTTTAGCACAACACAGTTTGTACATACTTAATGCTAGATAGCATTTTCTACCAGTCATCCAGGACGTACAAGAAAAAATGGTAGCGGTGCAGTAAAGTGTGTTATAGGAAATATTAAACCACATAAACTTAATATATACATAATAGGTATATTATGCAAGCCTAATTATAAAATATATGTATACTTGAATATATACATAATAAATATATACTTAAGTCATTACATAAATAATAAGACATATACCAGCAGTAATAAATGACTATGTCAATTTACCGTCTGGTAGAGATCTAAATGAATTGTTTGACTAGTTACCAATTGCTAAATAATTAAAAAATGAAATATGTTAGAACAAATCTCCCAAGAATTTAAGCTTATAATTTACAAACTCATAAAATCCGTAGCTTGACCTAAGCTAATGTCGGCCATTTGCTCGCGTAGTGACAATATTAACCACATTTGGCACCCCCGACCACAGTGTAGGTCATAGTAGTGGCGCAACCCCTGAGGTCATCACGAGTGGTGTTTTGATTTGTGAGAGTTGGGTTTGCGAATGTGAAATTGTAGTAGGTTTATTTATTTAATAGATGATATACAGCTTACACACAGAAATATAAATTACAGGCTTATGTTATCATAATATAGGCCAATGACAGATCTTCCTAATAGTTTAATCATTACAATTTTGTCCTTAGTGCTCTCTAGCGAAGGATTCAAGAATGTATGTGTGTGTGGGAGTGAGGGTGTGTGCACGAGGTTAAAGCGAGTGTGGCGAAGTAGTGTATAATCCGATTTTACTACCTATAGCGGATTGAACAGTCTTAAGGAAAACATTTAAAGGTCTGTTCACACAGATCTGTCTTGTCGTGACGTGGACGAATCATGGCCGAGCCGTTGAAAATACAAAGGAATTTACCAATTCCTTTGTATTTTACCTTTGTACCTCAACGTGGTGACGCTACTGACGGTGACGTTTATGAACAAGTTCATACACAGTGTACCATATCGTACTTTGTGCGGCCCTAATGGAGCAACCCTGTCCACGTCTAGAAAAATGTTTATAACCCGACTTATTACCCATTGACAAGAAACAAACACATGAAGATATATAGTTGTTGAAATCATAACAGGATGTAAGACAGTCGGCAAATTAGCAATTAACCAATGTTATTACCGGTTCGATGCAGAATTATATGTCCAATCACCGGCCTGATGACGACATAATCAATAACCACTTAGTTAGGGATGGCGTACCTAGAGTATAATGCTAGAGCGATTATGGTAATTGTGTGGGGAAGAAAAGGGTGCGTTGCGATTCGTGCCGCCCCTAGTCCGATCAATTATGTCATCTGGGTTCCCGACAAAAGCCAGTTGTATGTATTTCTAATATCCAAGACGCTGTTGACCGTCAGCAAATAATCGACAATAACATCTACACAAATAAGCCATACAGATTCTAAAAACGTTGGAACCCGGAAGCACTTGTTTACCACCGCGCCGCTGGGACCGGCCGGCCTCGCTGCATGGGCATTAAAACCTAATTTACCCTTATTTGCATATAATAATGGGATATCTTCCTTGGCCTTAAACACGGCCCTTTGCCCTGCGGCGGCGGCGGCGGCGGTGGGCGGGGGGGGGAAAAACAAATAACCGAGTAATGGGTGAAACCGGACACGGATGTACTCGCAGCCTGCGGTTTCAGAATATTGGGTGCGTAAATATAAAAAAATACTTTTGCCTATCTTTGAGATAATTAATAAAAATCAAACTAACACTTCTAACGACCAGAATTTAATAAAAATCTATTGTTTGGTTGTGCTCATTTTACACCACAAATACATGTAGGTTTTTGTTTGGCTTGCGTTTGCCCACCATCTCACCTGATGGTAAGCGATGATGTGGTCTAAGATGTAACACGCTTACCTAGAAGATACCTGTTCACTCTCGATTTGAAGACTGGGTTGTAGGTACTAAAGAATAAATTCATGAACTATGGGTAATTCGTTCAGGATTATTTTCGGGACTCAACATACTCATCTATTCTTCTAACCACTGTTCCATGGAGTCTATCAAACTACTTCATCACATTTTTCAAAATGGAATATGTAATGGAGGCTTAGATAATCCATACAGGGGAGATAAACTAAAAGCGGTGGTTCAGGCGACAATAGCAGGGGCCGGCTACAAATCTGACCAAACAGCGAACCCTGCGGATGCCGTGCAAGGGACAAACTTCGAGCTTCGTGTCAACAAAATAAGTCAGACATACTAGTACTTAAGTAAACGTAAGATACAGCTGTTAGTCGTGTCGCAAGTTAACATTGACAGAGTTTGCTGTACTTGGGAAGTTCTAACGAGAGATTTCTTTCATTCTTATAATAATTCGCCTCAAAAAAATATAGTAAAGAAAGAAAGAAAATACATTTATTCAGGACATCACTCAACATTACACTGAATATGCTAAAACAAAGAGAAAACAAAAAGACGTGTGGCACTCGGAGACTGCCGCGGTAAAGCTATTGCATAGCATTCGGAGTGGGGGGTGTTAGGTTATTTTCGTTACGAAATTTCTGGATTCGGTCTCCACGCTCAAGGCCCGCGATAGAAGCTATGCAATAGCTTAAAAACAATAAATACAACACAGTGCAATGTTGCGCGATGTCAGGAAAAGGTTAGGAAAAGGTATTTTTAAGTACCTTAGCACTGAATTTCAGTCGGAACCCTGTCCATGTCATCACGAGCAATCAGACGAAGACATTTACATTAAGATAAAAAACAAACATAAAATTAAAATAAATAAAATGTGCAGAAATAATACTATAATATGGCAACTCCACAAACAAGAAATACAAGAAGTGAAGTCAACAAATATCCTACTTTATCTGTGCTGTGAGACAATCACGAGTGTCATGTGCGTGGCGCATGCGTGCCACGTACCATTTTTAACCTATAAGCACAGAATACTAAGGGACAGAAGCATCACTCCGCAAAGAAATTTAAATAATTAGCGACTTTTGCTATGATGCAATAAAATTCAATTCAGCTCGCGTAGCGCTGCATACCTACCAGTCATATTAACCTACAGAGCGTCTCTCTTAGCACCTGCATAGTTTGTGCATAGCTCTTATCTCTTCTGACGCGGCACGTGTAACGACGCGCTACCCGCCTGGGTGTCCGGCTATGTACTTGTAGCTTCGTACCTACAGTGCGGAGTGCGCTAGGCCTGCTATAAGTCATGTCATGGAATGGAAAATATTCGTCACCACAGAAAAGATGAAATTCTGCGCAAGCAGCACAAGATGCAAACCCCTTCAGAGAAACGTGCAGCAAGGCAAGCAAACAGTAATTAACCAGCTTAAGCGGGAGGGTAAAGCCTGCCATACCTGTACCGACGAAAATAGAAGTTGGTTTGTAAACCTCCTGGCACTAACTTCAAGAAATATTACAAAAAAATAAAAAATATATAAAATGAAGAAATATAAAAATGTGTTTTCTGTTCTGATATATTCTACAACTCCTTCGCCGAAGTATTTTACTTTCAAGGCAGAGAATTTCGATGGGTTCCATAGTAAAACTCTTCACAGTTATCTTCACTCTTCATAGGTAGTCAAGGCGACCCGAAACTCTAATCATAAATCACAAATCCTTAAATTCTATAACTCCTAGAATTGATTGTTTCTAAACACTAAAGCACGCTTCGCTAAAGTTTAACAAACTATTTAAATAATATGCAACATATTTCGCCGCAGCCGAGGTGGGAACTCGGGACCTTCTGCTTCGGTACAGGAAATGCTCTAAACCAGATACCGGCAGGTACTTCGTTCGAAATACTTGCACACCTGTTCTTTAACGTCTTAGGGTGACGAGCGCGACATCTGTTGAAAATATTTCACGTAATTATTCAAGGTCCCGAGTTGTAAACTCGGCTGCGGCAAATTATTTTGCCAGTTATTCTGCCGCCAAGCAGTAGTGCGCAAGCATTACTGTGTTCCGGTTTGAAGGGCATTCTAGTCAGCGAAATTACTGGGCATTATGAGACTTAACAGCTAAGTGTCTCAGGGTGAAGAGCGCAGTGTAGCGCCGCGCAGGATATTGCAAAACAAAGTTCTGAGTGGTGCTGTTACTGTTACGGGCAGGCCTATTGCTTACCATCAGGCGAACGACCAGCTCGTCTCGTTACTTAGTAACATAAAATTGTCTAAATAGTTTGTTATTCTATAACTTCTCTTATGACTTAACTACCCTAATTTAAGGGGAAGCTAGTACGTGCAAAAATGTCGCCTTACCCGTATTACTCACATTATCTACCTGCGGCTAATGCTCTCCTATAAATACGAAATGATAACTAGCACCAGTGGCAGCCTACAGTGATAACTGGCAACCCCACATGTGATAACTGGCAGTGGCAGCGTATCGGCAGAGTTATGTGGCATATCTGTGTGAGCTGATCTCTGTACCTTTCGGTGTTTATGATTTGTTGTAATTTGTGGCGTCGTGCTTTTGTTGTAGGACGGAGGGTTCTGCATATCTAGTCGTATTTTTTGAGTTATGTAATCAGACCAGCTACCGTATTTGTAGTTTCTAGTCGTTTGTCAACTGTTAGGCAGTCGCTTTTTGGCATTGGTTTCTCCAGTCACACATTCTGATTATTCGTGATGTCGTGGACAGGGATTCCGAATGAAAACCAGTGCTAAGGTACCTAAAAACACCCTAGCATATGCTGAGTCGGAACCTTTGTCTGACATCACGCAACTTCTTACTGTCTTATATATATTTTTTTACTTATGATTGTTTTGTCTGTTTTAGCATGTTCTTGTATAATTCAGGGTGATGCTGTGTGTTGTTAAGAATAAATGTATGTGTGTCTTTCTTCTTTTGGGAGCTATCTTTTTTCTCTCCATAGAACTAAGAGTTTGATGATGGTAGCTACGCTTTCTAGTTCTTTTAACTAATTATCATCACCCCATCCACAAGTACCTACAAAGAGACGGTCATAAATTCTAATTAGCTTATGGTCAATATTTATACACACGAATACGATATTTCAGTGTTTTTGGGTTTCATAATCCTCCTACCCTTTTAGAGCCAAAGAGCGTTTTGGTTTTATTAAAGTATACTAAATGTCCTCCATATAAGACAATGAAGTGGCAACGTCCGTGCCAGGGTTCCAGGCTCGCATCCAAGTGAGGACATAATCATATTTTTAGGGACATTAGTTGCCGTACTTCGACCACCACATGCACAACTCTCCGATGACCATTAGTGAGGACGTAGGGATGGGGTGTTCATGCGGTCGAGAGTTTAGAATAAATGTCATAATGGAAATCCAAAAAATAATTTCATTACTTGGTTTTGTCATTTGCTAAACCCGTGTTTGTGTTCAATCTTTATAATTTAATCAAACCTGAACAAAAATATATACCTACCATTCCAAGAATGTAAGTACATTGCAACTTAAATAAAAGCTTGTAAAAACAAGTGCGGCACGGGGGGGCTTTTTGTATTTCAAAAGGATCAAATAACTTAATTTTTTCTATTCTATCTTTACTAGACAAATCAATACAATGTTATAATACTACCTGCACCCCGCGACTTTACTCGCGGTTTCTATTTTTATTATTTGTTTAGTTGAGAAAACTCAATGTCTAGTAAAAGTCAAAAAATAACACCACATTAGTAAAGTGCACCCGCGTGAAGCCGGGGCGGCGCGCTAGTATACTGTACAATGTATACGTAACACCACAATAAGTACACAACAAGTAAATTATAACGTCTTTATCTTTAACACAACTTAAGAACAAACAAAAAAGTTATTTATTAAAGTATCTTGCTAAGCTGAAACGTCGTTACTTTGACAGTTCACTTCCCAAATTGATATAAATTGCTAAGCAAATGACTTGCGCTAAGAAGAACGACGTCATATAAACGGCGTTCTTCAGTTCCGGATAGATTCAGACCATCCCTAGCCCTTCAGGCCGCAAAATATGTCCGTGTGCGTTGGTCCGATAACACCGGATTATGGTAAATAGTGCTGTGGCTCGGATTACGGGCATTCGGCTGGATTTACGGTATTTTACGGATTTTTCCACGCGTTTTACCGACTCGCCGCCGCCGCCGCGGCCGCACGACGCGGCGCGCTGCGTTTAAAAGCATAAGCTTTATGGCAGAAACCCATTACCTTTGGTGATTTAAAATATTGTTTTTACTTTATTTTAACCTTTTTTGCATCGGGTTTATGCCACGTTAGGCTTTTATTAATATTATTGTACACTATGAAAGGAAATGAAATAAGTTTATTGCGGCAAAACATGTACAAATACTTAACCATACATTAATGACTAAGTAAGTATTGGCACAAAACGGCCTCTACTCAGCATAATGCCGGCTAAAGCAACCAGCGTTGATCTTTCGTAGAAGCCACCCTAAAATGGTTTTTACTATTATTATTGTACTTAGCCACCTAAGTGTATAATTGTTTCTTTAAGCGAGGAGACCTAATAGTATGAGTCTCGAATAATTGATTGTTTAATTGTTATTCATCTCAGATGAAAGTGTGAAGGTGACGATCAGGAAAATGTGACGATCTAACGGAACTACTAAATCTTAAATCAGCGATCCATTTCGCATCTTTACTCTAAAAACAAAATTAATTAACGTTAATCTCACTCAATGCCATCGCTTTTAAACCCCAGCCAGAGACCACTTCATCAACAAAATAAATCCACTTCACGTCTCTCCTTCCCTTATTAAAACAGAATCGAATTAACGAATCTGCTTCGGTTAATACCTTTACTTATAAACTTGACATCTACACCACGTCGCAAGGCAAACACTCGACTCAAAAGACGCGGCAACCGGAAACGGCCATTAACTTTTTAAAAGGTTTTCATTAACCGCCAAAACGAGCGTCAACACAAACACCGCCGGTGTCCGCCGATTTCCTACTATTTACATTGCAGCTTAGAGTGAAAGGACCAGATTATTTCTGTACCCGATTGGTAAGGTGGGGTACACATGGGGTTATCCGATAGTTTTGATCCTCATCTTCAGTGTCAAAAAGCTTTTGTAATTAACTTTATTTTCTAAATGATTTTCCTTTTATTTCTAAAACGTGATATCGAAAGGAGCTCAACAATATAAAACCAACTATTTAAAAAACACTGTTTAGTATAGGCTTAGGCGCTGTTTAATAAAACTAGGTATACTCTAAGTATACCAGCTATGTATATTTCAATTATTTACTCTAAGAGTATAGGTATACATTCGGTCAAAAGCTTGTACAGTGTACTAATATCAATTGATTGATTTCATTTTCCTTCCAAAGGCAAGTAAGATAAACGACATGCTTGTATCTGCGCCCCTTTTTATTCGATTTCATCCCACAAATCATGCGGTTTAACCCCCTGTGCATCACGTCATAGTTATACCTCCGTTCCGTTATACAAGCCTTCACTCATTCTCCATTCGGCGGTCTCCATTGACTCGTTCTAATAAGAGCGGCCCGCACTAAGCGGCTTACTATCCGAAATACCGGAATACTGGAATACCGGAAATTTAGTTTGGAACGGAAACGCTTGAGATTGCCGATGTAAGGGCCGCTTTACGATATTAGTTCGCCTTTGATGCTTTAAGGGCGTCTATTGATCTTGGTCTTTCAGAGCCTTTTCGGCGCTCTTCTTTAAGTTGAAGTTGGTTTTGCCGTGCGTTTGGCAGGTTTAAATAAAGGTTAATATAAGTGGAAAAACACATTTTATTGAAAAAATATATTAATGTGAGTATTTCGAAGACCTTGTTTGTCTTTAGCGCCTGATAACATTGTTTGAAACTCAGTTTGAAAACAATTTCAAGACTACCATTTACATGCGAACAGGCGCTTTATATCTTTACATAAAATCTCATTTCTCAATTCAAAACTCTATCGATAGGTACCTACATTCAGCTTGGTACTGTTCCATCTTATACCAACCCCCGTGCGAAACCCCTTGTTACTCACTTTAATTCCGACGAGGATAATCAACTACCTACAAACTATTTCATCTACTTAAAGCCAAATTCCTAAACTCAATCTTCATTAATCTGCAGAACAAAACACCCGAAAACAGACAAATCCGAAACACATCCATTCCAGCATTTTCAGTTTCCTCTTGGTTAATTTCACTTCCTCCACCCCGCCTGCCCCTCTCGTGCTCCGCAAAGCCCTTGAAGGTCCTAATTAGGGGAATGCACTCCAAATCCCTTCCCGAAGGGCTCGATAAGAGGGCCGGAGGGAAAAGGTGATAGTTCGGATGCTTACTATAGCAGCTACTTTAGTCGAGGAGTCATTGGGCTGGGGTTATAGAAACCACATGGTCGGGATAGCTGCCGCATCCGAGATTTCATTATAAGAAACGTACACTTATCTTTGTTACTTGAGATTGGATTAAGGAAAGCCTTATCGATGTTTTAAGCTCATAGCTAGTAAACTGAACTGCGTCGGAAGATAATTTTATTGTTTATAATTTTATTTTTCATGTAAATTTTACAAAAAATAATTTATTACATAAAAATATCACAAATTCATAATGTTAAATTACAACTCCTCAATATGACATTACTTAATTTTTCTTTTTTTTACGCCCAACGATCGAAGTTAGACCAGGTTCAATAGGTTCAATCCTGATCTAACTAGGATTCCCTGTATCTATATCAACACCCGCTGCCTTTTTTTACCTGCAACCCGCCACCTCGTTTGCTAATTGAGCCAACCTGCTCAACCACTACACCACAGAGGCTATCAATAATAATAATTTTAATAATAACCAATAAGATAACAATGTAATTTTTTTTATCTTTTAAAATACCTCGTCTTTCAATAAACCAATGTTTAATTTTTTTAAATGTTTCCTAAAGTAAACTCTCCGCTGGCATCTGTGTTTTCGGATACAATCTGTGTCTTTAAAACTATAATGAATTAGTTTTTTCACTTAACAACCGGTGAACGGTCTAAAGCAATCCTATTATGTGTACAATAACTTTTCACAAAATACTCCTCAAACCGCCACAAGCATTAATTATGCGATTAATTAATTACTTTATTAATATTAAGAACTACCGTCATTATCATGTTCGCCGTCTATATTTGGCATATACTTCCTTCAGATATTTCAAGGAGTCTGTGTACCACATCGGAGACATGTAGAACTGTCGGTCGATCCATAAGGACTTCGGAGACGTGAGCTCCACCGGCTGCCACTTCACTGGCAGGAGGTCGGACACTTGTGGGGTTGGATCCCTGGAACACAAAAACGTTATTGAATATGTATTATATTAAGATCCTAGGATAAGGATTTAATGACTTGTGTTAAGTACGAATTTAATTTGTTTGTGTCATTGCCATTCTAAAACACCAATACGCACAACAGCGGGGTGGTGTATGGTCCATTAAATTTTTGAGAAAATTCATAAAAGCACTGGAAAACCTCTAAGAGTCATATACATATAAAAAGATGTGACGTACACCTTTATGTACGAATACATGTCAAAAATCACTCTGTAAAAAGCTGAATTATAAGTTCACTGATAAGTATACCTATAACTTGTTATTTGAAATTTGAAACATTTTTTTTCTAACTAGGTACCCATTAGAATGTAAGAAAAATCCAACCCGTATTTTGCAAAGTTCGTCCACAGTGTTGTCAGCTTGTCAATCATTTCACCCTCAAACATGTTGGGATATACAGTCTGCGAGAATAAGTAGAGCAACTCGTCGGCATGCGTCGCATTCTCAGCAGTATTAAACGGTCTCCTTGAAAAGATCTTTGGTGCATTTCTCCAACCAGCATAGTTGAATATATAACTGTACACAGGTGCTTCGCTTGATTTTAGGATCAGTTCCGTCTCTTCCAGTGATGGATAATTCAACCAGGGCTCTCCATAAAGTTTAGACAGTTTCACGGTGTTGTTTACGTCATCGCCCATGTATAGTTCTTGCAACTTCGCACCAATTTCTTATGTCTTCAGAAGGTATATGCAAATTCTTTGGTAAAGATTTATCGTATTTCACTTGCTGTATCAACGGGTCGGTATCCATACCAACAAAAAAAAGACCTTCCTCAGTATTGGCGCCAACCATCATAGGAACTTTGTTGAATGTTCCTTTGGACAGAATATCGTAAGGCAACTCAGTCAAAAATGGTTCCACGCCATCTATGACGGTTTCCGAACAAGGTGTAAAAAGAAGCTCTGATAGAAAGACAGACTCAGGCTTTCGAGGTGTTTTCATCATGATAAGATCGTCTTCGGATTTGGCCTGAAAGAATTCAAAGAGTTTATGCGGATCATCAGTTTCGATAATATTTTTGGCCAGGAGACTGGCTAAGAAGACAGGCCTGAACTGGTATGCCCATGGAGCTAAAGATGATCCACTCTGAGTAATTGCCTTGTGGAAGAGCCCTTTCGACATCAATGAGAGGACGTGAAAAGAAACTGATGCTGCACCAGCACTCTCTCCGAATATCGTCACACTGTCTGGGTCACCTCCAAAAACGCGGATGTTTCTCTGAACCCATTTCAAAGCGGCGACTTGGTCTTTCATACCCGCGTTACCTGGCACTTCCTTCGTCCGTAGGCAGAGGAAACCTTCTCTGCTTAATCTATAGTTGATGGTGACTAGAATTACACCTTTCGCTACTAAATATTTGGGTCCGTAGATGATCACTGAGCCTGAACCGGCTATGAAGCCTCCTCCGTGTATAAAAACCATGACGGGCAGCTTGGCGTCTGCTGGAGTCTGAAGGGGCGTATACACATTGAGATGCAGGCAGTCTGTCTGTCCCACGAAGAACATATCTCCGACTGTTTGACGACACCGCCTGTGCTCGTCTATGGCATCGAACACACCGTCCCAATACGGTTCTGGGCCAGGTCCCTAGAAAAATAACACAAACAGGTTTGAAAATGACGATATATATTTATGGTCTCCTGAGTTTGCCACTTTTGAACATACAAACTCTTTCAAGCTTTATATCATGACTTTATTAAAAGAAGTAATTTTAGTATTATTCGATCTATCGACAGTATTGTTGAGATGACCGGGAAGACATATCAGTTCAAAGATTCTTCAAAACACTTCACTTACGAGTACATACAAACTTATAAAAATATATATTAGAAAGGGTAATAGTGTCGTCCTCTTCGTATAGATGTCTGTTGCTACGAGCCAAGCGTAGTTCAAATAATATATGAGAGTGAAATTTTGGAAATAGCCACTTGTTCCATTACGGAAACAGATAGATAGATAGATAGATGAACGCTTTATTGCAAACATTAAAATTAAGGACATTACATAAAAACAATCAAAGAAAGTGTTACATTGGGCAGCCTTATCACAACCCTGGAAACAGTTACGGTAAGGACTAGTTGAACAAGCCTCTTGTCGTCGAACCATCTGTTTTCTCTTGTTGAAATAAATAATGTGTTACCTGGAACCGTTCCCGGACACTAGCATAAGGTATCCCAGAGTACTGGACATGCGAGCCGTCAGGAGCCACCGCTCCCCGCAGCCAGCCGTTGCTGACCAGCACTGGGACAGTCGGCTGGGGTACTAATCGAACTGCCCATAGCGTCCACAGCACTAGCCACTTAGTCCGCACTGGACTTTTCATTATGTATATTTTATTTATAACAACGAATACCTAATTCACTGAACACCGTGGTAGCCACATAAAACGAACAGCCAATAACAATCTACTAGTATACCATATTTGATATCGAGTGGCTGTTTTATCAGTTGACAATTTATCACTATGGTATCTTTGAATACATTTCATATTTTGTACTTTAAATCTGACTACTCATTATCGAATCACCTTCAAAGTTGTTTGAATTTCAATGAGCTATTAATACTACGTTGTAATAATAGCTCAATGTTGAATCTACATATTTTAATTCTCACAAGTTTTACACTGACGTCTAATAGTTTCCGCGTAAACATAAAAGTACACTACACATAACTACACATACATATAACGACTTGCTTCCTCAACGTCAAATATATGTACAGTATCTGCTACTGCTACTTTTATATAATGACACTTGTTTCCACATATACAAATGTTTTTATAAACGAGTGATTTAACACAACAGTCGTTTTATACCTACACAAATAAGTCGCAAGTACAATCACTATGTTCCTGTTATCATTATCTACAAACTTTGTATAGAGCTAGGTCAGCTTACCAGCTGTTATACACGTGTTATAATAATATGTACCTTTTTATATATGTACATGAATGGACACTAGTATTAGGTACCACAAAATAAGATTACCTGTTCACCTAACTAATGCAGTACAAACTCGTAAATTTGCTTCTGTTTTCAATCGAAGGAATCTGCAAAACTTCCCAGGCTTCAGAGTAAAACTAAAAAAATCTTACTGATCACTAAAAATCAGAGGAAACTCTAAGGCATGATACTAGTGTCATATAAAAGGAAACACATCACTCACACCCTCACCGACAAACCCACACCCACACACCCTCTCTCAAACTCCCTCACGATCTATATCACTCGTACGCTGGTATTATTAAAATGTTTTTAAATGTTTTAAGCTATAATTTAGGTATTTTTGCTCTCTTAATGTATCTCCAACGGCTATTGACTGGTTTCGTAGTTACCTGTTCGGGCGCCGGCAACGTATTCATCTTGAGGATACCTATTCGTCCTGGTGTATTACGTCTGCTGGAGTCCCTCAGGGCGGCGTTTTATCCCCTCTACTTTTTGCAATTTTTATCAACTCAATTTCTAATCAATTATCTTCTTCCTACCACCTCTATGCAGACGATCTACAAATATACACGCAGGCTCCTTTAGACCACCTACACAAAGCCATTGAAACAATAAACAGTGATTTAAAACACGTCTCAAACTGGAGTAGATCATATGGCCTTTGTGTAAATCCCTTAAAGACTCAGTTAATTATAATTGGTAGTTCCAGGATGATCTCAAGGATAGATTGGTTCCGACTTCCACAAGTTCTCTTCGACGGTACTAGCATAGAATTTAGTGATACTGTTAAAAACTTGGGCGTTTTCTTCGATCGTCAATTATCTTGGGGGCCGCAGTTGGCTGAGATCAGCCGAAAAGTGTTTGCGTCAGCGGCATCGCTCCGAAGAATTAGGAATTTTCTGCCAACATCTACCAAAATTGCTTTAGCACAGTCTCTTTTGCTCCCAATTTTAGACTACGCCGACGCCTGCTATCTGGATTTAACCGAAGATCAGCTGAATAAGCTTGAGCGTATTCAAAATTTTTGCATCCGGTTTATATTTGGTTTGCGCAAGTATGACCACATCTCTGATTTCCGAGTCAAGCTCAATTGGTTACCAATCCGACGTCGCCGGGATGCGCATGTCCTCTCCCTCTTATACAGCATCCTGTTCATTCCCTCAACCCCCTCCTATCTCAAAGAACGTTTTGAGTTCCTGCATCTTTCCAATTCCCGTTCCCTTCGTTCCTCTGATACTCTTCAGTTGAAAACCCCTGTTTACTCATCCTCATTTTATGAAAACTCCTTCACAGCTCAGGCTGTCCGTCTATGGAACGCGTTGCCCGTAGATATACGACAGGCAAAATCTATCGCAATCTTTAAAAATGTTGTGAAGAAGCACTACTTGTCCAACAACTGCTAAATTATATATCGTAATATATGTATCTGTTAATCATATCATGTTTGTTTGATATAATATAATTATATATAATATTTATCGTATTTTATATATATGTATTATTTTGTTTGTATGTATTATTTTGTTTGTTTGTATTATTATGTCTATACTATTATATTTTTGAAGTTTTGTATTTACTAAATTATATCTTTTATATTAGGTAATTACTTTATACACCAACTGACCGCAAATTTTTACAATTTTATTCCTGTCCATCCAAAGGTTGCCTGTAAGAAATTGCACATAGCGATAAGGCCGCCCATTGTTCTACCACTATTATTTGTAACTATAAACTTCTGTTTCCTGTTTTGGTGATCAATAAAGTATTATTGTATTGTATTGTATTGTATTGTATTTTTGTTGGCAAAAATTCAAATATTAAACAATGCATATTCTCGCTAAAGTCACTCAAACGGCCTCAACGGAAGACCAGCGCAGATCGTACGACCAGCACAACGCTGAGTTGAGGCCGTTTTGCAACAAATTAAATTATTATTTAATTTATATAACTATTTTAATTTATATATTATGTTTAAGTTACCTGTTTTTAACTATTTTTATATTACTTACACCTTATATAATTTGTTTGCAAATAAATAAATGTCTTGTCTTATGTTTTAATCGGGGAGAGAAAGGTTTTTTTTCCTCCCTTTGGTCCTCTCCACACCGTTCGTTTTTGGTGGACTTTGAATCCAATACCTACTCAGTAAATATTTTTAATACGTATCTATAAATAACTATTACGCGGAAACACGATACTGTGGGAGTAAATTAATCAAAAACGTTTGCGTCCTTTGCAGTCCGAATAGACTATGAGACCCGTTGTAAACTTCATTGATTGCTCCTCGTCACTGTGACGTATTAAAGCCATTTTAACTTGCTGTCATACTTAGAGTACTACAAACGTGACGTAGTGACCAAACCTGGAAGTAACGACACCAGAACACAAAGTTTTGTTTTTAGCACCCAACGATCACCTAGATAAATCTTGAGCCCTAACTAGGATTCCCTGTTTCTATGGAACCAGAAACTACGAGGACCATGGTCCCAAATACCCAGACACGAGATAAATATTTACTTGCCCTTTATTTTTTCTGTGCACAAACATTTGTCCGGTCCCCGTCACGGCAATCGAACCCGCAACCTCGGTGAATTATGAGATTTGAGCCAACCTGCCCAACCACTACACCACAGAGGCTGTCAAAAGTGACAAAGTGACAACAGTAGAATTTATCAAACAGCAGTGGCGCTATCACCAGGCCGAAACTTTATTCTAATCGTTACCTATGTTATTTTTATATATGAAGTCACATAGGGTTAACTTCATTAACATGGATCGGGGGCTGCTGTATCATAAGGAAAAAAAATACACAATAAAGATGATAAGCATAATAATAGTTTATATCGCACCTTTATAAAGTGCAAAAATATCACAAACAAAAATATAACATTCAGAATCGTAATAAATATCTAGTTTTGTCGTGAACAATGTTAATTTATTTAAAAAGTAACAATTAACACAGTAAAACGTGGATTCCATAAAATTCACAAAAATGTCAATGCCATAAAATTCATAAATATAAATACTGGTCTACTACTTGCTTTAAAACAAAATCTTAATATCACAGCTGGTGTTGATGAGGGACTGGAACCGTAATTTATGTACATACATTATGTGTAGGTATATAACTTCTGAATTATTCTAAGACACACATAAAATTTTTACACTAAAACTGACTGAAATAAATGTTAGTCTCATTAAATTTTTTAAACTTTTTGTCTGAAGTTTCAAAATTAATAGCATTTCAGGCAACTATATTATTCAAATATCTAATACACCAATATGCTTAAAGTAAAATGAAATCGAAAATATATTTAAAAATATAATTGTTAATTTAGATTTAATTATCTACAACATTTACAACATCATCACCTTTTTCGTCTATATTTAGCATACACTTCTTTCAGAAATTTCAAGGAGTCTTTGTACCACATCGGAGACATGGAGAACTGCCGGTCGATCCATAAGGACTTCGGAGACGTGAGCTCCACCGGCTGCCATTAAATTTCACTGGCAGGAGGTCGGACACTTGTGGGGTTGGGTCGCTGAAAAATAACAAAAACATAAAAACGTTCTTTGCAACAACGTATTTCAGATAGTATCACTGTGAGATGTCATTACCCATATTTAGCAAAATTGGTCCACATTGTAGTCATCTTATCTATGATCTCGTCCTCAAAGAAACTCGGATGCACGATTTGCGAGAACAGGAAGAAAATGTCATCGGCATGCGTAGCGTTCTCAGCTTTATTTAAAGGTTTCCTCAAATATATCTTCGCTGCATTTCTCCAACCAGCATAGTTAAATATATAGCTGTACACAGGTGCATCGCTGGATTTGCGAATCAGTTCAGTCTCCTCCAATGTTGGAAAGCTCAACCATGGCTCACCGTAAAGTTTCGACAGTTTCGCTATATTGTTCAAGTCGTCACCCATGTATAGCTCCTGCAACTTAGCACCCACTTCGCGTCTGATCTTTTGAGAGGGTATATGCAAATTTTTAGGTAAAGATTTGTGGAATTCCACTTTTTGTACCATCGTGTCAGTGTCCATACCAACCAACAGCAGACCTTCTTCGGAGTTATAGCCAACGATCATAGGAACTTTGTTAAATGTGCCGTTGGTTAGAATATCATAAGGCGACTTAGTTAAAAACGGTTCCACGCCATCCATCAAGATTTCTGAACAAGGCGTGTAGAGAATTTCTGATGGAATGACAGCTCCAGGCTTTCGTGGTACTCTTGTAAAAATAAGCTCGTCATCAGACTTGGTCTGGAAGAATTCATACAACTTGTAGGGATCGTCAGTTTCGTATTTCATTTTCTTGGCTAGCAAGCTTGCTAGGAAGACAGGCCTAAACTGGTATGCCCATGGAGCCAAGGATGAGCCACTTTGTGATATCGCTTTGTGGAAAAGTCCCTTGGACATTGGTGAAAGGACGTGAAAGGACACGGATGCTGCTCCAGCGCTCTCTCCAAATATCGTCACGCTGTCAGAGTCTCCACCAAAAGCACGGATATTTCTCTGAACCCATTTCAAAGCAGCGACTTGGTCCTTCATGCCCGCATTACCTGGAGCTTCTTTAATGCGTAGACAAAGGAATCCTTGGATATTTAATCTGTAGTTTATAGTGACTAGAATAACTCCTTTGGCTACTAAATATTTAGGTCCGTAAAGAAAGGTCGAGCCTGACCCCTGATAGTAACCTCCTCCATGGATGAAGACCATGACTGGCAGCTTCGCATCAGTCGGGGTGTTAAGTGGAGTGAACACATTGAGGATCAGACAATCTTCCTTCCCTACACCGAACAAGTATTCGACTGGCTGTCGACATCGTATGTGCTCCTCAAAGGCGTCATATACACCATTCCATTTCGGTTCTGGGCCAGGTGCCTGAAAATCAACCATGAAATTTGATTTGATTATCCTCAAAGTATTTGAGAACAGTACGTGGAATACCTGAAAAGAAAGTAATATGTTGATGTTAAAGATAATTTCAATTATTCTAAATTATATGGGATGAATATCATAAATATCGATGATAATTAATAAAATTAGTACTACCACCATACGCTTTGCTAGTTATTCAGCCGCCAAGCAGTAGTATGCTAGCATTACTGTGTTCCGACTTGAAAGGCATTGTAGCCAGCGAAATTACTGGGCATTATGAGACTCAACAGCTAATTGTCTCAGGGTGACGAGCGCAGTTCTGGGAACCGCAGGATTTTGCGAAATAAAGTTCTGGGTCGTGCTTTTATTGTTATGGGCTGGCGGATTGCTTACCTAACTGATGGATTGCTAATTGCTGCAAACGACCAGCTCGCCTCGTCATTCAGTTACATTAAAAAAACGAAGAATTGTTAACCTACCTGAAACCTTTCCCTTACGCTGGCATAAGGTATCCCAGTGTACAGAGCAAACAAGCCGTCATGAGACACGATTCCTCGCAGCCAGCCGTTGCTGACCAGCACCGGGGACGTCGGCTGCGGCACCAGCCGAGCCGCCCATAGCGTCCACAGCACCAGCCACTTCCGCAGGGGTGTCTTCATTGCAACCATTTGTAACTTTACATTGGAACCACTATTATTACTCATGCAACCATTTCACTCTTAAAAAGTTTTGATGTCAATCAATTTATTCCCGGAAGTAATTTAGTAAATTTAAATTATAGGATTTGGAAATAATTCACATTCAACTAAACTAAAGCAATACATGGCACTACGGAAAATAAACATTATTTGATTTGCAGGTGTTAAAATATTTATACAATTCTTTTAAACAATTTCTTACAATTTCACAAATCACTAGTACACAGATATACCTACGAATACAACACTGAACAGAGTTCGCGCAAATCTTCTAATGATTGTACTATCTACTATATTACCTACGTAGCTACTACATAACACTTGTTTCTATAGACACATAATAACCAACTTTGAACAGCTATTTTACATCCTCTATGAGCAATGTTTTTGTTGCCGGCACTACCACTATGTTATCCGCGTTGTCATTATCAATTATATTCTTATTATGTATTGTATTATTTAACATATACCTAGGTCAAAACACGGACTAGAACCTCGCCTGAATGAACATAAAGGCGTTGTGTATGCGCATAATAGTAAAAATCTAATTTAAATGAACACAGCAAATAATACGTTTGCGTCCTTGACTACATGAACTGTACTACCGCGAAATTACTGAGCATAATATGAGACTTCATATTATGTGATGTCTCGGGGTGACGAGCGCAATGCAGTACACGGAGTACTTCGCATGGTATTAAACATTCTAAGTAGCACTGAATTGTTATGGGCAAGCGTGGCACTTGCCATCAGGCGAACGACTTTCCCGTGTCATTGCTCAGTTGTAAATCGACTTTGCCATCATAACTGACTTTAATGTAGACAACCCACTTTTAATTTCGGTTTTAATATCTGCACTTATGATTTCATGATCTACTTAAAGATAATATTTTATTTCGTGCTGTTTTTAAGCATAGCTTTGCTTTATTATCATCAGAGATGTTGCTAGGGAGTAGACTAGTTTTTCGACGACGCTGATTAGAGCAACGTTTGGATTTTACAACTGTTATATGAGAAAGGAGAACATGATTCACTCTTAGGTAATTACACACACTGAATCCAGCAATAGTTCTACTCTTTAGCACATGTTTAGAAGAAAACACTTCTTGCACGGTGGAATATCTACCATGTCGCGATCGCTCTAAGCAGAACGTCGTTTGATGACTCAAAAGGAATTCAATCGTGTAACTTAACACGTGCGTTCCGAAATATATACGATAAAATATCGCCATGAACAACTTTATGTCACTGTTTTAGGTTCTAAAGCGTTGTCTCAACTAAGGCGTTCCATTCATCGTTATCAGACTCAGTCATTATGTTACTTGTACCCTTGGTATAATCTACAAATTGATAACGGGTCTGTATTAAGATAGGATAACATTCATTTCTAACTTTCGCCCGCGGCTTTGTCCGCGTCTTTTCCAGTATTAGTAAAAAAAAAAATAACAAAATTTACTCGTGGTAAAATGCCCATCTTCGTTGTTCTCTCTTCAGTTGACTCATAAGAAGAGATATCAAAGTAAGCAAGTGGTTCAATTAAATTTTTCCGTTACAAGCAACAGCAGACTAGTGAAAACTGGTTTTCATACCTATTTATAATGATGTTACTGCTTTTTTTTATTACATTATTGTTTTGTATGATACTGTTTTGTTATTTCTCCCATAGCTCTGTACCTACTAAACATGAATTTATAATTGAATAATATAATTCAACAGATTTTTCTATGTTTCTGACCACAAACTTTGACTTGTTAAAGACAACAAGAACATTGACTTTATTAAAAAACTAGCTGATGCCCGCGACTTCGTCCGCGTAGTGGAGTATTCATCCTGCATCCGAACATTTTTCTTCCCATAATATTCACGTTCCAGTTCCCGTCCCGCTCCTATCTCGTTACCGTACCTTACCGCTTCTGTTCCGTTACCTTCCCACTCCCATCCTTTTATGTTCCCGCTCCTATAGCGTTACCGTAATGCTCTGGTCATGATTCCGTCCCGCTTTTATATTATTATCGTCCTGCTCTGCTACCGATCATATTCCGATCCTAACACTTTATCGTCCTCCCTTGCGAACCTCCTATCGTGTTATAGTTCCCCTCCTATACGTTACCATCCCCTTTTTGTCCCTTTGTCATCCCACTCCAGTCCCGATATAATTACCAAACTTCATTTGTGAATCATGTGTTTATAGTTTCTTTGACCAAGTATCAAACGTACAAAATGCTAGCATAGTAGTTTGAAACATATTGCGGGGCTACAGACACCGGGTGGAAATGAAACGTCAGGGGGAAACTCCACGGACCCTTTACGATTCGTAATACCAGTAATACGCACAAACGGACGGACGGTGCGGCGCGCGTGGTCCCGGTCCGGGTTTGTGATCATTTACATGAGTTTGCGGTGTGGCGGCAGCGCCAGTCCGGCGCCATGTACATACATGAAGCCTGAGTAAAAGAAATCTTTGAAACCTAAATCTCCTATTTACATACACAAAGCTGTTGCCCGCGACTTTGTACGCTTAGTAAAATAATTTATTTTGCTCCTGGCTATTTCCGGCTGCTCTCGCTTCTATGCCGATTTTGCCCTGCTTCTATCCCAATCCTATCCCGAATTCATCTCGTTTCTATTTCGCTCTCTTTTAGCTCTTATCTCGTTTTAAGTAGACAGAATACTTACATTATAAACATATATTTTCTTAACAAACTTTACCATCCGTTTAAACCTATCAGGGGATGTTATTCAAAACAATCGTAATAATACCAGTGTCAATATATTTTTTGGCTAAGTATAGTATATATAGGCCAAAAGTCAATCGTCGTAGCTCCAGAAAAAATATTGTATGTCGCAGGGAAATGAGGATACCAGGGATTTCATGAAATCCCTAGGGATACGACGTCCAGTTTTGATAAAAAGGCTCTCGCCAGAACTCTCGCTTCGTCATCCTTTCGCTCCACTCGCGCATTCGACCATCACTCCACTCGGGAGGTCGCCGGCTCGCTACGCTCGCCACCTCTCCCCCTCGCTTTATTCTGGCCTTGCGCACTCGTTTTGCTCAAGAACTCCTCGCAAGCTTCTGGCTACGCGCTTTTTATATACACTCTAGGGGTAAAAGCTAGTCGGACCGCGGAGAAGTGGTTCTTCCCATAAATGATTATACCACGATTTTGTGGTATCTCTAGGAATTTCGCGAAATCTCAGATATCCTCATTTCCCTGCGACACGTACGGTCAACTACAAAAGTTGCTGAATATGTGTAAATCTTCGATTGACTACACCTTTAGAATTTCTTATTTTTCTGAATGTTGCATTTAAAAGTCAATTAAAGTCCTGTACGAATAAGGAAATTGTAAAAGATGCATTACGTTAGGATTCATTTTTTTTGCCTAGTCTATATACCGAGATTCGCTTTCCCCTTTTAAACAAAGGTTTTCCACACAAATGTTTGCCATCCCGTTTAGACCTTTTAAGATGTTTAAAAAGTCGTGAAACATGTGCGTACAGTATCTTCGATTAGTATATGTACCAAATTTCACCGTCGTAGGTTTAGAAAAAATGTTATATTCCACCTTGGTTAACGTTTTAAGAGGTTAATTAATAATGTGAGTTTCGTTTTAATTTATTACTTTTGTTTGGTCTGTATACGAAATTTCATTGCTACACCTTCATAAACAAAAATTCTCCATACAAACTTTACCAACCTGTATAACCCTGTTATGGGTTGATTTCAAAACATGGTGGAATACGTGTTTAGAATTTTATTGGCTGAATATTTATAACAAATTTCAACATCGTAGCATTAAAAAATATTTGATACTTTCCACCCTATTTAACCTTGTTAGAGGGTAAATTTCAAAAAATGGTGAATTCCGTTTCAATTTATTTCTTTTGCTTACTCTGTGTACCAAATTTAATTGCCATAACTTAATGAACAAAGATTCTCCGTATATATTTTTTTTTTACATCTGACTGAGTCAGCGTTTGACCACGATCTCACCTGATGGAAAGCGACGATGTGGTCGAAGATGTAGCCCGCTTACCCAGTAAGTACTTGTTCATTCTTGATTTGAACACACCCAGATTGTATTTATGTGGAAACACAGACGACGGCAAGGCGTTCTACTCCTTCGACGTTCGCACCAAAAAGGATGATTCGAAACGTGTAGTACGGATAGGCGGAACGTCCACCATGTAGGGGTGACGTTGTGCCGATCGTCTGGTTGTCCGATGGTAAAAAGGTGATGGGGGGATCAGATTGTGCAGTTTTTGAGCACACAAAAAAGCTTAACCACCCCGTTTGAACCGGTTTAGGGATGATTCCAGCAAAATGGTGAAACAGGTGCTTAAAGCTTATCTGTCTGAGTATATGAACCGATTTTCATTGTCGTAGCTTCAAAAAATGTAACTTCATTCCACCCTTGTTAAACCTGGTTAAGGGTAGATTTAAAAAAAATGTGAATCACGTTTTAATTATCTCCTTTTTCTTAGTTTGTGTACCAAGTTTCATTATGACCACAAACTTCATAAATAAAAAAGATTTTCTATACAAACTTTACCACCCCGCTTGTTGGGGGATGATTTAAAAACATGTAAAATACATATGTATAATTTCATTGGCTAAGCACATATACCACATTTCATCGCTGTAGCTTAAAAATAATAATCTTAACTTTCCACCCTGTTAAGGGATGATTTTCAAAAATTATAAATCACGTTTTAATTATCTTCTTTTGCCAAGTTTTATCATAGCCACGAAACTTCATAAACAAAGATTTTCGATACAAATTTTACCTCCCCGCTTAAGCTTGTTAGGGGATGATTTTCAAAAAATGGTGAAATGCACATCTATAATTTCATTAACTTACCACGTACACCACATTACATCGTTGTAGCTTAAAAATAATAATCTTTACTTTCCACCTTGTTTACTTTCCACCCTTTTAAGGGATGATTTTCAAAAATGGTAAATCACATTTTAATAATGTTTTGTTAGGTATGTACCAAGTTTCATCGCTATAAACAAAGTTTTTTTATGTAAACTTTACCACCTCGTTTAACCCAGTAAAGGGTTGATTTTTGAAAAATGCTGAAAACTTATTTTAAAACTTGATCAAAATTATATTATTTACCCTGTTTCTTTACTGTAGCTACCGTGTCGCATTAATAAAAAATCCTACTCCATACAAACTTTGCAGCCCTATTTAATTACCTTAGGGGTTGATTTTTGAAAAGTTACTGAAATTATATTTTTATATTCTTATGTTAAGTCAATTTACTAAGTTTCATAACTTTACTAAATATACCTACACCATGGAAATTTTGCGACCCCAATAAATGAACTTAGGGGTTGAATTTCGCAAAATACCGAAAACAAGTTCTTAGTATTTACATGCTTAATGCTCACACAAAATTTGATAACTACTGGTCAAGAAACAATCACTGTAGCATATATTATAGTTTCCGCATTCCAATCTAAAAAACCACACTAAACCCCCCTTAAAGGTTGATTTTCAAAAAACTGTGATATACGTGTTCATTTATTTCTTTTGCATAATATACTACCAAAGTTTCGTGACCGTGCGACAAAAGCAAATTTTTTCCCCATACATCTTATATGACCCCATTTGACCCACTTAAAGGTCAATTTTCGAAAAATCCGTTCTTAAATGACGCCTCCACTACTTGTAGAATACATAGTCCAAATTTCAGGTTTCTATGTTAAGCGGTTTCGGCTGTGCGATGATTGTAGAAAAAAACCCTGCTCTTTTATTATATAGATGATTTTTTACTATAAACAAACCACATATAATTTAAAACACACGTAGTAATTTTATTAGCTGGACATTTAGTACGAATTTATTTTAACATCTCAAATGTCAATATTTCGGCACTGATCGAATATTTCGTTATTTCGTCTGATCGGAAATCGTAACGCCATTCCTACTGTGTCTGTTGTGTCTGATATTTCAATGTAATGATGCGTGTATGTCTCGAATTAATTTCATTCTTTCTTCATTTCATTTAAAAAGGAACTAAATTTACTAGCGTTTTAGAAAACCAAAGGCTAATTTAAAAATCAAGCTAGTTATTAGAATGTAGTTTTAGAAAACCTGTCACCGCTCACAATTTTGAGAACTTTGAATGGAAACAGTTTTTAGAAGTCTACTTTGTTGTTTTGTGTAATTGTTTTAGTCGATATCTTTGGCTATTTAGATTGTAATTTGATGATTTTAGAACTTTCAAATACATCTGACTCTGAGCCGATGTTACGCTATGACAGGGTCTTAACCAATAGGCACACTGAGATAGACATCGGAATCAAAAGCCGAGATAAGGTTTCATCACTTTGTTCTATTTACCTTTGATCTGTCATAGCTTTGTTAGTAAAATCTTACATAATTCATCCTTGACCGCTTCGCCGTTTATCATCAATCAGGTGGCAGTAGCCAAATGCAAGTCTTTCTACTATGCTACTAGTATTATAAATCCGAAAGTTGGTGAGGAATTAAGGATGGGCGAATGGATGTGTCCCATCATGCAAAAACTACTAAACAGATTTTTATTATATATTGTTGGTAGGTAGTGGATCATGGAATAAGGAACAGGATACATTGTACCCCGGCAAATTGTCCAAGCGGCTGAATCCGTGGGTGCAGCTAGTTGAAAACAATTAAGAACGTGAAACTTGCAGTGTTAAATTAACCTGAGTTCAGTATAACTTTGCATGACTTTCATAGGGACCATTGATGTTATTTAAAATTGCTTTTGAGAATGCAACAAGATTCAATGCGTTTGTTATTGAATTGACATCGAGAAGTTACGTATTCTATTCTTAGATAATTTGATTGAATAATGATACCTCACAAACCAAACCTTAACCGGCATATCCAGTTTTTTATATCACTACGTCTGGAGTCTGGTGAAACCGGTCGGTAGAAATGGTAGAATCCGACCGGCCGGCAGTCACCGCCAAGTGGCAAACACAAGACAACGCGTGTTTCGCATCAAAACAGTGAAAGTACACTTAAAAACTACAAACTGTGACATAATAAAGCATCACATCACTACACTAGTATCTCTCAGTTGCTAAGCTATTCCAAACCTTAACACATGTGAAATAAGTGCCGTTGAAATTGTGAGAGAGAAGACCGACGTCCCGGGAATACACGGTGTTTTGTGCAAAGTCATTTAGAAAATTGTGTTTGTCAGCAATAAGAAGTAAGTTAAATTGTTTTTGTGTTGTTAACTGTTGTGTAACGAGCCTGATAATAAATCATGTGTATTTGTTTGGTAACTTCTAGTTACGCTTGCGATATACAAACTGTTAGCTATTCTGTTATTAGTAAGCAATGGTCACAGAACTCGGAAGACAAATGGAATGTTAATGATTTCTATGTAGATGTCAAAGGATTGAAAATTTTAATCTAGTGGATATAAAGAGTAAAATCGCATATCTGTCTAATCTATTAAAACGGTACTGACTGACAATATATTTATAGGCAGAGGTCAATGTTATAGACTATATGTTAGTTGACCACTACCTTTAGTGATGCATGAGTTTGTTCAGAACAATCTTGACCAAATCCACTTCGTTCAAAGAATAACATGATGCACAACAAAATAACAACATTGATATTTTTCATCTGTAGTTTTTATAACTAGCCTGACTACCTATCCGAATTAGCAGATATATTGTGTAATGAAATTTGGCAAATTAGTTGTTAATTAATAATTATACTTCGCCGTTGCATCCTCGAGATTTATATAATTCACAAGGTAGTTCCACTCCATGAGCTGGGCATCAAGCACAATTTTAGAGCTGTCAAAAATAAAAAGCACAAAATGACTTATTTACAACTCCCGCCCTAGAGGGCGCCACTAAGCTCTGTCACCTCATTCGCTTTTTGTGTGCGGGCATCGTAGCATCGAAATTCTTTAATTTTTTTTCTTAATCAAGTAATTAGTGTTTTTAAACGTCTATTTAACAGTTAATTTCAGTTTAAGTGCTATGTGAATAAGAAATCGTAAGGAGTCTTGATCTGAAGACCATAATAAAGGTATGAAACACACGAAATAAAACTCGTGAAACATTTATAACGGCATGAAAGTTCCGATAGCAACTATCAGGGTGAGAACTTACCTATCCTTCCGTCTTGACTTCCAATCTGCATGTTTAATGTTAATCAAGAAACAGTATTTACTACAGTATTTAATACAGTATTTAATACAGTATTTAATACAGTATTTAATACAGTATTTACTACAGTAGGTTATGTTACCTACTTAACGATGCAGTTGTATATTTGTTGAATCTGTATTTCTATTTTCGTTACGAAGGAAACTGTGTAGTACTCTGGAAGGATTCATTATTGAATAAGGTCATAATAAAAAAAATACCTTATGCCTTCATTTGCCTTAATTTATAAAAATAAGTTAAAAGAAAACATGTTTTAATATCATAACATCTTTAAATAATACGTATGACAAAATACTGACTAAATAATAAATTTACTGGGCTTAGTAACCAGACCGAATAATTTCACAACTACCCTCAGTTATAAATTTTTATGCGACTAAATATGCAACTTCAGTACTTAAAAAATAGATATTATGCTAAGACAATATCATGAATGCATCACATTGTAATGCTTTTATTAAGTCCTATACAAAAATGAAGTGCCTTGGAACTATGACGCGATCACAGTCGTGCACAATCTTTTTTAGCGCCACGACTTGTTCGTAGTGAAGGAGTTAAGAGTCAGAACACGGTCATAACATTTGCGTTGCCTTTCTTACGTGCAACGACCACATTTGAACTATTTTTATTGCCTAATGCAACAAATTGAGTGCCTTAGAACTATGATGCGGTCATAGTCGTACACAATCTTTTTTAGTGCCGCGACTTGGTCTAGTCAAGTCAAATAGTTAAGAGTCATAATACGGCCGTAACATTTTCGCCGCCTTTCTTTTTGCAACGGCCACATTTGATCTATTTTTATAGCCAAATGCAATAAATTTAGTGCCTTGGAACTATGATGCGGTCATAGTCGTACACAGTCATTTTAAGGGCCATGACTTGGTCGTAGTCATGGAGTCATAACATATTCATGACTTTTGCGTTGCCTTTCCTTCATGTCACGCCTATATTAATTTGATAAATTGTTATAGCCTAATGTAAAAATTGAGTGCCTTGGAATTATGACGCGATCATAGTCGTTCATAGATCAAATTGTCAATCAAAGCGATGATAGACGTGCACAACATATAATTAAGTGCCTTGAAACAATGACGCGATCATAATCGTGCATATTTTAAGAGTTACGACTTCATCGTAGTCAATTAATTAAGAGTTATATCACAGTCATGTTTTCTGCGTTACCTTCTTTACACCCAACAGCCACATTTTATATATATTTTTAGCCTAATGCAACAAATCCAGTGCCTTGGAACTATGATGCGATCATAGTCACACACATCATTGAGTGCCTTGGAACTATGACGCGATCATAGACGTGCACAACGACAAATTGAGTGCCTTGGAACTATGATGCGATCATAGTCATGCATATTTTTAATTTTAACTATAATTCAATTTAGTCATCTTTCGATATTTTGCATTGTTCTTATGTATATTTTAGCGTTACGACTTCGTCGTAGTCAAAGAGTTAAGAGTCATAACACTATCATGACTTTGGGGTTGCCTTATCTTCATGCGACGCCCACATTTGATGTATTTCTTATAACCTAATACCTAAAACAAATTGTGTGCCTTGGAACTATAATGCGATCATAGTGGTGCATTTTTATCGGTATGATTTGGTCGTAGTCATGCAGTTAGGAGTCATAACACGATTATGACTTTTCTTCCTTAATGATACGCCCACAGTGGCAGAGGCCCAGTATACACCCACTATGAAAAACTGTCTAGCCGTAAAAATAGCAAATTTTAACGTATGCATATAATGTTCGCTCAACTGATCTTACAACAAGTTAATATTCACAATGAATAGATTCCAGTCGCATACTACTTACTTATGGTGACGTCACCGCGTTCTGCGGTGGCTTCTTCTTGATCTAGACTTTAACTAGTAGAACACGAACGTTCTTGATGCAAATTATACTAAGCTTTATGCAGCCTGTTAGGATACTGTTGTGTGATGAAAGGTAAACAAGAAGTTTTTGGATCGGAGATTGAAAAGGAAATCTCTAAACGTTGGGGGCGTATCTATCTTATATAGTGACATCAGACCTGAAAAAGGCTTTTACTGAAAATGTTCTTGTATACATTTTCAGTTAATGGGTATAAAACCATCTAAGTTGACTCTTCAACTAAAAACCAGCGCGAGCTAAAGAATACATAAATCTATCTGTCAGATCTCGTCGGTCATCCTATCTTATTAGAAAGGATATGGAAAAGCTTTAAATCAAATTATTATGTTAGGATTATGCCTTACAAACACAATAAATCAAAGCGACCTGATTTAAAGTATATTACGCTAGATAAATTCTTTCCTCTTCGGAAAAATCCTTGTAGTTATAATACTGAGGCAAATGAATCTGTTTAGAAATCTGGCTTTCAGGTTAAGAAGGCTAAAATGATGAATGCTTTGATGTCGAAGTAAATAGTTAGTCAGCCAGAAAACCGAACAGGCAAAGTAACCAAAGGTATCGGGATACACCGGGGTATCGTATCACGACGTGGACTGCACCGGCGTCATTACCAGGAAGTCAGCCAGAAAACCGAACAGACAAATTAGCCAAAGGTATCGGGATACACCGGGGTATCGTATCACGACGTGGACTGCACCGGCGTCGTTACCAGGATCCATGGAAGTCACAGTCTATGCCACAATCCAAAACTCGTTAGAGGTTTTTTCCAAACATGGAAATTAATTTCGAAAGACCCCTTTATCTATCAGCACAGTTGAACTGTGGTATAAAATGCTTATAAAATATCATTACTGGAACCATTATTTTTTTTTCTCACGGTATAATATACGATATAATAATACCCAACAATACTTGAACTTATCTGATTCAAAACTAATAAATATAAATTTAGGAATAGAACCAATCAAACCGTCCAATATCTGCAGCTGTTGTGATAAGTACCATTCAATGATTTACCTTTAGGTAATATTTCTTTTTTTATATTCAATTGGGCAGAACCCTTCCCTTCTAATTAATGTTGAGATGCGGGTTCAAGTCTCAGTAGCCATGGGTTGTTTAAAAGAAAAAAAAAAACTTTATTTGAGCATTTTGTGAATCATGCGTTAATGCCTAATAAAAATATGGCGGCCAAGAATCAGTGATTAAAATTTGAGGATCAGATATTCGAATGTCAATGTCAAATGGACTGCTCCGCCGACAATGCCAATCATCTTTCCTTAGCTCTTCAAACCTGTAGTATCCTTACTCCGAATCACGTATACCAGCTTGTTCCAAATCACATTCTTGATTTGGGCTAAATTCAATCAAGTCCATAGACGGTTACCCGCATTAAAATTAGACAATGTAAAATGTCTATTATATTTTCGGATTACAGTTCATAAATGAATAACCAAAAAGGAATAATGATAATATTAATATACATAAAAAAAAACTGTTAAAGAATCCAAACATAAATTATAACCGCAAAATGGTCATAATGTTCTTATTGAAAATACGTAATTTGATAATAACAACATTTTACTGTGTCATATATAATTAGTAACGGACGTTACTCGTATGTGCTGGAGATTTTCCCTGACACTTCTTTTAACTGGGTGGAGTATCATGTGTGATAATACGATAAACAAGAGCCAGTTATTATTTTTCCCATATTAAAAATTGACGAACAATATTAACAATGGGTAACTGGCGTCATGGTCATTCTTTACTAGAACAGTCAACCATAGTATCCTTTGTTCCGATCTCTGGCATGTTAAGAACCAATACTATTTTATACATATTATGTCAGGAAACAAGTTAGCCTTTGCACTTCAACCAGAAACAGACAAAATTATTCTAAATTTTGTTTCAAATATATTCCCAACGATGACTATTCCAAATTACAACAAAATAAATGGCAGTTTCACTAGCATTGTCAACAGGACGATGTGTTCAATCACCATCCTTTACATAGAATGTATGAAATCGTAACCAATTACGCAGTAATTTCTAATAGATTATAAATTTGCCGGGAACAGTAACTTTTGTCATACAAGCATATAAGTTGTAAGGCGTTTGTTGCCTTTACTTTCGATCAGAGGCAAAGTTTGAACTTTTTTGTCATGAAAAGAAAACCTTGTACATAATACGAGCATCTCGTTAAAAGGTAGATAGATCAAAAGGATTATATGTGACAGTTGAATAAACACTGCGATTTTCTCTGCATACTTGTGATGCATAAACCTTAGCAGCTTACTTACGGAGTTTTCTATTGACCTTATCAAATAAGCTGACGGATAATATGAGTACTATTTTGCTAAAGCGGTGTAAGATTCTAACTAAATTATGTAAAATCATAATTTATATTACACAATTGTTATTAAAATATTACATATATGTGTTGCCCATATAAATATTTTTACTCTGAGGAACATGAAAATTTCGCAAAAGCTCTAAACATCTACCTTGTGAATTATATAAATCTCGAGGATGCAACGGCGAAGTATAATTGATGGTTAAACAAACTTACCAAGTGAAGTTTGACCGTAATTATACAAGCCGTTGCATCCGAAGAGATTTATACTAATAACCCACCCGTGCCCTAATTTGTTGTCACAAACCCTTACAAATATTAAGTACCTACTAGTAGTTTACTTAACCTGTTTTGTGGCCTTAAGATTTTGCGAAATGTTGTTGTCTCTAAATCAAATGAGGTGACAGAGCTTAGTGGCGCCCTCTAGGGCGGGAGTTGTAAATAAGTCATTTTGTGCTTTTTATTTTTGACAGCTCTAAAATTGTGCTTGATGCCCAGCTCATGGAGTGGAACTACCTTGTGAATTATATAAATCTCTTCGGATGCAACGGCTTGTATAATTACGGTCAAACTTCACTTGGTAAGTTTGTTTAACCATCAATTAAGACTGAAAGTTTATTTTTCTTTTTTTTTTGTAACTGAATGACGAGACGAGCTAGTCGTTTGCCTGATGGTAAGCAATGCGCCAGCCCATAACAATAACCGCACCACCCAGAACTTTGTTTTGCAAAATCCTGTACGGCGCTGCACTGCGCTCGTCACCCTGAGACAATTAGCTGTTGAGTCTCATAATACCGAGTAATTTCGCTGGCAATGCTCTTCAAGCTGGAAGCTGGAACACGGTAATGCGCACTACTGCTTGGCGGTAGTCGCTTAACATCAGGCGAGATGGTGGTCAAACGTAAATTTATCACAAAAAAAAAGTGGACGAATAATATATTTTTTTTCATGATACTTCTTACAGGGCACATCAACAGTCACACCTGCTGCCACCTGCCTATGCAAACTTGACACACATTAATTATACAATGTGACGCAGCAACTTTCAAAGTGAAGATAATGACCAAGTAGAATAAATATAGTGAAGTTTTATAATTGCCAGCTAGAAAACTATAAAATATGAACTAGTTAGTGCTTAAATTGTGGCAAGTGGTTTTTCCAAGTGGTTGCGATGTGGCTACGCGTGCGGACCAAGTGGCTGGTCCTGTTGACAATGTGGGCAGGGCGGCTCGTCCCACAGCCGACGGCCCCGGTGCGTGTACGCAGCGGGTGGCTGCGCGGGCTGGTGGCGCCTCGAGGCACCCACGCGCAATACACTGGAATACCATATGCGAAGGTTGAAGAGAGGTTTCAAGTAAGTATCTATCTTTGTATATAAATATGAATCCCTATTTCCATTGGTCACGCCATCACGCGTCGATGGCTAAACCAATTTCGCTAATTCTTTTTGTTGTGTTCGTTATTGTCAGAAAGTTCTAATGAAAAAAAAATTGAGAAAGTTGCGCGAAACATTAGAAAATTTAAGAAAACTTAACGACCATATTAACTTTTCTAAGGCTTTTCACATAAATGTCAGTTGTTGGACAACTTCTTGTTGAGGTCAAGTAATTTTTAAATGGTTACACTCATATCATACCTTATTACATCCTGAGTAGTGAAGAAATTTCAAAGGTTCAGAGGATGTAACAATCAAACTCTACAATGTCATCATCACGTAGTTATAGCACAGAATACAAAAAAAAATAAACCCCTGACGAGTCTGACGAGCAACGCTTAATAGTCAGGAATGTAAGACGGTTTTAGTCCACTTCAAAATCATTGCCTAAGTAAAGTTGATAAATATGACTATGATAAAGACGTGGCAATGGCGTATGGCAATCATCATAATCCTCTACGAGGTGGCCCACTGCTGGGACACGGATCTTCTCATAGGATCTTTTACATTCTATGTTCTTCTTACAGCAATAAATTCTATTTTTAACCGACTCCAAAAAAAAGAGGACGTCAGAACTCTGTCATTTAAAAATTGATTTGTAATTTTTGCATTAGTTCAATATAGCTTTAACATGGCCCCATATAAATTTCATCGATATTCGACATTGGACTTCAAAGTTACATCAGAATTGAAAGTCTACTCCGGTCTGATACTGAACGCGAGTTTATTGTTACAAAATGGATTATACCGATATACCTAACAATAATCTGTATAATTACAGTAAATTAATTTTCAACACACTTGCTCATAAAGTGGCTCTATGGTCACCGCAATTAGGCACAGAATGACACCCATAATCAAACTGCGACTTTTTCATTGCTATAACTCACTAGTGAATTTTTTTTTTTATTGGTTGAGGTGCTTTGTTTTTAAAAAAGTTTTTATTCAAAAAAAGATCGTGTTTCATAGAACAAATAAATTAATGTTCCTATTGCTTGCTCATTTCATGCAATTTCTTATTTAAATAGATAATTTTAACTCGTACGTGTTTAATAAATAAAACTTTCACTCAAATATACATTTTGTTTTCTCTCTAATAAAAGAAAACTTTAAATTCCCCATTTTGTACGTGGCAGAATAGGCGCAAACCCTATGCGCGGAAAATAAAAAACAAAACCTCATACTTTTAGTCTGTGGCTGATCGCAATGCGCGCGCATAGGAAAACTGATTAATTTTTCGACAGCTGTCACTACTTTCGAAAAGGCGGGAACCGCAGAAGTGGAAAGGCGCGTTTTTTGAACATAAATTTTGATAAAATCAAATTTTTGAGGAAAGTGCTCGAGGATGGGGAAAAAAAGGCGAAGGAAGGAGGATTCGCCTCCCTTGGACCCGGAGCCGTCTTCGAAATCGCTCCCCGAGTCTTCGGATTCGGATTCGGTGAAGTCGGTAGTAATGGAATCGCCCAAATCTAAAAAAGCTGATAAGTATGATATATATAAGGTTCCAGGCTATTCTCGTCAATACCCTGAAGACTTGAAAAAAAGCGACTTTATTGTCTTCTTGAGCCACTCAGCCGATAATACTGTATTCAGCGATATGGATCGCATGGCCCTCTCCAAAGGTTTGCGAGACCATGGAGTCTCAGGCGTCATGCACTTGAAGTCTATCAACAAATATAAAGTGGGCATAACATTTGATCTTCCCAATAACGCAAACATGTTCTTGAAAAATAAAAAACTACTGGACCAACTCTCCCTTAAGGCAACCATACCGGCTGGCGACACCGAAGTGACTGGGGTGCTCACCTCGGTTCCGGTGGACATGTCCAACAAGCAAATATTTTCTTTGATCGGTTCTTCAAAAAATGTCATTCAAGTCAGGCGCTTTATGCGTAAAGTAAGAGGCGACGGAGGCGCAGCCTTTGTACCCACACAGGCGGTCGCTGTGACCTTCGCATCTACCATCCTCCCTGAGTATGTATATCTAGATTCATGGCGGCATGAGGTGAGTATGTACGTACCGCCAGTGAAGCAATGCCTCAAATGCATGCGGTACGGGCATATTGCCAAGTTCTGCCGTAATGCTGAGGTATGCTCCATATGCACGGAAAACCATAATTTTAAGAACTGTCAAGTTGATCCTAATAATGCCAAATGCGCTAATTGTAAGGGCAGTCATATAGCCATCTCCTCATCATGCCCATTAAAAAAAGAAAAGATAGAAGAAAACAAAATTAAATCTGGAACGGCCACCTTTTCAGAGCTGTTCAACACAAAATCTTTTCCAGCATTAACAGCACGTACACTGGATGTACAAGTAAACAACCTAATGAAGTCAGAGATTTTTATTAATCTTTTAATAGAAACAATAACCAAAATTATGAGTAACAAAGATGTAGTACCTATCAACTCAGGGTCTATTCGAGAGACTCTAAAAAAAACTCTCAGCAACAAATTACCTCCTACCTCATAATGGATTCATTAAATATAATACAATGGAACGCACAAAGTCTTAACAGTAATAAGCATATATTTATTGACTATCTATATAGACATAACATTCATATTGCAATTATATCAGAAACATGGCTAAGAGCCACTCAAAATTTTAAAATTAGGAATTATAATATTGAACGCAATGATTGTGGCAATAATCATAATGGCGTAGCTATTATAATTCACAAAAATGTCAATTATTCTAAAATAAATACTTATTTTGATAATTCTTTACAAAACATTTGTGTCAAAATTACAGTAAATAAAAAAGATCTGTGTATTGTCAGCTTTTATAGTCCTACAAATTGTAATCCTACTTTCAACAAAATTAAATTTGATTCATTAGTAAAGTCGGTTCCTGGTCCATTCATATTTGCAGGTGATTTTAACGCCCACCATACTTCCTGGGGTTGTGGCACTGATTCTTCTCGAGGTAGGGAAGTTTTGGAAGTCATCGACGACAATAATTTGGTTCTTCTTAATAACGGACAAGCAACTACAATTGGTTCATTAACATGGCGTCCAAACGCACTAGATTTATCATTTGTTTCCCCATCATTGGCACTTCAATGTGAATGGTCTGTTCTCGATAGTCCTCTTGGGTCTAGTTATCATCTTCCTGTAATTATTAAAGTATCAGTTAGTAATAATAGTGAAAATTCAGATGAATATTGTAATGGTAAACATTTGCCCATCTACCCTAACTATAAACGGTTGGATTGGAAAATGTTCAGTAGTTGTGTAGATATATTGCTAGACGAAGTTGAATTAAATATTTTAAATCCTCAAAACGCATATTCGAACTTTTGTAAAATTTTGCTTACAGCTGCTGCCAAATCTGTTACTAATAATAAAGGTTCAAGTCATTTCATTCACGCTTCACAGTCATGTCACAGAAACTTTGATAAAAATCCTCACATTCCATGGTGGAATCAGAAATGCTCAGAGGCTGTTTTGAATTTCAAAGAAGCATATTTGAAGTTTAAACATAACCCAACAGAAGAAAGCTATTTGGAATTCAAAAAACTTCGAGCTCTTAAAAAACTCACATTAAAAATTGAAAGACAAAATAGCTGGAAATCTCTTTGCGAAACTTTTAATCGTTGTACTCCAATATCTATTATATGGAACTATATGCGTAGATTTAATAAAACAAACATCCCTAATAATAATAACAATGATTCGTGGATTTTAGATTTCCTAATGAAATTTACTCCTGATTTTGTGCCTCATAGTACCAGGAAACTTAATGCTACTAATTTAAGCTGTGTGAGGATAGAGGAAGGGACTTACGGCTTTACGAGGTCACTGGTTTCTGAACTGCTCTTCTCCTCACAAGGTCTTCTTTGAGGATCGGTGTCACGATCGCGTGTTCACCCCGGGGTGAGAACTAGGGTGACTTCGTGTGAGATGCGAACGACCGTGCGCGACACTGGCTATTTCGGAAGTGCAGAGTACTTAGGATGCGGGGGTTGTGGGAGGAAATTTGAAAGTGTGCGTTTTGTGCGTTTGTGTGCGTGGAATGAGTTCGGATACAGTTATAATATACCATAGAGTAATATTCATTTTTGGCGAAGACAACTCCGCCGGCCTAGAGGTTTCCTCTAAGTTGAGTAAGCGTGATAAGAAATAAATTGTTGAATAGTTAAAAAAATTATTTTATTTTATAAGAGTGAATGCGTACTTAAACTAGAATCCAGGAGACACCGGATATAGCAACTTAAAATATTGTTACTGGCTTGGAAGTGGCGCCAACCGAACTACGGGCCTTACATAAGTTCCTGTAGTCGTGCGCACTTTACAAGCTTTATTACGGAGTCTCGACCGGGAAATAACTCTTCCACCACCCCAATCGGCCAGGAAAGTGGGTGTGCGTTTTGATCTTTGATGATGACCACAGACCCTAACTCGATGGGTTTGGAAGGCGTGTTCCATTTTTCGCGTTGTTGTAAAGAAGTTAAGTATTCTTGGCTCCAACGGCGCCAAAAGTTATGTGTTAACTTACTCACAAGTTGAAACCGAGTTAAGCGATTATCGGCTATAGTAGTTAAATCCTCAGAAGGTAAAAATTTGAGTGGCGTTACATTTAAGAAATGGTTTGGCGTTAAAGCGGTTATATCCGATGGATCTGATGAATTCGGATGTATACACAGAGGACGACTATTTAATAGACCTTCAATCTGCACGAGTACAGTTGAAAATTCCTCATAAGTTAGCGTATGTAGGCCAACCACCTTCGCTAAGTGAGTTTTAACACAGCGAACATTTATTTCGCTGAGTCCATTAAAATGTGGACCATAAGGGGGGCTGCGCTTGAACTGAATGCGATGAGATAAGAGTTCTTGATTAATATAGTTGTGAAAAGTAGTGGACTGTATAAGATTGTAAATTTCGTCTAGTTTTCTTCTCGCGCCAGCAAAGTTTGTACCTCCATCGCTATAGATCATTGATACAGGTCCGCGGCGACTCACAAAGCGTTTAAATGCAGCTAAAAATAGGTCTGAGCTTAAGTCGGATACTAATTCTAAGTGCACAGCCTTCGTGGTTAGACAAACAAATAAGCAAATATATGCCTTTTGACTCTTGACACCACGATGACGTATATGCGTTATGTGAAATGGACCAGCATAATCCACGGCTGTGTTAACAAAAGCTTTCGCTTCCGAGACCCTAAATGAAGGCAGATCACCCATTTGCGGCGTAGTGAACTTAGGGTTTAGTCGAAAACAAATGTTACACGCGTGAACGCGCTGTCGGACTAAATTTCGAGCTGATAGTATCCAAAACTTTTGTCTAAGTAATGGAAGCAACAAAGAGGGCCCAGTGTGCAAATTCGATTAATGAAAGTGATCAACGATCAACTCTGTGACGCGTTCTTTGGCGGGAAGTAACATAGGGTGCTTCTGACCAAAGTTTAGTTGAGAGTGTTTCAGCCTCCCTCCTACCCTTAAGATTTGGTTCCTCTGGTCAATGAAGGGATTGAGCTTAAAAATGCGTTTACTACACGTTTTATTATTTTTGATCGCATCAAAATCAGCGGTGAAGTGTTTATGTTGAACATAGCGTATTACATAATTTTCGGCGAATTCTATATCTGCGACGGTAATTTCCGTATTTTTAGGTAATAGTTTTATAAATCGTAAAACATACACCGTTATTCGTAATAATTTTAACCAATCGGAGACGCGTTCTGCTATCTCGCCGATCGAATATGACTGAACTGGAGCTTCAGGTGGTAGCGTAATGTTTACTGTCAGAGCAACCGGTTTAGATTCTAGGAAATCATTTCCGTTCACTTGAAATAGTGTTATGGGCCACTCTGAGATGGGTGCGCGGAGCCACTGCGGTCCGTGAAACCAGAAGTCACAGTTTAGTAACGAGCTCGGTGGGCTAGGTCGCGTGATTTTGTCTGCGGCGTTTTCTTGGCTTCTTACATGATACCAATGATGAGCGGGCAATTTCGAGTTTATTTCCGATATGCGATTTGCGACGAACGTATGAAATTTGTAAGACGGCGAGTGAATCCATGTGAGAGTGACTGTGGAATCTGAGAATGCGTAAATGTTGTCAATTTTACAACGTTTCGACAATGTTTCGACTACCGAGTTAACAAGATTCGCTAAAAGTAGGGCAGCACAGAGTTCTAAGCGTGCGAGGGATATCTTTTTAAGCGTAGCTACCCTAGACTTTGCGGTAAGTAAATTCACAACTCCGTTAGTGTGCGCATCTGAGCCAACTCGTATATATACGCAGGCTCCATAACATGCCTCGCTGGCGTCGGCAAAAGCGATAACTGTTACGTGGGCGCTAGAATAAATACCTACATGTCGCGGAATTTTAATTCGCTCCAGACAAGGTAGTTCATCGCGAAACTTTATCCACTTGTCATGGATTGAACTCGGTACAGGATCGTCCCAATCAAGGTTAGACGTCCAGCACTCTTGAACGAGAAGTTTCATGTAGGTAGTCACAGGATTTAGGAAACCTAGAGGGTCATGTAAGCGAGCTGTAACCGACAGAATAGTGCGTTTTGAGCATGCCGGTATATCTGAGTTAATTTTAAATTGAAAGTTATCTTCAGTCGGTTTCCATTGCAAACCTACGATCTTTGTTTTTGCTGCCGAGGGTGAATCATCATCGAACTTAATGATATCCGGATTTTTATGCGATAACGGTATCTTACTCATGAGTTCACAGCTATTTGAGATCCATTTAGTTATATTAAATCCGCCGGCCTTGAACATCTCCACCATTTCGTGGTAAATCTGTTCAGCCTTTTCTAACCCGTCTACGGAAGTTATAAAATCGTCCATATACATATTGTTTTGAACTTCATAAGTTGCGAGAGGGTACGAGCTTTGGTTATCAGCGGCGAGTTGACGAACTGATCGTAACGATAAAAAAGGCGAGGAGGTTAAACCAAAGCTTAATCTATTAAACTCAAATATGCGTATGTTTGAATTCGGATCAAACCTGTACAAGATGCGTTGAAAGGAGCGGTGTTTTGGTATCAATTCAATTTGAAAGTACATCTTTTCGATGTCAGCGGTAAGCGCAGTTGAGAACATTCGCAAGTTAATTAACAGATCAAAAATATTACTTTGAAGATTCGGGCCTTTGTAAAGTAAATCATTTAAAGATTTTTTGCTTTCTGTGGGACAGCTAGCGTCTATTACCACGCGAGTTTTTGTACTAGATTTGTCAGGACGATACACAGGTCTGTGAGGTAGATAACAACATTCATGACTGGGTTTTAAATCCTTAACTTCTGTTAAATAATCTCGATCGATATATTCCTGTATAGTAGCGTTATAGTTATCGCGAAATTCCGATGAAGCATCAAGTTTCTTTTCTAAAATGAGTAAACGGCGTTTTGCAATAGCGTACGAGTTACCTAGTTCGGAAGGATCAAACTTGAATGGCAGTTGTACCACAAACCTGCCGGTATCATTCCGAGTGTAGGTAGAAGCGAAAAGATTTTCACAGGCCTCATCGTCTGGGCTCATATGAATCTTATTTGGGACACTTTCCAGTTCCCAGAAGCGTTCGGTTAATTGCGTAAGCGTTTTAGAATCTTCCGTTGTACAGAAGAAATTCTTATCAGTGACCTTTGACCGTGAAAGGTTACACAAAGTTAAGTCATTAGCATAGTTTGCTTTTCCCATTATAAGATATCCCAAAGTACTTTCTATCGCGACAACTGATGAACATGGCGAGGCAACTTTATGTCCGCCAATAATTTCGGGGAATATCTCACAACCGACTAAACAATCAATGTCTCCGGGCTCATAATAGCAACTGTCAGCTAGCGGTAAACTTTCGAAGTGTTTTAATTGCAAGGTTTCTATGCGAACGTTAGGTAATTTATCTGTTATCGTGTTAATGACCCTTGCGTTGATAGTGTATTCGCAACTTTTATCAAATCGAGAATGAATCTTAAAAGAGGTAAAACCTAATGTCATACTTTTGGAATTTCCTATTCCCTGGACAGGCGAAGAAGAGGGGTGAATATTGAGATTTAAGCGATCACAACATTGTTTCGTGATAAAATTACTCATTGAGCCTGAATCGATCAAAACTCGAATATTAGAACGTGTACTATTATGTTTATTATACAAATTTACAATCGCGGTCGGAATCAAAACAGTTGAGTTGTTATTTATATCATTAGACGGCTCCGCTGTATGCAGCGATAAAGCGCTATTTGTATTGTTCGCATCGTTGCATTCCTTATCAGTGGAGGCAGCGCGCGGCGCGTGCGCGGCGCACTTCATACCGCTTGACGCGCTTACGCCAGCTGAGTGCGTGAGCGGTGTCGCCCGGCGAGTCGGGGGTTCGATTCTAGATCGTTCTTTAAAATTGTCTATGTGAAGCAACGTGTGGTGGTTCCGTTGGCATACAAAGCATTTATTCTGCGATTTGCAAACCGATATATCATGGAAACCTAAACAATTTTTACAAAAGCGATTTTTGTTAACAATATCAACACGGCGTGTGGGATCTAACTGTATAAAATGTTGACATTTAAATAGCGGGTGTATTGATGCTCCGTTGCATACAACACAGTGCGAGTTATAAGTTTTATTGTTGTTATTGTTAACGAGAAGAGTGCGAGTTGGTTTTATTTCTTTTTGTACACTATATGTTTTATTTAAAGAGGGTTTGCGTAATGATTGAATTTTACTTTGTTCATTTAAAAATTGTGATAAGTGTTTGAACGTGGGAATTTCTATGTGTCTATGAGTTTGTTCAAATAAATTGACTAACTCCTTATCAAGCTTGCTTAGGGCTACATGAGAAATAATAAAATCAGATAGATTTGATATATTCAAGCGTTGCAGGGCGCATTCGGCCGAGCAAAATTGTTCAATAAATGTATCTATACTCTGATTCTGTTTAAAGTTTAACATTTGATCGAGTAATTGGGATGCTTGTACCCTAAGGTCCTGAAATTTAAAGACAAGAGCATTCCAGATTAATTCGTAATTTTCTGCTGTAGCAGGGAATCCAGAGCATACCAACAACGCCTTGCCTTTAAGATTACCTATCAAATATTGAACCTTTTCAGCGTTACTCAACCGTGGATTTTCATGAATCACACTTTTGAAGTTCTCATAAAACAAAGGCCATTTACTAGGTGATCCCTCAAACTGTACGAGTGATAAGGGAGGAAGCTTGTGACGGTAAGCGTCAGAGTTAAAACTCTCAGACTTTTGCGCACTAAGTGTTTGTTCGGTGCTTTTAATATAACAATATAGTTCGTCAAAAGAACTCAGAGGAGCGTAGTTCGGCTTAACCGTCGGATCATCTTCCAAATAAGCTGTTATTAAAGAATCGAGTGTCTCATGGAATTCTGTTCGAGTTTTATCTAACGAGTGAATTCGTGCTAAAAATTGCGATTTAGATAAAGGGTCAGAGACCTTTAGGCTTAGGTCATAAAGTTCTTGCACTATTTCAAATAATCTTTCCTTTTTTGCTTCTAATAGCGATATTTTAATATTTGACGATGTACTTTCCTCCTTCTTTCCCTTCGTCATTTTAAATAAATAACGAACGGACAGCGATTAGATCACAATACAATCGTAAATGTAAAACAATAGGACGCGCGAAGCAAAGATTATTGGAATGTACGAGGAGGGCGTTAACGGTTACAAGAAAAATTTGCTAAGTTGTCTAAACCAAGTTTTAGAATAAAAATATTATTTTACGTATACAATATTACGTGTATAAATACGTAAAAATGCGTTTAAATTGTAAAATATATAAGGATTAGCGTAAAATATGCAATTTAAGATCGCGGATGTGAGGGTAGATATATATGAGTAAAAATTATAATTTGCATAAAATAAGCGTTATATATGCGTGAATGCGGTAATAATGCGTGTGAATATGATAAATAAAGATGAGTAGATATATATTTGTGAGAAATATGCGTGATGAGATGAGTAAAAGTGAGATGTGTGCGAAAGGTATCGGGTCGGTGGACCACACTTGTGAGGATAGAGGAAGGGACTTACGGCTTTACGAGGTCACTGGTTTCTGAACTGCTCTTCTCCTCACAAGGTCTTCTTTGAGGATCGGTGTCACGATCGCGTGTTCACCCCGGGGTGAGAACTAGGGTGACTTCGTGTGAGATGCGAACGACCGTGCGCGACACTGGCTATTTCGGAAGTGCAGAGTACTTAGGATGCGGGGGTTGTGGGAGGAAATTTGAAAGTGTGCGTTTTGTGCGTTTGTGTGCGTGGAATGAGTTCGGATACAGTTATAATATACCATAGAGTAATATTCATTTTTTGGCGAAGACACTCCACTATCAGTTTTCTTCTTGATTCATTCTCAACTAATGAATTAACATCAGCTATTTCCTCTAGAAGAGATACTGTTTTTGGTCTTGATGGATTACCATACATTATATTCAAGAAACTAAGTAAAAAGAGTCTGGAATTTTTCTTAAAATTGTTGAATTTACTCTGGGAAAATAATGTTATACCCCAAGATTGGAAAATTGATTGTCTGGTACCCATTTTAAAACCTAATAAACCTAAGTTATGTCCTGACTCGTATCGTCCTATAGCACTCACTTCATGTGTGAGTAAGATATTTGAACAATTGTTGAAACAACGTTTGGAGTTTTATGTGGAACAAAATAAGATCTTACCTTCTAATCAATATGGTTTCCGTAGAAATCGTTCAGCGAGGGAGAGTATTTGTCAGTTACAACTTGATATCCATAACAGTTTAGTTGCAAATAATCACATGGTTGCTGTTTTCTTTGACATTGCAGGTGCATTTAACAGTGTAAATATTGATATTCTTTGTCATGAACTGTTACTAACAGGAATTCCTGAAAAGATTATAAACTGGATTAAAAACTTTTTAAGCAGCAGAGAAGTCTTCGTTAAATATAACAGGCATCTCTATGGTCCTAGAGTTTCTTCAAAAGGAGTTTGTCAAGGTGGTATTCTGTCACCTTTACTTTTTATTCTCTATATACGTCGCTTAAATTTAATATTAGGTTCAAATGTTAAAAATCTACAATTTGCAGATGATTTAGTTGTTTATGCATCAGGAAGCAATTTGCCTCAAGTAGTCGAAATTGTTAATGATGCATTAACAAAGCTTAATGAATATTTTTCTTACCTTGACCTTGATGTCAATCCTGCAAAGTCCAAGGTTGTTATATTTGGGAAACGATATTCTTATAAGCCTGCTGTATATTATAATAATTCTGCTTTAACCATAGAGCTTGATGTAAAATTTTTGGGTGTATTATTCTCCCGTAACTTATCCTGGAATAATTATATAAAACATATAATTAATAAAGCTAACAGAGCCTTTAATGTATTGAAATCCCTGTCTGGGTCATACTGGGGTGCAGACCCCAAAATCTTGTTAATATTGTACAAATCATTAGTTCGTAGTCACTTTGAATATGGTTTTTTTTGTTTTGCTGCAGAAGAAAAATTTGTAAATACTTTAGATACTTTTCAAAATAAATGTTTGCGTCTAATTACTGGGGCATTCAGAAGTACTCCTATAAATGCAATGCAGATTGAATGTAGCCTTCCACCAATTGGCATTCGTTTTAAGTATTTAAAAGAAAGATTTCTCCTAAAACTTTATAGTGTTTCTAACAATAACCTTATAGCCAATTTGTCCAGCACACACACTCAATCAACACTTAAACCATTTTACATGCTACAAGGATTTCAAAGTTTTTTGGAGTTTCTTAAAAATCTAAACATTTATCAATCAAATCATATTTTACCCTGTTACGAAGGGTCATTCATTAGCAAATTCCCAGCAATGAATATAGTCATAAACAGTAATTTGTCCATTAAAGAAGAGGTATATTCAATGTTGGCTGAGTGGATAAATCACAAATTTGTTTACACAGATGGATCCAAGAACGACAGTGCTGTGTCTTATGCTATATTTGAACCATCTTTGAACATAGGCATTGGTCATAAGATTGATAAACACGCCAGTGTTTTTACTGCTGAAGCTGTTGCTATCTTGAGTGCTCTTAAACACATTAAGAATAATAATCTAGGGCACACTAAATGGGTTGTGGTAAGTGATAGCATGAGTGTATTGAAAAACTTGGCAAACAACAAATTACATGCTAACACTAACTACTTAATTTATTTTATAAAACATTTATGGGTAGAATTAACAAGATTAAACATAGATGTAAGTTTTACATGGGTGCCTTCACACATTGGCGTTGAAGGAAATGAAAAAGCAGACTATCTAGCCAATGCTATAATTAAATTTGCAGATATTATTTCGAACAACACCAGTGGGAATGATGCAAATGTCTTATTACCATACACAGATGTTGTAAGTATTTTAAAACAACGAATGTGTCATTCTTGGGGAAGACATTCGTATCATTGTACACAGGTGGAAAACAAAGGATCCTGGTATGCTAACTTAGATGTACAGATTAATTCCATACCATGGTTCTGTAAGAGTAAATCTTTCTTGAATAGAAAGTTTTACTCGACTATCTGTCGTATGCGTTTTGGTCATTGTCGGTTGAATTATCATCTCCATCGTCTTAGAATGGTCAGTTCGTCAGACTGTTATTATTGCCAGTCACAAATGGTCCAATCATTAGATCATATTTTCTTTGAGTGCCCGTCTTTTAACATTCAGCGCCTTGTGTTGATAGATGAGCTTTTTCAAGTCTATGATGAACCTGAATTGGTCCCGCGTTGCATTCAGGAGTTACTTATGAATGCCTCCACATTTATTTACTTGTATAAATTTATAATAAGTACGGTAAAAGAAATTTAGTTTAGTTTTGTAAAATGTAAATAATTAAAATAACAATGTGTATATTATTATAATAACAACATATTTGATCTCAGTATTTGATGAATTCTCAGAGTAATTAATGACTTATTCATGTCATTGTCATCACGACAATGACAACAACGAAAGAAATGACTGTACTTTTCCAAACTATCAATAAAAAACTACGTAAGACAAGGCGGTATGGTCCTAGAGACTTTAGCCTGCCCAAACGGGCGAATTAAAAAAAAAAATGATTAATTTTTCCCGCCATAGCGAATCATTTTTCACAACTCGTGTTCACTGTTGAACATGAGTTTTTTATTGTTATTTTATTCACAAGTGTGTTGAAAAACGTCGTATGTTACACGTGTGTATTGATGATTACCGTCCTCGGCTCTCTTAAGACCCTCACCTAACGGCTCGGGTCTCAATGGCGCCTCAGCTGTAATCACCAACATTACACCCTAGTACCATAATGTACTATAATTCATTCATTTCATAAATCTATATATTTCATGTATTTGGTACACCTATAAATTTCTCATAATTTGATTGTTTTGCTGTTCAATTCAGTTTTATTACTTGACTATGATCTACCATTGTAATAGCTCACTCAATAGCTATGTTAATGAAGCTTAGTTACTTCCGGTGAAAAAAAAACTATAATAAGAGTAATTAAAGTGGGCATTAAGGACAGTTTCACTTCCTTCCTTTATGAAAAAATTATAGACTCAACTTATGACTTGTTAATAATAATAATAATAGTCTAGATCACATCATACTATATAATGACTTCTTTATCGAAGAAATTCACGAATAATCGCTTTATTCTAGAAGGGCGTAAGTTCCGTTAAAAGTTTGGAAGTTAAGACCTTTTACAAATATGGGTTAGGCAACGTAAGGTTGTGTATATAGTATACGTTCATAGTTGTTTATAATGATGTACAATGTAAACAACGCTACTGTATACAATACATACACATAGACAACTCGGCTCGGAGCCACGAGCATGGTCGATGTAATTACCTACCCCAGCTTGACCACGCTAAGAAAAACTGAATTGAACACAAAAATTTCAATTGAAAATGTTGCAAATACACATAAACATGTCGTAAATCTAAGCTAATAAATAACTTAAGATTTTAATCAATAACTAACATAAACCGAGATGCTTTGCTGAGTTACTAAGTTTACCTTTTATTTGAGCTATTATTTGAATATTAAGTATTAAAAAATGCCTTGTCTTCCTCTCTCCTACTTGCTGTGCCCGACCAAATCTATAATGAACTGTTTTAAATTATTATAAATGTAGCATTACAGAATGCAGTAAAGAATTGAATATGCGGAGCGAATGGTTGCGATTTGATTTCAACACGAATTAATTGTGGAATCTAATACTATTTCTCCCTCGTTGGTGGCTGCGGCAGAGCAGCCAAGGTTCTTGTTTTCCTAAAAATCCGACTTCCGGTCAAGTGCAAATTAAAATGAATAAATAAATAAATCAAATCACGACAGCTGGCCTATGGGAAGTATTTATCAGCTTCCCTACTTTCTGGTAACCTTTCAACGTAGAGCTACTGTATCATAGCTGCGGGCATAGTCAGATGGCCACCGCAAACGTAGCTCTAATTACTCAGTGACCTTGAACACTGACCACCGACCACCGACGACCACCAGCTCCACAATTATGCTACAACTTACAATGTAAACACTACGGTTTCCACTACAGTGCCCTGCACACAACTACCTACAGTAAACCAAACGCTTGGGGAAGGCAGAGCTATTTTGAGTTCCTCATTTGGTCAATGACACTCAACATATGATTTTGCGCAGATTTACCGCTATGTGTTCATGTAAAGTTTAATAGATATCATCGCGGATCCGGTTTTAGTTAGTTTTTAACATACGATATGGAACAATGATTAATGAACAGATTTCAATGGAAAAGTTACAAACTTAGCAATAGCATGAATCACGTTTCTTATAATTACTTGAAACTTGATTGACTAAGAGAACTATAGTATAGTAACTTTAATAAATGTTGTATGTAAAATGACAGATATACTTAATTTATATTTTCAGACTGCAAAACCTGTGCCAAAATGGGATGGTATTTTCAACGCCTACAACGAACACGTCAGATGCACTCAGAGATTCGGCTCCAGAGTCTTAGGAACCGAAAACTGCCTCACTCTGAACGTCTACACCCCTCTCCCAGTCTCCAAAGATCTGCGCCCGGTAATGGTCTTCATCCACGGAGGCGGTTTCAGAGATGGGTCCAGCAACCCACTCATTTATGGTCCGGAATACTTAGTAAAACATGGAATTATCCTAGTCTCTATCAACTATAGGGTTGAAGTCCTCGGATTCCTTTGCTTAGGCACTAAAGAAGCTCCAGGCAATGCAGGATTGAAAGACCAAGTGAGTGCTCTGAGATGGGTTAAGGAGAATATAAAGAAGTTTGGAGGAAACCCCGACAATATTACGATCTTTGGTGAAAGCGCTGGGTCAGCGGCGGTTTTGTATCACATAGTGTCACCAATGTCTAAAGGGCTGTTCCATAAAGCTATCATGGAAAGTGGTTCAGCAATTTCACCTTGGTCTTTGCAATTTGAACCATCGAAGACTGCCAGTTTACTTGCCAAACATATGGGCTATGATACTGAAGATCCTAGTAAAATACACAGTATATTTAAAAACTTGACTGCTGAAGAGTTGATGAAGGCACGTGTACCAAGAAACGAAGGTGATGTTGTTCTATCAGAGAATATATTCGTACCTTGCGTCGAGAAAGTCTTGCCAGATGAAGAGCAGTTCTTACCAGACACTCCCTACAATTTGCTCAGATCAGGAAACTACAGTAAAGTTCCTATTATCATGGGATACAATAACGCAGAAGGTTACATGTTTGTTGGTAAAGAGAATGACACTACCATATCCAAATTAGATTTCTATAAAGCTCTACCTAGAGATTTGATCTTTCCAACAGAAAAAGAAAGGAGAAGAATTGCTGATGTGCTTCAGCGGTACTATATGAAGGATAAACAAATTTTAAAACAAACAATGGTTGAATTTTCAAGATTTGAAGGTGATAGCGGGATTGCTTACCCAGTCGTTTCAACTATAGACTTGCTTCTAAGGACAAGTGATAAGCCAGTCTATGGGTACAAGTTTTGCTACGATGGGTGGATGAACCTGGCAAAGTTTTCGTTTGGATTTTCAAAGTACCCTGGAGCTACGCATGCCGATGAACTGTTTTATTTGTTCAAAATCAAAGTAACACTGCCTTTTGCGTTGCTTGAAAATAATTTCATCAACTTCTTCACGTCCTTGTGGACTAACTTCGCTAAATATGGGTAAGTTTTGACACACATTTCATGGGTAGATAATATCAAAGAAAACTAACTAATACTTACGTATAATATTATAAATACGAAAGTTTGTGAGTGAGTGTATACATGTATGTTTGTTACTTCTTCACGCTGTGACGGCTCAACGGGTTTGAATTAATTTCGGCATGATGTTAGCTTGTACCCTGGATTAACACGTATTATATTGTATACCGTAAAAGGAACATTTTCTTAGGGAATAACTTTAAACCAAACGCTACGCGAAATGAGTAGCGGATGACAGCTAGTTTTATATAATGAGACTACCATGGTCGATGGATGTTTGTTCCTCACGCGCAAAAGCTACTGACCAGATTTGATGACTTTTGTTATGTTCTAGGTAGATACTTTAGGTCCTTGAAAAGGACATTGAGTACTTTTTATCCCAGAAAATTTCGGGTGAAACTGTGGTATGCAGGTAGTATTATAAATGTGTGTTTGTTAAACTTAAGTCCATAACGGCTGAATGGATTTTGATGAAATTTCGTATGTAGGTACTTCAGGTTCTGGAGTAGGACGAGGACCTCCTTAGAAAACAACTGTAAACCTCATCTAGTTTCATTAATAAAATCATTTTTTTATTCTTTCAGAGATCCCACACCTTCTGTGTCATCATCAGTACCTGTCAAATGGGAGCCAGCAGACAAGGACAACCCTAAGATATATGAGATCAATAAGAATTGTTCGGTGACTGGATTATGGGACGACGAAATTTTACGGTTTTGGAATATGACCTACTCGAAGTATAGGAGAAATGAATAGAGAATGATTAGGGGATTGCAATGTCATTTTGAAGTGGCGTTGCCAAATGTCGATGTGTCCGGTCGTGTGGTGTAATGTTGCCAGTGGTAAAAAGCTAGTCGCATTAATAAATCAGATTTTAGAGACCTGTTAACTTAGGGTGTAAACTGACTAAACGTTTCCCACTTTATCACAGCCCAACTTCCCCGTATTTTTTATGCAGGAGCTGCTGAAATTGACACGATTGTGTTTAAAGGGCTTAACTATTATTAGTGTTAGATCAGTTTCGTTAATGTTTGTTAAAAATGTAAATATTCCGTAAAATGGTGTTGAATTTTATTTATGGTTTTTAATGAAATGTTTAAGTAGCAATAATTGTTGTTAGAGTTTGACTAGGGTCGGGAGACCTGCACTGTTCGGTATGTGAAATATTTGTCAACTGTCCTGTGTGATGTTTCTAGTTTCACATTAAATAAAACAGTTGTGTAAAATGTTCGCTTATTCATATTTATTTACATTCAAATCCTTGAAACGGAAATATTGCCAATCTAATCCGCAAAACATTTTTCGCTATAATTAGTTCGAACAATGTTCTTTTTAACCGACTTCAAAAAGGTTCTCAATTCGATTATATTTTTTTTGTTACCTTAGAACTTTATCAGTTTCGGAAAATTATGCATTGGGTTGAGCATAGCTTCAAGGCGGTCCCATATTAATTTCATCGATATTCGACCTTGGACTTCGAAGATACCTACATCAGAATTGAGGTCTGCTTTTTTATAATACGTATTAAAAATTTAATTTAAATTCAGATATCTAGTAGTGCTACTACTCAAACTATCATGGTCTCTTACAAAATCAAAAACTGCACAATAACTGTACAGTTGATCATTATGATAATATGTCTGGCAACCTTGAGGTCACTGGTGGGTCTGGCGCAAGTCGTCCAATATTGGCGAATCCGACAGGGCCACGGGCGAGACCAGAGACCTTCGGAGTGTTGCAAGCGGCCGGTGGTAGCCGTCGGTGGTCGGTGGTTGGCGGTCGGTGGTAGAGCATCCGTCAGTTCCAAACTGACGTTTGATCGGTGACGGCCGATGTCTTGACGGTCAGTGATAACATCGATACGCTGGACTTTTGCGTATACCGTTACAGATCTTTCGTGATCGTGCTTAAGTATTGTGTGATTGAAGTATTGGACTGTTGTGTGTATTGTGTGTTATATATTTTGTGTTTATTGGAGTAAAATAGTTAGTTAACAATAACATTTTTAACATCGACCTGTGGAGTGCTAACACCGTTTCGTAGATATGAATACTTTTTGGAAAAACATTAGTAATTAATACTTTAATAATTTGCTGATATAGAGGTCATAGTGTTGAAACTAAGTTACCAATTAATTAAAATGCTATAAATTTTTATTTCAAATTATAATTTTAATAAGACGCATACCTACCTCCGTCATAAGCATTTTTTTTATTTATTCCAAACACAATTAAGTTGGATTGCATAAAACTAGAATTAACAAACTAATTATATTTAAATTCATCAACTTATTCTATTTGTGTTCACAGATGTGGAAACATTAAAAACAAAAAACATCATTTATCTCCACACAGATATAACAAAATCAAATTATACTTATTAAAAATATCAAACAAAGGAATACAAGATACAATCTCAACCACCAGCAATGATTATATATTTATAGCAACTTTATATTCAAGCAAGTACATATAACAATAAATTATTTATCTTTTCAAATGTCTTTAAAAGTATTATTATATAAGCAGTTCCCATAGTTTCGTTTTAATCTGACATAACAGTATTTAGCAACTTTGTATTGTGACTCTACGCACGCGTTTTATTTGGTTTTGTTGCATTTTGTCCAGTCCAATATATGACAACCAAATAAACAAGCTTCCTACGGTAGGGGTTAGCGACGTTTATAAGTAGGGGAAATTATAGTTATATATTGTAGTATTCATTTTAAAAATTTATACTTACTATAAAATAATTTTCGCAAGTCTATAGATAGTAAAAAATTGGTCAGACAACTAATTTTTAACCGACTTCAAAAAAAGAGAAGGTTCGATTGTATTTTATTTATCATTTTTTTATGTTTGTTTCCTGAGAACTCCGTCATTTATGATTCGATTTGAAAAATTCTTTTTGCGTTGGGTTCAGTATAGCTACGAAGTGGTCCCATGTAAATTTCATCGACATTTGACCTTGGACTTCGAAGATACATTGATCGGTTTTTGTTTTTTTCTAAAAATTAATTATAATAACAAGATGTTCTAATACGCTCTTCTCAGTTCTCGGTACTCAGAGAGACTGTGCTACGTAAGTAATAGGTAATAGTTAGTATTATTTGCCTGTGCTATGATCAGTCCCTTATTCCCTGAGCCAGTTCTGTGCGCGTCGGAAACGATGGAAGCGTCAGTCGGCCACTACTCGGAAGTTAGCCAACCGGCCGGCGCTCTTCGCGGTTCATTTTGTATCATCCTATTGCGAAATGTGGCCTTATTGTCTGGTACATGCCATACATTGTTTTCATTGGTAATGCGCTACAACAGATGATTACCTTCGTGAGCATTGCGATGTGATTGTCACCGAACAACATCCACCGTTTCATTCGAGAACACAATCACCTTAATATTAAGGACAACAACAACTTATGCAACTCAAATTAATCATTTATTTGCAAGAATTAATAATATACATATAAATAATTATTAAAACTAGTACGTTTCAAGTTTTGACATTAATGTCTCTCTGACAGAGCGAGTGTGGCGCAGTGGGAGCACGTGCGTATTTTGATCCGGTGCACCCGAGTTCGGATCCTGTTGGCCTCGCACCACTGACTTTCTTAGTTATGTGTGTCTATTAAGTATTCTGTAAAAATGGTGAACGAAAACATCATGAGGAAACCGGCATGTCCATGAAATAAACACAAAAATTCAAGGACATGTGACATCCACCAACCCGCACTGGGTCAGTGTGGTGGATTATGGCCCATACTCTCTCTATGAGAGAAGGACCCTGTCCCAGCAGTGGGAACGTGATGGGCTGATGATAAATGTCTCTCTGAGGCATTGAACCTGTGTGCTCGGAGGCGTGCAAATATTATGAAATACAATAAGTTTTATAATATTTTCTATCAATACAGATAAATAATTACATGACAAGTTTATAATTAGATTCACCTGTGCACACGCACATGTCATGAGAAACGTTACAAGTTAGTATTGACCCACTTCCAGATCTTTAGTTGAGCAAAAATTTAGCATGCATGTGTAAGAACTAGGAAAGGAAGTTGCAATATTTATTTTTAATACATAGATACTATTTATATCTCGTGGCTTTATAAAAGCTTGCTTTAAATCTTTTAAATATACAACAATATACAATACAATACCACTTTATCGCACACCAAATAAACACACAATACAAAATAAAAAAAGAAAGAATAATGTTAAAATTATGATAATTATAATAATATTTATTTCATTTTTATTTTTATTATTATAATTTATTATTAATTGATGGAAAATATTTTAAGATTTACTAACAATTTTAATTTTAATTTGATTTTACTAACAAAACTGGATTAAATTTTATCTAAATGAATAAATGAATTGAATTGAATTGAAAATACGTAAATATTTCGATAATTATTACCTATCTACCTATTTATTTAATTACCTATTTTATTTATATCTTCTATCTATAAAATTAAATGCTGTTCGTGTAGGCTTTTTTTAAATGTTTTTTGTGGTCCGACCTACTTCATTACTATGTTATCTTACGTTTGATTAAAACTAACATATTTATATCGGTGTTTATCGTATTTATAAGATAGTCATAACTCATTTACCAATATTGTTATTTGCCTACAATTAACCTGCCCCCGTACCCATATGTCCCTCAAGCGCCAATCGTATATAGTGTTGAGGTCAAATTAAGGTATAGTTTCACTGCGCCTAATGAGATACGGTCTAATTATTGTCGATTTAAGCAAAAAATCGAACTAATCTCATGAATTTATACCAAAATACAATAACTACAAGTTGAGATAAACTTAATGGGACAATTTATGGCATTATAAGACATTGTCGCAGTGAATCTACACCATAATCTGAGCTCAACACGATATACGATTGGCGCTCGAGGGACATATGGGTAGGGGGGCTGGTTTGGGTTCATCAACAGACTTCGGTCCAAGGTTAAAATATCAACTGCGTACTCGTACGTACCTACTCGTAAACAACGATAACCGAACTAATTAGAGAGAATACTCATTACTTACTTAGACAAGAATATTGAACACAAGAAATATATATTCGTAATTAATAAAAAAAAACAAAACTTCAAGACTATATCTATATTTTTTTTTATTTTGTTGATTTTTTAAAAGTGCTGAACCATTTTCGATAAAATTTACATGGGACCACATCTGAACAAAAAAAGAACCTACCAAACAAAAAAATAATCATCAAAATCAATTCATAATTGGCTCAGTACAACGCGTAACATACATAAAAAAATAAATTAAACATACAGTCATATTGAGATCCTCCTCCTTTCAGAAGCCGGTTAAAAAGTATTGATTTATTAGGATTTTGACGTTAATTTTCGTAGGTAGGTAGGTACAAACATTTTGAATTGTATTGTTGTCTTTTTAACACACTCTACACACATGTAGGTACTATTGTATCAAAAGTCCAAAACATTTAAAATCTCCGAAATAGCAAAGTATATAACTACTACAATAAAATTACTATTGGCTGTGCTATTGGGTCAAAAATAAACGTCTAAATAAACGGCTTCCCAGGAAAAAACGTAGTTACTCTATCAGCTATCTCCATTCTAAATTTAACTTAAATCCATTGAGCTGTTACAGCGTGAAGAAGCAACAAACACGCACTTACAAACATACAAACTTTCGTATTTATGTTATTAGTAAAGTACTTAGGTGTTACTTGTAAAATTATGTCACCTCACCTCTGTTATACAAGTAGTAGATAATTGGAACCGTTTGGATTACCGAACTGGTTTGTGTGCGCACGCACTGCCCTTCACCTATGATCTACGTCATTTGTGTTGCTGAGATAGTGGTGAAACGGGAACTTTTATGTCTAGAAAAATATACTTGGATTTTTTCTTGTTCATTATTTTATTGAGAATATAGAAATCACATAAACAAACCCAATGCCGCATTTATACAAGCTTTTATTTATCTTGCAATTTTTGTTTGTTTGGATCAAATCTTGCAAGCTGAATCAGCACTACTTCCTCTGGTCCGTTGTGTTGTGTTGAGTTAAAATTTTGCATACTTGTCAAAGTCCGATGACAGTGCAATATTATCGTGACAGCTAGCTGATCTGATGATGGAGACGGAAGGTGGGATTAGAACTCCTTGACGGATAATTAATTGTAACTACTAGTGTTTGGGCTCATTCTAATCTGCTCGCGATTCCAACTACGAATCTGTTAAAAGCTTGTCTTGAAAAGTATATTTTATTTCTACAAAAAAAAAATATTTAGTTTTTTTCTTTCAATAACTCGCATAGGTACATATATAAAAAGTCAAAAGTATTTATTAGATAGGCACATAAATGCACTTTTAAACGTCATATACACATTATACAAATAAATTAAAATATTAAATAAGCTCTACTTATATTAAAATTCATAAATTATATTATCATTAATGTTAGACTGCGTTCATTATAACTAATATTGGGTTAGAAATAGGTGTGAATTTAAAATTATAATTTCTTCGCGAAATAAATTCATCTAAAAAAATCGCTTGATAGCGCTTCCAATCGATTATTTCAGGCGGAAACAAAGTTCATAAATATGCTTTTGTAATTAATTTCACGAATATAATTTAATTAGAATTACATATATACCACACAATAGTCGACGTCACAGTTTAATACGCACTCATTTAAGTTAATATATTTTTATAATATGAACTAGCTGATACCCGCGACCCCGTTTGCGTACGATTACGTTTATATTTGTTGAGTTGTTTTTTTTCCCGGGATGAAAAGTAAGCTAGATATATTCCAAGACTTAGTTACATCAGGCCTAGCGCACTCCGCGCCGTAGGTACGAAGCTTAAAATACATAGCCGGACACCGACGGCGGGACGCGCGTCGTTACACGTGTCGCGTCAGAAGAGATAAGAGCTATGCGATAGAAAGAGAGGCGCTCTGTAGGTTAATGGTAGGTATGCAGTGCTACGCGAGCTGAATTGAATTTTATTGCGTCAAAGCAAGAGTCGCTATTTGTTTAAATTTCTTTGCGGAGTGATGCTTCTCTGTCCCTTAGTATTCTGTGGTTACATCAAAATCCTTGGAGTTAAGTGGTAACAAATACACATATCACAGAGAGACTTTCATATTTATAATATTTAGATATTATTTTTTATTATTATTTATATGCTTGCGTTTGACCGCTATCTCACCTGTTGTTAAGTGACGATGCGGTCGAAGATGTAGCACGCTCGCCTAGAAGAAACCTGTTCACTCTTGTCTTAAAGACACCCAGATTATATTAGGTAGTAAGTGTAAAATAAAATAAAATATTAATATTTCAATAAATTATTATGCGTCAGTAATTACAAGTATATGATGATTAAGTGAATTATGCATTATGAGCGATGAAGTGTATTATGGTGATTCTATTTTTTTACCGCGTTTTGAATAAATGTCAAGAAAATAATACCAATGTCACATAGCCGTGACATGTCATAATAAATAATACCAATGTCACACAGTTGTGACACGATAAATAAACCTTACATGTGACTTGTGCGATTCCATTACATAGGCACAGTTTATTGAATCAACCGCGCTTGTTGCGTACTTACGTGTTCACTATACTTACAGTTTACAATACTGTAGTACTAGTATGTAAATAAAATGTGTACTAAATAATAAGTAAAGGAAAAACAAACCCGAGTCAAACCGGAAAATACAACTTCAAGGTCAGTTAATAAGGAATAATTATTATACCAAAAAAACAATCTTTTATTTAAACAAAAAAAAATGTTGGCTTACTGTAAGTATATTATATAACAAACATTTTGACAAAAATATTGTATTCAACAATAACGAATCGAGGGATCTGCCAAAAAAGTCATTTAACTGTGTTCAATTGTTATGTGTTATTTTCATATTTACTAAACGGTTATTGAGCAATTAAGATTACCTTACTGTTATATAAAGAGGAAATAAAAAACGGCTAAGTCTAGAAAAAAACTGTCATTAACTAGCAATGCTGTTTATTATGTGACACTTGTGACTGACGACTTTAAATAAAGTTAAATAAGTGAAGCCGCGCGCAAAAAGAATATAAGTTAATTCGAAAATGAGACTCTACACGACCGCAGTCGAGCTGTAGCTTCGACGAGACAAACAACTGTGACCAACACCAGTACACCAGCACCAGTGACGTTCTCAAAACGGCATCAATACGTTTGCCAGTGTCTGAATGATGAAGACCTTGGCACCAGGCTTGCTTACTTCTTCAATCTCCAAAGATGAAGTGGCTGGCGCTGCTGTCACTGATCGCTGCGAACTTGGTGCGTCTACCAGCTCCCGTGGTGAGGACTTGGAGCGGCCTGGTCAGGGGCAGGATCAGTGAGAACGGCAAGTTCTACGAGTACTTCGGGATCCCGTATGGGACTGTTGACGAGAGGAACAGGTTTCAGGTAACTACTGTTTTATACTTATTACAAAATGGGCAAGCATTTTGTGTCGTCTCTGGGTGTTATTAGACTATAGTCAAAGTTTAACGTCAGTCAAATCAGTACCTGTTTTTCAAGATAAACACTTTATTATTCAACTTAAAGATAAAATTTATTACATGATAAATGTTAATGATAGAGTATCGCTATGCCAAATTTAATCAAAATCTCTTCAGCCGTTGCGGCGTGAAGTAGGAACAATGCCCCGCGGTTTCACCCGTGGCTTCCCGGGATAAAAAGTAGCCTTTTCCAGAACCTGAAGTACCTACATACCAAATTTCATCAAAATCCGTATCAATATTTGCGTGACTGACTAACAAACATCCATCCCTTCATCCATCCTCACAAACATTCGCATTTATACCTACTGTTAGTAGAATTATGTCTCGAAAGGGTTCGTTTTTCGAGAATTATTTCTGCAATTTTATATACCTAGCTTTGTCTAGTTGCGTCCTATAAAATAATTACAATAGATTTATCGTACCTACGTGGATCTGCCAATGGAACTTATAAGATAAACATATTTCAGTAGTTATATCCTATATTTAAAATTGAATCAATAGAAAAACAAATCTCAATAAGTCCAGCACGGATCTGGCCCATGGATCTACAGAAAATGTTCCATGGAATAAACTTGCATTGCAAAACTTGCTGCAATCTTTTTTTTTCTATTTCGCCTCGAAATAGTTTTAGCTACCTAGTTGCAGTTTTATAGCCCATGTTCGAGACCTCTGCAGTTCTCAGCAAGATTGCCGACCACATGCAATGTTTATAGCACACCTATTCTTAGATTGGTTCACCGTGCAATAACGATAGTTTTAACAAGTATAGTAGGTATGTATGTATGTAGTGTTACAAGTAATGTTTACTGAAACTTTGCCTGAATCAAGAAATGACAGCCAGCGGCCAGCGTTCTGGGCACTTTCCGCTCCACCATAGGCCATTTAGAATAATTTTATTATATTTTGTATATATATTTAAGTTATTTGTAAATATATTTAAGAAATGACAAATATTGTGTGACTCGTGGTAGGTCTCTCGTAGGCCGTCTGGGTAGCTGGCTTTGCGAGTTATTCTTCCGCAAAGCAGTAGTGCGCAAGCATTACTGTGTTCTGGTTTGAAGGGCATTGTAGCCAGCGAAATTACTAGGCATTTGAGACTTAACATGATACCTCGGCGTGATGAGCGCAATGCAGTGCTTCGCAGTGCTTTTTATTTAAAGGTCTGGGAGGGTACTGTAATTGTTATCGGCAGGCGTGGCGCTTACCATCAAGCGAACTACTTGCTCGCATCATCACTCAGTTCCATAAAAAAAACGTCTACTGCTGTTAACGTGGAAAATTATATTTCTCTATAGTGTTGGTGAAGACAAAGATTAGCATAGTTCATAAGTTATCATATCACACAACAATTCTCTCTTGTACAACAATGAGTCACAATTAATTTTGAATTAACTAAAATATTCGAGGCCATTGAACTTTACCTTCATCTTGAAATTGATTTTAAATGACCACGTTCATAACGCGAGGCAAATAATTACCGGTAATATAATTTTGCAGTGCATGAACTAAGCAACAACTTTAGTAACATATAAAAAAAACTTAGTTTAATATCTTATTAATAGTTTCTTTTATTGTGACAATTGTAAATATCTTACTAAAATGTGACATATTAAATTATAAAAATGCTATAATGGTGGCATCTATATACTAAGTACATACTTCTCCACTGCACAGAATAAAAAAGCAGCTAACTTAGAGCCCAAAAACAAACAATGCAAGGCCATAACAAAAATGAGAAGTAATACAAAAATGATATTATACTTTCTTTATTAATGATACCTTCCTTATAACCTTCAAAACTTGTCAACCTTGGTCTTGGGTCTTGCCTTTATTATATATTTTAGGTACATTAATAATATTTAACATATTTTTTATGTGCGTATGCTTTTTACAAGCTTTTATTAAACTTGCAACGTATGTATGTATTTTTTAACAAAAGTACGTATTTACAATAACAATTGTACACACTACATACTAAAACTGACTTAACTACAAAAACAAATACATAAAAAACTCTTAATTGCATACAATTTGCAAATTAAAAAATAATAATAGCACAACATTCTTTACAATGGTAGTACAATGGGCGGTCTTATCGCTTAAAGCGATCTCTTCCAGACAACCTTTGGATGGACATTATCGAAAAGTGACATTTCTATTGTTTTAGTTTAATTATTATTAATGATAAATTTTTGTGTTTTATTATAATTAAAAATTCTTATATACTTTAACACGACGATCTTTTTCAGGCTCCGATGCCTCCGCCATCATGGAGCGGTGTATTCAACGCACTGGACGAGAACACGTGGTGTCCTCAGAGGTCCGTTGTCGGCACCATCGGAGAACCCAACTGCCTGAAACTAAATATCTACTCACCAGTCCATACTACCCCGAACAAACTGCTACCAGTCATGGTCTTTATCCACGGAGGATGCTTCTTCGGCGGAACCGGATCTCCTTTCCTATACGGCGGCGATTACTTCGCTGAACACGACGTGGTCTTCGTGGGGATAAACTATAGATTAAGTGTCGAAGGGTTCCTATGCCTCGGTACTAAAGAAGCACCGGGCAATGCTGGTCTTAAAGACCAAATCGCTGCACTAAGATGGATCAGAGATAATATCAAAGGCTTCGGAGGAAATCCGGATGACGTCACTCTATTCGGAGAAAGCGCTGGAGCTGTCTCGACCTCGTTCATGATCTTGTCGCCAGCAGCCAAAGGTCTCTTTCACAAGGCGATACTGCAAAGCGGCTCGTCACTAGCACCCTGGGCCTTACAGCACGATCCTATTAGAACAGCTGGCGCTTTAGTTAAACATTTAGGCTACAATACCAAAGATCCTAACGAAATTTACAGTATTTTATCTAATAGAACTGCTTCAGAGCTAATTTTAGCTCTGAAAAATATCGAAAACAGGTACTGTGTCGCTGATGAGAATATCTTTGTGCCATGTGTCGAGAAACAGATTGAAGGTGTTGAGCCTGTTGTGACGGAGTACCCTGCTGATATCATCATTTCCGGCAACTATACTAAAGTTCCAATGATAATAGGTTACACAGACAACGAAGGCATATATTTTGTATCAGCTGATTATGGAAACAGTTTAAAAAACGAATCTAGCAATATTATTGATCCATTGTCGACCCTGCAGCCAGACTTGGAGTTTCCGAACGAAATCGAGAAGAATTGTACAGCGGAGAAGATCAAGCAACATTACTTTTCGTCATACAATGACGAGATGATAATGAACATGGTCAATTTATACTCTGACTTGCACTTCAAATTTCCGTTGATCCTGGAGTCTGAAATGTACGCAAGGACAACGGATCAGCCTATTTACTACTATCTGTTTAAATACAATGGGTTGATAAATATGCCGAAGTTCATCTCAAGGTTTGGGATGAACGATGGGGCGTCGCATGCTGATGACCTGTTCTATTTGTTCAAGCCCCATGCCTTCCCACTGCCTCAGAGATTTATGGAAGAGCACATGATCAGAAACATGGTGATGCTGTGGACTAATTTTGCAAAGTATAGGTATGTAAGCTATTCACTTTTATTTATTTTTCGGTGTAGCTTAGTGAAATTAAAGTATGGACATTTTGGACATTTATCATCTGAAAACAATAGCCGTGGAGTGAAATTAAAAATAAATTTTGTTGAACTCATGTAGCGCTTGAACGAAATTCACTTCTATACCTGGATTTAAAATCACATACGTACTGATACCACAGAACACTTACTCATTTGTGTGTTATATAATTGTATTATTCGTGAACGAATTCGCACATTGGATTTTACAATCATTTTCACTGCACATCTGACCTTGTTGCTTGAAAGTGAATTTTTCATTCGTAACTTTTTGTAACACTCTACAAACCTATGCTATTGCACATTTGACATCTAACAATGATGTCAGTAATTGTATTGCAAGTTCTTACAACATTTTAGGTTGTTCTATTTTTACTCTAAATAGAACTACCTAACAATTAAACTTGAAATAACACTACGTGGCACGTAACTTGTTTGTAATACCATAACATCTATTGTTAGTTTTGTCCTTGCGTTTTTAATGACAACGAGTAAAATGAAGACGTTTTGCAACATGCCCATTTTTGGAGAGAATCTTTTTACCCGACATCTTCAGATATTTTTATTTTTTATATATTTTTTTATTATTATTCATATTTTTTGTAAAGCATACGTGCATCAACGGTATTCATAAAATCGTTTTGTCAATGTACTTTTATAGGTATTTACACCAAAATAACGTTAAGAAGGACTCTCTATCTCGGTTACTCTTTATATTACATTTAAAGAAAAAAATAATAAGGATGGTAGTCATTATTCGACGCTATAAGATTTATCCAGGAACTCCGTTTAGGGTCTACTGTTATTGATGAGATACAAAATCTGGTGGAAAATTGAGAATAGCATCCCGCCCATTCTAATACAACCAAACTGTGTGGTTTTTTTTCTAAGCAAACGCAACATTGCGGGTTTCACTCCCAATCGTCACATATTTAAAAGAAGTACTTAGTCAACAATATTATATAAGACAAAAGTAGTGTTTACAAAGCTTCACCACACTATAATTCATTTTATAAAAAAAAAACGAATTCAGCTCTGATATTTCTTCGTCCAAGATCGAATACCGATGAAATTTATATGGAATCTTGTAGCTAATCAGATAATCATTTATTCGTACTAAAATACACGTCAAAAATAAATTCAATAATAGGTAGGTACTCGTAATTAGTACGTGTCACTGTCAACAAAACATAATAAGTAGTAATAATAATCGCAAACATTATTAATGGTAAATTATAAAATAAATAATTGAACCCAACTATACTGAACCCAACGCAAAAATAATTTTCTAAATCGGTTTATAAATTTGAGAACCTCCTCTTTTTTTAAGTTCGGTTAAAAATCACGCAGATCCGCTTGTCTCGCCGTATCTCAATATTCATAGGCGGCGGCAGCGCGGCCCCGGCCTACTAACACTGGACAACCTGCTCTATCGACAGATAGCCTGTTTAGTACAACTGGGACGGACGTTTTGATTATGTAGTTCACTTTAATTACAACTTATGGATACTTTACTACTTGAAATGATGCTGTTGAATTAATGTTCTTAGATCATTCATGACCTTTGTTGCTTTTTACATCTCCTACCTTGAAATTATCGTAGCAAAGTTAGTTTAGACCAAATGATATGCATACGGATTCCTATTAGTCCTAACTTGTATATTTGGTCCATGGTCCTACTAAATATTTTATGCTTCTATTTATCATTATCTGCTCACCGCGGTTTCACCCGCACTTTCCCGGAATAAAAAGGAGTGTGTCCTTGTCCAGGACTTGAAGTACCTACCTACATAGCACATTTCATCAAAATCAATTCAGTCATTTCTGTGTAATTGCTTAACAAACATCCAGGAATCCATCCATCCATCCTCATTAACTTTCGCATTTATAATCCTATCCTACTAATAGGATAGGATTATAAAAACGAAAGTTTGTGAGGATGAATTTTTGTTTATTAATCGCGCAAAAACCACTGAACAGATTTTGATGTAATTTTGTGTTGGATAAGTACTTTTTATCTCGGAAAATGGTCCATGGGTGAAACAGCCAAGCGCAGTCAGTAAATAAATCGGTATATGAGTTCATATTGATGCATCATGCCTACAAAACTTGTGAGGGCCTCACACGCATGCTTGCTTAGTGAAAATCTGATAACAAAAGATTCCATTTAAGCAGGTTCGAACCCAAGATTTATAAAGTTTTATAAGCTTTTATTTAACTTGCAATGTTTGTTTGTTTGGGTCAAATCTTGCAAGCTGAATCAGAACCACTTCCTTTTATCCTACGGAGTCGAAATTTTGCATACTTGCCAAAGTCCGATGACAATGCAATATTATGGTGTCAGAATCATTTATTCACCATAATAACAAAGTTTGTTATTCTAGGCAAGTCTCAATTACAAAAATTTCTTATGCCATTAATATACCTAGTTACATGGAATAAAAAAATAATAATTACGTAATCATTAATTTGAATTGAATTATTTGCATTAAAATATTGAGATTTACATTATAATAATTAGTCAGATCACATCAGACAGACATCCAGCTGATGTGATGATGGAGACGGAAGGTGAGCAATGGAACTCCTTAACGAATAATCGTAATCTACTAGTGTTTGGGCTCATTTTAATGTGCACGCGGTTCCGATTACGAATTTGTTAAAAGCTTGTCATGAAAAAATATTTTTAACAAAAATCTTGTTTTATCAAGAACTTGACTTGGGCTCATATGTGTGACCGTCAACAAAATTATGCTGTAGTTTTCAATTTTCCATAACTGCTCGTTCCAATATCTATGGCCGTGGCGTAAATAATCTTCGACCGCGACCGGTTTAAGATCTTTTGCAACACAATGTACGGACGTCCATGACATAATAACATTGAACATATCGATGCTGTGTTTATGGTTAACGTAATCGATGTCAAGTTAGTCGAGAAGAATTCGGATGCGGAGGTAGAGTTAATCGATTATTTGCTGCCGGTATCGTTTCCATATCAGTATGGTTTTTGGTCAAGCAGTTTTTGCTTTAAGTGTAGGTAGGTGTGCGAAAAACAAAGTTTAAAAGGAACTTAATTTTTTTTGTTACTTTTCTACTTAGATGTGTTAATGTAGGTTTTTATAGTTTAGTTGGCGTAAGCAAATGAAATATCCTTGAATTAGCATAATAATATAATTTATATGAAATGAAGATGCCTCTAACAATGCAATCAAATAATACATGTAGGTACTGTTCATTTAATCATCATCATCATCAGCCCATCACGTTCCTACTGCGGGCTGGCACACGGGTCTTCTCATAGAGAGAATGGGTCATGATCCAGCATGCTGGCCCAGTGCAGGTTGGTGGATGTCACATGTGCTTAAATTGTTGTGATAAATTATTGGACATGCCGGTTTCCTCACGCTTGTTTTCTATTCTTCTATTCTATTCTATTCTTTCTTCACGATGTTTTCCTACATTGTTTTTAGAGCGAGTGTTAAATCCACACATATCTAACTTAAGAAAGTCAGTGGTGCGGGCCGGCGGGATTCGAACTCGGGTGCACCCATATAATTATACTCGTGTACAAATAATACATTGTACTATAGCATTCTCACAATTTATTTTTTACTTTCCAGTGATCCGACCCCAAAGTCGACCCGTCAGCTGCCGATCCGCTGGCGTCCGAGCCGAGAGTCGAACCCCAAGGCCCTCGTCATCGATAGCAGCATAACCACTGCGCAGCTGTGGGATAAGAGCTCGGTTAACTTTTGGAATGATACCTACAATAGATATAGGAGAAGGAATTATGGTTTTAAAGAGAGTAAGTGTAGTGCTGTTACAGTCTCGATAGACAATATTTAGAAGATACAATTTAAATAAGTGCTAAAGTAACATTTGTTGCTGAAGTGATTTTTCATAATGAAAGACGTTAATAGTGTTAATAGTTAATGCATCGTAAATTTTGCCCGAAACAACAAATATTATAAAAGTGGCAAAAAACCTGAACTGTGTCTATGTGTTTATTTAAATTAAAAGTCTAAGTACTTACAGCTAACATTTGGACGGGATGTGTGAATAACAATATTATGTTCGTAAAGGTACCTAGGATTGGTACTAATTAAAAACTAATAAGAAATTTATGCAATAGTAATGAAATGTTCTCAATGTTATTATGATAGTAAACGACTGTTTTTTTTTTGGCCTAAAGTGGACTAGATAATTTAATTTGCTTTTTACGGTTACTCGGCTGTTATATCGTTTATATTAAGTTACTTTATGAATTCTACCATTTGTAGCAGGTATGAAAATAAGTTTAATTGATTTATTTATGTTTTGGTGATAGAGATTCTAGTCCCAACCCAATTAAAGAAATGTGTATTTATTTATACTAAAAGGTGTGGAACAAGATATGATTTGATAAGTGCTACGATAATTTGGTACGCAATAAAATCACAGAAACATAAGTTAAAATATTTTAATTTGGAAGATTGTTTATAGAACTGAGTTCTAAATTTTCTATTCTAACCTTAATTCCAGTTTGAGCCAACGTATGTAAATAAATTGTAAGCTGTGATACATAGACCCAAGGAACAAATAGTAATAGTTCTTACTATTTTTTCCTTGGGTGCATCAACGAATCTATAACATAACATAGGTATATAGCTCAACTCATGCTATATACCTATGTATGTAGGAGGTACATGTTGTACAATTGTTTTATGATAAGGCTAAATTAATTTACTAAAAGTTAAAAATAAATGTAAATTAGTGTAACAAAAAGAAATTGAACATAATAGGAAGAAACATGGCATGATTATACGGCAACCATACATACTCGTAGGTACGTTGTAAACAGAAAACGGCAGCATTCTGGACTTGGTGAGAGGCATTTTTTGCAGTCGATTGTTCAAAACTACGCTACAAAGTATGTACATATGTCTACTTATTGCCAAGTACCGTCTGCCATCACACTAGGTAGGCACTTACAGCAGTCGCTCACTGCAATATGCAGTCTGCCACGTTCTCTGAAATTGAAAAATAACTATTTACTACCGAGAATCATACGGAGTTTGACGGTGGAAACCACAGAGTACTAAGGTACAACGTGGACGTTTGTCGATACACAGAAAACCGGTTGGCGAGCAATCGGAATATACAAAATACTACGGCAGCCCTCGGCAGGAGAAAACTGCCTCCCATTAAATTTTAAGCGTCCTTAACGAATTCAAAAGCGTAATGAAAACAGCAAATACTTATAACAAAAATATGGAATCGCATGTCGTAAAATAAAGGGTAGCGACCCTCGCCGATATTTGGTTAGGCGTCTCGGGCCTACGGATGCTGTAATTGAGAGAGCCGTCCGAAGGATTTTAAATTTTAATACGATTTAATGCTTAAATAAGCTCATATTTCGATTTGTAATTATAAAAGATAAAATAACTGGTTATTTCCTAAAATTATATAGTCGATATACCTAGCCATTTTATATGGATGGGTTCTTACCTCGAAATATCGAAGGCGGTGGTGGAAACTTGGCATCCAGGACAGCTGTTGAACCTCTATCAAGCTTAGGTCCGTTCGTGGGTGGAGTACTGTTGCCATCTATGGGACGGTTCAGCCAAATACCAGCTAGAAGCATTGGAGGCTGTAGATTGACGTGCAAAGCGACTAATTGGTGACGAACAACTGGTCGCTACAAAGCTGCTTAGTCTTGAGCATCGGCATAAGGTAGCATGTCTGCGTGTCAATCTCTTATAGGATACATTTCGGTTAATGTGCACAAGACCTTTACGACCTAATTCCACCCTCCCCATTCCATCACTGGACGAGTAGAAGATCGGCCAAATAACACCTTTATTTAGTAGACATTCCGCCAATTCATACAAAGCGTTTTGGTTCCACGTTTATAGTGCTTACCCACTGCTAAGGAATGGAACTCCTTGCCGTCTTCTCTGTTTTCTGATAACTACAATCTGGGTATCTTCAAGGCCAGAGTGAATAGGTATCTTCTAGATCTACGTGCTCCATCTTCAGCCACATCGTCGCTTAACATCAGGCGAGATGATGGTGAAACGTAGATCTATCTACTGTAAAAAAAGGCGAAGGCCCGTCGAGATAGTCTTCGAGGCAACGACCCATCGGTGTGGCGTTAGGTAAAAACATTGAGGTGTTGCTCATTGAGGCGGCGGGCGTCATTCGGAGTGGATTATTAAACCCAGTACATATCTATTATTATATCTATTCTACCCATTACTCAATGTAGTGTGTACTATGACTAACATATTGTGTTATAATATAATTTTATGAATGCTCATAACAAGTAAAACTGCGCAAGTACACAATAGGAAAAACCGCGAGAAAGTCGTCCCGCGAGCACTTACAGAGATAAGAGTGTTCTGCACAACACAGAACAACAGCGAACAACAGACGACACTGAACAACACACATAAATACAACGTGGAAAGAACGGAGCAACTTCGCAACTACGCTGGGAGGTGCTGGTGAATGTAATAACTGAAAGGAATAGTGACCACCACAACATAAACACTAGAAATAAGGATAGAATGGCAGTACCTAGGTTTAGACTGAGTAAAACGAATAAGTCCTTCATGGGCAATTGTGTACGTTTTTACAATAAAATTGCAAAATGTATAACGGAGCTCACAGAAAGTAGATTCAAATTGAGTGTGAAAAATATTCTAATGAAAAAAGCATACTATGCAGTTAGTAATTACATAAAAGACAAAGATGCATGGAACATTCCGCTTCTGCCAAGTAGCCAACTGGCACATAAGAAAAATAATATTGTCAAAAACAAACATAAAATATTGTAATAAAAGTTCTAAAAAATATGCCCCTCAGTTTCTTGCCGTATCTTCTGAGTAGTGGTTCTTTTTCCGATACGGTGGTAGAGTCATTGTAATAATTGACGTTCATAAGTGCGTCTGTGACGACAAAATTGAATAAAGAACTTTTGATTGATTGATTGATTCTGCGCTGTTCAGGCGCAAGCTATGGTGTCAGGTTTGTTTGTACTGTAAGTATACTTCTTGGTGGATTAGATGTATTCACTGTTAGTTCTGTCTGGTGTTTTAAATATCGGTCGGTAGACGGTTATGTATATTAGTACTTTTTTGCATAATACAAAGGTAACATTTATCTATACGATTAGACGAGATATAAAAACAGTAAAGGAAAACATCGTGAAGAAACCGGCATGTCCAAGAATTAATTACAACAATTCAAGCATCATGTGACATCCACCAAACCGCACTAGGCCAGCGTGGTGGAATATGGCCCATAACTCTTTCTAAGGCATGCAAGCATTATGAGAGAAGGCTCGTGTCCCAAATAAGACGTGTGGCACTCGGAGACTGCCGCGGTAAAGCTATAGCATAGCATTCAGAGTGGGGGGTGTTAGGTTATTTTCGTTACGGAATTTCTGGATTCGGTCTCCACGCTCAAGGCCCGCGATAGAAGTTATGCAATAGCTTAAAAAAAAAAACTACCCGTTTATATCTGTAACAATCTGCTTAATCAGAAGAAGGAATAAAACCCACGCATAAGAACATAATCCCGCAGCTACCTATCTATCCCAGACTGTGTCTGTCAAGTATGTTAATAGCGACTGTAGCAAGTAGCCGCAGCGGATCGCGACGGCACGCAGCGGCCCCGCGGCGACGATTGGACGACGACTGTTCCAGAAAATTAATTTTACAGATACACTTGAAACTTTTAAGTTTGCGATTGCTGTTTGTTCGAAGGACTTTCGACTAAGAGGTACTTAAGTCTGGGAGTTATCGTTTTTTGTTTTGTTTACTTGTAGTTTCCTCAATCGTAAAGGATGTGTCATTTCAAAGTTTTAGTAACAGTACCTATAGGAGATGGATGGCTTCTTTAGTGAGAGATTATAGAGGTAGGTAGATCTAGTAGGTAGTACTATTTTCGTACTATTGTGAATAGGTAGAAATAAAAAAATAAATCTTGTGATTGACTTCAGAATTCATGAAATCTCAACTGGGAATCGGTAAAAACTACCTAACGATAATTCAAACTTCCTACAAACGCCTACTCCTTTACGCGCAAACGAAAATGTGTGCAATAAATCCATCAGGCGCTGCACATTCCTCCCTCGATAACAAGTAGGTATGAATAGTTGTCATGTAGTTATCATGCATTGTCGTAGTTACCTACATAGTTACGCGGTTACATAGTTACGGAATCTACGGATCTGCGTAACTCGAGTTTCCTAACTGCGTTGATGGAGTCGGACCAGTCTACAGGGACGCGGACGTCTTGGTAATTTGCAGGGTAGGTAGGTCCACACGTTCGCCGCTAATAGCGACGATGGCAAGTTAAACTAAAAATATGTTCTGGGCTTAAAATTGAATGAGTTTTGTGAGTTAGTGCCACTGAAAAGGTTGAAGATGATATTTGGTGTAAGAAACGTGCATTTGTAGCAACCCCGTTATAACTAGCTTTTGCCTACGACTTCATCCGTGTGAGCTTTCAAAATGTATACAACAACATATCTATATAACATACAATTTTAGGTGTTTTCATATTTTATTTAAAAAAAAACGTAAAACTGTAGCCATACTAAAATTATGTTAGCGTTAAGCAACTTATTAATGGGACGATTGCTAATTAATCCAACATTAGAAAAATGTATGGCCACAGTTTTACGTATTTTTTTTATTAATTTATGTTAGTGTTAATGAAATTAATTGTAGTTGCGAGATGATGAAAGCTAAAATTCAATCAAAATAAAATTCGTGCTTAGCGATAGCACGAGTTTCATTCCCGCACGAATGCGAACTGCAGCGGTCTTTTAATGCTAATGCTGTTGCGATTGCGAATCGACGACTTCGTCTGCGCGATTTTTAAATCAATTTTGTGTGGTGTTGTTTTGTATGATGTTGTAACTCATCCAGCACTTTCATTTGAGGCCAAACACGATAATTATTTATTATTATGTAATAATGAAATTTCGCACGAAATTATGAATTCACAACTGCGATATATGATAGTAGCATTAGTATCGCAATATGCTATATGCTTTTTTTACTGTGTTCCGGTCTGAAGGGCATTGTAGCCAGTGAAATTATTATGCTATTATTATTATTATTATGCTATTATTACTATTATTATTATGCTATATGCTTATATGCACAATAGCATGCTAACGAACAATATATCGTATGCTAATGAAATAGCAATAATTTCCATTACTACTGTCTTCCATTACTTTTACAATTATATATACCTAAGTACACTTCTACATTAGGTGCTTTTAATGTTTAGCCGATAAGTAAATCGCTGAAAGCCTTGAACCCAAAGAATTCGAATTCGTTAGAATTCGTTGTACATTTCAATTCGCATAGTTTTGCAGCATGAGCGCTGCTATCTGTTCTGGCTTCCATACCAACATTCCTCACATTCCCACCGTAAAACAACAAACAAAAACTATTTCTCTCCATTCCCGTATCAAAACAAACGCAGTAACGTTGACGACAATTCATTTTATGGGGGCAATTAAGCGCAAGTCGGCGTTCGCATCAAGTACCCGGCTCCCAGCTACCCGGCTAGGCGCCCGGACCGGCTGGCCGACCGGCGGAGTTGTTAATCCGGGTAATAAAGAAAAATACCCGGGAAGCGGCGGCTAATTGTTATAAACTGGGCAAACATGCAAATTGGACGAGCGACGGACTTCCTCCGGTTTTAATTCTGAACTTATCTCGTAAAGCGGACGGACACACGGAAGGATAATCGCGGGTAAGTACCGTTGAGGAAAGAAGCTTTACGCACCTCTTTCCGACTGAAGCACTTGGCAATAAAAACTACATAAGGGTGGGGAAACGCTTGTTTGGTTCCTACCAATTTCCTTCTTTTAATCCCGAACATTCATAGATAGGCAGGTTTTATACTTATAGCATAAAAGCACGGAACGGAAAGAAACATTCCGTTCACTGATAAAAACAATAGGTTAAAGGCTTACCAAGATATTGACACACATTTGTAATGCTCAATTTTTTATGCATTTTTAATGTAATAAGTCGCGAATGGTTGACTTTTATATACTTACCTACTACCTTACTTATCTATTCTGTGCTAATAATTCGTTTTCATAACACCAATGTCCAAATCAAATGTCTCTATATTCAAATTCAAATATTTTAATTCAATTTGGTACATACGTACACTTTTAAATGTCAGGTGGAAATTATATCAACTTCTAACATGAAAAACGTTGCATATTTTATCTGTTACTAACTACGACCTTCTGTTGAATTTATTGAAGTGAATATAAGAAGTGAGTAAGCAAAACAAGTATTTCCCCTCACTTTACCCACCCACTGCGGAGTAAAGTAAGTTAAATGGTTCAGTTAGCAGTAAGATGACTCTTCGGTATCATGAATTTAAAGTGAAACTTTATGCTGGTTTGCGTTTGAATTGTAAACTACATTTATAAACACAAGGAGCTTGTTACATGTTGCGGTTTTGGACTCGATACGATTTCGGTAACGTGTGGCAGTCTAGATTGGGATTTCTTTTTAAATTATGAAATAACTTTTGGGAATGCTATTGCCTGCGATGCTATCTATTTAGGTTACTTTGAATGCAAAGTACAATTTGTTGTAGTATGAATAGCAAAAAGAAGTAATGTATAAAAATTGCACTGTTAACTGTAAAACACCGTACAATGAAACATATTTAGGTAATCAAATAACAGTTCTCTCCTTAAGGGTTTGCTGGAAGAGAGTTTAGCCTTTTTAGGGCTAAGCTCGCCTTTGTACCAACATTACGTACTTTATAATCCATTACCTAAATGTGTGAAAAGTATGTACAATAAAGAATATAAATACTTAGAAGAAATGACTTGCTGCAACTCAACTGTTACCTACTACGTGAGTAATAGTCAGTATTGTTTGTTTATAGGCAGGCGTGTTGCTCCCATGAGGGGAACGACTTGACTGTCTCGTCAATCCGTTGTATGAAAAATCAATCAATATCAAGATTTTTGCAAAACATTGCCTACTTGATGATTCATCATCTCTAAACTTTTAAGTTTGACTTCGTAACTCTTGCTACTCCACCCACCGTCACCGTAGTTCACCGTCACTGGTTGCACATTCGCAAAGTCACCCGTCGCCGTCGCCAAGTGCGAAACATAACAATCACTCGACGAGAACTGTAAGTTTTTGCTACATAGCAACTTGCGCAAGAGTCGAGATCGGTACGCGAGAGGCCTATCCTTTCGACATCAGTAACGGTGTGATATTCTCGGAGAACGTACCTTTCTCACTCTTGAGTGAGCTCTTGAACGTGTTATTTGCGATATCAATGTATTACGGGAGGATGTTGTGAAACTTATGTAAGATTTTTTTTTACGGCTGGTGTCAATAAAACTAATGTGCCAGCTCAACTTACTCGTAAATCTGTGTTAGATAATGTGATATTTAAAGTGCCACGAAAACAAATCCAAAAATGCTAAACAAAACATAAAACAAGAAAATTAGTTCAAAATAATGCGTGAATTATATGAAATTACTTAAACTGAAAACAACCGAAAACTTTAGCAAACTATGATTGAGAAAGATATTGCTTACTTTAAAAATGAATTTATGGTCAAAAGAAGTGTTTCTCATTTGGTTGATCTATATATTAGACAGCGCTGTTGGCATCTTCACTCCTGAAGTCAAAGTAAAGCAGGGAAAACTGAGAGGACTTCGCAGTGTTTCTGGACAAAACCGATATTATGGAATACCTTATGCAGTCAGTAAGAGATTTCAAGTAAGTACATCTGGGATCTTGAGTAACTTTAAAATTATTGTATAACTAAATGCACTGCAAAGAACTGTTTGTAATGTAAAATGGTATTTTAACGTTGCAGCCTCCAAAACCATCTCCAAAGTGGGCTGGGGTCTTCAATGCAGTTTTCCCCTACGGCTCCTGTGCTCAGACAGTTTCCTTCCTCGAAGCTGGTTCCGAAGACTGTCTCCATCTTGATGTATTCTCTCCAGAAACTGCCGTGGCTGGGGACAGACTTCCAGTCTTGGTTTTCATCCACGGAGGAGCTTACTACTACGGCAGCAAGTGGAATTACGACCCTGAGTTTCTCGTCACCAAAAATTCAGTCGTAGTCATCGTCAACTACAGGGTCGGTGTATTTGGCTTTCTATGCATAGATGGAGTATCCAACCTCGGATTGAAAGACCAAGTTGCAGCATTAAGATGGATTCGAAAGAATATAGCAGCTTTTGGTGGAGATCCAGACAATGTGACGATTTCTGGACAGAGTGCAGGAGCGTCGGCCGCTGCGATGCACATGCTCTCCAAGTCCAGCAGAGGACTGTTTCATAAAGCAATTTTATTGAGTGGAACTCCATTAGCTCCTTGGGCATTTAACATGGAACATAAAGTACCAGCTCTTGAAGACGCTCTCAAAATAAGAGAGATTGCAAGCGATGAAGACACGTTAGATTTGTTTGCAACCGCAACTGTTAAGGAGCTTCTCAACGCCACCAAAGACACCTCCATCAACCCCCGGTACTTCAAGTACTCTCCGTGTATAGACGCGAATTTCACGCAGCCATTTTTTCACGATACGCCATACAAGGCGATAACTTCGGGGAACTTTAATAAAGTCCCGATAATATCGGGTTTCGCCAGCGTGGAGGGAATGCTGTTCTACGGGCTGCACGACGATAAAACTCTACAGGAATGGGACGAGAAATTTGTTGAAAAACTACCCGCCGTTTTTTCCTGGTGCTCAGCGAATAAAGTGATGATAGCCGAGAAGTTGAGGTCGTATTACTTCGCCGGGGAAAGGATAAATAAGGCATCCATGCGAGGGATAGTAAACTTTTACTCCGATTGGATGGCATACGCGACAGCTGACGCGTTTTCGAATCTTATGACGAGATATTCCGATAAACCGTTATACAACTATATATTTTCGTATGAAGGAAATCGTAATTTCGCGAAGGCTATTTTTGGACAGAAGACGGGGCTGAAGGGAGCGTCTCACTCCGACGATATATTCTACGTGTTCAAGCCGGCGGGTCTGTCCTTGGTGCTGTCGAACTCCGATAAGCTGTTTATTGACCGGCTGACCGCGATGTTAGCCAACTTCATGAAGTTCGGGTAAGTCGGTAACGGCAAACAAGATTACCCAAAGCTAACTTTAATCTCGATCGGCAAATTGGATGGTTTGCGTTGCGTGTGGTTATTTAGGTTGCAGAGTAAATATATCGGGCGTGGGCTTTGGGATCGTTGAACATGAACACCTCACAGCTTAGTAAGAACTAACAATCGCAAACCTTGTTACCAAAACTCCTGGAAATGAGACAAAGTTTTCTAATAACTCGTACCTACTCAAAGGTTCCAGCCTTTTCCCACTAAATAGATTTTGTGCCTTTTCTTTGTCGTTTATACATAGGTATAGTTGTTAACTTAAGAACCTATATTGCATAGCCATGCAAGTACATATATACTAAAGACTTGTAGTTAGCGATATGTCATTGTGTTAGTTTCGCAGCTTGCATGTTTAACCAGGTCATGAGGTAAACAACTTCAGAAACAGCGAAACCTAAAGTTGTAACTACACATTATGTGACCATTTTGCGTAAGAACTTGTAGCCAATATAATGTACATATATGTGATACCAAATTATGTAGAAATGTTGTGCCAAGCAGTTATCTTCATTGCAGGTCATTGATCAAGGCTGACGTAGGTGTACCTACCTACTGTATGTTTATATTATGATATCTTACCATAGCTCTCTACTTCCACTTGTATTAAAGATCACCGTATATTTCGACATAGAACATTCTCGAAACATAATTATGTATGTACCTGAACCATGACCATGAAACAAAGAGCTTGGAAATCCTCAGTACCACCGAACCGACTACACTAGATTAGACTGACTATGTTATTTGATTACAGTGTACTTGTGTAGTTGATGACGTGCCATTTGGTAACAATTATTTAATCCCATGCATCGAATGATCAATAATGTTTGATGACTTTAAACCATTGATCCACTATGCTCCACTTATTAAAAAAACAAGTCGTTATTGTGGGAAGTAAGACAATTAAAAAATAAAAACATTATAATAAAAGCCTGAATAATAATTTAAGACACTAATCTAGTCTAGCGCTAAATTTAGAAAGAACTTCGGTGAATACCGTAACTAGAAATCTGCCTTTGATTTCAGAGATCCAACTCCTCGCAGGACGCAGCTGCTGCCCGTCCGCTGGCCGGCCACCACCACCAACAGATCTCTTGCTCTGGTGCTAGGCCCACGGCTGCAGGTCATCGACACCCCTGCCAGCCACAGGGGACGGTTCTTCCAGGACCTGCTGTGCCAGTATGGACAAGAGGGATACGTACCTTGTGAAAGTCAGATGAAGTGTAGTTCAGAATGAAATGATGGGAACGGATGATTAATAAAAAGGAGACGAAAAATGTAGCAAAGGCCAGTGACTGTCCTCCATTGCATTTTTTCGAGCCTAGAATAGTTAGGTAAAGTCATTAAGTGATGGTCTTTTGTAGCAAAATCTTAAAGCAGTCGCTTGCGACAAAGTACAGAATATATAAGCATTTCTGTAGAAATGTAACAACCACTGTCTTCTTTATAATGGATATAATCTAATGAGACACACGTAGATGACCACCGCCTACACCGCCTCAATGTGTCGTGTCCACATTCAGTATTCTACGTATAGTAAAATGATCCTAATAAAATGTTAGACGTAGCTAAACTATCCGTCTTTAATTCAAACAACCCGTCGTTCTGTAGGTAAATCCTAGAAGCAAATTATGCACGTTAAGCCAAATTACCTACGTGAGCTCGAACCGGAAACTTCCTGTGTGCTTCCGAGCACGTACCTCAAGTCTGATAACAAAATAATGCGGCATGCATCGCTGGAATACCCCCCGGCTATGATACCCGAACGGAACGTCCCGAACGATTCGTAAATTCCCTCCACAAACAATATATCCTCAGAAAATATATCCTCAAACAATACGAGTATATTCTGAAACAATAGGTACACAATTCCATGCAACGTGTGCTACTGAAGGCGGCGGCGGTGGATCGTCTCGAAATGAAATAAACTATAAATCTGCAGAGCTCGAGGGCAAACACCGGATTTATAAATATGCAGATCAAATATTAAAAAGGAGCCACAAGATGATCCGGGAACGCAAAGAGTAGTGACGCAGAGGTGGAAAGCTTTTGATGTGGCTTATTTACTTACGCTATTGTCGAGTATTACTTTGTTTCATAGACATCTTAATCCGATCCGATGATTCTTAACCCCAAGCTGACGTTCTACGAAAGAAATAGGTATTTTTTTTAAGTTTCACTGGAATTTGTGTTAGAAATGGAATATTTACGTTTTTAATTTTAGATATTTCGGCACTGTGTGTGTTGCGAGCTCTGGTTGCGAGCGTCATGGTCAGAAAGATAGATATTGACGCGAGCAAAAACTTGAGAGGAAGTGGGTAGATAGACATATACGTCTGCCCTTTATGACATTAATATCCCTCCCGCAAAAACTTCAGTATCTTCGTCATTTACAACAGTAGATAAGCAATCTATCCACATTACATTGGTGGAATTGTGGTATGGCAACTCCATAAATGCGTTTCAAACAAGAAGTGAATTGAAAAAGAGTTCATAGCATTGAGGGTGTGAGACCTCAATGGTTCATAGTAAATTAGTGATAGCACAGTATTGCCACATTAATGCAATGTAAAAAAATACCATATATTACAATAGTGGCGGAATTTTTGGCGGGAAGGGAAAAATTATGGCATCTTGTTTTATTTTCCAAAACAAGTGTTTCTTCGATTTTCTTTATCTTTATCTTCGTTACGTAGACAACATTAGGTATATGTGTTCGTAAACGTGCACGAGTGTAGGCACATGAAACAAATCATTGAAACATTGCATTTAATGTTCCATCAAAAAGTCTATGGAAAGCTTTATTGCTCCACTTTACTAAAGCACTATACTAGGACAAAACTTACTTACTACTTGACACTAATTAAATTCCCATGCATGATAAGACTTATATCGTACCTACTTCTGATGATTATGTGGCAACCAAGCAAACGGCGCTCTCTGCAACATTAGTCATTGCCGATGTGTTGCCGACGCATTCGTGAATATAAAAAGTAACGGCTAAGCTCAGAAGTAAACGTCTACACTTTCGTCTCCACAAAGCAAGTATCACATCTAGTTTATTACTCCGCGCCCGGAGCACTAGCAATACTGGCATCTCACAGAATAAATATTCAATGTTTTCATTCAATTTCTCGCGCTATGCGGTCGGCCACCCGCCGCCCGCCGCCGCGCCGGACCGGCTCCGGACCTCTGACGGAACATAGATAGCACGACTTTGAGGAATGAACAAATAAAAATTCTGAGAATAATATAGAGTAAGTCAGTTTGGGACAGAACAATTTATACAAAGCATGCAGTTGATATATATGACTAGACGATACACTATTAAAATCAGTTGTTAGGTAGGTACATAAGAATTAATTATTTTAAAACCACTTGCGATTACGACCACATCATACTATCTCATAAGTAATGTGTAAAATATGATTACAGCCAGCACCTACATCATGATTGTGGATCGTGGATCTTTCAACTCGACATCCTTCCTCTTTTTCCTTCTCATGTGGATATCATCTTTTCCTTCTCACACCCAACATTTTCTTTCTCAGTTCCCACATCTTTGTTCTCCTCCCACATTTTTCTTCTTATGTCCCCCCATTTTCGTCCTCTTTTGACTCTTTCAAATTGTCATTCATAATTCTCATATTTTCTTTGTCTTGTCGTACATTTTTCTTCTCTATATATCCACATTTTCCTTTTCATTTCCCTAATTTTCCGCCTCGCATTTACTTTCTCACTACAAAATTTTTCCTTTCCTCGTCCGCATTTTCCACTACCCCCCCTTATTTCCTTATCATATTTTCCTATTCAGGTTCCATTATGTTTCCGTTTTGAGAAGGAAAATGGTAAGGGACAAGAGAAATGTTAAACGAGAGAAGTAATACCAATACGTGCATTGAGAAGGAAAGAGGAAAATGCAGAACATGAGAAGGAAAAGATGGTAGAGGGCACGTAACATTTTACTACATTTTACTGAGCAAAGGAGCTTGGCCTGTCTGTCTCCGCCCGCCATGTTTAAAATTTCTTGAAATCGCAGCCACTCAAATCGATAGCGGACGTCAATACGAACAAAATAAATATGTGTAGGTATAATGAAGTAGGTACCTATCCTAAGTATATAGTCGCGTTTCCGAAATATTGGAGGTCTAAAATTCCAGCGAGCGTTCCTGAAGCAACCAAATTAGCTCCCGTTGCGTCCCGGCATGCGTAGCGCCACTGAAAAAATAAAATCAGTGACCGTGCGCGCTGATTACCGAAAGAAAGAAATATTGCGCAAAAACCGTAATTAAATTTTCCCGCCCTCCGGATATTCCGATTTTATCAAAATCGATTCGCAACATAAATTAGTGAAAATCATTGAATAGCGCGGAGGGCGGCACGGCCGGACGCCCGCTGGCACATAAAGGGCGCAAATCGCTCCCCTTTGCAATTTATTGAATTTGTTCCTCGATAATTTTTTAACAATTATCATAATTTTTCAATGATTCGTTATCTGCCGGCGCCATTAGAGATGCGATATTTCAAATAATATCCGGATTTCAATGATGTCGTAATTCGTAGGGCTCGTACCTACGGAATGAAATCGTTGAACATGGAAATTCAGCAATTCGGGTAATGTTTCCCTATGGATTACGAAATATGTTTACGTTGTACCTACTTTCATTATATTTTTGGTACCTATAAATAATTTAATATTTCTTTTATTTATTATTTAATACGTAGCACGTATTTTTTTACGTAGGCACCTAACTGTTAGGTATAGGTGTCATTGGGTGCCGATGCGTCTCTGCTTGCTTCAATGCAATGCTTCAGCTTTCCAAGACCGACGCCAACACAGACTCCAACGGCGATGAAGACTAAAGAGAGAGTGTCCGCGTGTGACCGAGCGGCAACTCTTGCGCCTACAATCCGATGCACCTGAGTTCGAATAACGACCCGGCTACTTGTACTATTAATTATTCTGTGACTCGGCCCTGCACTTGCCTATTATAGATATAAACGGATTTCTCTAAAATGAAGAAAAACCTACCGTGAGGAAACCTGCTTAGGTACGCGTTTCGGAGTGCTATGCTATGGCTGCAGTTCCAATGCCAACCACCGAACAAAGCCATGCCGTCAAGCGACACCTAGTCGTGTTTTGGGATGGTGTTCGGTAAACCATCAACGAGACGGGTCCGAGTAGCTTGCCGTCTTCCTCTACATCGATGTAAGTACTCCATCTTCGGCCACATTGTCGCTTAACTTCAACCGAGATATACCTACAATAGGCAAGCAACGTGTCCCAATCTTCGTATGGGTTTAGAGAAGCAGTCTCAATTTGCCAAAAACATCTATCTATAAACAATAAAAATGACGCTTTGACCATGCCATGTCTATGTCGTGTGCGCAGGCCTTTATTGTTCCCAAGTGGTTCGTTCTTGGTATTTTTATTTTCCGCTGGCTTCGCTGGCATTCGCCCCGCTCAAGATGAGCATAATTAGTAGTATGCACGTCTGCATGCAGACTGATTACAATGACTCTTGTACTCTGTAACACCATTTCTAGGAATAATATGTACCTACCAATATGTAATATAATCTAGCAAATAAATAATTATTATTCTCATGCCGCTTGTAGCGGAAATCGGAACCGCAACCTTTAACCACCGCCACGCCAAGCTAAGCAAATTTCTTATTTATTTATTTATCATTAAACACTAAATATAACATTACAGCTTTTACGACTAATTCGTTATATCAGTTATTTGCTTACACTTATCACAGAAAAATTATCAATTAACAAACATATCAACAGAAAATTTGAAAAATAAAAAACCTATAACAACATTCTACTTAATATTAATGACTATTATGTATTTATTATGATTGGTGCTTCGCAATACTTTAGACACATTCTTTCGATCAACGTTCATCCATCTCCAAATACGTTCATCAGAGGAAAAGCTTTGACAAGTTCGTTAAGGTGTCGCTGTGCTCGAAACACAGGCGAGTGTTGTCGCGCGGCTGTACGCGCCGGAGTCGGCGCGAACAGCCGCACACGCCTGCTGCGGAACCGCGCTCGCTTATAGCTTACAGCTCACTTATAGTCGGCACAAGCCGACGTCGGCGTAGAGAGCACTTATCGAGTGGAGCCGACCTTGGCGGTCAAAAGGTTAAGATTTGACTTGAGCAACTATTTGCTGCAAGAAAACTTCTGCAAAAAATATCTGACTGACATAACTTGCAAACCAAGTGCAAATATCGGAAAACTAACTAATTACTATCAGATAGTTAGTCCAAGATTTATTGAAGGAAGAAACTTGGCCAATTGCAACATTTTATGAGAAAAAAAAGATAGTGGGAAGGAAAAAGCGGTATAAAATCCAAACACCGAATGGCCGTTTAAACACAATATATTATTAAAAAAGAAAACAATACAATATAAGAACAATATTGTAGATCATTTACAGTATGTCTGGAGACGAGGTCGCGGCGGCGGCACAAATACGGAAAACATTTGATATTTATTGACAAGTTCCGTATATTCGTACCGGTTTTGGATGGAAACAGACTTCATGGAGTTTTGTAACGGTCTCTGAAACCACTGTTACTATTGCAATATCTGAAAAGACCTAGCGTTTGTTCTAAAAGTCCAATTGAAAAATTATGTTTTCTCATCAATAATTGACAATAAACAAAAATTAGTTATTGCCAAAGTTTGTGGCGCATTATAACATCATAGCCATCATAGTTAAGACTAAAGATACAATTTAAAGTGATAATTTAAGAAAATATGCTAACCAACCAATGAACCAATGCAATGGCTTACATTTTCTAGATATCACAAGATAAACATAAAGCGAGTCTCCACCCAATATGTTCGCCTCGGGCCGTCCGTGGGCCAACTGCATTATAGAACCTCTCAAGCCGGTCCCACACTCGCGCCAAAAACTTACGGCGAAAAAAAAGGCCCGGAATATGGCCAAACCTAGCTTTCTCGCTTTATTACTGGCAATATTTCTTGGCGAGAATGTGGTGCCAGCTTTTCTAACGTAGACAATCCATAAGACACACCTCGCCTGTGGGTCTATATACCTTAGTTAACTCTACGCATCACGTTAGCTCTATGTAGCGGCGACACTGTTGCGACTAAGTCTTTTGTCATATACATACGCTCGCATAGCTTATTGTGAAGTCTGTTTCTTGGGGTTTGTAGTTGTAAATATACACATTTATGGTCACTGTCATACCGCTTTATTTGTCGATAAAACGAGGTTCGATCGACTTTAGGGTGTGTAATGGATGTTTTGACTTTTAATAAAATTAAAGTTAAGTTTGTCAAATATATTATGTTAACATAAATGCGTACAAGACTACATAGTAAAATTCAAATATTCTACATACAAAAGTATTCAGCAAAGCATGACTTATTATTTCTCAGTACAAAATAAAACATACCTCAAAAACAAACGCGATCGAGTTCAGTCCGTACCAAGCTAACACAAACCCACGCGTGAACACATCGGAAAACAATCACATACATATCAACAACAGTGCCGCGCCACTCCCTTTACGATATAGTTTAATAGTTACTTCTATGACGATATATCTATTTATTATGTGACAGATACAATATACAGTCCGTAAGTCCACGTCACTATAGCTACATTCGATTTCAAAACTCATCACAACGTCCTGTCGTCGAGGTCAAACCGGAGAACACTATTCGTATCTATGTCCGTCACTCGCACAGCATCATACAAGATCGCCGCGGGAAGCGTCGGTGGTCAGCTAACTAAAAACAAGCAAAGTATCGTACACTCAGAACGATGCCGGCGATCGGATCTTGAGCTAGCTCACGAGGCTCATGTGATTTTGTTGTGGAGCTGTAGAAACGGCCCCGCAGCTTATTTTTAGTGGTAAGCTTTATACAGCGGACACTGAACCACAGACGCTTCCGGCCGCGACGTTATCACTCCGGAAGCGGACAAGCGTCATTCTGCCAAGCTGATTAAAAACGTCTTATATTACTGAGTTATTTGGCGGCCGCCACTCGCCGAGCGTGGGTCACGGGGGTCACGCCGAGCGTGGGTCACGGGGGTCACGCCGAGCGTGGGTCACGGGGGTCACGCCGAGCGTGGGTCACGCGGGTCACGCCGAGCGTGGGTCACGCGGGTCACGCCCCGCGAGTCACAAGCGTCTACTGTGCGTCGAGTCACAAAATTGATCTTTATTTACATATGTACGACGTCTCACATCGCCGCGCCGGCGCCGCTGCCGTTACTCCGTACTAAATTTTTTGTTGAAAATGATCGTGAATCTTTAAAACAATTTAAACAGCACGCAGATAATCTTTTAGATATTTCTTCACTGTATAGCTTGTCGATTCGGTCGGGTTCGGTCAAGTCGAGACAGCAGAAAACCTCCTCGGCTATATTGAAAACTCGTTCGAAACAACTTCCAGCCCGATGTTTGAAAACTGGTTCAAATCTTGCAAAAAATTCAGCACGCGATAGCACTCGTGTCGACACACCCGCGCACTCAACACCGCGCCCGACCCGCCCGTCGCCCGCCGCAGGCCGCGACCACTAGACGGCAGCCCGCTGGCGGGTGTCTAGTCCCTGCGGCGGCGGCGGCGCTTGGCGCGCGGCGCGCGGGGCGCGCGAGCGGCGCGGGGCGCGCGCGGGCGGGCGCGGGGCGCGCGGGGCGCGGGTCAGCGCCGCAGCAGCGCGGGCAGGTCCGCGAAGGCGCAGGCGCCGACGGCGCCGCGCGACATGCGCGCCAGCAGCGAGCGCGCGTGCGACACGCACGCCTCCACGGGCGACGTCCACGACATGCCCTGCGCCTCTGTGGACACAAACGACACCACTTTATACAGCCGTTGACCATAAGAAACTTTAGAGGATATTTTTTTAGATTTGTCTAGGCCTACGTTTGACCACGATCTCACCTGATGGGAAGCGACGATGTGGTCAAAAATGAAGCACGCTTGCCTAGTATCTATTCACTCTTAGGACTTCTACCATTTAAAAAAAGAACGGGTTTGTTTAATCACACAAAATAATATAAAATGGAGTAACATCCACCTTCTAGTAGTTGCAATTCAACTGATGAAATCTTACATATTTCATTCATTGTTGACCTTTAACTACAATACGTATAAACATTAAATATTCACAACTTCTATCAAAATCTAAATAATCGCCAGAGAATACTACGGGCCGAAAGTCGAACCGGACATCGGATCAGTCACTGTGACTAAATATGCCCGACCCGGCCGAAAGGCGGAACTACTGACGTCATCCCAATAAAGTGGCCAATAAACGAAATAAGTATTACTCCTTTTTACTAGAGTGCAAAAGAGACAGACTATATTTTGGTAGTTCAGTGTCGATTTGCATCACATAACACACAAAATGTATAGACGCATGTTATCACTCTTGTTACTCTCTGATTACAGCACACTTGTCTCTATCTCTCTCTGTCGTGCGGGTGTGGGGGCGGGCGCGGCGCGACGGTTGCTGCAGGTACGTACCGAGGATGGCGGAGTTGAGCGCCTCGCAGACGGACTCGCGGCGCACGGGCTCCAGCTGCCAGCCCACGGGGCTGTCCCACGGGTTACTGTAGGCCAGCAGGCTGAACGCGTTCTGTATACACAACTTTCACAGTTAAACAACAGAGTGACAGATTAAAAAATAGTCTAAAAACCACGGCATTGCATGTGTACATAAAACAATTACAATCGTCGCTAGATACAGACGAATTAAAGAAAGGAATTTGATAGCGAAGTCGGCTAGTGTAAACCTAGCTAGGTAGATATTTTGTTTTGTACGACTAAAAACTCACCTCTAACATCTTATGGCAAAAGTCCTGATCGAGCTTCTGGCTCATCGCGTACAGTTCGCGGCCGAACGCGAGCATTCGCTCCACGGACGCTCGCGAGCCGCACCCGTCTGCCTCTGTCGCATACACGCTGTGTTACGTACACGTCACGAGTAGGGGCTCATTTGTGGGTAGTCGTCGATTAAGATTTATTTGTAGACTTGGTAATAATGAAAGGTTGAAATATTTCAAAATAGAGTTTCGCAACACAAAGAAAATACATTTTAACCGACCTCAATCAAAAAGGAGGACTTTCTCAATTCGGTTGTTTGTTTTATTTATGTTTGTTACCTCAGAACTCCGTCATTTATAAACCGATTTGGAAAATTCTTTCTGCGTTGGGTTCAGTATAGCTACGAAGTGATCCCATATAAATTTCATCGATATTTGACCTTGGACTTCGAAGATAAATTGAAGTCGGTTTTTTTTTGTTAAAATATATATACCTGTTATTTGTGAACAGAGGTAATGTTTGGTAACCCGAAAAATTATAGGCACACTTTTTTTTCTAATAAAAATCTTGATCGATGGCTATAGAAAAGAGTAGAGAGGAGGAATTTGCAAGAATTTATCGACTATCAGAATACAAGGTCGAAAGAGCACAACTCCGCCCTCGACAACGGAAGGTGTTTTAAAAACATTGTGCAAATAGAAACAAAGAAAACGTGTTAAAACTTAGTTTAATATCACTGACCACATGCAGCGATTAGATTCATCCCCATTTAATATAGTTTTCATAATATAATACGTAGTAGTATGTATAATAGTGTGGATAGTATATAATAAGGCCGGATACTTCGCATTTATATAGAAAAAGCGGACTCACATAATGCATATTGAATACAAGCGTAAACATAATACCCCGGACCATCCCGTCGCCCCTTACAAATACGACATACATACCACACAAACCATGCACGTACACTATAAAAAATACAAGTCATTACAAAAGCAATAATAGAATTCACGGTTCTAAACTAAACTAAATTTTGCGCCATCTATCGTCCTGTTGGGTAAATAAGTCAAATGTTGCAATAAGGAATGTCGTAAGTAAAACTTTTTAACCGACTTCAAAAAAAGAGGAGGTTCTCTATTCGATTGTATTTAAATTCTTTTTGCGTTGGGTTCAGGTATAGCTACAAAGTGGTCCCATATAAATTTCATCGATATTTGACCTTAGACTTCGAAGATACATTGAAGTCGGTTGTTGTTTTTTTCTAAAAAATAATTATTTTCAACACACTTGCTCATAAAGTGGCTCTATGGTCACCGCAATTAGGCACAGAATGACACCCATAATCTAACTGTGACTTTTTCATTGCTATAACTCACTAATGAGTAATAGTTTTTTTTTTTTGTTTCAGGTGCTCTGTTCTTAAAAAAAGTTCATATTCAAAAAAGATCGTGTTTAATAGAACAAATAAATTAATGTTCCTATTGCTTGCTCATTTTATGCAACTTCTTATTTAAATACATAATTTTAACTTGTACGTGTTTAATAAATAAAACTTTCACTCAAATATACATTTTGTTTTCTCTGTATTTTTTTTTTTTTTTATTATTTATAGGCTTGCCTTTGACCGCTATCTCACCTGTTGTTAAGTGACGATGCGGTCGAAGATGCAGCACGCTCGCCTAGAAGAAACCTGTTCACTCTTGTCTTAAAGACACCCAGATTATAGCTATCCGGAAACACAGATGCCGGCAGAGAGTTCCACTCCTTGGCCGTTCGCATTATGAAGGTCGAAGCAAAGCGCTTGGTGCGAGCAGGAGGGATGTCAACCATATATTGATGACGGCTTGCCGTACGCCTGGTCGTCCGGTGATAGAATGGAGATGGCGGAATAAGAAAACTTTAAGTTCCCCATTTTGTACGTGGCAGAATAGGCGCAAACCCTATGCGCGGAAAATAAAAAAATGCCTCATCCCTTTAGTGACTTTAGTCTGTGGCTGATCGCAATGCGCGCGCATAGGAAATCTGATTAATTTTTCCCTCCATAGCGAATCAATTTTTACAACTCGTTTTCACTGTTGAAAATGGGTTTTTATTGTTATTTTATTCACAAGTGTGTTGAAAAACGTCGTATGATACACGTATGTATTGATGATTACCGTCCTCGGCTATCTTAAGACCCTCACCTAACGGCTCGGGTCTCAATGGCGCCTCAGCGGTAATCACCAACATTACACCCTAGTACCATAATGTACCATAATTTAGTTAAGTTTAAAATCGTACCTATTATCACGTAAAATACTTACTCAGTACTCGCCAAAATCTAGTAAAATGAAACAGTACTAAAACTAATTGTTAGTCAATTATTAAGACTCAACTAACAGTGCGACGTTAGGCTCAGAATGTGACGTTAGTATTGGATGAAAGCATTGTTTTAACTAATATTTACAATTGGTACTGTGATTGCGATTAGGTATTTCTTTAATCAGTCGTGTAAAACAATATTTCATTTAGATAAGTCATCCAGGCACAAGGAAGGCTTAGGATTCTTAGCACTAAACATATTCACTAACTACTAAACATCTATTCTACAAAACAGAAGATTGAAGCGGTTGCAGTCTCGTTCATAACTCTTATAGCACAGGTAATAAGTACCATTTTCGATTGGATAAGAATTAGAACGTAAGCTTTTTACAACTATAATTCTAAAGTTTTCTTACACACGTCACACACGCACACACTTAAACCATACCGTATCACAAACATAAAGAGTGTACAACTTCCAAACCTTTATCTGTCTAGACTTAGTTTGTGCGGATACAGGCGCGTACGTCTAATGTAGTCGCGGCATGAATATAAATCTTTCTTTTCCGTAAAATCACTCTCTTATAAAACCAAACGTATTCTTTATATACCTGTTCAATCACGAAGGCGCGCCCCACCATTGTTTATGAATGTTTTAAAAGTATGCTAAGCGATGGCTTAAATCATTATTTTAATTTTTAAAAATATTTTAAATTGTCGTTTTATTGTTCAACATATGTCGGGTGTGTTCGCGCACAAGTGATTATCAAAACAACATTTAGTCTAACTTCGACGTTTGGATCAAGGCGCACTTATCGCGGTCACAACAACTCTAGATATTATAAAATACGTACGAGCTTTACGCGTACAAAAGCATACCGATATTTAATTTGCTGTGGAGGGATCCGCGCTGCGGTACTTCGTGAGTGAACAGTAGTATTACCGCTTCGAGTTCACTTGACAAATTCTGATTATTGTCAAAGATTGCAATCAAAGTGCAGAACCACTACAAAATTAGCAACGGAATCAGCCTAAAATATTATCGGTAGGCATGATGTGGAGACGCGCTCGTATAAGTATGCCGCGACTACACCGCGACGGCGCGGCTGCGCGGCGGCGCGGCGGCACGCGGTACCCACCCGAGCGGTAGTGCGGCATGAGTGCAGCGACGCATGCGGTCACCCCCGGCATGCCCTTCACCAGCGGGTACGGCAGGCACGCGCCATCTACAACACGCGCGCGTCACCGTGCGGCCCGGCCGCGCGACCCGGCCGCGCGACCCGGCCGCGCGACCCGGCCGCGCGACCCGGCCGCGCCTTGCGTCGCAGCGACGAGCACGCAACCGCGGCGGGCGAGAAACTCTTTGCACAGTAAACGAGCAGTACGGACGTTTTGAAGCTTCGTAAGCGATTGAGACCGCGACCGACGTCGATCGGTGCTACAAACTTGAAAATAGTCTAAAACGATTGACTATCTGATCTGTTTATGGTATAGTACGAAACGAAGATGGCCGCATATCTCAAGAGTTTTGTTTTGGCTCCAGAGAAGCGACCTAGTAGAGAGTATTTCTTTCGATGAACCTTTTAAGCCTATCTACTGATTGTCTACTGTGAGAAAAACACGCCGCTGCTGCTGCTTCCATCGCTGCGACAGCTTCCCTTAACTTATCTGTAGCGCGGTTGAGATGCAAGCCAACATTGTACTTAACATTTTATTATTTTAGGCAATAGAGCTCGTTATAATTGTAACTCTATTGCCCATGATGGCCCTCATTGCCGGCCAGTGAGGACCGAGCCATTTCAAAATTAAACGCTCGCATCCCAGAACTTTGTATCAATCATATTGGTTGTAATTGCTGACAAGAAATTCGCGCCGAATAACGTACGTTTAGTAATTTTATGGCGACCTTTTGGAATAGCTCAGTACTATCAATTATATCAGCGAATATTTAAACTTTAGTTATTTACACCTATTACGTTGCTTGCATCTCAGACAAGTCCATGCGTATATAAGCGATGACTCCGCGGAACTAAATATAAATAAATAAAACATACTTGTGCCGGTGTGTGTATGCTCTAATGCCATGTTACATGAGCTGCGGATAAGAAGCACCTGACACATGCACGGAGTTAGTGTATTAGTGTTACTCAGGTTATTGTGTACACTAATGTCCACTGAGGCAGATACACAGTTTAAAACAGTAAGGGCCGTACTTTAATCGCCGAATAACTTCCAAGAGGCCGATTATAATACGCTGCAGTGCTTTGCCGCTCAACTGCTGTAATCATCTATCAAATGGCTGTCAATTGTCTATGATTTGTCCGCCATCTTGGCAATTGACAGCAGTTGAACGTCGCCATCTTATTGAAAACGGAAAGTAGGTACGATTGTTCTTATTTCTTTGAGTTTAATTTTATTCCATCAGTGAAATGGAATGAAGAATGTGCTAACAATTCCTGTGCAGAATGTCTTGCACGGGAATTACCACTCGAATCACCATTTTCGATATTTGGATAAACGTATGAGATAAAATAGGTAGCATCGGTGAAATGCCCTTACTGCTTTTTGTAGTTTAATCCATAAAACAGAAATAAGTTAGACTTCGTTGTTCTCTGCCTCAGTAGACGCATGCCTTAACATCGATTCGCCTTACAAGCCGACTTAGGAGTGAAATCGCATCGGTCCAAGTCTGGTCAAGATACTTCTGTCACATGGATGACTCAATGCTTCGTTGTAGTTAGGTTGCTTAGCTTTTTATTTTCCCAGCGTATTACATTGGCAATTGGTTCTACTTGAAAAGTTCTACGTTTTAGCATTCAAGCGTTAGTTATGCTAAATTACGTATTAAGTTTTAGCTATCAACAAGACATGTTTCAAGGTACGTCGGGGAGGGATGGTAACATATATGTCTTTTTCAGTAGGTATTTAATAAATAGCATATATATTTTGATATATTTTTCATATTAATAATATATATATAATTATTATGTACATTCATGGTAAACTAAAGCAACCAGCAAAATAATAGTAAAATGATATATGAACGAGTTTTAAGAAAATAATAAGAAATTAGAAAAATGAATGAATTATGGTGTGCAAATAATAAAAACATATCAATAATAAATAATAACACTGTATATAAAAATATCTTGATAATCTGTAAAAAGAATTCTTAAAGCTAGAATATTCTATAATTTTAAAGCCAATTTTCAAATAAAATTTTCAACGACAATCAAGAATATATAATAATCTTATACTCGTATTTATAATTTATCCCACAAATATGTAAACATTATTCATTACATTTGTCAATTATTGTTTTTTTGTTACTAAAATTAATATTACATTTACAAAAAAATACCACGAGACTTTCGATAAATAGAAATTACTTATTTACATGTTTCAATTCAAAATTTTACTGATGACGAAATCTTAAATGTGTAGTGAACAGATTTTCCAACTTATAATTTTAGTCCGCTTCCTCACTGGGTCGAGACGACAGCGACACGACAGAGATACGACAGCGACACGACAGGGATACGACAGCGGTGCGACGTGTCGTCGACATATGTTTGTGTCGCATCGACATTTTGTTGTATGATATTTCTACCGCATTATTTAAGAGCAGTAAGTACGACTTTTTTACTAAACTGAGTTATTCATAGTACTATTATTTATTCTGTGGTTTTACACAGATTCGTGATCAGTAATAAAAAGTAATAAATTAAAAAGTTATAGCCTCGTCTACTATTCTACTGGTATTGACAACAAAATAAATATACGCAGTAACGACATTCATAAGACATTTACAAAACATGTGCCGTTTCCGTGTCGTGTGACTGACGTGTCGCTGTCGTGTAGCTGTCGTGTCGGCGCTATGAGGAAGCGGGCCAGTGGCGCGAGTTCCCGCGAGCAGCGCGTGCAGTTACCTGCGGGGGCGGGGGGCTGCGCGCCGTTGGCGGGCGGCGCGGGCGACATGTCGACGTCGCAGTCGCGCGACCGGCTGTCGTCCATCGGCTCTGCCTCACCTGGAATGTGATACATTACGCATTTACTACAACATAATAATATAATACAGCTCTACGACCGACTGACAGACAACGCACAGCCTAAACCGCTGAAGACGGAAACTTTGAAATTAGAATAAAGTTCCTTTACGGCGCGTAGAGGTGCGCCAACATTTTTCGAAATTCGCACGCACTAACTAAAAAACTAGCGATTTAGAGCGCGTTTCGATGCGACACACCCAAGTTCGAATCCCGCTAGCCTCGCACCACTGACTTTCTTAGGGTATGTGCGAATTTAACACTCGCTCCAAAAACGGTGAAGGAAAACATCGTGAGGAAACCGGTATGTCAAGAATTAATTACATAAATTCAAGGACATATGACATCCACGGACCCGCACCGGGCCGGCGGCGGCGCGGCATGGTGAATTATGGCCCATACTCTCTCTATGCGAGAAGGCCTGTGTCCCAGCAGTGGGAATTTGATGGGTGACGATGATAATGATGATGATAATGATCGAGAAAACCGCAGCCGAAGCCGCGAGGCGAGTTAGGCGTAGTAAGTCAATAATAAATAATCTATAAGAAAAGGTAATATTATTATGAATGAAGAGATGTAAATAAATAACTTACAATCGAGATCGTGTTCGTGGTCTCCGTTGGCGTGCGGTTCGTGCGCGTCGTGCGCGTGCTCGTGCGCGTCGTGCGCGCAGTCCCCGTTGCTGGCGGGCGCGGGCGCGCGCGACGTGTGCGAGATCACCGACGTGGCGACGCCGTTGCTGGCCGCCCCCGCCCCCGCCCCCGCCCCCGCCGCCGCCGCCGCCGCGCCCCCGCACACTTTCTCGCCGCATGCCTGAGGCATTCGATTTAAAGCTGTTATATCCGCTGTTTCGTTCTTGTCGAATTGATTTAGTTAGCCTATTTGATCTTTAGAATGACATTGATGGGAAAATATGGTACCTACTAAAAAGATAGTTCTGATACGGAAAAGGATCGGTTTTGTATACAAAAGGAGCGTTTTGGTACGGAAAAGGAGCGTTTTGTTTGCGGAAAAGGAGCGTTTTGTGTACGGAAAAGGAGCGTTTGAATACGCGCCGACCCGAGCGCGGCGGAAACAGCACGTGCAGAGTGTGACCTGTCGGCAGTCGGAGCCGTTGACCATCTCGACGAACTGGCGGCACTTGAGCAGGAACAGCAGCTCCTGGTCGCGCTCCAGCAGGCCGGGCCACGTGCGCCGCGTCAGCTCGATGGCCGCGCCCACGCGCCCCGCCAGCACCAGCGCAGACACCTCTGCAACGACACCCGCCGCCGGTTTAACTCGTCAGCCTTCAAGAGCAAAACATAGATAGGCCGGGCTTCGTGTACGCTTTCTGACGTAACCCGCACCCTCTCTGCCTTGTGTGTTATTTCATACAAATTCGAACAATATAACGGACTTTCATCGATTTCATTTTTATCAAATGGGCATTAACCAAACCGCAATTTTAAGGCCGGCGCTGATCATCGACACGGCTGGGCTAAGTCTCATTGAATTGCCGAGGGCGAGGGTCAAGAATCAGTATAAGAACCGACAAATAATGTTTAATAAATTGTTGTTAGGAGAAAATAAAAGCTAATATAATTATTTTAGATACCATTTTATAAGTAGCTAAAATTTCTTTTACATTTGTTTTTAGTAATGCAGCTAAATGTCATTTTCCAAGTTTTCAATTTAAGCCTGGGACTTAAAAGTGCCGCACTTACGAGCAGGAGAAATAAAAAATAATGTTAAACTATGTACTCACTTTGCCTATTTTTGACAGAAGCTATGTCTTCCTCTATAGGTTGTCCCGTGGCGCGGGAGAAGGCCTGCGCCGTACTGCAGTAGCCGTGGTGAACTAGATACGACGATACCATTCTGGAAGTAACACAAATATTATAATCGGAGACGCAAGTTAAGATGAATCAATTTTAAGCCGTGCTTCGGTGGGCACGTTAAACCGTCGGTGCCGGTTCTTGTATTGGGACAACAGCCGTTAGACCATGTCGGAGGCTTTTGGCAGTCTAAATACTCTAACATTAGGTATCGCCGCACACCCACACGAGAACTGCTGTCAAAATAGCAATTCTGCGGCAGAACCGCTGCCATTTTACTCGTATTAGGCTTGCTGTGCCGGGTGAACGTTACAGATTACCAATTCCTCCTTTCATTCAGTCAATCATTTCGTTCATTAATTCACTCATTTCGTTCATTAACTCACTCATTTCGTTCATTCGTAATTCGTTTTGTTTCTTCCTCATTGTTTGTTCATTCATCCCTCTTTTGTTTATTTCGTTGATTCGTTCAATTAAAAACAGCTGGGAAAATGTGTCCAGTAGTGGATTGACCTGTGCAAGACCTGTTGCCACTGCCCCTGCTCGTCAGGCAGCGGGAACTCGTCGATGGCGACGCGCGTGCGCGCGCGCAGCTCGCGCAGCATGTCCTCGATGTCGAACACGAACGGCTGCTGGCCGAAGTTGGCGTCCACCACCTCGCCGGGCGTCTGGAGACCTACTGTCGGGTATAGGTTCGGCTGTGGACGTGAACAGATGCTATCATAAAGTACCGGTGTATACATGTTTTACAACAAGAACCGTCGTGTGTTAAGATAAGCGATGCTTGTCCACAGTTGCGCGTGCGCCACTTATTACGTTTAATGCAATTTATCGAGCTGCACTCGGAAACCAGAGACAATACTTTTGAAATCAAATGTCTAGTAATTTTGGATGATAGTTGTATTTGGAGGAAAATGTGATAGAAATGTGAAAGGTTTACAGTTGGTAAAGCGAACGAACCACGCAGGTTCGGGTACTACCGGAGCTTATTTCAGTAAAACTCACGGGAAGTCCTCTGAAAGCGATGCCAAGATGATGCCCATTCTTTGTGTAGAAGCAGGTGTTGTCGACCAGGTTGACTCCGCAGCCGATAACGTCACCGGTGGTGAAGGTCGGCCCGTAAGGCTGGCCGGTGCCGGAGGAGCAGAAAGAATGCCCGTCGTCGCCGTGATACCCGTACGAATGCTTATCCCAGCCTGCGGCACAGAACGGGGGCTGGTTGAACACCACTCGGTACTATTCATTGGTACATGGCTTAGGATTACTGATTTAAGTATTGAACTTTCAGAATTAAAGCTTTAAGGGTTGTTTATATTAACTAGGGTGTGGAGAAAGCTGGAAAAAAATCAGGAGATCTTTACCCAGCCTGGGTGGCTGTTCCAACTAGATCGATGTCGCTATATCTAAATGACTACATTGAAATGCGTTGGACTATCTACATGCTTACTTGGTGGTGTGTTTTCTTTGTTACTCCTGGAAAGTTCTTCATCGTCATATCCCCAGTGTTCCTCGAATAACTCCTCCAGGCTAATTGCAGTTAGTATATGTAAAATTAACTACACTCACCGGGAACTTCCAGGAACTCCATCAGTGATCTTCAATGCTACGTTTCTAAGTCTCTAGCTCCTTAAGACTAGTAAGTAAGAGATGTAATATCTACCATGCTTACCAGGCAGTCGGTTCATGTTGACGCCGTGGGCAGACAGGCCGATGCCCATGTATCCGTCCCGCCCTTTCGACACGATGCGCACTTCGAAGTAGTAAAGACCACAGGCCGCCGGGATCGGGTGCGTGGCGCGGACGCTCGCCGCGTCCTTGTGCGTTTTGCCATGACCTGCAATTGCAGATGCAGCCTTATTAGAAGTGGAACACGAATAGAAGAAGGTATAGGAGCAGACTTTTGTTAGTTAAGAGAATACTAAAGACAGTAGCATCTATTTCCCAAGAAAATAATTAAATCCTCCATAAAACATGTAGAGGCACTAGCACCCATTGGCCAGGAAAATATTAAATCTAGCGAAGAGGACGCAAAGAGTGTAACTAAGCAAACTACGACGAAAAGCTACGAGGAAAAGCGTAAGACGTATAAAAGGTGCATCGCACTCGCTAAGGATTACTTTTAAAAGCTAACCACTCGAACAATGAAGAACCCATAAGATACCTACGGCAGGCAATAAATGCGTGCAAATTTATTTTCCATCGGGTTAGACTCAATCCGAACAGCTATTAGTTACTTCGATTATAAAAATGACCTTTCTAACCTGCTCGACCGTCGTCTGCCCTAAACTAATTGACAACTTAAGTGAATTCTTAAAAAATCAATTTTGGCAGTACTAGGCGGGCAGATTAGAGGTCATGAACACATGCCAAAACTGGATAACAAAATATTAGTCGTAAACATAGAAGATTCCAGATTTCTACTACCATTAACTAATTGTTGATGTTATCCGTTTTCAATAGGATAAGTCTGACGTTTTTGTGGGTGTATTATTTTATTCATTTGGTTTACCAACAGTTAATACACACTAAGTATCTTATCTTATTATACATAAAACAAGATCTCATTAATCAGAAGTAAATAACAAAATTATTCTTGAAATTATTCATCTCAATAGCAACATTTCCAAGAATCTTATCAAGACAAATGATATTATTTAAAATTTCGTTCCAGTTCTTAATATTTATCAGACTTCATTTTCCAAGTATCTTGGAATCATTGAATAATATTTCTAGACGTTATAAAAGTTATTTGACGAATTTAATATAAAAGCAATGTCACCTTTAGTCACTACTAGGAGTTTGGAAATATACAATTAAACAAATTAATTATAGTTCTATCGACTAACATGGTTTACGTTTCGAAGTAAGTAGATTATAATGTTATGATTTCTAATATTAAAAACTATTAAACCTGTACCTATGTGCCGATCGATATCGCACTATAATAAAGAATTGGAATGACCTAATGGGATTATATAACTTGTGAACACATTAATGTCTAGCATTGACGAACTAATCAAAGACTATATTAATATGGTCTAGTTTGGTACTAGTCATGTAATAAGCAACGAGCAGTACAAATCTAATTCAATCTAACCTATTTCCAGGTACACATTTATGACTTTTACTAACGGTTAGCTCAAATTAAGCAAAAAAACTAGGTACCCATTGTTTTTAATTCCTTGCAATAGAGAAAACCAAATGGTAAAGATTTAATAAGAGACCTAAAGGAGGGAATAGGGCTGACGGTAAATAAAACGATGCAACCACAGCAGCAGGCGCATTGACTAAAATAACACGAACATTTGACGTTCAGTTTAAAGGTATGTTTACATTGAGCTGAGCGTCACGACGAAGGATCTACGAATAACATCCCGAACGGCAGCCAAGTACGCATCTGTGCTGAATCAAACGTCCAGTATGATGCTACAGCTTCACTGCATGACAACGCAATTAATTACAATCAAGAACATACAAAAAATATGTTGAGAATGGTTTGTGCGGTGGAAAAGGCAAATCAACATTGTGAAGCAAAAGCAGAAGGTTGTCAGAAAATATTCTATAGAGTATATATGTATAGTATAGAGTACACTTGTTTCGTGTAAGTGTGTCAAGATGCATACTACTCGATAATGTTAAAACCGGTAATTTAATAAACAAGTAGAGGCTTCCGCTATCGCTTGATTAGAGGATCTCTGTTTCGCAGTCTTAATTTCAATTTCCACATCATATTAATCCAGATATAATTTTATTCAACATGCCGTTGCTTATATCACGTATGGCTCGCCTGTGATATAACTTCTATAGAGAAGAAAGATAAGCGTAATGCCGACGACCTTTGCCAATAAACAAAACCAAAAACGCCATGAATTATAGAACACCGCAACACCGCGCCACCGAGTGGCGTTCAAATAACATTGAACAAAACAAAACTATTGACAAAAGATAATATACCATGGCACTCTTAAAATAAAGTTCAAATTAGAATTTCATGTGAGTGGCAATGATTAGTCTATCACAAGGTCAAAAACTCGAATCTACGATACATTTTATTGGTGTAGAGCCGACGAATATTCCACGCTATACGCGGGCGAACCACAATAACAACGATTTAATATATGCAAATGATAATGAGGAACATGATGATTCAATTCAATCACGCTAATAATTGATGTAAATCGGCGCGGCACTCAGTGTTTGTATGATGGTGAGGCTAAACATAGTAACTAATATGAGTTATATATTAAAAGAAACTCTATGGATCACTAAGGACTTAAAAAATACCTGCAAGTCATCTTCCAAAAACTTTGAACAGAATTTAAAACTTGCGAAAATAATTAAGATTTCGTAGGTGCTTGTAAGTAACATAGGAAGAGATTTCAAAGATTTCTCCATCATCTTCAACTCATATCGACACTGCTGGATATAAAACAAATACGCCTAACCTTTATCAAAAAGTTCCTTGATAACATATTTTAAAACACGCGTCGTCTAAAGTCACTTTAGATTCCAAGAAAGCGCAGTTATCCCACAAGCCCACAACGCAATAGCCGATCCAGAGTTGTATGAGACACAGAAGATACTAGTAGTGTATCACAACACGGAAATCACATAACTTCTGGCTCATACCATTACTATGCAATATCTGCTTAGGAATTTACTCGATTAGATCTATTTGACTGATGTGTTATTTCTATAGTGCTCGCCTCAGTGGCAGAATCTTTGATTTTAGAGTAAGCGTTGTTAGTCGCCAGAACTCTTACAATGAGCCAGATTGTCTACTGTCTTAAATTTACTGCGTCAGTCCCTCACACACACATAAGGAGCTGCGCGTACGCACGGCATCGGCAACACAACATAGGTTAACGAACCTGCACGTGTTTAACAACAAATGTATCACGTAGGATGTGTGGGATGAGCTCTTCATGACTTGATGTCATTTCGAAATCGCAGGTCGTGGGCTGGTCAGGGCTTTGACAAGCGACATGTTTTTGTGTGATGAAATTTGTTAACTCCGGTCCATAGTAGTTGGAGTGCTACCCAGAAGGCCAAACTCCAGCGCGGGCTCATCAGTAGAAACATCAGTTTTAAATTTTCAATAATATACTACCTACTTAGTAAAAGAATAGCTAACATAACACTGCCGACAAATATCGAAGTTTTCGCAGTGGTCTATGAAGAGATTTGTCACTGTCAGTGCAGTTAGAATGTTGGTCAGTGAGGATTTCCGTTGGCAATGGAACCCGGAATTTGTGCGCGTTCTGAATGATAACAACTTCAGCATAACTATAAATAGCAGTGAGTTGGATGCTGTAATAGTTTTTTACCTTTACACTCAGTGGATTTGATAATAAAAATGATAAAAGTCTACAAATCAGACGATACCGAGTATACTGTGACTGAACCTCATGCTACCGCTACGACCCCAAAAAACAATTTTAATACGGATATAACAAAAGAAAGAAACCGGTATCGACCATTGTATTCAAGATTGTAAATAGACAAAGCCAATAATATAGAGCCAACATAAAAGAAAATAAACAAGTATAGTAAACCTAGAAATATAAACCAAGTGCGAGTAATCAAATATCTAATAAATTCAGCACCGGTTTTAGCGCGAAAACATTAAGATAATCACGTTATATTATAGGTTCATACTAATTTGGAACTTATAATAATGCATACACAGCACTTTTGAGGAGAAATCGTAGTAAGTACGATTTTCACTTTGAAGTAATATTGTAATATCTTGCTAAAATAGGATTGCCTTCTGACTTTGAAACATTGTAATAAACTCATTAGAAAAAGAAACATTTCCAAATGGCCATTTATAACTTGTAGGAGACGTAATAATAAATTCGTAGCTTTATACTTCCTGACAAAACACTCAACGTCAAGCAACCAAGTGTCAAGATCAAGCAGTTCATCGTCTCACGGCTTCAGTCACGACCTTCGATAACTGCGGGAGGATCGCCTGGCTATCTCCTTCACCGTCCGCCGCGCCGGCCGCGTTGGTTTACTGCCTATTATCATGCTCGTAAACAATAATTAGCATAACTGCATTATACGCCTTTGTTTGCTAAAGCAAACATATGAGAGCCGACCTTATGTGAAACAATATGGTAGCGAACTCGAGAATGAAGCATTCTAAGCATGAAAAGACGACACGAACTCTGTTGAACGAGATGTAGGACACCTGTTAAATAAATATAATATAGGTATAATTTGCAGTAGATAATTGATATGGGCTAAGCGAAGACACTACGATGTGGTCGAATATAGAACTTGAATTGAACATACCAGTAAGTACATTTACAAGTGCAAGAAATAAACGTTTATACAAGCTCAAAAATAACAGCATCAATCAGGACAACCCGGAAGAAATAAGGAAAAGATGAAACGACTCAAGACATAGACAACCTGACATATTATTATAAGCGTCCTGTAATAAATAAATACAAAAAAAATACAAAAACTTTTATTTACCAAAAAAGAACTTACAAGTAAATACAATAATTACAGTAAATTAAGTACATACTATGTAATTACTAATGGTCCCCGCACTAGGGCAAGCCTGTATCGCGGGAGACCTGGACAGATTACTAGGTTCCAGTTTTTGAGAACTACAGTACTAATTTTAATAACAATAAGGTAACTAACTAAAATAGAGTATGAGTGTAGAGTATGCAAGGTTATGTGTGCTTATGTTAGGGTATGAGGGTGTGTGTTTGGGTGTGAATGTGAGTAGATATCGTAATGATATAATCATTTCTGAACGATCATTAAGGACTCGGTTTCGTCGTAATCTAGTGTTAGAAGCCATTTCCTTACTTTGACTTTAACACTATGCAGGGACATACTGTCTGTGAGATTGCATAGTTTCATAGTTCTCCTGTATAGAAAAGGAATGGCATAAAAAGTGAAGCGACTTGCAAAAGCTGATTTAATATTGGGGACTTTAATCTTGGTTCTACGTTGTTTTGTCATTGAATTGGGATTATCCGAAATATATTTATAATTATTTTTTTTGTAGGTAATTACGGCTTTATGGACGTAGAGTTGGCGGACTGTCAAAGTTTGTGTATCCCTGTACAAGGTTTTAGTCGGAAAGCGGAAGGGTCTGCGATACATTACCTTCAAGACAGATCTTTGAGCTCTTTCCACCCTAATCATGAAGGTTTTTGCAGCTCCTCCCCAGACAAGGATGCAATAACTTATGATGGATTGGCAAAGTGCGGTGTAGACTAGCATAAGTAGGTCTGCGCTAGCACCGTCTCGAAGTAATTTCATTATTGGGATAAGTTTTCTGACTCTTCCCGAGAGAGCATCGATGTGTGGCTTAAAAGAAAGTTTATCATCGAGTGTCACTCCTAAATATCTAATTGAAGTGGCGCGTTCAATTTGTGGACAGGAACACACTGTGTTTTGTGCAGGACTTTTACATTTATGAATCCTGATCTCATATTTTTTAGATGGATTATTAACATTAGTTTTTTGAAAACATAAATATTTTGTTTTCTTAGTATTAAGCGTTAACAGGTTAGAGTCCAGCCACTGTGCCACATTGAACAGCCCGGTTTCTGCTTGATTAAAAACTTCAGCCCAAGATTTCCCCTTAAATAAGATTGCTGTATCGTCAGCATAGCACACAATTTGTGCGTCTCTTTGAGGAACCACTAGGTCAACAATGTCGTTTATATACACTGTAAAAAGTGTTGGACCGAGGATGCTTCCCTGTGGGACTCCGAAAGAGACACTTTGGGTGTTGCTTGAGTAACCTCCCAATGACACATATTGTCTTCTACCCGAGAGGTAGCTGTCAAACCAGTCCAAAGCAATGCCCCGGATTCCGATTCTTTCCAGCTTTCTCAAAAGTATTTTCGGGGAGACGGTGTCAAACGCCTTGGCTAGGTCTAGGAAGATCCCGATGCACTTGTCCCCTTTGTCGATAGATGTCGCAATACTCTCAAGAAGTAAGGTAACTGCGTCTTCTGTCGATCTTTTCTGGCGAAAACCAAATTGAAATGGAGTCAAGATGTTGCGACTTTCCAAGTAGTTTACCAATCTTTTATTTGCTATCTTTTCTAGTATTTTGGAGAAAACTGGCAGGAGGGATATAGGACGATAATTACAGGTATTATTCTTGGGGCCATCTTTGTGTATCGGCACCACCGCAGCAATCTTCCAGCTGTCGGGGAATATACCGGAACACAGACTCAAATTAATGATGTGCGTTAATGGCTCTATAATAACAGGACAAAGTTTCTTAATGAGGGAATTCTTAAGACCATCTTTCCCCGGTGCCTTGTCATTTTTGAGCGATTGTATAATTTTAACTACCTCTAGTGGGTCCGTTGGGGACATGAAAAAGGAGGACATGGAACTAGAGATATTGTTTAAGTCGGCTGCAAGTTCATCTTCGGATTTCCCCAGACTTGTTAGTATAGAGCTGGCGAGGTTTTGGCCAACCGTGACAAAGTATTCATTACACGTATTCAAAGACTCACATGGGGACGAATCTAGGTTTAACAGTTCAATACTGGCGTCTTTTTTGTCATTTAATTCACAAACATGTTTAATAGTTCTCCATAGTTTGCATGGATTGTCTTTGTTCTCCATAAACTGCTTCTTGTTATGTTTGGCTTTTAAATCTTTCATCAGGTCTGAGAAAACATTTCTATACTTTTTATACTTTATCTGCACCTCAGCATTATTTGGATGTTTTCTGGCTTCCATATGGAGCGCATCTCTACGCCTCATGCATTTAATGAGTCCTGGTGTTACCCAATCTTTTATAGTATATTTTCTGCGACCTACGCGTACCTGCTTTGTATGCTGTTTAACTAGGTTTTCTAGCTTTGACGTAAACATATCAGCTGTTGCAGACACATCAGTTGATACCAATATGTTTGACCAGTCCACGCTTCGGAGTTCGTTGTAAATTTCTTCGTAGTCTGTTTTAGTAACAAACCTCTTGTGATAGTTCTTTGGCAAATTTGTAACGAGTCCGGCCATGACTAGATCGTGATCGGTTACGTCTGTTTTACACACCAAACCTACAGCCTGTGATCTCACGTCAACTAAAATGTGGTCCAGACAAGACGTGCCTCTTGTAGGCAGATTTATTAAATGTTTGAGACCCAATTCAGCTGAAAGACAAAGGTATTCATTTGTTTGGCTGTTATCCTGCAGAAGATTTATATTGAAGTCTCCAGCCATAATAATATTTCTATTAGCAGACATTAGGATCTTTACGGCATTATCAAGAGAAACAAGGAAATCATTAGTGTTAGCAAACGAGGGTGAGCGATATATTCCAAGTATAGATTGAGAATTAGGTAGATCTATAACTATACTGTCTACATCTGAAATTTTCGGTGCGCTAACATTAACACTCCAGTCAGAACGAACATAGGCAACAACACCTCCTGCTTTATTACTAACCATTGTGGTGCAGAAAGATACATAATCGGGAATAGTTCTAATTAAAGAACATGTTCCCAAATGACACTCTGTTAATATGATGACATCAAATTTGATTGCTAATCTTTTGAGTACTACTAAAAAAGGGTCAAAGTTTTTCTGTAGACTTCTGATATTGAAAGTTAAAATTTTTAGATTATACAGATCGTTCAGAGTATTTTTACAAGATTCAGCTTCTTCGTAGGCGTGGCAATTTACAGTAAAAGTTTCGTCAAGTTCGGTAACCAAATCTAAAGTGGCCATAACGGCCATTGATAAAACTTTTGTTTAATAATAATAAGGACATAAATGGTAAATTTTGCCACGGTTATGTCTGTGTGAATGTAGTTTGTGTGCAGTGTTTGTGTGGAGTATGTTCGTGTTGTGAAATATAATATAGAGACTAGTAGTAATACATATATTAGAATTTGTGCTTTAACATGGCCTATGTTTATGCTTTTGCTATATTTAGAAAATTTTATATAGCTATACAAACTATTAAAAAATAAAATAAAAACTAGCAATTCAATGATTGTAACAGGTCTAAGATTGCGGCTACAATGTTGTTGATGGCTTGACTCCTGTAGAGTTATGTGAAGCCCCGAGCTTTTCAGTAAGGTCCTTGATGTTTCGGATCTGTATTGCTGGGCTTCCTTCTCTCTTTCTAATGTTAATATGTCCATTGCTGGTCCAGCAGTATTTGTAACCAGCTTCAGCGGCCCGAGTTCTGGTTTCGCGAAATAACAACCGGTTTTCACGTGTCAGTCGTTCGTTGAAAAATACTCTTGTAGGCTGATCACCAACGCCCAGGTCATTAGCCACTAGAGGCTTCCTGCTTTTAGCTGCCTTCAAAAGCTCATCTCTTCTCGCACGACGAGTCAAGCGCAAGACGATAGGGCGGGGGAGCTGATTAGCCGAGCTTGATGCGCGGCCATCAGCCGTTTTTTTTTTTAGCCTGGGGCCTGCTCTTTCTACCCAATCAATGTCATCGTATCTTAACTCTACGTTGACTTTTTTAGCAGCTACTAGAACGACATGGTGTAGATTTTCCGTAGAAGTTTCAGGTAGCCCAACAATCTCGATCTCATTCCGCAGCGACGTCTGCACTTGCTTATGAAGTTGATCTTGCAAGTCGGCTACTTGTTGTTTTAGGGACGCGTTTTCAGCTTCATAGCATGTCTGTAATGCCGTTAATTGTTTTTCGTTATCCGACAGTTTCGTGAACAATACCTCAAAGCGTTCATCAGTTCTAGAGGCTGAGGCTGCCATCATGTTTTCCATGTTACTTTTGAACGTAAACATCTCCTCACGCAGAAATCGTATTTCACTAGTGAGCTCCTTCAGGTCCGATTCAGGCAATTTTTTCTTTGGACGATATGTTACATTTCCACTAGGCGTCTGTAGACAACATCCTCGAACAGGTGTACTAGAGTTATCTCCTCCCTTTTTTGTGTCACATATGCATTTTGGACATACCCAGCTGCTTATTTCCTCGGCGCTCGGTACTTTTCCTCCTATGCAGATATCCGTGTGATATAGGTTTTTACAAGATGCAACAGAGCAAGTGATATATTTGTCCTCCGGTAAAATATCATTCAGGCAGCTAGCACAGCAACAAAATTTATTAGCTTTTGTGAGGGACGTCATGATCGCTCAGAAAGAAGTAAATCTAAAAAGATTGTGGAATGCTATACTTAATTTTCGGCGGGCGCGCCAACTGCTCCGTGGCGTAATGGATTCAACGTATGGCCCACGCCAAGGCGACACCGGGTTCAAATCCACTCACCAGCAAATGTCTTTTTCCTTGCACAAAATTTGTCCTTGCGAGGTGTCTTCAAGTAGGCGGCGCTCCAATGCAGTCCTTCTCGCTCACGCCGCCCACTAGGAGGAGCCTGCCGTAAGATTGCCTCAGGAAGAAACGAGAATTGAAATTCACGTTCTCAGCCAATAACGAACGAGAAAATTAAAATATACTAAATATTTAGACGTGAGAGCGACACACGTCTGCTCTGTACTGAGTTCTCCGGACGAATGATGAAAACTAAATAAATAGAAATATATAATAAATAATAATAGAAAAAAACTAAATAAAGATAAAATAAAGCCGTCAGTATCCTTTTATAGAATGAAACGCCATCTCGCAGAAATGAGAACACGAGTGCATTACTTGCGTACGAACAGGCGAACAAAAGATAAGAATCAAGGCGCTATCTTGAACCAACCTAATCTCGCCTACACGGGATCTCGTTTCGGGACTTGGCCTCGACATTTGGGAAGCATTGGATGTTGGGCACTTCGTAGCAACATGTTTGGTGAGAATTGTTTGTTACATGATTGGGATGGAAAAACGTTGGACAAATGTCAAGGCACACTCGAGGTCAACACACCTGCAGTTCCTGAACAAAGACTTCATCCGTGTGTAAGCAAGAGCCAACTATAGCGCAGCCGTATTTAAAAGAATTCAATCGAACGGAAAGTAGGTACTCATTGAAATACGAAGTCTACTATACATTTATACGACCCTCACCTCATTTTCCTTTGATCTATAAAGATGTAATAAACATGAGCAGCGTGTGAATCCGTGAATCAATTGCAACATGATTGTAAAACTCTTTTCCGGAGTAGTATGAGCGTGTAAGAGTCACAAACTTTTAGAATAGTCCGGAGGGCAGGGCAACCAAACCGTCACAGCTACCGAAGAAAATAAACTCATTCGAAATTATAATAACAGAATTCAAACTAACATGTAATGCAAATATATATACGATTGACGATTGTATGATAATAATGTCGATGTGCATAAAATATGCAAAAAAGAATTAGACGCGGTTTTGATTTCATGTATTTCGTGCAACCAAATTTATTTGCTATAAACCGACACATCAATCAAATTAAACAGTCTCCCACTTGGTCTCGCATCTCCAACGTGGATGTTATAATTGTTAATTTAGGTCATGCATGATACCCACCAGGCCTAATGAGACGGCAAGCGATATTAACGTAAACGCACAAAGTTTAACCCGTGCGTAGACGTTACGGTATGATGAATAAATGCGAAATGAATTATGGGAAACTGTATCTGATATGGGAAAATAGCGGACTCGCGCAGGCGGGGCATGGTTGGACGGATTTAAACGCAATCGTTATCGGACAGACTCCGTTGCTCTCAAAAGCACCTGCAACGGCGGTCCGGGCTGGTTACAAATCCTATCACTTGATTTTCAGAAAACTTTCGATAATAACAATATAATATATATGACATCAAAAATCAGGTCAATGGTTACATTAGTCACGATTAACTTCGTGTGACAAGATATCAAAACTTATTTGCTTAACAATTCAAACATCTGATGAAATAAACTGAGATTCCAATCTCAAAAAAAGTTAATTTAAATTCAGCTCCAATTTGCACACAGCGCTGCGTGACATAATCTATATATAGGTTCGACAACCCTAGTCGTAAAACGAAGAGTTTCGGTGCTATTTTCGAATTTTATCTATCCTTTATTACAGGCAAAATGACTGCAGAAAACGCGGGTTGTTTTTGTAGCCCTGTAAACCGATGCATGTGGAATGTGGAAATGTGATGCAGATCCACTCGGCTGTCAGTAATGCAATTCAGTGAGCTACATTTTGAGACGCTGACTCGAAATAATAACTGAAAACAGGAAATCAATTGAGAATATTGTACTGTGTAAGACAATCAAGCAGACGCGTAGACGGCCTGAATCATGGTGGCTTGTTGAACTAAATATATCTGACTACGCTACGTCTCAAATTGTTACAATGTTGATGCATATTTATAACTGGAGTAGTTACTTTAAAATGATCAGTTACATTTCTAACTTCTTTCTAAATTTAAATGACTAGGAAATAACAAAGGCAAAATTTTAAACAAAAACCGCAATAAAACTTAAAATAACTAGATAAAGTTCAGTACTTAATTGATAAGAAGCCGTTTCAACAACACCAGTTGCATGCAATGCTACTATCAACATCATCACTTAATCATTACAACAATGAGCAGACTGTGCTACAATACAAATTATAGTACAATCACCATTTATAAAACCTTGGTAACTATAGCAAACTCAAATATACAGGGAATAACATTAATGTGTAGTAATACTGAAAGGTGTGTATGGGTATCTAGTCATGAATCATTGGGCAGAATATACAACCAAAAAAACACTATTATATTTTCCATACAAAGTTTAAAAATTATTTATTTGAATTATTTTGGACAATCCTAACAAGCTGTGGCCTAGTCGCGGTAGTACGGGTCATTGACCGAGCTACTTTGTGCCTAGGCACAAAACAGATTAGTACAGAAATCTACATACATACAAAGTGCGCTCGAGCAACGCACACATAGACACCGCTCACAGACACGATATCTGGGCACAGTTGGGATGCGAGTGCCATCCGCTTGAGACACGCGTCTGTGAACATTTTTGTGCAAAAATGGAGCAACGAAAAATAGGTTATTATAACTGTTTGGTGGACGGTTGTTTAAATTCAACATTAAACGGTGAATTGTCGTTTTTTAAGCTACCAGTTGTTTCAGAGAGGTAAGTAGGTATTTGCTTGTATTTTGATGGTTTGTTTTCACGTAACACAAAATAGTTAGGTAGGTAGGTAAGCGCCCCAGCCCCCAGCCCTGCGCCGAACAAGCGAACATAAGTTTTTAGCCTTGTCATATTTTTACAATTTAAAATTAGATATTTATTGTAGTATAAGCTGTGTTAGCCTTGTGTTCAATAATCTAATGAGGAAGATGTTAATGTAAACTAATCGCATTTGTTTTGTCTTCAAAACAACTTTATTCAGTTATAATAGTAACTGCGAAAAAATTATGTCGATATCGTGTACAGTTATATTTTTAAATCAATCAATTTTCCTCCCAAAAACTTCCTGCGCCGTCCGGTATGAAATGTATGAAAAGTACATACATGAGATTAACTTCTGTATTTATCTGTTTTGTGGCCTAGGCGCTCTGTCTTTGAAAACGCCGAACATTTTACAAGGGCTTGATTTCGAGTCTCAAATACCGGAATTTCATACTGAACGGATCTTCGGACTCGGTCGTTTCCGTTCCGGAACTCTCGTAAAAAAGGGTATTTCCACATTTTTACACGACTGCCCAAAAAGGAGTATTTCAGGGTTTACGTATGTATGTATTTATTTATTCCACCATTACTTCTTATTGCCTGGACAGATTTGAATGCATTAAAACCATAATAAAAACATAGGTTTAAGTTTTTTTTACCATAGTTTTTTTGCATGTTCCGGAACCGGTATACAAAAAAATCTCCGCGAACGTACCCGACTTAGCCTTGCCTTGATTAGTTTCAAATTTTTATCCAACTTGACGTCTTAGAATTCATATTCAGAAATAACCTAAAAAGAATTTCCGAAACGAAAACGGTCCTCTTCGGTGGAGTTTTATGGGGCGGCGTTAGAAGGTAACTTTGTTTGTGCCGCTCGACCAATGAGGAGCAGCGGCTATTATTTATTAGGATTACATCTTTATGATTGGTGCAATACGAAACAAGGCTAGCGAATCATGAAGCGGCGGCGAATGTTTGATAGCTTTAGTGTTTGCCGCGTTTTGTCAAAGATTAAACAGGTTTATTTCTGAAAACTGACTAAGTAAAGACGCTTTATTGATTACTGACTTACGAACACTCTTTTACTATGCAATGAAATCAAATGTTGGAAATGTCTTAATCATCATTATCAGCCTATTACATTCCTACTGTTGAAATTCATGCATGATGTTTTTTACATCCTATTCCTACGGTGGTTGGTGACCTCACGTATTTTTTAAGAACATCAGCCATGCTCGCTCTTATTAGGCGTTTACACTGATTAGATCCTTATTCCTGAATGTTAATTGGAGCGATGATGTTTAATGCTGTAATTAATAAGTAAGCATTAATAAAAATAAAAAAATACCCTGCCAAAAACATTATCACTTGGGATGATTTAAGGATTCCGAGGATACCCCATACATCCAAATCTGTTGAGGCATTTTGTAATAAAAAAACGCACATACATTAACCCCGAAAACATTATATTCCTTTTTTGGGGAGTCGCGTAAAAAGCAGTTTGCTTGAAAGTTAGTTGTAAAGTAAGGTTGGTAGGACAGCTGGCTTTGCTAACTGAAGATAAAATTTGTTTGTCAGATCTGTACACGCGGCGCACTAATATTCTTTGTCACAAGTTCATTGCTCTTTATCAGCTGATTGTTAGGGTTGAAATGAACTTGATTACCAGAAATGTTTAAATTATCATATCTTGTGATTTTAAAAAGTTTCTGGTGATTTTCACTTGGACTTGAATTATTAATAAGCTTCTATATGCGTGGTTTAATTATTACTACACATTTATGTTACACGTTGTATAGCAAATCATTATTTACTAGAAAAACATGCTTTACCTATAAACTTACGAAACACCATAATAAATACAATATAAATTTCGACTGTACAACAGAACTGGTAATCTGATATAAATGTATTATAAATATAATACATATGCCATTCTAAATTATATTTAATTTCCTGACTCGCAGGTAACAAATACTAATATAGACACACTAGCTTTTGTATTGTCAATTTGACCGGCCGGCCTATTTGCGAGTCAAAAGATCAAATGTAATAAAAGTAAAATGTCACATTCCATCGACGTCTAAAATAGAACAGCACAAAGCAAAGAAATAAAACAGAAAGTGAAATACACAAAAGCACACGCGACACTAATGCAAAAAGAGCAAGGGAAATGGATGTTAAGGAAGCCATACAAGATGAAAACGTTTGAGAAGGAGACGGCTTCTCGAGCATTTGTTGTTCAACACACGTTTACTTACTCGCTAGCTAACAGAGTAACGGTCCTTTAGAGGCTGACAAACAAACTGGCAAGACCTCTGTTTGTGCTGAGTTATGTCATGTTAACGACTTTCTTGATACAGGATACGTAAGTCTCATATGAAAGGAGCCAGCAGCTACCGAAGCGAAAAGAGACAAATAAATTACCAGAATACGCACGAGGCAGGTATGCTTTGCGTATTGGTAATTAATAATTCCCCACGTTTCGCTGCGGTCATGAGCCTATCATCGAACAGTAATAATAACATTATCAACGATCGGTCAAATGTAAAGTCAACACAATACCGATTCATGAATATATCAATTAAAAACACAAACAGCTAATGCGTTAACAATGTTGTCCAACAAACCGCGTGTGAGTGATTATGTATTTGTAACGTACGATACATCCAGAGGCGTAAGTGGAGGTATGGCAGGTGGGGCCGGCGGCCCGGGCCCTGCGTCCCACCTTACAACAAGAGAAAACGTCTATCCATTATAACATCCACAGTCGGGCCCCATACACACCACTTACGCATCCGGCTCCTCGGCGATATCCAGATCCTGGGCACAGTACGCAGAAAACATGGACACGGACTCTTTTCAGTATTAATTCTATTTTACATCGCTGAAGCAAGATACCAGTAGACACGATGCCACATGCAGAAGAAACACATTACTGCTGACACACAATCCGTCGGCGTAGCGAGATTTCGCATACGCAAGCGTCTGCTTAATCAGGCTACTAAGTCCATAATCTTTGCATACCGTGCCCTTGGCTGAGGTGCTCCCGTGCGTGTCCATAAGCTTCTGGACTACACTAAACCGGAACTCTCACAATTACATGCAACGTACTATACGACACACGAGCGTTAGAAGCAAAGTGGTGCAATGGAGCCGATACATTTATACTAACATTTCAATTGCTTAGGCTACTTATAGACGACAAAACCACACGTAAGCTGGAAGAACTTAAAACTTTTAACTGAGTCCGTAACAGAAATAAAATATATATATCTGGAGAAATTCGATATCAATTCAAGGTCTCCTCCATTTTTAGTAAATTTTGAATGTCACACACAATATTAGTAAATAAAGATTCATGTTTCCAAGTTGTTGAATAGAGAATTGTTGTTGTTGAATGTAGAAATTTCGAAAGTTCTGGCGGAAATTACTTCCCAAAACAACGAGCGTTTCGCTACGAAAGTGGCAATAAATTAAAGACGCTTCATTCTATTATTTAGTAGTAGCTACATAAAAATCTTTTCATTTACGTAACAGTTCCTGAAATAGAAAGGCGTCTGGAATCAAAATAAATCAAAAAAGTTGAATAGCTTTGTCGTCGGGTTCGGAATCAGAAAAAGTCCTTAAGGATTTTGCAGGTCATTTAGTACTTCAGTAGGCAGATTAACATTTGTTGATTAATAAAACTTGAGACTGTTTAAAAAAAATAGTGCAGCTCACGTTTGTTCCTAAATGTTTGGCGTGAGTTCCGTTAGAATCAAAGCAGCAAACACAATCGCGGTCGCGAGGTTGTTGCGTGCTGGCAACAGGCACAATCGGCGCGTATAGCGGTTACCTGGCGGCCTTGCTTCCTCACATCCGCGCGATTACTTCAAATTGAATTAACTCCATTACGTCTTTCGACACGAATCCCTTGCAAACCACCGCCACTGCCGGCATCGAGCCCGCAATCGTTAATTGGGACGTCGTTGCCGTTGATGAATGTTATATAGGTAAGATTTTTTAAACAAGTTCTGGTATGCTTTGGGCCCTATAACAATTTAATTTGCAGTTTTCGCAAAGGGGTTGATTCAATAGGTTTTTTAACAAAGGATTCGAATCTCTTCATTTGCACCTGATGGAGCAAACCGTTTAGTCTTGTAAAAAAAACTGGTATAAAAAGAAGAAAACGATACCTTGGCAAACGATCAAGTTGCTTATGGTAAGATACAGAAGCAGACGGTTGCAACGCCCGAGTGATTAAAATGGTTTTCAAAATGATGAAAGCTCGAGTTACAGCAGTACTATTAGTAATTTATTCACTTACTACTGGGAATCACTTAAAATAGCACTGGTAGCAAAAACAATTAAAAATGATGGGTATATATTTATGGATATAAAAATTTCTAGTTATGCATAGTTTAGTATCTTATTAATAGGTTATTTTTTTTTTGACAATTGTAAATTTCTTAATAATTAAATTAACACTTAGTAGTTAAATTACGTTAAAAATTAAATAAAAGCTTGTGAAAATTTATATAATAAATTATTTTAAAAAAAAAACTAAACCGACTTCAAAACCACAAATGGCACTCAAAAGTAAAAAATAAATTAATATAATTATCATAAGCGCTACCCACTCATATATTTGAAGTCGGTGCCAGCCAAGTCTAATAGGTAGCAGATAAATACTATGTATATACATTAATATAATTATCATAAGCGCTACCCACTCATATATTTGAAGTCGGTGCCAGCCAAGTCTAATAGGTAGCAGATAAATACTATGTATATAGTAAGAACTAATTGTAGGTTGTATCTATCTACTACCTTTTAGACTTGGCTGGCACCGACTTCAAATATATGAGTGGGTAGCGCTTATGATAATTATATTAATTTATTTTTTACTTTTGAGTGCCATTTGTGGTTTTGAAGTCGGTTTAGTTTTTTTTTTTAAATAATTTATTTTACCCTTTTTAGTGAAAAACAAGTTTTAATTAAATTAATTCAAAAAGTTTTTAAAGACAAGCTTTTATGATCTAGAAGCCACATCATGACGAAGTTTAAAACGGGCTATCACAATTAAATGCATGTACAAACAAATTTCATGTCTGTCCTATATCTCTGTTGAGGAGTTCCCTCGCCGGAAGTCAATCCTGGGTGTATCTGCCATGTCATGATGGAATTTAGAACAGGCTATTATGGTTAAATCCATTTACGAAATGTTGTGTCTGTACTATTCACCGTTGAGGAGTTCCCTCACCGGAAGTCAACCCTGGGTGAAGCAGGTGAAGCAGTCGAATACAAACCTCCACCTTTAGAAAGTTGGTTACGAAAAAAACAAGAACCGACTTGAAGATTAAACTTATATTTTTTGTTTTTGCTATTTTTTTCAAAAACTACTGAATGAATTTCGATAAAATTTATATGGGACCACCTTTGAAGTATTACCTACCAATCAAAAAAAGAATCATCGAAATCAATGCATAATTGGCGGAGTAATCGCGTAACAAAAACACAAAAAAAAAATTAAAAAAAAATTTAAAAAAAAACATACCGTCGACTTGTAAACCTCCTCCTTTTTGAAGTCGGTTAAAAAATAAAAAATATAGGAATATATATCGTACAATAAAAAGACTGAATTTGGAAACTGACAGTTATGTGACTTAGGTCACGTCACGGGCGACGGCGCAACGCTATAACAACGTACAATGCGCAAAAACAACGAAATAAATCAATATTCCGCAAACAAACGTAAAACGTGTAAAGTGTTACACATCAATAGTAACAGCATCACGTGGTCTGAATATAGAAACACCTGTTTTTCTGTTGCCCGAACTTCAATGTGAGCAGTTCAACCTTTTAAGAGTTTTGCAATGCAGATCGCTCCAGACGGCGCAAGTCATTTGTTTTGTTTGTATGCGTTGATTTTACCGTTGCATTAGTTGCATGGTTAAATTAACTTTGACTTTCTAGATGCCATGTCTGATTTAGACATTCATTCAATTATTTGTATTTGAATGTAACTGAATATTGCAGTTTGTAGGGTATAAATAAGCATGAAGTACGATATTGCCAAGATGTATACTCTCTAAGGGCATTCCCTTACGGACTCTACACTCTAAAATCGCAGAGGAGCTAGGCAAGAGGTCACGGATTTGATCCCCGTCCGGTGTGATAATTAATTTTGATTATTTAATTATTAGACCTTATCATTTGAGGTTTCCTCTCTATCACGCCGCCCTTTTCGGTCATCAACGTCTTCCCAACAACCCTGGTCACATCATTAACAATGTAAATTACTATCGCAAGTTGAATAATTGTAGCATTATCATATCACGAAACTTGATCAGTCCTTGACACGAACCCGTCGTCTTTCTTCCATTACATTTGTAAAATAATATTTTAGAATACCGATTCACATTTGTATGATTAAATATTAACTGCTGAATGTGAAAAAGCGTGAAAATAATCATAGGCTAGCTTATATTAGTTACTGCATCAATACTATCTATAGCATGGATTCTATACTAATATCATGTTAATATTATGAAGAGGTAAAGTTGTATGTATGTTTGTTCGAGGTAATCCGATTCTGAAAATTCTTTCACTGATAGAAAGCTACACTATTGCAGAATTTTGTTTTATCGACGCGAACGAAGATACATACTCAATTCTAAATCAAATTCACATTCGGAATGCATCTGAATTCAGAATAGATGGACTTGATGCACAAGCATTGAACCGTCAATTCACGAGAATGGATAACAATTTGCAACAAAGGGTCGAATCGATTAGTTCAAGATAATTTCTGTTTCAAAATCTTGCAAATCGTTCCGCACGACCCTACCTAAAATGCTGCCATACGCGTTATAGTAAGGAAATCGTGCTCGCGATGCCGACGGTGCAATATAATTACCTAAAGCAAATCCACTACACCGGTAGTAGCTGCACAGCGTGTGGACCCATGGGCTAGCCGTTGAAACAAATTGCTTAGTATCTAAATGCATAGCTCTGAACTCAGGTAAGATGAAGGAAGATGATTGATTCACCAAGATGACGTCCTAAGTACTGAACTCAAGACTTGTCCCACTACTCACACTATAGAACAATCAATGGTTATTCAGGAAACACAGCTTTATCTAAAACAAAAAGGAATAGCTGGCTAGCAACAATGCCAGTCATTAATCTAAAAATAGTACTGTACTAGAAGTTCCTAGTAATGTCATAAAAACGAACAGACTCGAGTGGTAGCGTGCAGACTATCGATTGATATCCGAGTCGCATGTGCCGCGAATCAATGATTCTGTATGATCTAGATTACAATTTGCATGAGTGAGTATGTAAATGCTTTTATGCAAACTGGCCAGTTGTTGCTAGGAGGAAGTTTACCTGGTTGTTGCAAGCGATCTGTTCTATGTTTGAAATAGATTTGATAATATTAGACTGTGTTGTAGTGATTTCGTGATCAGCCTACACAATCTGGGCAGTGTTGAATACAACAAGCATATTGTTGTCTCATGTAGATAATGCAAAGTAAGAAGACGAAAAAGATAAGACCATTAAGACACCCCACTATTTCAAATGAGGTGAGGTCGTGGTCAAACGCTGACCCAGTCAGATGTAAAAAAAATAATAATAACGTAAATATTAATAAAAATGTTGAATTGATTTCAATAACATTTGTGATACAATTTCCGTAATGTCTCGTCGTTGCGTACGAGTTTCTAATTATTTACAGATCTCAAAGAAAGATGGAAAACACATTGAAGCAAAAAGGCTACGTTGTAAGGTAGATAAACTCGATACAAAAGGTAATTAAGGTGATGTCAATACATATCGGAATACAGCTACAGCCGAAGGAGAAGCGTTCGGTTACAATGCGATATTACATTTTATTACAGTTTCTTTATGTTTAAAGAACTGAAATAAAGACCGAGTTACGATATCAAAGTTGGATGTAAATTGGATGACGCAACAAACTGCTACTATTTATTTGTTATATTAGAATGTTTTTTTTTCAGCTAATTTGCATTATTTCTACCTATAATGATAATCATTAGATTATAACACATGTATTTAAAAAATATTTTGTACATAGAGATGAGTGGTTTAAGTGAAAATCATTTTTTGAATACTAGTTAACGAAGAGTAAAACACAGTTTTAACACTTGACTTTATCGGTAAGAGAAAAAAGAATAGGAAAAGAAAGCAAGCGTAACGAATTTCACCTATCATTGACTCAATTCTCGCTCTCATCGAGGACGACGCGACGTTTGGCGCCGATAGTGTGAACCGATAAACATTTTTCAACGTCTTTCTCTAATAAGCCATTTAGATAACATTTGTAGTACCTAGTATCTGTAGAGTATGTAGAGAAATACAACTCATTTCATTTAATGACAAACAAACCATCTTCAATTAAGCCCCTAAAACTGATGCAATATAAGTAATTTTTGAACCCAGATAACGATAAGTTATAAACCCTTTCGCAATTTTGTAAGCGGTTCATATTTATTGAAACGCGAGGTCGGTATCTAAGGTTCTATTTAGATCATTAAATTTGCCATTTACATGGAAAATGGATGGAGCTTTCAGTAACGGCACTTAATCAAAAAGTCGGTCACGAATAGGGCTCGCTTTCACTATCACCTCGCAGTCTTCTTTGTTGCATAATTGAACACGGGTCGCTGCTGTGTGCTGTCCTCATTCTGTAAGCTATAGCTTTTACTGTCACCAGTACTAGGCAACAAGCACACTTAGCTAATACCAATTTTCTAACATTATCTGCAAAAAATAAGTTTGATAAAATTTTGCTTTTATACAGCCATATAAAAAGAATTCCCTGAGCTGAACTAAGTGAGCACACATTAAATTAGATTAGATTAGATAACTCTTTATTGTTTCACCACCAGAAAACATAATAACAAAAAGTACAATAACAAACTTAAAACTAAAGTGTTACAATTAAAAAAAAAAACACAATTAAAAAATCAAAGAGCGGTCTTATCGCTCAAAGCAATCTCTTCCAGACAACCTTTGGATGGAGAGGACTTAAAGAAACTGTAAGAGACGGGGGTGTCAACATAAATGACATAATAAACAAATGTATGTACAAAGAGTACAAACTATAATAATATATACAATTATCTATATTAAATATACAATAATATATACCAATTATAAACATACATAATAATATAATATACAAAATATATAAGATATACCTATATATACATACACACATATTCGAGTACTAACAACTTTTAGACAGTAAATACATCCCCAATTATCTTAACATCATTGGCTTAGTAGTTTTTAAACGTTCGCGAATTGTACTCATGTTTTATGATATCATCGGGTCTATTCGCGCACAATTTTAAAATCAGAATAATTCATCATTGATTTACTTTACTACGCCAACAAACGGCTGATATTTTGGTTCGGATAAATATGATCACATTGTATGATGCCATTATAATTTATTCAACAGCTCGCGCTACATATCTTACGAATGCAAATACCATTCGCAAGAAAAGAAGTCAGGAACCTACGCAATATTCTAATGCGTAGCGAATGTTTACATGGGGAACCTGAAGACAAAAACAACTTCCTGACCATTAAATTTAAAATTTAATTTAAGCACTTTCAGCCATAGAACCAGAACATCCTAAGTCACATAATAAACAAACCTTTGTCTAAATTCCTAAAGCTGAAGAAATTAAGACTGTAGCTGCTGGTGACAAGGTTGACAACTGTACATCGAAGGAACGATATTCGTAACCAGCTATCGACAAGGCCATAATGTAGAGTTACTTCAGAGAAAAATAGACTCTAACACGCAACACGAAGGCTTAATTGAATTTGTGTAAGGGCAAGAGGGGGGATTGAGGCGGTGGGCACGTGGCAGGCGACCCGACGCAAGCGAGCTTGACCCAGTTAGTAGATGCACCATTTCGGTCCCGTTTTGAAAGCAAGGGCGGCCCTTTAGCCTCGACTATGTTTGGGACCTTGGTGTTTGTTTCCTTTGTTCCCCTTAAAGATTTGCTATACATATACGGAAGGATATGCAACCAGGATAGGGCAAATGGTTTGCGAGGAAACGGGTAGCTTTGGGAAGATATATGTATTAATAACATTTGGGATTAATGGTAAAAATAATTTAAGTATGTTTTATGTCAAAATTCCGGCATTTTGGCACGATGCCGTAAGAGCTCGATGTCGGTGCTATTCCAATATTTATTTATATTAGAATTCTTTAGTGCTGTTAGAAATATTTAATTTATATGCTGTTAACTAACGAAGTGACTAGCTTACTAGCACATAGTTCCGGTTATACATACTGCACGTGCTGGTATATTGCTCAGAAATATATATTATACTCGAGGCAGAACAAAGCCTTAGTAGCGACGCACACGGTGGCATTACTCGCTGATTACCGGGAGCGGAGGCGTATCACATAGCTGCGGTTGATCGGTGCTGAGAACAATAGAGGGCAAGAGATGCCTGATAATATGGAGATACGACTTATATATGTTAAAAGTTAAAGATAAGAACTTCGCAAAATCTAAAATGTCTTGTGATTTTATACTGGAAAATTCGCATGCGTCACCTCCTCCTCCTCGGTCGTTCCCTCATTGTTGAGGATCGTGACTCCTTCCATTTAGATTACGTATTGTTTCTGTCCACCTTCCGATCTTCGGCTTTGTGGAGTGCTTTGTTGATTCGCATGCATTAAGCCAGAGGTTAAATCACAATGGACACCAAATTTAAATCTAAGTATGTTTAAGACAAGAACCAAACTAATTCATATCAACAAATTCAAATAATTTATTTGCTTAAAAACATGTTTACATAAATATACAGCTTTTTGTATTTTAATAAATAAGGTACAAACATGTTTTTTGCCATAACAGCTAGTCTCCAGACACGAGACGATATCTGATCTCAGAAAATGTATCATGAATTTCGAATATTTTATATTCCCGAAAGACTTTTAACAAAATTGAATTGCAAAAGATTACATGAAACAATTTTCAGTAAAGATTTTTCACATAGCTTCTCTTTCACGGCGTGACCTCATTAGGCATGTGCATGTCCCCTCAGTCCCTTGGGTCTCGGCGATCTACATAAAGTACTCTGCGGTATGCTGAAGGGCAAGCATGATATGGAAAATCACCACAACTAGTGGTATTAAGTATACTTTATAACTGAAACTGAGAACTGAGACTGAGAAGTTGCTTCCTGGCGAATAACTTCTATTATACAGTACTGTTTTGTTTTACGTACCAAAACACTGTTTTTGAGTTTTGGGATGTGTTATTTTAAGTTGTAGCATTACATTTATTAGATAGACAGCAAAGACCTCATTCATGACGATGACCAAGTCTTAACCACAAAAAGACTCCATCAAACTCCGCACTAGACTCCTGCTGTGTTACATTTGGCCATTTGTATTGTATAGTTGAGTCTTGGACTATCAAAGACCTCCGTAAGAAAATAGAAGCGGTGGCGCATGCTAATAAGCTGGACGGATAAGGTCTCAAACATCGATATCTTTAAACGAATGAGACGTGATAAGCCCTGGTACGTCAAACAGAGAAAAGTTGGGTAGCTTGGACATGTTTTACGACATGAGCATTACCAACTGTTGCAGACGATAATGCTGGGCAAAGTTGCGAGCAAAAGAAGTGTTGGAAGAAGAAAATTATCCTGGCTCCGCAACATCCGACAAGGAACTGGGATAAAGTGGGTGGAAGATCTGTTCAGATTGGCTTTGAACAAGGAAGAGTTTAGAAGGATGTCTGCCGCGACCTTCAGTAGTGGAGAGACACCAGAAGAAGAAGATTGCATGTATTAGCTACGCAGATTTGCTTATAAGATTCACGTATTGCCAGAATTCAGAAATAATCCGTAATAGAAACACACAGATGAGGGAAATATAAGGAAAACCCATATAAATCTGTTCCCCGGAGAAGCGCTGCGATCAGACAATACATAAACAATCTAATTCCAACGTCCCACCCACAACATGCATTGAATGAAACACGCTCTATTGAAAAACCCGTGGACGAGGGGTAGAGGGGACCCATTCATAAACTATGACCCTCTTGTGAGACAACGCCCTGGACGAGAGCACGGCGCAATTAGGACATCCTGATCCCATGGCAACGCTACTTGAACCATGTCTTTGTCTTAGTCTTCACGTCACAATGGCGGTTAAAGGTACCGTGACTCAGTGTTTTAGTAAATGCTACCAACGTAAGGAGTAGAAAAGTTAATAGGATATCATGAATCTTGAAAAAGGTAGGAAGTGGACTGAGGTTGTAAAGCCTAGATGTTATTCTTCTAATCTGTCAAAAAGTACAAAGTATTTTCTAGAAAAATAATATTTGATTCAACCATGGCAAAATTACTTTTTTACGTGATACACACAATACACACTAACGAGAAAAACATTCTTTATACCCGTTAAAAATGTATTTAATATAAACACGTTATAGAAACAAAAACTTAATACGGTCGCTTTATATTCCACTATTTTAATGGTAGGTATCATCAGCAGGCACCTCGAGAATTGGTAACTATTCATTATTCCACTTCAAAAACAATTACTTTGAGATCTGTAGGTATTATTTAAATAAAATTATTATTATATTATATATATTTATTATATTATAAATATATATAATATAATAATTGATTATTATATTATAAATATATATAATATAATAATTGATTATTATATAATAAATATAAATAATATAATAATAATTTTACAAAAAATATGTTACGTAGAACTACTAGGTACATCTGTTATTTTAAAGTACGTACGTTCAACTTATTGCAGGTTTAAAAACTACTTTAGATTTCTCGAGTCCGAGAAACTTTTCAATGGAAGCAACTATCGTTGCTCTTACTTAAACAGATTCAGATGAAGTGAAAATAGCCTATTAGCCTTTATTCATCAAAAAACCTAATCTATGAAAAGAAGTACACTGAATTTGTTTCAGATAACCAAATACCAGTGAAGTGAAACATTTTGAAACATTCATGGAACAGAATGTATGGAAGCTGTCGAGTATTGGAAAGGTTTCCGAGGGCGGCGGTAAAATATAATTGAACGTGAAAACCGAGGCCTAAGGGGGAAATCGCAACGTATAGTAATCAATAGCGATTCTTGGAATGGGAGAAGAAAGGAATCCAAGGAATAAGCAAAGATATTTTTGTCGTACAAACACGGATCGGAAAGCATTCAAAGGAGGAAAATATCCCAGCAATAAGCAATAAAGAACTGACTTGTTTAGGTAAGAGGTAATTACTTCTTATCATGAAGTAAAGAAGACGAAAGAAATAAAATAATACACAAAAAGAAACAAAACCATTATCAACGTATGAATAATCCAGCAACATTCTATTTTTTCTTAGGAGCCTTGGTTAGAAGTAATTTAACAAACTTATCTGCTATGATGATCGTGTCAATAGATAAGAAACAGAATGCGGCAGACAGGAAACAATGGCGTGATAAAGACGAGATCAAAGATCTTGCGACTTCATTTATGCCTACAGCAGCAATTACAGCGATTTTATTGTGCTTAATCTGAAATGAACCTTAACACGAGATAGAATGAAGAGAGAAAACAAAAATATATTTTTATATCAGCCCAAGTCATGCCGTCATATTCAAAACCTATAAATAAACTTTAGACTAGATTTAAATTTTTACAAGCATCGCCAAAATAGGCAGCCTTATCGCTCAAAGCGATCTCTTCCAAACAATAAAATCGCTTTGGTTGTGGTACGGACGTAAGTTTAGCGGGCACTTAAATGAAAAAGAAATAAGATAGACAAGACTAGTCAAAATGCAATGGATAATGTGATCTAATCATTAGAAGTCATTGTGACATATGGGTAGATAAATATTAGTTATATCACAAACGCAAACCTCTGTTGCGATACAATAGTATACTGAGCATGATGTTGATGAGTCATACTATGAATGATATTTGTATGAAACACTACCACGTTATTTTCACTACACGATGTTAGAAGTTGACTAACGGACTGTGATTATGATCACAGTGATTGCTAAAAACAATCTTAAACAAAAATAACCACAGACAGGTTTAAAATTAAAATTCATAATTCAAAAGCTCTTTAGTCAGGTAACGTATCACAGACTCACTTATGAACTTCAATGTATCACAATGACTACTACCGTATCGGAAAATGAAACACTACTCAGAAGATATAATGGCAGTTTTAGAGCTTTTGTTACAATTTGTTGGTTTTCGACAATATTATGTTTCTAAATTGCAGAATTGGAATGTTCCAGAGACGTTTGTCCTCTATATGGTTAGAGATTACTGCGATAACCTACTCTACAACAAAGAGGTAAAGATTTCAACGCAAGATGACAGAGCACTCAACTCACGCGCACCATACCTACCTACACCATGCCAAGGACGCAAAACGCAGTGCATTTGTGATGCAGCACTCATATGTATGTATAAACAAATACACGTCAGCCATAGTAAGTTAATTTCGCTAAGAAAAAACCAAGCTCATGAACTAAATGTCATTAGTGAGTCTCAGAAAACTTCTATGAAACTCTCCACACGAAAGCAATAATATATTAATGTACACTATGAGCACATAATATATTTGGCAGCAAACCTTTATGAAGACTTATTCCGACAGTGGAAACAGTCTACACTACAGAACACGCGACACTGTGCTTTACCAATGACGTGCCTTACAAAAGTAATCAAATCATGTCGCCCGCGAAAGATAACGGCAAAGCGAAGCGCAAGTCACCAAATGCTTGTTTATATAATTAGAGGCTTCGCTTTTGACCTGAATATCGTAATATGCCTACGACATTCATTTAGAAAGCGCTGATAATAAAACGCTACTAAATCTCTATCCGTATGATTTATGTAAATGAATTGTTAGCGGATTATTTCTGTAATCGTAAGTCTTTTTCGCCGAAACTGCTCGATGGATCCAGCCGCTAGAATCCAGCTGATTGTGTTCATATATAGATAGAACAAACCATCGTTTAAATATAATTCATATTTAAATTACCTCAGACCAAAGAGACTACACGTCTCGCGTAAATTATAAAGACCGAAAGTTACAGCTAGACTGAAATAAAATAGGTGTACATTTCTACAACATATTCAGAGGATTCCTCTCTAGTCTAGACCATTACTATTAATTATTCTGTATCTAGACCAGTAAAAGTATAGCGCAATGCGTAATATTGCACAATTTCATTGATCGTCTAAGACTTATTGTTATTATAATGCGAGTTATTATTTATTATCATCATTAACCGGTATCATAACCGCGTTTAGTAATGGGCGCTACATACCGGGTCTAATTGCTAATTCCTCTTCACAACTTTTACAATAATTTATCAGTTTAAGATTTTTTTATTGAATAAAATTGTGTTGAATCATCAGCGTGGGAAAGGATTCATGATGGTGAAATTTGCATATTATTATTTTATTTTTGCTGAATTGTATTGCCAATTATATTCAAGTCGAGAGTGAACAGGTATCTTGTAGGCGAGCGTGTTACATCTTAGACCACATCATCGCTTACCATCAGGTGAGATGGTGGTCAAACGCAAGCCTATAATTAGTAAAAAGAAAAGCTTTCTGCGACCTTCGAACGTGATGATGCGAAATGTAGAGTAGACTCACAAGTATTTGTACACATATATCTAGTACTAATAAAATTGATTAATGCAATGAATGATATTCAATGACAATAGAAAGAAACGATCGAATAACGATATAAACTAGAACTAACTAGACTATAATGTCAATGTTGTCATGAATTTATTACATTCTGTTTTGTATGTTAATAAAAAAATAAATAAATAAACAGAGAGAAAGACACTGAGAAGAAATCCACAAAAAGGAATTAAAAAGCGTATGTCAGCCGGCTTTCGGTTACGAGGAACTCATCAGCAAATCAGTCTCCTTTTTAGTAGTACTATTATTTATTCTGTGTCATTAGGTTGTATGTCATTATGAACTGACGACGGTAATTAAATGTTATGGGAGTCTTTCAGGAATTTAATACTAATAGAATTCTATAACAGGTAAGAGTCAGTAATGTAAAACGTAAAGGATAAGTAGAAATAGAAAAGTATCGGGGTAAAAGGCTTCTATTTCAATAAAAGCTGTTGCCTCTACACTGACATCGTCAGAAATCTTTGCATTTTCGACAGTAATCAATAATCGCATTAGTGAAATAGCTATTTATATGAGTATACCAAGTATAAGTCAAAGTATAGGCAGACGGTGCCCCGACCAATCAGACAATCATAGTGCGTATACGTAGAAAACGCGAAAGAACCAAAATTCCAGTATACTAAAGACAGGGCTGCAAACGACGGAAAAGTTATAAAAATGCATGAAATTAATTTCTCGTAAAATTGATGTTGAGGCAAAACTTCCAAAACAAAAGTAAAAAATCATACCTACAAATGTAAGGCGGTCGAGTTTTTCTGTTTCTGTTCGTACGAACATAATTACAAGGAAATAAAACAGCGTGAATACAAGCACGGGTTCGCTGCTCTCTTTAACGTGAAAAAACTATAGCCTCTTGGGAATTTTAACAAGACGTAGCTACTTTAACTAATGAACATTTCATAAAGACTTCAGATACAAAAGAAAAAATAATTAATGCAGAGAAGATAATCTTTAAGATTATGGCACAACTGGGACTATTCTTAGCAACTAGAGACCCAATCATCTTTAAGTAAGCCAAAAATCTTGGCTTACTTAAAGACTCGCCTTAGAGTTTAATCCTAAAGAAGCAAAACAGAAGAAACAGTTAAAGCACAAGCTCAGGCGGAGTTCGACGACTTGTAATCCAGTTTGTAGCGGAAGGAATTATAAGTAATCTCCGTCTCACATAACAGTGATTTTTGCAAATTTTCACATTGGTTTTCTGTCCATTGTTCTTAAATGCCAACTTTACTCAAAATGTGGTCAAAGCCCGTGGTTCGTCAAAGCCATTCTGATCAACCTAGAGCCTCGTAACAGGTTTATAGGTCATTAGCCTCATACATTGAGCTGGGCGATGGCTTTAAACGATTAACAGAATATTATTGCTCTTACTTTTATCATTATTTTCAGCGATAAGTCGGATTTGCGTCATATTCACGTATCGCGATCTACTGTAGGCGGTATAGGTAGTGGCTAGATTGTAAGACTTCAGCTAAAGAACTTTAACTACGTTTATGAATGATGACGCATGGCGCGAACGCATTGATTCGTAATTTTAATTATTTTGCTGATACAAATAACTTTACAAGACTATAAATAACGAAAGGTCCAAGAATCTACACACAAAACGGAGCGTACCTAAATTAAAAAAAATCAAACAATCCTTGATCCAGTGCCGTAACTACAAATTTCCAATTTGTAGACCGCTACCTGTCGACCTTTACATAGGTATCCTCAAAATAAAAGAAAAGAAAACAATTTAGGGCACGGCGGATTCCCAAAATAATAAATTGGCTGGGTTCAGTAAGCCCAGACAGACGGAACACCTTCAAGTACCCTTCAATTTGTTTGAATAGCTATTTAATCAAATACTAACTTTGTCGAGGGTTCCATTAGCCGAGGCTTAGGGATAAGTAACTTACAACTAAGGTATTTCTTTTATCCATGCTACCTCTTAATGGCATCGTCTGTATGCAGGCCTATTTAGCACAAATGCCTAAGCTTTCACTGGCATGTTAACTAGTGATCAGTACTGCATATAAACGGATTAGATCGAAAGGTCGGCTCGCATTAACATCGTAATTACAAGTAACAAACAAAAGCACCACCCATGCATCAATGCCAATTTTAATATAGCCGTCTAGCCGGGAGTCAGCTATCGGACAACAAAGGGTTGAATGCATTTCATTTTCAATTCGCCACCCTAGGTCTTTAACCCAGGACAGACTAGACACGGAATTAGACGAAATGCAGCGGCGTGGAGCCCCGGGCACTGCCGCCGCCGGCAGCCGGTCAACAACCGTCTCGTCTGCCGGTCGATACCTCCTGGTTTGGGGTCCTGGAGGACTTGAAACGGCGACTTGACGGGTTTAATGACATGCATTACATCGGTGTTTCTATTGAGACGTATTGTAGGTATAAACAGAGAAAGATTTTTGCGGTGGTAGAACTTTACGAGTCAATATGTAAATAAAGAAAAGCTCAAATTATAGTTTTTGCCTATAGGCTATAAAGTCGTAAAAGCTTTTGCCACGTACCTAGTATCAAATAGGTAGTTGAGAATATCTAATTTCTACATACGTACTGATAGTTATGTTTGCAAACATAGAGTCTGCAAGGGAGCTTTTAACTACATAATATGATAGTTTCTGGAAATAAAATACAATAGAAAAGTCTTTATTATCATCATCATGTGTTCATTGTCTACCAGTTTACCTCTAGTCAGAAATTCAACTGAAGAAGTTTTATGAGGAAGAGGCAACTTTGAGATGTTGCTAGAACTTGCAACAATGGCTCGATTTGACTCGTCAGCTTCGCGCTTTTATTTTACGTAGTGGCGCTTTAAGAAATACTCTCAAAGCAATCATTGCTGACATGGCGGAATTAGAGCGTTTTCGAATCTAATGATGCAGATTTATTGCTAAAACCACAATGCAATGGTATGATGCATTTGCGATGACGATAAGAAAACGATTCAAACGCTTTTAGGTAGGTAAATATGTATGAATATGATGTAGGTGTTTCTATGTGAGAACTAACATGCATTTAGTGTTTGCAAACATCAAGGATAAATGGGGATAAGAACATATATCACAATACGAAACATACACAGCTCATGCACAGTAGGTGTTGCTAAATCAGGGTAGTTTATACAGATATAGATTAAGAAAAAATTAAAACTGAACTATGAAGTAAGCGACATCTCTCAAATATTTGTTATTTTAATAGTATGTTTAGCATAACACATGCTATGCAATAATCCACGTTTTTAACTGGTGCTAAAATTTTCTAATTAAATAAAATTGTAAAATCAATATGGGGATGCCACATTGTAGATGATTTAATTGATTTGTATTGTATAGAAGGCTCGGCAGGGCAAAAACTGTTGGTCGTGCCATATGCAAACAGCTATTTGGTTACTAATGTGGTGAGTTGTGGTGTATCTCCTACTGAATTCCCAGTGTAGTTAAGTGTATTAAAGCATTCAGCTATGATAAATAACAGCCTCGAGACAAATGCTTCTCTTTCTTCTACTCTCGTGTGACAAGTGCTAACTGCTATCGGCTTAGAAAATGACAGGTTTGACTAGTCGTCTGTATATAAAGGTATTTCTACACTATTTCATGTTTTCTGGACATTGATCCTAAGGTTCAAGAATGTATGCTTTTTTTTAGCTATTTCATTATTACTTTTTTATTTAATAGTTTTGCACAAAATGGTACAAGGAATGACTTAATGCTATTTAGCATTATCTACCTTATTATCTACCAGGTCGTGAAAGAAATATAGTGGATGTGCAGCTATGTTTTAGGCAATAATTTTTTTTGTCATAAATCTACGTTTGGCCACCATCTCACCTGATGTTAAGCAATGATTTAATTAGTGTGAACCCTTTGTGTGCACACAAGGCCTTGATATACTGGAGAGTTCATGTTTTATTTCATCACAATATATGTACATCCTAATTAGTTTATTTTTAGTAATCAATTGTCAAATGATAAGTTAGTTTTTCTGTCAAGCTTACGTTGGCATACAGGATAATACTGAAGCCACAGCTAGTCACAATAGTACCTACTCATGCAAATTAAAACTTCTATTTTACCTATTACCTCCATGTTAAATGTAGTTTAATCTCTCAAGTTTCATAAAATGTTTGTGAGGTAATAAATTATTTAGCATAACTTTATTAGAGCTGCAAAACCGCAGTTGTTTATGTAGCTGTAAAGTGGCATTAATAAAATCTTAGGTGCCATTAAAGTCGCAACTCTTAGCTTAAGTTCAGAAAGTTCTAATATAAATGTAGCACTTGTTTTATTTAAGAGTTATAATACTTTTTATGTTTATTTTATCTTGAATTAAAGCCCCGTATTTCCGTGATACTACACGACTTGAATCATGCCACATGTAACAGTGTAAGTATCATTAGATTCATTAGGTATATTAGGTAACTGATTAATCACTACTGCTGTTATCATGATTCTGAGACTAAGCAACCAAAATTAACTAAGAATATTTGCAAATCTTACAACAATTTGTCCCCTCGCGGGGATCAAACCTGCGACCCCTCGCTCGCAGCCATCTACTCACCCGCTACGCCGCGGAGGTCGTCAGCAAATATGCAAAGAAAAAATTGCCTGTTATGGGAGGGTGTATGGTATGATAAATATACAGTAGTGGGCAAAAGGGGGTGAAAAGGACAAATGATTACATCGAGCATATTTGCATACAAGTAAGGCTTGCTTATGACATATTACAGAAACCAAGTAAATAGCTTCATCATGTTCTAATATGAGCATGAAGTTTGTTTCTTTGAGTTACATATGATGTGCTACTATTTTATAGCATCTAAATCAAAATTGAACTAAATTTAATGCTATTTTGGATGACCACACAACAAATTATTTATAGTTTCATGCTTGGATATTATTGAGAAATACCAGGCTTATATAGAATACTTAAATTTTATAAAAGATATGTTAGGGCTAAACCCAAGGGAAGGAAGCAATTTTTATTTATCAGAACTTTAACTTCTAATGACATACTTTGATATGAAAGAACTTTGAGTCTTTGATATAAACATTAGCCCATTATGTTCCCACTGCTGGGACATGTGTCTTCTCTCACAGAGAGAGTATGGGCCATAACTTCAATGTTCAGTAATCAACATAACTAAACATGTGAAGCATGAGATTAGTTTACATTGTTACCTACTGACAGCTGACAGAGCTTGTTTTACTCTTAGACATAAATAGTAAATACTAATGATTCAAACTAAAACGAACCAGAATGTCACCGAGCTTACATTATTCAAATTGATTTAGATCTGTATAAATCAAAGTACTAAAAAATGTTAACATTACAAAAGGCTAAAAACACGATCATAGGGCAGTAACATGAGATAACACTGATTATAAAGTTTTTATTGCCTACTTGCCTACTATCATTTTAGATAGTGTAATAATAACAAATACCTAACTAATTTTAATGTAGAGATTGCAGGGAACTCAATTTTTGAAAATGTTTAAGCTCAAAACAATGTGTAAAACAACTTTGGAACATGTTCATAACTTCGAATCTTTGTCTGCCATTTTATTGAAGGAGACCTTGTAAAATATCATACTCAATTTTATAGCTAAATATTAAATAATAACGTAGATATCGAACTGGCAACGATTCCAGACGCCTCTGAAGCAAATAAACGCAGTCACAATTTATTTTCGCCCGAATACAAAATATTCGTGCGATCAGCTGATTTCTTTGTTTGAGTCGAAGTGACGAGACGAACGCCACTGACCACTGGCATACGACGTGGTACAGCGACACGTCGTACGACTCACTAATTACATAAACTGAACATACCTATCGCCAATTAAATCTAAACCACTCCAAAGTGCAACGACGGAGAGTTTCGCGAATAACGATCCAAACAAATCTTGAAAGTTCTTACCTTTGTAATGGACTCGTAGATTATTTTGCGACAGCCCGATGTAGCTAAACTTGTCCTTGGTGCTCCAAGATCGTGGCAATGGAGTCTCTTCTTCGTTAACATTAGGATAAAGTAATTTTAAACGATCTACAGTATCACTTTGCACTTGATTTTGGGAATCCATCGTTCCCCGTCCACTACCTATCGCAGCCATTTCTAAATTCCGTAATTTCTTGTCATGAACGTCAGTGACGTCACATTGGATGGAAGTTCGCTATTATTGAGCCAGATGGCAGCACAGGCAACCTAACCAGAGAGGAACCGTAAGTTACCGTTAAAAAAAAATACGTCCATGCAGCTTTTAGGGGTAGTTTGGGGGTATCTGCCAACTATCCATACTTCTAATGACTTTGTCACCACTACGCCAATACACATAGATAAGAGTACCTAGTTATTCGGACTAAACATGCCTTATCTAATTACCAGAGCATAATATTTTTATCGTCGTGGTGGCAGGCGGCCGGCCCGGCGTGACCGACGTAGGTACTGTAAGCTCCTGCGATAATTACTACAGCAACTGTTGTAGAGATAAATAACAAACCGTTTTGATAAAAGAGTAATCATATGGCAAGACTTACATCCTATAAGTTAATTGTTGTAATGGCTACAATAGCTGTACCACAGCACGTCAAGGAAATCGAAATTAAAGTAACGGAAAAATTAAAGTTTGTAAAAAAACCCAATAGTGATTTATTTGAAATTCAACAATTATATCATGATGAAGTACTTGAGGTAGGTATTTACGGAACAACTCAAGGACGAACACTACAGAAGGTAATTCTTTAAATCGTTTATTTTCATGTTGCAGATTTATCAAGAAGCATTTCAAAGTTTTATTAAAGCTTCCATTACATATTCAAAAATCCTAAATGAAGTGAAGCGTGCGTATGAAAATGCGCTAAAGATCAGAGATGAGCGAATATCACAATTTATTACTCAAGATGTAAGTATGAGAATCATGCAGACACAATTATTTTATACCTATTATTTAAACATTTTGAATAACCTGATACAAGTCAAAACACATCGGGTGTATATGCTTTACGTAAGCGTAAGACGTGGGTACATCCCTGGCACCCTGGGTTACGCATACGTCTATGCATATTATGCTGCATACACAACGCAACCGATCGTTGCATACCCAGCCCCAACCTTATTACTTGCACTTATTTCGATGAGTTTTCTTTAATTATTGTTGTTATTAATTAATGTAAAAATACCTCTCGTACCAAATTAATTACGGTTGAAGAAAGTGATGGCTGGTACCCGCGCCAACTCGCGAACGGGTGCTGCAAGTGGGAACTAGTCTGATTCGGGTTACTTAGGATTAGTTTAAAACAAAAATGTAATTAAAATTGAGAGTTTAATAAAATATATGGTCTTATTACAGAAAAAAGTGCATAACTGATATATATAAAATATGTCTACAGAAAACAACTCGTCACTTCTTGTCACAAGTCTGGTATTTCGACAGATAGAGCAGACGAGGGTTAAAAACAGTAGGTAGCCTAGGCCAAATCTGGCACTTCATTCCCGGGTGTCCATGAAGATTTCCCCATCTAGTCTGGGCAAAGAACGTGCACGTCTACGCGCGTCGGTCTACATATCGGCGTGCGTCGTTGTGTTTTGACCTTAAATGTAAGCAGGGCACTAAACTTAAACGCGTCAAAATGCGTCAAACCAATCGTGACCTTCTTGATTTATGCTCTGTGCTCTTTGAAATCAGCTTAATGTCACTGACAATAACATTTAATTTAATGCGTGACGATGGCAAAAGGCCTGACGGCACGGCATGTTCCTAATCCCCTGGAAGTTGGGGCGGCCTCTAGTGTGGGACGCTACTTGCGTCGATACTATGGCGCCGTCACATCTTCCGGAGACGCAGAATAAGGCTGGCGTGGCGGCTAATTCAGCCAAGTAGCTCAAGCAGCGGAAATATGCTAACCTCGGTAGCGGTTACATACTTCAGCCGTTTGGTGTGGAGACTTTGGGTCCGTGGGGACCGGGAGCTCATCGTATTTTCAAAAGTCTGTCAAAGCGCCTGATCGATGCGACGCGTGACCAAAATGCTGGGACTTATTTGGCTCAACGTATCAGTATTGCAATCCAAAAGGGCAATACTGCCAGCTTCTTGGGTACGCTGCCAACTAGTAGTGGGTTGGAGCATTTGAGCTATCTACAGGCCTTTTATGGTCTATGGGTTGTCCAATTGCTTCTCCTTGTAAGTAGTTAGTTTAGTTTTAGTAAGTAGAGTGTAGAGTTGTTTTCAGTAATAAAGGCATTCGCACGTTAAAAATAAAATTGGTTAGGTCATTAGGGTTGGGTCAGTGTAATTTGACTAACATAGTATGTAAGTTCTAATTTTTACTAACACATATGCATCTCGGTCTGAAAATATGTTTTTTATTATTTATTATTAATATTATGTCGCTCTTTCTCACGGATTATACACCCGGTCCTTTGGAAGGCTTGTGCTGGGACATGAGTCCAACATGTAGAGGCCTTTTAGAGCATTTAATTTAGATATGTAATGGGTAACACTTATCGGGGACTGTCTCTAAGTGCATCATTAAGAAGATGCAATCAAAGACAGTCCCCGATAAGTGCGAGGACTATTATTGGAGATATGGAAATGACTTATGATTGTGCTATTGAGGTGAATTTTTAATGGGTAAGAACCGGTCTATGATATGAGACCTCGGCACCTGCCAGTTCCGCCTCATAAAAAAATACTTTGACAGGTGGTGACTCGCCACCCACTAAACGGGCCCCTTTAAGGGCCGCCATACATTGGCGACTAGAGGGGCAACGTTGGTGTGGGTGGCTAAAAGGTGTCGAGAGGTGTGCTGCAGTTTCACTTAAACGCTACTCCCGGCGTTATACCCTTTAACACTTCCACCCTTGGAGCTTAGTTCTTAGCTCTTGCATCTCCACCCCCGGACGGCCAGTTAAGGCAAGCCGCGGGTCAGGGGTCTCATTTAGCCCCAGGGAGAATCTCGAGTTAAGGCTCAGTGTCGCCTCGCACCGTCGACTCGCCACAAAGCCGCCCCTGGCCTTTATTATTATTATAAGTGTTATAGGCATTTGCCAGATAAAAAAAATGATTGAGTTGTTAATGTCATTTTAAAACAGCTGAGAGCTGCCAAAAAAATATTTTTTATTGACTGTGTTCATTTCTTATTTCTTGTTTTGTTCAGTGTTTATGTGTGGTTGTGTTGTAGTTATTGTGTCCCCGTACTCATCTCATCATCCTTGTATTGATCGGAGAATAGAAACAAACATAAATGGTAGCCTTGCCACTTAGTCAAACTGTTTTTCTCCTTGACGGAGGTTTCTCCACGCAGCTCTCCCGGCATGTGGGGTCTATCGTCGACGGTGATCCGCTATGGAGCGCACGGTTCCTCCAGACACACCCAGAAGACGTCTACAAAACGCACCTTGACTTTTTGCGAGCGGGCTCCGACATTATAATAACGAATACTTATCAAGCTTCAGTGAATGGATTTGTTAAGCACCTTAGTGTTACTCCTGAAGCAGGATACGCTTTAATAAAAAAAGCTGTTGAACTCGCACAAAAGGCGCGAGACACGTACGTGACAGAATGTGATATAAGTGTCCCAAATCGTAACCCATTAGTAGTCGGCTCTGTAGGCCCTTACGGTGCACATTTAAACGATGGCTCCGAGTACAGTGGAAACTACTCAGATAAAACACCAGAACAATTAATGAGAGAGTGGCACACACCAAGAATTGAAGCTTTGATAGAAGCAGGAGTGAAAGTTCTGGCATTTGAAACTATACCTTGTCAGAAGGAAGCTGAAGTCCTCGTTCAACTGTTAAAAAGCTATCCTAATATGAAAGCTTGGCTGTCACTGAGTTGTAAAGATAACACATCTTTGGCTCATGGGGAGGATTTTAAAACAGTAGCAAATAAATGTTATGATATGAATCCAGAGCAATTGATAGCTGTTGGAACAAATTGCTGTTCTCCATCGATAGTAGCACAGTTGTTCAAAAGTATCAATGAAGGCCGGTCTAGTCTAATACCTCTGATAACATACCCAAACTCTGGAGAGAAGTATGATCCAGGAGTGGGGTGGGTGAAAAAAGATTTATGCTTGGGGCTAGATAGCTATGTGCAGGAATGGCTTGACTTGGGGGCAAGATACATCGGTGGATGCTGCAGAACCTCTGCTGATGATATTGCTAAAATTCGTAAGGAAGTAGATACTTGGCAGAAGAAGCACTGCCAATCTCCAGGATAAAAATGATGAATTTTTGTTTCTTTCAAATAAGCTAGCCTCAATAATGCTTTTAATGTTAGAGGTATAAAATGTAATTATTGTTTTGTTAATTTTACCTATTCCATTGTTATTAAGATGATAATTAAAATGTAAGATTTAGTTTTTCTAGAATACCAGTGTGACTTTGAATGACTTTTGATGCAATTTACTTATCATTTTAACCTTTCTGATAACCTCATCAAAAATATGTTTTGCAGAAAGTATTTGGCATTTCTGTATGCAAGAAGCAGAGAGATGACAAAATGAAGAGTTTAATAAAAGAGACTGAGGAACTGAAGGAACAGAATCTGAAATTGACCTTTGAAATATCAAAGCTAAAGAAAGACATGGGGAAGGTTTGTTGCAACTCAGATGTGATAACTTTGTGACTGAACTTTTGTATGTTTTTATTGTAATGTCATGCATAATATTTATCTTGTTATTATAGGTACTTAAGAACAAAAGGCACAATTAAGACCATCCAATCCAGTTAATATGCAGTTATTCTTTATTTCTGACATTTTATATTTGTTATGCAGCTTGATGTACTATATATCGAATATTGCTTTGAGTGATATGTCTGCCCTCACTAGCGGTATATTTTAATCGTTTCTGTATTGTACTAGATCTGTCTGGTGTGGCTATATTTCTGTTTATAAATTTAACTTATAATGTACATAGTACAGTAAGATACCACAAGCTGTTTCTTATTAGCTTTTAAATTGTTTACAAATTGTTATGCTTTGACTCTTAGCAGTGATTTATAAAGAACTGCGTAGCTGTTACTTATAATCACATAAAATTGATATGCCAACCCTCATGTCATTTTGTATGTTTCTTATTTATATGTGAGGTGTATTGTAATAAATGTTATCTTTTATTTAACACCAATGTTTCCTTTGTCAGCACAACTGTGGAGAATAAGCCTTATTTTTTCTGTCACATAAAAGATCTCTTTAAAAAAAATGTTATTACGCATCCTATATAAACGAACTTCTGGTAAAGGTAGCCTTAAACATATTATACTTGGGCCATACAAACTTATTACGCATCCTATATAAACGAACTTCTGGTAAAGGTAGCCTTAAACATATTATACTTGGGCCATACAAACTTATTACGCATCCTATATAAACGAACTTCTGGTAAAGGTAGCCTTAAACATATTATACTTGGGCCATACAAACTTATTACGCATCTATATAAACGAACTTCTGGTAAAGGTAGCCTTAAACATATTATACTTGGGCCATACAAACTTATTACGCATCCTATATAAACGAACTTCTGGTAAAGGTAGCCTTAAACATATTATACTTGGGCCATACAAACAGTATTCTGTATGTGTGATCGAAGTATTTGTTTCTCTTGTTCATCAGTTCATCATACACATTTCGCACCCTACAAAACAAGTAAGTTCAAAATATTATTAAACGGCTAAGACTCACGTATTTCCGCGACGAAGAGCGACAATCTGCACGAGTCTTAGCCGTTTCATAATGATTGATTGATTTCTATCAACCATAGAATTAGAACGCTTCTAATTCTATACTTTTAACATAGAAAACTTTACCCAAACATTGAAATATGTTCCAGCTGACAGACGATAAGTTCTCCGACTACGTAACCCTGATGCGTGAGCGAGACGCAAGATACACGCTGTACTTCGAGAACCTTGGGCTGCAGTTGAAGCTGAAAGAGCTGGATGGAAGCAACTACCGCTACCCGGTGGACCAGGCTCATGGAGATCCGGTGGTGCTGCGGATAGCACTCGATAGATGCAGGTATGAGGTAACTGTAGGCCGAGCACGAACATTTCGACAGGTACTTACCTATACTACGTAAACATTACCAGCACAAGTAAGGCTGATAGAGATTAAAAAGGATGACTATATTGCTATCGAGTACGTGCGATTACTTTCTCGCAAATAAATTTATTTTTAAGTGAACGGGTGTTCTTATCTTAGTTTGCCTTTGATTCTTTAACACGATGTAAAATTGTTGTATAAATAAACACATGTCTGAAACAGCAGGCCCCGCCCTAGCCTACCGAGACTCAATGGGCCATTTATTAGCACTTGTGTTACTTCCTCGATTGATTTGCTTCTCTTTATCAGTACCTTAGAGATTTCTCATAAAAGACCTAACATTTGACTTCAAAATTTTTTTGTCTCTAGAATGCAACTTTCCACCACCCAGACGGAGTTGAAGAAAATGACAGACGAGTACGCGGACACGGTCCCGCGGCGAGACTTCGACACGCTGGAGGCGCGGCACCGACACGACAGCAACACGCTCCACGCCGTCAGGGCAGAGCTGACGGCGTTACACGACAGCTTCAACAAGATCTTAGGTAACTTTAATTAGACTGTAAGAGGTTGGCTCCTAACACTGATCGGTTTCGATTACCTACTGCGGCTCCGACAAATATTTGTGGGAAGTAGTACGTTTCGTGTCTGGGTGTTGGGGACTATCCTCCTGGCTACATATCTCTTGGTTTTCTAGATACCTGCAAGAGGGCAGGATTCAAAAACTTGTTGGGGTTCTCTTAAAATTTACTTACTCAATTTGCCGGTGAACATGTCTGCTCGTTCTGTTTCTTCATGGGTAGATCTGTACGAGATCATCGAGGTACCGCATTGCAGCCGGCTACAGATTATCAATCGTACAACAACTTTACAAATGTGTAAGCAACCCATGGTCTGAGCGACGAATACTTTCCACCCGCAGCCAAAAAGAAGTCGATAGAAGAGGAGCTGTTCGAGAGCAAGGAGCGGTGCCGCGAGCTGGAGCGCGCCGGCACGCCGCGCCCGCGGTGGGAGCTCTGCGCTGACTTCATCGGCGGCGGCAGGGACAGGTACATCTACTGGACGAGCCAACTGTGCCGCATATCTCACTATTATTTAATACTAGCTGGCTCGCCCCGCAGCTTCGCCCGCGATTTTTCCGTTTTTCAATTGCAATTTCGAAAAATCCTGTCTTAGTGCACATACATAGAGATCGAGAGAATGAATGAATGAATGAATGAATGAATGAATGAATGATTTATTTATTTATAAGAATATGGTACAATAGGTTTTAAATAAAATGTATAAATTTCCATTCCAATATTCTACCGTTGAGAGAAACAGAGAGCCTTCTCTCATAGATGTTATGTATGCTGACATATAGCTCCTACCTTCAATCAGTTGTAGATTTAGATCTTTTATCTCTTTCTTTCGTATTAAAACCAGTCTTGAAAATATGGTGGTTTGATTGCGTGCTACGCACCTAGTTATTCCTCAAATAAAACAATAGAGAGTACGTACGAATAGTACGGACCATGCCACGGACCATAATGGTGGATGTCATGTCCTTAATTTATTATAACATGCCGGTTACCTCACGATCCTTCACCTAAAGTCCGTCGGATCGAATGTCGCACGTGTTCCTACTGAGCTATGTACATCGCATTGGGAACATATATATTCCAAATTTCATGTTACTAACTTCAGTGGTTTAGGCAGTGCATTGTCTATCAGTCATTTATTCAGCCACGGAACCGCTGGAGAGAAGGCACATGTGAAGTTGCCTTGATCTTTATCCCTGTGCTGCAGATGGTGGCAGCTGGCAAGTGGTCTATCGTCACGGGATACTCTGAGGGCATTATTGAAAGAGCTGGGGCCGGCAGCCGAGAGCGACCATTTGGAACACTTCGATGGATTAGTATGTATTTAAAACGAGGGTCGAGCACAGACGCCGCGATCTCCCTTTACTCGCTGCAAAAAACTAAACTATTGCGTCCAGCAATAAGGTTTACTTCCCAGGGCACACTCTTGCGATCGTCCCGTACTTTCGCTACAAGTGACCTGCTGCAAAAGAAAATAAACTATCACTGCATAACAGTATTTATTGAATTTACGGACTAAAATAAAAAATGTCGTGAAACGATGACTCTCGGGTACTGCCATCTTGCTTACTATCCCCTCCAAGGAGTATAAAAAGCGAATGTCGGCACATCCGAGCGGCACCCGTTCTCCTGCCGTCGTAGTGCTAACTTCGATGTAATTTAGCACAAATGCATGCGCGTGATTCAGCTGAAAATACGCCGGATGAAGGAATAAAAAAATATTACTTGACGAACTGTTTCATTTACACGTTCAGTCCAGCAATAAGGCTCACTTGCAGGGCACCGACCCGTCATCACCTCCAGCTATAAGGCTCACTTGCAGGGCACCGACCCGTCATCACCTCCAGCTATAAGGCTCACTTGCAGGGCACCGACCCGTCATCACCTTCAGCTATAAGGCTCACTTGCAGGGCACCGACCCGTCATCACCTCCAGCTATAGGGCTCACTTGCAGGGCACCGACCCGTCATCACCTCCAGCTATAAGGCTCACTTGCAGGGCACCGACCCGTCATCACCTCCAGCTATAAGGCTCACTTGCAGGGCACCGACCCGTCATCACCTCCAGCTATAAGGCTCACTTGCAGGGCACCGACCCGTCATCACCTCCAGCTATAAGGCTCACTTGCAGGGCACCGACCCGTCATCACCTCCAGCTATAAGGCTCACTTGCAGGGCACCGACCCGTCATCACCTCCAGCTATAAGGCTCACTTGCAGGGCACCGACCCGTCCGTCCCGGCGTACCTGCGCTACAGCGGCGCGGTGCGCAACCTGCGGCTGTCGCGGCGCGAGCTGGCCGTCATCATCAACGACATCTGGCGCGGCAAGGCCGAGCGCAGGGACGTGCCCATGCAGGACTATGTGTTCAACTACTTTGAGGACAGGTAACTTCATGATAATACATTTATTTCAGCTGATAACACTGTTAACGAAGTTATAGTCCCGATGGGCCATATATGTTACTACTTATATAGACTTATATTTAGGCTGTACCTTTTCCGTTGCAGTAAGGAAGTTTTATTCTAAGGTCACATGGGGTAAATGGTAAAAATAAAACCTACAATTTTGGATTTTTGGAAAAAGGTACAGTTTGGCCATAATAATGTTATTTCTTTAAAAACAATCAGGAACGTTTCGCATCCCATTAAATAAAGTAGTATCCCATTAAATAAAATATTTTTCATACATTTCCTCAATCGATAGTGACGACCACCAAAAGTACAATCTAAATTATCAAACTTTTACAAACACTTTATTTCATTCATAATTATTATCATCAGCCTGTCGCAATCCACTGCTGGACACAGGCCTCTCTACTCAACTGCAAGCCATTGAGCACGATCCCCGGCTACTCTCATCCAGCTGCTACCAACCACGCTGCGAAGACCGTCGCTCCACCAAGCCTGAGGGCGTCCTCCTACTCCATGTTCGCTAATTCATGGTCTCCAAACTAGAACGCGTCTACCACAGCGGTTATCGGTTCTAACGGTCTACACAGCTATGTCGGTGACTTTGATTTTCTGTGCAATTACTTCGTTTCGGATACAATCCTTCAGAGAAACTACAAGCATAGCTCTTCCATTTATTTATCTTTCGTTAGTAATTTTTAAATTTTCGCGATTCAAACACATTGTTTATGATAATAAAACGGGACTTGATCGAGTTAAAAACATTAATTTTATTTACCTCGACGTTTCGACCAAGTTGCATCGGCCGTGGTCACGAGAAGACTGGAGAATACGGGTATCAGCGTCGAGAAAGGCGGCCGTTGTCACCAACCACCCGCACTTGGTCTTCTAAAAGCATAGGGTTGTCATCACGGCACACTACACTGACGACTTTCGTCGTCGAACATAAACCACGACGAGAACATTTGCCAATCACTGGGTTCCGTGCTGCTGCCAGTTTAAATCCATCCTCCCGGTTGAAATTACGGTGTTTTTTAATTTGTTTCTTCACTCGTGTGGCTCTCATAATTGTTCCCACGTGCAGATACCAGCAGCCGTCCGTGCGCGCGGAGTGGGCGTACGCGCTGTGCGCCGGCGCGGAGCAGGCGCTGGACGAGCCGCAGGTCAAGCTGTTCTGGGGCGTGCTGCGCGGCCAGCTGGACGAGCGCATCTACTGGGGGCTCAGCGACCAGTGGCGCGCGCTCAGGAACCGCCTCTACGACGTCAGTAAGGATAAGGAGGTATGTATGTCGTATTTTGGATCGCTTTTGAACTTGTTGGGGCAAATATAACCAGCTTACTGTTTGTGCTATTTTTTTTCCTGCCCAGATTAAATGCCTTGTCAAGATAAACAATCTGTCGAATATCAAAGCCATGTAAAACAATTCAACCTCCATTTTATGTACTTCTAGGATGTTATTTTTTATTACATTAATTACATTATTGGTCCACGATTAGTCGCATTATCAAAATGTAATTGACGCATTTTCAAATCTTTATTTATTGACAAACTTTTTAGAAATGGGTGTTTACCGCGCTATAAATGCCTAATATCAAAAACCGAGTGTGTTTCGGTAGTAATTTGATATTTTTTACAGACTATCTCAATGGAAGAGTTCGAGAAAGTGTGCAAGGCGACGTTTCCCCTAAAGAGTGAGGTGGAGATCAAAAATCTCTCCGACGTGGTGCGAAGACAACTCAAGCTGAAGCTCAGCAGCACTGACCTCAACCTGGACAAACTGTTCCAGGAGGTACTTTGTACTTGTAAACTTTTCTTAATCGCCTTCAATAGGGAGATGTTCCGTTTGACCCTGTGCTTCGTTAGTTATGTGTGTTTCGCAACTGCAAATGGCAAATTTTATCTGCACATTATTTGACTTTGCTAGACTCGCTTTGCTACACAGAATCAATCGGGGCATGTCTTCGTATCGAAGCGCTTATGTACTACGTACCTATTTATACTTAAGTTATTTCGACCCATCGCTTAACCCAAGGTGGAAAGCTTCAGCTAATTCTAGCCTTAATTACGTGCTTTGTTTACTTTCCAGAACGAAGAGGGTTTCGACCGCAGCGATCTCGCTCGCGAGCTGTACCGTCAGAGACAGCTAGCGCAAGACAAGTACATCCGCGAAGTGCTCGCTTCGCTCGGCGGCCGCCACGCGGGGGACAAGCTCGCCAGCGTAGAGAGCGTCAAGCGCGCCTTCGCGATTATAGACCCGGCTATAGGTGAGTCGTGCGGGAGAGAAAGCTAGCGCAAGACAAGTACATCCGCGAGGTGTTCGCTTCGCTCGGCGGCTACCACGCGGGGGACAAGCACGCTCGCTCGCTTGCTCTAAAAACGGTGAAGGAAAACATCGTGATGAAACCCACATATGCGATTTGGAGTGGTAGGCTCTGGCCGTGGTTGTAATACCACCCACCGAACAAAGCCATGCCGTCAAGCGACCTAGTCGTGTTTCGGGATGATATTCGGTGAACCATCAGGGAGACGGGTCGGAGCAGCCGCTCAACTGCCGTCTCTCTCTAGATCTATGTGCTTCATCTTAGGCCACATCATCGCTTCACATCAGGCGAGATAGTGGCCAAACATGGATCTACAAAGGGTAAAAAAAAAAAAAACTCGCCAGCGCAGAGAGCGTCAAGCGCGCCTTCGCGATTATAGACCCGGCTATAGGTGAGACGTGCGAGAGAGAATGCTAGCGCAAGACAAGTACATCCGCGAGGTGTTCGCTTCGCTCGGCGGCCGCCACGCGGGGGACAAGCTCGCCAGCGTAGAGAGCGTCAAGCGCGCCTTCGCGATTATAGACCCGGCTATAGGTGAGTCGTGCGGGAGAGAAAGCTAGCGCAAGACAAGTACATCCGCGAGGTGCTCGCTTCGCTCGGCGGCTACCACGCGGGGGACAAACTCGCCAGCGTAGAGAGCGTCAAGCGCGCCTTCGCGATTATAGACCCGGCTATAGGTGAGTCGTGCGGGAGACAGAGCTAGCGCAAGACAAGTACATCTGCGAGGTGCGAGCTTCGCTCGGCGGCTACCACGCGGGGGACAAACTCGCCAGCGTAGAGAGCGTCAAGCGCGCCTTCGCGATTATAGACCCGGCTATAGGTGAGTCGTGCGGGAGACAGAGCTAGCGCAAGACAAGTACATCTGCGAGGTGCGAGCTTCGCTCGGCGGCTACCACGCGGGGGACAAACTCGCCAGCGTAGAGAGCGTCAAGCGCGCCTTCGCGATTATAGACCCGGCTATAGGTGAGTCGTGCGGGAGACAGAGCTAGCGCAAGACAAGTACATCTGCGAGGTGCGAGCTTCGCTCGGCGGCTACCACGCGGGGGACAAACTCGCCAGCGTAGAGAGCGTCAAGCGCGCCTTCGCGATTATAGACCCGGCTATAGGTGAGTCGTGCGGGAGACAGAGCTAGCGCAAGACAAGTACATCTGCGAGGTGCGAGCTTCGCTCGGCGGCTACCACGCGGGGGACAAACTCGCCAGCGTAGAGAGCGTCAAGCGCGCCTTCGCGATTATAGACCCGGCTATAGGTGAGTCGTGCGGGAGACAGAGCTAGCGCAAGACAAGTACATCCGCGAGGTCCGAGCTTCGCTCGGCGGCTACCACGCGGGGGACAAAGTTCGCCAGCGTAGAGAGCGTTAAGCGCGCCTTCGCGATTATAGACCCGGCTATAGGTGAGTCGTGCGGGAGAGAGACAGAGCTAGCGCAACAAATTATAGATAATATATTTTTATAATCTTATTTACTTTGACATATTTTTAATTTTATTTGACATGACATAGATATTATTAATTTCCTTTTATTTACCGAATTCTAATCTAATCTTAAAACCTTGACATCTAATAATGACATTACTAACTTTGGACTAATAATATTTTGTCATTTTTAATTTGTATGACGTTTGAAGCTTTTTGAAATTAATTTAATAATAATAATTTGTTTGTATTTATGATATAATGTAATTTAAATAATTAATAAGACATGTTATTGCACACCATTGTCATGGTAGAATATAAGGACTTATTTTTAGAATTTTATCACCATTATGTACTATATTCTCGCAATAAATGATTTGAATTTGAATTTAGACCCGGCTATAGGTGAGTCATGCGGGAGAGAGAGACAGAGCTAGCGCAAATAATTATAGACACAATAGCAAAATTGATACAAAATCGTACCTACTGCGCGGGTCACGTGGTATCTGGTCAGTGGCCATAAGGCAACCTCTATTCCATACCACCGACCGCCACATGCATCCACATCATCAAAGTGACCCATTGAAATGGTCCCTATAATTTGGGAGCTTACAGCTAAGAAGAACTTACTTATTTTAGAGATATTCATAACTTTTAAACCCAGATACATCTGGATTGGCGTCGGTATTTTTGTTATAAAATAAATGATTGAATACCGCAGATCATATCCGCATGGAGCGCTACATCCGCTGGGCGTTCAGTGCGCCTCGCGGGCCGCTCGACGCCGCTGGCGGCGGCGCGGCGGCCGTCCCGCTGCGCGCGCTGGCGGCGCGCCTCGCCGCCGGCGACATCGAGCGCGTCGGCCCGCGGTACCGCGCGCGCGCTGACCGACGCCGGACTTAGAAATGAAACCATACCTCTATATTTCTGTGTCTTGGGTTTATTCTTGTTATAGTAATTTAATACCAATATGATTGTGTGATCTTGATGTGTATTTATTTAATTTTTGCACTATTACAAGTAATGTACAAAAGGAGAACATAATGCACTTAATGTTGAGAAAATGATAACAAGAAAATGGAATAGATGTACAAAAATATACAATTTATTTTATTTCAGATTTGTTAAAGGTAGATTTATATGTCGAAAAGTATACATAATCATCGCAGATTGGTATGAATTCATTTTTTTTGGACAAATATTTTAGATTCAAAGAAATAATAGCATGTAAAGACACTCTTTTGTCCGTAATGTGAAAAATTATGTATAGGTACTCCGCAACCTTGCAACTCCGCAACCGGAAAAATCGAGTTTGTTTTGAAAGTGTGTATCCGATTTTTCAAAATCTCGATTAGCACTATGACGTTACAAGTGTCAGTTGTCATTGTCACTTCTTACTGTCCAGTCAAAGTCATAAAAACCAGTCGACAAGTCCACATGTTTAATAGTGTGGTTTGTTTACATTTTTACAACTTTATTTCTAGAAAAATACTTTATTATTTTAAAAATAGGTTATTCGCTCTATAAAAATAATGGCTGAAGGTGATATAATTGATCATGAAGAAATAGACCGAGATGTAGTGAAACCCGATGAACTAGAACAACAATTCAGTAAAAAATACAAGTTGCTTACTGAAACAGCTGTGTCTCTCAAGCAAACTTACATAAACAAACTCCATGGTACAAAGTAAGTACGTAAAGATTTCAATAAATCTATTTTTTACTTATTATTATTCATTGTGACAAAAAAATCTTTTAAAACATGTCCTTAAACACGATTGTTGTGGCCCTCTCATCATAACCTCAAATCCTTACAAGCAAGCGTCGCTCTACCATTTACTCCGGCCGCTGATTGAATCATCTCTTTAGATGGAACAGGCCTATGATGATGTCTATAAATCATGAAAAAAGCCTTTCGTCTCTTAAAAAACATACATGGTTTCTTAGACCCAATATTGGCCAATCTGCAAGCTTTATAAAAGTCTACTATAGTTATAAAATCTATTCCAGATCACTGAAACTAGCAATAAGTCTATCAGACAACAGTATAGAGGTATATGAGCTGAACAAGACATCTTTAAACCGTGTCTGTCGGCTCAGCGGACACAAGAAAGCATTGTCGGAGGTGGTGTTCTGCCCTAAAGAAGAAAACTTAATTTACTCGGCAGGACAGGATGGTGTTATTAAACTTTGGGATACAAGAACCAGTGGTAGATGTGTGCAAGAATATGGCGGTAAATAGTTTTGTAAATAATAATAGTTTTGTAATTTAGTTTCCACTTTTTCATTAGATTCATGAAGCAAAGAGATTGTGCTTGCCCTAATGGGTGAAAGGTGTTATGATAGATTATAGTTTACCTTTCATTAAATTTATACATAACCATGAGTGTCATTCTTGTTGGCTGCCATACTTATTTGAAATTGGTAAGCCTCTATTTATTTATTTATTCATTCAATATCATTACAATTTCGTTACAGAATTATGGTCAAGGTGAAATGGTTGTCTTACATAATATTCGTACTTACTAGTTAATAACAATATTAATAATGTTCTTCAAATTACACAATATACTTTCTTTAATTGTTTATATGCATTTTTTTTTAATTTAATGTTTGCAATAAAGCATTAATATATCTATCTATACTAAAAATAATTTAATATCAAATAATAACAATTTAATAATAATAAATCTTAAATGTCAATAATAAAATGCCCATCACAATGTAAAAGCAACAAAGCAAAATGTGCATCCTCTAAAAAAACATCATTTGGAATAGTAGGTATTAAATAAAAAAAAGTATTATTTAGTAATTAAATATTCCTATAACAATCAATTCCAGATGATGAAGAACTTAAGAAACAGTATGAGTGCATGGATGTCTCCTGCAACGGCAGGGTATTATGTGCAGGCAGTCAGTTGGCAGAGGATGATGCATATCTTGTGTTCTGGGATAATAGGAATGTAAAGCCACTGGGTGGGTACTGGAACTCACATACAGATGATATTACACAGGTAAAACATATAACAAGCTAAAGTTAATTGGGACTGTTGCCAGTGAAATTACAGAGCAATTGAAACTGGAAAACTCTTGTCTCAGGGTGATAAGACCGATGCAGTGAGAAAGCAAATCTAGCGGTGACTTTTGCCCATTACAGCTACTTTTATAATGAAACCCTATTCTGTATTGATGAATGTTGGATTACATATTAAAATTAATACGATATATATGATCTAAAACATAAAAAAGGCTTGTGAAAAGAAAATATTGAGCAAAGTTATACAACTTACAGGTCAAATTCCACAAAACAAAAACGGAAACTGTAGCCTCTGGTTCACTTGATGGTCTTCTCAATATCTACAACATTCTAGAGCCCAACGAGGATGATGCCCTCACATACTCTCTGAATGTAGAGAACTCTGTGGAAAAGATATCCTGGCTGGACGAAAAGCAAGTGGCCAGCATCACACAGTCCAATGACCTGCAGGTGTGGGATGCAGAAAGTGGGGACTTACTGCAGAGCTTCAGTAGGGATAAAGTTGCTAGGAGTATAAAGGTGAGTGGTAGAAACTCGGCCATGAATTCACTGCCGTACCAGCAATAACACTAGCACCCCTAGACTTGTAGGGTCCTTGCGTCCAAAATATTTATAACACCCCATGATCACAGAATAATTAATAGTACAATATTAAAAAATAATGTCTTACGTTTATTGTTCACTAGCTGATACCCGCGACTTCGTCCATGTGAAATTAGTCTTTCCTCAGACCCTGTCTGTAAGAAATAAGCTTGCCAAATTTCAAGTAAGTTGTACAACAAACATCTGAATTTGATACTGATTTTGAACTCCCAAATCTTATATCTGTATTTTTTAATCCATTATTATTTATCATATAGCAAATTTGATGCCCCTATTTTCAAAAACTTCCTCATTATATTAAAATCGCCATTTCAGTCCCTTAGTTCGTTTCTTTCGCAATAATATTATATCAGGTACCATATATGATGCCCCAAAAACATTAAATTAATAAATAGATTAACCTCATTAATCCATGATCATTGAATTCAACCTGAACCCCACAGTGTTTAATTATGTCAGATAACCAACTAAGCTATATGGTCCTTGAAATCAGTGGCAAAAATATAGGACTATTCTAAAATGTTAAAATCGCTATTAAAGCCCCTTAGTTCTTCCCTGTCGTAAAATCACTTGTTCTCCTGTCTACATTCTAAAAAGCAAATTTCAAAGTTGTAGGTTCGTAGGTCTTGCGCTATATAAACTTTCGACCCTCATTCTAATCCTTTAGTTCGTCCCTTTTTTCTTCGCCAAAATGATTACTACTCTATGGTATATAATTACTGTATCCGCACGCACACAACGCGCACTTACAAATCTCCTCCCCCAACCTCCGCATCGAAAATATCGTCACTTCCGAAAAAGGCAGTGCCGTGCGCGCACGCAGGTCGCAAACTCTCGCGAAGTTACCCTACACCTCACCCCGGGGTGCATACGTGATCGATCACTGAAACCTCAAAAGAAGACCTTGTGAGGAGAACTGCCAAAGAACCAGCGACCTCGTAAGTCCCTTCCTGTATCTTCACACCTTTCGTAAGGATCTTAAAACAGTACTAATATCTTTAAATAGGTACCAAATGTCATGCTCCAAAAACGCAAAAAGCCATAGATACTAGTTTCGAACTCACTTCCCACTATTTGGAATTCTATCACACAAAATTAGCTTACAGCTACAGAAGTTATTTGAATAATTTGTAATACATTTTATATTTTGAAGAACAAGCTGTTAAAATATTTTATCTTATTTCAGAGATCCAAAGGGGACGACTGCTACTTGGTAGATGTATTTACGACGATAGACGACACGCCAGTGTTGTTAGCGGGCTCTTACGGAGGAAATGGGTGAGTACTGACAGGCCTAGCGCAGGTACGAAGCTACACGTACATAGCTGGACACCGACGGCGGGTCGCGCGTCGTTACACGTGCCGCGTCAGAAGAGATAAGAGCTATGCAGCTATGACTGCGTGAGCACTACGTGAGCTGAATTGAATTGTCGCAAAAGCCGCATTGTCAGATTTGGTTAGTTTAATACCAAATATTTTTTAATACTAGAAGAAGTTCCTGCCAAGAAATGTTCGTGCCTACACAATAGGGGATCGGACAACTTTTCAGAAAGTGTTTTAAATTAACTACAATGAATATATATAGCCATGAAAAATACTATTTAATAAAATAACGCACTTAAAGTACCTAAAACTATTTTTAAATATTGTGTTTCAAATATTGCCGCGCAAAAGGTCACATCAAAACTTATGATGTCATATGTAGGTAGAAAACGACAAACTCTTCGAAATAAAACTTGCAAAGAGATTCTAATACGTTTTGTTAAGTTTGGGGACTATATTGTAGTAATGGAACGAAGAAATTAGCAAATTACATTTTATGAAAAGCATAAACGTAAAATAAACACAAGCTTGACTCACGGTACTTGCCTACAAAATGACGTCATGCGCTGTGATTGTCGTTTCGTTTGAGATGAAGAACAGATTAAAAATGTCAGAATTATTTATGGAATTAAAAATATAAATCATTATTATTTCACATAAATATTGATTGAATGATCTTTCTGGTTCGACGAACATTCGTTCTAACTACATTTTAGATTTTTTCTCGATTACTGTCCGATCCCCTATTGTTTATTTAATGTATCCTTGTGTTATTTCCAGTGACGTGCTAAGGTCAGTGGCGATAACCGGCAAGAAACTGCAGCCCAACACAAACTTCACAGACAACAAGCAAACCGTCAGGTGTTGCTGGTACGATAAAGAAGTAAGTACTAGCTTCTGCTATGTACCTCATCCTAGCGTATTCACCAAAGAAATATTTAATTTGGACTATGTAAATATCTGTGATAAAATAGTGATAGCTGACCTTAGTAAAATAAATAGTACCACTATACAAATGAAGTTACAGCTGCAGTAAAAAAAAAACCATATGTACATATAAGTATATATTTACATATTGATTTGTATGTATATATCTTGTTATATTTTTTAGTATTTTCTCTTGTTGAATTCCTACCTGTATTATTTTTGTATGACCTTTTAATTAATCCAAATTTACTTTATATTTAGTTTGCACTACCTTATAAAACTCCACAGTACACCGAGGTTACTGGAAGATAATGCTTAATAGCATTAAGTTCGCCTATGTACCTACAAATTTGTTTGTGCAATATGGATTTACTATCTACCTATGTACGCTATGGTATTATATCATCCTAGCGTGCTCACCTGTCATACGCAAAAACGGCTTCAGCTACGACAGTTTGTATCTCAAAATATTGTGGCGTAGTTGTGATGAAGCTACAGGATGCAAGTCTCAGTAACAGAACTTCAAAGAATCAAAGGTTATGAAGGTCATACTCTGGGATGAGGTTCACCCTAGCTTGCTCACCTTTCTTCGTAAAGTAGAACACGCTCGTACATCATTTTTTTTTATTTAAAGGCAATAATTTAAAATTCAGGAACCATATTCGGGGCTAGGTGGTTCTCACAAAGTCTTGCTAAAGGGTCATGTTAGTCAAATAGAGATTATGGCCTCATATATTAACAATCGATCGCTTGTTACAGAGGGACCTCCTAGTGACGACCGGCGAGGCGGGACTCGTCAGCGCCTGGGGCGGCGCGCCCGGCCCCGCCGGCGCCGCCACCAGGAAACTAACCAGCTCGCTCAACAAACTGCATGTCAACAGGCATAAACCTTACTGAAACATTATAATTTTCACAATATCTGAGCCTTTTTATCCAAATCTCGAGATTGGATTTCAATCTAATTTCCGCGAAGTTCAAAGGGAACCGTTGAAAAAATGGTAGCAGTTATCTAGAGGAAAGAAACAATATTAAAGAGAAAACAACACCATTATTATCTATTTATTAAAATACCAAAGTAAGGTGTATAAATAAATTCAATAAAATAAAATGTTACGGCGCGCTACCGTAGTTAATTTACGTGTATAATAAAATAAATCAATCTATTATAAGTCTTACTTTAAAACGAACACACATGAGGACATACATTCAAGTAAATACCTACTACATTATTCTATCAATAATTTGGACAGTCTTCCTAAACTTAAGCTCCGATACATTTTCGCACAATTGGAAACATTCGTCAACAACACCAGCGGCTCGACTATAGTTGTCACTCAACAAGTACAACGTCACGACACTCGAAACAGATACATATAGAAAACTTGCCAAATCAAAAAGATAAGCAAAACAGTAACACACAATAAAGGACAATATTTATCAATGTAACAATTAGGTCAATTTTGTACTCAAAATAATTACACTCATTGTAACCTAATAGCTTCTTAAATTCATACATTTAGTAAAGGGCATCAGTTTTTAGAGCATAATTAACTGTACGCGCCGCTTAATTAGTTCTCAATAGTTTATTATCTATATCTAAATATGCATATTTTATCTGTCAACACTCGCGCACTCACTCACTCACTCATTCTTCCCTTCAAAAATCAGTTCCTATAAAACTCCCGCTCCACGCTCATCTCACGCAAAAGAAACGACGCTATACGTTTCCAAAAATATACCGCGGCCGCGAGTGCATCATCTAAATACATCAAAAGTAAACAATGTGATGGTGGAAAGTGAATTGTGACCTAAAACAGCCATATCGAAGGACTTCGCCCAGGACTTACACGTGAGCCCTATTTTCCAAATCCTAAAACGCTAATCCTAGCCTACAAGCTTTTCTGTTCCTTAACGATCCGGATTCCAAAATTCCATCACATTCAACACTTACACAAATCTAAACACGCATATTTATCTAAATTCCATTTAGATTTTTGCACTTCGACGCCATCTTGCTCGCTGCAAAATTACAACGCAAACGCATCCATATTTATTGTAAAATTTGCAATAGGTATTTATTCATCTCATCGCGACACATATTTATATATTATATATATTTCCGCATAAATAACGCATATACTTCTCTTTTATCGCTTATTTCATCGACTATTTTACAATTAGTTCGATAATTATAAGTTCAATCAACATAGTCGTTCATCTACCTACATTTGTATTTATACAACTTATCTCACGCATCTAGCTCACGCAACTCTCGCGCTTATACTCGCTGCTATAAGGCATAGTTTTCCATCATGTCGAATAAGGAATCTAAACGTAAAATCGTTCTTTTAGAATCGAAAAAGGAAGTTTTGTTTGCAAGAGTACAACAATTATACGACCTTAGCCTAAAGGTTTCCGATCCTACTAATGAGAAATTATTTATTGCTCGCTTCCAGTCGTTGGAGCAAGCTAGAACTGATTTTATAAAAGTAATTGACGATTTAAACTTACTTCAAATGAGTTTGGATGAGGAGGCCATGCCTGCATTGCAAGTACTTAACTCGTTTGATGATTTGTATTGCAATATAGTCGCTGTAGAAAAAACGATCACGCAACTCAAGGCCAACTCTGAGCGTCGCAAATACGAGTTTTCTAAAAAACTACCTCCGCTTGAATTAGCCTCTTTTGATGGTAATCCGAATAAGTGGCCAGTGTTCTATGAAAATTTCAAAAGTCTTATTCACGATAACCCTATGCTCACTCCCGCAGAAAAAGCACAGTACCTTATAGGTAAACTTTCTGGAAAAGCGCTGTCCATTTGTTCTGGAATTCCAAATACAGGCGAAAATTTCGTCATTTTGTGGACTAATCTTGTCGAAAAATACCATAATGTGCGAGTTCAAGCTTCTATGTATCTTGAGCAAATGCTACATTTCTCGTCAAAGTCTTCAGACGCCTTTTTAGAGCAGTTTTGTTCCGCTGAAGCAGCTTTACGTCGCTTAGAAATCAAAGATCTATCGGATTTTGTTATCACGCACATCGCGCTTAGCAAGCTAGATAAGGACGCACTTACACTCTTTGAACAAACGCATCGTAGCGAAAACATACCTACATTCGATCAGCTAAAACAATTTATAAAAGAGCAGAATAAAATCCACTCTCTTCGCTCATCATTAATGACAAACAATAAACCTAGTTACGCTAACAATAAAGGTAATAATTTACAAATAAATAAGCACGCAAAAAGCACGCACGCTTTTGTTGTCAACAACGCCGTCGTCGATAGTAACGCGATCTCAAACACGCAAAATGAAACGCAAGCCCACACACTCACTCATCCATCGCAGTCGCCACGCAACTGCGCCCTTTGCAAAACTCGTCCGGAACACGCTCTTTTTAAGTGCAGTTATTTCTTATCGCAAAACGCACACACACGCAATTCATTGGTTACTAAGTATAACTTTTGTCTAAACTGTCTGGGATTTCACAACGTTAATGATTGTAAATCATTAAACCGTTGCTCGATTTGCCAAAGGAAACATCACACTCTTATTCATTTAGATAACTTTCGCAACAACAATCAAAACAACGCGAATACCAAACCGCAACAGCCGTTATCTCGAGTGAGCGGTGGCGGCGGCGCGCACCATCAGGCGCACTCGTTTATCGCCTGCGGCGCAAGTCATGAGCGTTCAGCGCTCGAGCCGAGCGTAGCACCTGCGCTTGCCGCTAAAAATATGCAAACGCAGATGGGACAAAATAACTTGTCTCTTTCTGCAGTTACGCCTTCACCTAGCAACGATAAGAATACTACCGTGTTGTTACCTACCGCGTCTGTATATGCATACAGTGATGACAGTAGATGTCATAAACTGCGCCTATTTTTAGATACTGGTTCTATGAGCAACTTTATTACTAAAAGTTGTTGTGAAAGACTTAACTTAAAAATTATTCCCGCTTCAACTACCATTAAAGGTATAGGTAAATCGCAAAGTGTTTCGCTAGGTCACGCTTCATTCGTGATTCATTCGCGCTTTGATAACCGGTGTAAATACACTATTAACGCTCGTGTGATTGATTCTATCACCGATTACTTGCCAAACGCATCCATTGATTTAACGCAATTAGACCATTTACACAACATACCCATGGCTGACGACTGCTACCACACTCCCGGCGAGGTGGACTGTCTGTTAGGTAATGAACTCTTTCCATTATTGCTAGGCGGCAACAAGGTCACCTCACCACGATCATCCGTCGTAGGTATTGAGACCACTCTCGGATACATCGCGATGGGTCGTGCGGATTGTGTGTTATCTGGTTCGCACTGTGATAATAAAATTGATAAGACTTTCTTTTGTAATGTAAACACGCCTTCTTTAGAAACTCTAACGCAACGCTTTTGGGAGCTCGAAAGTGTTCCCAATAAAAAACATTATAGCCCTGACGACGAGACTTGTGAAAATATTTTCCAGTCTACCTACACGCGCGATATAAATGGTGTTTACACGGTTAGCCTACCGTTTAAATCGGACGCATCAGAACTCGGTAATTCCTACTCAACCGCAAAACGTCGTTTGATTAACTTAGAAAAAAAGTTAGACGCAAGCTCGGAGATACGTAGTGACTACAATGCTACTATTCAAGATTACATTGACCGTGGCTACTTATCTAAGGTAGTGGTGGAGAGCGATGATTCTCGCGCCATTGATAACGCATATTACATACCGCATAGGGCTGTTTATCGACCGGACAAGACCTCCTCAAAAACTCGAATTATTTTAGACGCATCTTGTAAAACAAGTTCCGGAAAGTCACTCAACGACTTACTATTCGCTGGACCTAACTTACAACAAAATATATTCGATCTTTTAATAAATTTACGCATATTCAGCATCGCGCTGACGGCCGACATTGAGAAGATGTACTTTTGTGTCAAACTCGTTTCGTGTCATCAACCCTTTCAACGCATATTATTTCGATTTGATTCAGAATCCGCGATTGAAACCTATCAGTTTAATAGGGTTTCCTTTGGGATTTCCAGCTCGGCATGGCTCGCCATGCGAGTGGTACGCCAGCTCGCCGCCGACGAACGCGATAAGTTTCCGATCGCCGCGCGGGAGGCGGAAAACCGAATGTTTATGGACGATTATGTTTCATCCGTAGATGGACTAGCCGAAGCCGAACGAACTTATCATCAAATGGTGAAAATGTTCATGGCCGGGGGTTTCAAATTGGTCAAATGGATTTCTAACAGTTCCGAACTCATGAATAAAATTCCGCACTCGCATAAAAATCCGCAAGTAATAAATTTTGATACGGACCGAGACGTCAGTACCAAAATTATAGGTATGCAGTGGCAACCTAATGAAGATGTTTTTCGATATGAAACGAACGACGACGCTACTGATGTATGTACAAAGCGCTCAATACTCTCCGCGACCGCTCGTCTTTTTGACCCATTAGGAAATTTGGGTCCTGTAACCGCTTTCATGAAATTATTAATTCAGGAATGTTGGCAGCGCGATTTAGACTGGGACCAGCCAGTCCCAGAGTCCATTCGTCTCAAATGGACTCAGTTCAGAAGTGAACTTAACGACTTGTCAAAAATAATCATACCTCGTCATATAGGTATTACCGCTGGCTCTCACGTGGTTATAGTAGGATTCGCTGACGCTAGTGAAAAGTGCTATGGAGCAGCTGTGTACGTTCGCGTAGGTACTCACGTGGATTCGCCCGGTACTGTTAATCTTATCGCTTCCAAATCACGAGTCGCACCGCTAAAGAAAGTTTCCCTCGCTCGACTCGAACTTTGTGCCGCATTGCTCTTAGCTAACCTCATAACCTCTGTTCGCGATATTATTAGTCAACGCTGTCCTATACACGCTACTTACGCATTTTCCGACTCCACTGTCGCATTAACTTGGATTCATTCACCCGCTTTCAGATTTCACACTTTCGTAGCAAACAGAATAACTGAAATTAACTCTAAACTCTCTGCTGGTAATTGGTTCTTCATCAGCGGGGATCAGAACCCGGCAGACATCATTTCACGACCGATAACGCCTAAGCTTTTGATAAATCAAGACGCTTGGTTTCACGCGCCGCGATGGGTTTCGACCCCTATTCCCGAGTGGCCTATTAAGCCCTTTCTTGTCTCGCCGAGCAAAGAAGATAAGCTAGAAGAGAAAACCGTAGTTCTCGTTACTCAAAATGACACAACGGAAACTCATTTGATTGACAAATTAATAGAACGCATGTCGTGTTATAAAAAATTGTTACGCGCGACAGTTTACGTACTACGTTTCGCTAAGATATTACGCTCAGCTGGTTTAATAACGCCTTCGGACTTAGACCACGCTGAAATCGTTCTCATACGTCACGTACAAGGTCATTGCTTTGCACAAGATATCCACGCAATTAAAAATAACAAACGCATTAGTAAAACGCTTATCAAACTCAACCCTTTCATCGACGACGAAAACATAGTTCGCGTCGGTGGTCGACTAACTCATTCTCAGCTAGATTACGGACAAAAACATCCGATAGTTCTCCCCTCAAAACATCGCCTCGCGCAGCTTATTGTTGACCATTTTCATGTATGTAATCTACATACTGGTCCTTCCCTATTACTTTCCCTGCTTCGACAGAAGTTTTGGATCTTGGCGGCTAGGAACTTAGTCCGTCAAAGAGTACACCAATGCAACATATGTTTTAGACTAAACCCTAAATCGCCTAGCCCGTTAATGGGTGACCTCCCTCATTTTCGAGTCTCTGAGGCAAAGGCTTTTGTTTATACCGCAGTGGACTATGCCGGTCCTTTTTTCATCACACATATCCGCCGTCGTGGTGTTAAAAGCCAAAAGGCGTATATATGCATCTTTTGCTGTCTCACTACAAAAGCTCTTCACCTCGAGCTAGTCTCTGACTTAAGTTCAGATCTCTTTCTCGCTGCTTTCAATCGCTTCATCTGCAGGAGAGGGCCTGTAAGTATAATATATAGCGATGGAGGTACCAACTTTATTGGCGCACAACGCAAACTCAGTGAGATTTACACTCTGTTAGAATCAGAATCGCATAAAAACTATATTGGTCAACAATTGGCTGATCAGCGCATAAAATTTCTTCATAGCCCACCTTATGGTCCTCACTTTAACGGTCTATGCGAGATAAGTGTACGCTGTGTGAAGACTCATCTTTATAAAATTATAAATCTTCAAATTCTGACCTACGAAGAGTTTAACACTGTGTTGGTGCAGGTTGAAGGCTTATTAAATAGTCGACCGCTGTGTGCACTTAGCTCAGACCCATCTGACGTATCCGCGCTTACGCCTAATCATTTTTTAAACGTAACTCCCTTGAAATTTCTCCCGACTGAGGACGTGACGAATGTGGCTGATAATCGCTTAACTCGCTATCAATTTATAAATAAATTAATTCAAAGCTTTTGGCGTCGTTGGAGTCAAGAGTATTTAACCTCACTGCAGCAACGCGAAAAGTGGAATTCGCATACCAATCCCATACAATTAGGTACAGTCGTAGTTATCAAAGATAACAATGCGCACCCTCTTTGCTGGCCTTTGGGAATCGTAGAGGAAGTATATCCTGGAAAAGACAATGTCATTCGAGCTTTGAAAGTTCGAACTGGCTCAGGTAGTTACGTACGTCCAGTGGTAAGAGTATGTCCTCTTCCTCTGCAGTGAAAATTCGCATTAATATATTTTATAATTAACACTTAAAATTAGCTTTAGTTTTTCTCACGACTCGTAGTATAATATCTCATTATTTTTAAGTAAATATATTCACCCTTTTTCTAGAGGAAATCTCTAGGCCGGGGGAGTTGTACGCGCCGCTTAATTAGTTCTCAATAGTTTATTATCTATATCTAAATATGCATATTTTATCTGTCAACACTCGCGCACTCACTCACTCACTCATTCTTCCCTTCAAAAATCAGTTCCTATAAAACTCCCGCTCCACGCTCATCTCACGCAAAAGAAACGACGCTATACGTTTCCAAAAATATACCGCGGCCGCGAGTGCATCATCTAAATACATCAAAAGTAAACAATGTGATGGTGGAAAGTGAATTGTGACCTAAAACAGCCATATCGAAGGACTTCGCCCAGGACTTACACGTGAGCCCTATTTTCCAAATCCTAAAACGCTAATCCTAGCCTACATTAACTATTTACAAAGTTACAAATATTATTCTACTCCAAGTTCGTCGATCCAATGCAAAAATTCCTAGCAAGCTTTTTTCTTATTATTGTCCAAAACACTTTCAAAATATTTCAACAACTCTCATTTAGTGATTTCTAAAGCACCACTTGTTAAAGTGTATGTTTTTTTACCACACAGGATAACATGTTATTTGCCTCATTTTGAAAGTAAAGTATTTACCAAGTATCAATTTGATAGATCAACATCGTTTTCAAGACGCATTTTGTTTATCCATTCGACTCGTTCAGGTTTCACACAAGTGGTTCTCTATAACAAACACGTGGCATCCCTTCGTGTACTATAAACAGTTGGTACATAAATTACCATTTATAGTGATCAAATAGGTAAATGTTTTCAAGTGAATTTATGAATCTTTAGTGATTACAATATTTGCGGCTAACATACAATTTTCTATGTGTGACATATTATTTATTGTGTTTGCATTGATCTTTGGTCGGAGTAACGTAAGCGAAGCGATCGTCGTCATTTCGTGGAGGTTTCTAGAAGATTCACGCTTTTGATGATTGGAACATGATGAGTCTGAAACAATCGTGGATTAAATCAGTTTCCGACCATTATTGATCGCGATTGCAATAACAAACCAAAACGAATTAGAATAGAATAACTACTATAACACCACAATACAGAAATAATTAAAAACTAAAATAGCAACTAACTTAATATTAGTGTCACATAATGGGCGGTATGAATTCTACTTTCTTTCGCTACAAACCATGACAATTTCTAAACGAGAAAAGAAAGATCGAAGAACGTCGCAATCAAAATATGTATACATCTGACCGCTATCTCACCTGATGGAATATGGCGATGCGGTCGACGCGGTTTGATTTTAATTTGAAAAGACCCGAAATGCTCAGATGAACATCATGAGTCTGAAAAAAACAAGGCTATGTTTCAATCACATCAACAAGAGGCAATGCGCGGACTTACAAGCCGATGATCACGAAACGTCCACCAACAACTAGTTTCCTATTCTAGCACGCTCGGTAAGGATTTCTTTTAAATCTTTTTTCTACTTGCGTTTGACCGTTATCTCACCTGTTGTTAAGTGACGATGCGGTCGAAGATGTAGCACGCTCGACTAGAAGAAAGCTGTTCACTCAGAACACACTGAAAACACAGACGCCGGCAGAGGTCCACTCCTTGACCGGTCGCATTATGAAGGTCGAAGCAAAGCGCCTGGTGCGAGCAGGAGGATCATCATCATCATCAGCCCATCACGTTCCCACTGCTGGGACACGGGCCTTCTCTCATAGAGAGAGAATGGACCATAAGAGCAGGAGGATGTCAACCATAAATTGATGACGGCTTGTCGAACGTCTGGTCGTCCGGTGATGGAATGGGGATGGCGGAATAAGTTCATGTAATTCCGTCGCACACTCTCCGAAATGTATCTGAACTGTATATAAACTGGCAACTTTGCGCCGATGTTGAAGACTCTAAAGCTTAGTCTTAACTAGCGCATCGTCACCAATGAGCTTTTTGGCTCTTCTTTCAATGGTCTCCAAGGCTACGAGCTAGAATTTGATGGAGCCGTCCTACAGGTGAGAACAGTACTCCATACACAACCGGACTTGTGCTCGGTACAGAGTTAGAAGCTGTCCCGGTGTGAAATACCGTCTCATCTTGGCCAATATACCCAGCTTTTTGCTGCCAATATACCCAGTCTTGGACTCTATGAAGCTGCCAAGTTAGATGTCAGGGTGACACCTAATAACTCAAGGTGGTCTGTTATAGGTACAGATACATTTCGAAAAGTGAGAGTCAGATAGGATATGCTATTTTTAGGGGGAAAAGACACGCATGGGTTTTTGCTGCATTGAACTTGACAAGGTTAGCATCACGCAAATCGGACACACGGCCTTCATTGCCAAGTTCATGCAATCAACCATGGCCTCTCTTTGAGATAGGATCTGCGCTCCACTGGTCCGTACGACTGTGCTGTCGTCTCCATACCCAAAGATACCGGGTTTTAGCAGATCATTAATATGCCACAGGAAAAGATTCGCAGAAAGAACCGACCCCTGAGGAACCCTGGCATTAATTGCCAATTGATCAGACGAGCAGCCTTCAACATCATAATCAGCCCATTACGTTCCCAATGCTGGGACTCGGGCCTTCCCTCGTGGAGATAGTATGGGCCATAATCCACCACCCTGGCCCAGTGCGGGTTGGCGGATGTCACATTTCACCGTTTTTAGAGCTAGTGTTAAAGCCGCACATATTACTTAAGAAAGTCAGTGGTGCGGGGCTAGCGGGATTCGAACTCAGATGCGTCGCGTCGGATCGAAAGTCGCACGTGCTCCCACTGAGTCACTGTCGCTTGTCTTCAACGACTACTCGAATTGATCGGTCCCTCAGAAAGCTCGATATCCATACACATAAAACAGTATGTAGGCCATATGCTGGAAGCTTGCTAATAAATCCGTCATGCCATACCCTATCAAAAGCCTTCGAGACACCAAGAGAAACCGCAAGTGCTTCTCCGTGCTTCTGATTGCATTTTAATGGCTTCGCTCTGTGTGATGTGATTGGCAGAATGTGAGTGGCATACGCTAGAAGTTCCCCAGTTGACCGGTTTCGGCGAATGCCATATTGTCGGTCACTGAGAAGCACCAGGAGCCTGTTCAGTACACCTTCCATGCTCTTGCAGAGAGTATGGACGTGACTGAGATTGGCTTGTAATTTGAAGGGTCGGCACGACTACCTTTTTTGGGCACAGGTTGCACGTTAGCTAGCTTTCAAGGATTTTGGTTCACGTCAAGATCGCGCAACGTTTTACGAACCTCCTTCTGACGGATGTGAATATCCGACATATTGTAATGTCTTGCATCCACTAGGAGCATTTGGAGGATCTCGAACCTAGTCTTCGTTTCTAAAGGCCCTTTACCCGCCTGTAAAGAGTACTAGAAGCGTACGGCTCAGTGCCAACACGATGCTTTAAGGATGTGGCCTCACGCAAACGATCCACGGTATGCGGTCGGGCGGTCACCGTGGCCCATACACATCTGCAACACGAGAGGCGTAAATGATGCGTCGCCGACAATTTTACCGCTTCAGTGTCGGCACATCACCTGCAGTGAACGGTTAGGCCATCACTACATTACCGAGGTGGACCAGGACGAGGGTAACCTTCGACGCCCTAGAAGAGACCCCAGAAAGGACCCAACCAACACAGAGCCGCTGAGAGGCGCCCCGCCTATAGGAGCAGTCACCAGCGGCCTGCCAATTTCCTGGGCAATGGGGACCACCCCAAGGCCTAACCCTACCCTCACGGAGATAAGAGCATATGACTGACTGACTACGTTACCAAAAGTACACGGCCTAGTGTCAGCGCGTACCGTAGCGCCCACGGTGCAGTGCCGCTCACCTGAAGTGTATGGCCTTGTTGGAGAGCAGGCGGTTGGTGTCGGCGCGGTCGGCGAGCGGCAGCGCGTGCGGCGCGGCGTCCGGCGCCTCCTCGCGGTACGTGTGCGCGCACACGCGCGCGCGCAGCCGCGCCTCGCCGTACGGCCCGCGCAGCGCCACCCACTGCAGCGGCAGCGGGCTCAGCGTCTTGCTCTTCAGGATCAACTGCGCGACGTTGGAATTATGAATACATAATAATCTCATCATCTCGTACATCTCTCTTCAGCTTTCGCGTCTCGTGTCGCTGGTCCCGGAGTCGGAGTTGGCCTCCCGAAGGTCTCTGAAGTGGCCCGACAACCGTTGTCACGGGACGACCACCGGACCGACGGCTCGACGACCCGGAGGACGACGTGCCCTCCGGGTCGTGACCGCATCAAACGTCGCTTTCGCGAGATACGCATTTGTGGAATAAACGCATGGAACGAACTTCTCAACAGAAAAAAATACTGAAGTCATTTTCTTGATAATGGTCGTTTTGGTTCAGATACGATAGATGCGACAGATCTGCCGGTGAATACGCACACGGTGAGCTGAATGATGTATAAAAGTGACTGGCGCGTACGATAGATATCTGGATCGTTCTGGATCTCGGCGCAGGTTTTAATGCTATACATATATGTAATGGCATTTTACTTGATAAATTATTAGAACACTAATACGGTATCCGGAAGAACGCGTTACGAATAAAAGGCGCAAAAAAAACTTTTTAATCATTTTGGCAGACGCACTTATGAACGTCAAATTATCACAATGACTCTACCACCGTATCGGAAAAAGAACCACTACTCAGAAGATACGGCAAGAAACTGAGGGGCATTTAAAACATTATATAATTTGTAAACAGAGTAAGTAGAAAGAGAAATTAAAAACGCACACGCGGAGTGTGCCGCAAGGTTCGAATTCGTCCCACAGTTCTGATAATCTACTTAATAAAACTATATAAGATTAACTTCCTGAACTCCGATAAGAAAATGCCGTAACAATTAGGTACCTGATACGTGAGTTCCCGCTGCGAGCTCTGCGTGGGATCGCGCTGGTGCTTGTTGATGAACGCCTTCACGACCCACTGATGGCCGAACGCGGAGAACCGCGACGACTCGTAGTACAGCTTGTGAACGAACTCCTCCGTGCGGTACGGCTTCAACTGCAAGTCTGCAAGACCACGTGTGCAGCCGTGAACAACTAAAACTAATTACTAAATTTATTTTTCTGACGTACTTTCTTAGAGGATTACGGTACCTGATTGACGCGCATCAAAGCAGAGACTTTGACCAATAAGACTGCTTAAATGATGGATTTTGCGCAATTCTATTGTTTAATATCTCTAACCCCGCTCCTCTATACTTTGACACAAGTGTGGTTTTATAGTGCGTGTGTCTTGGACAAGTGTCCTTAGGCCTCGCTGCTGGTAAAAAGAACTTCTGTGTTATTTCTATTTATTTTCTAGGGCGGGCTGTTAGACACCGTTATAGAAAATGGAAATTTTTACTTTCCTTATTGCCAAAAAAAGCTGCGGGAAAGATTTTGTTAATAATGGCGATGGCGTAAAACAGTTCAGAATGGGGGAGGGGGTTATACCCAACATTGGGATGCTGGTAATGACTCGCAGAATCAAGGTCGAATCATGAAAATACTGAAAATTAATATGGAACGCATGATACCTATGAAATGCACCTCTTGTCGTTTACGCTTACGCCTACGCTTTCGTTCGATAAACATCCCTGGATGACCTATGGAAATACATTTATTTAATTTTTTTAGGTCACTGACCAGATGTGCAGAGATCGGTCAGTAACAATATGTAACAGGAATTATTCTTTATTAATTTCTTTTAAATGACTTTGTAATATTTAATTAAGTGCCTACATAGATTTTAATAGTTGATAGTCTTCTTAAAACCTAATAAATAAATTAATTAATTAAATTTAAAGGTTGCCTATCTTTTATAATAAGTTCAGGCATGCTTCTAAATCTTAGTGTCACGATAATTGTACTGTTTGTTATTCAATAAACACCTTTACCAATAGCCAATTGAGATAAGCACCTACCTAACCTAAGTACCAATGAAGATGCACATTTATCAAAGTTAAAATGTCGTTTAACACCAAGATATACGACTGTGCATGTTCATGACCTCTGTTCTTGTTTACGATTTTGAAACACACACAGGCCATGGTAGGTACATAATGCGCTGATAAACGTCCAAAACATTAGCTATATCTTATCTCCCTAACGACATTAAGTGCTTTATTATGACTAGCAATTTCTTATCGAACTCATTAAATGTAAGGATGTCTTTGTTGTCCGAGTGCAGGTCTTTTTACTTAACTCGCCTACCTGATAAATAACTGTTTCCTTATAATTGACAATATTGAAATCAGGACGTCGTCGGGACCCACGAGATAAGCTGGATCAGTTTTGATATAATAATAATAACGTTTTTAATAATAACGTTTTATTGAGAAAATACTTAGTTAACAAATACATAGTCCATTGGTCCCCAAACTAGGTAAACCTGTATCTTGGGGGCCTCCTTCCTAAATGATACATATTCTTTAATGACAAAAAGAAAAACGTCATTTTCTAATATGTTATAAAATATAAAATAACTTAACTTAAGAGGCAAAACATAGGTGACATAAGTTTGTTTGAGTGAGAGGGTATGCCTCTAGTGTGACAGGTGTAGTTCATGACTGTGCGTGAGTGGGGGGAGGGAGGGAGAGGTGAGAGGGTGTGTGTGTGCGTATGTGTGAATGTGAGGGTGTGAGAGGGTGTGTGAGTGTGTGGCTGCTTATGTGTGTATGTGTGGAGTATGTATGCGCAAATGTAATAAAAATAGGTGTGCGTATTTCAACTCTCAAATTAAAAATTATAACTTTAAATTTAGGAACGCAAGATTACAAATTCTTCCGTTTTTTCATAATCCATTGTCAAAAGCCACTTGTATATTGTAAATTTACATTCTGAGAGCATTAATTCATGAATATATTTAGTTTTATTTATTTTATTGTACATAAAGTTTGACATATAGGTGGTTTGACGTTGCAGGTAATTTGTACGGGGTGAGATATTGACGCAAATTTTGTTTCTCCTTTTGGTAGATCGAGTTTTCTGATAAGGCGTAGTTTTGTGTTTTCTTAGTAAAATATGTAGTATGTAGGTCTGTCTTACGGTGAGTAATTTACTTTCATTATACAATTTTGTGGTGGAGTATCTAAATGGTCTAAAGAACATGACTTTCAGAATAGACCTTTGAGCTCTTTCTAGTTGCAAAAGGTGGGTTTTATGCGTACCTCCCCATATGGATATGCAGTATTGTACAATTGATTGGCAGATAGCCTTATAAACTATGACAATAAGGTCATTATTTGCAACACGTCTCAGTTTTTTAAAAACCCACGATAACTTACGAACTCTGCTAGTAATGAGGTCAATATGAAGATCCCATTTGCAAAGGTCGTCAATAATCACACCTAGGTATCTAATTTCTCTAGTTCTTTTTATCTCCATACATTGGCATGCATGAGTAGAGGGATGGTCACAGTTGTGAACTTTAATTTTGAAGTCATCAGTGGGTTGCGAGGAATTTGTGATGGTAAATGTCATAAATTTTGTTTTATTTAAGTTTAATGTGAGAAGATTATGATTTAGCCAATTATATACGTCATTAAGACCTTGTTCCGCGAATGAGCGTGCCTTTGTCCATGTGATATGACTTTATACTACACTGGAAATATAACAGTATGCCCGTAGAACCTACACGTTCAGGTATCCTATCAATCTCGTCTCCTCGCGCTTGAACGGATAAGTTAGACCTACCTACGATCTACCTCTCAGGGTCCAGGGTCAAGGTAACCTCACCTGAGGACCCCATAAACTCGTTCTTCCATAAACTGTCAGAGATTAAGCTTCCGAAAAAAATCTAGTTACATAAGACTTCACCGAGACGTATTCCCCGTTCCCTGTCCGCCCACAACTTACCGTTGAAGGTGATCTTCTCATAGGAGAGTAGATCGATGACCTGCGTGTAGAGCCCCATGGCCTCGGCGGCGCGGCGCTCGCGGTCCGCCAGCGCGGTGACGACGTCGGCGGCCGACTTGTGCGGGTGCGCGCACGCCGCCTCGTGCCCGCCCGCCTCGTGCGCCGGCCCGCGCCACGGGCACCCGATGCACGCGAACCGACACCCCATCAGCCTGGAATAGCCACGGGGATGAGTTCCCGTCGCGAGTGTTTCCGTGGGCTGCGCTGCTATGAACCAGGTGACGGCGGTTGACCGGCGGCGATCGCAACTCGTCCCGAAAAGCCCGCTTGAAAAATGTCTGAAGCTGTGATCGTGATCGCCGTCACCCGTCGAGTGAATATCTCTCCGAAGCTATTAGAACGCCGAGAGATGATTATGAAACTACGTTTGTTTCCCAAATTGCAAGAGCCGCTTTAACTAAGACTGTTTAATGGAATAATGAAAACAGCAAATATCATACGAACACGATTCCTTCATCGACGGTATCTATTTATTACCTTCTTCGTGTTTCCTAATGATTGTTAATTTTACGTTACGTTCTGAGTTCTAATAGAGACCATATCTAAAAGTTAGATACTGTAGTAAAACATTTTTAGGAATGTCTACTTCGCAAATCCCGAGAAACCTTATAACATGTAGCCATAACGACCATGAAACACGACTTCTATTTTTATATTGTATACACGTAAATGGGATTGTATCAGATTGGTTCAAGGCAAAAGAAAAGAATGAAGATACATAAAAGACAAGTTACAATAAAGCTAGGAAATCCGTTAGAGCCAAAACATGATACAACAAGCGTACAAGCTATGTAATGAGTTCGGTTCGCATTGCACCAGATGCCGTGATATACAGATAAGTGAAGCGATACGTGTGTTAGTCGAGCTGTATGTACTTGTATACCTGTGGTACCTACGAGGCTTGGTCACGCCCACCTCGGAAACCAGATACGTCCGGCGCAGAGCGGAAACGAGCAGGGCGTATATCTCGGATACAATGCGAACCAAACTATGCCAGAACGGCCGGCTTCCGCTCGGAGAGACTACGATTTGGGAGAACTTGTACTGCCTGGGGAAAAATTGACTAGTTTTACTTGAGAACCTTGAATCTGTTAGCTGAAACGTCCATTTATTTCCATCACAGCTTAGAGTGCATTACAGGTAGACGATAAAAGTATGATATGACTCCAGATAAGGGCTTACGATCTCTAGTCGTAGGCCCTCTTGTAAATAGAGCAGAGCATCATCAGCCGATGTTGAAGCTTGGCCTAAAATCATATAACGCTGATACAATGACCATGAGCTAAACTAGTGGTGATAGGTTATCGTTCATTTGAGCGACCTCGATTGTAAGTGGAATGACTATCACTTTGCTTTCCAGTTGCGCGGTGTTGGTGTGATCAACCTGGTGTCGGTGGGAAATAAGGCAGATGAGGTCGTGCGCCTCATGTAAGAGTCACGCCTATTATTGAAGCAAAGCTTCTGCGCGACGCTGCACTGCGCTCGTCACCCTGAGATTCCCACTCTTCACTCTCGCGCTCTTAAGTGTCATAATGACCAGTAATTTCGCTGGCCCTTCAAACCGGAACTTGCTTGCGCACTACTGCTTCGAGGTAGAATAACTGGCAAAGCGTTGGTACCTACCCAGACGGCCTCTCGCATACGAGAGAGCTACCACCTAGTAAAAGAGTAATAGTTTTACTTCAATGTTGCCCACCTACCGCTATTGTTCACTTCACGGCACACCTAGGCTAAGTCTGTCCCTTGTCGTCGTGACTGTAGCAAAATATTGCAGTAAAACTATGGCCCGTTTAAGAGCACCTTGCGCCAATCAATAAATAGCCTGCCATGAAAGCTTACCTCTCCTCGCAAAGCTTCTCCTCATGATGCTGCAGCGAATGTCGCGGGAACACCTGCGTGCAGAACTTGCACTCCGACGGCAGCTCCGACACGGTCTTCTCGACGGCCAGGTTCCTGGAGGCCGACGTCTTGGAGATCTCCACGCGGCAGTTGGGGCACGTGGCGGACTCGTCGCGCAGCCGCGCATCGGCCAGCAGGTGCGTGAAGCACGGCGCGCACATCAGGTGCCCGTTCGTGCACTGGAAGCAGGAAACTGTGAGGCGACGAGCACATAACACAAACATGTCCTGGCTGCCCGGCTTAAACATGAGCGAAAACTGCTTATATTAGGCAAAAAGACGTTATTTTAAGGCTTTACTAAATAGTCTTCAAATATTTTAAGGTCCCCACCTCACACGGACGCTATGCCACACTTGGCGACGGTTATGCGACGTGCCAAACCGTTGCCACGTGAGTTAGCAGCCATACATTTCCATAGAATTGTTTGGTTACGGTTGCCGGCGAAGTAGCCACGACGCCCCCGAAAGGTATGGGCCTAAATTCCTTCAGGAGTAGATGTGGGTAAGGTTAGGTGTCACTCACAAATTCTAATCTATCCGGTATCAAATATTGTAACAAATGGAATGGAATGAATTTATGTACTTACTTGTAAAATATATATATATATGATGTGAAAATAAAATGATGTTTAGCTTCTTGTCAAAATATTTCAAAAGTATTCTTAAACATTGTAATTTTCTAATCTTGTTATAAATGTACCTTTTTTCTTTTCTTCATGTTGTAACAGAAAAACTGGATTACTTCATTTGATGCTAACTATCTAGTTAGGGACAGAGATAATACTTACCTAGGTAACTAATTTATAGGAAATGTTTTGTTGATGACACCCATCTTATAAAGATGAGTTACATCAATATCACATACAATTTTTGCATTATTTTTGTGTGTGAAATTCTATTCATCTTTATTTTAGAACCAATGAAAATATTCTATTGTTGATGTACCTGAACCTATTGTTTGTGTGACATACATATTAGATACTTTATTTGTGTCTTCCTGTAAATAAAACTAAGCATTGATTAAAAATATTCTATAAGTTTTTGAAATCCTACACTAAAATTGGACAAATCAATTTTAATATACAGTTGTAGCTATACAAAAAATTACAACTAATGGGATTCATAGGTACCCTCACTTAGTCTTGAACTTACCCTAAAACTTAGTCTCAAAAAAAACTAAATTGTAGAAAAATCAAATAAGATGTATTTTAAAGAAGTCAATAAGTATGCAAAGGCCGAAACCTATGATAAAGGTGTCTCCAAAATGTTAGTAGTAATATGACCTACAAACAAACATAATGTATGATTTTATGTAATTATACTATTTAGCAAATTGACTAGAGTTTAAGTAATTTAAACATTATTCTAATGAAGTTACATATTAATTTGAGTACGAAAATCTGTTGATAAATAATAATTAGTTTGCTAATTGATTTCTATTTCAGGATAGGAAGTGACAGGGTAATGAGCTGAATAAATAAGATTTGAATCTCTGAAACATTTCTTTATTTCAATGAAATGTTACAAGAGTCAGTACACGCTAGTTACTGACCACAAGGTTGTACACACTATTTACACAATAACAGGTACTCCTACAGACATAAGTTCTATGTTCTATACAGTTCACATACAATTAGGTCACAGCAGTGCTTCAACATGGGTTGGTAGGTACATCAGTAAATTAATAAACTTAATTGAACAATCTAGTAGAGTCAACCAGTCCTGAGGAGTACCTCACAAGTCACAACAATGGGCGTATGCCATATCAATGGCTTACATAGGTCATACAATATAACGACATTACAATTATTAATGACGCCATAAAATCTATGTCTCAAAATGGAGACTGGACAAATGCGTCGTGTAGGCGTCGGCACGACGCATTAAGCCATTTCGTAAGAAGAGCAGGGTCTCTTACGTAATCCGAGGGGAGAATCAATCGATAAAACAGCTGATTGTCGCGCTAGCAGACATCAGCTGTTTTAGAATACCTGATACACAGCCGCCGGGGGAAGATCCAGGCAAACTGCGCAGCACAGAATGCCCCCGAGACGGTGCTCGAGCTTGTTAGCATCGGCGTCCGACACTTTGCGCTTTTTGGGCAGAGGCTCGTCCATCTCGTCGGGCTCCACGGCCGCGGGCGGCTCGACCTCGCCCTCGCTGGACGACGGCACGGGGTCGGCCGCAGGTGCCTCTGCCATCGCAAGATCGAGATTATAAACAATACGCAACGCACAACACAAACCGCGACTGCGTCTGATTGACGCAGATCAAAATATCGAGCGATTCGACTCGGGAATCTTTGGACTCGGGCGACAAAAATGACAGATCTTCGCACAAACAGAGCTTTGTCCACAGACTAGAAATTAGAAATACGATCAGTGTTGCCAACTCGGATTTTGGAAATGACGTAGGAACATGGACTTATTTACCTCTTTAAAAAGTCAGATACTCCGCACGGAACTCGCGATTGAGGCGCACGAAGCGGATACCACTACACAAAGCGGATACTACATCGAGTCAGTACGCAACGAAGCGCTGGCTGAGTAAGTACTGCGTGACGCGTGAATTTTAGTTCCAAAAATATGCCGTATTGCGTGTTCAAACATTGTAAAAACTGCGCCCAGAAACCAAGACAAAAAGATGGGATATCGTTTCACAAGTAAGTTCAAATATAATAGTAAGAATCGGTTAGTGTGGCTAGCCCCTACATTGGAATTAATTTACCTAGAAGTAAGGGTAAAACTGTAAGTTAAATATATGTGTGGTCCATAAAGGTCTGCAACTAGAGCCCTTTCGAACTCCAGTGTCAGTTTTATTTAAAAAAAAAATAGTATTTTGGTAATTTTCATTCATGTAAGATTGTTTATAATAACTAATTATGTTTGTTACCACCTGACCAATTTGATTCGATTTGATTTGATTCATTGCATCTGTTATGAGCAGGCGCGGCGCTTACCATCAGGTGAGTGACCTGCTCGTCTCGTTACTTAGTAGTATGAAAAAATAGTTAATACGAAAATAAAATCAATCTGCCTTACTCTGAAATTTTAACTTCATTGGTCGTGATGAGTCAGTGAGTAAGATTTTATTTTGTACATTATAGGTATAGCTAAAAGATAGATTAATCAGTCATTGTCATAATGATAACAAATATTTAGCTAATTATATGTCTATTAAATAAAAACATACATCACTCTATCCATTTACAATAGGGGATCGGACAACTTTTCACAAAGTGTTTTGAATTAACTACAATGAATAATATATATAGCCATGAAAAATACTATTTTAATTAAATAACGCTCATAAAGTACCTAAAACTATGTTTAAATATTATGTTTCAAATATTGCCGCGCAAAGGGTCACCTCAAAACTTGTGATGTCATATGTAGGTAGAAAACGACAAACTCTTCTAAATAAAACCTGCAAAAAGATTCTAATACGTTTTGTGAAGTTTGGGGACTATATTGTAGTAATGGAACGAAAAAATTAGCAAAAATACATTTTATGAAAAGCAAAAACGTATAAACACAAGCTTGACTCACGGCATTTGCCTACAAATGACGTCATGCGCTGTGATTGTTGTTTCGTTTAAGATGAAGAACAGATTAAAAATGTCAGAATTATTTATTGATTTAAAAATATAAATCAATCAATCAATCAAAAGATTTTTATTCAATTTTGTCGTCACAGACGCACTTATGAACGTCAATTATTACAATGACTCTACCACCGTATCGGAAAAAGAACCACTACTCAGAAGATACGGCAAGAAACTGAGGGGCATATTTTTTTAGAACTTTTGTTATAATATTTTATGTTTTTTTTGACAATATTATTTTTCTTATGTGCCAGTTGGCTACTTGGCAGAAGTGGAATGTTCCATGCATCTTTGTCTTCTATGTAATTACTAACTTTATGGTATGCTTTTTTTATTAGAATATTTTTCACCCTAAATTTGAATCTACTTTCTGTGAGCTCCGTTATACATTTTGGAATTTTATTGTAAAAACGTACACAATTGCCCATGAAAGACTTATTCGTTTTACTCAGTCTAAACCTAGGTACTGCAATTCTATTATTTCTAGTGTTTATGTTGTGGTGGTCACTATTCACCTTGAATTTGTGCAGATTTTTACAAACATACATTATATTTTCATAAATATACAGAGAAGGTAAAGTTAATACATTAATTTGTTTAAAGACTTCTCTTAATGATTCGCGAGGACCTAACTCATAAATAGCGCGAACCGCCCGCTTTTGTAAAATGTGTGTAAAATGTGCTTCTATATCCGCGGCAGACCCCCACAGCAAAATGCCATATGACATTAAGCTGTGGAAGTATGCAAAGTAAACTAACCGAGCCGTAGCTATATCCGTTAATTGCCTAATTTTACTAACCGCGTATGCAGCAGAACTAAGTTTTCCTGATAGAGCATCGATATGAGGACCCCACTGCAACTTAGAGTCTATGCCTATACCTAGGAATACCGTCGCCTTGCCTGTGTTGAGTTTATCACTATTAAGCATTTACGTTTGGCTCTACACGTTTGTGATGCCAAAAAATAATAAAGAACTTTCGAACTAACTTTAATAGTTATTACTTTGATTCTCTTGAGCAACAGAATATGTCATTTAATAATTCTGTTTTATTTTATCTTTATGTGTCTTCCATGCTTTAGCAGAGTTTATCGATAACACAATATCGATAGTATCAAGCATGAAGTTGTTTACGTGATTGACGTTTAAATATCGTGTACCGATAGAACGTCTCTGTGTGTGAATGTGATTGTGTGTGTAAAGTTTAAGCTAGTGTTAACTTCTTTTGTTGTGTGCGTGTATAGCGACGTGATTGAAAAATGCGTTAGTGGTGATCATTTATTTGTGTGCGTTTCCTCGTCCCCCACCGAAAATAACAGACTTTTTGTAATGGGAATGAGTGCGCGTCACCAATCCAGCTGGCCGATTCAGAACCTCACGACAACTCATTTGTCGATCGATTCGGTTTGATATCGTACGATTCAAAATATTTTGAATTCACAATAGTCGAATCGACGTTCAAATTGTCGTAGTCGATAACCAATCGTAACCGTACGATAAACGCATATTTATCGACCGAGAACGTTATTCACAATGCAGATATCGAAGCAAAGTTTTCGAACGTCCAATTAATTTCTACGACAACTTATCGAATGCAACATATCACTCGAAAGCATTAGATTTGACCGTCAATACCGAGTATATTCCATGTGTTGTTAAATAAACTACATTTTCTACTACAAATAAAATAAAACTCACAGTAAGATTCAACATAAACTAATTCTATGTAATAAAGTACCTACCAAGTCTAGTATTTATTTATAGGTTAAGTTCGCTTTGATTGTTTTAGAACTATTTACCTACTACTATAAGATTACTTAATAAGATGCATAAATCTACCGAAATAAAATCACTGTACCTCTATAATTATTAAAAAGTACTCTGTTATACTATGTAATAGTAATTTTGGTATTTACTTAACATATCTAACGAATGTTGATGAGGTTCGTCTTCTCGCTCGATCTTCTTTTAATAATTTCAAAACATGATAAAGAAAACAATTTGCGATACACATTTAAATTTGGCGGTTTGTCAATGTCAAAAGCATAGATAATACATTAATGTCAAGTGGATATCAGCAGGTGGGTGTTTACGAAGCTCTTGTTTTTTTTATATTTCTACCAATATCTGGCGCTTATAATTGTTAATTATAATTTAATTCGCGATAAACGTTGTTATAATACATTTTGAGAACTTGAAAACATTTTTATATCGTCTAGATAATAATACAATTTTCTACGAGTATTGCACACAAAACCAACTCCGTAAATGCAACACGTTGTCGTATCGATTGCGATATCGTAACCGAAACCGTATCGAATCCTCGGGGCGGATGTTCTGAATAGCTCGAAAAGAAACCTACGACACGAGATCGTTATCCAATCGAATCGATTCGGTATGTTGTCGTGGGGTTCTGAATCGGCCAGCAGGCTGGATACTTTATCTGAGGGCGGCCATTGTCACGCCTGGTAATCTGCCTTATAAAATCACTGACCTCAGATAAAGTATCCAGCCTGGATTGGTGACGCGCACTCATTCCCATTACAAAAAGTCTGTCATTTTCGGTGGGGGACGAGGAAACGCACACAAATAAATGATCACCACTAACGCATTTTTCAATCACGTCGCTATACACGCACACAACAAAAGAAGTTAACACTAGCTTAAACTTTACACACACAATCACATTCACACACAGAGACGTTCTATCGGTACACGATATTTAAACGTCAATCACGTAAACAACTTCATGCTTGATACTATCGATATTGTGTTATCGATAAACTCTGCTAAAGCATGGAAGACACATAAAAATAAAATAAAACAGAATTCTTAAATGACATATTCTGTTGCTCAAGAGAATCAAAGTAATAACTATCAAAGTTAGTTCGAAAGTTCTTTATTATTTTTTGGCATCACAAACGCACTTATGAACGTTAATAAATAAATAAATAAAATGAAATAAAAATCATTTATTTTGGACAACTTGGTCCATAGTATTTTTTTAGTATGTACATGCAGTTTACTCACTATGTTAGTTCGCAATTAAAATATAAATTCAAATTAAATTATATTAAATTGTATTGTATTGATTAATGTAAATTAAATTAAACAGATTAAATTGAAATTCTAATTGAAATCTTAACACAAAACAATACAATACAACAATAATAACAACATTTTAAAATTCATTTAATTCACTCCGTCTATTCATCGATTCACATGTTTGACATGTAAATCGATGAACCGTCGAAGAAAAACCGAATCCATTCTTTCGGCTATCATCTTCAGTATTTCGTTGCTACTCCCCCTCACACGTTGCATAACTGAAGCGTTAATTATTACAATGACTAAACAAACATAAAGTATACTTTATTTTATGTTTGTTTTTGACAATGTTATGTTTTTGTATGTGCCAGATGGCTACTTGGCAGAAGCGGAATGTTCCATGCATCTTTGTCTTTTATGTGATTACTAACGATAATGATAGTCTATGTAATTACTATAGGCGATGATTTAAAATTAAACTTGTAATAACGTGAAATAACGTTGCAAGAACTATTGCTGTATGTACGATGGAAGCATCGCACATTGCGCGCGGTCAGCAGTTTACGCCTGCATGCCACATTTCATGTATCGCGTCATCAGTTCCGATCGGACACCATTCATTTCGCGTGGGCACAATCATTACCATTTACATTAACCAGTTCAGACCTAGTTATGGGGAAATAAATGAACAGTTTTTTAAAACTTACTTTAGATAATTTTAATGTTGGTACGGAACCCTGTTTTAATTTCCTTGTGTTGTTAGACCGTGGTATAAAGCAATTATTTTCAAAAGGTTCTGAACAAATTGTGCTGGTACGCTTAGGAACCCACGATACATCATTTCCACAAGCTTGAATCTAGGCAGCCCGACTACCAGGTTCTTTTGGAAATCTGTCAAATAAAAGTGTAATACAACAATTGTATTTTTATCGACATATTTTTAAACATATTGATTTTATCGATATCTAAATTGGTTCTGTCCCAGCACTAATTTCACTACGGTTTCTTGACTGTGTTGCTAACGTTCAAATAATATAAGTGCCTATTTTCGATTAGGTCATTCTCATTAGCTACTCATTATAGTAAATTTTTCCCGCGACTTCACCTGCGTAGACGACAGACAATATAGTCGTCTTTTTTCAAAGACCATTTTCGCAAGACCTCCCATATGAGAGGGCCAACCACCAACCCAGCCGGTTTTGATGTATACAAGTGCAGCAAAATTTTTAAATTACCAAAAATGCTGTTTATATTTTCTCTACAAAACTTTCTCAATGCATGAGAAAAGGTACCTACCCTGGAGGTTCCAAATTTTTGCCACACCTGTATACCCTATAATCGGAGCTGGAACTTAATACTAAACGCTGAAAACCAAATTAAAATCCATTCTGCAATTGTCGAGTCAACTATTATTCAAAATAATAACATGTAGGTATATAAAATTGTAATGTAAAACAATATTTATTTATAGTTTCAGTTTCATTTGACTTTCTTATAACGTGCAGGAAAACAGAGCTTTTAAAGAGAGATAGATACATGAAAATAAGCTAAAAATTTTATCCGAAATATAACTTTTTCGATTTAGTTGCAACACTATGTGAGTTTATGCGACTGAAAATAATTTTCAAATTTTCGCTAATTTAGTGCATTATTAGATATAAAAATACATACAGATTAAAAGTTACGTTATCCTTGGTGTAGGTTGATGTTTTTGAAATTTTTTTGCACCAATATATGCTGCAACTTGGAATTTTTTTAGGAGCTCTTTCGCCCGCTACGACAGTTGGTGAATGGCGCGTGATGCGCGTCAACTAATTTTATATAACGTCGTGGATTTTTTTGTCCTTGACGTTTGGCAAAATTGGCGAGAGGGGTAGGCCTGTCGTGTCGACTCCGTTTGGATGTCTACTCGAAGTCACTGACCTTAAGAAACGATATTTTATCTGTGGTACAAGAATAGAACCCTCCTCCTCGCCCCCTTTCTTCACCCCCTTTCGATGGATCGACCATTTTGAATTTGATACGGCGGCCATTGTTGTTTATGTGTTGATGAGAAGTGTTTAGTATCGATTAATTTCCGTAAATTTTAATCCACATAATCAGTAATAATGCGTATTAACTATCGCCAACAACAAGACGCTATATCGCGAAACAAAATGTATCGTAAGTGTTGTGTTCCCCTATGTGATAACCAACGAAAGGACGTTAAATTACATAAATTTCCTGAGAGAGAAGATCACGCACGGGATCCCTGGATAAAATGTATAAACTGGTAGAACCTGAGAAGTGCGGCCTAAACGGCCCTAACGGACAAAGCGTTTGTGTGTCATAAGCACTTTAAAAAACGGTTCATTTCGGCAACGAATCGTCTAAGGGTTGTTGCATATCCAACATTGTTGAGCGATTTGGAAATTGCATCTGGAAACCCAACAAGAACTTCCTGTTCCCTCACTGAATCAGGTAAACACACTTACCTATCTATATATAGTTCAATAGTATATAATATAACGCAGAGTCAAGGGTACAGGCTAGTATAGTTACTAGCCTGTACCCTTGACTCCGCGTAGAATTTGTTCGTTTTTCAGGGATTAATAGCTTATGTAGTATTACAGAACCTAAAGTAAATATATACCAAATTTCATTAAAATCTGTTCCACCGTTATGAAGTTGAGTAATCACAACACACAGACTTTCGCATGTATAGTAATATATTAGTAGGACTAGGTATTGTATGCTTATTTATTTTATTTTATAATGTATTGCTTTACTAATATACAAATAACTTTGAATTTTCAGCTCAAAATCAAAAGCAATCATACAGCGTTAATGATCATGATCATACATATGTGAAGAAGTCGCCATGAAAATACTAGTGTGTCTTCAGAAGATGCCAGAGTATCAATTCCAGGTAAATATCTAAATAATAACCATTAATCCACTAATTATATGCATACATTTCTATTGTTCTTCAATTGTTCACTATCGAGTAACCTCTTCACTTTCCTATTACAACACTTTTACACAGAGAACACCTTCTGTATATAAAATCATTATTTTTTTACACTTACAATTGGAACAGAATAGTACAAAGAATCTATGCTATAGTATACCTAATTAATAAGAATATATTCTATTACAGATGTCAGCCAACCATCGAGTTCTAGTCAGAGTATGTATTAGGTACTGTTGGAACTACCTAGAAAGGTCATCTTTGCCACCAATGCAAGCTATGGCGTTAAAATTAATTAAACAAATGTAAAAAGAAACTAAAAAATAAAAAAATCAATAAATAATTTGCTTGTTTGTTATTACTTCCTTACATATATTATGAATGCCTAAGAAATAGTAGGAACTATTTGAAAATATCTAGGAAGGAATCTACCTACTATAGTATAATAAATGTATATATATATCGGTTTAAAAAATATTTATTCTCTTTAAGAAAATTACAATTTCGCTTATAAAGAGAAATTATTTTAAACTTATAAATTTAAAACAGTGAGCATGCATTAACTAGGTACTTAAGTCTAAGGAAACTTAAAACAGGATTCAAGCAGTGCATTAATCATTTGCTCTTAACTATTATTATTACATTTTTCTGTTTCTTTTTTTTTTTTAAACAAGTAGGTATAATTACTAGCATACTAATTTTAGCGGTTCGACCGCCCACAGCACTATTTAAGTTTTAAGTTATATTTTTATTTATCTTTCGTTATATTATTTGTGTACAACAAGGTATTATCAATCAGTCAATCATCAACACAATTAGCGGTTATTCGAAAATTCTGCGATTGCTGTAGCAACACCGCAGCCGCGTAAATATTTGTCCAGTTGTTTGTGTCAACGCTAAACGCTAAGTCGTTTTGCATTGTCACGATGCGGCCTGAGACGGTCGAACTTAACAAAGACTATCAACTTTTTATTTATGTTATATTTTCCATGACAAATGTCTTAGCTTGCTTTTTAAATACATTCATAGATTTTAGGTTCTTTATGGATTTTGATAAATTATTATATAATTTGGCTCCTTCGTACATTATATTTTCAGTTCCATAACGGGTTCTTGGAAAAGGTAAGTATATATTGTCAGAATTTCTTAGTGTTTTGGTCTGTATTTGATTATTTTTAGTAAATGATATTTCCGAGTGTATTTCACCATTTATAATTTTACGTATTAAGATATAAGTTTTATATGTATATATTTGTTTTAGATTCATTAACTTTGTGTCTGAGTATAGTTTTTTAGTTGGAGTTAAATAGTATGACTATTTAACTCCTCGTGAAATAAGACTTTAATAATTTTGTTCTGTGCAATTTGGAGATCTTTTGTGTTAGAGATAGCTGCATTGCCCCATACTTCCGTTGTTCCCGAAAAGTGTATATGACTTTTTTTATAGTATCAGTGCCTCAGATAAAATATCCAGCGCAAGCACAGCTACAATTCCAAAATGAGTGCCTCATCGAAAAATTTATAAGTATTTGCGCCAGCTTAAGCCACAAATTTTAGTTTTAATGGATAATTATAAATAAAATTATGCCATGGAAATGACGTCGTCAGAACGCTTTTTTGAAGAATCACCCGCCGTCTACCAAATAGCAAATTAAATTGTCAAAGGAATTGTCGAACTTTTTTTTAAAGTCCGATTCCCAATTTTTTAAGGCTAAAACGTAACACCCATTGTTCATACCTTGTTCTATCACGGCGCGGATCGACCGTCGCTGTGATGGAACTATGAACAATGGGTGTTACGTCGCCGGCGCTTTTGGCGACGTAACACCAATACCATCATAACAATTTGATTCCGAAACGATCTTGAGGTTCAATTCACATTACAACCAAACGTTTTTGTCAAGGCTCTACATTTTGCTGTCTAGTGCAAACGCTCATGTTGATTATTTCCTGTGTGAGCCGCCACAAAGCAGGTAGGCTACACTGCTTGTGTATATTGTCCAGCGGACCCTGAGGTGCCCCCAGGTGCCCACACCCGTTGCACCCTAGATAGAGATTACTCTGACATGAAGCCAATAATAAAACTGAAAAGAAAGCTCTAAAGTGAATTTCAACTTGTATTGAAATTGAACACACTCTACAAAGCAATATAGTACATGGATTTGGTTATTTTACAACAAAATATTCACATTAAAGAGTATGACAACATTATTTAATACAATACACACTGTTATCTAATTAAACTAACATAAACATTCAGTGACTGAATGAAAGTCTATTTGCATTGCTATCTTCACAATATCACTTAGTTCTGCAGTACACAAACAATTTAATTAAATTAACCAACTTAAAACTCAAGTTCAATTCACTTTTTATTTTTTAATCTTTCAATATCATATAGATATTGTTTCTCTTCAATCATATTTTGGGTTTCTTGGTAAGGGATCCATAGGCAGAAATGACTGTTCCTTTTGTGCCGGTGACATTGCTGGTGAGGGGCTGCTGTACCAGGCCCGGCTGCTTGATCGTTGGTTTGTTAGACACATTGGGACCGGCCTGATCCCATTTGGATTTCCTCTTTTTCTCATCGTCACTCTCAGGTTTCTTTGCTACACCACTAATGAAGTCAATCTTTGATAATTTCTCTTTCTTCTCCTTTTCTCTCCTATCCATTTCTAATTTCTGTACTCGAGATAATTCTTCATAGTAAGATTCTTTGCCCCATTTCAAAGGATCATAGATTTCGGGAGGGTAATTTGTGTCTAACTCATTAATGTCACAGAATTGGATAAGTTTTTCATAAATACTAGGGTTTCTAAAGTTTTTCTTATCTTGTATGAGCCTATTCATGTCGAGGCCATCAGTGAGCATGCGGCTGTAGAACTTAGCGATGTTGTCCTGTAGTTCCTTGGGGCACTTGCCGGAGGGCTCTGGTGGGATGGTGACTCCGGAGCCGTCATCCGGCTCCTCGGGCTCCGCGGGCAGCATCGCCTCGTCGGTGTCGGTCTCCATGGACAGGCGCCGCATGTCATCTTGGTTTTCACCGCCCGGGGACATTTGCTCATCATCAGATACTATAGTGTCGTCCACGTACGACACTAGTCTTCTTTTCGGAGACACGGGCGCTGAACTTGGTTTAGTGCTCTCATCGTGTGTTTTGGGGCTCGTCGGCAGCGAGTGGGAGTGTTCTTTGGGCTCGTCTTTGTCTGGAGTCTGGTCTTCCATATCCTCTTCGCCTTCAGAGTCCGTATATGTCGCCGTGAGCGACGCTAGCGCTTGCGATGCCATGGTAACTTGTGAGGTTGTGAGTACTAAGTGTAAAGCTAGAAAATCTTCTCAAGTTCGACTTTCAATATATTTCACGTAGAATCAAAAATGCAGAAAATATAAATATTAATGTGCAAACGAAGCGAATATTTTTATCTAGGCATTAGGTAGGTACCGAAAGTCCAAAACTTCAAAACCATTTTGTTGACATTGATAGTTGTTATACTTTTGACATTGACAGTAGTAATTTTCTAACACAAAAGGCACGTTTCGAAAGTAGTTCACAACGCCCGCATCAGGCACCGTGGATTTCTTTTATTTCAGTTAATAAAATGGGGATGAAGCTTCAAGTAGACAGCCAAAAAATAGCTAAGCTGGATATTTTATCTGAGGGAAGAAGAGGCAAAACTTTTGTGGACTTTTTGATGGGAAGTGAAAAGTGATACAGTTCGATTTTGTTTTTTTTGCAAACAAGTGTTATTTCGAGTGATCATGTTTAATATCAGTGAAATATTAACCATTATGTGTTCGTAAACGTACACGAGTGTAGGCAAATGAAACAAAATAGGGAATACATTGCGTTTTATGTTCTCCCAAAAAGTCCATGGAAAGCTTAAATAAAGTTTCACCACTTTAGCACTACTTTTGAAGCACTAGAAGAGGGTCCGGCTTGTTGCTGTTAACCCTCATTCTCTACAAAAGTATAATGGAATATTAATATTAAATTTAAATTATTAATATTAAATTATAATAATAAATGGAATATTAATCTATCAAATAAAAACTATGTAAGTTATGGCAGTATGGTCCTAAAGACTTTAGCCTGCCCTAACGGGCAAATTAAAAAAATAAACTTTTGTAGATGTAGATGTAGCCACTAGCATATACAGTAAACAAAATAATAAGATTGGAAAGTCTCATATAAAATATTTGGCTGTCTACTCGAAGCAAAAACTTATAAATACTTCGAGTAAATATTAAATAACATATCAGTGTCAGCATTGACCTGACTTTCGATTTGCACTGGAGAAGTCAGCGTGTACAACTATACATTCGCATTAGTCTACCTACCACTTATCTTATCCTGCTTGACAGCGGCGGCCCTACCCATTGCGAGGACACGGTAATGCTTGCGCACTACTGCTTGGTGGCTGAATAACTGGCAAAGCGGTGGTACCCACCCAGACGGCCTCTCGTATACGAGAAACCTACCACCAGTAAAATTCACCTACTGTCATAGATATTTGCAAGTCGCTATCGATCGGTATCGATACTTTTTGCGGATCCCTAAATTAAACACTCGGGGATTCCCTGAGCGATAGAGGAGCAGAATATTATGCTATGCGATAAAAAAATCGATCTTCAAGTGTCGAGGTGCGATATTCAATTAATACATGTTTTGAATTAATGAATTAGTTAACTAACTTTATTTTAATTTACCTTAATAAATAATTAAGGATCAAAATCAAAAGGTTTAAATAAAAAATATAATAAAAAAATCTATATTTTTTTAAATTTGCTTGTGTTGTTGCGCGAGGCCCCTGCAAGAGCGAGGCCCCGGGCGATGGCCTTGTTCACCACCTCCTAAGGCCGCCGCTGCTGCTTGATACAGGTTTTTGTGTGGTAATTAATAAAAAATGACAACGCTGTGCTTGTGGCGGAGTAACGGTCCAAAAAAATATAAAGCTGAAGGATCGACTCGCTAAAAGAAAACTTTTTCATTTGAATGCGCCCATCAATCTAAAGTTGTTTCTATTTTCTTCATAAAATAGTACTTTGGTTTAGATTTCACCCCCCTAGCGCTAGCACACGTGTAACTCTAGTGTAGGCCAAGAGAAGTGCCGCCATAAGGAACGCAAAATGTCTTTGAGAAAGCAATTTACATAATGAAAAAAGACAGGAAATATAATTAAAACCGAAAACACAACTTTTTTGTCGAACATTCAGTTTCTGCCTTCGTCTCAGATCTCAAAGCTGGATATTTGAAGACTGAAGCCTGACCAGCAGGGCTATTGCGTATCTCTGTTGACAACCCATAGTGAAGATCACTTGGCAAAGTGTTCAACAATTAACTGTCAAATAGCTAGTCTCGTATTGGCTATCTTCTGTGACTAACAAGAATGACGTCATGAGCACTCAGAATCGCCGATAGTCACCGTAACACATTTTGACAGATGTTTTTGTATCGATACTTTTAAGATTGCGATTGTCTAAGCTTAGTGGACATCAAATTGATAATCATTTAACTTGTCATAATTTTTGTGAAAAACACTACTCATGGGTAGTGTTTTATATATTCTAGTGATTAACACCGATGCCAGTATTTAGTAAATATATTAAAATTAGTAATTTTTGATTGTGATTTGTGTTTGTGAGAAGTATGGCACGTCTAATTTTGTTGGGATTTGCTGAAGAACAGCGAAAACAAATACTTTTGCGAATTAAGAGACGCCGCCGCGCTGGCGCCGCCTGCGCGACGTGACGCTAGTAATCTATTACAGTTGCCAGAGAGAGAGTTTATTGCGAATTTTTGTTTAAGTTAAGTAAGCAGTTTGTTGCCTTGCGGAGACTTTTCTTATACTTTATTGCATACCACAAATATAATTACATGAAAAAAATATAAATCTTAACTTGGGTAATACAATAGGGGATCGGACAACTTTTCAGAAAGTGTATTAAATTAACTATAATGAATATATATAGCCATGAAAAGTAGTATTTTATTTAAATAACGCTCTAAAAGTACCTAAAACAATGTTTAAATATTATGTTTCAAATATTGCCACGCAGATCACCTCAAAACATGTGACGTCATATGAAGGTAGAAAACGACAAATCCTTTTCGAAATAAAACTTGCAAAGACATTTAAATACGTTTTGTGAAGTTTGGGGACTATTTTGTAGTAATGGAACGATAAATTAGCAAAAATCAATTTTATGAAAGCAAAAACGTAAAATAAACACAAGCTTGACTCACGGCAATTGCCTACAAATGACGTCATGCGCTGTTATTGTTGTTTCGTTTGAGATGAAGAACAGATTAAAAATGTCAGAATTATTAGATTATATTTATTGATTTAAAAATATAAACCATTATTATATGACAAAAATATTGATTGAATGATCTTTCTGGTTCGACGAACATTCGTTCTAACTACATTTTAGATTTTTTTCTCGATTGCTGTCCAATCCCCTATTGGCGGTCTTATCGCATAAAGCAATCATAAGACAAAGATATTCTACATCATTAAAATTGTAATGGCTAGGCGCGAATCGTTCTAGTCGCCTAGCGGGTTACTTAACTTTTTTTTTCAATTCGGTACTAGTAGGACTGTCGATATGCCAGGCAATAACAATATAATATAGGCAATAATATAACTTATGGTGTTATTAAATTTGATCTCGTATTAAAACAAACGGCTTTCAACTTTACATTGTCGTTTTTCCGGGAGGCTACCAATTTTGTGGTTTTATTACCTTTAATTTAGGGATTTAATTTCATAAAGTTAAACTTCAATAACACAAGTAAACAAACACAATTTCGCTCGAGACAACTAGTACAATACAAAAGAACACAGAATAGGTATGAATTTACCGCCAGCTTCGCGTGTCAAGGGCACATATAAACCGCTTAAAATAAGTGTTGTCTAAAATGTAGTATTGTAACGCTCAAAAGGCGTTACTCAACTTAGTCGTATAATAGTCGATAAAAATTAGAGATGTCAAGTGGTTCGACGAAGAGCACCGATCCCCGTCTAAAAGTCACCGTAACTTGATATCCACTTATTATGATACGCAATACCAATGTTATGAAATTTACAGTTATCATCAAAGTTCGGTGTACAACTGAGGCCAGTTTTTTTTTTTTTTTTTATCTGTTAATTGGCTTGCGTTTGACCACTATGTCACCTGATGGTAAGCGACGATGCGGTCGACGATCTAGCACGCTTACCAAGATAGTACCCGTTCACTCGAGACTTGAAGATTCCCAGATTATAGCTATCGGGAAAGACTGACTCTGGCAGGGAGTTCCACTCGTTAGCAGTACGCATAATAAAAGTGGAAGCGAAGCGCTTAGTACGCGCGGGAGGAATGTCCACCATAAAACGGTGGCGTATTGCCGTACGTCTTGTAGTCCGATGATAAAATGGGGTTGGGGGAATTAGTTGGTGCAATTCCGACGCACACTCACCGAAATGTATCCGATAAAAAACTGATAGCCTGGCAATTCTGCGTCGATGTTCAAGACTGTGTAGTCTTGACTCGAATAGCACCAGTTAGTCACTGGCTCAGATAAAGTATCCAGCCTGTATTGGTGACGCGCACGGTGCATGATATTTAAACGTCAATCACGTAAACTACTTTATGCTTGATACTATCGATATTGTGTTATCGATAAACTCTGCTAAAGCATGGAAGACACATAAAAATAAAATAAAACAGAATTTTTGTTCATTTGAATGACATATTCTGTTGCTCAAGGTAATAATAACTATCAAAGTTAGTTCGAAAGTTCTTTATTATTTTTTGGCATCACAAACGCACTTATGAACGTTAAAATTATTACAATGACTAAACAAACTAAACAAACATAAAATATACTATATTTTATGTTTTTTTTTTATGTAACTGAATGACGAGACGAGCTGGTCGTTTGCCTGATGGTAAGCAATACGCCAGCCCATAACAATAACAGCACCACCCAGAACTTTGTTTCGCAAAATCCTGCGCGGCGCTGTACTGCGCTCGTCACTCTGAGACAATTAGCTGTTAAGTCTCATAATGCCCAGTAATTTCGCTGGCTACAATGCCCTTCAAGCCGGAACACCGTAATGCTTGCGCACTACCGCTTGGCGGCTGAATAACTGGCAAAGCGGTGGTACCCACCCAGACGGCCTCTCGCATACGAGAAACCTACCACCAGTAAATGTTTGTTTTTGTATGTGCCAGTTGGCTACTTGTCTGCCAAGCGGAATGTTCCATGCATCTTTGTCTTTTATGTAAGTACTAACGATAATGATAGTCTATGTAATTACTATAGGCGATGATTTAAAATTAAACTTGCAATAACGTTGCAAGAACTATTGCTGTATATGTATATGCTTCTTTAGAGAAGCATTCTAGCGAGGCACAATAGTTCTTGCAATACTTTCTTCCATTATTCCTACCCTATAGGGAAGAACAGGCAAACTTTATCGCAGATGTCGCCACAACCATATACAGTAAACAAACAAATGTCAAAATTGTATTTTGCAAAACAGTTATGAAAAACAATTTTTGTATAATATATATATTTAATTTATATATAATAGTCATTTCAAAATCAGTGAATCAACTATAATACTGAAGTGCAAGCTTGAATATCAGGACATAAAGTAACTAGAAAGGTTGGTATTTAGAATGTTTTGAGCATGCCCAAGCAAGCTTAATGTTATTAACATATTTTGAACTGTAATAGAAGTCAAAGTCAAATATCATTCAAACAGGCACGATGCACTTTTAATCGTCATAAAAGTGTAATACAACAATTGTATTTTTATCGACATATTTTTAAACATTTTGTTTTTATCGATTTCTAAATTGGTTCTATCCCAGCACTAATTTCATTCCGGTTTTTTGACTGTATTGCTACCGTTCAAATAATATAAGTGCCTATTTTCGATTAGGTCATTCTCATTAGTTACTCATTATAGTAAATTTTTTCCGCGACTTCGCCTGCTTAGACGACAGACAATATAGTCGTCTTTTTTCAAAGACCTCCCATATGAGAGCGCCAACCACCAACCCAACCGGTTTTGATGTATACAAGTGCAGCAAAATTTTTAAAATACCAAAAATACTGTTTATATTTTCTCCACTCTAAGGACAAAACTTTCTCAATGCAAGAGAAAAGGTATCTCCTACCCTGGAGATCCCAAATTTTTGCCACACCTGTATACCCTATAATCAGAGCTGGAACTTAAAATACTAAAACCAACGCTGAAAACCAAATTAAAATGTAAGTATATAAAATTGTAATGTAAAACAATATTTATTAATAGTTTCAGTTTCATTTGACTTTCTTACAACGTGCAGGAAAACAGAGCTTTGGCCGCCTAGATACATGAAAATAAGCTAAAAATTTTATCCGAAATATAACTTTTTCGATTTAGTTGCAACACTATGTGAGTTTATGTGACTGACAATAATTTTCATATTTTCGCTATTTTAGTGCATTATTAGATATAAAAATACATACAGATGAAAAGTTACGTTATCCTTGGTGTATTTTGATGTTCTTGAAATTTTTATGCACCAATATATGCTGCAACTTGGCATTTTTTTAAGAGCTCTTTCGCCCGCTGAGACAGTTGGTGAATGGCGCCATCAAATTTTTATCTAGGGGCGCCATAAAGTAACTTGTATATAGGAATGGCGCGTGATGCGCGTCAACTAGTTTTATATAACGTCGTGGATATTTTTGTCCTTGACGTTTGGCAAAACTGGCGAGAGGGGTAGGCCTGTCGTGTCCACTCCGTTTGGCTGTCTACTCGAAGGTCACTGGTAATGAAAAAGATAGCCAATAGCCCTGTTGAAGTTTCTGCGTAGATCAGACTGAAATTACTGCAAAACGTCATTATTGTCATTTGAAATTGACGTTTCAATTGACGACTGGCGATTTTGCGAATGGGGTGTTGTGTTGGACTTGAGAATTTTAATTCATTTTAATTTCAATATCCAAGTGATTTGCGATATGAAGAAACAATAGGAACACCTATTTTAGCGTTGCAGCCAAACGCTAATTCGTGCAGGACAATGGCGACTCAACCGAGAGACTACACGGAGTTTCCTCCCGAGATAATTCTCAAGCCCCTGGCACTGATCGGGCTGTCGGGTCTGGACGCCGTCAACAATGCCGTGCATAAAGAAATATGGGACGCCTTCTCCAACAACAGGCGCGCCGACCGCACGCCCGTGCGCTTCAAGCTGCTCAACAATACGTTCGAGTTTCCAGTCGTCAAGCCCAAGAGGAACTCTTACGAATGGTACATACCCAAGGGTGTGCTCAAAAAGAACTGGATCCACAAACGCATATCTCTGATCCCGGCCGTGGTGGTGATTTTCTACGACATGGATTGGAACGACTTGCAATGGAACGAAAAGATAATAGAGTGCGCGTCGAAAGTGCAGTCGATACGTGCGGCGGTGGAGGGGCACGCCACGCGCGTCGCCGTCGTCGTTATCCAGAGCCGCCTCTCGCCGCCGCCCTCCGAATACATGCTCGGCGCCGAGCGCGCGCAGGCTCTCTGCGCCGCCTGCGAGATACAATCGAAGTCACTCTTCGTCCTCCCACACAGCGATCACCTCATCGGGTACATTATCCGCCTGGAGAATGCATTCTATGACATAGCTCAGAATTTCTACCATCATGAAACCAAAACTATCAAGCAGCACAGAGATCATTTAAATAAAACTACTCATCAGTACTTATTTGTGAGACATCAGTTCAAGCTGGGCTTCCTCAATGAGTTGAAGCAGGATTTGAGCACTGCACACAAGCACTACATGCATGCCTATAACAATCTGCTGGAGACGAGGACAGTGGACACCAATATTCATGAGGTGAGAACTGTAGCTGGATACATCAATTACAAGCTCTGCAAGCTATTATTTGCCCTAAATTTACCTAGGGATGCGATTGCTCAACTTAAATCTCATATTGAGAGGTACAAGAATAGGATTGGATCTACAGAATTACTGTTTGAACATTATGCTTGGATAGCCCGGCAATATAGTGCCTTTGGAGAGTTGTTTGATGAAGCTATCAGAGCGGGGTTGCCAGCAATACAGTCTCAGCATCCTGGCTTCTACTACCAGCATGCTGCTCAGTTCACAACCAAGAGGAGACAAGCAATGAGGTCAGTGTGCAGTGAAGCTCTTCACTACCCTTCAGCACCAGACCCTATGGAAGGCCTTGTAGAGTTCTACGGGCAGCGACCATGGCGCCCTGGCCGGCTCAGTGCTGACCCTCATGACCCACAGAAAGAACAGGCAGCTATCCTTGCTCTACAGTACAACGAGCGTGTCTTCAACCACTCTGCTATGATCATCAGCTTCCTGGGGTGTGCCATTTCCCAGTTCAAGACATTTCACTCCCCTAGGATGAGAAAGCAATTAGTAGTTGAAATGGCAAATGAGTATTATTACTCTGCTGATTATGGCAAAGCATTGACTCTACTGTCCCACATGCTGTGGGACTATAGAAGGGAAAAGTGGTGGTTCCTAGCTTCACATGTGTTAAATAGAGCCTTGCAGTGTGCTTACCTATCTGCCAAAATTCAAGATTATATTCAGCTATCTATTGAAGCACTTTCCAAGTATATACAAGTGCCAAACAATGATAAGGATAGGATATTCAGGAACATCATGTTAGTTCTGAACCTGAACATACCTGCTCCTGAGCCGGAGCTGCCCGCCTCCTCCCAGGCCAGAGCTCTAGAGCTGTGGCAGGCAGCTGTGCAGGAAGAGCCACTCACTGTGCTGGTTGACATGGCCAACATATCCAGCTTCTTGGAGGTAAAACCCAGATTCAAGCAACAGAAATACAGGATGGATGAGATTATAGAAATGGAATTGTATGTAAGACTATCCTACTCGGCAGACCTTAAAGTGAAGAAAGCCTTCCTGACAATATCTAGTCCCACAGGAAGTATTGAAATAGCCATCACTGAAGGTGGCAATGCCACTATACACTTAGAAGGGGGCAAGGTAAAGAAATTTTTGTGTCAATTCAAATCAAATCCTCATGACAATGGGTCAGATTTGCACATAAAAAATGTGTCCTTTATTCTGGACACTGACAGAAAAAGAAAGGTAGTGATGAATTTCAAAATGGATGATAAAGTACCAGAGACTACAATCCATCCAGAACTGTTTCACTTTATTATAAGTCCTAAAGCTGACTTTGAATTTGATTGTATTGTGCCTTTGTCAGTGGTTTCTATTACCTCTAGGGAATGTAGAATATCATTGGGTGTTGTAAATGAGAGTCCAGCTCTGCAAGGAGAATGGTTTCCTTCAACATTTACTATCACAAATAATGAAGACCATCCAGTATATGATTTGAAAATCACCCTCAGCCTGCTAGGCTCCCCGGACAACCCCAATCCTGAAACTGTAACAGAACTTAGTTTGATCCAAGGGGAATCACAAACTCAACCATTGAACATTGATGTTGGCAATATCAGGATGAGCTCCAGCTTCTCCAATGTATTTTATCTAAAAACGAATAGAACTGCTACTACCACTATTCAGATAAAAGTATCCTATATCATAGATCTTCCAGAAATATCTAAATTAGAGTGTGTGAAAGATTTCACTACAAAAATCGCCGTGATCAAGCCATTTGAAGTGACAACTAATTTTGTAGCAATGAACTTCAAGTCCATAACCAAGAGTTTCATTGATGATCCATTTATTGTCATGCCTCAAATAAAAATCTTAAGTCCCTGGGATCTTTTGATAATGGATACAGAACTGGAGCTCATAGATTGCTACTGTTATGGAGATGAGAGCAAGCCACCATCTTGTATTAGCAACCTCGAAGTAGCAGAGAAAAATATTGCTTCAGATGCAATCTGTATACAGGCTAAGTACAAACCTAAAGATAATGCTACAAGAGTAGGTCTCTACAATATAACATGGAGGAGGAAGAGTAACACAGATGGACAGCGTGTGATGAGCAGTACAGCTCTTCCGGGGTTGCCGATAGAAAATTGTCCTATTGCTGTTGAAGTCAATTATCCAGAAGTGGTGGAGTTGTTGAGCTCAGTGCCTCTCAAGTGTACTTTGAGAGGGAAGTCTAACAAACCAATCAGATTGAGTCTCACTGTGGAAGGCACTGATGCTTACATGTTTTCTGGCTACAGGAAGATGTCCGTGACAGTGCCTCCCAATGATAAAGTGGAACTTTGCTACAACATTCACCCCCTGTTCCCCGGCAACACCACCCCTCCTAGGTTAAAAGCCACTATTATCGGTGAAAGTTCCAGTCAAGATGTAGTCAGTGAAATGTTTGATAAGATCTTTCCAGAGAATATATTTGTTATGCCTAAGTACAATAAATGAATGAATTGTATCAAATATATTTAATTCAGTTTTAATAAACAATGTAAATAATATTGAACAAAATGTGTTAAGTTATATTAGTAGTTACCTGTAATAATTATTTTTAGCAATAAATCCAGTTACTTGTTAAGTCCACATTTTATTATTTGACACAGAAAGAATTATTCAGCATAATTCCATAAATGAAAGGCCATAGATACTTAAAATTGTATTACAATAACAATACTAATCTTTACGAAGTTCGAATTTCTCTTCTTGAATTCCATTAGCTGTGATTATGAGTATGTAAATGCAGTCTCCAGTGTAGATATCACGCTCGGCGGCACTGATGAACACGTCCTTGAGCAGGGATAGGGCCTTCTCTCTGGGGAGAGGGGCTTCTGTTACATTCTGCATGTTCTTGAGTCCAATCTGGTTGTCGAGCAGGGGCTGCAGCTGGGCGCCTGCGGAGCCCCCAGCGCGGTAGTTGGAGCGCTCGCAGTGTCCAATAGGATCGTAGCTGTAGACGCAGCCCTTGCCGTCAGCGTCGAGGCCGGCCAGCACGTTCGACACGTAGTACGGGAAGAACCGCTTGTAGTAGAGCATGGTGGATAGCATCTGCGCGACGGCAGGCGTCGACATAGACTTGTTGTGCTCGTGCTCGTACATCTGCAGGCGCGCCTGCAGCAGGCGCGTCAGCGTGAGAGTGTCGCACCAGCACCCCGTCGCGCCGAGCACCGTGCGTTCCGACAGCTTGAACAGTTTCTTCTGTTCCCTCGTGTAGATGGAGAAACCTGTGCTGAGACGCGTATCAGCCCCGATCACGGCGTAGTCTTGGCCGGCGATGGCCACAATGCTACCGCCGTTGTCCGCATACGGCTCGAAGCGGTGCTGCGTCGCTCCGGGAATGGCATATTCAGGAAAGTTTTCGCTGACGCTCAACATCTTTAGTTCTATAGACACAGTTTTATTGTAAAATGAAAATTGAAAATGAAACAAACGATAGCGACTAGGCAAACAATTTTCGTACGGTCGGTGACATGCAGAATTTTGACAATTGACAATAGTGTTACCCGCAGTTACGCAAGAAAAAATTCGAAATCGAAACAAAAATTACCCGAAACAATGAATAGCGTTATGATTTTAGCCAACATTTCGACGAATCGTGTTATCGAGAAGGTTCCCAAAAAAGGCTTCTGCATTCTTATGCAGTACCAACAATTTTCTCAAGTCAGCCAGTATATCCGTGACAGGTAATACAATTACATATTGCAGATTATTAAAAAAGATGGCCCACTGGTAAAAAATTTCAAGTCTAAAAAAGAACAAATTACTTATTGCTAGAAAGGAAGCGGGGCACCCCCTCTATTAACTTTTAACATTAAATATCTTTGGACTTAAATATTGGAAAATTTAATTCAGCTCAATTTCAGTATGTAAAGCTGCGTTGCTTGACATAATAAATAAAATTCAATCAATTGTAAGAAATTATTTGAACATTTATTTAGTGTATTCTTTTGAATATTCTTTTTTATAAGTATATTACTGGTGGTGGTTATTATTTACTGGTGGTAGGTTTCTCGTATGCGAGAGGCCGTCTGGGTGGGTACCACCGCTTTGCCAGTTATTCAGCCGCCAAGCAGTAGTGCGCAAGCATTACTGTGTTCCGGTTTGAAGGGCATTGTAGCCAGCGAAATTACTGGGCATTATGAGACTCAACAGCTAATTGTCTTAGGGTGACGAGCGCAGTGCAGCGCCGTACAGGATTTTGCAAAACAAAGTTCTGGATGGTGCTGTTATTGTTATGGGCTGGCGTATTGCTTACCATCAGGCAAACGACCAGCTCGTCTTGTCACTCAGTTACATAAAAAAAACAACTTTTGTTTGCAGAAAATACCTGTGAAGCGGTGACTTATAAGACGAGCTTCGCAACCTATACCTAGTTAATACTGATAGTAGTGCTCCAGCACTGGTTAGATTTATATATGACTTGTATATAGGTTGTCCCAAAATAAAAACGAGCTGTCTGTCAAATGTCCATAGGTACTGTAAAATGTAATTAAATTGTAAGAAAAGTTAACCCATTTCATCGTGATGATGAAACATTGATTTTTGGGACGCCTGTATAAAAACAAATATAAGGTTTCGAAACTATTGTGAGTCGAAATATTCATTAGATATTATAAACGGCTACACCCACCCTACGATTGTGTCGGAATAACTACATAATACAGCGTGGTGGCAGCACATACTCAAAAATATGTTTTTAAATGTTAAAATAATGTTCAAATGTGAAAACAGAAGATACATTCATAATAAATAAATAATATAATTAAAATAATAATAATTAATAATGAAATTATTTTTCATTGAATTGTATGTCATGCAATCTTAAAAACATATTTAGCGTTCTTATTGGATAGATTTAAGATGTCGCCACTAGCGTATACAGTAAATAAATAAATTTAACGTATTTTAAAAGAGTGTGCGTTATTAGTTTATTCCGTTTCAGCAGTTAGTATTTTAAAAAGTCAACAGCCGGGTCCACACCGTCCCATCCAGACCGCTAGAACTTGCGCGGTGCACAGTCGTAGTCGGTGTGGATGCGTCTTGCCTGATGCACCTCTATGTGATACCACAGAATACTAAGGGACCAAAGTATCACTCCGCAATGAAATTTAAGCAAATAGCGACTCTTGCTATGACGCAATAAAATTCAATTCAGCTCGCGTAGCGCTGCATACCTACCAGTCATATTAACCTACAGAGCGCCTCTCTTTCTATCGCATAGCTCTTATCTCTTCTGACGCGGCACGTGTAACGACGCGCGACCCGCCGTCGATGTCCGGCTATGTACTTGTAACTTCGTACCAACAAATAATTAATAATTAATGCTCATACATATATTATTACAGACAGGTGTTAAAATAGTGTCATAAAGTATGCTATAAGTATGTACCTTGTAAGGGTGTTGCTTAATGAGTGCAGTTCTATTATAGTTCAATATTATTCAACATTCCGATTCTAATTAATAATAAGTTTCTACATTATTAATTTAATTTAATGTCATAAGTAGTCTGTGCTTAGTCACTATAGTCAATTTCAATTTCAATTTACATAATTAAAAATCAGAATGCTATATATATTGATAGATACATAGTTAATTGATAAAATAAAATAAAGCAATTGATAGAATAAAGTATTAAAAGCCAATTTGACTTAGTAAGTTAAATGTGGGATTTATGTCATAATAATCAAGATTGACATTTCCATTTCAATGTCATTTCAATAATAATAATAATTTGTAATGTCTACATATTTATCCTGAGTCTTCGTTGTACTCTTCCACCGAATAATAAGCTTTTTTGTTTAGGAACCTTTTTAGCTTTCTACAAAGTAAGTAATCTTTTTCTTCAGCTTTTATATCTTCTAATATTTCATTGTAAATTGATAAAGACCTATAATATGGGCTGTTTCCTAGTGCTTTTAAACTTGTAGTAGGTAGAATTAACTTATCTTTATATCGTCTATTATGATTGTGGTTCATTTCAATGATTGACCTATACAGATGTCGGTTCTTTCTTACAAAGATAGCTATCTGTAGTATGTATATTGAAGGTAGGGTAAGGATTCTTTGTTTTATGAAGTGAGGTTTGCATGTCTGTCACTGTTTTACATTGACTAATATTCTAATACATTTTTTTTGTAAAATAAATATGTCGTTAAAATCGGTGCTTTCTCCCCACAAGATGACACCATAATTAAGCAAGGAATAGACATAGGCGTAGTACGTTGAGAGCGCAGTTTCATAGTCAGTATTTATTTTAAGTATACTTAGGGCATAAATAAATTGACTAAGTTTTAATTTCATATTTTCAATATGTTTTTTCCAGTTAAGGTGAGTATCGAGAGTTAGGCCTAGAAGAGTGAATTCTTCTTAAAGTGATAAAATATCTATTCTGTTGCGGTACTTCACTATGAAATATGCGGAGTCCCGTACGTACAATATACATAAAATAGAAAAATAAATATTCTTATTTTTGTAAGCGATTGTCGCAAAATTATACAAAATTACCTGGCAGACATCGAAAACCCGCTTATGGCCAAAATTACCCGAACTCGGGTAATTTTACCCGCAACGGCAACACTGATTGACAGCCGTGATGTCAAAATGTTTATTACACTTTGGTTCAAAGATAAATAATTTAATTCCTCAGAGGAAGATCGCTATTCTTCCTCAGAGTTTAATTAATATTTTTGCTTTGGTTTGCTTCATTCAGGAATGACACCCTCAATGGTTTGCTTCGACCTTCGCTCATAATATTGCAATTTTTTTTTTCTTTCGCCCGTTAGGGCAGGCTAAAGTCTCTAGGACCATACCGCCATGTCTTACGTAGTTTTTATTTGATAGTTTAATATTCCATTTATTATACTTTGTTGATAATGAGGGTCAACAGCAACAAGCTGGAACCTCTCCTAGTGCTTCAATAAAGTGGTGGAACTTTATTCAAGCTTTCCATGGACTTTTTGGGAGAACATATAAAGCAATGTTTTCTCTATTTTGTTTCATTTGCCTACACTCGTGCACATTTACGAACACATAATGGTTAATATTCCACCGATATTACACATAACACTCGACATAACACTTGTTTGGAAAATAAAACAAAATCGAACTGTATCACTTTTCACTTCCCGCCAAAAAGTCTCATATATTTTAAGCATTTTTATAAAGAAAAGCAAGAGAAACAGGGAAAGGAACATAGTTTATGATAATAAAACGGGACTTAATCGCGCTAAAAAGATTAATTTTATTTACCTCGACGTTTCGACCAAGTTGCATTGGCCGTGGAACCCAGTCCGTGGAACACAGCAGCATGGAACCCAATGATTAGCAAATGTTCTTGTCACGGTTTGGGTTCGACGACGAAAGCCAGTGATACCGTCAGTGTAGTGTGCCGTGATGACAACCCTATGTTTTTACAAGACCAAGTGCGGGTAGTTGGTGACAACGCTCGCCTTTCTCGACGCTGATACCCGCATTCTCCAGTCTTCTCGTGACCACGGCCAATGCAACTTGGTCGAAACGTCGAGGTAAATAAAATTAATGTTTTTAGCGCGATTAAGTCCCGTTTTATTATCATAAACTATATGTTCGAATCGCGAAAGTTTAAAAATTACTAGGGAAAGGAACATTGAGGAATGACACTACCTCAATGGAAAGGAACGATATTCGCTCGGAAACATTCAGGATAGGTACTGTTAAAGAAAACCGGAAGTTTCCGGTGGCCATAGAAAAAATAGTAGTGTTACCTATCAAAAAATGTTATTTGCTGCGTTTCGAAAGGCGCCTGCCAGGATCGTTCACCATCGCCGCCGCCGCGCGCCGCTGGGCCGCGCCACGCGGTCACCACGGGCTTAAGCAAATGTTTTTCAGGCGAAAAAAGATTATGTTCGAAATAATTCAAATGACAGCTGCTGTTTGAATTTGAGTAACACCTGTCGACTGTAATAACTATTATGTATTCTGTGCCCTGCATGCGGTCGTTGCGGTAGCGGCGTTGTTGGCTCTGTTTATGTCGTCTTTGATGACGTATTTAGTGCACGCTCACAACGACCGCGTCGGTTGGTCGGTTGCGACCACATAGAAAAATAAATAGGTTGATGGTTGCGACTTGCGGTTGGAACGGTAATTAGGCAATGCGGCCGTTGTGGACTACTTTCTGAACGTGCCCAGTATCTTTTGGAGATAATTTATTTTTTTCATTGAGGTCCAATGAATTTTTTACTATTTGACAACTTCAACAACTTGACATCTGTCAATTGTCAAGTAAGTGGTCAGCAATTGACGCTGCGTTCAGAAATGGGTAAATGTTCACGAGTGAATACTTGTCAGTGAATCTCAGTGATATGCCAAGTTAAAAATTAACTAGCGCCTTTCTGAACGGGCATCGAGTAATACCAAAAGCCAGCCAATCAAAACCAATTATGTTCAAGAGCGAGATTTCTTGCGCTTTTGTTTATCAGATTTAACTGCGTTATTTTGGCTAATATCGGAATTTTACCTTAAATTTTGCTTTGCATACCTACTCGAATCGCTTATTTAATTTATATGTACAAAAAAACAATGCAAAAATATTGCAAAATGTAAAGGCAAATGACAACTGACAACTATTACCTGACAGGTGAGAATCGTAACCCGCTTTTTTATCGGTGAATATTTCCACCTCTCAGGTGAACTTTTACTCTCCCCAATTGGTTTTCTGAACGGCTCAGGGTAAATGTCAAAGTTCACCTGAGTCATTTCTGAACGGCGTTAGGGTAATAATTACATTAACTGGGTGATTTCTGAACGCGGCCTGAGTTGACGTGTCCGCGTGTCACACAGTGTTTTTATCATTTTTGTGGATTAGCGACGCGAAGCTTGTAATAATTATAATAATGACTTCTCTTACCGCTGTTATACCCAAACTGTACCAGGAATACACTACGAAAACTTCAAAGAAGCTCAAAATTATCGACGCTTATTTACTTTACATATTTCTAACAGCGGTGATTCAGTTTGTATACTGCTGCCTTGTCGGCACTTTCCCGTTCAATTCCTTCTTGAGTGGGTTTATTTCTACGGTCAGCTCATTTGTGCTTGGAGGTATTTTTTAGTAACTCACTAATTTATTCAATAAAATGTTTGTCATCCAAATCAATGGGTGCTAAAACCTAACCTTGCGTTGTTTCAGTGTGTTTGAGGCTGCAAGTGAACCCTGAAAACAAGAATGAGTTCCAAGGCTTAAGCGCGGAACGCGGCTTCGCCGACTTCATATTCGCACATTTGGTACTCCACCTTGTGGTGATCAATTTTATTGGATAAAATGCTTAGTTCTATATCTCTCAAATTTTGTATGTGTAAGTAATAAAGTTTATATGATGTAAAAAATGTTTTATTATTCTCCTTCTTTAATTTCCAAACTCTGCTAAGTTCAAAGAAGATGTGGTTGATTGTTTGAGGTAAATAAAATAAATCTTTTTAGTGTGTCTATTTTATTATCATAAACTATGTACTGTTGTCCTGGTGTGATGGTTAGGAATAGTGGGTCCACCTGTGGGTGATAGCGGTGGGTCCATAGGTTGCATGCTGAATTAACTTATTAAACTATAAACTCATAGATATGGTCCATACTTTCCAATACCTCACCAAAGCCTTCACCTTAGCTCTAGAAATGCAATAGCTAATAATGATGGTTCAGTGGGGAAAAGCTAGTATAAAATAAAAGATAATTTGCTTGGTGTACATTTATTTTGACTAGTCATTAATCAAGTTTCATTATGGATAGCTGAGAAACTAATGTTTAAAAAGCATTAAAATTATTTAAGTACTTCTTTTCTACTCCTCAATGCAGTACCTTTAATCGTAACAATAACTTTAATTATACAATCCCCTTGCATTTTGCAAAGTTTCACGAGCATGTGTCATTCCGAGGAGCATAATGAAGTAACACAGTTACATATTATGTATAAGTACACAAAAATGTCAAAAACGACACAAAAAGCAAATGTTAACAAAACCTTAATGAATAATAATATAACCACTTGTGTGACACATAGGTATCTGAACAGTAACTACTCTTTATATTTTATGAGAAGAATGAAGCATTTTTTTTTGTAATATCATACTTATACAAAAATACATTTTCATTAGAAAAATAAATCATTTGCTATGATGATGCATTTTCTAAGATCCTAAACTCTGGCCCAATCAATGAAACTGGAAAGTAACGATTGTTAAATCTTAACCTTATTATTAAAGACTCCCATCGCACAGCAAACGGACATACAAATATTTTGAGTATGGTATTTTTTGGTATCACAAAAAAGTGAACTTAGTCTAAGTTATTGTTATTAAATGAATTTATTTATCAATTACACATTGTGGCGGCGGAACGTAGTCATGTTTCACTGGATAATTTAACTAAACACTTACTATCAACATCTTATAAATAAATAATTTTTGTATCCGTAGACGCTGCGTTACTTCCTTCTATCAAAATAGCTAAATATTCACTCGAACTAACAGGATCAAGTTGTATGAGAACCTTGATGAATAATTCCATTAACAGGTTATTATTTATATTTACATTAAAATTAATAAATATCTTAATAAAAGTGTGAACACCTTTGTCACAGAAATATTGTTATCAATTTAGCTCTGGAAATGATAAGCTACCTAACCTAATGATTGTTATAATATTGGTAAATAACAAAACATAATATATTACATTCGTCTTTTGGTAGTTTATGTAAAACTTGTGTGGCCTACTTTAATAAGCAAAAAATAAAATGACCATCAAAATAATCTTTGAGATCCCATACACTTCTGTCCAAAAATGTAATTTTTTTTTGGGTATAATATGTTGTATTTACTAGATCTGGTGGTTTGTTGAACATAAGCCTTTTTATAAAACGGCTATTGCAAGTACTATTTTTATTCTCTGCTACTGCCTTGTTTCACCGACAGTAGGTGTAACATTGGGATCTTTTGTTTAGAAGAACAATAATAAAGCTATTGTTTTCGAACTGGCGGGTCGGGTTTGTGCGCATGAAGGGTTCAGAAATTGTTTTTAAAATTTTAAGCATCGGAGATACTGGACGTAAAGCGTAACACACATCGAACATCTATGAACCTATATAAGACTATCGTTTTATTGCTATTGTTCAGAGCTATCTCGAAAACTAATAATTATTATATCAAGCAGTAATCACATAACCAAGTCTTCTTTGTTGATACACAATCGGTCATACCTCTTGTAACAACGAACATTGTGGATTTAAACCACGACAAGTTTCGTCAAAGCGTCTGTTCAGTTAGAGAGGCGCACACGTTATAACTTATCTGCCGACGTGTTCAGTTGAGCAGGCCTGCGGGATGAGAGAACGATAGACGCACGTCGGCAGACTCGCGGCAGACTCGCAGCAGACTCGTGGCAGACTCGCGGCGCTGTCCCGCGCGCCACGTATATACGATACGAGTTTCTAAATCGTTAGTTGTATGCTTTATTTAGTGTTTCGAGGGAGGTAGTCATTATTGCTTTATGTTCAATTAGGTTAAAGTTTTCAAGGCGTCGTATACTCCGTCAGCGACAAAAGTCGTATAACATAAGTATTTAACATTTCATAATGACACGCGAACATCGACATATCGAAGTGGTGTGTGTAAAACGTTCAGCGACTTTTCTCACCGACTGTACTGTCGAAGTCAATACCGAACAAAATAGAGAGATCGAAGTACTCTCACGTTTACAGGAAAAAATAATGACCACAGACCTGTCAATGCGACCACCAGAACTGGCATGTCGGGGCCCTACCCGGCTCGCGCCGTGACTTGCCGTCGCGTCGCTCGCGCCGTCGGCCCGCTCACCGGACCGCTCGCGGTGACTCCCGGCTACACGCGGCGCCGTGCTGCCGGCGGGCGGGGGCGGGGCACTCAGCTGCTTGCGTCGGGCGCGGGGGCGGGGGCGGGGCGGGTCGCGGCGACTCGGTCGAGGTAGCGGCTGCGCGCGGCGGCGATGAGTTGCTCCTTGCGGCGCCGCAGCGTCGTCTCGCGCTCCGACGCGCTCACAGAGAAGTCAGACGGCGCGGGGGCGGAGGCGGGGGCGGGGGCGGGCGCGGGCGCGGGGGATGGCTCGAACCTGGAGAAGGAATCGGATATACAAACATCCACTGTCCCGCCACTGAGCATAGGTTACACCCGTTTCTTTAACTATCATCGTCGCTTACCGTTCGTTCCGACCACTGCGAGCCATAGCCTTTTACCAAAAAGTCACTATTTGATAACTTTATAGAGCCAAAATAGACGCTGTCCGGCGTGAAGTGCCCCAAACCGGGGTCATCCCGGTGAAAGAGAACGTTCGAACGGCAAGCCTCTCGTTTGGTCACATCGATACTAGGTGTGCATGTGCGAACTATGTAGACTAGACTCGAGCGCTTTCTACAACTGTTCAATGTTTAACTATTCATAAAATAATATGAATGTAAACTAAGTAGTATACATACATTTGTTGCACCGTCTGCGTGGACGTGGCGATGGTGTGTAGGGGCGGGGCGGGGCGGCGCGCGGCCGCGGGGGCGGGCGGCGGCGCGGGGGCGGGCGCGGCCGCAGGCGGCGGGGAGGGGGGCATGCTTTCTGTACGTACATTATGATAATAATATGACTGTACATCCCGCGCAAATGGGGGGGTCGAGGCTTTTTGAATGCCAAGAACCTCCATAACCGCGAGGCATACAGTCTCAGGGAGTACTTCCTAAACACCGAGCGCGAGATGCAGCGCGAGTGGTGGCAGGTGATACGAGCCTCACCCCGCTCTCCTCGGCAGACGAGAACTGGCGCAGACCAACGGTGCTGGGCATTGAGGACCGCAAGGACGTATGGAAGGGCAAGCAGCTGCACGGGAGGTTTTATCGGGCCTTAACAAGGCCGAATATCGACCTCCTCGCGTCGGTGAACTGGCTACGTTTCGGTGACCTCTTTGGGGAAACCGAGGGCTTTGTCTGTGCAATTGCTGACGAAGTTATCAAGACGAATAACTACCGGAAATATATTATGAGGGAGTGCACATCTGTCGGGCGTGCCGCCGCCCAGGCGAGTCCCTCAGTTCTCATCGCGCTAACGGCGAGTACTTGCACCGACATAACCTCGTAGCCAGGATCATCCACCAGCAACTTGCTCTTCAGTACGGCCTTGTCGAGTCTGAGGTGCCGTACTATAAGTACGCACCTGCGTCAGTTCTTGAGAATGGTCGTGCTTTGCTCTATTGGGACCGTTCTATCATCACGGACAGGACTATTGTAGCCAATCAGCCTGATACCGTGGTAGTCGACCGGACCCAACGCCGCGCAGTGCTCGTCGACATCACCATTCCACATGACGAGAACCTCGTGAAGGCCGAGAAGGACAAGCTCAGCAAGTACGTTGACTTGGCCCACGAGGTAGCCGCCATGTGGGACGTTGACTCGACGATCATTGTCCCGATACTTGTTTCAGCGACGGCCTTATAGCGAAGAGCCTCGACCAACATCTCAAGAGGCTCTCGCTAGACGGTTGGATCAAGGGTCAGACACGGCACGTACATATAGTCAGGAGGTTCCTCACTCTGCAGCCCTAACCACCGGTAGTTTGGGCCCGGCCCCGCTTATAGTGTTTTTGTAAATATATTTTTATAGAAATATTGTAAAAATCTTAAATATAAGAATAGAAATAAATAAATTTATAATAATAATAATAACGTTTATTGAATAAATAGTTAGTTTACAGAAACATTGTCCATTGGTCCCCGGACTAGGTGAACCTGTATGTAGGGGACCTCCTTCCTAAATGATACATATTGTTGTATAGAACGAGAAGATATGCGTACAAATCGCTCCGTACGCAACAACTACTTCCCGTCTCACGATGCACTCATCAGGACCTTTTGTTATGTGCATAAAAATATATAATAAGCTCCCGAACCAAATTTAAAATGAAATAAATGACATATTTTTTTTAAAACATGAAACAATGATTCATTAAAAAAACATTATACAATAAACGAATATTTAAATGAAAAATTTATAAAATAATATACCTACTTATGACTAACAGTAAAATAGTAAATGTCGAAAGTGATAAATTTAATAACAAAGTGACATGTTTTTAACAATTCTATAATACTATTTTCAATTTGTTTGTCTTCCTCTCTCCTACTTGCCGTGCCCGACAGGGCCTGTAATGAACTTTTATAACCTATTATGAACACCATTTTAACATTACAGATGCAATAAAGAATTGAATTAAATTGAATATGTGACAAAAGGAAAAAGTAATTCAATATTATATTATATATTCGTCATTATATATATACATATTTATTTCGATATATAGGGGGGTAAAATTGAAATGTTGCCGAATGAGTATAGTTACCAATGGCAGGCGGGGCGGGTGAGGGGGCGGGGGCGGCGGCGGGGGGCGGCAGCAGGCGGCCCTCGAGGATGTTGTCGAGCGTGAGGTCGGCGGAGCGTGAGGCGGCGAGGTCGGCCGCCAGCGCGCCCAGCGGGAACTGCGGGAACAGCTGCTGCACCTGCGGACACACGCACTGTACTGCGCTGCACGCTGCGCGCTGCGCGCCGCACGCCGCACGCCGCACGCCGCAAGCTGCACGCACGCACCTGTCGCGCCATGGCTTCAATCTGTCCGGGCGCGGGCTCCGTGCGCACGCGCGTCACCTCCACCGAGAAGCTCGGCAGCCACGATACGTATCTCGATCCTGCACACACGAACGACACGTTACACGGCGGTTATATATACATGTCGGATGAAATCGAACGTATGAAAGTATACAGAAGCGAAGTGGCCGCCCTGCGCGCTCGTATGGCGTGCGCTGCGCCTACAAATGCACAGTGCGGCGTTCGGTACGTTTGTGCTAGCTCTACGTGCTACGAGCGCGGCGTTCTCCGGTGCGGCCGAGGTCTAACACTTACCTACTCGAAGAAACTCGACCGAACTACACTGTGCCCGCACGGTACATTACGCCATTTACGCTTATAGCCTATAGAGTATATATATAACTATAGAGTATATATATAACTGGGTATAGAGCGCGCATATCGTACTTGTCGCCCAATACGCAGCGTAGGCAAGTAAATTATAGCTAGCATCTTGATAGATATGTGGCAAATAGTGATGGGCAATAATTGTGCGCCGTGACACGGTACTATTGTTGTGTATGTATGTTATGTCTTGTGTACCTATAAGTGTAATTTTAGTAAGTGGACATTATTTATTTTAATGTATCAATGTATAAGATGCATGTGTAGTACCTATGTAAAATATGTAGGTATGGGATAAGAAAGTCAGAAATAAAAATTGAGGAATATTTTTTTATGTATATGTATTATCTCTATTTATTTACATTATCATCACATTTACACATTGACCGGACCAGTCCAGCCGTTCCCGAGTGATGCGTTAACCAAAGAACAGCATTTAATTTTTATTTATATAGATAACTAGAATTTTAAATCGCAAGCGCAGATAATGTGCCGGTGTAAACTATTGCTCACCATACTCATAACTCATAACAAACATCATTATCATAACTCATGACAAACATCACATTCTATTTATGAGTTGGGTCCTCGCGAATAATTAAGAGAAGTCTTTAAACAAATTAATGTATTAACTTTACCTTCTCTGTATATTTATGAAAATATAATGTATGTTCGTAAAAATCTGCACAAATTCAAGGTGAATAGTGACCACCACAACATAAACACTAGAAATAAGGATAGAATTGCAATACCTAGGTTTAGACTGAGTAAAACGAATAAGTCCTTCATGGGCAATTGTGTACGTTTTTACAATAAAATTCCAAAATGTATAACGTAGCTCAGAGAAAGTAGATTCAAATTGAGTGTGAAAAATATTCTAATGAAAAAAGCATACTATACAGTTAGTAATTACATAGAAGACAAAGATGCATGGAACATTCCGTTTCTCCCAAGTAGCCAACTGGCACATAACAAAAATAATATTGTCAAAAATAAACATAAAATATTGTAACAAAAGTTCTAAAAAATATGCCCCTCAGTTTCTTGCCGTATCTTCTGAGTAGTGGTTCTTTTTCCGATACGGTGGTAGAGTCATTGTAATAATTGACGTTCATAAGTGCGTCTGTGACGACATAATATAAAGAACTTTTGGATTGAATTATCGAATAGGCCGAACGCGTCACATCACTATTTGAGTCGGCAATCGAAGCGGGGTTGCGGGGCGCGCGGTACGTGTAGCCTCGCGTCCCACGAACTTTGAACTTAAAAGCATTAAAAATTGGCTTACTAGTGAAATGTGATATTAGAATTCTGTTTAAAGTGTTTCCTAGTATCGTTTTTACAAGGTTTTATTGCACACAACCATTTGTTTGAGATATATCTGCTAAGAACTCGTAACGGGAGCTTACACTGCTAGTACTCGTAAGACTACTAGCGCTTGTGGACAGGACGATGCTATATTCTCACCCGTGCCTACTGTTCACACTTAGCAAGACGCGCTCTATAGTCATGTATACGCATAGCGCATACCCTTGAGAGCAGGCATGCGTCCCGGCAGTGCAAATGTAACCTAAAAGGCTGATTATGACTATCTAACCAAAAATGCTAAGCACAACTTAAGCGAAAAATACACGTTACACAGCTCTTAAGTAGGATTCTTCAGGATTGGAACGACAGGAGAGTGACCTGTCTGCAGCGGGGTCCATTGTAATATCTTCAGCCTAACGAGTAGCAAGCACACGGCGATCGCGAGCAGCGCCAGATAAATCGCGTGCGCGGCGACGCCCGCACGCATTTAACGCATTCTTCGGGCGGCGGGCGGCGCGGCGCCGACCAATACGACTAAATACTTGTTTACGCATATATACTGATCACAACATTTTTTCTGACGGAAATTTTAACGGTTAATGTCAGAATTTCGTTTTGAATGGTTCTGTCAATTTTAATTTTGTTTTCTAGAATTTTGAAAGAGGTTCCATAACGGTGGCTTCCAAAAAAAGTGGTTCCAGTGATTTCATTTTCATAATTATTAGCGTAGTTATTGTTTAGTGAACTCGTCGGTTTATGTTGAACAGGTCACGCGTATTGCCTTGCCCTTACTTACAGGAGGATGTCCCAGAACGTACAGATAGCCCGGAATCCTTAATTTTGTATCACCCATATTGTATTTTTCATATTAGAAACTAGTTGCGCCCCGCGGTTCCACCCGCGGTTTCCCGGGATAAAAAGTAGCCTATGTGTTATTTCAAGTCCTAAAGCACCTACATTGTTTTTTACCAAATTTCATCAAAATCCATTCAGTAGTTTTTGCGTGAAAGAGTAACAAACATACATCCATACATTCTTACAAACTTTCGCGTTTATAATATTAGTAAGAAAAAATTGCCTTGCTAAGTCTGGCCAGTTTATCAAAAGTTGGCATGATCATCGACAAGGAGTGCATATAGTTTTTTTCATCATTGATTTATCTAAGATCCCAAAATGAAAATTTGGGTGATAGAAAATTAAAAAAATGATTAACGGATAAATGTTATTACATTTTCAAAAAGAAGTCCTTCAATACGAATCTCTGGTCACATTTTCTAAAAGTATCACTCAGGGTAGTGACTTTTTCACTTTTTAGAATAGAATACAATTAATAAAAATATTTTTTAGAATAGATCAGAAACATGGAGCCATGGCACATTTATGGCGCCGATTATTTTTTTACTGAGTCGTCATTTAGTAGGCCTCTCCCCAGTTCCCGGTTCATCGTCACATTCCAAGACACCCTCAATAAAGGTGTCCACAGACTCCACAGTAACACCTGCGGTAGGCCGGGAACACCGACCGTACCGTTCATTTCTGATAGGATCATCGGCTGTCAATTTTTGTTCAGTGAAACAGTTCGGGCACCATCAAAGAGCTCGACCTCATACCTTACAAAAGTGGAATTCCCGCACCACTCGCTTCAATCGCTCTTTTCTTCCTCACACTCTTAAGATGTGGAATGATCTGCCTTCGTCGGTCTTACCCTTGTGCTACAACATGCAGTCTTTCAAAAGCGGTATGAATAGAGTCCTTAAGGGCCGGCAACGCATCGTCAACGTGTCTGGTGTTGCAGATGTCCGTAGGCGACGGTGACCTCGTACCATGGGGCGGGCTGTGCGCTTGTTGGCCGATACTAACATAAAACAAAAGCTCGGGCAACATCCCGGCCCTGGATCAGGAACAAGTCGTATGAATGATCGCGTGTGACGGTGGAGCAGACAGCGGCTCGCGACTCACCGTCGAAGTGGAAGAGATGGTTGGGCGGGCGCGGGGCGGGCGCGGGGGCGGGCACGGGCGCGGGGGCGGGCGCGCGGCGCGCCAGCGCGCGCCGGCACGTCGGGCACGACGCGTCCTGCTGCACCCACTGGCACAGGCACGAGCTGCACCACGGGACACCACATACACATGAAACACGTCTCGGGGACCGACGAACAAATATAAACTCTCTCACTAACAGTAACTCTCACTCTGTAACTCACTCAGTTACATAAAAAACACATAGTAGGCCGAATGTGCATTTTTGTTACAAACATAATAGTACGAGCTACGAGTTAACGCATTCGACGGCGAGCGCCGTAAACTCATAGTTTGTATGAAGAAATGACGTATTTTGGACGGTTCATAAATTCGCCACTACATTTCTTCGTACGAAACACGCGTTCAGGCGTTCTCCGTCGAAAGCGTTAACTTGTAGCCGAACTCATTCTACGTCTACAAGTCGAGTCGTCGGCCTCTCTTTTTTCTTACATAAAAAGGGTAAAGAGCGGCAAGCGATCCCCGCGCCGTCAGGACCCTGTCAGGAGCGGCACAGGTCACTCCGTGAGTGTCGCAACGTATTGCTCGGGGCGCGAGGATGCGAGAGGCCTGCCCCCTTCCTCCTTCCCAATCTATTTATTTTTCCCTCTCGCTTCTACAGGCAAGTGATAAAAATTAGTATGCAACTAGGGCACAGAAAAAATAATAGTGCTGGGTCGGCAACACAGTAACGCCTCTGGTGTAGCAGTTGTCCTTTGGTGACGTCTTCATATAAAAAAGGCGAGACATGAAGATGAGGAAAGGGTGAATGGACTGATGGAGCTTACATGTTAGAAAGTAAAAGAAACGAAGGACCTGCATACTCAAAAAATGATTATTTATATATTTATATGTGATTAAATGGCTCGACAAAAACTTTTGGCTGTCCAGAACAATTACGCATGCGTTAGGTAAGGTAGCTAGAGTAGACTTACTTATGGAAGAGATGCGCGCACGGCAGCTTGCGCGCCTCCTTCATGGGCTCCCAGCAGATGGCGCAGTTGTCTTGGTTCTTCTCCACCTCCTCCTTGCTCGCCATCGGACAGCTGCCGACGGATAGAATAGCCTCACATATATATCTACTTCAAATAGTGTAGTCCTCGTCGATTTAGAATATTTAGATAAACGACTCTAAAAGGCTTCGCAAAACTTAAACGGTGTCTGTGACACCGACTGGTCGATCGGTAGGTAATAGGTATATCATTTTAATTATCCCAATGCTTTGTTTAATTTTACAGAATTTTACCAATTTTTTTTTGACTATACTAAATGACTGGCCGGGACAGGTCTATAACACCACCCAGAACTTTATATTGCAAAATCCAATTCAAAACTATTATTGTTTAATAGCCTACTGGATTTGTCACATCGCGTGATAAATTGATAAAGGATATTAGATTCTAATTTGATTTACAATTCATAAATATTTACACATTGTGATTTGATTAGAATACATGTTAATGGGTACTTTTCATTATTTCATTTAGCTTGAGATGGGCGCGGGCGGACCACGTGTCTAAACTAGTCAATTAGTCAGATGTGGCAAGCGAAGCCAATGCGTGGACCAGTGCAATGTGGTGGTGAGACGTTTCTCAGCTGTGCCGCGGTAGCTTACTTATTATTGCGTAATTATTTATGGTAATGTTTTGCTGCGATACGATCAATATCGCAGAAGTTTTATACTGACATGGTTGTGAAATCGCAAAATCTTTATTCCATTAAATTTAGAACGGGGCGGGACCTGTGACGTTAGTTTGGCGCTCGTATTCGTAGTTGGGCAGAAATTCGGTTTCTTAAGCTAGCCTTTACAATCACGCTATGCAAAGACCTCCACAATTTCTTCTCCAAGCGTCTCTCTTCAGCTTCACCTCTGGCCAAACCCCTGGTATGCGCAGGTTGTCTCGCCATCTCTTTGAGTCGGCCTCTGCCTCGGCAGCGTCGTCCATTTTCAGCTATCAACTTATTGTTTATGTAATGACGTCAAACCTTCACATACACATAGACACGCTGTATTGATATTATGATATCGTACCGCAAAATACTTATGTATCCATGTTATTCTAATGATCGAAGTTAAATGTATATCAATGGACCACAATGTAATTTAATAATCGAACCGGTTGACCGCGAATACATTCTATAAATAGAGAAGGGTTTAATTTGAAGACGTGTTTATCTCACATTAAAACTCAATTTTTATCGACGACTAAGTATGACGTTTAATTACCTTGTTATCGTTACAACAGCTATTTTTAATTGGCCCCTTGTTGTTATCGTTTCGGAGAATGTTCTACGACCTAACGTACATTTTCGCGCAACACTGAAGTCATTACCATCACACAATGGATACTAGAGAACTTTACTGACAAGTGGGACCGGATTTCGACAGTCATCTGAATAGTTATTACTTCTTTATCTTTTGAATCGAGTTCTATTTCTTTATGTTTGTCTATACATAATTACATATAATAAAATCGTAGAACCCAAAAAATCTGTACATGGAAGATATTCGGAAAAAAAACAGCCCGGGCGACTTAAAATGAGTAACTAAACATAGTTTTTACTGATTCTAATAGGCTATCAACATTTTGAAAAATCTGCTTATGGGGGGGTTAAGTGGGGGTCGAAGTTTATATGGAAAAAAGTTATTAGATTAGCTTAGAACCTTGAAATTCAGAATTAATTACCTATAATTACAAATTAATAAATACGGGTTCGAGCATTTTCAATATTCAGCTTCTTTAAGCGATGACGACAGAAAATAGATAAAATTAGTCTGATTTTGAGACACTGTGTAGACTGTGAAAATGAATTAAATACATAGGTGTAAAATTTCAATTACATAAAAAAATATAATTTCAACGTTTTTAGAAAATCTTACAAAATAGCTTGGAACTTTTACACGAAAGAAGCTATAATTATTTCAACACTTGATAATTTGTTTATGCAATAGAAACTAGATGGCGTTAGAGGTAAAATGAAAACTCGCAAACAGTATTTTTTTGGAATGCACCACACCAGTGAACAGTGTTAAAATATTTTTCTTTTCCAATTAGCGTCAGTCGACGTTACCTGATTTATGGTCGGTATATCAGTAGGTACCTCTGAAGCGGTGTGGAGAATTTTGCTTCAACCGTCCAGCTTAAACCGTCCAAAAGCCTTTTAGAGCCCTCTCCAGGCTGTAGTCTGGGTATGTGTGTCAGAATCGTGCTTCTGGCGTTTTTAAGGTTTTGTCAAGAAGATAATTCTGCCAAACCTTTAATGTACGACGAAGTGCCTTTGTTCAACGACAAACAAATTGATCTATCTAAACAGATGACGACGCGATGTGGTGGGACCACCAAGTGTCTTTAAAAAGCATACTTTAGACAGGACAGTACGCACTGTACTGTCCATACCAGTAACAAAGAATGCTACTATTTACAGCTGCTAATACACAAAGTCTGTCCGCGGCGCTACCTCATTTGCGTTCCTCAGAACAGTCGGTAGTGTTGAACGCCGTACGTTCCACGCAGCCTGCATTTTAAGGCGCCTCCTGAATGACGACTAAAATTGGGACGAAATTTTAGCAAAAGCAGTCGTGATACCACGACGTATGCGCCATTTGTTTGCTGTGATGTTGGTGTTTTATGGCTTTCGAGCTCCGTGCAACTGTGGGAGAAGTGTTTACACCATCTTGCCGAAGATATTCCGCCTATATTATCTGAGGAACATTGAACAAGACGGTGGACTTATCAGACGAGACGGTGATAAATTGTTGTCTTACTATGCTACAAAATGTTGACATTGCTATCGGTGGCTATTCACTAGACCGCGTGAACCCCGTAAAAATGTGCATCGAGTACATCTGAGATTTCAGCGCATCTTATTACTTTAACAATTGCAGTTTAAATTATACTTCTTTAAAATTGGACCATTCCGAAGTTGTGTAACGTAACTCGGCTAAAGAAAGTGTCCTTACAAAGGACCTGCTTGATGCGGGCCGTGGCCATGGTGAGTCAGTATCCATATCAGACATCCCCCTTATCCCTAAAAACTTTCCGATCCAATTCAAGCGCGTGCAGTTTTCTGTGAGTGTCTGCTTGGCAATGATGATCAACAAGTCGCAGGACCAGACGCTCCAGACCGCTGGCGTTGATCCGAGATGTTTCTCACAGGGATAGCGAAAGTTGCTTCCTACAATCAGATCGCTAACATAGTGCACAGAGAAACTTGGGTGTCTGTCGCTCTACTATCGACTGCACTTCGGGGAGAATTGCACTAACCGATCCCTTCTTTTCCTTTCCACTTAAAGACTTCCAGGCGAGGAGAGTCATTTCCCCGTACGTAATTAATATCCCACCGATCCGTATGAAGCGTCTTGCAGATTCTTTCAGCATGCGGACTCCTTAAAGAGTAGAACGCTCTACCAGCTTTTTGTTTCCAAATAGCTACAAAGTCTAGAGTGCATAGGCATCTCATGGGCAACCATGCTCTACCTTAGGCCGCATCTTCGCTTTCCATCAGGCGAAATGTCGTCATACGAATGCCCATTTACCAATATAAAAAAATATAAGTAGTCCACGCGAACAAAGTAGGGACATATTTATTTTATTGTATATTTATTTTATATAATCTACAAAAAAGATTCTACATCAGCGTTAAACTATAATCCACTTGAACGAAGTCGCGGGCAACAGCTAGTATTTAATAAAATCATAAAATGCCGCCAGCATGCAGATACCGTGTGCGGCGACAGCACGTAAAGCAGCGGTTACATATTTATAGCATACTCACTGCACCGAAAAAAACCTTTTGCATAGTTTTGCAGAAATAAACTTTTTTTAGTATTCTTTAACACAAAGACATGCCGTTTTTTGACACTTGAACTTTGCAAGTAAATTTTTTACTCGATGCCTTGGTACTAGCCAAATGAAGAGTGGGATCATTCTCCACAAACACCAGTAGCTTTTAAGATAAGTTGTAGAAAAAAAATTGAGAGCCCTAGAAAGATGTATGATATGCGGCCTGCCAGTTCCCCGGGGGTAGATGCCCCGTGCGTTTCCGCCTGGACAATGGGGACCACTCAAAGGTCCAACCCAAACTAAAGAGCAAATGATGATGATACGGAGGTCCCCCACTCGGTGGCACCGATGATCCACCCGCACCCTCCAGTTACCCCGTGTATAGCTACGTCCGTTAGTATAGGTATACTGACTGCCTGGTGATGTGCGTGGCGCGCTCGGTGTAGAGGCGGTGCCGCTGCAGCCGCGCCTGCAGCTCGTGCAGCAGGTGCCGCAGCTGCATGAGCAGCACCAGCGACGCCATCGACACCAGCATGTTGCTGAACACCACCATGTGCACCACGTGCACCAGCTCCACCACCAGCGACACGCTCTGTCGGAATACAAAACTCTTTATTGTATACCAATTGTTACACTTCTGTTATTATTATTAATTTATCTGTGTGTATAGAGTAGAGCTGCTAGAGTTATCTCATTTCATTTTTTTTATTGAACCGAGTGATGATACGATCAAGTCGTTCGCCTAATGGTAAGCGCCACGCCTGCCCAAAACAATAACATAAAAACTCTTATATTATATATATACAGAAAATTATAAATATTCAGAAAAAAACTGCAACCATTTGTTTCGTGTCTGGGTGTTGTGGAACCATGATCCTTATAGTTCTTGGTTCCAGGGAAACCTAGTTAGGGGCCAGGTTCTATTTATGTGATTGTTGGGCGTATTTATTTTTCATTTATTTATTTATTACAGATAAACCTTATAACTAGGGTAGTACAATAGCCGGTTTATCGCTTAGAGCGATCTCTTCCAGACAACCTTTGGGTGGACAGTATCGGAAGAAAAGAAGTAGACGGTGGTATACAATAATTCATAAAAAATAGTACTACTAAACCATACACACCTTATATAAATATCATCATCATCATCAGCCTGTCGCAGTCCACTGCTGGACATAGGCCTCTCCAACCGCACGCCATTGAGCACGATCCCCGGCTACTACTATCGCACCACATCTCATGGCTATATTTAATGTATGCATTGATACACATTCATTCCCCGATTTGATGAACAAATGTAAAGTGACTCCCATTTTCAAGTCAGGTAACAAAACTGACCCCTCTAGTTATAGACCAGTTTCTGTGCTTCCAGCTCTAAGTAAGATATTTGAAAAAACCATACTACGGCAACTATTGTCTCACTTTACCGAAAACAGAATATTGAACGAGAATCAGTTCGGTTTCACGAAAAGCAGATCAACACCAGATGCCAGGGTTCATTTAGTTACCCATGTGCTTGAAGCTTGGGAGGAAGTTTTTTTTGACCTCTCCAAGGCTTTTGACTGCGTAGAGCACAATACTCTGATTCGTAAACTCCACCACTACGGAATTCATGGAACTGCTCTGGATCTTGTAGAGTCCTACCTAAATGACAGGCAGCAAAAAGTTGGTATAAATGGCGTCACTTCATCTGGATCTTTAGTCAAAATGGGTGTACCACAGGGTTCAATTTTAGGGCCGTTCTTGTTCTTAGTGTACGTAAATGACTTACCTTTTATGGTGAAAGACCTTGCAGCATTGTACTTTTTGCTTACATGATACTACATCCATCGATAATCTTTAAAATAGATAGGAAGGATAGTGAACTAGTACACTTAAATAATGTATTAGATATTGTTTCAAATTAGTTCGCTGCCAACAACTTGTTACAAAACGCGAAAAAGACGAAATGTTTAAAGTTCTCTTTGCCTAATATTAATAGTGATAAACTCGATACAGACAAGGCGACGGTATTCCTAGATATAGGCATAGACTCTAAGTTGCAGTGGGGTCCTCATATCGATGCTCTATCAGGAATTAGTTTTGCTGCATACGCGGTTAGTAAAATTAGACAATTAACGGATATAGCTACGGCTCGGTTAGTTTACTTTGCATACTTCCACAGCTTAATGTCATATGGCATTTTGCTGTGAGGTTCTGCCACGGATGTAGAAGTTATTTTGATTTTACAAAAGCGGGCGGTTCGCGCTATTTGTGAGTTGGGTCCTCGCGAATCATTAAGAGATGTCTTTAAACAAATTAATGTGTTAACTTTACCTTCCCTGTATATTTATGAAAATATAATGTATTTTCGTAAAAATCTGCACACATTTAAGGTGAATAGTGACCATTACAACATAAACACTAGAAATAAGGATAGAATTGCAGTACTTAGGTTTAGACTGAGTAAAACGAATAAGTCCTTCATGGGCAATTGTGTACGTTTTTACAATAAAATTTCAAAATGTATAACGTAGCTCTGAGAAAGTAGATTCAAATTGCGTGTGAAAAATATTCTAATGAAAAAAGCATACTATACAGTTAGTAATTACATAGAAGACAAAGATGCATGGAACATTCCGCTTCTGCAAAGTAGCCAACTGGCACATAAGAAAATTAATATTGTCAAAAACAAACATAAAATATTGTAACAAAAGTTCTAAAAAAATGCCCTTCAGTTTCTTGCCGTATCTTCTGAGTAGTGGTTTTTTTTCCGATGCGGTGGTAGTCATTGTAATAATTGACGTTTATAAGTGCATCTGTGACGACAAAATTGAATAAAGAACTTTTGAACTTGAATCTGAATGAACTTGATGCAGCTGCTACCAGCCACCCTGCGAAGATCGCCGCTCCACCAAGCCTGAGGGCGTCCTACGCACTACGTTTGCCAAATCGTGGTCTCCACTCAAAAACGCGTCTACCCCAACGGTTATCGGTTCTAGGGCTAATATGGCCGGCCCACTGCCACCTCAGCTGGCTAATCCTGGTTCTCTGTCGAATTACTTCGTTCCAGATACGATCCTTCAGAGAAACTCCAAGCATAGCCCTTTCCATAGCCCGCTAAGTATTTTTAAATTTGTGGATCAGTCTACCGCGAGTGTCCTCGTCTCAGCTCCGTAGGTCATGACAGTTAGGACGCACTGATTAAAGTCTTTTTCTTTAGGCTTTGTGGGATGGCCCGTCGCCCATATACTCGACTTAGTTTCCCAAACGCTGCCCAGCCCAACTGTATTCTTCTGTTGGCCTCTCTTTCGACGTTATTTTTACCCAACTGCATTGTTTGCCCAAGGTAAACATATTCCTTAACAACTTCGAGAGTGAGGCCATTGATTGCAATCGGTTCCGGAGTTACATGTTCGTTGAACATTATCATAGGTTTATCTAAGTTCATCCGGAGACCGACGCGTTGGGAAGAATCAGCTAGGCCGTCTAGCATCTGTTGCAAGTTTTGCAACGACTCAGTTACAATGACGATATCGTCTGCAAATCGCAAGTATGAGATGACTCGGTAAAAAAAATAACAAATGTTCTTCCTTAGTTACATATGGCTTTTTCATCTTTTTGAATTTAGTATTCGAAAACAAAAGAATGTTTTTGATCGGTCGAATAGTTTTATTGTAGCGTCTATTCAAAGGTGACAAGTCGGTTGTAAAAATAAAAATAAATATCAAAGGAAAATATGCGTGCGACAATTTTCTACAACTTTCAAAGGGAATTAACGCGACTTCAGTGCTTTGAGTAGATCACTTCTGTGTTTAGTGATGCAGCACCATGTCTTAGGACTGTAGAACGCTGGTATTCAGAATTTCAACGTGGGCAGTCTAGCTTCAGTGACAAGCCACGTGAAGGTCGTCCGAAAACCACCATGCCGCGAGAGAATATCGACGCCGTGCGGCAGCTAATCGTCGAAGATCGTCATGTGACATACCGTGAAATAGAGGCAGCCGTGGGCATTTCAGGGACTACTACTATTCAAAAATTCTTGCACGAAGAACTTGGCGTAAGAAAGTTGATATCTCGTTGGATACCACATTTGCTTAGCGACGACCAAAAAGCAGCCAGTGTTAGATGGTGTTGCAGCGATTCAACCGAGGAGAGTCAAAACACGTTTATGATATGGTTAGTGGTGACGAGTCTTGGATATATGCTTACGATCCAGATTCCAAGCAGCAGTCAACTGTCTGGGTCAGGATGAGCCAAAACCAACCAAAGTCATACGCTTGCGGAGCACTTAAACAAAATGGTTGCCTCGCGTTTGTGGCAAAGGGTGGTCACATCGCCAATATTGTAAACGCATGCAAAAGTGTATTAAATATAAATAAAAAAATAACGCCCAACGTTCACATGCATAGATCCTGACTCCTAACTAGGATTCCCTGTATCTAGGGAACCAGGAACTATGAGGACCATGGTCCCACAACACCCAGACACGAAACAAATGATTGCGCTTTTTTTCTGTGCACAAACATTTGTCCCGTCGCGGGAATCGGGACCCAGGGACCCAGGTGTGCAACATTATAATTAATGGATTCAACGATACTCGTAAAAAACACACGTTCGCGTCTGCCCTCAATGCCGCGTCCTACAAAGTAAGCGAGTTTGTAGGACGTGGCCAGCCTTCCCGCGAGGTCCCCGCCGTTGCTCTAGGCAAGTACATTCGTTGCGCTACTGTATAGATTGTAATACTGTGCAGGGTGTGTGTGAGGGTGTGTGTGTGTGTGGAAAGGTACAGTACAGTACTTACATCGAACACGAGGTGCGTGTAGTAGGTGAGCGCGCCGGCGACGTCCGCGTCGCACAGCTGCAGCGCGTACCGCGCGCACACGTGCAGCGCGCACACCAGCACCAGCACGCACTGCGGGCGTCACACGAACGCCGTCAAATAGAACTTATTAGATAACATCGACTGCCACTAATTATACACATTACGAATGTGCTCATTGACACTTTTTATTTGATAACAAACACATTACAACAAAGAGCCGCCGCGCCGCGCCTTGAATCCGTTCCCCAACCAACCCCCCTACCCCCCCCCCCTGCGTCGTTTCCGGCCTCCCCAAAAGGCCTGTCTAGATGACGAGGGTTACACCGAGGTTACCGAGGTGGAAAAACAGTCGCCGATGTTGACCGAAACGTACCAATGGAAAGGTCGATTATTATTTCAGAAAGTCGAATAGCAGTGGCTATAATCTCACTCTACAAAGGCAAAGATGCTAAAAAGCCAATCGCCCTTATTATGCTCTTCATACCCTTGGTACATAAATGTCGTATCAGAAGTGGGATTGCACTAACTTCAGCCGCCATAAAGGCAAAAGTGTCTCGTCCCTGCGGCAGTCCAAAGATAGCTGCGGCGCCCAGCAGCGCCCCGCCTGCTGCTAGAATGCCGCCCAGTAGTAAGGCTAGCCTCACGTGAGCCCATGGTGCTGCCGTCGGTGACGATGACAACTGTGGACAAACATTTTATATTTTGTTAATCAAAATTATGCTAAATGGAAGTTGATAAAGTTTATGGGTGGACGCTTTGATTTTGATTAATATATGTCGTGGGTTATTCTGTGGCCCACCGGGCCACGAGGCGCGATCGTAGAATTGATCACATCATGAATTAATGCACAGTAATTCCATGAATTGGTGGCATTTCATGAAATAACGATATGAAAATACTCAAGTCTGTCAACTGCATTTCTGATTCTGCCGAACTTCAGATTCAGATTCTTTATTGCTTCCATAGGTAGTACAAGGTGTAATTAAGTAAACGTACAAAGTCTCATATGGACCCCGTCGGGCACAGCAACATTAGATCTTTCGAGACTTACTAATGACTGTAGGGCAAACAGATTCAACTTGAATGTGGACAAATGCTTTGTACTCCCATTTTCTAGTAAACGAAATAGCCTTAATTACAATTACTTGTTGGGGGGCAGGAGCTTGGGTCGTGTTAGTGTGATGAGGGATTTGGGTGTACGACAAGATTGCAAACTCATGTATGACCAACATATAGATAACATTGTCACAAAAACTTTTAAAGCTCTGGGTTTCATTATACTTGCATCTAAACCCTTCAACAAAATTAAAATCTTGTACTGCGCCTACGTTCGAAGTATTCTTGAGTACTGTTCGCAGGTATGGAGCCCTCGCTACGAGTGCCACATATCGCGTATTGAAAGAATACAACATACATTTCTAAAATTTGTACAGTTTCGCTCCCACTGCACTGTCGCGACGAAAATTATGAACAACGCTGTAGGCGTCATCATTTTCTACCACTTCAAACTAGACTTACCATAGCAGATGTAATTTTCTACCTAAATATCATAAATTCCAAAATTAATAGTTCGGAACTACTCAATAAAATTTCTCTACGAGCTCCAACATTCGTGTTCTCGATATACACCACTCCTTGTTGTTCCTTCTGCAAAGACTTATTACAAGCAGAACACTTTCTTTTATAGAACTCCACATTTCATAATTAACCACTTGAAAAATAATGAATTCGACATCTTCTTCGACAGTGTGCGTTCATTTAAACAATGCTTGGCTTCTGAATTCTTTGGTTCTCAAACTTAGATTTATTTCAATTACTGCAATTATTATTATTGTTAAGTCCTACTGTTACCTACAAATGTATGCGTTACTACTCATACGTATAAAACTGATATATTAATTCTTAGTTATAGGTGAAAACTTGTAATTGGCCTAGTTATCCTAAACATAATTTAATTATCATATACATTATTGGCTGTAAGTTTTCCAAAAATAAATAAATAATAACACTGGCCATTTAATCGTCAACGTAGTCGATTTGTCCATCCACGTTTGGCTATATTATTGATGTAGGGCGTCCATGAAAAATATTTAGAAACTTATTTATTATTCTTCTAAGTACAAAATTAACAACTTTAAATAATACTTTTAACTAAATAATATCGTAAAGCCCCACTGTTTCCGTGATCCGACTTCTCTTATCAATTAAGTGTTTATAAAAAGCGCGGAGTCAGAGCTCGCGAAGGAGGTCCTGAATGAAGCGAGCCTACGAGGCCGAGTCGAGCGAAGAGAGGCAACGAGCGTAGCGAGCCGGCGACCTCCGCAGCGGGGCGAAGGTCAAGTAGGTGAAGCGAAATGAAGAGGCGACGAGCGAGACTTCTGGTATAGCCTATTTCATATGATTCATATCCCCTGGTATTTGGGTTAAAGAGTGTAAAATTATTGAACAAAAACCCTTTGACCGGAATATTTTAATCAAAACTAATTTTGACCAAATATTGCAGTCAGTACTTTTGACAGTCAACACTGCTTTTGATTTATATAAACTGCTTTTGAGTGATAGTCCATCGACTTTCGGTGGTGTGGTTTCCTTTATTTTATTTTATAACCTAAAAATGGGTTTCAGCCCCTCTAGCGGTTGGTAATGTAACTATTTTAGGTTTTGATTATATTAATCCTAACCTAATAAATGCACGGATATTTATGTGCTAAATAATTGGCCATATCGATAAACGATTTCTATTCATTGATCGGGGACACAGTGTAATATTTCATGAAATGGAACACATATATATATAATTTACTCATTGTGTATAAGATTCTTATAAAAAATACCTACGTTTAAGTTTATATCTCATTACCGATATGGAAATTATATAATTCAGTCTGTACGCTCAATGTTTACACATCGAAACAATTAGCATAATATAAACAATACCCAACGTACATGTTACCAATCCAGAAACAGGCCAAACTATATAGGTTTTCTAATTAGAGATAGAGACAATGTTTGCGTCGGTTCTGTTTGTTACACAAACATACTCCTTTTCAAATGAGCTAAATTAACGTAACGTCAAACAAGATTAATACAGTACAATAACACTTTATTGCACACCAAATATAGACATAAATATAATAATCAATCGATTAGATATTTATTTAGATACAAATGTAACGGGTTGAGGGACGACGGAGGTATTATTGTAGTTTTATTCGTTTTTATGTTTGTATGTATTTTGTTTCATTAAAATTAATTTTAATTTCTGTACTGAAGTTTTGATTGCCTTGCCTTGTGTAACGTACTTTGTTTATATATGACCAATAAAATTCTGATTCTGAGATTGGACATTAATGTCAATGGCAATGAAATCATTTGATGGAGTAGTAATGCACTGTAGGTTGGACCCACAGATATATACATAATAGATTTCTGTGGTCATTAGGTAGTTCACGCACAGTTTTATTCCATTAATTTGTTATATTGCATTTACTTAGACGTCAAAGGAAATCAAAGTAAAAACTTACATTTGAGGTAAATGCAAATTATTGTTTTTCACTTAATTGGGTAAACGTTCAATCTTATCCAATGATACGTAGCTAAGGTACGAGTACGTGCTAATCTATCAACTGAAACACTTTGTTAGACATGTACCTAGGTGCAGGTACACTTATTAGAGTTAGACCGTACACACAGACTAGGTACTTGTTTACTAGGTAGAGCTCTAACATTTTAATTCATGAGTAAAAATAGGCATCAATAGTAATGAATTGAAAGTATTTTGAATACAATGGATATGATATAGAACAAAGAACTCATACATTAAGTTCCGCATCAGTCACAAATATTATATACCTAGGCAGTAGACTGAGAGCTGAAAAGAAAAATCCCACATGTTACCCAGTTGTTGAACAAGAGTCACTTCACTTTATCAGGGTTATCTTTATGTAAAACATATGAACAGAATTCCAATTAATATCAACCAAAAAACACTACGCAGATATGTGATAAGTTGCATACTGTAAATATTCTGCTTGTAAATGACAAAATTTGTTGTTGTTGCGTTTAAAACTTTGTTAATTCATTAAGGTATCTATATCAATAACTCCAATGAGGTTACTATTGTATCGGAACATCTTTACAAAACAAGCTATACCTATTAATGTTTATATTATTGGCCTCTAGAATTCTATATACATACATCAGTTTGAAAAATTTGCGCTCGCTACGCTCACGCTTTTCTGACTGTTACATGGTCGTTGGATGTGTCTATGTGCACGTCTATGTAAGCATAATAATCGTTTGCGCGGTAAAGCGGACTTTGATAATATGTAAAAAAACTCGCGCTCGCTTCGCTCGTGCATTCCAATTTCAAGCTGCATTGCGTCGATGCGTCCGCGAGGATAAGTGCGCGTTTTTTTAGCATCGGTTTTCAACAAAAATCTACGCGGCCGCATAAATCCTGAGTGTTTGCTTTACTCCATAAACCGGCCGGCCAGCGCTACCTACCCACTTAAATACTTACATAAAACTTTTCGTAGCCTAAAAATACCTACTAAGTGTACCTAGTACAAATACTAGCACAAAGTGAAGTGGCCTATGCTTAAGAAAAGTATAAATCCGGCACTGACTTACATAGATATGTGAGACAATTACATAGATTACATACAAATTACATAGATACAAACAAAATAAAGACATAGAATTAGGAAACGAATATTGAATTCGCGAATTTACGGTAGGCAGATCATATAAATTGATTAGATGATATTATAATTGTATTTAGTCTTAACTATTTACATAAATAATTATGTTAATTTTAGTGTATTTTCAATATAAAGCAACGTTTTGCCTAATTTCCTTATTGACATTAAGGTCTTATTTTATCTATTTATGTTTCTTATCTAGCCACTAGATTGTGAATCAATTAACAAAGCGAAATAATATGTTGTAATATTAATTAATGTACCTCCTTGCGTAATATATTTATATTATTTTTTTAGCAAAATCTGTGTTATTTTTAAAAACTAAATTTACTACACATTTCATTTTTTACACAAAGCGTATGCCTGCTTCCAGATACGATTAGTAACGACTTTAAATAAAACAAAGTGTTATTATTATTGAGTATTATCCAAAGTAGAATGTCGCATGTTTCTCTACAAACCTGTTGACTGGGTTTATTAATAACATCGTCAACGAAAATAAATATTTCATTTTATTTAAGAATGGTGTTTAATTGGGTTATAAGTATTTTTAGTATGTAATTCTTGTTGTACATTGGAATTTTCGGGTTATGCCACTTCACTCCAAGGCTATTGTTTTCAAATTGATAAATGTCCATACTTTGACTCCACTAAGGTCGACTGAACAAAAATAAAAATAATATTTCTAGTAGAAATTACTCCATGGGATTTTGAGTACAGTTAGCAATATAATTGAAACGAAGTTATTTATTTCATTATTCTAGTAATTTTAGTTCTTAGTTATGTGTAACCCGCTTTGGAAACGGTGATGGAAAACATAACAAACAATAACATTACTTGAGAATCAGCGTTACGTATTTCGTACACACAGCAGCAGAGAGTTTTAAAAAATATATTAAAAGCCATACCTTTCTAACACGAATATTTTTCCTAATCTATACTGTGCCACTGCTGGGCAAAGGCCCGAATAATATATTCGAGTATATTTATTTTATAAAAAAAAAATAACACCCATTGATCACAAACATAAAGACGGGCCCCTAAATCGAATTCCCTGTATATAGAGAAGCAGGAACTACGAGGACTACAGTCACGACACAAATGCTTGCGTTTTTTTCTGTGTACAAATATTTGTCCCTTAGTCGGAATCGCAAACTCAGAGGTGTATCAGATATGAGCTGACTCGCCCAACCACTACATCACAGAGGACGTAGTTTTTTTACTTAGAAATGCCAGTGAGGTTCGAAACGTAACATCGATTTCATTCTCTTTCAACACATTTATTTACCAATATTTTATGTTATGTTACCAATATTATATATATTTTTATGTAACTGAATGACGAGATAGCAGGTTGTTCGTGTGATAGTAAGCCATACGCCTGCCCATAACAGTTGCAGCACCTCCCACAACTTACATTTTATAGCTTTACTTTTGAATTTTCTCGTGGAGTGAAATGGAAAAAATGTACTGGTTTTTATTTTTTAAATAAATAATGAGAATAAATGCTCGTGGAGTGATTTCCACGATTTCGTAGAATGAAGTGGTATAAAATGAACGATCTTAACTACTAACATTTATCACTACATAGTATAAAACAAAGTCGCTTTCTCTGTCCCTATGTCCCTATGTATGCTTAAATCTTTAAAACTACGCAACGGATTTTGATGAGGTTTTTTTAATAGTTAGAGTGATTGAAGATGAAGATTTATATGTATAATAACCGTGCGAAGCCGGGGCGGGTCGCTAGTTTATTTATAATATCTACTTAAATGAAGACCCAGTCTTCATTTCCTATAGGTATCAAGAGTGTGAATACCTTACGATAACGCGTATGGCGTGAAATTCTAGCCGGGTCCACACCGAGCGATCCACGGCTGCTCCAACTCGATCCAAACACACGGTCGGTGTGGACGCGTCTTCATCGATCCAAACGAAATAAGAACGAGAGTTTACATAGTCTAGTAATGCTAGTAAGTAAACTGTGACGCCAAACCAAACGATCAAATGTTCGACTGTGGATCTGAATGGGGATCGGCTGGTGTGGACCCGGCTAATAGGATTTTTCATACATTCACGCGGAATTGATAATCTCATAATATCAAGACATGACTTACTAGACGGTGACAAATAACACTTTTATCGTTTTATTATCTTTATCTCACATTTCATGGACGTTGCTTGAGCAAAATAATTATAATATTTAATCGCATTGCAGACATTGCAGTCCTTCTCCGATGAGGTTACAGCACGAGATACTGGTCAAACATAGATCAATTAAGCGTAAAAAAAATAAAGATCCAGTCACACCACTCTGATCCACGTGTGACGAAACTCGACGGAAACATTTATAGAAACGAGCTCCCCAGCATCAGATGCCATTGCTAAACTAATGTATTAGCCCGCGTCATCATCAACACCCTGTTATGCACCTACTGCTGTACTCGTTAGCTACGGGGCATCTCTCAAACAAGTGTACGGTAAGTAGGTACTCACGTATTCAAAGCGGTCCTTGCAGAGTTGTCCCATGAGATGCAGGAAGCCGACGAGCGTGAACCACGAGCACCACAGCAGCACCTCGTCCATGTACTGCACGTTGATCACGCCGAACACGAAGATGAACTTGTAGAACACATAGTTCCAGAACTTGTCCTTCACCCGCTGCGCCTCGGCCACGCGAAGTTGACCGAACACGAACCGTTGGATGACGAAACCGAACACTGCTAGAGAGCAGTACGAGATGTTTATTAGGGTCTGGAACAAAGGAAACCACATTCAGCCAAGGTTCTACAGTAATCGAGAATTATTTTAAGGTAAGTATAGAAATAGATAAGGGCTTTAGTGCATGAAGATTATCTGTTTCAAATTTATTTGCCATTGATATTGACACGGCCTTGGTGCTTTTGTCGTATTGAGATGACGTATGTTAAATAAACGATTTCGGATATAATTTTTTTTTAATTACATTGTTGAAGTAACATAATATATGTTCGATACTGTCCATCTAAAGGTTGCCTGGAAGAGATCGCTTTAAGCGATTAGACCACCCATTGTACTACCATTGTAAGGAATTGTGTGCTATTATTTTTTATTATTTTGTAAGTGGTATGCAATAAAGACTTTTGTAATTGTATATGTCATTGTCAAAAGTTAATTATTAATTAGGGTGAGAAAAATTCACCTAGGTTATAGAGGGCTTTTTCTAATAACATTTTTTTTAAACTATACTTAAATTTATTGCCACTTAAAACCTTTAATTCTACTGGCAAATGGTTGTAGACTTTAATGGCATTTATGAACGAACTTTTATAGTACATGGTATTTTATTACCTGAGGAATACACATATTAAATCTATGTTTGCTACGCAAGTTACTAGCACGATTAGACTGTTTGTTGAAATAACATTCTTCATTATTCTTTACAAATATACATAACTCCAATATATATATATACCAGTTAAAGTTAGGAAATTGTAAGATTTAAATGTATTACGGAGAGATTGAGTATTGTCTAAATTAAATATGTTACGTAGACATCGTTTCTGTAGTATGAAAATTGACTGAGCATCTACTGAATTTCCCCAAAAAATTATTCCGTAACTTAATTGAGGGTACACATAACCATAGTAAGCACTTATTGCTACCGATTTTGATGCAATATTAGTTAGCACAGATAAGGCATAACAATATCTAGAAATTTTATTGTTTACTTTACTTATGTGGGCCTTCCAATTTAAATGACAGTCCAGTGTGACACCTAAGAAATTTGTTTCGTTAATTTCGTTGACTTTGATACCATTATTAATTATATTTAGTTCAAGAGACTTCGTTTTATAGTTTTTAAACTGTATTACTATAAAACGAAGTCTACTAAGTTGATGCCGATTTGTTACTCAGTCCATCGGTTTTGATCAAAGTCGTTAAGGAGATAAGAAATCTATTAGTATTACTAATGCTAACAAATTAAATAGGTACCGTACCAGTTCCAAAGGTACCGCATAAAGAGGAAGGAGCAGAAGACTGTCATGTACTGTTGTCAGTATGTGGATGCTCTTACTCAACACCGCCTCATACGACATGGCAATGACGCACACGAGAGCAGAGTATATCACTAGCAGAACACTCTCAAATACTGTTCTAACTACTTTAATTGCAATTTATTATATCTGATATTATTTGTAGGCTTTCGTTTGAAAACTGATTTGATTATCAAATTATACTATTATCATAGTGGAGTAACAAGTTGGTAAGCCTCAGTGTCATAATTATTGTAATACTACTGATACAGGCGCCCAATACATTCTAGATATCTAAATACATAGATTGCACGGACCTAGCGCATTGCATACAATAGGCGATTGTTGCTTTGTTGCCGCTATCTTTTTTGTTACTTAATTTATTAGGTAAGCGTATTAAACATTTCGATGACAAGGGTATTTCTGATTTGGAAACAGAAATAAGCGCTTGTTATATTATAGCTAGTTAAAACCTGATTTCAGATTTACTGGTGGTAGGTTTCACCGCCGTCTGGATGGGTACCACCGCTTTGCCAGTTATTCAGCCGCCAAGCAGTAGTGCGCAAGAATTACTGTGTTCCGGTTTGAAGGGCATTGTAGCCAGTGAAATTACTGGGCATTATGAGACTCCACAGCTAATTGTCTCAGGGTGACGAGTGCAGCGCCGCGCAGGATTTTGCAAAACATAGTTCTGGGTGGTGCTGTTATTGTTATGGGCTGGCGTATTGCTTACCATCAGGCAAACGTCCAGCATCTCGTCATTCAGTTACATCGAAAAAACTGATTTCAGATCCGTTTTACAGTTTGTTTTGGATCCGCTCTCCTTAGTAATTGCGTAGGATGTATTATTTTCAAATTTAAGTTTTCTAACAACATCGTTTTCTTGCGTGTTTTGGACAGCGTTTCCCAATATATTCATCACTACTGTATTCGATTCGTGTATATTGTTTATTGATAAACGAATTCCTAACTTGTACCTATTAAATTAAAATTAAAATTTCTTTATTTCAAATAATAAGACTCATATAATGGACAAAATATATAAATTAACCTAACAAATAATTACATAATTAGTAGACCCTGCTGCACAGATCTGTCACTAGTTGCTACCCGGAGCTGCTAGTAACATGCCTGTTGCAGCAGTGTCTAATATATGGGCAGTCTACCCTGTTCACAATCATTGCTAGGACGGTGTTGGATTGGAGCTGGCCCGCACTCTGCGCACCAAAGACGCGGCGCGCTTGCGCATGGTCGCGTGAAAGCAATCGGTCCGCGCCTCTGCAAACATGCCCGAAGCGCTACAGTAGCGAGGCAGCCCCACCACCGCCCTAAACGCATTGTTAAATTGGACCTATGTTTAGTGTTCACGTTATTTATGTCATAAGTTTGTTTGGCGTACTTTAAAGAAATAAGTTGAAGTATAAGTACGAAATATTTATGGTTTTGCATTTTACCTCAATATATTAATTATAAATATGCGTAAATAAATAAATAAAAATAAATATATTTGGTTTCTTTCTAAGTTCCATGTTTCTAGTATGTTCCTGAGACTAGTTACCGCGCGGGTTCGCGCTACCTTGAGAGCGACCAATAGCAGACAGGAAATCGGAGGTCGATTAGAAGGTCGCATATTTAATCGTTGCTGCAATTATTTATTACGTTAATTAGAAAAATATCTCTTTCTTTTTCTCGTCTCATTAATCTTTAAGTAATTGCAGCAACGTTTTTTTTAGTAGCGTTTCTTATGGTAATGACATCCACTACCTATTACTTTTCAAGTTGTTTTTGCGCATGACTCATGTCATCAAGTAAGGGAATCCTCATGTTATGGTACTGCCAGACTTGATCTCAGCCAACTACGGGCTGGCTAAAACACTCGCCTGTTTTCGTCACTTATTGTTATCTCTAGACTAGACGTACATCAGCTATATATGCACTTTTTTTCTCTAATAGGTGGGTCTATTAGAGAAAAAAAAATATTTTTTATAGTTAAGAAGGGAATTTAAGTAAGCACAATTTTAAAAATTTCCCGACACAAAATCCTATAAAAAGTAAAAACGGCTGAACCGATTTTGGTAAATCATTCAATCAATCAATCAAATCATTTATTGCGAGAATATAGTATATAAAGGTGATAAAATTCTAAAAAATAAGTCCTTACATTCTACCATGACAATGGTATGCAATAACATGTCTTACTAATTAATTTAAATTACATTAGATCAACAAGTTTGTATGTAATTGTGACGGTTCAGCGGGAAGAAGTAACAATACTTGTCAACGGTCCGGTGCCGCATGCCGGTGTAACAGCTCAACGGATTGGAGTTAAATTGGGAATGGAGATAGCAGGAAACCAGAGCTAGTTGTCTATCAACTTGTAAGTCGTATTGAAGAAGCAACCCCTTTGCAGAAAACAAAATTTAGGGGTTTGCTTCATATCGTTATTCAGCTGTCATTTGATGAATGAGTGATGTCACATCGGATGTGTGTTTTCAATAGATCTCACGTCTGTCACCCTGAATTTATTTTATTGACCGAGGTGCTCTGGTGGCCCAATTTCGTTAAAGCGCTACGGTGAAGGAGGACATAACCAAAAGGCTTAATAAGCTTTCGCCAAGCATGCGTTAATGTATAAACAAAAATAAAGTACACATAATTTATTTCTATCTTTTGCCATCTGGCGCTACTTACAGTTCTTGAAATGAATACTAAAAGTTACTACGGTTCTAGGTTCAGTAAGCATTCCTAAAATTATTTATAAAACGGCCTGGTCGGGCTCGCGCTCGGTTACCGGCCTAAAGTCTGGCTGCGACTCATTATGCATTAGCGTGCAACACAAAAACCTAAAATGTTAATTTTATGACAGTCAAAATAATTAGCTTATGTTTGATCCAAATTAAAGTGACTCGCTTTAGCCGGTGCCTATTAATTATTTAGCTGTACCTTTCCGCTGGTTCGCTTATTTACCTGCCGTGTTATTAAAAATACATCATTATCGTAGTAAGGACATAAAACTTTGAATTTAATTTGCCGCAAGTCTTTACCTAGTTTACCTTCAAGAATGTCGTTGATTTAAACTAGATACGGTCGTGTTAACCACGCGTGTAGCTGTGTAGCAAACAAAGGTATAGGGTAGGTAATATTATTCCTACACGTTCATGAGCCCTCGGTCAAACTATTTATATTGCATTTTTTTAACCTCTAATCAATAATTCATTTTATAACAAAACAAAAACCGACTTCAATTCTGATATATCTTCGAAGTCGAATGTCGAATATCGATGTGGGACCACCTTGCAGCTACAATTCTGCAACATACTAACCCACCGCAAAAATAATTTTCCAAATCGGTTTATAAACGACAGAGTTCTGAGGTAACAAACGTTAAAAAAATCCAATCGAGTTGAGAACCTCCTCGTTGAAGTCGGTTAATAAGCGGTGCTGAAGGCAGCAGCCAGTGGCTAGGTCAGTTGTCATCATGACGTGTCTAGCTCCTATTAGTCAGCATTACAAAGGCAGTGGGCACACGTGGCCGTACTCACATACACACAATATGACAATACAAACATACTCGTATATACGTACATGTAGTCTGTATGTACTATATATTAATTATTCTGTGGTGTAGGTAAGTAACGTTATTGTACCAATAACAACTAATACTCTCTCTACGAGGGAAGGCCTGAGTCCCAGCAGTGGGAACGTAATGGGCTGATGATGATGACTAATACCACAGAATAATTATTATTAGTACAACATTACCACGTATAATAAGTCATACTCAGCATTTATTATAATATCGAACGGCGCCGGCGCGGGGTCGACGATCGACGACCACCGCTGAAGATCACCTTGTGATGTTTACTTGCCTTTTTTGTAGAAATATCAACCGATTTCCATTCCACCAAGAACAACCGGCATCCACACATTAAAATGATTGGAATCTGATAAGCTTTGTCGTCATCAGACATTCACCCCATTGTAATCATTTAGTGTAGGTAATGTTGCTTCTTGTTAGTCCTCGCCAGTGTTTGAGATCGAGAAATGCGGCAGGCTGAGTCATCGCGATGGAAGGATTGTTCTGTGAGGAAGGCCTAACAGTTACCAGAAGACGCCATTCCCTTTCTTGAAATTGTTGTATTAAGTTAAAACATTTTTTTATGATAAAAATGTTGTCTAGAATACTCCTCTACATTTTTACGGAGGTCAGGGTACTCCAGGGTGCAAATATAAAGTTTTAGATTAGCGTATCCATTATATTATATTAGAATTCCAAATCTCATTATGTGTTTATTAACTTCTTGTTATGAGCGAACATTGGATGACACAAACTCTACTCGATATTTAAAAAAGCAAAGAAAAAAATACCGTTCTTGTTGTTTACCTATGTGAGGTGTCGCGGCGTGACGAGAGAACCTAATAAAATAGTAATTATCATGACTTATGAAGTTGGTCAAACAAAAGGTGGCTCTGCCTACTTTGTTGTAATAAAGCGCGGCGTCTCCCAGTACTAGTGATATTGAAATGTGAAGTTGCGGGTATTCAGTTTCTTGAAGTGAAGTCACCTGACTGCGCGTTGTCGGAGCAGCGAACCATTTCAATGCTTTCCGGCACTACATGCCACATAGAAGGCACTACAGGCCAACTTAAAATTAATTCATTGATCTTCAGATATGGACCTTGGGTGGATTTTATGACAATCTAAGGATTGTAATACTGTGATCTAAATTGTGCTTTCTATAATTAATGAAGCATTTAATCGCAGCTTATTTAATTCCTTCGAACATCACGTTATTTATATCTAACACATGGTAGTACTATTATTTACTCTGTGACATGGTGTTGTTTAAGATTCGAAATCATTAGTTGTGATAATCATAAATAAATGAATTTTAAAATAATAAAATTTATAAAAAGGAATCATAACTTCTTAAGTGACTGTGCCTATACACCGTAATTCGAATTGGGGTCCCATTAACGGGCACCTCCTGTTCTCGCCCCTGTGTATCCTGGCGAGCGGTTCATCACAACCGGCGCGGCGGCCCCGGTGGCCCCGGCGGACTACGAGCGCTCCGGCCACTCCACCGTCTCCACCGCAGGGCAGGACAGTGGAAAAACGATAAATATCCAGTGAAAGTGACCATAAATAATAGTGACGGGCCAATAACAACCCGAAAATAAATTTGTGTAGGCTTAAGGCGGTTTTCTTTCTTTTACTAATAATCACCTAAACGTCACATGGAATAACATGAAACTTGGTTACACTAATTACAGTAGGTACTTACAGTAGGTGCTATAGGAAAGTTAACTCAAAACTTATCAGCCGCCATTCGTATTCAAAGCAGAAATCCTCGTCATTGGTCCGATTCCGGCTAGAAGAGACCAGAAGAGTAGGTTCGTACTTCCGTAGCGTACACATAACTGTCACAGACTCTGAGTGTCACAGGTAACTTGAATAAAGTTTGAAGCTTGGTAGAAAAAACATTAACCGGGTTCATTTTTTCTTTTTGAGGAACCCTAGGTTAGAAAGCAGTTACATTTTTTTGCTGTGTCGTAATCACGGTACAGTTAGGCACAAAGTTGTTTGAAAACCTCTTTACCTCTTTACATGTACCTATATGTACTGCTCGTCAGCTAAAGTGCAAGAGCACTACAATAATGACTAACTGAGGAAGGTAGCGATGAATAATGTTCCGATGTTTTGAAATGTCTCCAAAATAAGAAGATATTCATTGCGAGGTTTACCCTGAGACATGCAGATGGGACCGTTGAACCTATGACCTTAATAATTGTATTCCGTTGCCAGTTATGCAAAGGGAACTACCGCATTCTAGGTAGGAAAGTATTGATTCTGGAAGCTAACGCAAACTGCAAGGCACTGGAGATCTGAAGGCGCGGCTTGAGGAGTCTACGTCAGTCTAGTTGCTAGAGGACTAAATTAGTATAGCGACATGTATGAATAATAACTTATATCACTGTTTTATAATCCTGTAATACTAGTATTACAAGTAAATTATTACAAATTAAGGACGGGGCCAAATTGTTTACTTCCTATTTAGTTTCTCAAATTGTTTTGTGAATTGCTCCTTCCATGTGTTTGTCTAGAGTTCCTGTGATATTGAGATAGTCTGACGGCCTTTTAATGTGGACCTATCATTATCATCAGCCTATATAGGTTATTATAATAAAGAATTATCAAGTAAATAATATCGGAGTTCCGGTAACATTGCAGCAGATAAGCTATTTTTTAGTGACGCAGTGATCGCGTGATGCCAGCTATTGCCGTATTGCCCGCAACTAAACAAAACAGTTTTTTCGCAAGCCACATATATTTATAGCTTTGGCACAAAGCCCCCGAGACGTACCGATAGTTCTACGCGTGTATTATGTTGTTTACATGTTTCGGATGACAAACATCGTAAATACCGATGACAGCCGGTTCAGGCGCGATGCAAAGTCTCACTCTTTCTCCATCTAGTAGAAAGCTCTGACTTACTACTGATACCGACTCTTCTGTACTATATAAGATATTTTCGGAGTACCTAGTGTAACTATGTATGGTATCGGGAATCTCACATTCGGATTAACATTTTCTATGTACAGAATCACGTAGACAATGTTTGTCCGGATTGTTAGGTTTTACTCGTTTTACTCAACACAACATTATGCATACCTAATACCTATGTAATTTGTATGCACTTTTTGTTCCCGCTGTGTGTGACTACGTTAAAAACCTATTAGAATACCTGTAATGTTCTTACCTGTGGGACGGCTCCGCCAAATACCAGCTCGAAGCCTAGGAGACCATTGAAAAAAGAGCCGAAAAGCTCATTGGTGACGATGCGCTGGACTAAGCTTTAGAGTTTTGAACATCGTCGCAATGTTGCCAGTATCGGTATTTTACCGGATACAATTTGGAGAGTATGCGACGGAATTACATGAACTTATTCCGCCATCCCCATTCTATCACCGGACGAACAGACGTACGGCAAGCTGTCATCAATTTATTTATGGTTGACATCTCTCCTGCTCGCACCAAGCGCTTTGCTTCGAACGGCCAAGGAGTGGAACTCTCTGCCGGCATCTGTTTCCGGATAGCTAAAATCTGGGTGTCTTTAAAACAAGAGTGAACAGGTTTCTTTTAGGCGAGCGTGCTACATCTTCGACCGCATCGTCCTTTAACAACAGGTGATATAGCGGTCAAACGCAAGCCTATAAATAATAATAATTAAAAAAAAAAACCTACATCTTTGTAAACAATACAGCAGCTGTTTATTACACGTAGGAGACGCAGTTTCACATACTTACGAGTAGCATCACTTTCCATTGAGCAAAAACTGCTGGCAAGGCGAGGGCGAGGCTGATATGTTAGATAATTATAGGTTTGACGTCTCATGTCTATCGAGTGGATGGACCGATTTCTATGCTTTTTTTATTGATCGCTAATTGTGATGGTTCTTAGCTGTAACTAACCACCTACATATTTGATGAAAATCTGTCCAGATGTTTAAAAGTTATGCACTCTTTTCCGAATGGTTAACCCCCGCCCGGGGCAAAAACAGAGGCGTGTCTATTACTGTCTAGTTTCGTTCGTAGCTTCCAAACAAATGGATCGATTTCAGTGGGATCCTTTTTTAAATTAGTTTAATCGTCATAAACGCGTATTATGTGCAGCCAATTGCCAACATTCAATAAAAATCTTTTACACTTGTTCTTGAATGTCTTAATCGGGACGTTCCTTGGCTGTATTTGATGAAAATCTAACTTACAGCTGTTTAAATATTATGAGCTATAACTTTATCGTTTTTTACTATTTTAATTTATATTTGTGAGTAAAAAAACAATATTTTGAAAAGCAAAAGTGCATGCACTCCAAACGGTAAATGGTACATTACATCATATGCATAAAGCATAGCCCTGCTCAACGAATACATTATTCATAGGTATTGTAATGTTAAATTATAATTATCTCAGCCTCTGTGGTATAGTGGCTCAAATTTCATACACCACCAAGGTTGCGGGTTTGATTCCCGCGACGGGACAAATGTTTGTGCACAGAAAAAAAGTGCAAGCATTTATTTCGTTTCTGGGTGTTGTGGGACCATGGTCCTCATAGTTCCAGACTAGACAATACGCACCTATTGTATGCATTTAGGTATATGCAGGTAAGTGAGGTAAGTGAATATTTATTTCGTTTGTTTTTTCTAGTGTTTATTCTATCGTCCGTCGTCTCTCGACTCGTAATATTCGTATCAGCGGCTCCGAGTTCGTATTCATTACACAATAGGTACCTACGCATTGTTTTATGTACTAGGTAATTGTGAGAGCTTGATAGAACGGCAGTGTATTGAGCGTTAATTAGTTTATTAGGCCTGTGTTTCGGCTGCGTTCTTGTAGCAGAGAAATCTTGAGGACTTGGATAGTGCCCTGCAACTAGAGGATGCATGAGAGGGATCACGAGCTCGCCCACCGTCTCAATCACGAGACAACATTGGCTTACAGCGCGCTTCGGTACACGCCGGGTGGCATTTGCACTGTCTGGAGTTGCAACTTCTGTCTTTGAACGCTAAGTAATTATTTATCACGCAGGCGTAGGCGTGACGCCAGAGCTGTGTAGGTGAGGCGAGTACGCATGTAGCTCTGTTCGCCTGGATGGCTACGTGGCCCACCAGCACATCTTCAAACGTTATGACGTTGGGTACTCAACTGCCCACCAATTTAACGTGTTACTACATTACATACATTTTTATTAGTATGACTGAAGAAATCTAATTATTATATAGATTTGTGTATGTCCCTCAGCAAATTTGGAAATATTTGCTTAAGTTCACAAACTGTACATACCTACTGTAACTGTACTCAAGCAAACGCGAGACAAGTGGCCGGCACATGGCGAACGAACAAGTAAAAACAAAGGATTCACCACAGCCAAAACCAGAATGTAGACTTTCACTTGAGGCACACTTTAGAGCTCACAAAAACGGGTATTAACTGCAGTTAAGTGCTCTTTGCAGTCATAAAAATATGTGAGGTTTTTATTTTACAAAAGACTACACTACACTACCAGGAGTCTGTCAGTTCCTAAGATCCATATTTTTCATTGTCTCTACTTTAACCACCACACTGTGAGGTTGACTTGTGTCAACCAGGGCTACTTATTTTATAAATGCGAAAGTTTGTGAGGATGGATGGATGGTTTTTGTCATCATGCTAATCTTCAATCATGCCACCCCCGGATTTAGTGTTTTTTCGAGGCAGGGCCAAAATTGCCCTCTGCCGCCCCCCGCCCCGCCAATCCTATAAATTTTGTTACCCTATTAAGCCTTATCGCATTAGCATAGCGTTATAGTTATCAGCATCTCTAATAGAGGATAATTTAACTATTTCACAATGTGATAGCTTTTTTTACCACATCATGAAATTCAGAAATTAAATATCATCCTAAGGCACATCATGAAATCGTTATGTAGACAATAGGCAGTGTAATATTTCATGATATGCTTCCATATTATAATATGATTGTGCACTTCATATGATATATTGTATGATCGGTCCATGACAGAGACAGCACTGGACAGAAAGGATAGTCTCTAGTCTTCAAACAAGTTATCCAACAAACAAGATATTTTCACAAGTTGGCCTTTCAATAATAACACAAGGTATATTTTTACATCATTATTTTACCAGCGTTTATGTATATTGGGGTCACAAAATGAAAATCACATGTGAAGGTCAGTGACCTTCACCTAAATATTTCATATAATGACATTCTAAAACAACTCTTGAAGGAATAGACATAAGAGTGCATATTCCTTGTGGTTGCATCCAAAAAACAATGAGTGATGGGACATTACCTTACAGTAACTGCAATTTAATCTAAGTAATTGTATCAGTCATTATTAATTATGGTTTGCAAGCTATCCTAAATTAATAATTATTGATAGTCTGATAAGTTCATGTGAACAGATAACTTTCTTAAACATCTTTATTTTTAAATGTTTGTATTTTAAAGTTTTTTACTTGTTAAATATGTGAAAATTTAATATATTTTTTAGCGGGAGCATACAGCTAATATTACAAAATATTTATAGAATCTGTTATCACAAAACCATATATATAAACGTCCACAACATATTGCTACTATTTAAGTAAGTAGGAGCCTTCTGGGTGGGAGTTAATCCGACTTAAGTAAGGTATAATAATTAGTCAATACTTATTGCTCAACAAGTTGGAATGACTTTGAAACAACCATCTTGTTTTGTTGATGTGACCACATGTTTTTGTGGGTGTGTTTGCCCCGGGCTATGTAAACTATATTTGGTATTATTAGGGTTTCTACAAATTTTGAGTATTCATAGGTTTACATGTCTTTTAATAATATTTATAAACAAAACATTTATATGGCAATAACACAGTTAAAGTAAAGTGCCAGAGGCCCATCAACATATATATATATATATACCTTAAAGTATAACAACACAACATTTATAAAACACTAACAGAGATCGCTGTTTAGTGATAAGACTGCCTATTGTACTTATTTATTTATTTATACTTTACCACAAAACAGTTTGTACATGGAGGACTTAATGCTAGATAGCATTTTCTACCAGTCATCCAAGATGTGCTAGAAAAAATGGTAGAGTTGCAGTAAAGTGTGTTATGGGAAATATTAAACCACATAAACTTATCATAAGAAAGTATGTTCAAAATGTAATTCCTTGTTAAGTGCAATAAAGTGTTTCCTATTGTATTGTAACAGTAAGATATGGGATCAATAAGTTTTCACATTTCCCTCCACAATCCAGGAATTTTATTTTCTTTTGTCAATCTGAAAAGGTGCGTAAGGAATTGCAATACCATCAGAATTCTACCGACTCTGGTTGTCTGTCCACTTGTCCAGAATGTTCAGTCTGTTTATAGGTATTAGAAATATGCTAAAGTTGTCCTATTATAGATAATAGAGAAAGTATTAAAAAATGCAAAGATTTGTTTTACAATTGATGTAATTGCTAAACAATGACTGCCATTCAATGGGCATTTGGCTAAACATTACAACAATGGACATAATGTTGATAACTATTATCATCCACAATGATTGCAGTGACAAGATCTACCAATCTATATCATAGATACATAATGTTATTAAAATATCTGCTCCGAGATTGTTTATGCAGTCAAACTACTACTCATATGGAGGTGACAATATATTTTTTATAAATGTCTTCCTTAACAATATATTCTTAGTTATTAATATAAAACTTGAAATTAAAAGCAATAGGATCATCCAACTACTCTATACAATACAGTACATGGATTCAATATACAAGTTTGTTTTAAAATATGTTAGTAGAGTAATATTTTATAATATTTTTTTATAATAATTCAATCATTAATTTAATATTTTTTTAGGTAAGAATAAAATTTATATTTGATAAATATGTGTTGTCTGCATCAAAGATTAAAACATTAAATCATTATTACAGTATAGGAAAATAAAAAACATTAATCAACTTACCAAAACGCATAGCTCTAACATTATGATTTATAAAACATCAATAAAGTCTGTGTCACATATTTTATAAACTTCTGCTTAGTATGGGATCTAAAAGAAAACTGGTTTTAAATAAATTAAAATTCAGGTAATGTAGTTATTATTATCTACATAAATAACCAGGTACCTGGTGGTTGAAGAAAAATAACACAGATGCTAATAGGTACAACATGATTACATTATTTTGTTTTGTCTCACTCAAACATAATATTATTTTCATAATTAGGTAACTATTACATAAACATATATAGGCACCTTCGTAGGTTTTTGTTTTAGGATACTACTAAGATGACATGAAGGTTGTTTTGATGACAACCCGCTGCGCCCTGTGGTTACTCGGGATAAAAAGTAGCCTATATGTCAATCCAGGGTATGACCTATTCCGAATTTCACGCAAATCCGTTGAGCTGTTAGAGCGTGAAGAGGTAACAGAGTACTAAATACAAAACTTTTGCATCTATAATAATGTGCGATATTATGGAGCCCAATAAATTGTTTACTATGAAATGTGCTAGAACTTACCCACATACAAAGTGGCTCCTGCATCATGAAGATCATCACTTCGGTAAATTGGTCGGTAAGATTCCTGGTCGCACCAGAGCCAGCCTGCGCCGGCAGGGGCTCCGCGGCGGCGGGCGCCAGCCCCGCCGCGCTCGCGCCCTCCGGCGTCGCCTCGGCCCGCGCTAGCGTCGCATTCGCGCGCCAGTTCGGATCACTAGTCACATTCAAAGCATAGTAAACAGCCACCGAGAGCAGCAAAACACTTCCAGCCGAATAAACCTTGAGGTTCGGCAAGGGCAACCTGTCTACGAGTGTCACTGGCATTTTGAGCGTCTGCTATTAATAAAACACACAATTATTATCCGCAATATAACACGATTTCGAATATAATGACATCGGACGTGAAACTAGATCAGACGCAGTGTTATCAAAATAAATACGAGAACAAGTTGGTCGCATTCGGTTGCGATCACGCAAAAACGAAAAGTGGAGGGGATTTCAAGTTTCAGTGCTGCCAGTGTATGTACGAAAAACTACTACACCCTCAAATACCAAGGTGACCATGACCAAGGTCGTTCATCCACCATTATAATAACGTAGCCGTAATCGGTATGCATTTCTTTTATTATAGTGAATAGTGATGCTGTTTTATGCATTTATTTATTTAGACAACCAAGCCCACATGCTAGTAACATATAAACACATTTATGACGAAATGCTGGAAAGCAGAATGTTCATTTTGAAAATTTTAAAAAGATAATAATTGATTTAATTAATTTTGTATAATAATGGCATGCCTAATATAACAAACAATGTTATAATGTGGTCAATAAATAAATTGTAATTGAAATTAACAATTTGACTTAAAACTTTGTTAGAGTATGTTCAGAGCATATTTTTTGGTCTTCACAACATTGCCATCACAAGTGCTCTGTTTACTGGGGAGTCAATTATCTATTCTGTGAGCCAACTAGAGTGACTGTTCACTTGTATAGACAACATTTTTTTAGACAAGACCACACCTATGATCGGAGTCAGGTCAGACAAAGGCCTTACGGTTGAAATCGAAAAAAAAAATAACAAAAAGCTATAATTGAACATAGACCATTAACTAAAGGAAGATTAAAAAACTGAAACACAACAGAGAATCAAAATTAAATGTTACTGAATTTACAAATAATATTCCTAATGATATCTATATCTATTTTATCTATCCTTATAATAAAACTGTGACGAGGTGGTTACTGTACGTTAAACATACTTTTAAAATCATTTTTTTTAGGAGTAGGATAGCAACAGAACCCGAAAAACAGTTTTTAAAATTTCTGTCTGTCTGTCTGGGATAAACTCAGAAACAAAGGCACTAATTTGAATGCAGTTTTAGAAACATGTTCTGTGGAGTCTGGCGCTACACATAGGCTTTGTTTTATCAAAATCGGTCCAGGAATATTGATGTTACGACGCAACGAAAAATATATACGCCCACTACTTATGGTGGGCTACTTATGTTCTGAGGCTTAACTTATTAAACTCAGAACATACCAGACTCTTAATACACAAGGCTCAGCTGAAACTGGTGTTTGCTCATTTTGAGAAGTAAACGATGGGTTGACATGCCCTTTTTTTTTTAATGTTTTGTGGAGTCCTAGGCTACAACGAGATAGGACGGGATCGATACAAGAGCACGACTGTTGCGGGATACGAGAGGGACGTTAACGGGATTGGAGCGGGTAGGTAACAGGATAGGAGGAGGATTGTAATGGGATAGGAGTGGGATGGTAACGGAATACGAGAGGGTGATGGTAACGAGATATGAGTGGGAGGGTTCCGGGTTAGAAAGGGTCGGTAACGAGATATAATGGGGATAGAAGCGAAACTGTAATGCTATAGGAAAAAGACGATCTGGATAGGAGCGGAACGAAAGCAGGAGCGGGATTACGGTGGGATGAAAAATTGTCGAAAACAGGTTAGATTACTTCACTATGCATACGAAGTCGCAGGCAACAGCTAGTTTATCCTAATGATATATATAACTTACTGATTATTATATTATATTATTATTATATTCAGTCCATATCGTCCCACTGCAGGGCAAAGGCCTCCCTACTTTCCTAGTAGGAAAGTAGGGAAACTTACTGATAAGTAAATAAATATATAAATAAGTTCTTCATGGGCAATTGCGTACGTTATTGCTATAAAATTCCGAAATGCATCACGGATCTTACAGAAAGACACAGAAAGGCGAAAATATTGTCAAAAACAAACATTTTACACACAATTGCATTTTTAACAGCGATAAGACCGCCAATTGTTACACTTTTGTTACGTTGTTTTGATTATTTATAATTTTATGTGTGTGTTTCAATAAAGAGTTATTTCATTTCATTTTTCATTTCATTTTTTTTTAACAATGTTCTATAAATAGAACCATGATGAACCATGATACCCCCAATTTCATCTCGTATCTACTTTTTCCGATACGATGGTAGGGTAATAATTATTGACGATTCATAAGTGCGTCTATGACTACCTAATTCGTAGTTTTAATGTAGTGGTGGTATTCCAGATCATATGATTGTCAATTTACCATATTTTGACGCCTGTCATTTCTGACGTTGAGAAATGACTTGTATGTTTTTTTTATGTTCACCCATTTGAGCAGGCTAAAGTCTCTAAGACCATACCGCCATGTCTTACGTAGTTTTTATTTGATAGTTTGAAGAAAACTTTACAATGATTATAGTATAAAGTAGTGGAACTTTATTTAAGCTTTCCATGGATCTGCCCAAACGGGCGAATTAAAAAAAAAGCTTTCCATGGACTTTTTCGGAAAATACATAAATCAATGCTTTTCTCTATTTTGTTTCATTTGCTCACACTCGTGCACGTTTACGAACACATTACGGTTAATATTCCACCGATATTACACATAATCACTCGAAATACCAGTTTTTCGGAAAATAAAACAAAATCAAACTGTACATATCATTGAGGAATGAGTGTGAGACCTCAATGGTATGTACATATCATATTTCACTTCCCACCAAAAAGTCCATGACTTGTATGCTATTGCCAACAACCCTGACCATTGACCATAAGGAATTATAGATGACTTCTTCTATAAAAAAAAGAACAGGTTGAATAATTACACAAATTAATACAAAATGCAGTAACATCCGGTCACCTTCTAGTACATGCAATTCAACCTCAGATAAAATATCCAGCTTGTCTGCATACTCGAAGAATTCTATTAATGAAATCTTACTCACTTCATTCATTATTGTCCTTAAATCCTAATACTATATAATATTTAATATAAATAAACATTAAATATTCACAAATTATCTAAATAATCGCCAGAAAAGAATACTACCAGCCGAAAGTTGAACCGGAAATCGGTTGTTACTGTGACTAGAAATGGCTGGCCTTGCCGAAAGGCGGAGACGTCATCACAGAAACGTGGCCTATAAACGAAGTAACTATTGCCAAGTAGTAACCTTTTTCTTTCGTGAATATATACTTATTACTAAAGTGCATAATATACAATAAATATATTGGTAGCTCAGTGACGATTTGCATCACTTTGTATAACAAAATCTATAGACGTATGTTATCACTCTTGTTACTCTATTACTCTGACACAGGTGAGTCTGACATGACTTTTTGGCGGGAAGTGAAAAGTGATACAGTTCGATTTGGTTTTATTTTCCAAACAAGTGTTATTTCAAGTGATCATGTGTAATATCGGTGGAATATTAACAATTATGTGTTCGTAAAAGTGCACGAGTGTAGGCAAATGAAACAAAATAGAGAAAACCTTGCTCTTTATGTTCTCCCAAAATGTCCATGGAAGGCTTGAATAAAGTTCCACCACTTTATTGAAGAACTAGGAGAGAGTCCGGCTTGTTGCTTTTGACCCTCATTCTCAACAAAAGTATAATAAATCAAATATTAAACTATCAAATGAAAACTACGTAAGACATGGCGGTATGGTCCTAGAGACTTAAGCCTACAAAAAAAAAGAGTGACATTGACAGCCAAGCTGTCGGTGATGGATCTCGTCTGTCTCTGTTCTCTGATTGGCGAATTTGTTTTTCTTTTGCATCATTTTTTTTTATTTCCTAGGTAAAAATTGTATAATTTTCTTTAATTTACACGTTACAATATAACAAAGATTAAAGATTTACTTAAGATGTCCGAGAGAGATTACGCACCGCTTAGCATAGCCTGCGTCCGCGGGCTATGTGACAAAATATACGATAAGCGAAAATTTGCTGGAGGAGAGATCGAAAAGTAAGTTGCTTCGTTTTCATACATTTCTAGTGAACCGCCCCCGTTTACTATTTCTACTTTATTGCAGAATGGTTAAAGACTTTAGTGACGCTAATAACACAAGCCAGATAAAGCGTTTGATCCGAGTGCTGGGTCAGGACTTAATGTCCTCAACAAACCCTAATGTCAAAAATGGAGCTCTGATGGGGCTGTCTTCAGTTGCAGTTGGACTAGGAAAAGTAAGTACTATTACACCTACTACTGCAGTCCAACCGTGTCACCTTGCAGTTAAAATAGTAACGAATACCAAAGTATTTGCAGTTAAAAGTTTTGACCAAAAATACTTAGGTACTTCACAATAACGTAGCTCTCCTAGTCGTTCGTAACAGATCTTCTATGTTAAGCAACGTTCGCAGCGGTCACAACCTGGATGGGTGACCGTTCGTGTGGCATTTACATATATAAACACTACTATGCTTCGAAGGGCATGTTAAGCCATCGGTGCCGTTTTTTGTCTTAGGTCAACAATAGTTAGGTCAGGTTGACGGCCTTTGGGTGGTCTAAAAACTCCGACACCATAGGACCTTACTCTGATTTGTAATTATGAATCTTCATTCTGTCGGATGAAAAAGACAGAGCTATGCAACAGCCATAAGAGTGTCCCTTTTAGTCTGCATGAACAAACAAACTAAAACACCTGAGAGTAGGCCCTGAGTTGCCCACACACCCACATGAGAGAAGAAGAAGAAGAATAACAATTGAGTCTATGGTTCAGATTTACTGTACCAACACTTTGCCATACAATAATAACTTTATTTCATCATAACAATACAGTTCCTCATGACAGGGTTGTGTGGACTACATGACGGAGCTGATCCATCCAATCATAGCATGCTTCAGTGAAAGCGAATCTCGAGTACGCTACCAAGCAGCAGAAGCATTGTTCAATGTGGTGAAGATTGCTCGAGGAGCATCTCTTGACCACTTTCCGCTTATATTTGATGCTCTGGCTCGATTAGCAGCTGACTCAGAACCACAAGTTAAACAGGCCGCTGAGTTGTTAGACAGACTTGTAAAGGTATGCTACACTGTTTTACTTTTTCGTTTATTCTAGTCTTTTGAAGTTGTATAGAAAAAGAAACTGGATTCATATAGAATGTGTATGAAATAAAATAGCTCAACCTTTGTTTTCTTTGTGAATACATATTTAAAACATACATACATTATAAATTGTTTGCATGATTACTAATCTCTGTTTGGTATTGTATTAGTTTTGATATGATCCATCATTTAACATCACACCAATGACATAGTATAAAGAGTACCTACGCCTTATAGTAGTGGAACTCCTTTGATGGTGGGCGAAATGCCCTTGTGTCTAGATGTGGACTCTCATCTGACGAACAGTACAAGGTTGTCACACGTTGCCTGACGCGGGTCGCGGGAGTCGCGGGCGGGTACATGCGTGTGTAGGTACCTATACTTATCAATCTTATTATTAACAATTTTGAAACTACAGAAATACATGCGTCTCGTGTGCCGTGTGCGGTAGCCGCTGGCAGGCGTCAGCGTCAGCGTCAGGGTCAGGGGCAGGGGGTAAGGCGCGGGACGCGGGTGGCAATGATGACAAAAAATAAATTTTTCTTTTCACGCAAATCAATATAGTTATAAAAGTTAAGAACAGTAGTGAACATCTTTTTACCAAATCATAGTTTCGAAATTAACACTCATCTGTATCCATTGGCTTATTGCATCGATTTAGATGTGGTTTTCACCATTAAAAGAATTTCTCGAGGAAGAGCATTCTGTTACGTCACGCGGGTTGCTAACCATCAGGTAAACGACCCGCTCGTCTCGTCACTCAAATTCAGTAGAGCGATAATGCGCACTCGCACCCGCCATACGAAGCCGCCGCCGGCGCGCTGCTAGCATTTTGTAATAACGTAAGAATATCGAGTTGGTGTTCGTAGGACATAGTGACGGAGAGTCCGTCGTTCGAAGTGTCGGAGCTGGTGCCGATGCTGCGCGAGCGCATGTACACGCGCAGCGCCTTCGCGCGGCAGTTCGTAGCGTCGTGGGTGGCCGTGCTGGACGCCGTGCCCGGCATCGACCTGCTGCCGCACCTGCCCGACCTGCTCGACGGACTCTTCAAGATGCTGGACGACGCCGTGCCCGAGATCAGAAGGATGTCAGTCTGTTTGTCATCATCCTCACCTTTACCCTCACCCTCACCTCCGCCTCATTATAATGCCTCGCAGCTTCTCGGCTGCTGACGGCCAGTTCAGCTCGAATTTCCATAGACCGCGGGGGTGCGAGTTTTATAGGATGTGACGAAGTCACATGTCCGGTTTTTTTTTAAAATAATACTTGGCCTTGGCCACAGTATAATTAATGGTGCAAGACATGGCTGGTTTATAATCTGTCAGAATGGACGTAGTGTCTTTTAAAAAGACTTTATACAAAATGTAAGGAAGTCTCGCACTGCAAAACCTGTAGGGAGGACGGGGCGTAAAGTTTTTCGAAGCACTCAAAAGCGACGAGGCGCAGACGGGGCGTGGACAGGACACAGACGTAGCGGGGGTACGGACAGCGTGCGGGATGCGTATCACGTGCTATACCACTTGTCACATGCGTAGCAAGTAGAACTAACTCTTCGTTCTCTGAGGAAGGCGTGTTGTTAAAATGTTGCCGTCAGCCTAGCACGTCCACCTCGTTGCTCTCACTACAGTAAAATGTCGCGTCAAACGGCCGCATCCTTCAACCCTCGTCTAACATCTCTTCTGTCTGGCGCGCCTTATGTTATTGTCAATAACGATATCAAGCTTTTTAACCGACTTCAAAAAGGAGGAGGTTTACAATTCGACGGTATGTTTTTTTTTTTTGTTTTTTTTTTTGTGTTTGTTACGGGATTACTCCGCCAATTATGCATTGATTTCGATGATTCTTTTTTTGATTGGTAGGTCATACTTCAGAAGTGGTCCCATATAAATTTTATCGAAATTCATTCCGTACTTTTTGAAAAAAATAGCAAAAACAAAACATATAAGTTTAATCTTCAAGTCGGTTCTTGTTTTCTTTCGTAACCAACTTTCTAAAGGTGGAGGTTTGTATTCGACTGCTTCACCTGCTTCACCCAGGGTTGACTTCCGGTGAGGGAACTCCTCAACGGTGAATAGTACAGACACAACATTTCGTAAATGGATTTAACCATAATAGCCTGTTCTAAATTCCATCATGACATGGCTGATAGATACACCCAGGGTTGACTTCCGGCGAGGAAACTCCTCAACAGAGAATAGGACAGACATGAAATTTTTTTGTACATGCATTTAATTGTGAGAGCCCGTTTTAAACTTCGTCATGATGTGGCTTCTAGATCATAAAAGCTTGTCTTTAAAAACTTTTTAAATTAATTTAATTAAAACTTGTTTTTCACTAAAAAGGGTAAAATAAATTATTTTTCAAAAAAAACTAAACCGACTTCATAACCACAAATGGCACTCAAAAGTGAAAAATAAATTAATATAATTATTTTTCACTTTTGAGTGCCATTTGTGGTTTTTTTCTTTGTGAAAAGGCTTTTTCGCTTATACAGATACGCGGCCCTGGTAGGGTAAACTTAAAAATGTAATTGACTATATTTGATCTCTGCATCTATTTATAAATAAATTTATCCAACAATCATAGTAACACACGCATACTAACAATAATATTTATTTTACTATACATAATGTTACATAATTAACCTTGTGCAATCAATATGTGAAATATTTACGTTGAAGGTATATCTTTTCTTTACACATGCAGGTACAACTGTCTTGAATTTATGTTATTAAATTTCCAGGTGTGACGTCCAGCTGAATGAATTCCTGCGCAGCATCAAGAAGGAGCCGGCGCGAGTCGACTTCCAAGCCATGATCAACATTCTCATCACACACGCCATGTCTACAGAAGAGTTACTGCAGGTTTGTTGTACTATAATGATCAACATTCTCATCACACACGCCATGTCTACAGAAGAGTTACTGCAGATTTGTTGTGCTATAATGATCAACATTCTCATCACACACGCCATGTCTACAGAAGAGTTACTGCAGGTTTGTTGTACTATAATGATCAACATTCTCATCACACACGCCATGTCTACAGAAGAGTTACTGCAGGTTTGTTGTACTATAATGATCAACATTCTCATCACACACGCCATGTCTACAGAAGAGTTACTGCAGATTTGTTGTGCTATAATGATCAACATTCTCATCACACACGCCATGTCTACAGAAGAGTTACTGCAGGTTTGTTGTACTATAATGATCAACATTCTCATCACACACGCCATGTCTACAGAAGAGTTACTGCAGGTTTGTTGTACTATAATGATCAACATTCTCATCACACACGCCATGTCTACAGAAGAGTTACTGCAGGTTTGTTGTACTATAATGATCAACATTCTCATCACACACGCCATGTCTACAGAAGAGTTACTGCAGATTTGTTGTGCTATAATGTTCAACATTCTCATCACACACGCCATGTCTACAGAAGAGTTACTGCAGGTTTGTTGTACTATAATGATCAACATTCTCATCACACACGCCATGTCTACAGAAGAGTTACTGCAGGTTTGTTGTACTATAATGATCAACATTCTCATCACACATGCCATGTCTACAGAGAGTTACTGCAGGTTTGTTGTACTATAATGATCAACATTCTCATCACACACGCCATGTCTACAGAAGAGTTACTGCAGGTTTGTTGTACTATAATGATCAACATTCTCATCACACACGCCATGTCTACAGAGAGTTACTGCAGGTTTGTTGTACTATAATGATCAACATTCTCATTACACACGCCATGTCTACAAAAGAGTTACTGCAGGTTTGTTGTACTATAATGATCAACATTCTCATCACACACGCCATGTCTACAGAGAGTTACTGCAGGTTTGTTGTACTATAATGATCAACATTCTCATCACACACGCCATGTCTACAGAAGAGTTACTGCAGGTTTGTTGTACTATAATGATCAACATTCTCATCACACACGCCATGTCTACAGAAGAGTTACTGCAGGTTTGTTGTACTGTAATCCCTTAAAACAGGCAGAGAGAAATACAGGAGTGATAACTTATGTAAATGTCCCTTCTGTCAACTATAGGGTGTCCCAACAAGAGCGCCGGATTTAAATTAGCCGCTATTTTGATAATACGAGTTGTACGGTGTTTTTTTGACAGTTGTCACGTACATACCACGCGATTCAAGAATATGGACAAGTATTCAAACCAACAACTTTTAATTATTGTAAAATACATTACAAAAATTGTGAAAGTTTTGCGAAAACAGTTCGCTAATTACGTCAAGGTTTCGGTCGCAATAATGCGCCAAATGAATTGGGCATTGGCTTATTGGTCCCAAACTAAATCGGTGGCCAAAGTGGCGGAAACGTCCGAGCCTTCGCACCACTGCTTTCGTAGATTCGATCGAATCGATTAAGGTAGAGGGAGAGGCAGAGACTTCGGATGTTTTCGCCGCTCTTCGGTGGCGTGATTTTCCCTGAGTTACGAATGTGGTCCACGGCCGCCGTTTGCGTCGACAATTATTATTTTTGTATAGAAGAAGAAGAAAGATGCTTCGAACATTCCGCGGTGGTAGGATCACGGTGATAATTTGAGGTTCATAAGTGCGTCTGTAATGCCAAAAATGAATAAAAAGATTTTGATTGATTGCTTGTATGGAAAACGGTTGACCGCGAGCGCCGCTTACGCTGTAGCGGCTGTTACGGCTGGCGGCAGGCGAGCGGTAACGTGCGGTACTGTTGCAGCTGACCGCCATCACGTGGATCAAGGAGTTCGTGGAGCTGTCGGGCGGCGCCATGCTGCCGCACGCGTCGGGCGTGCTGGCCGCCGTGCTGCCGTGCCTCGCCTACGCGGACGAGCCCCGGAAGAGTATCCTTTTGGTGTGGCAGCGTGTCCACTCGTACACTGCCCGTGACATAGCTTGCTTCGAACACTCGACGTGTATTATTTGTGTCACCTAACTTTGCGTTCCTCATACAAATATATAAAAATCCTACAATTTGTAATTCATCAGCCTATGGTGTTGCAGATGTCAACAGTAAAAGTCTCGCCTACTGCACCCTAATCTCCTTTTTAGATATTTTGAGGCGTTCACTGGAAGCGTGTCTGCCTTGTTAGTAGACACGAAACCTAACACCTAAACATCAGATTGAACACTAATTGGCACTAACTTTTAAAACGGCACCACAAGCCCTAGTTTCCTTAGCAGCCAGGCTCAGGCATCCGCGAGACCGCCGCCACCGTCAACCTCCAGCTCACCAAGCTCGTCTCCGAGCGCGCCCCGCCCCCGCCGCCCGGGGCGGACGCGGGGGGGGAGGGGGGCGGAGACGGGGCGGCGGAGGAGGGGAAGCTCGATTTGGATGCGGTGGTGGGGGTACTCACGCAGATGCTGCATAGAAGCTCGGTTCATACGAAGGTCGCGGCGTTGGATTGGATACTGCATCTGTATAACAAACTGCCCAGCGAGGTTAGTATCTACCTAATTGGAAATTAGCTGTCTTTTTATTCTCTCTTAAATCTTTATTCGAATATTGAACGAAACCTGAATGTTACGATTCGCGCCTCGTTAAAAACAACTTCGAAAATAATAATGGGGTATACCTATAATGTGCAAAACATTAACAATGGAACCAAAATATCGTTACTCCAGAGTCTCGTTGCCAACGAAACACTAGTGAATAATATTTGCGTGAGCGACGTTCACAGCTGACCGCGCTTACTAATCGAAGTAGACAAAACCGACACGGTAACACTTCGACAAACTTTATAATTTTCTTATTTAATGATTTTGTTCTGCCTTTATAGTAGCGCGACAGAGTTTAAATACAATAGCATATTTAGCTCCCCACTTCGGTCGAATCGTTTTTAAACTGGAGACTTAATATCTGACTTCTCGGGGTGATGAGGGCGATACAGCGCCACGCAGTATTTGTTGTGGTATTAGAGAGTCCAGGCGGCACCGCGACCGCTACAGGCGAACGACTCGCTCGCGTCATCACGCCGGCCGTTCTCTTAAAGAACTATTGAGTGTAAACAAGTTTATAACGGTCGCCATCGGTCCGCACTTGCCAGATGTACGTGGAGACGGACAGCGTGTTCGTGTGCGTGGTGGGGAGCCTCACGGACGCGTCCGACGACGTGGTGCGGCGCGCGCTCGCCGTGCTCGCCGAGATCTGCTCGTGCGCGCCCCCCGCGCCCCGCGCGCCCCCCGCGCCCCGCGCGCTGCCCCGCCCAGGTGACATCAGAGAGAGTGTGGGCATGATGTTACGCTGACCCAGTGCGGGTTGGTGGATGTCACATGTCCTTGAATTTTTGTGATTAATTCTTAAACATGCTGGTTTCCTCTCGATGGTTTCTTCACTGTTTTTAGAGCGAGTTTTGCACCCGCATATAACTTAAGAAAGTGAGGTCAGTGGAATTCGAATTCGGGTGCGTCGGATCGAAAGACGCACTGAGCCACACTCGCTCTCCAGGTGATATCAGTACATTGGAACACAAGTGTTTATTGGCCGAGTAACTGTGAACACAACATTCTCGATGAAGATGGGTATTTATCAGTATTAACTAATGAGTGACGTACCTACGCTTGCATTAGAATCAACTTTAGAACCGGCATTTTCCAAAGCGATTGTAACCTTATGTTGTAGTATGAACATCTAAAACCGATTCAAAACATAGTAAATATTCTGTTTCTAAAGTTGTTCTGATCAGCCGCGTCCGGCGTATAATTTTTTTCAATCCCCAATTTTTTGCAACTTTCAGGTGATCTAGAATCCAGTCCATATTACTACAAGTTCCTACAGGCGCTTTTAAGGCTTCTAGCGGCCGACGATAACTTATTAGAAGATAGAGGAGCATTTATCATAAGGTAGACGTTTTTTTTTTTTTTACTATTATATCTATCCGGAAACACAGATGCCGGCTGAGAGTTCCACTCCTTGGCCGTTCGCATTATGGAGGTCGAAGCAAAGCGCTTGGGTATATTTAGATATATTTTAATCGTTCGTCTCATATCTCAGTAGTCATTATATATACTCCCTATAAATAGTGAGCGTCAGTGAGTTATAACAGCCTGGAAACGGAACTCCTCTTCGCTCGAAGGCCTCATTACGGAGTGACGCTCGTACTGACGTCCCGGCTTCACCGTTCCAGGCAGCTGTGCGTGTTACTAAACGCGGAAGACATCTACAAGGCGCTGTCGAAGATCTTGCTGGAGGAGCGCAACCTGCGCTTCGTGGCCACCATGGTGGACGTGCTCAGCACCATCCTGCTGACGGCGGCCGAGCTGTTCGACCTGCGGCTGCAGCTGCGCAACTTCAGCACGCCGGTCAGTGCGCGCCGTGCGAATCTAACAAATAAAGAAACAAATTATTTATTACCAAACTGTATACATAGAATTTCGAGTCACAATATAAGCACAAAAAAAGCAGAAATAGGGGTAGGCTCAAGAGGATTTGGTCTTTCGTTTTTACAAAACAAGTATATGTTTTATCAAACAAAAAAACCGGCTTCAATGTATCTTCGAAGTCCAAGGTCAAATATCGATGAAATTTATATGGGACCACTTCGTAGCTATACTGAACCCAAGAAGCATAAAACCAGTGGAGTACGTGTAGGTATATTTTTGCTAAAAACACAACTCACCGATTTACGGCGGGTGCGGAGGTAAATACTATGTATATAGTAAGTACTACTTGTAGGTAGTATCTATCTGCTACCTATTACACTTGTCTGGCACCGACTTCAAATATATGAGTGGGTAGCGCTTATGATAATTATATTAATTTATTTTTCACTTTTAAGTGCCTATTTGTGGTTTTGAAGTCGGTTTAGTTTTTTTTTTAATAATTTATTTTACCCTTTTAAGTGCAAAACAAGTTTTAATTAAAATATATTTAAAAAGTTTTTAAAGACAAGCTTTTATGATCTAGCAGCCATATCATGACGAAGTTTAAAACGGGCTATCACAATTTAATGCATGCAAAAAAATTTCATGTCCTATTCTCTGTTGAGGAGTTCCCTCGCCGAGAGTCAATGGTAGAGTCATTGTGATAATTTGACGTTCATAAGTGCGTCTGTGATGCCAAAATGATTAAAGAGATTTTGATTTGATTTTGATTTCAATCCTGGGTGTATCAGCCATGTCATGATGGAATTTAGAACAGGCTATTATGGTTAAATTCATTTACAAAATGTTGTGTCAGTACTATTCACCGTTGAGGAGTTCCCTCGCTGGAAGTCAAGCGTGGGTGAAGCAGGTGAAGCAGTCGAATACAAACCTCCACCTTTAGAAAGTCGGTTACAAAAAAAACAAGAACCGACTTGAAGATTAAACTTATATTTGGGTCGATCAACTATTTTCTGTCATGAATCAACTTTTTGTTAAAAAAAAAATATCGTTTTATTTGTTGTACACCACCTAATAATGCTAGGTATACCATTCAAGTTTTTGATTATATGCGGAGCCGCGACCTTTGGTGTGGTTTTCTTTGATTTTAAACATATATTTGAGAGCTGACTACTTAAAATGTCTTCTGGGTAACGACGAGAGTTTTGTTATGTAGTTGAACAAAATAACAGATTAAAAAATTGCAATAAGTTTTGTTGACAAAAGAAATCAAAGGTAATTACTAAAAAATTATGAAATGGCAAATAATCTAATTATTTTTTAAATTAATAACATTCATTGTCTCTCCTGGGTCACTAGAGACAAACAACGGTTACCATTTTTCTTATTTCTTGTTCCCTGGTTAACCTAAGAAAATAGCATTAGTACTGTACCTACCGTCGAATACTCGTTAAATATAATCAATAGAGGAATTAATTTTCAGTCTTTTTTTTCTAGCTAAATTGTTAATAAATTGTTCACAAAATATGGGGACAACATTGTGAGCCCAAAGACAAATTCGCGTGACTCAAGAGACAAGCCGCAACTTCATGTGTTTCTTGAGTTACAGAGTTAAATCTTTTTTGTTAAAATTTACTAAAAATTAAATTATTCATAACAAATTTCTCTTCTGATCTTAATTTTTCTTAAAGCAAAACACATTTGTGGTCTGTTAAAATATTCTTAATATTAAATATTACTATTATAGAACAGAAAATGAAAGACATAATTAAACAAAATCACATACCTATATTGCGATGAACTTCCTATAAAATACCTAAAAGCTTGTTCGCGTGTCTCGTCGTCCGCGTGAACTAAGTTCAAAGTACAGACGACAGAGGAAGTCAATATTCGTATTTGCCTTCCCATTAACAAGTCAAAAACCAAGATTATGGTGATAGACCGTGTAAAGACGTTGGTCGTGTGAGACAGACTTGCGAAAGCGCGGTAGGGGTCCGCACTAATATATTTGGAGCAAAACTGGATCGGCAACAGTGTGAAACGCTTTAGATTCGGTCCGTGTTTGAAGATCGTCCGTTCCGCTCGTCCCGCAGGCGACGCACTCTCTGTTCCGCGCGCTGCACGCGTGCTGGTGCCACAGCCCCGTGTCGCTGCTGGCGCTGTGCCTGCTCACGCACAACTACTCGCACTGCAACACGCTGGTCGCCACCTTGTATCCTTTACACTACGATGCATACGTGTCCCAATCTACCGGTGGGGATCACTGAACCACGGTTGTTTACTCAAGTGGATACGGAGACAAGAGTAATATCTCTCGTCGGCTTTACTATTTTGAACTTTCATAAAGCAGGGGACACGCGGAAAAAAATCCTTCGGTTTCTATTTCTACCTTCGGTCTCTTATTTCTTCCGCGTGTCCCCCACTGGGCCAATAACTGGGAGATAACAGGAACAACCCGGAAACTTATGTCCGTGGCAGAATTTTGTCAGCCTTGCTTGGAACATGGAAAACGAAAAGTTGTGTAATTATCTTTAACGGTACCGCAGCGGTGATCTGGAGATCACAGTGGACTTCCTCACTGAAGTAGATAAACTGGTGCAGCTCATTGAATCTCCTATATTTGCATGTAAGTATATCGACTCTGGACGACTGGCACTGCACAGGGTCGAATGTCGTACGAACAAGAAGGCTTATGAGCTGATGATGATATCGACTCGACCGTGTACCTCTCCTCACTTAATCCCTATATAGTCAGAAACGTGGCTTCTGAATTCTTTGGTTCTCAAACTTAGATTTATTCCAATTACTGCAATTATTATTATTGTTAAGTCCTACTGTTACCTACAAATGTATGCGTTACTGCTCATACGTATAAAACATATATTAATTCTTACTTATAGGTGAAAACTTGTAATTGGCCTAGTTTACCTTCATCATCATCATCAGCCCATCACGTTCCCACTGCTGGGACACGGGCCTTTTCTCATAGAGAGAGAATGGGCCATAATCTACCACGCTGGCCTAGTGCGGGTTGGTGAATGTCACATGTCCTTGACTTTTTGTGAAAAATTCTTGGACAAGCCGGTTTCCTCACGATGTTTTCCTTCACCGTTTTAGAGCTAGTGTTAAATCCGCACATAGCTTAAGAAAGTCAGTGGTGCGGGGTCAGCGGGATTCGAACTCGGGTGCGTCGGATCGAAAGTCACACGAGCTCCCACTGAGCCACACTCGCTCTTCTATCGCTCACTAGTTATCCTTAACATAGTTTAATTATCATATGCATGTATTGGCTGTAAGTTTTCCGAAAATAAATAAATAAAATAAACATAATAATATCTCATCGAATGGGTCTTCTACTTTTACGCCACGCTTTTTCGTGGGAGGTGGATTTCTTTTATATAACCTTGCCCAAAGCACCTAAAACCATATAAAAGCAGTAGTTTCCCCACAGATATGCGACTAGAACTGCTCAGCGGGCCACAGAGTATGGAGCTGCGCGGCGCTCTGTACGGCGTGCTCATGTTGCTGCCGCAGAGCGACGCCTTCCACGCGCTGCGGCGCCGGCTGCAGTGTGCGCCCGCGCAGCCCTGTCTGCACATGTAAGTACGTCTGCAGCGTGCGCCCGCGCAGCCCTGTCTGCACATGTAAGTACGTCTGCAGCGTGCGCCCGCGCAGCCCTGTCTGCACATGTAAGTACGTCTGCAGCGTGCGCCCGCGCAGCCCTGTCTGCACATGTAAGTACGTCTGCAGCGTGCGCCCGCGCAGCCCTGTCTGCACATGTAAGTACGTCTGCAGCGTGCGCCCGCGCAGCCCTGTCTGCACATGTAAGTACGTCTGCAGCGTGCGCCCGCGCAGCCCTGTCTGCACATGTAAGTACGTCTGCAGCGTGCGCCCGCGCAGCCCTGTCTGCACATGTAAGTACGTCTGCAGCGTGCGCCCGCGCAGCCCTGTCTGCACATGTAAGTACGTCTGCAGCGTGCGCCCGCGCAGCCCTGTCTGCACATGTAAGTACGTCTGCAGCGTGCGCCCGCGCAGCCCTGTCTGCACATGTAAGTACGTCTGCAGCGTGCGCCCGCGCAGCCCTGTCTGCACATGTAAGTACGTCTGCAGCGTGCGCCCGCGCAGCCCTGTCTGCACATGTAAGTACGTCTGCAGCGTGCGCCCGCGCAGCCCTGTCTGCACATGTAAGTACGTCTGCAGCGTGCGCCCGCGCAGCCCTGTCTGCACATGTAAGTACGTCTGCAGCGTGCGCCCGCGCAGCCCTGTCTGCACATGTAAGTACGTCTGCAGCGTGCGCCCGCGCAGCCCTGTCTGCACATGTAAGTACGTCTGCAGCGTGCGCCCGCGCAGCCCTGTCTGCACATGTAAGTACGTCTGCAGCGTGCGCCCGCGCAGCCCTGTCTGCACATGTAAGTACGTCTGCAGCGTGCGCCCGCGCAGCCCTGTCTGCACATGTAAGTACGTCTGCAGCGTGCGCCCGCGCAGCCCTGTCTGCACATGTAAGTACGTCTGCAGCGTACGCCCGCGCAGCCCTGTCTGCACATGTAAGTACGTCTGCAGCGTGCGCCCGCGCAGCCCTGTCTGCACATGTAAGTACGTCTGCAGCGTGCGCCCGCGCAGCCCTGTCTGCACATGTAAGTACGTCTGCAGCGTGCGCCCGCGCAGCCCTGTCTGCACATGTAAGTACGTCTGCAGCGTGCGCCCGCGCAGCCCTGTCTGCACATGTAAGTACGTCTGCAGCGTGCGCCCGCGCAGCCCTGTCTGCACATGTAAGTACGTCTGCAGCGTGCGCCCGCGCAGCCCTGTCTGCACATGTAAGTACGTCTGCAGCGTGCGCCCGCGCAGCCCTGTCTGCACATGTAAGTACGTCTGCAGCGTGCGCCCGCGCAGCCCTGTCTGCACATGTAAGTACGTCTGCAGCGTGCGCCCGCGCAGCCCTGTCTGCACATGTAAGTACGTCTGCAGCGTGCGCCCGCGCAGCCCTGTCTGCACATGTAAGTACGTCTGCACATGTAAGTACGTCTGTACGTTATGTGTACGTTGTAAACTGTAGATGGACTAAACCATTTACGTGGACGTTTTATCAAATAAATATATACTTTACCGAAAGTTTCGTTTCAGCACCAAAGAGTCGCCCCCCTCGAGCGCGACGCCGGACATCGATTTCCCCGGCCTGCTGCAGGAGTTCACCCGCGTGCAGCGCGCGCACAGACACTACAAGATGCTGGACCGCAGCCGCCCGAAGCTGCTCGACAAGGGCTACTCGTAGTGCGGCTCTGCTTACACTATGTACATACTGTGTATAGACACCTAGCCAGTGTGTACTTGTACTACGCACGTTTTGGATATGGAATGTTTGTAAGCGAACACCTATGCTTTTACAGTTACCGATTTCTTTGAATTAATCGATGTCTGTTTATATATTCATCGACAGAAACAGGTTCAAGGTTACTCACAAAAATGTATTGACAGATTGTTGGGGGTTTGTTTACAAATGTCATGCACTTTGTATATATTTAGTACTGTGATACTAGTCACAACAAGACACTTGGAGTATCACAGTACTAGAAATAAATACTTCTAGTATAATTTATTTTGAGCGCAATTGTAGGTCACACCACTATGAAATGAATTGAGCGATACTTTATAGAATGTTACTAGAAGATCACATTTAGTACTATTGTACGAAGTGTTTGTTAGTTATATTGCTGACACTATTTTAATGTATTGAAAGGAAAGAGTGAGGCCTTGATATTTTGACCTTGTGATAAATAACACCAATTTCACTAAAGGGAGAACAAAAAACGTAGATGAAATGTTATCAGACCATAAGATAAATGTATGATTGATTAATTGATTATTTTTATAAGGCATTTTAATTAGTTCTTAGTGGTTTATGATTACGCATTTTCAGATTTTGATTGTATAATATACCTATTAAACATAAAGAAACAGTGCTATAGCAGCACTTGACAATATAAATAATGCTATTATGTGATTTGAAAATACAAATCTATCCTTATAATAAAACTGTAACGAGGTGGTTACTGTACATTGAAGATATTTGTAAGTGTATGAAAGCAACAGAACACAGTTTTGAAATTTTTGTCTATCTGTCCGGGATAAACTCAAACTAAGGCACGAATTTAAATGCAGATTTTTGAAATATATTCTGTGGAGTCTGGCGCTACACATAGGCTTTGTTTAATCAAAATCGGTTCAGGAATATAGAAATTATGGCGCAGTTTAGGGAAAATTAATGTTGGCTACTATAAGTTGAATCCCGGAACATACTAGACCCTTAGTGCACAAGGCTCAGCTTAAACTGGTATGTTGGTTACTATGAGAGTTTGTAGAACTTAAGGGTGGTTGGTTGACATAAGGTTTTCTAAAAAATACTTTGTGGAGTCCTAGCCGTGGTGACGAGTTTATTAAAAAACTTTGATACCGTTTCGGAAATTTGTTTGACACAGTATCAGTTCTGGCCTCATCAATCGGTTCTATTCTAAAGAAAATAATCTGAAAATGTTAGTTCTGAGTCTGGCTAAAAGATTTAATTGGATGTTTGGATAAAATATTGGTGTCGGTTCTATCTAAGTGGTTGGAAAGTAGTGGTAAAGGGAAGCCGGGTCTGCCTGCTAGTACATCAAACTGTAACGATGCGGTTTCTGTACATTGAAGATATTTTTGAAAATAATAAAACTGGTTAGTTGATTACCATTACTACCTTAAAAGATTGTAGAATAAAATAAAGGCTTGACATGCAGTTTTCTAAAAAAAAAGTAGTTTTAGATCGAGACAGGAGCAGGAAGGTCACGTAATACGAGAGGGACGGTAACGGGATTGGAGCGTATAGGTAACAGGATAAGAGGCCGATAGTAACTAGATAGAAGGGGGACGGAATTGGGATAGAAGTGGGACAATTGGGATAGGAGGGATGGTAACGGGTTAAGAGGGGGATGGTAACGGGATATAACGGAGACGGTTCCGGGTTCGGAGGGGACGGTAACGGGATATAAGGGGCGTCCCCCTTATTTGAAAGAGGAGAGGGATTGGAGGGGTATGAAAAGTTGTTGGGAGCAGGATTACTTAACTAGGTACGCATACGACGTCGCGGGCAACGGCTAGTGTCAAATAATTATGGAACTTGTTTGTTATGTGCAGTACAGTGTCTGTGGCTATTATTAGCTCATAAATGTACGAATGTCGATCTCTGAATGTTCTACGAGTGGTTCATCTTATAGTAAGCATAAATGTGCAATGCTAAAATGTACCTAATGTTTACAATCTAAATATTCATTTATTTACTTGAATATATCATTTCATTACATTCCAAATAGTTTAATTTAAACACCAAGTTTCCAGTTAACTTTATATACTTTTGTATGTTTCAACAAATTATTTTTATGTATTACATTATTTTTAATTTATTAATACAGATATATTATTAACATCTTAGTTTTATTTATATACATAAAAGGTAGTTACAATAAAAGAGCACCTACAAAAATAATGGTCTAATTAAACATTAAAACTGGACAAGATACATTTCATATTTATCACCTATATTTATACTATTTGAGGAATGATGAGGTTAGATACAGTCTCGTTAGAAGTGTTAGTACATCGGAACTCAATTGGAGATCAAATTACTAATTAAATGAACGACAAGTAGATATGTATCACTGGCATTATGGTATTATCTAGTTTCACAGAGAAACTTTAGGAAATAAACTTACCATTGAGACAATAGGATATATAAACTACACATATTTGTATACAGTCGGCACTGCGTCCATTCACGAAACAACACAGGACGGCTTGCCGCCGGCGCCGGCTCGCGCGGGCTGCTCGTCCCGCTCGGTGGAGCCGGCCGACTCGTAGATGACCGTCCTCATCCCCGACTCAAACGTCACGCCCTCCTCGGACTCCGAGGAGCGCGAGGGCGGGCTCTCGACTTCGAGGCCCTCGCTAGTTTCACTGACACTATCACTATCGGCTTCAGCACTCGAGTCTCGACCGCTCCTGTCGCCGTCCCACTCGGGCAGGCGAGCCGCGTGCGTAGGGCGCTACGGCTGCAGGTCGCCGGTGGCGTGCTTGAGGCGCGCCAGCAGCGCCGAGTTGGAGGCGAGCGCCGCGCCCAGCTCGCTCTGCGCCGCCAGCAGCGCGCGCACGCCGGCGCCGCGCGCGCACACGCCCGCCGGCACGCCGGCGCCGCGCGCGCACACGCCCGCCGGCACGCCGCCCGCGCGCGGCGCCGGCGCGCCGGCCGGCTGGGGGCCGCGAGCCGCGCTCGCTTCGGGTTTCGACGCGTTCTACAGAAACACAAGTACTATAAGTGGGTATAGTTGACGCTAAACTTTGTCTGATTTAAATATTGCACGTTTCGCTGCGCAGAACGCTACATGCAACGAGAGTGGATCATCGGAAAGTTCCACCACGGAAATGTTTACGAAGAAAGCTTTGTAATGGTAGAAAACGGATATCATGGTAGAAAATTTGATAACGAAAAATCTCAAGTAATTCTGCATTTTAATTTCAAAACGTTTCGCTTATATTTCAATAACACATTTTTCAAGTCACAAATATATACTATTTGTACCTACTCCAAACAAAACTTTGAAGTATTTTTAAAACAAAAGTGCAAATCAGATAATAATCATTTGACATTTGATAAACTGGTGCACAGAGTATGTACGGAGTTTTCCGTACATAAAATGATAATGCCAGATTATGGAGAAAAACTGTTCATTTGTTTCCCCAAAACTAGGTCTAAAATGGTTAATGTAAATGGTAATGATTGAGCACACGCGGAATGAATGGTGTCCGATCGTGAACTGATGACGCGCTACATGAAATGTGGCATGCAGGCGTAAACTGCTGACCGCGCGCAATGTGCGATGCTTGCATCGTACAGAGTATATAACAAGAGTGATAACATGCGTCTATACATTTTGTGTGTTATACAAACCGACATTAAACTACAAAAAAGTCTCTTTTGCACTCTAGTAAAATGTATAATATATTCATGAAAGAAAATGGTAGCAGTAGTAACTTCGTTTATGGGCCACTTTTTTGTGATGACGTCACGTAGCTCCGCTTTTCGGCCGGGTCGGCCATTTTTAGTCACAGTGACTGAACTGATTTACGGTTCAACTTTCGTAGTATTCTTCTCTAGTATTCTATTTACATAATTTGTGAATATTTAATGTTTATGTGTATTGTGGTTATGAATGAAGTGTGTAAGATTTCATCAGTGGAATTGCATGTATCAGAAGGTGGCTGGATTTTATTCCATTTTGTATTTTTGTGTGATTATTCCACCCGTTCTTTTTTAGGGTTCCGTACCTCAAAAGGAATAAAAACGGAACCCTTATAGGATCACTTCGTTGTCCGTCTGTCTGTCACGACCCAAAAATCTCGGGGACGCGTGGAGGTATCGAGTTGACATGAAAACCATATTCTCAGATACACAGTCCCTTGAAGCTGTGAAAAATTAATCTTCTAAGTTAACGTAAAAAAAGATAAGGCCGTTTATGCCGCACAAAACGTATATTTAGACACTCAATGGAATCAAAATTTATAGAGTACTTTCCATTGACCTAGAACTATGAAATTTGGCAAGTAATATCGGCATATACTACTACAGGTACAGGAAAAAATATAGTCTTTATTTAAAGTACATAATCAATCATCGAGGTTAAATATGTACCTACAAATTTGTACGTAGCCCTCGGTGGGAGAGTCCGACTCGCACTTGCCCGGTTTTCTTTTAATGGTAGAAGTCCTCTATAGCTTTTTATAGTCAATGGTTTGGTGAGATGTTGACATTTACGAGGCTACTTTGCACTTTTGTTTTAAAATTACTTCAAACAAAGTTTTGTTTGGAGTAGGTACAAATAGTATATATCTGTGACTTGCAATATGTGTTATTGAAATTTAAGCGAAACGTTTTGAAATTAAAATGCAGAATTACTTGAGATTTCTCGTTATCAAATTTTCTACCATGAAATCCGTTTTCTACCATTACAAAGCTTTCTTTGTAAACATTTCCGTGGCGGGACCTTCCGACGACCAAGTCGAATGAATTAGAATAACTCTGCTGAGGGACTCCTATATTAGTACTTACTTTGGCATGCAGCTTCAGATAGATTAGTACCGTACCGCGGCATGCAGCTCGCTCACGGCGCTCCGCAGGCTGCACTAGGCGTGCTGCAGGCGCGCCGCCAACGTCAGCAGCTTCAGATAGAATAGTACCGTACCGCGGCATGCAGCTCGCTCACGGCGCTCCGCAGGCTGCACTAGGCGTCCTGCAGGCGCGCCGCCAACGTCAGCAGCTTCAGATAGAATAGTACCGTACCGCGGCATGCAGCTCGCTCACGGCGCTCCGCAGGCTGCACTAGGCGTGCTGCAGGCGCGCCGCCAACGTCAGCAGCTTCAGATAGAATAGTACCGTACCGCGGCATGCAGCTCGCTCACGGCGCTCCGCAGGCTGCACTAGGCGTCCTGCAGGCGCGCCGCCAACGTCAGCAGCTTCAGATAGAATAGTACCGTACCGCGGCATGCAGCTCGCTCACGGCGCTCCGCAGGCTGCACTAGGCGTGCTGCAGGCGCGCCGCCAACGTCAGCAGCTTCAGATAGAATAGTACCGTACCGCGGCATGCAGCTCGCTCACGGCGCTCCGCAGGCTGCACTAGGCGTCCTGCAGGCGCGCCGCCAACGTCAGCAGCTTCAGATAGAATAGTACCGTACCGCGGCATGCAGCTCGCTCACGGCGCTCCGCAGGCTGCACTAGGCGTGCTGCAGGCGCGCCGCCAACGTCAGCAGCTTCAGATAGAATAGTACCGTACCGCGGCATGCAGCTCGCTCACGGCGCTCCGCAGGCTGCACTAGGCGTCCTGCAGGCGCGCCGCCAACGTCAGCAGCTTCAGATAGAATAGTACCGTACCGCGGCATGCAGCTCGCTCACGGCGCTCCGCAGGCTGCACTAGGCGTGCTGCAGGCGCGCCGCCAACGTCAGCAGCTTCAGATAGAATAGTACCGTACCGCGGCATGCAGCTCGCTCACGGCGCTCCGCAGGCTGCACTAGGCGTCCTGCAGGCGCGCCGCCAACGTCAGCAGCTTCAGATAGAATAGTACCGTACCGCGGCATGCAGCTCGCTCACGGCGCTCCGCAGGCTGCACTAGGCGGCCTGCAGGCGCGCCGCCAACGTCAGCAGCTTCAGATAGAATAGTACCGTACCGCGGCATGCAGCTCGCTCACGGCGCTCCGCAGGCTGCACTAGGCGTCCTGCAGGCGCGCCGCCAACGTCAGCAGCTTCAGATAGAATAGTACCGTACCGCGGCATGCAGCTCGCTCACGGCGCTCCGCAGGCTGCACTAGGCGTCCTGCAGGCGCGCCGCCAACGTCAGCAGCTTCAGATAGAATAGTACCGTACCGCGGCATGCAGCTCGCTCACGGCGCTCCGCAGGCTGCACTAGGCGTGCTGCAGGCGCGCCGCCAACGTCAGCAGCTTCAGATAGAATAGTACCGTACCGCGGCATGCAGCTCGCTCACGGCGCTCCGCAGGCTGCACTAGGCGTGCTGCAGGCGCGCCGCCAACGTCAGCAGCTTCAGATAGAATAGTACCGTACCGCGGCATGCAGCTCGCTCACGGCGCTCCGCAGGCTGCACTAGGCGTGCTGCAGGCGCGCCGCCAACGTCAGCAGCTTCAGATAGAATAGTACCGTACCGCGGCATGCAGCTCGCTCACGGCGCTCCGCAGGCTGCACTAGGCGTGCTGCAGGCGCGCCGCCAACGTCAGCAGCTTCAGATAGAATAGTACCGTACCGCGGCATGCAGCTCGCTCACGGCGCTCCGCAGGCTGCACTAGGCGTGCTGCAGGCGCGCCGCCAACGTCAGCAGCTTCAGATAGAATAGTACCGTACCGCGGCATGCAGCTCGCTCACGGCGCTCCGCAGGCTGCACTAGGCGTGCTGCAGGCGCGCCGCCAACGTCAGCAGCTTCAGATAGAATAGTACCGTACCGCGGCATGCAGCTCGCTCACGGCGCTCCGCAGGCTGCACTAGGCGTCCTGCAGGCGCGCCGCCAACGTCAGCAGCTTCAGATAGAATAGTACCGTACCGCGGCATGCAGCTCGCTCACGGCGCTCCGCAGGCTGCACTAGGCGTCCTGCAGGCGCGCCGCCAACGTCAGCAGCTTCAGATAGAATAGTACCGTACCGCGGCATGCAGCTCGCTCACGGCGCTCCGCAGGCTGCACTAGGCGTGCTGCAGGCGCGCCGCCAACGTCAGCAGCTTCAGATAGAATAGTACCGTACCGCGGCATGCAGCTCGCTCACGGCGCTCCGCAGGCTGCACTAGGCGTGCTGCAGGCGCGCCGCCAACGTCAGCAGCTTCAGATAGAATAGTACCGTACCGCGGCATGCAGCTCGCTCACGGCGCTCCGCAGGCTGCACTAGGCGTCCTGCAGGCGCGCCGCCAACGTCAGCAGCTTCAGATAGAATAGTACCGTACCGCGGCATGCAGCTCGCTCACGGCGCTCCGCAGGCTGCACTCGGCGTCCTGCAGGCGCGCCGCCAACGTCAGCAGCTTCAGCTCGGCGCTCGACACGTCCTTGTCGAGGATTTGCGTCTGCAGGTACACCGTCTGCGCCACCTTGTACCTGCGGGACACGAACCGCTGTAGTATGCGTTCGGAGCGCGAGCGGGGCGGCCCAGCCTCGGTGCGGTTACCAGTCGGCGACGGCGTCGGCGCGGGCGCGCGCGAGCGGCGCGGCGCGCTGCAGCAGCTGGCGCGCGCGCCGCCCGGTCTCGGCGACGGTGATGCGCTCCAGCACGTGGAACTGCTCGTCGTTGTAGGTGAGCGTGCGCGTCGCGCGGTCGCGCACCAGGTGCTGCCACGAGTCGCGCAGCCTGCAACACACGCTCGGCGTCAGGCGCGGCGGGGGGCGGCGGGGGCGGCCGGCCCGCGCGCACTCACCTCTCCACCAGCGCCTTGGCCTTCACGTGCAGCTTGAGCGCGGCGGGGCAGGGCTCGGCGGCGGCGGCGGCGTCCCACTCCGCCTGCAGCGCGGCGCCGGCGGCGTGGCGCGCGCGCAGCGCGGCCGCGGCCAGCCGCAGCGAGTTCGCCTCGCCCGACACCAGCCCCGCCAGCGCCGCCCACTGCTCCGGCGGCGCCTGCGGCCCGACCGCGTGCTGCAACCACACCGCCCCCGTCAGTGGCTGCGCTCGCGGCGCCGGCGGCGCTCGGCGCGCGCAGTAGGTACCTGCGTGGCGGCGAGCGCCAGGTCGAGCGCGCGCGCGCAGGACAGCAGCAGGCCGGCGTGCGCCTCCAGCGCGGCGGCGCGCGCCGCCACGCGCTGCAGCCGCGCCGCGAGCAGCGCGCCCCAGCGCGCCACGCTGGCGGCGCACAGCACGGCGGCCGCGCACAGCGCCTCGCACCGCCGCTTGATCACGTGGCCCACGCTGCACGCACTCTGCCAAGGGACAACGGAGGTGCACTCAGTCCAATAGGGAATATGCATGTGTTGTCCTCGATTCAAATTTTCATTTAATTATTTTATTGACGAATGATGCGCTGTAAAAATTTTTTTTGACCTAATTTTTTTTTTTAATTTTATTCAATAATGAATCGATTCATGGATTAAAAAAAATACATGCATATTCCCTATATACTAATAAACGATTGCACATTTATTTATTTAAGCTAAACCACACCTCTATTACTATGAAACTGATAGCCAAAAACGGTTTTATTTTTTTTGAGATTGGACTTCACTAAACATTTTCGCCTGTCAAAGCGTGTAAGGGTGTGTGAGGGTGAGGGTGAGGGTGTGTGTGTGAGGGTGTGTGTGTGTGTGTGTGAGAGAGAGAGAGAAGTTAATTGTACGAGTATAACATGGTTAAAAGATAAACATCAATTCTATTATTTTATATTTATTGTTTTGTTCGTAACGGTCCGCTCCTGTGGGCAGGCACCCTAAACAATATTTTTTAATTTACAATTTTAAAATGTTGAATATTATGTGCTGTGACAATAAAAATAATTATAATAATAATTATTATTTTAACATCAGTATACCTAAGTGTTAAAAATATGATGTAGCTCATGTTGAATGTACTCGTAACATAACTTTTGAACCGATTACCAGTTTCGCTAGCAACTCCGGAGTTCCGCGATTACACCTCCAGTATCGGATCTCAGTTCCGGAGTTGAACACTTTCCAATATTGCATGCCCTGTTCACATGTTGTCCCTCAGTATCTTAACTTATTTTCTGGGTAGTCGTTCTTTTACGGATACGGTGGTAGAGTCCTTGTTATAAGTGACCTTCGTTCGTTCGTACGTCTGCGATGCCAAAATTGAATAAAGAATTTTTCAACATTGAACTTACTTATGAATTAAAAATAATACTCAAAGAAGTGGTTAAAAAGTGGAATCTCTAATAACATTTTCTGTTGTCACGTAGGCTCACAATCGGAGTCGCTGACCATAAAGGATGGTTCTCGAAATTGTTGGCGTTACAAAGATGTTGGAGGAGAGCTCAACGCTTCGTAACAACAACGCCAACTCATCACCTAACATGAACAACGTAGGACAAGTGCATAAAATAAATTATCTCACCTTAGCTTGACTGGCATCATTTTCGACCGACACAATATTCGGAAACACGGGGAACTTTGGTATGTCGGGCTCCGGCGCCATGCTGACATTATTATTGTTCTTATTGAATAGCATCAGCGGCTCCTCGGCTGTCGTGTCGGGGTAGTCCTTTCCTAATGTGTTGTCGTCGACCTCGGAGCCCAGCAGCCGGTCCTTGAACAGCAGGATCTGCGACTCCGCCACCACGCTCGTCTGCGCGCAGATGTACGTCTGAAGGTGCTCGTACTTCTCTTCGGGCTTTAAGAATACCTGGGAACACATTTTTAGCATGGAATGGCCCATTCTCGGGCACACGCCTCGACTACTGGTTTCCGATAGCTCAAGATCGAGAAGCATGTTACTTAAAGTGTTCTGTGACGATACTAAGTACGATATCAAAGAGATGTATTATAAATATGTCGCATGGATATGATGAAAACAGAGATTTGGTCAATCTCTTAAATGATTTGACCAAACCTTTTTTTGTATATAACTGAATGACGAGACAAGCTGTAATTTCGCTGGCTACAATGCCCTTCAAACCAGAACACAGTAATACCTGCGCACTACTGCTTGGCGGCTGAATAACTGGCAAAGCGGTGGTACCCACCCAGACGGCCTCTCGCATACGAGAAACCTATCACCAGTAAAATCACAGGGGATGTTAAAATAACACGATTTTATCATTTCCCTAAACAACATCTAGTGATTTGACAAATAAACCTGTCGCAGGGAAATGAGGATACCTACCAGGGATTTCACGAATTCCCTAACGATACAGTTTTAATAAATTGGCTCTCCGTTTTTATCATTTGCCTGCGGCATATAGACTGAGTAAAGAACATACAAAATGCTAAGCTAACGTGCACACACAAAATAAATCTATTTTGTGGTGCATATTGCCATACAGACGATCAATCGATAAAATAGTAGACGTAACAGCCTACATAGATCATCTCGATATCTTATCGTGACATAGTTCAATGTCGGACAAGGTCGGGCTTCGAACCCGCGAGCCCGGAGTTATTGGCCATGATCCGTCAACCGAAACGAAAATCAATTCGATTTGGCATGCTTATTGTTCGAATTGCATTTTAGAACAACAAAACTATTATTATTATTATTTATATAAAATAACGAACAAGGCTAAGAGCAAGGCAACGAGTGCTTGGTAAAAAACTTGTCTGTATATTTTTGATCATTTTGTGTATGCTAAAGCTTGTTAAGGTCTTCATGTTTAGAGTCCGTCGTTCGTTCGTCGTGTCGTTTCAAAGAATCTTATATACGACGCTGATAGACAGAATGGCTGTCGATATAATTTCGACATATCCCAATGGAAAGTTACCAAACCGTGGTCGCGTGCGCGAAGCGATCACTACATCCCAATTCAAGAAAGTCGACTCTCGTCACGTCATACTTGCAGCTATTAACAAAATAAACGTAGCAAACGTACAGACCGAAAAGTTTACCTATCGGGAAACGTTTTCAGGAACTGAAAATTAGCCATTGCAATCTGACATCACATGTTTCTATAACAAAGTGCAAAGAATATTGCATGCAAGATAAAGTAGTAGTTGAATTCGTAAGTCGACATCAAAGACAAAGCAGGGTACTGCGGTAACTATTGTTTGATCTACGCACTGATTAATAAATAGTTACTACGTAAATCTAGGTCACAGCGAGGCCTTGCGCAGCCTTCCGCGCTCAATTACACGGGTATTATGAATGGCTAAATTTTATTTCCGTTTAAACAAGTTGCTAGTAAAAAGAACAAAACGAGTCGGAGGCCACATTTCTTGACACAACAAAAACAGTGTAGGAAATAAAATGATTTCAGGAAAATAGTTATTACATTTTGGTAAAAGCTTATTTAACCCATTGAATTCCGCGTTACACGCGATATCGTAGCTTAAAAATTCTCTTGTAATTATAACTTGACGATAATATAGGCTGAAAACGATAACACTTGAACTTTTATTGGTAGTGATTTCGAAAAAGCACCGTCATTCCAAATTGTGTTAGTCCTGTCTGTTCAAAGGTTGTGTGGAAGAGATCGCTTTGAGCGATAAGACCGCCTATTGTAATGCTGATTACTGTAAAATGTACTTGTTTATCATGTACTTATTTTTAAGGTTTTTAACAATAGTGTTTATCTATCTATGCATATGACATGTACAACTTGTACAAGCACAAAGTGTAACATGTCGAATCACATGTAGAAAGCTGATGTGTGAATAAAATCTCTTCAAAGAAATATCGAAATAACAATATTGTTACAATGAAATTGATCCAATGTCACACATTGACCAAGCTCACCTTACCATAGAGGAGAATGTTCCACATGCAATGCATTCAGTTTAATGAGTGTGTTTTGTAAGTACACAGAAACATTGTTAGGGAATATAGTGCAAGAGCATTAATTTGATGATTGTATCAGATCAAATTATTAGTTAAATTATACAGCTTTGTGTTATTATAGCAGCTGTATTGTGAGTGGTTTCAAGTTTGTTGAACCTATCATTAAATATAAAGGTATTATCAATAGGTAGCCTGTCTATTTCTGGACTCTCAATAGGGAATATGCATGTGTTATCGAAAAATCTGGAAATTACTTTTTACAATAGATTACTATGAAACAATCATTACAAACATTTAGTAGCGATATAAATATTATTATTAATTGCTTAGTTTTTTTGTATTTCAATGTTTCTTTTTCTTATGTTTGGAGAAACGGAACGTAATCGCAAAACACTTAAGTACGTGCAACCACGTTTTGAAGTCACGCGCCTCGCTGCTTTTGGTCAATTTTTGATATAGAGCCCGCCCTATTGGTAAATTATTGACACACAGACACATATAGCACTTTTAATTTAAATATCTGTTTTAATTTAGGGACTTTGAGTCGTCCAACGACTATGTCAGTCCCATATTGATTTCGATTTATACTTGGGTACTGTTTTTAACCAGCCTGTATGTGGACTGATAGATCATCCTAGCCGCATCCGAAGTTGGTGCATATAGGATGCCCTGGAATAGACCCACATCAGACTGGCAGACTGATTTTAATGTATACAAATTATCTCTAATAGACACACTCTAGCAAAAAATGATATACATCCTCCATAACGCCACACAGGTCACAATTAGGGCTCTCCACTTTTTTCATTAGGTATTTAAATTTATTGAGGGGCATGTGTCCAGAGCGCAGTCTATGAGCAATTACAATAAGTTGTCTAGTTATTTTAATATTGGCATACCATGGTATGTGAGGGGGCTCGCTTTGCATCGTTCTGTACCATTTGCCTTTTTCCAGAGAAGCAATATCAAAGTATTCTTTCCATCCTGTTATTATTCTGTTTTTATATTTTATGAGCACTTCTGAATATTCTGTCATTAAGTAGACTTCTGTACCATTTGATATTGCTTCTCTGGCTAGTTTATCTGCTTTCTCATTACCACATACTCCAATATGTGATGGAATCCATTGCATACTCAGAGCCGTTCCCCCAGATACCAATACTAGGATTTTCTTTAATATGGTGTAAGCTATCGATGCACCTCTGTGGCCAGAGGAGGAGGTGCAAGGCACTTTTGCTGTCTGACAAAATAACTACGTTATTGTTAAGAAACTGCATCCGGCTCCTCTCCAATCGTAGCGGTTTCCGTTCCATTGGGCCAAGAGGGGCATGGACGAGAGAGTGCATCTGTGTGAGCGCGCCCACTTATGCACTAAAATATGTCCTGCGCATCTGACTGCTTCTGTTATAAGGTTACTGAGAAATTAACAAGTCCTATGGCGATGGATAGAGGTAGAGAGGTTTGGTTATGATGTAAACCGGGCTTTGTCCGATATCTGCACGTAGGCGGCTTGGGGAGAGTGGTCGCTTCTGCACTGCACTGGGGTAACAGTGCAACTCGGCAGCACCCCCTGCGACGAAGCAGCTCTTTTCAGAGAGGCACTGCTTCCCCTGCTCAGCCAGGGAGGGGACTAGAAAAGGTGTCCCAAAAAACGCTTACCCCAACAACTTTACGGGAGGTAGTAACCACGGCTGCCTACGCATCCGTTTCCTCGTGGTCGAAGAAACAATATAAATAATAAGAAGTATAGCAACCCAAATCACCCGAAGATGACATATGGCGCCTGGAATGTGCGCACACTATTAGACCGTGCTGGTAATGCGTGTCCTGAACGTAAAACTGCCGTCGTAGCTCGAGAGCTTGGACGCTATGGTATAGATATCGCGGCTTTAAGCGAAACGCATCTAGCGGATGAAGGTGAGCTAGTAGAAAGAGGTGGTGGTTATACGTTCTTTTGGAAAGGCACACCAATTACAGAACCAAGACGATCCGGTATAGGATTAGCAATTAAAAACTGTATTGCTTCAAAACTGACTGATCATCTTGTTGGTATTTCTGATCGCATTATAACTATAAAACTTCGTTTAAATAGCGTGAACTATCTAAACGTAATTAGCATATACGCTCCAACCTTAGATAAAAGCGATGACATTAAAGATAAGTTCTATGAGGAGCTCTCGCAAACTTTGTCTAGAGTTCCGCAAAGTGAGCAAATTTTACTTCTCGGCGACTTTAACGCTCGTGTCGGAAGAGACTTTGAAGCATGGCCACGGGTGTTGGGAAGACATGGAATTGGTAATATGAACAGTAACGGACAACTATTGCTGAGTCTTTGTTCACAGTTTGAGTTAGCCATTACGAATACCATGTTTAGACTTCCGATGATACACAAGACCACCTGGATGCACCCGCGGTCCAAGCATTGGCACTTGATTGATTATGCGATTGTGCGGCAGCGCGATATCTCGCAGGTTATGGTGACGCGAGTAATGTGCTCACTGCTGGACCGATCACCGGCTTGTCATTATTAAGTTGCGTCTACGTCTCCATCTCCCTCGTAGGCAGAGTAGAGCAAGGCCTCCTTGTCTCAATCTCCAAAGACTTGAAAGTCAAGAGATTCGAGAAAATTACAAACAGGCTCTTAGTAGCTTAACTATGGCAGAAAGTCTTAGTACTGAAAGCAATGACTTTGAGCAGAGGTGGCAAAGCTTGTCTTCTCATATTATCAATGCAGCAACAGAGACACTCGGTTTGCAATCAAGAAAACATGAGGATTGGTATGATGAGAACGACAAGATACTAACTGAAGCCATATCCGAGCATCGGAAGCTCTTGCGCCAACAACAGTCGAAGAAGCAGACAACTTCATCGTCTGATAAAGTCAAGCACAGTTCATCTGACCTAAGAAAGCTTGCTCGCGCTACTAAAGACAGGTGGTGGCAGGATAAGGTTCATCACATCCAGTGGCTTGCAGATACGAACCAGCTGGGTACATTTTTTGGCGAAATCCGTAAGCTGATAGGTGTTACGTGTTGTAGACGTAATGTACCCCTAAGGTCTTCTGACGGCTCGTTTGTTTCTAATAAGGATGATGTGTTGAAACGTTGGGTTGACCATTTCAACTGTTTGCTTAACGTGGATCGAACAGCAGATCTAGATTTTATCAAATCCTTACCCGAACATCCTCAGGCAGCTGAACTTGATGAGCCTCTTTCCTTAACTGAAGTTATCAAGGCCATTAAAGCCCAACAAAACAAAAAGGCAGTTGGCATTGATAACATACCCGGGGAGCTTATTAAATACGGTGGAGAGGAGCTACATAACGTCTTGTGGCAGTTCTTTTCAGAGATGTGGTCCGATGAGCAAGTGCCCTCCTGTTTCAAGGTTTCATTAATATGTTCCCTTTACAAGAACAAAGGTGATCGGGCAGATTGTAATTCGTACCGTGGCATCTCGTTACTCTCCACTCCCGGTAAAATCTTTGCTAGAGTACTTTTAAACCGACTTCTGCAGCTATCTGAAGCTCTTCTACCCGAGACTCAATTTGGATTCAGGCCCAACAGAGGTACGAGTGAAGCCATCTTTTCCATACGCCAGCTTCAAGAAAAGAGCAAAGAACAAAATCAACCAATATACCTGTGTTTTGTTGATTTAGAAAAGGCATTTGATAGTGTTCCTCGGGAGGCGCTTTGGATAGTTTTGTCGAAGTTTGGTTGCACTGACAAATTTATTCGTTTGGTTAGGCTCTTACACGACAATATGATGTGCTGTGTAACATGTAGTGGTGAGCAATCAGAATTCTTCTCTATCAGCTGTGGCGTTAAGCAGGGATGCGTCCTGGCACCAACTCTTTTTGCCATTTATTTTGCTGCAGTCGTCAGGGAAGCTTTGAATGGCAACACAGAGGGCATTCGTATCCGTTTTCGTACAGAAGGTAATGTTTTTAATTTAGCGAGATTAAGGGCACGTACGAAGGTTTCACTTGACACCATTACTGAGATTATGTACGCAGACGATCTCTGTTTTGTGGCGGAAACTCCCGAAGGTCTTCAAGAGCTTATGACCAAATTTGATGCAGCTTGCTGCAAATTCGGATTAAAAATCAGTGTGACAAAAACCGAAGTCATGATGACGGATATCGCAGACCAGGTTCCTTTGAATATACGACTAGGAGAGACAACTCTTAAGCAGGTCGATAAGTTTAAATATTTGGGGAGTACCATAACAACAAAAGGTGACCTTGATTCTGAGATAAATTGCAGAATCGGTGCTGCTTCGGCAGCATTTGGGAAACTGCGCGTCAAGGTATTTCGCTCACACGATATTAAACTTGACACAAAAATTAGAGTGTACATGGCAATCGTCTTACCAAACATACTGTACTCTGCAGAGACGTGGTGCCTATATCGACGCTACATTCGCACCCTTGATAGGTTCCACCTGAAATGTCTTCGCGACATTATGAACATTAAATGGTCTGACCGGGTCAGAAACACAGATGTTCTAAGGCGTGCGAATGTTTGCGGGATCGAGGCCTACCTCATGCGGAGACAGCTGCGGTGGAGTGGACACATTTCCCGGATGCCTGAAAGTAGAGTCGCTAAGCGCATCTTTTACTCAGAACTTCAGAAAGGTAAGCGGAAACGCGGAGGCCAATTTCTGAGGTATAAGGATGTGCTTAAGAGACACATGAAAAGGTGTGAAATCGTGTCTACCAAGTTGGAAGCCCAAGCAGAAAATCGTTTGGAATGGAGGCGGTCAGTGCAGCAAAATGTATACACATTTGAAAACAAGCGAAGGAGAGACCTTGATGCGAAACGAGACCACCTCAAAAGTAAACCTCCTTCAAACACAGTTTATAATTACGTGAACGGTGTCCTCACATGTAGCACATGTAATCGTACGTTTACAGCTAAAATTGGATACGTCAGTCATGTGAGGATGCACCAAACACGTACAGTAACTTAACTTAAGTCAGTCACCGTAGCCGAAATCGGCTAGGAATGCATCATCATCATCAATGAAATGTACACTCTTCGAAGATGCTTAGGGTGTACCCCCCAAGATGAACCTGCTAATATTTTTAAAATATTCAGTAATTTTACAGTTTTAGAATGAATTTCGTTTATATGTCTATTCCATCTCAATGATCTATCCATCCAAATTCCCAGGTACCTAACGCAGACACATATAGCATAGATGGACCAAAGAGGAGATCCTAGGATTCCCATTTCGACGTCACACGCAAATGGCGCGTTTATGTTGATTTAAATTGATTCACATTATCATTTAATTATTTTATTGACGGATGATGAATAGAGCTAAATATTATACAGACCATAATTTAAGTTTAGATCACTAAACTAAAGATGATTTTTTTTTATTACCTGATAGGCTAGCATTTGACTACAGTCTCACCTGATGGAAAGTGACTGTATTGAAAAATGATTTCTAGCTGAAAAATGTATATTATACCTTAATACTTGCTGCCTTGTTGACGTGAAATATGTGGATAGCTTTAGTAGATGTAGCAACCTGCACCTCAGAAAAGAACCGGTCAAAGGTCCATATCCTGTGAGGGTCTACTTCCAGCAAGCCAGCCAGGAGCGGCGTGACAAGCTTGCGTAAACCCACACTCAGCTGGCAGTGGGGAGGCAGGTCTCTAGCCCATTCTATGGGGCCGTTTTCTGTTGTTTGTGTGCCCTAGAATAAAGAGAATACAAGAATGTGTTAGAAAATCTTTAAGCTGATAAATAGTCATATGAATAAAACCCCTCACCCAGCACTGGAACACATCAGGTTAAAAAAAAAAACCGGCCAAGTGCTAGTTCGACTCGCGCACCGAGGGTTCCATACAAACTAGTATGTTTATAAATTGACTGAAGTTTGTAAACGATAAAAGCACCAAACATTGCTCTAATGAATAGATTAACTGGATTGAGGTTCAAACTTAAATTTGCCATTGGAAAACTGGTGTCCCCATACAAAAAAAATGCCCCTCAGTTTCTTTTTCTTTTCCTTTCTTCTGAGTAGTGGTTCTTTCTCTGATATTTTTTTTTTTCCTAATGAAGCTTCTTAATAAGACACCTCAATAACATTACGATCTAGCCTAATAAGACTAATAAGTAATTTGAGTTTAACTTAAGCTGCTAAGTAGAGTAAAACTAAGAATGTGTCCATTAACACTTTTCTTACTGTCTCTATTAAGGCGTAGACACTATGTTCTTGTGTTCTTTATGGGTAGCACTATTATACTACAATACACTGTCACTTCACTACACTAACTCAAAAGGTTTTGTCCGTTTGAGTCTTCTCACTATGTCTGTGCTGTCAAGGAGCTGGATAGCCTCGACGTTCACGTGGTGATGAAGTCTCCGTTCATGAGCTTCGGCAAACTTTTTATTACACTAGTGACGAGGTCCACTTTCAGGTCCCGATGGAGGTCGTCATTTCTAATGTACCACGGAGCGTTAACAATACCCCTGAATACTTTGTTTTGGAATCATTGGATGATTGCTACGTTGCTTTGATTGGTACACCCCCACAGTTGGATACCATAAGTCCATATTTGTATGAGAACTTGTTTGTATAATAGTAATATTGTTTGTATAATTTTATTGTGCACTGACAACGTAGAATGCCTCCCAAGTAGCCTTTTGTAGCTGTTTTTCTGATATGGTGATAGAGTCATTGTAGTAATTGAAGTTCATAACTGCATCTGTGATGCCAAACATGAATAAAGAACTTTTGATTGAATTGATTATTAACCCTATAAGTTTGATTCCCTAGCGAGCGTTTAAATATGTTGCATAAATGGTCGTATCTTTTAATTTCATTAACTAAAAAGTTTGAACAGCTTCAAGGGATATTTATAGGGAGTATTTTGTTTTAAGATTTTGATGAGTACCTATCTAGTAAATACATTACTATTTGTCACTCAATACTATATCAGTCATTGAAATTATTTTAATAGATAATAATAATATGGAAGTGGACATATTGGCACTTACAGATATAACTCCGGAAGCCTTCTTAGTAGTTATATAAAACATAGTCTCTTTATTCCTCCTCCCTCCATATGGCCTGAAGGGCAGCTGGCCTGTAGCCACATGGTACAGCGTCACTCCTATTGACCACAGGTCTACTGTTGCTCCAAAACTCTTCCCCACTGGCTTCCGTAGCACAGCCCTTTCATACATATCAGGATGTAAGTACTCTTCCGTACCATACAATGATACAAATTGTTCTTCCTCTTGCAATTCCCTTGCAGCTCCGAAATCTGTTAATTTGTATGTTGTAGTACCATCTTCATTGATGTACTTCATTATATTACCTGGCTTGAGATCCCTGTGCACTAGGTTGTTGTCACGCAAGTGCTTCATGCCTGCCGTTAGGTGCTCTAACACCAATAGGAACTCGAACTCTTGAAGGCCGTAAGTGTTCTCGGGATCGTCTAGTATATTGAAGAGACTGCCGCCCGTGCAGAGCTCCATCACAATAACTTTGCCGCGTCCCTCTTGCTCCTCTTCTATCGCGAGGAGTTTCACTATGTTTTCGTGCTTCACTTTCTTCAGTACCTCGAATTCTCTCATTTGAACGTCATGCGGTCGCATGTGACTCAGTTGGTTGAATGTTTTTACGGCTACGGGCTCTCCATTATTTTTGTTGACCCCCTGGAATACTGCGCCCGTTGCACCCTTGCCGAGGACGCTGGTGGTGCACCACACATAGTTCTCTGAGCCTCTCAAGAAAGACATTTTCGAAGGTTTCTCGTACACAATACACTTTACTGAGGTGATGAAGGGTATTGGTTCCTCTTTGTTACCAGGGTATTATAAAAGATACTTTTTGTGTAGCTATGACTATGTAGCTAGTTCATTGAGGAATAGTGTGAGACCTCATTGAGCTAGTTACTTTACTTGTTTAGAACCAAAGTCGTAACCAAAAAATGTTGTTGTCAGTTACTAAGGCCGCGTTCAGAAATGGGTAAATGTTCACGAGTCGAATACTTGTCAGTTAATCTCAGTTAGGCCGCGTTCAGAAATGGGTAAATGTTCACGAGTGAATACTTGTCAGTTAATCTCAGTGACATGCTAAGTTAAAAATTAACTAGCGCCTTTCTGAACGGGCATCGAGTAATACAATAAGCCAGCCAATCAAAACTAATCATTTTCAATACCGAGATTTCCCGCGCTTTTGTTTATCAGATTTAACTGCGTTATTTTGGCTAATATCGGAATTTTACCTTATATTTTGCTTCAAATACACGAATCGCTTATTTTGTTTGTATGTACAAAAAATCAATGCAAAAATATTGCAAAATGTAAAGGAAAATGACAACTGACAACTATTACCTGACAGGTAAGAATCGTAACCCGCTTTTATATCGGTGAATATTTTCACCTGTCAAGTGAACTTTTACTCTCCCCAATTGGTTTTCTGAACGGCTCAGGGTAAATGTCAAAGTTCACCTGAGTAATTTCTGAACGGCGTTAGGGTAATAATTACATTAACTGGGTGATTTCTGAACGCGGCCTTATATGCCAAGCTGCCAAGTTAAAAATTAACAGTAATACAATGTGCCAGCCAACAAAACCAATCATTTTCAAGACCGAGATTTCCCGCGCTTTTGTTTATCAGATTTAACTGCGATACTTTGGCTAATATCGGAATTTTACCTTATATTTTGCTTCATATACACGAATCGCTTATTTTATTTATATGTACAAAAAGTTAATGCAAAAATATTGCACAATGTAAAAGAAAATGACAACTATTAACTGACAGGTGAGAATCGTAACCCGCTTTTTTATCGGTATCCAATTGGTTTTCTGAACGGCTCAGGGTAAATGTCAAAGTTCACCAGAGTCATTTCTGAACGGCGTTAGGGTAATAATTACATTAACTGGGTGATTTCTGAACGCGGCCTAAGTCAGTGCCTATACTCCATTGTGGTCTCACACTATAGAGGGATAATTACGAAGTTTTCCGACCTAAACAAGGATAGCGCTATACTACAGGCTCTTATAAAGAACGAGGTACAACTATTATCATATTGTCTCTATCGCGTAACCCATTTTCTTAACATTGGTCATGACATGTTAAGTCAAAATAGTGATCCGGCAGGGTCGGCTTGTGGTTTTTTAATTTGTGTTGTCGTACTTCTTATTATTTTTAAGTGAATCTTTGTGAATGTGTACTAGAAACAATTTAGAATTGAATGTGAAAAAATGTTCGGGCGTTCCATTCATGGTGAAGTGAATATTGTACCGAAAGATTAAGTTTTCAAACGTATGTGTTTTTCTTGTGTTTATTGATGTTTTTCGGTAACTATAATTTATGTGGATGTAACTAAACATCGGGCTCGACTATTAGAACCTGCATTTGGCTTGATATATTCAGTTTTCGGTGTATTTTGTACAAAACAACATTGAGTATTTCGTGTGTCAGTGTGGCCATCGTATAAACCTTTCAGTTCCCATTACGTCGGGTAACAAATTGCATATTTGTGTCAAATGTTAAATGTATTAAAATTGTGCATTCTTAAACCATTTAATTAAGATATAGGTAATAAAAGTAGTTAATGATTATAGTTTTTATTTAATTTGAAATTAAAAAGTTAAAGTTTAGTAAGAAGAGAGTAGAATTGTTTTAATAGTAAAGGCATTCGCCTCTTATGTAAGAACATATGTTGTAAATAAGTTCTTATTTTGTGTAATAAATTTATCTTACAGGTCCTTGCTGTCGATTACTATGGCCAATCATCCAATTCCATCGATGGATCACAATCCTACAATAAAAATGTAAGCAACGAATCTCGGATTTCTAATCCTAATTAACGCCACATAGTGAGAACGAGTTCATGAACGTAGACTTCATCATGTGAACGTCAAGGCTGTTCAGGACACAAAAGAACAGACCGTTTCGGGTTAGTGTAGTGAATTGACAGTTATGTATAGTTAGTGCTATCCAATACGGTGGTATGGTCAGTGTAATAATTGACTTTCATAAGTACGTCTGTGATCTACTCCGACAGTATGACATTTAACTGAGACACTATGCTATTTAGAATACATCAAGTGGTTTTTTTTAACATCTATCTACCTATATCCTAAGTATCAGTTGTGCTGCAGTCTTGTAAATTATATCAAAATACTAGTTCTTCTATTGTAAATTGTACCTGTATGGAAATAATGAATGTATGTATATTGTATAAATGTGTCATATATTTTATTTGATTATTTTATTTACCTGACTGCTTTAATCCTAGATAAAACCTGGTTAACAACAAAATATTAATGATTGCATAAGAAGCATACTGTAAGGAAATGTAGTTACCGCAATTTCATTCGAGCTTTGCGTTGTAGCGCCGGCACTATAACTTCAGAAGGATAGGATAGGATTGTGATCCATCAATGGAATTGGATGATTGGCCATAGTAATCGACAGCAAGGACCTGTAAGATAAATTTATTACACATAAATTATTTTTCAAAAAAAACTAAACCGACTTCAAAACCACAAATGGCACTCAAAAGTAAAAAATAAATTTTTTTTTTTTTTTTTTTTTAATCTATTTTATTTTGGGGGCTTTTATACATTGGTACATGTCAGCCCCATCGTATATACTAATACTATAGTGAAAGGTCTTTATAGACAGCCATATGTAGACCTATTTATTTATGGAGACCCATAATTTTGAACAGGTCTCTCGCTGCATCAGACGTTGGTTGAGCCAAAATTGTATGGTACCCACCTACATCGTATCTGTTCAAACCGTAAGTGCTCATGAGCGCCTGTCTTTCATTTTGAAACCGGACACACTCCACCAACAAGTGATGTACATCTTCCACAGTTCCACAAGTTAAGCAGTTAGGTGTTTCACTCTTCCGCATCATAAAGTAAAACTTGTTCAGAGGCATGTGTCCTGATCTCAACCTATGAGCAATAATAACCAGCTTTCTAGGGAACAAACTATTACAGAACCAAGGAATATGAGGAGGCTCACATTGAATAGATTTGTACCAAATTCCCTTTTCTAGCGATCTCACATTAAAATGTTCTTTCCAAAGATCATAACAACGTAATTTATATTTAGGTAGTAATTCCGAATAGTTAGGTAAAATTTTAAAATCCTGTCCCTCTGCTATACTTTTCTTAGCCAGCCTGTCAGCCTCCTCATTGCCCTTAAGCCCAATGTGCGATGGAACCCATTGCAACCTGATATCCTGTCCTCTACAAGAGAAGTCAAACAGCTGTGACAATACAGTATATGCTATCGATACACCTCTGATACCAGAGGCGCAACGAGCAATATGCTGTAAGGCACTCTTGCTGTCACTGCAAATTACTGTCTTCCTTTGTTCAAGGGAACTACAGTACGAAAGAGCTTCAGATATTGCTATCAGTTCCACCGACATTATACATATACTACTATCAATCTTGAAACAATTCCTAAAACTATCATTACAATTATTTACAACTGGATCGTAAAAACCAGCTCCTCTTCCATCAGTGCTCTTAGAACCATCAGTATATATAGTACGCCATTCACAGTATTTTTGATTAAGTTCTTCTATTACGTTATATTTTAATGAAATAAGGTCCTGTGATTTTTTGGACCCTTTAACACAATCCAGAACAGTAGAAATAGTATCATTGGAAATAGTATTGGTTGCCCAGGTACGCATCAAAAACATATCTAAAGGAGAAGAAGAATAAAGTTCATCCACATCAACTTCTTCAATAGTAGTCGACAATAAAGGCTTTTTTTTGTTGGCCCAATAACTATCGTGACTAAGATCATACAATTGTGTTAAAAGACTGACTGTAACATTATTTGACCAAGATCTTATTTTTAAACAGTACTTAAAAGCTAAATATTTCCTTCTAATATGCAGTGGAGGTACACAGAGCTCGCTTTCCATAACATGTATGGGAGAACTTCTTATAAATCCCCCGATTATTCGCATCGCCTGGTTCTGGACCTTGTCTAGTTTATAACAATTCATTTTGGCGCTGTTATCAAACAAAAAGGAAGCGTAATCTAACCTACTTCGAATTAATGATATATATATCCTACGCAAGTGTAAAGGATGAGTTCCCCATGAAGATCCGGTCAAAACCTTTAACAAATTAAGATACTTTTGTGTTTTTACAACCGTTTCATTAATATGTTTTCTCCACCGTAAGGAGTTGTCAAGCCATACTCCTAAATATTTAAATGCCTGGACAGATTCAATTTGACAATTGTTTATTTGTATTTGCAATTGTTGCTTTCTCTGTCCCCTACTAAAAACACAGCACTTAGATTTTGATGTTGATAATTCTAGTCCTAAAGAGTTAAGTATATTTACTAACAAAATCAACGCGTCTTGAATTTTACCTACACTATCCAACATATTGTCACTATTATTATAAATTACGAAGTCATCGGCGTATTGACATATATATACGAAATGTATTTCTTTACAAATCGAGGAGGTGGTTATGTTAAATAAAAGAGGCGATATCGGATCACCTTGTCCTAATCCCTTACTAGTATATCTACTTACGATTACGTCATCAGAATCATCTTTTATTTGTAAACACCGCTGACTCAAATACTTCCACAGGTACTGACATATTAATCTCCCAGCACCAATACCGTCCAACATGGTGGTAGTTTTCTCCACTAAAATATTATTGTAAGCATTCTCGACATCTATAAAGCATGCGATTGTAGGTATATTTTTTGTAAAGCCTAATTGAATCTGAGTCACCAAGCGCACTAAACTATCAATACACGACTGTCCGCGTCGAAAGCCTGTTGTAAATGGCGATAACAGCTCATTTTTTTCAACAAACCATTCAACTCGCTTCGCGATCATATTATTAAGGATTTTACAAAGACAACATATTAAAGATATAGGCCTAAGTTTAAGAGGGAGGTCATTAGAGGCACCATACTTTGGAATAGGGACAATCGTAATATTACGCCACTGGTTTGGTATATCTCCAGTCTGTATAATTCGATTATAAAGGTATAATAAGTATTTTTTTGCATCAGTAGGTAGATTATAAATCATTGAGTAGGTGATAGCATCACAGCCCGGAGCAGTGTCTTTTTTCTTAATACAACAGCACATTTCGTGTAAGGAGAAATCCGCTTCTAACATATCATTTGTTGATGAAAAGGTTGGCATACATGGTGTAACATAATCAGGCGCAAGATTACACAATAGATTTTCTTTATCTTCCTTACCTATAACAAGTTTCTGAGATCTATAACCTTTCATCCATCGCAAACGCTTCCACATATCGGAGACCGATAAAGACTCGTTCACACTGCTACATATTTTTTGCCATCCGACCGACCTCGCTCGATTTATAGCTAATTTTGAGATTTTGATTTTTTCTTTTAGTATTTCTAAGTTACGCGGCGTTGGATTTTTTCGGAAGTTTGATAAAGCTCGTCGTCGTTCAGCTACCAATTTAGATAAGGACGGGTTCCAGTAAGGCATCGGTTTGAAATTAGCTGTCGGATTGTTGCAAGTTTTAATCATAGGGATACTTTTATCGGCTGCAGTTTGTATAAGATTTATTATTACGTCATGTATCTTTTGGACATTAGATTCTTCTGTAGGATAAACAATATTTTCTCTAATAAAAGTTGAATATTTTTCCCAATCAGCTAACTTAAAATTACGTCTTTTCGAAAACTTTAGCAAATCCTGGTAATTTATTCGCATTTTTATAAAGATATGGTCACTGCCTAGATTTTCATTCGTTACACTCCAGTCAAAATTAATTGCTACATTAGCTGCTGCAAAAGAAATATCTGGGGATGACCGCTGCAAATTATTGTTGACCCATTTAATTCTTGTAGGTTGGTTACTGTTAAGCGAAACGTAATTGAATTCTATCGCCGCATCATATATTTGCCCACCCCGAGCGTCATTTTTATACGACCAGCTAGTATGATGCGCGTTAAAATCCCCAGCAATCAAGCAATTATGAGAAAACCTAGAGAATATTAAATCCCAGTCTGATTGAGTGGTATGTACTGTTGGTGGACAATACACCAAAACTATACTTTTAAGACAACCACAATTTAACACTTGGATACCTAATATTTCAATACCTTGATTAGGGTGATTAATGCTGCATACCTGAACCTTGATAGTTTTATGCGTCACTATCGCTATACCTCCATATCCATCGCTTCTGTCCCTCCGGAATATGTTGTATCCACTAATCCCCAAGTGTGAGTCTGACTGTAACCACGTTTCCGACACTAAAGCAATGTGAACCCTATTTTGCGAAAGATAAAGCTTAAATTCTAGTAACTTAGATCGCAAGCTCTGTGCATTCCACTGCACTACAGTCAAAGACATCTGTTTTTTGACTTTATCCATCATCACTTATGAAAGTGAGGACTTTACTAAGCAAACTTTCTTTTTTAAAATACTTCACTAAGTACTGTACACATTCTTCAAAAATCATATTGCAAATACATCTAAACTTTTCAACGAAACTTTTATCAGATTTTAAAATCTTCTCCACTTTTTGAAGTAGTTTCCACAGAATATTAGCTTTAAAACTATTTTCAGTCTGATCCGTCCTCTTCCTTTCTCCTTGATGTTCAGGAGCTTCTTTTTGAGGGGTCTCTGAGATCTCCATTTCTGATTCTGACACTTCAAATATACCTTTACAACCCCGATCACCTTTTTTAGATTTGGGCCTTTTTTTCTTTGTCAGTTTTTTTTCTTGTAGTATCGGCGACTTCATACTCACACCTTCCTCATTACCTGTCAAATCTTCCAAAGACCCATTTACTTCTTTATGCACGATTGCGCTTGTAACTAATACATTTCTATATGTCTTGCGAGTCTGGGCCCTTGCATCCTCATATTTCTCACCCATATTTTCTTCCTCTTTCTCGTCCACTTCCATGTTCTTTGTCTTTTTCTTCTCTAAATAAGTGACCAGAGCCTTACGATATGTGCAATTTTTTAAGCTCATTATGTTTCTTATTTCTTTTTCTTTTACAAAAATTGGACACCCTTTGAAGAGTGCCATATGTGGTCCTTTACAGTTAGCGCACTTGTATGTAGTAATGTCGCAATTCTTGTGATTTTCTCCACATTTTGGACAAAGGACTTTGTTGACCGGACAAGCTCGTAGTAGGTGACCAAATTTCCAGCAACCAGAGCATTGGCTCACTGGAAATACGTACGGTTCCACTTTAAACCGACACCCGTATCCAAAGACATACGGGGGTAAAGTGTTACCTTTTATACCCAGTCGAATTGACTCACTATCCACCCACTTGCCATCTTCAGACAATCGTTTCAATCTTTTGACAGATACAATCTCAAAATCGCACTTTAATACCTCTAAAGCCTCCTTTTCATCAACATCTAAGTCCACTTGTCTGACTATACCGTAAGAAAGGTTCACTTCATCGGACATCTGACATCTGTAGCCCATCGTCGTAAACTTCTCACAATTCATCAATTTCTCAGCATCGGATTTGCTTTCAAAATGAATAAGAACTCTGTATGGACTTTTGTAATTAATCTTTAAGACGTTTGGGATGTTTTCAGCTAGAAAGAGCTTCGCCATTCCAAATAGTTTCGGCAATATCTCCTTGGATGTTATAGCTATCACGTGTTTTTCTGTAGCAACTGTATCTGGTGCTTCATCAATTCGTCCTGGTGAAGGAGATATCTTAGAACCGCGCCTGGCAATACGCTTGTTTTTTCGTCTCACTTCCGTAAAGCCGTCTTCTGCAACTCCTTCACTATCTTGGCGTACTCTTTTTTCAGGTCTTGCATCCTTCTTTTCTTCTACCCCTTCACTGTACCTTAGCTGCTCACTGCCACCTAAAACTTCATCCACTTCAATGTCACTTCCACCCGAATCATAATATCGAATGTCATTCTCGAGTTCCTCCATGTTAACGCACCTTAATATAGCACGACACTAACGTACCAAATCAGAGGGTACTTAAATAAAACTTTTGATTCGCGCTCAGTAACTGGTATCGACGCGTGCGCTCACAGCAACAACTCACGCGCCTATGTAAAAAATAAATTAATATAATTATCATAAGCGCTACCCACTCATATATTTGAAGTCGGTGCCAGCCAAGTCTAATAGGTAGCAGATAAATACTATGTATATAGTAAGTACTACTTGTAGCTAGTAACTATCTACTACCTTATATTATTAAATACTATGTATATAGTAAGTACTACTTGTAGGTCGTATCTACTTGAATATAATGAATAAATGAATAGAATGAATTTCGATAAAATTTATATGGGACCACCTTTGAAGTATTACCTACCAATCAAAAAACGAATCATCGAAATCAATGCATAATTGGCGGAGTAATCGCGTAACAAACACACAAAAAAAAAAAACATACCGTCGAATTGTAAACCTCCTTCTTTTTGAAGTCGGTTAAAAATAAGAACTTATTTAAAACATATGTTCTTACATAAGAGGCGACTGCCTTTACTATTAAAACAATTCTACTGTCTTCTTACTAAACTTTAACTTTTTAATTTCAAAATAAATAAAGACTATAATCAATAACTTTTTTTATCACCTTTTTCTTAATTAAATGGTTTAAGAATGCACAATTTTAATACATTTAACATTTGACACAAATATGCAATTTGTTACCCGACGTAATGGGAACTGAAAGGTTTATACGATGGCCACACTGACACACAAAATACTCAATATTCTAATAGTCGAACCCGATGAATAGTTACATCCACATAAATTATAGTTACCGAAAAACATCAATAAACACAAGAAAAACACATACGTTTGAAAACTTAATCTTTCAGTACAATTTTCACTTCACCATGAATGGAACACCCGAACATTTTTTCACATTCAATTCTAAATTGTTTCTAGTACACATTCACAAAGATTCACTTAAAAATAATAAGAAATACCACAACACAAATTAAAAAACCACAAGCCGACCCTGCCGGACCACTATTTTGACTTAACATGTCATGACCAATGTTAAGAAAATGGGTTACGCGATAGAGACAATATGATAATAGTTGTGCCCTCAGATAAAGTATCCAGCCTGGATTGGTGACGCTCACTCATTCCCATCAATACAATTTTTATCTAGGATTCCCATTACAAAAAGTCTGTCATTTTCGGTGGGGGACGAGGAAACGGTCACAATTAAATGATCACTACTAATGCATGTTTCAATCACGTCGCTACGCATGCACACAACTAAAGAAGCAAACACTAGCTTAAATTTTACGCACACAATCACATTCTCACACAGAGACGTTCTATCGGTACACGATATTTAAACGTCAATCACGTAAACAACTTCATGCTTGATACTATCGATATTGTGTTATCGATAAACTCAGCTAAAGCATGGAAGACACATAAAAATAAAATAAAACAGAATTATTAAATGACATATTCTGTTGCTCAAGAGAATAATAACTATCTCAGTTAGTTCGAAAGTTTTTTATTATTTTTTGGCATCACAAACGCACCTATGAACTTCAATTATTAGAATGACTAAACAAACTAAACAAACATAAAATATACCATATTTTCTGTTTGTTTTTGACAATATTATGTTTTTTTTTATGTGCCAGTTGGCTACTTGGCAGAAGCGGAATGTTCGATGCATCTTTGTCTCTTATGTAATTACTAACGATAATGATAGTCTATGTAATTACTATAGGCAATGACTTAAAATTAAACTTGCAATAACGTAAAATAACGTTGCAAGAACTATTGCTGTATATGTATATGCTTCTTTAGAGAAGCATTCTAGCGAGGCACAATAGTTCTTGCAATACTTTCTTTCATTATTCTTACCCTATACGGAAGAACAGGCAAACTTTATCGCAGATGTCGCCACAAGCATATACAGTAAACAAACAAATGTCAAAATTGTATTTTGCAAAACAGTTATGAAAAACAATTGTTGACTGATATTTTTGGTAAAAAATGGCTTAATATAGTCATTTCAAAATCAGTGAATCAACTATAATACTGAAGTGCAAGCTTAAATATCAGGACATAAAGTAACTAGAAAGGTTGGTATTTTGAATGTTTTGAGCATGTCCAAAGCTTAATGTCATTGACATATTTTGAACTGTAATAGAAGTCAAAGTCAAATATCATTTAAACAGGTACAAAAATGCACTTTTAAACGTCATAAACAAATGATTCAAATAAAATTAAAAGTATGTTAAAAATTGTAACTTAAGTTAACATGACTTTGAAAAAAAAATATGTTTACCCATTTCTTTCCTATACTGAAATTGAAGTTTGGGCGCAGAAAGAAATGCGAAAACTGACTCAAGAACTGCGAGAACAAGTTAACACACACGAATATAATATTCAATTATGGCCAGAAATATGCGTTGATAAAGCTGGTACTTAACCTAACTTAAACCAATGACTTGTGTAATACATCATTACATATACATACATACCTATATCATTTCCACAAGCTTGAATCCAGGCAGCCCGACTACCTGGTTCTTTTGGGAATCTGCCAAATAAAAGTGTAATACAACAATTGTATTTTTATCGACATAATTTTAAACATATTGTTTTTATCGATATCTAAATTGGTTCTGTCCCAGCACTAATTTCACTCCGGATTTTTGACTGTGTTGCTAACGTTCAAATAATATAAGTGCCTATTTTCGATTAGGTCATTCTCATTATAGTAGATTTTTCCCGCGACTTCGCCTGTGTAGACGACAGACAATATAGTCGTCTTTTTTCAAAGACCATTTTCGCAAGACCTCCCATATGAGAGCGCCAACCACCCAACCAAACGGTTTTGATGTATACAAGTGCAGCAAAATTTTTAAAATACCAAAAATGCTGTTTATATTTTCTCCACTCTAAGGACAAAACTTTCTCAATGCAAGAGAAAAGGTACCTACCCTGGAGGTCCCAAATTTTTGCCACACCTGTATACCCTATAATCAGAGCTGGAACATATAATACTAAACGCTGAAAACCAAATTAAAATCCATTCTGCAGTTTTCGAGTCAACAATTATTCAAAATAATAACATGTAGGTACATAAAATTGTAATGTAAAACAATATTTATTAATAGTTTCAGTTTCATTTGACTTTCTTATAACGTGCAGGAAAACAGAGCTTTGGCCGCCTAGATACATGAAAATAAGCTAAAAAATTTATCCGAAATATAACTTTTTCGATTTAGTTGCAACACTATGTGAGTTTATGTGACTAACAATAATTTTCAAATTTTCGCTATTTTAGTTCATTATTTGATATAAAAACACATACAGATGAAAAGTTACGTTATCCTTGGTGTATTTTGATGTCCTTGATTTTTTTTTTGCACCAATATATGCTGCAACATGGCATTTTTTTAAGAGCTCTTTCGCCCGCTACGACAGTTGGTGAATGGCGCGTGATGCGCGTCAACTAGTTTTATATAACGTCGTGGATTTTTTTTGTCCTTGACGTTTGGCAAAATTGGCGAGAGGCATTGAGGAATGACACTATAGAGTCCTTGACAGCGTAACACTTTTGGAAAGCAATAGTTTTTTGACAGTAATTTTGGAGTGTTTACCATACCTATGAAAAATTCTCCCATTCGCTTGAATGAAAATGTAACGTGTTCTGCGTTGCATTGCAGCCACTATAACTTCAAAAGTTCGTGGTTGGTCTGTAAAAGGTAGGACATCTGTACTATTCTGTACCCCAGAGTGAAAGAATAGGGAAATAGGGAATATGCATATGTTGTCGAAAAATCTAGAAATTACTTTTTATGATAGACTCCTGTAAACAGATGAAAAGGTGAAGGTCTCTTTTAGGTGGCCGAGTAATGAATACATTCTAGCGTGGCCACAGAATAATAGTATAGATTTCGTACCTTTTACAGACCAACTACCTACGACTTTCTGAAGCTATAGTGGCGGCGATACAACGCAGAGCTCGAATGACATTGCGGTAACTACATTTCCTTACGGTATGCTTCTTATGCAATCATTAATATTTTTTTGTTAACCAGGTTTTATCTAGGATTAAACCAGTCAGGTAAATAAAATAATCAAATAAAATATATGACACATTTATACAATATACATACATTCATTATTCAAGTCGCGTGCGCGTGTCTACCCGTGACGGACGCGTATTTTTCGAGTGCACGACAAATTTGCGTGTGCTGATAAAATGACGAAAGTTCTTATGTGTAACAAGTGTAATATAGTTATTGACGAAATGTTATCGTATATACAGAATAAAATTTCGGTGATTGACGAAGAAACCCTTGTAAAATTATGTACGTCATCGTTTACAAGCGAAGAAATCAAGAAGTCGAAATCCTTGTTATTCGATTCAATTCCTACGGACTCTCGTAAAGTTATGCGAAAAAACAAGGGAAAGGAAGAGAGAGACCTGGCTGATATCGTGAATCTATTTAAATCAGTGGAACCAGATTTAATACCAGTATTTGTGGCCCGTCAACTGGAGAGACTACCGCCAATTACATGGGATCATTTGGATTGTACGAAGGTTTTAAAAGATCTTCTGCACCTAAAATCCGAAATCGAAGATGTTAAAGCGACCTATGCTACTGTAGACCAGCTGAAGGAATTAGAAAGACAATGTCTGAAAAATAACTATGAGTTACAACCTACTTCCTCAGTCTGCAATGTAAATATGAGAAGAGGTGTAGGTGCATGGACCCAGGATAGCGGTCCTATGGGACTTACACATCAGCAGGATTCTACAATTATTGAGTCTTATAATGATAACGTTCCAAAAGCAACGGATTATATAAATAGTAGCACCTCACAGGAGAATAAACAAAGTGTGAGGGTAGCCGCAAAACAATCCGATTGTGAGTCAGCTGGGCGGCAACGGTCAGCGGCGACAGGTAGCAGCGACGCGAGCTTCGGTGCATCGACCCGTTCGTGCGAGATCGGTTCGGAAGAGCGGATGACGTCACTCATAGTAGAACCGGCCATACAGCGCGCACCACAGCGTACTGATAGCGATAACGGTATAAACAGCGCGAATTCAAACGAATGTCGTAGTGGATTAGTGTTGAGTTCTGTAACTGAGCCGCTTGTAAATGAAAATGAGGGCTGGCAAAAAGTGAAGAACGTAAAAAACCGTTAAAATATCGCTACCAAGGAAAGTCGGGTATAGCAAGAGATTCGGAAAATAAATTCAAGGCGGCCGATAAAAAGCTTCCTTTATTTATTACGAATGTTCACAGTGATACTACGAAGGACGATATTGTCAAATATGTTCAGTCGAAAACAAATGAAATCGTGACCTTACAGAAAATAGATGCAAAGAAACAAAGAGGTTATAATGCATATAAATTCTTTGTATCTGAGGCAAAATTATCAATGTATTTAGATGAGAACTTATGGCCTGAAGGTATTATTTTTAGACGTTTTGTGAATTTTAATCACAAATACACGAATGGAGGTACCTCTGTGAACGGAGTAAATAATCATAACAATGGATAAATGTCATTATAGATTCGCTAGTTTTAATTGTAAAAATGTAAAACGATCAGTGGACAGCATTAGGGAGCTGTGCCGCTCCTGTGATCTTATCGCACTGCAAGAAACATGGCTCCTACCGGATGAAATACCTTACCTAAGCACGGTCGACAGTGAGTTCGGATACACAGGGACCTCGGCGGTAGATACGTCGGGGGGAATATTGCGCGGCAGGCCGTACGGTGGTGTTGCATTGCTATGGAGGACCAGTATTTTCCACAAAGTATCAGTTTTAAGATGCGACAATGCTCGTATATGCGCAATTAAAATAATAACAAATGATCGACCTGTGATAGTAGTGAGTGTATACATGCCTACGAACACGACGGAACACTTGCCAGAATTTACGGACTGTCTCGGTACGGTGAGTGCTATTATTGAAGAGTACGGGGTAGAATCTGTTTTTATCCTAGGTGATTTTAATGCGGACCCATGCGAACTATTTTATAACGAACTTATAGGCTTTTGTGCAGAACAGTTTTGGACATGTGTGGACATTGATATGTTAGGATTAAATTCTAATACATACACCTTTATAAGTGAAGCACACGGAACTTGCAGTTGGTTAGACCACTGTATTGTTACTCAATCGGCGAAGCATTCTGTACTTAACGTATATGTAAAATACGATACTACTTGGTCGGACCATTTTCCTCTTATTATAGACTGTAATTTAAATTTACTAACACAAAAATTACCTGATAAGGTTGTTGTAAACAATGATGCAGTGTGGGGTGACAGAACGAACGACCAAATAGATGTCTACTCTGATATATGTCATAAAAAACTGCGATGTATAGATTTTCCTAAGGAATTTAGAACGTGTGCAGATCGTTTTTGTATTGACTTGGGCCATAGACAAATACTTGATAGGCTTTATTCTGCCATTGTGACCGCCTTACGTGATGCTGCCACGGAGAGTCGGGGATATAGGCGACCAGGGGGGAGTGGGCCACGCATGGCGGGGTGGAATAAACATGTTAGCGAGGCTCATTCGGTGGCAAGGTCGAAGTTTCAAGAGTGGGTGCTCTGCAATAAGCCGAGGTTTGGTTGTGTCTATGATGAGATGTATCAAAGCAAGAGGATATTCAAATCCCGTCTAAAATGGTGTCAAGACCATCAAGACCAGATAAAAATGGACTCCCTTGCTGAGAAGCATTCAAGTGGGCACTTTCGCGACTTCTGGCAGCATACTAAAAAAGTAAATATTCGTCCTGGCCTCCCAGTGAGCGTTGAGGGTGTGAATGACGCAAAGAACATTGCTGATATCTTTAAGGATCATTTCCGTGTACAGTCCCCGCTGGGGCCGGCGAAGGTGGTCGGTGCTGAGATGCCAGGCGTGGAGGTGGGGACAAGTTTTTGTGCCAAAGATGTGGCCAAAGTTATCAAAGCTATATCAAAAGGAAAATCCCCCGGTCACGATGGCCTCAGCATCGAACATCTAATTCACGCTGGGCCACATATATCAGGACTCCTAGCAATGTTCTATACGCTATGCGTGAGCCACTCTTACCTGCCCCCAGATTTAATGAAAACGGTAGTAGTGCCTATAGTTAAAAATAGAACCGGCGATCTTGCCGACAAAAGTAATTATAGGCCTATTTCCCTAGCAACAATAATTGCAAAAGTGCTTGACGGCTTGCTTAATACACAGTTACACAAGTACCTACTCCTGCATGATAACCAGTTTGGGTTTCGACCCAAATTGTCAACTGAGAGTGCAATACTGTGTCTTAAGCATGTCGTCAAATACTATACGGATCGAAAGACTCCGGTACACGCCTGCTTCCTCGACTTATCCAAGGCATTTGATCTTGTGTCGTATGACATCCTGTGGGAGAAACTGGAGAGCATAAGCCTACCACGTGAACTTACCAACATTTTTAAATATTGGTATAGGCACCAGGTCAACAGCGTCAGGTGGGCGGGTACGATGTCAGAACCGTATCGGCTGGAGTGCGGGGTGAGGCAGGGGGGGTTGACCTCCCCCGCGCTCTTCAACCTTTACATGAATGCTTTGATCGTCGCGCTCAGTAACCAGCATGTTGGCTGCCATATAGACGGAACTTGCGTCAATAACTTAAGTTATGCGGACGATATGGTGTTGCTGAGCGCGTCGGTCTGCGGCTTACGAAGGTTGATGAACACTTGTGAGGATTATGCTGTAAGTCACGGGTTAAAATACAACGTGACTAAATCTCAATGCATGGTCTTTGAGGCCGGTACAAAACGCCCTCAAAAGGTGCCACCCGTTTATCTGAACGGTGTTCCACTAGAAACGGTACAACAGTTTAAATACCTGGGGCACATAGTTACGACCGACCTCAAAGACAATGTTGATATAGAACGAGAACGAAGGGCATTGTCGATACGGGCGAATATGCTAGCCCGCAGGTTCGCACGGTGTTCCAGGGAGGTGAAGGTGACGCTCTTCCGAGCATACTGCACATCCCTGTACGCTTGCAGCCTGTGGGCGAAGTACACTGTTTCGTCCTACAATGCCCTCCGCGTCCAATTTAACAATGCGTTTAGGGCGGTGATGGGGCTGCCTCGCTACTGTAGCGCTTCGGGCATGTTCGCAGAGGCGCGGACCGATTGCTTTCACGCGACCATGCGCAAGCGCGCCGCGTCTTTGGTGCGCAGAGTGCGGGCCAGCTCCAACACCGTCCTAGCAATGATTGCGCACAGGGTAGACTGCCCATATATTAGACACTGCTGCAACAGGCATGTTACTAGCAGCTCCGGGTAGCAACTAGTGACAGATCTGTGCAGCGGGGTCTACTAATTATGTAATTATTTGTTAGGTTAATTTATAAATTTTGTCCATTATATGAGTCTTGTTACTTGAAATAAAGAAATTTTAATTTTAATTTAATTTTAATTATTTCCATACAGGTAAAATTTACAATAGAAGAACTAGTATTTTGACATAATTTACAAGACTGCAGCACAACTGATACTTAGGATATAGGTAGATAGATAAACACAATGTTAAAAAAACCACTTGAAGTATTCTAAATAGCATAGTGTCTCAGTTAAATGTCATACTGTCGGAGTAGATCACAGACGTACTTATGAAAGCCAATTATTACATTGACCATACCACCGTATTGGATAGCACTAACTATACATAACTGTCAATTCACTACACTAACCCGATACGGTTTGTCCTTTTGTATCCTGAACAGCCTTGACGTTCACATGATGATGAAGTCTACGTTCATGAACTCGTTCTCACTATGTGGCGTTAATTAGGATTAGAAATCCGAGATTCAGTGCTTACATTTTTATTGTAGGATTGTGATCCATCAATGGAATTGGATGATTGGCCATAGTAATCGACAGCAAGGACCTGTAAGATAAATTTATTACACAAAATAAGAACTTATTTACAACATATGTTCTTACATAAGAGGCGAATGCCTTTACTATTAAAACAATTCTACTCTCTTCTTACTAAACTTTAACTTTTTAATTTCAAATTAAATAAAAACTATAATCATTAACTACTTTTATTACCTATATCTTAATTAAATGGTTTAAGAATGCACAATTTTAATACATTTAACATTTGACACAAATATGCAATTTGTTACCCGACGTAATGGGAACTGAAAGGTTTATACGATGGCCACACTGACATACGAAACTGCTCAATGTTGTTTTAACAAAATAACACCGAAAACTGAATATATCAAGCCAAATGCAGGTTCTAATAGTCGAACCCGATGTATAGTTACATCCACATAAATTATAGTTACCGAAAAACATCAATAAACACAAAAAAAACACAACTTAATCTTTCAGTACAATTTTCACTTCACTATGAATGGAACACCTGAACATTTTTTCACATTAAATTCTAAATTGTTTCTAGTTCACATTCACAAAGATTCACTTAAAAATAATAAGAAATACCACAACACAAATTAAAAAACCACAAGCCGACCCTGCCTGACCATTATTTTGACTTAACACGTCATGACCAATGTTAAGAAAATGGGTTACGCGATAGAGACAATATGATAATAGTTGTACCTCGTTCTTTATAAGAGGCCTGTTGTATAGCGCTATCCTCTTTTAGGTCGGAAAACTTCGTAATTATCACTCTATAGTGTGAGACCTCAATGGCGAGAGGGGTTGGCCTGTCGTGTCGCCTCCGTTTGGCTGTCTACTCGAAGGTTGTGCCTCGTTCTTTATAAGAGCCTGTTGTATAGCGCTATCCATTTTTAGGTCGGAAAACTTCGTAATTATCCCTCTATAGTGTGAGACCTCAATGGTATCCAGCCGTCTACTCGAAGTGCCTATAGGTCAGGGGGGGTCAACTCTGTTAGGATTGGTTGGCTCAGTAGGTGGGTTTGTTATAGAGTTCCCAGTACGAAGAAATAAATAAAAATGTTCGATGCTGAAATGGCAACACCAAAGTGTTATGTTGACGTTAATGTCATATTTGTCAAAGTATACTTCCTAGTCTGTGGTTTGAACTTATCAGCAAGTACTCAGTCCTAGATAAAAATTCGAACGAAGTATTTTTACGGAGAAAAAAAAAACCTCGTGACGGATGTGACAGTTGTACTGTACGTACCTTGGTACGTACTTGGTACGTAGGTACGGTAAGTACGTCATAGGACGGGATCATTTCTGCGTACAGAGTAAATATAAGCACGCAATTTTTTTAACGGGCGATTGCCTTTATTACTGAAAACATACTACACATTCACAATAATAACAAAACAGTTCTCATAGTAAAAGAAACAAATTTTTTAGGAATAACTATCGATTCACATCTAAATTGGAAAGCGCACATTTGCAATGTTAATATTAAATTGTCGAAATTCGCCTATTCTTTATCTGTATTAACAAATGTATCATCTAAAAAAATTGCTATAAATGCATATTACGGTTATGTATATCCTATATTGAGTTACGGAGTAATATTTTGGGGAAATTCTGTTGAGGTAGAGTCTACGTTTTTATTGCAAAGAAGATGTCTTCGAAGTATTTATAATCTTAATAGCAAAGATACTCTCCGCAATATATTTAGGGAAAATGGTTTTCTGACATTGGTTTGTATTTACATATACGAAATTTGCATATTTGTAAAGAGTAATAATAATTATTTTTTTGATCTCAAATCTAGTCGATCAGATATATTGCGTTCTAAGTATAAACACAATATATGTTTACCCCAAGCAAACAACACACTTTATCATAGAAGCTCCTTTTTTACCGCTATTAAAATTTATAATAAATTGCCAATAGACATCAAAGCACTGCAAGGCTCACAGTTCAAAAATTATTTAAAGTGTTGGTTAATTAGTAAAGGTTTTTATAATTTAAATGAATATTTCGATAAATAATTAAATTGTTTAGCTTACATAATAATTTGTTAATATAAGTTATTTATATTTCTAGACTAATGAGTAGTAACATAAAATAATTATGTTATACCAAAACAAGCTATTTATATTAGCTGTTACTTTTATTGTACACCCGAAATGGGTAAGCTGTTGAAACTTGTTTGTAACCAAATAACATCTTATGTACACAGTTTTTACGCAATAAACGATATTCTATTCTATTCTATACACTCTACTTACTAAAACTAAACTAACTACATACAAGGAGAAGCAATTGGACAACCATAGCCCATTAAAGGCCTATACACACAAAATTAATTGGTACGATGGATGTTTAAAACTGAAGTGTAAAGAGGATACTCAATTTTCCAAAACTATGAAATGTGTGCATTTTAAAAAGTCGAGCTGGACTGACTTATGAATATTAAGAAAGTTACTTGAACGAAAGATATTCCACTAAATAAACTGGCTTCATTAAGATTTTAATGTTACTTAACTAAAATGTTCGATTCTAAAATCATTTGTTTAAATATACCCAGCAATATTTAATCGCTACTACTGTTTATTTCCTAATATTAACCTGCAAAGCTAATTTAAAATGTTGAAATGTACGATGGTGAATGTACAACCTTAATGTTTCGCATACACATGGCAATTAAGCTATTGTTTCTCTCCTGGCAATCACAGACCCAAGGATTCGTGTATGTGTGTGATTTTTCTTTCTATGTGTTCATCTGTTTTGTCTATGTGTTATACATTTTTGACGTAAAATTCGTTTGTTTACATTATTTTTACGGAGACTTATTTATGTTTTCCGTACGCTTATGTCCTTATTTTCATTAGCATAAAGACTAATATTGCATGTTGAGTTGCAAATTGTCTTGGTAATCATAGTTTTGCATGTGTGACCGTGTACATGAACAACTTGTGTAAAGACATCGCGCGACATCACAGATAACAGATTAAGTAATAGTAATAATGAAGATATTTTTAATAGAAATAAATACCTATAATTATTATAATTAGCAGTGTTATGTATTCTATGGCTTTATTTTACGGATTGTAACGTAAAACTATGGGCCAGTTATTGACTAAACGGATTTTAATGTTTGGTATGAAACTGGGTATACATAGGAAGTACTTATATAAGACCTAGGTGGGTACTTTTACGTTACATCCCGTTCGTTTTACGATAAACGAACAGTTCCATAAGGAACAACTAATAGGTACCTCTAATAGGTAGCTAACTCTACGCGGTTTCGCAGGTATCGGCTCGTAGGTATAAAATTACTTGGTACCGAGAGAAAAGAGTGTGGGAAGCTTCTTTGTTTCATGGTTTTACACCTATGATATTTAATCTCTTGTTCTTATTCTAAATCTAATCTAGAGAAGTTAAAAACAACTCGACTGATTATTGTTAGGTACCTACCTAGATAACCTACAAAACCTCTCCTATTACTCAATTTAATGTTTTATTATTGATTTGCCCCATACTTTGTAGCTCATTCTCCTCATACTTTATTTATATTGTAATAATATGCCTAAAAAAATTGCATTCGCTTAGCTTGCACATCCATCTAAACATATCTGTGTAGATGCCTAGGGACTGTTATTAAAAGATAGGTTTTCGTTTTCGATAAAGAAATGTTTACTTCAAGGGGCGCCATGCCTGTTATTCGCCTAGGGCGCCTGGCATGCTCGGGCCGGCCGGCTGCGGGCGCAGCGGCGCTGGATAACTGTGATCTCTATTTCAACTTACAAATACTATTTTTCTATGACAATATTTGTGGGTAAATTGTTTTCTTTACACTAACCTAACAATGTACCTAAATATGAAAGTTTCATTCATATAATATAAAACTGAAAGACCACTGACTGACTGACTGACTGACTGACATATTGACAGAATTGATCTCCGACTTGCCGTTATGGTGGGGGGGAGTGTTTAGTACCGTTGGATAGAGGATGTTTTGAAACCAACCAGAAAAATCCGAAATCCATGGAAAGGTGTCTCCGAGATGGAACTGCTCAAGGGATCTCGGAAACTATAAATCGGATGGGGGTGCCGCTTGAACTAAATATGACCCAAAACCTGGGCCATTTTTGAAAATTTGAAAAAAAAGATGGCCGCCATACAAAAAAACATGGCCGCCATACAAAATAAAAATGCAAATAACTTTTAAACGGTAAGAGATACATATAGAGTGCTCGACCAAATGTCATAGAGGACGATGGCGGAAATTTGGAAAAGTTGGAAAAATTAAAAAAAAAGAAAAAAAAATGGCGGCCATTTTGAAAGTTGCTCCGATCCGACTGAAATTTTGCATCGGGGGGTTTTCTGGGTCGAAGATTACAATTATGAAAAAAAAATTCGGATTCCGCCATTTTTCAAGATGGCTGCCATACAAAAGTTTTTTTTCCGGAAAAATAAGCCAAACAAAACTTTTGAACCGTAGTCGATAGGAAGCGTCTATAAAAAAAAAGCAACACCTCCCCACGCGAGCTGCTTTAGCAGCTCGCGCACGCCACAAAATCACTTGGATTCCGCCAGTTTTCAAGATGGCCGCCATACAAAAGTAATTTTTTCAGAACAACTGAACTTAAATAACTTTAGAACCGTAATCGATAGGGAGCTTTTATTAAAAAGCAAAACACCCCCCCACGCGAGCTGCTTTAGCAGCTCGCGCACGCCACACAATCACTTGAAATCCAGCTTTTTTTCAAGATGGCCGCCATACAAAAGTTTGTTTTCAGAACAAAAAGGGTAAACAAAACTTTAGAACCGTAATCGATAGGAAGCTTTTAAAAAAAAACAGCAGCCACCCCCCCACGCGAGCTGCTTTAGCAGCTCGCGCACGCGGCGAAATACTAGTTATATTATATAAAAGTGAAAGACCACTCACTGACTGACTGACTGACTGACTGACTGACTGACTGACTGACATATTGACAGAATTGATCTCCCACTTGCCGTTATGGTGGGGGGTAGTGTTTGGTATGGTTGGATAGAGGATGTTTTGAAACCAACCAGAAAAATCCGAAATCACCAGAAAGTGGTTTCCATGATGGAACTGCTCAGGGGATCTCGGAAACTATAAATCGGATGGGGGTACCGCTTGAACTAAATATGCCCCAAACCTTGGGCCAATTTTGAAAATTTGAAAAAAAAGATGGCCGCCATACAAAAAAACATGGCCGCCATACAAAATAAAAATGTAAATATCTTTTGAATGGTTAGAGATAGGTATAGGGTGCTCGACCAAATGTCATAGAGGGCGATGGGGAAAATTTGAAAAAGTTGGAAAAATTAAAAAAAAAGAAAAAAAAATGGCGGCCATTTTGAAAGTTGCTCCGATGCGACTGAAATTTTGCATAGGGAGGTTTTCTGGAGCGTAGATTACGATTATGAAAAAAAAATTTAGATTCCGCCATTTTTCAAGATGGCTGCCATACAAATGTTATTTTTCATGACAAAATAGGTGAAAATAATATGCAAATAACTTTTGAATGGTTAGAGATAGGTATAGGGTGCTCGACCAAATGTCATAGAGGGCGATGGGGAAAATTTGGAAAAGTTGGAAAAATTAAAAAAAAAGAAAAATAAATGGCGGCCATTTTGAAAGTTGCTCCGATCCGACTGAAATTTTGCATCGGGGGGTTTTCTGGGTTGTAGATTATAAAAATGAAAAAAAAATTTGAATTCCGCCATTTTTCAAGATGGCTGCCATACAAATGTTTTTTTTCATGACAAAATAGGTGAAAATAATATGCAAATAACTTTTAAACGGTTACAGATAGGTATAGGGTGCTCGACCAAATATCAAAGAGGACCATAGGGGAAATTTGGAAAAGTTGGAAAAATTAAAAAAAAAGAAAGAAAAATGGCGGCCATTTTGAAAAATGCTCCGATTCGACTGAAATTTTGCATCGGAGGGTTTTTTAAGTCGTAGATTACGATTATGAAAAAATAATTTGGATTCCGCCATTTTTCAAGATGGCCGCCATACAAAAGATTTTTTTCCGAACAAAGAGAATAACTCTAAAACCGTAATCGATAGGGAGCTTCTATAAAAAAAAACAACACCACCCCACGCGAGCTGCTTTAGCAGCTCGCGCACGCCACAAAATCACTTGGATTGCGCCATTTTCCAATATGGCCGCCATACAAAAGTTTGTTTTTAGAACATAAAGGCTTAGATAACTTTAGAACCGTAATCGATAGGAAGTTTCTATAAAAAAAAATAACACCACCACCACGCGAGCTGCTTTAGCAGCTCGCGCACGCGGCGAAATACTAGTTATATTATATAAAAGTGAAAGACCACTCACTGACTGACTGACTGACTGACTGACATATTGACAGAATTGATCTCCGACTTGCCGTTATGGTGGGGGGGAGTGTTTGGTACGGTTGTATAGAGGGTGTTTTGAAACCAACCAGAAAAATCCGAAATCCATGAAAAGGTGTCTCCGAGATGGAACTGCTCAAGGGATCTCGGAAACTATAAATCGGATGGGGGTACCGCTTGAACTAAATATGCCCCAAAACCTGGGCCATTTTTGAAAATTTGAAAAAAAAGATGGCCGCCATACAAAAAAACATGGCCGCCATACAAAATAAAAATGTAAATAACTTTTGAATGGTTAGAGGTAGGTATAGGGTGCTCGACCAAATGTCATAGAGGGCGATGGGGGAAATTTGGAAAAGTTGGAAAAATTAAAAAAAAAGAAAAAAAAATGGCGGCCATTTTGAAAGTTCCTCCGATCCGACTGAAATTTTGCATCGGGGGGTTTTCTGGGTCGTAGATTACGATTATGAAAAAAAAATTTGGATTCCGCCATTTTTCAAGATGGCTGCCATACAAAAGTTGTTATTTCGGAAAAATAAGCCAAACAAAACTTTTGAACCGTAGTCGATAGGAAGCTTTTAAAAAACAAACAGCGCCACCTCCCCACGCGAGCTGCTTAAGCAGCTCGCGCACGCCACAAAATCACTTGGATTTCGCCATTTTTCAAGATGGCCGCCATACAAAAGTCTTTTTTTCAAAACAACTGAACTTAAATAACTTTAGAACCGTAATCGATAGGGAGCTTTTATAAAAAAAAGCAAAACCCCCCCACGCGAGCTGCTTTAGCAGCTCGCGCACGCCACACAATCACTTGAAATCCAGCTTTTTATCAAGATGGCCACCATACAAAAGTTTGATTTCAAAACAAAAAGGGTAAACAAAACTTTAGAACCGTAATCGATAGGAAGCTTTTAAAAAAAAACAGCAGCCACCCCCCCACGCGAGCTGCTTTAGCAGCTCGCGCACGCGGCGAAATACTAGTTTATATTATATAAAACTGGAAGACCATCACTGACTGACTGACTGACTGACTGACTGACTGACTGACTGACATATTGACAGAATTGATCTCCGACTTGCCGTTATGGTGGGGGGGAGTGTTTGGTACGGTTGTATAGAGGGTGTTTTGAAAACAACCAGAAAAATCCGAAATCACCAGAAAGTGGTTTCCTTGATGGAACTGCTCAGGGGATCTCGGAAACTATAAATCGGATGGGGGCAACGCTTAAACTAAATATGCCCCAAACCTTGAGCCAATTTTGAAAATTTGAAAAAAAAGATGGCCGCCATACAAAAAAACATGGCCGCCATACAAAATAAAAATGTAAATAACTTTTGAATGGTTAGAGATAGGTATAGGGTGCTCGACCAAATGTCATAGAGGGCGATGGGGGTAATTTGAAAAAGTTGGAAAAATTAAAAAAAAAGAAAAATAAATGGCGGCCATTTTGAAAGTTGCTCCGATCCGACTGAAATTTTGCATAGGGAGGTTTTCTGGAGCGTAGATTACGATTATGAAAAAAAAAATTAGATTCCGCCATTTTCAAGATGGCTGCCATACAAATGTTTTTTTTCATGACAAAATAGGTGAAAATAATATGCAAATGACTTTTGAATGGTTAGAGACAGGTATAGGGTGCTCGACCAAATGTCATAGAGGGCGATGGGGAAAATTTGAAAAAGTTGGAAATATTTAAAAAAAAGAAAAAAAAATGGCGGCCATTTTGAAAGTTGCTCCGATCCGACTGAAATTTTGCATAGGGAGGTTTTCTGGAGCGTAGATTACGATTATGAAAAAAAAATTTAGATTCCGCCATTTTTCAAGATGGCTGCCATACAAATGTTTTTTTTCATGACAAAATAGGTGAAAATAATATGCAAATAACTTTTAAACGGTTACAGATAGGTATAGGGTGCTCGACCAAATATCAAAGAGGACCATAGGGGAAATTTGGAAAAGTTGGAAATATTAAAAAAAAAGAAAGAAAAATGGCGGCCATTTTGAAAAATGCTCCGATTCGACTGAAATTTTGCATCGGGGGGTTTTTTAAGTCGTAGATTACGATTATGAAAAAATAATTTGGATTCCGCCATTTTTTAAGATGGCCGCCATACAAAAGATTTTTTTCCGAACAAAGAGAATAACTTTAAAACCGTAATCGATAGGGAGATTCTATAAAAAAAAAGCAACACCTCCCCACGCGAGCTGCTTTAGCAGCTCGCGCACGCCACAAAATCACTTTGATTGCGCCATTTTCCAAGATGGCCGACATACAAACGTTTTATTTTTTCAGAACAATAAAGTTTAAATAACTTTAGAACCGTAATCGATAGGAAGTTTCTATAAAAAAAAAATAACACCACCACCACGCGAGCTGCTTTAGCAGCTCGCGCACGCGGCGAAATACTAGTTATATTATATAAAAGTGAAAGACCATCACTGACTGACTGACTGACTGACTGACTGACTGACTGACTGACTGACTGACATATTGACAGAATTGTTCTCCCAGATGCCGTTATGGTGGGTGGAAGTTTTTGGTATGGTTGGATAGAGGATATTTTGAAACCAACCAGAAAAATCCGAAATCACCAGAAAGTGGTTTCCGTGATGGAACTGCTCAGGGGATCTCGGAAACTATAAATCGGATGGGGGTACCGCTTGAACAAAATATGCCCCAAACCTTGGGCCAATTTTGAAAATTTGAAAAAAAAGATGGCCGCCATACAAAAAAACATGGCCGCCATACAAAATAAAAATGTAAATAACTTTTGAATGGTTAGAGATAGGTATAGGGTGTTTGACCAAATGTCATAGAGGGCGATGGGGTAAATTTGAAAAAGTTGGAAAAATTAAAAAAAAATAAAAAAAAATGGCGGCCATTTTGAAAGTTGCTCCGATCCGACTGAAATTTTGCATAGGGAGGTTTTCTGGGGCGTATATTACGATTATGAAAAAAAAATTAGATTCCGCCATTTTTCAAGATGGCTGCCATACAAATGTTTTTTTTTATGACAAAATAGGTGAAAATAATATGCAAATAACTTTTAAACGGTTACAGATAGGTTTAGGGTGCTCGACCAAATATCATAGAGGACGACGGGGAAAATTTGGAAAAGTTGGAAAAAATAAAAAAAAAGAAAGAAAAATGGCGGCCATTTTGAAAAATGCTCCGATTCGACTGAAATTTTGCATCGGGGGGTTTTTAAGGTCGTAGATTACGATTATGAAAAAATAATTTGGATTCCGCCATTTTTCAAGATGGCCGCCACACAAAAGATTTTTTTCCGAACAAAGACAATAACTTTAAAACCGTAATAGATAGGGAGCTTCTATAAAAAAAAAACAACACCACCCCACGCGAGCTGCTTTAGCAGCTCGCGCACGCCACAAAATCACTTGGATTGCGCCATTTTCCAATATGGCCGCCATACAAAAGTTTGTTTTTAGAACATAAAGGCTTAGATAACTTTAGAACCGTAATCGATAGGAAGTTTCTATAAAAAAAAAATAACACCACCACCACGCGAGCTGCTTTAGCAGCTCGCGCACGCGGCGAAATACTAGTATATTATATAAAAGTGAAAGACCACTCACTGACTGACTGACTGACTGACTGACTGACTGACATATTGACAGAATTGATCTCCGACTTGCCGTTATGGTGGGGGGGAGTGTTTGGTACGGTTGTATGGAGGGTGTTTTGAAACCAACCAGAAAAATCCGAAATCACCAGAAAGTGGTTTCCGTGTCGGAACTGCTCAGGGGATCTCGGAAACTATAAATCTGATGGGGGTACCGCTCGAACTAAATATGCCCCAAACCTTGGGCCAATTTTGAAAATTTGAAAAAAAAGATGGCCGCCATACAAAAAAACATGGCCGCCATACAAAATGAAAATGTTAATAACTTTTGAATGGTAAGAGATAGGTATAGGGTGCTCGACCAAATGTCATAGAGGGCGATGGGGGAAATTTGAAAAAGTTGAAAAAATTAAAAAAAAAGAAAAAAAAATGGCGGCCATTTTGAAAGTTGCTCTGATCCGACTGAAATTTTGTATCGGGGGGTTTTCTGGATCGTAGATTACGATTATGAAAAAAAAATTTGGATTCCGCCATTTTTCAAGATAGCTGCCATACAAACGTTTTTTTTCATGACAAAATAGGTGAAAATAATATGCAAATAACATTTAAACGGTTAGAGATAGGTATAGGGTGCTCGACCAAATATCATAGAGGACCATAGGGGACATTTGGAAAAGTTGGAAAAATTAAAAAACAAGAAAAAAAAATGGCGGCCATTTTGAAAAATGCTCCGATTCGACTGAAATTTTGCATCGGGGGGTTTTTTAGGTCGTAGATTACGATTATGAAAAAATAATTTGGATTCCGCCATTTTTCAAGATGGCCGCCATACAAAAGATTTTTTTCCGAACAAAGAGAATAACTTTAAAACCGTAATCGATAGGGAGCTTCTATAAAAAAAAAACAACACCCCCCCACGCGAGCTGCTTTAGCAGCTCGCGCACGCCACAAAATCACTTGGATTCCGCCAGTTTTCAAGATGGCCGCCATACAAAAGTAATTTTTTCAGAACAACTGAACTTAAATAACTTTAGAACCGTAATCGATAGGGAGCTTTTATTAAAAAGCAAAACACCCCCCCACGCGAGCTGCTTTAGCAGCTCGCGCACGCCACACAATCACTTGAAATCCAGCTTTTTTTCAAGATGGCCGCCATACAAAAGTTTGTTTTCAGAACAAAAAGGGTAAACAAAACTTTAGAACCGTAATCGATAGGAAGCTTTAAAAAAAAAAACAGCAGCCACCCCCCCACGCGAGCTGCTTTAGCAGCTCGCGCACGCGGCGAAATACTAGTTATATTATATAAAAGTGAAAGACCATCACTGACTGACTGACTGACTGACTGACTGACTGACTGACATATTGACAGAATTGTTCTCCCAGATGCCGTTATGGTGGGTTGAAGTTTTTGGTATGGTTGGATAGAGGATGTTTTGAAACCAACCAGAAAAATCCGAAATCACCAGAAAGTGGTTTCCGTGATGGAACTGCTCAGGGGATCTCGGAAACTATAAATCGGATTGGGGTACCGCTTAAACTAAATATGCCCCAAACCTTGGGCCAATTTTGAAAATTTGAAAAAAAAGATGGCCGCCATACAAAAAAACATGGCCGCCATACAAAATAAAAATGTAAATAACTTTTAAACGGTTAGAGATAGGTATAGGGTGCTCGACCAAATGTCATAGAGGGCGATGGGGGAAATATGGAAAAGTTGGAAAAATTAAAAAAAAAGAAAAAAAAATGGCGGCCATTTTGAAAGTTGCTCCGATCCGACTGAAATTTTGCATAGGGGGGTTTTCTGGGTCGTAGATTACGATTATGAAAAAAAAATTTGGATTCCGCCATTTTTCAAGATGGCTGCCATACAAAGGTTTTTTTTCAGGACAAAATTGGGGAAAATAATATGCAAATAACTTTTAAACGGTTACAGATAGGTATAGGGTGCTCGACCAAATATCAAAGAGGACCATAGGGGAAATTTGGAAAAGTTGGAAATATTAAAAAAAAGAAAGAAAAATGGCGGCCATTTTGAAAAATGCTCCGATTCGACTGAAATTTTGCATCGGGGGGTGTTTTAGGTCGTAGATTACGATTATGAAAAAATAATTTGGATTCCGCCATTTTTCAAGATGGCCGCCATACAAAAGATTTTTTTCCGAACAAAGAGAATAACTTTAAAACCGTAATCGATAGGGAGCTTCTATAAAAAAAAAGCAACACCCCCCCACGCGAGCTGCTTTAGCAGCTCGCGCACGCCACAAAATCACTTTGATTGCGCCATTTTCCAAGATGGCCGACATACAAACGTTTTATTTTTTCAGAACAATAAAGTTTAAATAACTTTAGAACCGTAATCGATAGGAAGTTTCTATAAAAAAAAAATAACACCACCACCACGCGAGCTGCTTTAGCAGCTCGCGCACGCGGCGAAATACTAGTTATATTATATAAAAGTGAAAGACCACTCACTGACTGACTGACTGACTGACTGACATATTGACAGAATTGATCTCCCACTTGCCGTTATGGTGGGGGGTAGTGTTTGGTACCGTTGGATAGAGGATGTTTTGAAACCAACCAGAAAAATCCGAAATCCATGGAAAGGTGTCTCCGAGATGGAACTGCTCAAGGGATCTCGGAAACTATAAATCGGATGGGGGTACCGCTTGAACTAAATATGCCCCAAAACCTGGGCCATTTTTGAAAATTTGAAAAAAAAGATGGCCGCCATACAAAAAAACATGGCCGCCATACAAAATAAAAATGCAAATTACTTTTAAACGGTAAGAGATAGATATAGAGTGCTCGACCAAATGTCATAGAGGACGATGGGGGAAATTTGGAAAAGTTGGAAAAATTAAAAAAAAAGAAAAAAAAATGGCGGCCATTTTGAAAGTTGCTCCGATCCGACTGAAATTTTGCATCGGGGGGTTTTCTGGGTCGAAGATTACAATTATGAAAAAAAATTTTGGATTCCGCCATTTTTCAAGATGGCTGCCATACAAAAGTTTTTTTCCGGAAAAATAAGCCTTACAAAACTTTTGAACCGTAGTCGATAGGAAGCGTCTATAAAAAAAAAGCAACACCTCCCCACGCGAGCTGCTTTAGCAGCTCGCGCACGCCACAAAATCACTTGGATTCCGCCATTTTTCAAGATGGCCGCCATACAAAAGTCTTTTTTTCAGAACAACTGAACTTAAATAACTTGAGAACCGTAATCGATAGGGAGCTTTTATAAAAAAAAGCAAAACCCCCCCCACGCGAGCTGCTTTAGCAGCTCGCGCACGCCACACAATCACTTGAAATCCAGCTTTTTTTCAATATGGCCGCCATACAAAAGTTTGATATCAAAACAAAAAGGGTAAACAAAACTTTAGAACCGTAATCGATAGGAAGCTTTTAAAAAAAAACAGCAGCCACCCCCCCCACGCGAGCTGCTTTAGCAGCTCGCGCACGCGGCGAAATACTAGTATACCTATATAGTTTCATAATAAAACTATTGGACTTGGTCATCATAAGTACCTACCATTGAGGAATAGTGCGAGACCTCAATGATACCTACCCACTGACTACGGAGTAGGGTTGCTAGGTCGTCGGGATTCATCTGGTTTGTCCCGACTTTTGATATGAGGTCCAGAGTCCCGACGAAATACGAAATATCCCGATATTTTGTCTCCGGCTGATTGGGCGCCGGCCACCCAGGTTTAGAGCGTCATGGAGTGCCCGGCGCGGAAACCAAACTGCTCCTCTCTCGGAGTCAGGTGAGGTCTCATCCTACGCAGCAGCAAGCGCTCGAACAACTTCGAGATGGTCGGTTGCAGTGTGATGGGTCTGTAGCTGCTAGCGGGTAATCGGCAATCCTTTCCTGGTTTCGGCAGCACGATTACCCTACCAGTCTTCCATTCCTGGGGGAAGCAACGGGTACGCAGGACTCCGGTGAAGAGCCGCGCTATAGACACCAGGCCCTTCGTGGGTAGTTCTTTTAGGACGACATTTGTAATGCCGTCTAACCCTGGTGCCTTTTTTCCCGGTAGTCTTAGCACGGCCCTCTTCACCTCCGCCGGCGATATAAAATCGTCAACTTCTAGCGGTGGCGGCGGGTGGCCAGGAACACTGTGACCTTTTCCTGGACCATCTGGTGATGTGTCAGAACTACACGCGTTATGTTATTGTACTAAGACAATATGACAATGAAATTTTGCGTTCTAACGACACATACCCAACGATCCACAAACAACAAGAAGAAACTGCTGTGCATTCACGCTCACACAAAGAATGAACATTGAATGAACTTGTTGTATAAGTTTGAGTTGCTATATGAAAAGCTCCTTCCCCCCCCGTACCTCATTGCCTTCCGCCATTCTCCGTAAAAATATGTCTTGCCATAAAAATTGTATATATACTCAGTATTATTGTTCTGTGCTCGAGATCGAGAAACAATAAAAAAATACATAGGAAAAGTTCTTTTTACATTTTTAGTTCAAAGATTAATATTAAATTATTATTCCATCATTTGCTTTGTGATTACCTTGTTATTTAGACATATTAGTTTCTTGTGAATTGTCAACAAAAGAACCATAAAATGTAAGTTTGATTTTTACAACTTTTCGTAAATTACGCGTCTCTTTCAATACACATCAATCCTTACTTTTCATTGGACCATACATACCCAAATTAGTATTTGCTTTTATTTTAAAATGTTAAAATAAATGATATTTATTATTATGTAGGTTATAAATATTTTTTTAAATTATTAACTGTCGGACGTTTTCTTTCCTCGTGCTAGGTCGTCAAGAGGCGAGGTTAGCAGACGTGGTGCACGTTCCCGGAGCTGTTCTGTGGAACGCTACAAGGAGCGGAAAGCCAGAAGTAATGACAGACAAAAATCACGGTCACCTTCCTCCAAGCATTGCTCAACAAGTAGAGAACACAAAAACAAGAAGGAAAAGAAGAGTAAAAAGAGCAAGAAGAAGAAGAAAAGGCACTCTTCTAGTAGTAGTAGTTCTAGTGACAGTGATGAAGAGGAGTTGAAGCTTTTGCAGAGGCTGGAGGCTGAGAGATTGAGGATAAAAGAGGAGAGACAGAAACAAAAGGAGCAAATGAAGGCTAATGAAACTCCTGAAGAAAAAAGGTATGGTCACAATGTTTGGGTAATTTTTTTATATCTGGTCTGGTGAAATTCTTAAGTTCGTGGTAGGTATATGTATAGATATTCATAGCATAGTGCATCTTTATCTAAACGTGAGTAGCACAATTTGGGTGTATTCTGAGCATATTAAAATAGCAGATAAATACTATGTATACATATAGTAAGTACTACTTGTAGGTAGTATCTATCTACTACCTTTTAGACTTGACTGGCACCGACTTCAAATATATCAGTGGGTAGCACTTATGATAATTATATTAATTTATTTTTCACTATTGAGTGCCTATTTGTGGTTTTGAAGTCGGTTTAGTTTTTTTGAAAAATAATTTATTTTTCCCTTTTTATTGCAAAACAAGTTTTAATTAAATTAACGTAAAAAGTTTTTAAAGACAAGCTTTTATGATCTAGCAGCCATATCATGACGAAGTTTAAAATGGGCTCACAATTAAATGCATTTACAAAAAAAATTTCATGTCTGTTCTATTCTCTATTGAGGAGTTCCCTCGCCGGAAGTCAATCCTGGGTGAAGCAGGTGAAACAGTTGAATACAAACCTCCACCTTTAGAAAGTCGGTTACAAAAAAACAAGAACCGACTTGAAGATTAAACTTATATGTTTAGTTTTTTAAAAAGTGCTGAATAAATTTTGATAAAATTTATATGGGAACACCTCTGAAGTATGACATACCAATCAAAAAAAGAATCATCGAAATCAATTCACAATTGGCGGAGTAAACGCATAACAAACACACAAAAAAAAAACATACAGTCGAATTGTAAACCTCTTCCATTTTGAAGTCTGTTAAAAATAAAATAAAATTCATTTATTTAAGACAACTTGGTCCATAGTATTTTTTTAGTATGTACATGCAGCTTACTCACTATGTTAGTTCACAATTAAAATTCAAATTAAATTAAATTGTATTGTATTGATCAATGTAAATTAAATTAAATAGATAAAATTGAAATTCTAATTGAAATCTTAACACAAAGCCATACAATACAACAATAATAACAATATTTTAAATTTATTTAAGTCCGTCTATTCATCGATTCACATGTTTGACGTGTAAATCGATGAACCATCGAAGATAAACTGAATCTATTCTTTCGGCTATCATCTTCAGTATTTTGTTGCTACTCCCCCTCACACGTTGCATAACTGAAGTGGTTTTTTTTTGCAAAACATACCAGATGCACTACAGAATGTGGGAAGTTTCAACAAAGTTCTGAAGGTATTATTATACTGAACAGCGAAGAGCCATTAGGATTGTCAATGATCCCATGGTGTCTGAAAAATTAGAGCCACTTAGCCTCCGAAGAGATATCGGTTCGCTTTGTGTGTTCTATCGCCTTTATAATGGGGAATGTTCTGAAGAGCTTTTTGACCTGCTTCCGCCTTCCCAATTTTTCCACCGCACATCTCGCCATCGTCAAAAAGCTCACCCCCACATCTTACAAAACTGGACTTCCCACACCACACGCTTCACTCGCAATTTCCTTCCTCGCACTTGTAAGATGTGGAACGACCTACCTTCGTCAGTATTTCCTCTGAGCTACAACATGGAGTCCTTTAAAAGGGGAATTAATACAGTCCTTAAGGGTCGGCAACGCATCAGCAATGCCTCTGGTGCTGCAGATGTCCATAGGCGACGGTAACCGCTTACCATCCGTCTGCTTGTTTGCCGACACATTAAATAAAAAAAAATAACAAAAAAACTCTCAGGCCATTCTTTGTGAATTATGTAGTATGATCTTTGTGTAAAGTTGATCCATAGTCCACTCGTGTAGAAACTTTGACAAAACGCTTTAAAAAGCGTAATTAAGCGTAATTTTACCTCTAATTTACAACGAGTGAATCTACGAGCCAACATATTACCACGTACCGACAATGCTCTGCGTTCCATCTCAATGTCCTGGTTATCTTTTAAATCATTTGTTACAATGTGCCCTAGGTACTTAAACTGAGAAACACGATTCAAGGCAACTCCGTTTAACATAAGCAGTGGAACGCAACTAGGCTTACTGTTTTTACCTGTGATAATCATGAACTCACTCTTTTTTACGTTGTACCTTAAACCGTGTTATTCAGCGTAGGTCTCACATACCTTGATCAACTTTCTCAATCTACCAATTGATGGGCTCAGCAACACCATATCGTCCGCGTATAATGAGGTAGCAAAAAATTGTTTGGACATTGATATTTTCAACCATTGTGTCGAGACTTGATGCTCCATAAATTTAACACCTATATATATTTATAGTGTTTGTGCTGAATGAGCATGTCTGTAAATCTTATGTTTGCAGATGTGCATATTTTGCATAATGTTTAAAAAATGCTTAAGATTTTATGGAAAATTTTATTGCTTGGTTCGATTCACTAAAAACTCGGTTTAAGTAAACTATAAAGTAAATAATGAATTATGTATTTTTTATATTTACAAAATCACCACTAGGGTTGTGCAATAGAGTTCTAAACTTTATATGGAAAATTGTTATGCATGGTTCGAAAAAAATAGAGAGTTTAGACGTGAATGACGAGGTAATAGTGCAATACACTGTCGTCGTTTCCATAATAATTGGTGATGGGGCATGCCTGTTTAAGCAATTTCGTATATTTTATACGGCAGCCCATGTTTGGCACGGGAAATACGAGAACAAATCGTCGAAAACGTGCTTAACAATTGAAGCGAGTTCGCAAATACATAATCATGATAGATTCGGAAATAATCATAACTGCGCAGCCGACTACTTTTCTTACTTGCGACACATCAATCTCTACGCGGGCGAAGCCGCGGGGCGCAGCTAGTAGTTTATAACAAACAAGCTTTTATTTAACCTTCAATGTTTGGGTCAAATCTTGCAAGTTAAATTACAACCACTACCTCTTATCCTACAAACTTGAAATTTTGCATACATGTCAAAGTCCGATGACAATGCATTATTATGGTGACAGCCAGCTGATCTGATGATGGAAACCATATACTTCCTAGCCTGTGATGGAAACGGAAGGTGGGCAGTAAAACTCCTTGATGGCTAATCGTAAAGTACTTTGAGGTCATTTTAATCTGCTCGTTGTTCTGATTACAAATTCGTTAAAAGCTTGTCTTGGAAAAAATATTTTCAACAAACATCTTATTTCTGATTCAATCTTATTTCTGATCTCGTGGTACCACGTGTGTATGCGGAGTACTAGTTGAGTAGATTGGCTTAAGACACGGATGGTGCGGGCTCAATTCCCGTGGCGAAACAAATTTTTTGAGCATAGGAAAGAATTTTAGCCAAGTAGACAACAACTTCTGTGATGTAGTAGAGTGGGTTGCCTCATAATTCGTATGGTGCGGGTTCGATTCATTCGCAGATGTAACTAAATCGCAAACACTTGTTTGTGGTAACCAAACCGCAGACGCAACTTTGTTTTAACAAAAACGCATCACCGCTTACACTGACTACGTGACCACATCGTGAATGAAACGCAGACGCGTGGTCATGGCAGTGAAGTGAGTCTGATTAGGCCCACAAAACTACCTCAAAATAGGTACATTATTTAATGGTGGCACTTCTGTTATTAACTGTTCACATAAGATGAAAATAATGACCTTGACCTTGTCACAAAACAGCTGTTATTTGGTTTTCACGTTGTTTTTTTACATGTAAACTCGTGGAACTAACATTGTTTGCCGTGACGTGCAGAATTTGCACCCTTCGGGCTTATACACATATTGTACAATAAATAAAATAAAATACAAACTGCTTTATTGTTTACCAATGAAAAAGAATCAGTAAGTACATGACACAACGTACAAACTAAAGTACAATGGTACAGACTTATCGCTAAAAGCGATCTCTTCCAGTCAACCTTTGTATAGAGTTACCGAAGTGAGAGGGGTTGGCAGTGTAAATAAAAATTATAATAAACGATGTGTTCGTATAACCTCAAATCGCTCAGCTTGATTAGTATTTTATTGGGCTCACCCCCCTGGCCGACGACTGTAGGAACACTGTCTTGCAAGATACAGTTTACGAACTAGTTTGTAAGACAGAGGTCCAAAATGTTAAACCTAGCCATTCATATCTTGTTTCAAATCAGTACATGTTCAAAACTAACATTAAAACTATAATAGAAACTAACGTTTTTTATGGTCAATAATAAACTATTCTATCAACAATACTGCAGCATTCACTTTAATAAATATATGGTAAACTAGCTGTTGCCTGCGACTTCGTATGCGTAGTGTAGTAATTCATCATTCATACCATTTTCCATCCCACCTTACTCCCTTTCCAGCTCTCGTCCTGCTCCTTTCTCGTTACCAAAAACAGCGTGGGAGATTGTTATTCAGTAAGAATTAATGGAGTTATTATAGTGTCTGGTTTGTCATTGTCACCGACACACGGTGTTGTCGCAGGTGGTCGTCATCACCGACTTGTGTACCATAAAAGTTAATTCGTTCACATTTGACCTCAGACTTGCTGCGCCGATGCGTCTGCATCGGGGTGACGTCGCGTTGACAACGCAGGCGTCAGTATCGGCGTCGACGTTTGAGTTTCCGCTATTTCGAATTTTTTGCAGTGTCTATACATATGTACATAATATAATTTCTGATGATGATTTAGACATTACCTAAAACTTTACCTTTCTTTTACCAGAGCCCGTCGCCTGCGAGAGAAGCAAGAGAAGGAACGCAAACGGCGCGAGCGCATGGGCTGGGACAATGAGTACCAATGCTACACCAACCAGGACAATCCCTTCGGAGATTCCGCTCTCACCAACACATTCGTCTGGTCCAAGAAACTAGCCAAGGAGGGGGTGAAAACTGTGTCGCATGATGAGCTTGAGGCTTTGAATAGGCAGAAACAGATGGAGAATAAAATTGAGTTGGAAAAAGTGAGTTCTTACGTGTCTACCTAATCTGAAGTTTGTTTTACTATTTAATTTTTATTGACCTTTGCTCATTATATTTTAGTATTTTGAATAGGGTTGTTGAACTTTTTATAGTTTTATCGTGCCATTCTCTCATTTAGAAGACTTAAAAGGGTGACCGTAAACTACCTCGCAGAAGCCTACGTTTGTCAAGGTCGGGCAGGTCGGTTCAAATCTGATACATCACCGAGGTTGCGGGTTCAATTTTCGCCGGGACAAATATTCGTGAACAGAAAAAAATACCGGTCAAGTGTGAGTTTGATTCGTGCACCGAGGGTTCCGTACAAACTTGCTTCACCGAACATTGCTCTAACGAAACTTACCTTTGTAGTTGAAAATATTTTCTCCCATACATTGATATCCGTCACAGTCAATTCTCTAACAGCAAATGTAAGTTTGTAATGTCTGAGTGTGACTATGGTTCTCATAGTTCCTGGTTATCTCAATATAGGAAATCCTAGTTAGGCCAGGATCTACGGTTGTGACGGTAGGGCGTAAAAATAAATAAAGCAAGCGATGACTCGTCCGATGTCCACCCATCGCAACGTGCACCGCAGGTGAAGCAGCGGCGGCTGGAGCGCGAGGCGGAGCGCGCGGCGCGCGAGGCGGAGGCGGCGGCGGCGGCGCGCGCGCGCGAGGCGCAGCAGTTCAGCAGCTGGGCGCGCCAGGAGGACGCCTTCCACCTGCAGCAGGCGCGCCTGCGCTCGCAGATCAGGATACGAGACGGAAGAGGTCAGCTGTTAAATTACGCCCGAGAGTCGGGGAAAGCCATCATGATCGAACCGCCGTTCGTATTACGGTGTGAAATACCCTCAGGCCCGCGCGCAGCCCCTCTGATCGGTGTATCTGCACGGTGTAGTTTGTAACGCTTCCTTACATTATTTCGCTTACATATTTAAGCTAAACGATATTGTAATGACATCATTTTATACCATCAGAGGTCATCTCGCATCTAGTGAATATAATTTTTGTATGAATGTGCAGCGAAACCCATCGACTTGCTGGCGTGGTACGTGAGCTCGGAAGAGTGCGTGGACGCGCTGGAGATGCACGAGCCCTACACGTACCTCAACGGGCTGCAGGCCAGGGACCTGGAGGACCTGCTGGAGGATATCAAGGTGCCTGCGCATCTCTCGTCTAGCCGTTCTCTTATCAGCTGCTAGTTATAGAACACTTCTCAACTGACACGTTCGTATCCTGCAGGTTTACAAAGAGTTGGAGAACAACGCCAACGTGTCGTACTGGCAAGACGTGCAGACTATAGTCGTGGACGAGCTCGGCAAGCTGCGCCGCCTCGCCGCGCCCGGGGCGCGCCGCGACGGCGTGCACCAGGCGGTCGCCGAGGACGTCACGCAGGTGCGTACACTGTGACGTCACACGACGTGCTCACGTACGTGGACGAGCTCGGCAAGCTGCGCCGCCTCGCCGCGCCCGGGGCGCGCCGCGACGGCGTGCACCAGGCGGTCGCCGAGGACGTCACGCAGGTGCGTACACTGTGACGTCACACGACGTGCTCACGTACGTGGACGAGCTCGGCAAGCTGCGCCGCCTCGCCGCGCCCGGGGCGCGCCGCGACGGCGTGCACCAGGCGGTCGCCGAGGACGTCACGCAGGTGCGTACACTGTGACGTCACACGACGTGCTCACGTACGTGGACGAGCTCGGCAAGCTGCGCCGCCTCGCCGCGCCCGGGGCGCGCCGCGACGGCGTGCACCAGGCGGTCGCCGAGGACGTCACGCAGGTGCGTACACTGTGACGTCACACGACGTGCTCACGTACGTGGACGAGCTCGGCAAGTTGCGCCGCCTCGCCGCGCCCGGGGCGCGCCGCGACGGCGTGCACCAGGCGGTCGCCGAGGACGTCACGCAGGTGCGTACACTGTGACGTCACACGACGTGCTCACGTACGTGGACGAGCTCGGCAAGTTGCGCCGCCTCGCCGCGCCCGGGGCGCGCCGCGACAGCGTGCACCAGGCGGTCGCCGAGGACGTCACGCAGGTGCGTACACTGTGACGCTGTGCGCACCGAACGTCGTGCTCACGTACACTGACGTCGCACCGCACGTCGTTCTCACGTACAATGACGTCGCACCGCACGTCGTGCTCACGTACACTGACATCGCACAGCACGTCGTGCTCACGTACACTGACGTCGGACCGCATGTCGTGCACACGTACAATGACGTCGTGCTCACGTACACTGACATCGCACAGCACGTCGTGCTCACGTACACTGACGTCGGACCGCATGTCGTGCACACGTACAATGACGTCGCACCGCACGTCGTGCTCACGTACACTGACATCGCACAGCACGTCGTGCTCACGTATACTGACGTCGCATCGCACGTCGTGCTCACGTACACTGACGTCGCACCGCACGTCGTGCTCACGTACAATGATGTCGCACCGCACGTCGTGCTCACATACACTGACATCGCACAGCACGTCGTGCTCACGTACACTGACGTCGCACTGCACGTCGTGCTCACGTACTATGATGTCGCATTGCACGTCGTGCTCACGTACACTGACATAGCACAGCACGTCGTGCTCACGTACACTGACATCGCACAGCACGTCGTGCTCACGTACACTGACGTTGCACCGCACGTCGTGCTCACGTACACACCGTTATAGACGCTGACATAAAATTTCGCTGAAAAAGAAAATAAATTTTGAAAATAGCCTGGGGCCGGCAGACCAGGGGGAGGATGTGACGAAGAAGTTTAAAAATAATTGTATGTGTAGGATGTATAGAGAGAGGCATCTATTCCTTCGATCCTATATACCCTAGATTCCGCGTAAGCGCGTCCAAAGTAACCAAACTATACAGTGCTTACATTCATACTAAGCACTGTTTCGCCGTCAGTGTCGTGCCGATCGTCAAGCGGAACGATGCCTAAGTGCTCTATGAACAGTTGCAAAAATAACACGCTTACAAAGAGAAAACAATATGGGATCTCTTATTTTCGGTAAGTTTTATACTTTTTAACATATAAAATAATCTAGTTATCGCCTCCAAATTAGTATTTCAAGATGTGTTTTCCTTTTATTTTTGCTTAGGAGTTGTCTTTTTCACACGCATAATAGCGTCTACACGCAAAACAAGGACAAATTAGGCCTGATTCAGAACAAGTGTTTGGAGTCGCCTTATTCTTTTATTTTTCTTGGATTGTAAACTGGAATTGGTTTTACATTTTTACAGATTTCCTCAAAATGAGATACAAAGAGAAGAGAGAAGTGGCGTTTAGTAATAAAAGAAGAAAGAAGTGACGACTATTTTAAGACTCCAGTGTGGTTTGCTCGGACCATTTTGCCGAATCTGACATGTATAATATACATAGTGTCATGTATATGCGTGACCAAAATGCTGGGACTTATATTTGGCTCAACATATCAGTATTGCAATCCAAAGGGCAATACTGCCAGCATCTTGGGTACGCTGCCAACTGGTAGTGGGTTGGAGCATTTGAGTTATCTATAGGCCTTTAATGGTCTATGGGTTGTCCAATTGCTTCTCTTTGTAAGTAGTTAGTTTAGTCATTTATATTGTATTATATTCTGTATATATGTGATTATAGTAAAAAAAGTAATAATTTACAATTCTATTTCTTGCCCTTAGATCCCTTTGCCATCTCTCGACTTTCACATGAGTATTAGCCCCTATATCAGACATTAATTTAAAACGGATTCATCGTATGATTACAAACTTGTACAAAAAATGGGCTAAACTATGGCGAGTTAGCTAGTTCATTAATGTAGAGTAAATAACAGTTACAAATTTCATCAAGATAAAAATAATTATTATATCAGCTATTAATTATTTCTAATACGAGAAAACAAGTAAACGACTCCATTGGATTCCATGTTCTGTCACAGTTTTGACAGTTGAAATAATAATAAAGTCGTATGGGACAAGTCATTTTGAGCGTTAGCCTTGTGAAGATAAACTTGAATTTCACTAGACGCCACCGCGGACGCAATAACTTTTTTTTGTTTTTGTTACGTCATTGATGAAAACTAAACCTTAGCGTACTGCAATAAGGTTGATCATAATTAAAATATTTAAATGATTTTGTGATATTTTTTGTATTATTCTGAGGATGTCCCTACATCTGGTACATCTCAATAGGTAGGAAGGTATAGTAAACGCACGCCGTTTTCGTGCATTGTGTCATTAGGTAATGTTGCATCTAGGGTATATATGATCGAAGATCTATTCCATTCCAACAAGGATGGGGCGCGCGAGGTCGGTGCTCACACCCGGGCGCCGCATGGGCTAGAGACGGCCCTGTATGGCGCTACACGAGTGGCTTCCGATGCGGTGGTAGAGACATGGTGATAATTTGACGTGCGTCTATGATGCCAAAACGGAATAAAGAGATTTTGATTGATTGATTGCTTGCTTTTGCAGATATTCAAGGGAAAAACGGGCGCGCAGCTAGAGGCGCTCCGCGCGCAGATCGAAGGCAAGATCAGCGGCCGCCACGACGGCGTCGACGTGGGCTACTGGGAGAGCCTGCTGTCGCAACTCAAAGGTGAGCGAGACTAGAACACTGACCGTTCTCGATTCACTTAGTCGATCTACGGTTGTCATCCCATTTTCTTCTCCTAGAGGTGAATATTAAAGTATGGAATGCTATCAGAACATAAAGTAATGTATCTAAAGTAGCGCCCTCGCGGTACTGCCTCGTACCTAATACAATTTACTGTTTATGTGGCAAAAAAGCCTTTCATACATGCCTTTCATACACTTTTTCTTCATTGGGTGAATATTTCGGTTGAAATGTGTATTCTAATCGACGTCCCCTCTCCCCCCCAGCGCATATGTCCCGCGCGCGGCTGCGCGAGCGGCACCAGCACAACCTGCGCCGCAAGCTGCAGCTGCTGAAGCAGGAGCAGGGCGTCGACACCGCCGGCGTCAAGCAGGAGAGGTACGTGTACTGTACGTGTCGCGCGAGCGGCACCGGCGCGACCTGCGCCGCGCGCTGCAGGAGAGGTACGTGTACTGTACGTGTCGCGCGAGCGGCACCGGCGCGACCTGCGCCGCGCGCTGCAGGAGAGGTACGTGTACTGTACGTGTCGCGCGAGCGGCACCGGCGCGACCTGCGCCGCGCGCTGCAGGAGAGGTACGTGTACTGTACGTGTCGCGCGAGCGGCACCGGCGCGACCTGCGCCGCGCGCTGCAGGAGAGGTACGTGTACTGTACGTGTCGCGCGAGCGGCACCGGCGCGACCTGCGCCGCGCGCTGCAGGAGAGGTACGTGTACTGTACGTGTCGCGCGAGCGGCACCGGCGCGACCTGCGCCGCGCGCTGCAGGAGAGGTACGTGTACTGTACGTGTCGCGCGAGCGGCACCGGCGCGACCTGCGCCGCGCGCTGCAGGAGAGGTACGTGTACTGTACGTGTCGCGCGAGCGGCACCGGCGCGACCTGCGCCGCGCGCTGCAGGAGAGGTACGTGTACTGTACGTGTCGCGCGAGCGGCACCGGCGCGACCTGCGCCGCGCGCTGCAGGAGAGGTACGTGTACTGTACGTGTCGCGCGAGCGGCACCGGCGCGACCTGCGCCGCGCGCTGCAGGAGAGGTACGTGTACTGTACGTGTCGCGCGAGCGGCACCGGCGCGACCTGCGCCGCGCGCTGCAGGAGAGGTACGTGTACTGTACGTGTCGCGCGAGCGGCACCGGCGCGACCTGCGCCGCGCGCTGCAGGAGAGGTACGTGTACTGTACGTGTCGCGCGAGCGGCACCGGCGCGACCTGCGCCGCGCGCTGCAGGAGAGGTACGTGTACTGTACGTGTCGCGCGAGCGGCACCGGCGCGACCTGCGCCGCGCGCTGCAGGAGAGGTACGTGTACTGTACGTGTCGCGCGAGCGGCACCGGCGCGACCTGCGCCGCGCGCTGCAGGAGAGGTACGTGTACTGTACGTGTCGCGCGAGCGGCACCGGCGCGACCTGCGCCGCGCGCTGCAGGAGAGGTACGTGTACTGTACGTGTCGCGCGAGCGGCACCGGCGCGACCTGCGCCGCGCGCTGCAGGAGAGGTACGTGTACTGTACGTGTCGCGCGAGCGGCACCGGCGCGACCTGCGCCGCGCGCTGCAGGAGAGGTACGTGTACTGTACGTGTCGCGCGAGCGGCACCGGCGCGACCTGCGCCGCGCGCTGCAGGAGAGGTACGTGTACTGTACGTGTCGCGCGAGCGGCACCGGCGCGACCTGCGCCGCGCGCTGCAGGAGAGGTACGTGTACTGTACGTGTCGCGCGAGCGGCACCGGCGCGACCTGCGCCGCGCGCTGCAGGAGAGGTACGTGTACTGTACGTGTCGCGCGAGCGGCACCGGCGCGACCTGCGCCGCGCGCTGCAGGAGAGGTACGTGTACTGTACGTGTCGCGCGAGCGGCACCGGCGCGACCTGCGCCGCGCGCTGCAGGAGAGGTACGTGTACTGTACGTGTCGCGCGAGCGGCACCGGCGCGACCTGCGCCGCGCGCTGCAGGAGAGGTACGTGTACTGTACGTGTCGCGCGAGCGGCACCGGCGCGACCTGCGCCGCGCGCTGCAGGAGAGGTACGTGTACTGTACGTGTCGCGCGAGCGGCACCGGCGCGACCTGCGCCGCGCGCTGCAGGAGAGGTACGTGTACTGTACGTGTCGCGCGAGCGGCACCGGCGCGACCTGCGCCGCGCGCTGCAGGAGAGGTACGTGTACTGTACGTGTCGCGCGAGCGGCACCGGCGCGACCTGCGCCGCGCGCTGCAGGAGAGGTACGTGTACTGTACGTGTCGCGCGAGCGGCACCGGCGCGACCTGCGCCGCGCGCTGCAGGAGAGGTACGTGTACTGTACGTGTCGCGCGAGCGGCACCGGCGCGACCTGCGCCGCGCGCTGCAGGAGAGGTACGTGTACTGTACGTGTCGCGCGAGCGGCACCGGCGCGACCTGCGCCGCGCGCTGCAGGAGAGGTACGTGTACTGTACGTGTCGCGCGAGCGGCACCGGCGCGACCTGCGCCGCGCGCTGCAGGAGAGGTACGTGTACTGTACGTGTCGCGCGAGCGGCACCGGCGCGACCTGCGCCGCGCGCTGCAGGAGAGGTACGTGTACTGTACGTGTCGCGCGAGCGGCACCGGCGCGACCTGCGCCGCGCGCTGCAGGAGAGGTACGTGTACTGTACGTGTCGCGCGAGCGGCACCGGCGCGACCTGCGCCGCGCGCTGCAGGAGAGGTACGTGTACTGTACGTGTCGCGCGAGCGGCACCGGCGCGACCTGCGCCGCGCGCTGCAGGAGAGGTACGTGTACTGTACGTGTCGCGCGAGCGGCACCGGCGCGACCTGCGCCGCGCGCTGCAGGAGAGGTACGTGTACTGTACGTGTCGCGCGAGCGGCACCGGCGCGACCTGCGCCGCGCGCTGCAGGAGAGGTACGTGTACTGTACGTGTCGCGCGAGCGGCACCGGCGCGACCTGCGCCGCGCGCTGCAGGAGAGGTACGTGTACTGTACGTGTCGCGCGAGCGGCACCGGCGCGACCTGCGCCGCGCGCTGCAGGAGAGGTACGTGTACTGTACGTGTCGCGCGAGCGGCACCGGCGCGACCTGCGCCGCGCGCTGCAGGAGAGGTACGTGTACTGTACGTGTCGCGCGAGCGGCACCGGCGCGACCTGCGCCGCGCGCTGCAGGAGAGGTACGTGTACTGTACGTGTCGCGCGAGCGGCACCGGCGCGACCTGCGCCGCGCGCTGCAGGAGAGGTACGTGTACTGTACGTGTCGCGCGAGCGGCACCGGCGCGACCTGCGCCGCGCGCTGCAGGAGAGGTACGTGTACTGTACGTGTCGCGCGAGCGGCACCGGCGCGACCTGCGCCGCGCGCTGCAGGAGAGGTACGTGTACTGTACGTGTCGCGCGAGCGGCACCGGCGCGACCTGCGCCGCGCGCTGCAGGAGAGGTACGTGTACTGTACGTGTCGCGCGAGCGGCACCGGCGCGACCTGCGCCGCGCGCTGCAGGAGAGGTACGTGTACTGTACGTGTCGCGCGAGCGGCACCGGCGCGACCTGCGCCGCGCGCTGCAGGAGAGGTACGTGTACTGTACGTGTCGCGCGAGCGGCACCGGCGCGACCTGCGCCGCGCGCTGCAGGAGAGGTACGTGTACTGTACGTGTCGCGCGAGCGGCACCGGCGCGACCTGCGCCGCGCGCTGCAGGAGAGGTACGTGTACTGTACGTGTCGCGCGAGCGGCACCGGCGCGACCTGCGCCGCGCGCTGCAGGAGAGGTACGTGTACTGTACGTGTCGCGCGAGCGGCACCGGCGCGACCTGCGCCGCGCGCTGCAGGAGAGGTACGTGTACTGTACGTGTCGCGCGAGCGGCACCGGCGCGACCTGCGCCGCGCGCTGCAGGAGAGGTACGTGTACTGTACGTGTCGCGCGAGCGGCACCGGCGCGACCTGCGCCGCGCGCTGCAGGAGAGGTACGTGTACTGTACGTGTCGCGCGAGCGGCACCGGCGCGACCTGCGCCGCGCGCTGCAGGAGAGGTACGTGTACTGTACGTGTCGCGCGAGCGGCACCGGCGCGACCTGCGCCGCGCGCTGCAGGAGAGGTACGTGTACTGTACGTGTCGCGCGAGCGGCACCGGCGCGACCTGCGCCGCGCGCTGCAGGAGAGGTACGTGTACTGTACGTGTCGCGCGAGCGGCACCGGCGCGACCTGCGCCGCGCGCTGCAGGAGAGGTACGTGTACTGTACGTGTCGCGCGAGCGGCACCGGCGCGACCTGCGCCGCGCGCTGCAGGAGAGGTACGTGTACTGTACGTGTCGCGCGAGCGGCACCGGCGCGACCTGCGCCGCGCGCTGCAGGAGAGGTACGTGTACTGTACGTGTCGCGCGAGCGGCACCGGCGCGACCTGCGCCGCGCGCTGCAGGAGAGGTACGTGTACTGTACGTGTCGCGCGAGCGGCACCGGCGCGACCTGCGCCGCGCGCTGCAGGAGAGGTACGTGTACTGTACGTGTCGCGCGAGCGGCACCGGCGCGACCTGCGCCGCGCGCTGCAGGAGAGGTACGTGTACTGTACGTGTCGCGCGAGCGGCACCGGCGCGACCTGCGCCGCGCGCTGCAGGAGAGGTACGTGTACTGTACGTGTCGCGCGAGCGGCACCGGCGCGACCTGCGCCGCGCGCTGCAGGAGAGGTACGTGTACTGTACGTGTCGCGCGAGCGGCACCGGCGCGACCTGCGCCGCGCGCTGCAGGAGAGGTACGTGTACTGTACGTGTCGCGCGAGCGGCACCGGCGCGACCTGCGCCGCGCGCTGCAGGAGAGGTACGTGTACTGTACGTGTCGCGCGAGCGGCACCGGCGCGACCTGCGCCGCGCGCTGCAGCCGCTGAAGCAGGAGTGAGGCTTGACTGCTCTGACCCATTTCCTGAACATCATTCTGAAACACGAGCAGGGCGCTCGACGCATCGCTATCGAAATAGTCTCGACCGAGGCGGTGCGGATCGCTAATGCTTCGTCCACTCCTTCCAGCGGTGGCCGCGAGCGAAGCGCATCGCCGGCGGCGGCGGCAGGGCGGGAGGAGGGGGCGCGGGCAGAGAGCGCAGAGGCGGAGGGCGCGGAGGCGGAGGCGGAGGCGGAGGCAGAGGCGGGCGCGGAGGCAGCCGAGGCGGCGTGCGTGGCGCTGTACGCGGCGGGGCGCTACTCGCCGGCGCCGCTGGCGGGCGGCGCGCTGGAGCCGGCCACGCTGGTGACGGAGGCGGCGGAGGACGCGCAGCGCCTGCAGTACCTGCGCGCGCGCCTGCACGCCGCCAACGCGCAGCGCGACCACGCGGCCGCGCTCGCCGCGCACGCGCAGCGCGACCACGCCGCCGCGCTCGCCGCGCACGCACCGCACACGCCGCAAGCGCAGGTAACGAGCAGAGAACGTCTTTAAATTCTAATTTTTTATTAAATTATTGTCAAATGTCCAATTTTTAAATCAGCATCAATCGGCGAGAGGGGTACGAAAACTGCGAAACTCGTACTTTTTGGGTCATTCCCGTAACTTTGTATCACCGATTTTATTTTCTAACCTTTTTCAAAGAGACTTGGAACTCAGTTTAGAAACGGATTTACCATGTTTTTCTTTTATTGAGAACTTGATATATCGGCAAGGTCGCAAGCGCCATGATCACGAAGAACTGAGGATGTTGTAAGTGGGTAGTTTTTGTGAGTAGTTAAAATGATCTAACGTCCTCCTTCCGCGTTTTTCATTCTCGGTATATAATGGCGTTTCGTCGAGATTACAATACAATACAATAACACTTTATTGCATACCACAAACATAATTACATGAACAAAATATAAATCTTAACTAGGGTAATACAATTGGCGGTCTTATCGCGTAATGCAATCTCTTACAGACAACCTTTGGATGGATTGGACAAATGTTAAAAGAATAGACGGTGGTGCACAGCAAATAATTAATAAAAACGATAATAAAATAAAACAATCATATATAACTAAAATAATATACTATTAACGACAAATACTTACATATTACATACTATAATTATTCATATAACTACTTATACTCGTACTTACTATACAATACATAAAATAAATAATATAAATATTTATATATAAATAAGAAACTGTGTGTAGCAGTTTTAGTGCAGAGAGGAAAGGTAATGGGCTTTTACCATTCTTTTAAAAATATTAATTGTTTTTGCATGCCTTATATCAACCGGCAGCGCGTTCCATAATCGGACTGCTTGTACAGAAAACGATTTATCCGAGAACTGTGTCGAATGCACAGGAGTCTTTAATAGAAGAGTTTCTGAGGAACGTAAGGAACGGGGATTGGAGAGGTGCAAGAATTCAAAACGCTCCTTGAGATAGGACGGGGTAGCAGGAAAAAACAGGATAGTGTAAAGGAGGGAGAGAATATGTGTATTCCGGCGAAGGCGAATTGGTAACCATTTCAATTTATTGCGAAATTCGGACACATGATCATATTTTTTCAAACCAAATATGAACCTGATGCAGAAATTCTGTAGACGTTCGAGTTTATCAAGCTGTTCCTCGGTTAAATCCAGATAGCTGGCGTCAGCATAATCGAGAATTGGGAGTAAAAGAGATTGGGCAAGTGCAGTTTTGGTGGTGATTGGAAGAAAATTGCGTAATCTACGTAGTGATCCAGCGGAGGCGAATAGTTTTCGGCTGACTTCTGTCAGCTGAGGTCTCCATGAAAGTTGCCTGTCGATGTATATGCCGAGGTTTTTGACTGTTTCACTTATTGTAATAACAGTTCCGTCGAAAATTACCTGTGGCAGACGAAACCAATCAATTTTAGATATCATCCTAGAACTACCGATGACAATGATCTGAGTCTTGGCAGGGTTAACGCTAAGACCATATGACTTGCTCCAATTCAGGATGTGTCGTAAGTCAGAGTTGGTGCAATTAATGGCTTCAGGTAATTGATCCGGACGTGCGTGCCTATAGATTTGAAGATCATCTGCATAGAGGTGGTAGGATGAAGAGAGTTGATGAGAAATTGAATTAATAAATAAAGCAAAAAGAAGAGGAGATAGCACGCCACCTTGAGGAACACCGGCAGTCGTATTACACCAGGATGAAAATGTATCATCAATGCGAATACGTTGCCGGCGACCATACAAGTAACTATGAAACCAGTCAATCACCGTAGGAGATATGTTAAGAGAGCGAAGGAGTTCTAGTAGGATGTCGAAGTCAACGTTGTTAAAAGCATTGCTAAAGTCAAGCAACGACAGAATAGTTACATTTCCATTGGCCATGCTATACCGAATATCGTCTGTAATTTTAATTAAGGCTGATACAGTACTATGACCGGGACGGAAGCCGGATTGGAAGGGATTTAGGAGGTTATTTTTATTAAGGAAGTAGCTAAGTTGCTGGTGGATAAGGCGTTCGAGGACTTTAGAGAGGAAAGGTAATATTGAAATTGGGCGAAAATCGGTATAAGTGGAAGGATTAGATTTTTTTGGGAGAGGAATGATTTGGGCTTCTTTCCACGCTGATGGAAAGGTGCCGCTTGTAATGGACTCATTGAGGATATATTGGATTACGGGTAGGATTTCATCAAGTACGAGCATGATCATGTTTCGGCTGATACTGTCGCTACCAACTGCATTAGACGAGATGGATGATATGCTTCTCTTAACATCACTATCGGTAAATTGTCGAAAAACAAAAGATTCGTAGTCGGGAGTAGTGGTAGAAGAAAGAGAGTTTAACGTGCTAGATTTTAATGTTCCATCAAAGTTGGAAGAGGTTGAGAAATGTTGATTAAGTAAATTTATATTAATACTATTAGGGAAAGAATCTTGACGCTGTTTACCAACTCCCAATGTTTTGAGAAATTTCCATACCTTAGAGGGGTCTTCATTATCTACTGATTGACGAATATGCTGGCGTAGTGCATTCCTACACACTCTATTGCAGAGATTCCTGCTATTAACGTACGCAGCTTTGTTCAGATCGGTAGGTCGAGTCTTCAATCTAGCCTTTGCTATATTCTTTTTATGCATAATAGATCTAATTTCTTTTGTTAGCCATGGTGCAGGGAGGTGTTTAATTTTAACAGGTCGAAGAGGAGCATGAGTATTGTACAATTTGAGGAAGATATTACTAAATTTTTCCACTTTATCATCAATGGTGTTAGCATTGACGACGTCGGACCAGTCTATATCTAATGCATCTTTACGCAAACGCTCGAGATCAATACCACCAAAATTGCGCTGAAGAAGTACTTTGGCCGTAGCTTTCGGAGGACGGATTTTATAAGAGAGAAATATCATGTCATGATACGAAAACGCATCCGCTGCGCATTGACCGTGATTGTCAACGTGATTTGAGGAAGAGACAAGTATTAAGTCGAGAAGAGAAGGAGTTGAGTGTGGGAAAAAGTGTGTGGCACTTAAGGGTAATATAGTAAGATTGTTAGCCCGGACGACGGTTTCCAGCTTAAGTGACCGAGAGTCCTTCTTGAGAAGACAGGTATTAAAATCACCCATTAAAATGGTGTGATCATAAGAGGGAGAAAAGTCTTCTAAGAGTTTCTCAAAGGAGGCAAAGAAATCAATTCGTAGAGAAGGGCAATAATATACACCAAGCAATACTTTGGTATGAGATAGAAAAACTTCAATAAAAAGGTGTTCGCCGGCATTGGCTGGGGGCGGTTGCGATGAAATATCTAAGATGGAGAAAGGTATATGTGTACGGATATATATGGCAACGCCACCGCCTCCACCACCAGTGCGATCATTACGTATGAGCCGAAAGCCAGGTAAAGAATACAAGGTAGAAGGAAGGCAAGGCTTTAACCAAGACTCTGAAACTAGGATGGCATGAATGTTTTTATGGTCAAATGACGCCAACAAATCGGAGTAGTGTGCCGGAATACTTTGTGCATTAATATGTACGACATTGAAATTTTTCGGCACGTTACAGAACAGTGAGTCGATTGTAGTTGAAAGGTCAGGGATGCTACTAAAACTGTCAGCACTACTGTTTATATCACTAGATGAAGATAGAGATAAATAATCACAATTGCTGCTACTGCTACTATTTGACATAATAAATAAAAATACCTACATAAACGTATAATACTATAATATATATTATATAAATATGATAAATTCTACCTTTTTGCCTAACTACCTACTTTAGAATACAATAATACAATATAGTGCATTTGTAATCCACCTGCCAGCCGTGTCTCTAAATAAAAATTGATTACAATAGAAAAATACAAAAAACTTTATATACAAAAATAAAAACAAACAATAATAGGTATAAATACAAACAAATTAAACTGTCGAGATGCTGACTGGGTCATCACTATCTAATAAATATAGAAAAACTTAACATGCTTAAAGTATTGAATCCGTGTGCAATGCTATGAACAATTTATAGCATGGAACAAAACGTTTTCTTGAGTGAAACGAAACGTATCACTTTTGACAGATTTGACATATGAGGAAAAGAGACAGAAAAATAATAATTGCAAGCGTAAAAAGAGGGTTAGAAAAGTAAGAAAAACAAAGTTTGTTGAAGGTAGATAGTATGATAACACAGGATATTACGAAATTTGAAAACGTACCCAGTCAAATACTATGGAGAATACCAACTATAACTACAAGGTCAACCAAAACAATCACTTCTTCGCGGCCGCAGCTCGTCTCGCTTTTGCTGGGGCAGGCTCCTTCACCACCAATGTTGGTTTTGGTGCCTCCTTTTGCGAGATTTCGTTGAGGTCTCCAAGGCAGCCAACGCGATGTCGAGCTCCATCGAATCCAATGACAAAGACGAATCCCTGGCGCGTGAAACACTTCGTTATGCCGAAGCGCTGACGAGCTGCCATGAACACGTCATGTCGTGCCTTAGTGAGGAACTCCGATATGGTTATGCCTGACCCTTTCAGGCTAGATTTGGCAGACCATATTCTGTCGCGGACGGTGACGTCTCTAAACTTACAGAGGATAGGCCGCGGCCTATCGTTGACTCCTGCACGGCCCATTCTATGACACCGGCTGATGTCACCGACACCAAACGTTGCCTGCTTTAACTGCTCCACCACTGCCTTGGCAACAATTTCAGCAGTATCCTCCTTCGTGTCTTCAGCAAGGCCATGCAACAACAGAATCTTGCGTCTGCCTCTCATCTCTTGCTGGTCTACACTCGAAGCTAGGCACACGATTTGGCCCTGGATTACCTAGATTACCCGAGGGTTATGCAACTGATGGAGCCACACCATTACGTAAGTCAGCGGGGGCACGTCAGCGTCGACCGACCGACCTTTTTAGAGCTCCTCGTACATTAATGGGACCACATAAAGAAGTTTTAATGATTCTGCAACCGGGTGAAACACCAACATTTTAATTTTTTGCCTTCATAGCCGTCACCCTGAGACGATAGTTTTAAAATGTCAGGTAAAAGGCTCGCTCGTCTCGCCATTCGATAACACAAAAAGAAGCCTCCGCCTCTCTCTTCGTCTTTGACGATTTATTCTAGTCCATCATTAAAATGGACATCCCGAGGCTTCGCGTGTTTCGGCCGCTCATCGGCAGTGCGGCCTAGCGGTGTGTCGTGCCGTGCGTCACCCCGGCGACTGCTGTTGCAGGGCGGCGCGGGCGGCGCGGGCGGCGCGGGCGGCGCGGGCGGCGCGGGCGGCGCGGGCGGCGCGGGCGGCGCGGGCGGCGCGGGCGCTGCGGACGGCGCGGGCGGCGCGCTGGAGGCGGCGGCGCGGCGCGCGATGGGCAGCGCGGCGGACGAGGCCACGTTCAGCGTGGAGCACGCTCTGGCCGACGCGCCGTGCCTGTGGGCCGACAAGTACCGCCCCAGGAAGCCACGATACTTCAACAGGTAACCGTGTTGAGGGCCGCCCCCTCTGACTTCCTCCGAAAGCCTTCGACGGTGGCCGGTCGCGAGCCGAGCCGAGGCCGCTACCCGTCGAGTGTCCGCGAGAGATACTTCAGCGGGTGACCCGCCGCCGACGAAACCGGATATCGGTGATTCATATCTATTTATTATTTTGCATGAATTTTAAACGCGCTCGTACTGCAATTAAAATTTTGCCAACTCTGGACGCTTATATATTTAAAACCTGGTGCGCGGGGTCGAGCTGTAAACGTGAGGCCCCTGCGGTTGTGGATTTATTTTCGTATTTTTGGTAAAACGGAATGTAATCGTAAAACGTTTGAGTACGTGCATCCACATATTAGCGTCACGTGGTTTGTTGCTTATTAGTCAATTTTTGACATAGAACCCGCCCTATTGGTAGATTATTGACACACACACACTCACACACACACCCTCACACACACATGTAGCATACAAATACAAATACAAATACAAAAACTCTTTATTGTATACCAGTAACATAAAAAAAAAAATGACTACAGATAAACCTTATAACTAGGGTAGTACAATGGGCGGTCTTATCGCTTAAAGCGATCTCTTTCAGACAACCTTTGGATGGACAGTATCGGAAGAAAAGAAGTAGACGGTGGTGTACAATAATTCATAAATAAATAATACTATTATACCATAGACCGACCAATAAGGAGATCCTAGGTCCTAGGTGGGCGAGACGCGACGTGACCATGTCGCGTCTCGCCCACCGCTCGCGACGTGGCCATGTCGCGTCTCGCCCACCGCTCGCGACGTGGCCATGTCGCGTCTCGCCCACCGCTCGCGACGTGGCCATGTCGCGTCTCGCCCACCGCTCGCGACGTGGCCATGTCGCGTCTCGCCCACCGCTCGCGACGTGGCCATGTCTCGTCTCGCCCACCGCTCGCGACGCGGCCATGTCGCGCGAGCGGGATAGCTAGATAAATAACTATAAATTAAATAGAATTCAGAATGTCTTGTCTCAAAATTGAGTTTTAATGAATGTTTAAGTAGTAACTATGCTAACCCGACGCTCTTGTCGTTGCAGAGTGCACACGGGGTTCGAGTGGAACAAGTACAACCAGACGCACTACGACATGGACAACCCGCCGCCCAAGATCGTGCAGGGGTACAAGTTCAACATCTTCTACCCCGACCTCATCGACAAGAACGCCACGCCGGAGTTCACGTTGGTGAGTACTCAACCAAAGGGGAATACGATATACCTCTACGGTGTTATGCCGAACCCTCGGGTGAGGAGCCCTGTTCGCCACCGGACGCGGCGCCGTCCCGCGGCCGACGCTCCACCCGCGCGGGCCTCGTGCGAGCCGCTGATGTCTGTCCGTCTGCTGGAGTCGGTCTGCGCCTGCAGGGTCGCTCTGGCAGTATCCGAGTCGCGTGTGAACTGATACTGTCTTGGCGAGCGTGTTACATCGTCACTGACCATCAGGTGAGACAGTAGTCGAATGCGAGCCAATCTATCTATACTTATAATACCTACTAGGTGAAATCTGTACATGAAGTATTTAAAAAACAAATGTGTTAAGCCTTGTTACCGATCATTATCATGATCATCAGCCTTTAATCGTCCACTGCTGAGCATAGGCCTCCCTTTGGTGCTGCCTTTCTCTCCTACCTCTCGCCACTCTCATCCGAACATTCCCTGCTGTTCTAATGTCGTCCGTCCACCTCGACATTGGCCGACCGGTACTTCTCCAACCTAGCCTAGGCCAGGTTGTATAATAAAATAAATAGTAGTAGTGCGACTCTTATTTTGTGCAAAGTTTCCTGAGAGAGCGTCCATGGTCGGCACCGTAAGTCATGGTTGGCAGGACACTGGTTATAGAGACGGGTGTTCAGGCGATGTGGTACTTTCAGATCGGAGAATGTGTTCCAATGTTCTCCCACTGTCGGCCCACCCGAGCTGTATTCTCCTACAATGATGATCTCCTTCCTTTGATGCTCTGCCAACCGTAACGATAGGATTCGGGACGTCCGGCGGAGATAATAACTGAAGATGCTTGGAACATTCCACTTCTGCAAAGCAGCCAACTGGTACATAAGAAAAATAACATACATTCAGATACAATTCAATACATTCAGAGATTTTGTTAGATTTTTTTGTGTTTGGTTTTGACAATATTATTTTTCTTATTTACCAGTTGGCTACTTGGCAGAAGCGGAATGTTCCATGCATCTTTGTCTTCTATGTAATTACTAACTGTATTTAACGGTGTTGTTAAAAAGCAATCAATCAATCAATCAAAGTGTGATGTATGTGTGTGTGTGTGAGGGAGTGGATTATGTTTTTATTTGTAGATATACATTTTAGCAAGTTCTTTTAGGGATGTTTAAAAATTAGTGAAATGTATGTTATAGTTTCTGTGACCGAGTATACGTATCGTTCGCTCGTCGTTGTTCGTCTATACGACTTGGCGGTGCGGCACCGGCGCGGCTCCGGCGCGGCACCGGCGCGGCTCCGGCGCGGCACCGGTCCAGCTCCGGCGCTTGTTGATAGACGCGATTAACAGACATAGTATAAAGTAAAATTCCTCTACTAATTTCCAAGGTGACATAATCGCATCGGCAAAAAAGCATTTGCAAACTGATAAACAAAAGCTCCGGTGCAGGTCCAGCGCCATGTTCATAAAACCCGTCACCGCGAGTCAGAAAAACGCCCCTTCTTGATAAGACGTGCTATCATCTATGGGTGGCTCGATTTAAACAGCTAATTTGCCGTGCAACGGTACTCAACGTTGTTAAATTGCGTAATAAGTCAAGTTTTCGTAAACCGATATTTATAAAACAAAGTTTGTTATGTAGCCTAGGACTCCACAAAACATTTTTTAGAATACCACCATGTCAACCCCTCCCTTAGTTTACAAACTCTCAAGGTAAGTAATAAACCAGTTTAAGCCGAGCCATGTGCACAAAGGGTCCGGTATGTGTTCCATGGTTCAACTTATAGTGGACACGTATATTTTTTCCTAAATTGCGCCATAGCTTCAATATTACTGGACCGATTTTGATGAAACAAAGCCTATGTGTAGCGCCGGACTCCACAAAACATATTTCAAAAAACTGCATTCAAATTCGTGCCCTAGTTTCTGAGTTTATCCCGGACAAACAGACAGACAACAATTTTAAAAACTGTATTTTTGGGTTCTGTTGCTACCATATACTCCTAAAAAAATTAATTTTCAAAAATATCTTCAATGTACAGTAGCCGCTTCGTTACAGATTTATTATAAGTATAGATATTATGAAAGGGGATTTAGTATACTTTTTATCCCGAAAAACCAAATGGTTTCCGCGGGATACGGGATGAAACTTATGATGTTTATAAAGTGAAAAGTGATATAATATAAAGCATTTAAATCTAAATTTGTTGGATTCTGTAGGAACCGGAGCGCCGTCTTCCTCGTCGTCAAGCTTTGATTCATTGCAATCGATACACTAGAAAAAAGATATGGTCATTTGAAGCAAGTATTAAATATTCTTGAATAACTTCTGTAGCTGTAAGCAAATTTTAACAACAATATTAAAGGATCAATTAGCTTAGCTCATGTAATAGGATTCGAAGCTGCGGGAGCGAGGTCGAGTCCCATCACCACGGGAGTTTTTATTTTTTTTTATTAAAAAGTAGTGTTTTAAGATTTTCACGGAAGGGACGAACTAAAGGGTTCGTGTGGGGGTTGAAAATGTATATGATGAAAAAGACCTATGAACCTACAACCTTAAAATTTCGTACAGAAACTTCTTAGAGTGACAGGAGGATAACAAGGGATTTTTCGACAGGGACGAACTAAAGGGATTATATAGCGATTTTAATATTTAGCGTAGTGTTTTCGCCACTGATTTCAAACACCAGTTGGTTATGTGACAATATTAAACGCTGTGGGGTTCTGTTTCTATCCGATGATTATGGATTAACGCCATTAATCCATCAAATATGGTATTTGGTTGGAAGTTGGGGGCATCAAATTTTGTACATTATAATATGATTTATTTTATTTATTATTTTTCAGCCTGGTTTGTCTCACTGCTGGGCAAATACTGTTATACTTAAGATTTAATAAGATTTTTGTTGAAAATTTATTTTGTTCAGGACAAGCTTTTAACACATTCATAATTGGAACTGCAAGTAGATTAAACTAAGCCCAAATACTAGTAGTTTACGATTATCTGTCAAGGAGTTCCATTGCCCACCTTCCGTCTCCATCATCAGATCAGCTGACTGTCACCATAATATTACACTGTCATCGGACTTTGACAAGTATGCAAAATTTCAACTCTGTAGGATAAGAGGAAGTGGTTCTAATTCAGCTTGCAAGATTCCACTCCGACATATATACATTGCAAGTCAAATAAAAGCTTGTAATAAAGGACAAACTGGGTTACTAGGGTATAAAACTAGTTCAAAATCAGTATCAAAGTCGGTTTTTAGTAGAAAAACTGGCAGGCTAATTCTTTACATACAAAATCTGACTTTACGACAGGGATGAATTTGTATATAAAAGTTCCATGAGACCGTCAACACTTTACATGCTTGATACACTTCAACAGGAAAAATGTGCGACTTTGATTGTCATATTGCAGAGCCAATCAAAAATATTGATGTCCACAGAAACAATGTGCAGACAACCCAGACTTTGCGGTGCTACGGTTCCACGCGGGCCCCCCGTACGAAGACATCGCGTTCAAGATAGTGAACCGCGAGTGGGAGTACTCGTACAAGCGCGGCTTCCGCTGTCACTTCCACAACAACATCTTCCAGTTGTGGTTCCACTTCAAAAGATACCGCTACCGCCGATAGACGTCTATAAACTGTATAAGCATATAAGCATCTTATGCTTTGTGTTATTTATTAAAAGATTTGTGCACCACACTACCCATTTGTACACCATACATTATTTCAATTTGCAACAGCTTTTATTTTAGCTTCTCTTATCCTTGTGCAGTGGTTCTTAACCTTTCTGAGTGATGAACAATGCTTGATCAATCTTGCAATGGACCAGCAATTTTTTTTATCTAAACTAATATTACAAAGAGGAAAGATTTGATTGTTTGTTTGCATTGAATATGCTCCGAAACTACAGAACCGATTTGAAAAATTCTTTCACTGTTGGGAAGCTACAATATCCCCGGGTGACATAGGCTATATTATGTTTTCAAAAAAATTAGGGATCCTTACTAAAACTCCAATAATGTAACCCAAAGTGTAAAAGAATGACCTAAAATATTCTTTACATCGCGTGCGCTGCGAAAACTATTGATGATAGAATAAAATTTATTCAAATTTATTTAAATTCAAATACAACTATTACAGGAATTTCCCAATAATATAAAAATAATGTACTACAACTTTGCAGAACACATCATTATTTACAAAAAGTGTTGCGACAGCATATATCAAACATATGTATGGCATAACTATATTACAGTTATGCCACACAATAAGTTTCATTTATTTTAAAAATTTAATTGAAAAGCCGCCGCTAGAAAAGGCTCTTTATTTTTATCTTGGTATTAATCCTTATCAAAATAAATTATCTTCATATTGAAGACTGCTTCAATACCTTTATATAACTTTTCGAATTATTCAATTCGGAGATTCCATTCGAAAGATATCACAAGTTTAAAAATGTAAGTATTAGAAAATAGTGGCACCTTATGCAATGTAGGTGTCACTGGGGTACGGGCCATGCAGGAGGGGAGATGTGTGTGTATTATATTTTTTAATTTTGAAATTTTTGTTTTATACCCGTGCGAAGCCAGGGCGGGCCGCTAGTTCATCAATAAACCCATTGCTTCCAAAAAGGATTAAAGGCATGCAGAAGGGTTCTAAATGTTGGGGTGGCTGTTGATGTGCGAGCCAAGTGAACGCGAAGATTTTATCTAAAATCTATTTCTTTAAAAAGTTACACAGGCATGTAGAAACAGGGTGTCCCTGGGGGGCCAATAATCTGTCGTCCGGTAGTGGCCATGCCAGAGCGAGTGTGGCTCAGTGGGAGGATGTGAAACTTATAATCCGATGCACCAGTGTTCAAATCCCGCTGGCCCCACACCACTAACTTTCTTAACTTATGTGAGGATTTAACACCCGCTCTAAAAACGGTGAGAAAACATCGTGAAGATATCAGCATGTCCAAGAATTAATCACAAAAATACAAGGACATGTGACATCCACCAACCTCACTGGGCCAGCGTGGCTGGGCTGATGATGATGAGTGGCCATGTGTTACTTAGGGTCACCTGCAGGGATTCTGGGATCTGAATAAAATGTAACGTGACTATATCTTTATCTCACATCATGAGATTGGGGCATAGAGAAAAAAATCACTATGTTCTAGAAATACAGCTGATCTGTACTCGGAACAAAACTTCCTCACTGCAAAGGTAAAGGTACCCTGATGGTCTCAAAATGTTGCCACATCTGTATATTCTAATATCAATACATTGTTTATTTTGGTTTCTTCTCTCTGGAATTTACTACTACTTCAGGGAGTTTCCTCGGACTGAGCCATTAGGATTACTTTGAACAGTTCTATTTAGTTTTCTATTCTGATTTCTTGTCCTCTCCAGGATTGACAGCTTCTTCAGATAAGTGTCCTCTGAAATTGGGGAACTGCTGACAGCAGTCTGCTGTGTCAGAGTATCAGCACAAGCTCCAGGTATTATTTTTTTTGCTTGTTTGTGTTATGTTGTACCACTTACAAACAGCAATAAAGGCAACTTGCAAACAAAACCACTGGTGGACTATTGAACAGTTTTATTTACAAGTAGTTTTCTAATATCAATAACATTATCTATTCTGGTTTCTTGTCCTCTCCAGGATTGACAACTTCTTCAGAAGGGTTACCTCTGAAGTTGGGAAACTGCTCCCACGGGGCGGCCAGTTCAAAACGCCTAAACTCCTGAGCCAGCTCCAAAGGCTCCACCACCACACGCTTCTGTTCATCATCGTAGCGCACCTCCACATATCCACTCAAGGGGAAGTCCTTCCTGAACGGATGCCCCTCAAATCCATAGTCTGTCAAAATCCTTCTCAGATCGGGGTGGTTCGCGAAGAAGACACCGTACATGTCCCAGATCTCCCTCTCGTACCAGTTGGCCGCCTTGAACACTTCGCAGGCGGAGTCGACGGGCGTCAGCTCGTCCGTGTAGGTCTTGACGCGGATGCGCGCGTTGTAGCGCAGCGACAGCAGGTTGTAGATGATCTCGAACCGGTGCGGCCGCGACGGGACGTCCATGCCGGCGATGTCCACGAGGTTCGCGAACTGTGCGCTGTGGTGGTCCTTCAGGAACTGCAGCACGGGGATCACACCCTCCGCAGGGATCAATACTTCTAGTTCGTTGCCCGACGTGATCTGCACCTTGTGCACGTATTTGGGCATGCAGTCTGCGATGTATTTCCCGAAATCAACCAGCTGAGCTTTCTGGAGAGGGTCTACTTTGAAGACGGTCGGTCGGCTCTCAACTTGGGGCGCTGTTTGGTCGCTCTTCGTGGCCACTCTCTGAACGGTAACGGGTTTAGCATTGTTCAAAACGATGCGTCCCAAGTTGCATCCCGCACCGATGGTGCGTTTTAAGAAAAACGACATCGTTTTCAATATAAATAATTCGATTTATCCTTACGTAATTCGGGATCGATTGAAAAACCTCAAACTACATTCGTTTCACAGACTAGGAAGTATACATTCGTTTCGATTTGTCGACCACAACAATATATTGTCAACTTCAAAAAATATAAAATAGTCAATGTCAATTCGTTGCTGTCATTAGCTGCGGCTGCGGTCTCATCCAAGCAAAGATAATGAATATCTTTGCATCCAAGGAGTTTATACCAGGGCGCGGTCCGATTTATGCTTTTGGCACCAACAGCACGCTTACAGTCGCCTAGGCCGCCGTTCTGAATGGTGCCAATAGCGTAAAACGTTTACTCGGCGCATAGGCTCATGGCTATTGCTCATGGTCACGCGCGCAAGCACCAACAATAGATTTTTATACATTAGATCTCGCCATTTTTTTTTTTTTTTTTTTTTTTTTTTTTTTTTCCTCTTTATGAGGTGTTTGGCGTCGCACGTTGTGCATTTGCCAGCGTCTTGTTTTTGTTGTTTCGTAGACTTATTTATTTATGTACATATTCGGTTTTTTACTAAAGCGGAGAAACCATAGGAAATGTAAATAATAGGGGAATAAGGATGACGATTTTACCGGAAAGGATCAGGTGAGTGGGTAAGTATTTAGGAATATGAAAACTAAGGATAATTGGAATATAAATAATATATACACAGAATAAAGATATTATATACAATTTTACATACATATTTACAATTAAATATTATTAGTAATAATATATTCAGCTATTGCCATATATACATTAGGATCTGCATTATGAAGAAGACAGAAAATATTGGTAGGAAACGGAATTTTAAGTGTAGTCAAAGACTTAAATAATGACGATTTATCGTATTGCGAACAAGAAAACATAATATGATTTAAATCCCCCACATCCTCCCCGCAAGCGCAGGTAGGAGAGTCCACAATATGCAGTCTCGAAAGATGCAATGGGCTACAAACATGGCCCAAGCGCATTCTTATTATTGTCGAAGTAACTTTTTTGTTAAGATTAATACAACTGAACCAGGGCTTAGAAACGATGTTAGGACAAATCTGAAAATAGTGTTTACCCTTATGTTGTGCACTATTTACCCAGCAATTACTCCAGGATTCCACTAAGAAAACTTTTGGTAAACTTGTAAGGTCATGGTAATAGTTAATAAATGGAAAGACATCTCCACACAAAATAGCTTCGTTAGCCAACCTATCTGCCATTTCATTGCCTTTAATGCCACAATGACTTGGAATCCAAGTGAAAGAAACAGAGTATCCTCGGAGTGAACATTGATAAAGTTTATATCTCGCTTCAATGATTATAGGAACATATGATTGTGATTTAAATGGAAATTTAGCTAATGATTGCAAGGCGCTTAGAGAGTCAGAAAATATTACTGTTTTGTGGAGATTCATTAATAAGATGTATTCTAATGCCTTTAATATACCAAAGCATTCTCCAGTGAAAGAAGAAGTTTCAGGAGGGAATTTAATTTTTTGCACGATTTTGTACTGAGGGTGATAGACACCCACACCAACACAATCGGAAGATTTATGCTTGGATGCATCAGTATAAATATGATGCCATCCATTCCATCTATTTTGAACAAAAGAATTAAAATGACAATTTGCATTGGGGTCTTTTTTATCAATTCCAGTACTGTAAATAATGTCAGGAGAATGGATCAGGCTTTCATAACTAACATTATAAATCGGTAGATTTGCGATTTTGTGCGTAGGTGCCTGCAAATTCACAAATATTTTCCAGCTATTTATTAAACAAGGTGAAGATTTATGTAACCAATAGCCAGGTCTTGATGTAAAATGCTCTGATAATATTTGCAGTTTATTAAATATAGGGTGTTTGGAGAATCTAAGTGACCGGAAAATAAATTTATCGGAGAGGTATTGCCGACGTAAATGAAAAGGAGGATCAACGCATTCTACCTGTAGAGCAATAATTGGACTAGATTTCATGGCTCCTGTTACAATTCTTAGAGCTTTGGCTTGAATGGCATCCAACTTCTTCAATCCGGCTATGCTACAAGGCTCCAACAAAAAAGAGCCATAATCTATGACGCTTCTTATCAGAGCGTTGTAGACAAGCCTTAAAGATGCAGGATGTGCACCCCACCAAACCCCAGAGAGGCATCGAATAATGTTAAGTAGCCGTTCACATTTTGTGGCAACATAGTCACAATGAGGAAGAAATGTTAGTTTAGAATCCAAAACTAATCCTAAAAATTTTATCTCACTTTGTACAGGTATTGGTTCTTCGTTATACAAAATATTAACAGGCGGAAGATTGCGTGACCTAGAAAATAAGACCACATTACTTTTATTGACCGAAAGTTCAAGACCATTGTCATCCATCCATATTTTTAAGCTGTTTAAAGCCGATGTCATGTGAGAACATGCATTGTCAATTGAACGATCAGAATAATACAATAGAAGGTCGTCTGCATATTGAAGGACATTTACGGAGCTGTTAATTGCATTTTCTAAGTCATATGTATAAATATTATAAAGCAATGGGCTAATGACGGAGCCCTGAGGTAAACCTTTCCACACTATTCTGATTTCATTAGACTTATCTAGTTTAATTGACCTGCCATAGAGCATTTTAAGTATAAAGTTACAAAGCATAGAAGGAACATGTAACGATTGCAACTTTTCTTTTAGAATTGGTAAAAGAACACTATCGTATGCAGAATTTACATCTAAAAATGTTGCAACAACAGATTTATTATGAGTGAAGGCTAGGCGAATATCCGTCACAAAAATGCTCAGGCTATCCAAAGTACTTCTGCCTCTACGGAAACCATACTGAGAGTTTGCAAGAAAGCCGTGAGATTCTACGAACCACTCTAGGCGGTTTTTCACAAGATGTTCAGCGATTTTTGCAATTACTGAAGACAAAGCTATGGGGCGGTATGACTTTGGGGATGAAGGTAATTTATTAGGCTTCAATATTGGTATCACTATTTGAGATTTCCAAGAATGAGGAACCGTGCCAGACATCATTACTGAGTTAATTAAATTGAGGAAATACGAAAGATAGTTATCTCCCATATTACATATAAATGAGTAAGGAATGCCGTCTTCACCAGGAGCAGAATCATGAAGATGGGAAAGTACCCCCTTCAGTTCCCTCATGGTAAAGATCGAGTTAAGATTAGGTTCTGTACCAGGAATTAATCGAGGAATCGGAATAAATAAAGACAGCGGAGATGGAGCAACAGATGCAGGTGCTAGGTGGTTTAAGTAAGAGTTGTTTAGAGAAGGAGGCATGGGACAATGATTAGTGTTAGACATACCTGATTTAAATCGTTTGATGTTTTGCCATACAGTAGAGGGATGAGACATCGGAGAGATAGAATGACAAAATCTTCTCCAACCCTTAATTTTTTTATCTTTTAGTAACTTCTTGGTATCAATAATTAATTTAGAAACAATTTCAAAATTTGTAATAGACATGTCCTTATTATAATTCTTTTCAGCTTGTTTTCGTTTTTTAACAGCAAGAGTACAATCATTGTCCCACCAAGGTGGTGATGGAATTTGGCCCGATGCCGAATTCTTAAGAGGGAAAACTTGATCTGCGGCAGACAATATAACTTTTGCGAGGGCCTCGGAACAACTATTAATATTACTTTCAGAAATATTAGGAAGCTCAAAATATTTACTTTCCACGCACAATTTGAATTTATCCCAATCATCTCCTTTATCTTTAATTTTGTATTTCAGGCGAGGTTTATGAATAACGGAAAGAGACTTATTTGGAGAACTTATGATGATTGGAAAATGGTCACTACCGAAGGTGGATGAAAGAGTATACCAAGATAGTTCTGACGCTAAATTAGGTGTACATATTGATAAATCTATAGCGCTAGTGCCCTCGTCAGGACTAGTGCGTCTGGTGGGACAACCAGTATTCAGCAAACACAAATTATTATTATCAATTATTTCTAATAGATATTCACCATGACAATTGGAAATAGAACTACCCCAAGATCGGTGATGACAATTAAAATCTCCTAAAATCATGAAAGGTTTTGGGAGGACACATAGCAATGAACTTATTTCATTTAATATAATGGCAGAAGGCCGCGGAATATATACAGACACATAACATATGTTATTAACTGAAACAGCAACAATAGAATAGTTAGGATTATGCGGGGGAAGGGAAATAGTTTTAAAAGAATGAGAGTTTTCAATGAGTATGGCAACACCGCCATACCCGTCTTGACGATCCTCTCTGAGACATGAGTACCCCCTAATCCGAAATACGGAATTAGGTTTTAACCATGTCTCAGAGAGGATGAAGATATTTGGTTTAAATTTATTAATTAGGTAAATAATATCGCTTTTTTTACTTACTAAGCTGCGGCAGTTCCATTGGACTACCTCGGCTTGATCCATATTGGACCGATAAATTTGTGATCGCTGCAATAACAGGGGCGACGTTGGACGGTTCAATAAGTTTAGACTGAGAAAGTAAATTAATAATGGCAATTATAATATCAGCAACAGATTGCTGTTCATTTACGTGAGAAACATTTTGTTTAAGTGCACATCCGTTGGAAGGAGATGGCCCATCATACTCCTTTATAAGTTCATAGTGGGCATGTCGGTCATACCCCTTGGAAGTTTTAGGAGCAGTCCAGGGTTTTTTGAAAACAGTTTTCTTGTATGAAACCGAAGAGCTTGTATTTGAAGGTTGAGAATGAACCGGTATAGAGTAATTCTGAGTCATGGGTTTATTATTTGTTATCTCTGCAAACGATCTAGAAACTGGGGGATGTAATTTCGAAGCCTCGAAATAGGAAATACAACTTTCAGCCATAGTTAACTTAATGTGTTTCTGACGGGTAAATTCTGGGCAAGCTTTACTATTAGCAAAATGAGATCCTGAACATAAACAACAAGTAGCACAATCTTCTTCAATATTGCAAGTATCACCAGAGTGATCTTGACCACATTTGAAACAGCGCGGCTTAGACCTGCATTGACTCTTAGTATGTCCAAAACGGCAGCAATGGTAGCATTGGATTGTCGGGTAAGTGTATAGTTCTACTTGTAAAGCGTTATAGCACATAAAAATACGCTTAGGCAAAATCTGGCCATCAAAAGTAAGAACCACAGTTTGTGATGGTTTCCATGTTGGCTCACCATTTATTGTCACTTTATAGTTAAGACGTCTGGCTCTGAGAATCTTACCACATCCAATTGGAACGTTGATATTTTCCATGACTTCTTCCGGGGTCCACTCGTTGGGTACTCCACGGACCAAGCCCATGCGTGTCACATTAAAGGATGGTATAAATGCATTAAGGTTGTTCGAAGCTAGGCTAGCATGAGTGAGGAAAGAGTTAGCACTCAAATGGTTCGAGAAAGAAATGGAGATTCTATTTCGGCCAATACGTTTTAAACTACCATTCACAATATTTGCAATGGAATACTTGTTTAAGAATTTTCCAAAAGCAATTGGATGGAGAGTCGTTCCATCATTTGGGTCAGTTTGTATTTTTTGAATATGAACAACATAAGGGGCATTATCTGTAGGCTCATATAAAACTCGGGCAACTGGGTTCGGTCGTGGAGAGTTAACCGTGTCATTCAAAACAACAGGGCTAGGGTTCGAACGTGGGGGGTTAACAATATTATTTGAAACTGCGGGAGCTACATTCGGTTTTTCAACAATAGATTCAATCTCACAATGGCAGTCCGTAGGTTTCGGTTCACTATTATATTTCCTCCTTCGTTTGTTACAATGCTTACAGACCTTATAAGGACGGCTACGCTTAATTGCTCGGAAACTGATAGAGCTGTCCGTTTCCATACCAGATTCATTCGATAATATAGTAACATTACAACCAACCGGGGGCACACTGCCCCCGGGGTCCGGAGGGTCATTCATCCTCGACGAAAAATTAACAAAAACGACTTACCAGTGGATTCTATACACAAATAAACAGAATATATACACTAAAAACTAAAATAACTACAAATTACTACTCAACTGATCACTATTTACACAAAAAAAAATATTTGAAAAATTTCAAATGAAAAAATACGACCGCCGCAAAAGAGGGTTTCCCGCGCTTTTTTATCTCGCCATTTTAAAAGCTGTATAGACCGTACATTCGTTTTTCGTCTATTACCGGATTTTAATGTCTCTCCTCTCGCTGCGCGTGTGCAATTTGTTCGTTGGTGTTAGTTGTTACTAGTTAGGTATTATTTATCAAGTTTTTTGTTATGTTATTGTTTGTGCTGTTACCGTTTCGTTTTTGTTGGTTCGTTGCTTCCTACCTAACCTCTGCCGGTGGCAGGTTCATCGGCCTCAGGGCCTATGGCAGCAGGGCACCTGTCGCCGCCGCCACCCAAAACACGGCCTAAAAAGTCTATGAGTGCAACAGAAAAAGTCAACCACTCAACCACATTATAGATAACATAACAGATAGATTCGTCATAAATATTAATCAATCAGATTCCGAATCCGAAAGCAGCTCTTCAGAAATGTCTGAATCTTGAACAGTTATTAGATGATAACTTTCAGATTTCAGACATACAAATCTCTGAACAGTTGATTTATCATTGACTATCGTATAGCTTTTCCTAGTTGCTGTGGATTGTGGATTGCTTTGTTACTATTTTCATACCTATTAAACTTGTCAAAAAAACATGAATATATAAATGTTTATAAGGTATTTTGTTCAACACATGCACCCATATCTGCGGTCTTGCCACCGCCTTTTTAGGAAGGTAGGTTATTTTAAAGGACAAACGAAGCGTAGCGTAGTAGCACTCTAGCAGTAGTGAAATAAATAATCCGCATAAGTGAAGTCACGGGTGGCGTATTAGTATTATTGATCCAAAGAAAAACAGGTTTTGCTTCCATGGCCAGTCACTTTGACAGTGACATTTCTTTGTTTACCTCTTTGGCCTAGGCAAAAAAAATCAGAGTAGGTATAGTTATATATACTCTAAGACCATTGAGGTAAGACCTCAATGTCTAAGACTATGAAAATAAAATTATAACTTAATTTTTCTACGGACTTTTTGGCGGGAAGTGAAAAGTGATACAGTTCGATTTTGTTTTATTTTCCAAACAAGTGTTATTTCGAGTGATCATGTGTAATATCGGTGGAATATTAACCATTATGTGTTCGTAAACGTGCACGAGTGTAGGCAAATGAAACAAAATAGAGAAAACATTGCTTTCTATGTTCTCCCGATTTTATATGTAGCAGGGCTAGTCGCAGCGGTGTAACAATAAAATAATCATATTCAATAATATATTACGACTTTTATTTTCACGTCTCAGAATCAACAATCAAACGGTCGTCTTGGTAACATACTCTATGACACTCCCCCTCAAGAGGACCTTAGGGATGGAGTGACTCCTATGCAGTTTAATAGCTTTAGCATCGTCACCTGTGGTAGAGCTTTAGTTAGGAGGTCAGCTTCCATATTCTCCGTTTCTTTATACTTGATGGCTACAAGTTTCTGTTGAACACAGTCTCTAATAAAGTTCCTTTATGCTGATATGTTTAGACCTCTTCCCAGTCATCGGATTGTTAGCGATTTTCTGAGCTGCCATGTTATCATTGTAGATAGTAACAGTTTGTTGTGGTACTCCAATATCTTCCAGCAATTGTTTCAAATGCAAAGCCTCCTTCGCTGCTTCAGTCATTGACATATATTCGGCTTCTGCTGTTGACAGTGCCACAACTCTCTGTTTTTTCGTTTCATAGCTGATTAGGCCACCACCATACTTGAAGATGTAACCGGTGTACGATCGACGATCAACAGTACAGGCTGCCCAATCTGCATCAGCCATACCTACCAGCTCTGTTCCAGATCTCTTATATCTCATATAAGCATCTTTTGTTCCTTTCAGGTAGCGTATGACTCGTTTAGCCGCTTGCCAGTGTTTTTTCCATAACAGTTATTGTACTGGCTCAAGTAGCTAACAGTAAACATTATATCGGGTGTCATAGAGTATGTTACCAAGACGACCGTTTGATTGTTGATTCTGAGACGTGAAAATAAAAGTCGTAATATATTATTGAATATGATTATTTTATTGTTACACCGCTGCGACTAGCCCTGCTACATAATAAAAGGTTATGGACCCTTGGCGTGAGTAACGAATATACAAATAATTAAAAATGAGTCATGTACACATCGAACCCCTCAGAAGAGAAAATTATGATACATGGAGGATCCAAGCCAGAGCACTATTGACAAAATGTGGACTTTGGAATTACGTCTCGCAGGAAATAAAAAAGCCGACATCGGCAGGTGACGACTTAAATAAATATCTAGAGAAAGATAGTTTAGCCCTGTCCGAGTTACTTTTGATTATCGCTCCGAGTGAATTAAAGCAAGTAAAAAGTTGCAAAACGAGTAAAGATGTCTGGGATACCCTTGAAGGTATATATAATAGCAAAGGACCTGCGCGTAAGGCAACCCTTTTGAAGGAATTAATCCTAAGGAAAATGAAAGACAGCGATGCGATAACACAGTAGATCACCTGAACAAGTTTATGGATATTGTCGATAAATTAGCAGATATGGGCATTATTATTAACAAGGATCTACTTAGTATCATGCTACTTTACAGCCTACCCCAATCCTTTGAAAACTTCCGGATTGCTATTGAATCTAGAGATGATTTACCTGACCCTGACACCTTAAAAATTAAAATTATAGAAGAAGCAGAAGCAAGGAGAAATATAGCTAGCACAAGCGAAGATGGTTCTCAACAAGAGGCGCTATACAGTAAACAGCGCAGCAAAAAATTCGTTGGAGAATGCTACAAATGCAAAAAGAAAGGGCATAAAGCAAATGAATGTAGATCAAAAGTCAACGAAACCAAGAGAAATAACGCAAACGCAAACCTGTGTTGCTCAAATGAAACCTGTCTGAATGCAAATGATGCAAAGATAAAAAACGTAAATACCTGGTGCCTAGACAGCGGCTGTACGTCGCACATGTCATTTGAGAAGGAAAGATTCCGAAACTTAGAACATGAAAATTGCAAACCTCTAAAATTAGCATCAGAAAATTGTACAGCATCAGTTGAAGGCCGTGGTCCTATAAAATTGAACATCAAAGACCTCCTACTAACTGAAGCCTTATATGTGCCATCCTTGACTACAAATCTTATGTCAGTTGGAAAAATGACTGATAAAGGGGCCACGATACTTTTCAAAAAGGAACAAGCGACAGTCATGCTCAACGGTGTTATACTGATGAAAGCTATAAGAAGCGATGATGGTTTATACTACGTTCAGGAGAAGAACGATAAGGCAGATATTTGCGAAAGTAATAAAATGGAATCATGGCATCGGAAACTTGGTCATTTGAATGAAACTCAAATGAAAATTGCACTAGAGAAGAAAAACATTGAAGGTTTAGAGTTCAACAGAAGAGATACAGTAAAAGACTGTGAAGTTTGTATTAAAGGAAAATGTATAAAACTGCCGTTTAACGAACCGAAAAACAAGGAAAGAACGAGCGAACCACTAGAAATAATTCATACTGACGTATGCGGTCCCATGAGACAGCCCTCAGTGGCGGGTTCAAAATATTTTATAACTTTCACGGATGACTTCACTAGATATGGAAGAATATACACGATGAAAGCTAAGAGTGAAGCTTTATCAAAATTCAAGTTGCTAAGTTCTAGTTGCTACTGCTAAATACATTAGTGAACCGATGAGCTTCTGGTATGGGTAGTTTTTCTCATTCTCGTTCTCATTTTTATCTAACTTACGAGCTAGCTCCATTGGGGTAGACACAGGCTTGCAGTCTCCCATATTAAATTTGTCAATCAAGTTTTCGACATAAGTTTTTTGTGACAATCTAATCTCTCCCCCTACATGGGTGAATCGGATGCCCAAGCAGTGATGTAGAGCACCCATGTCCCTTAAGTCGAATGCTTCTTGCAATTTAGACTTAACATCTTTTAGGAGCTTTTCAGAACGATATGCCAATATCAAATCATCGACATAAATGTTGATCAGCAGCTTTTCTCCCCCTTTCTCTAGTATGTATAAGCAAGGGTCTGCTGTTGTGTTGTAGCATTCTCCAATGAATTTTTTGCCGCGCTGTTTACTGTATAGCGCCTCTTGTTGAGAACCATCTTCGCTTGTGCTAGCTATATTTCTCCTTGCTTCTGCTTCTTCTATAATTTTAATTTTTAAGGTGTCAGGGTCAGGTAAATCATCTCTAGATTCAATAGCAATCCGGAAGTTTTCAAAGGATTGGGGTAGGCTGTAAAGTAGCATGATACTAAGTAGATCCTTGTTAATAATAATGCCTATATCTGCTAATTTATCGACAATATCCATAAACTTGTTCAGGTGATCTACTGTGTTATCGCATCGCTGTCTTTCATTTTCCTTAGGATTAATTCCTTCAAAAGGGTTGCCTTACGCGCAGGTCCTTTGCTATTTTATATACCTTCAAGGGTATCCCAGACATCTTTACTCGTTTTGCAACTTTTTACTTGCTTTAATTCACTCGGAGCGATAATCAAAAGTAACTCGGACAGGGCTAAACTATCTTTCTCTAGATATTTATTTAAGTCGTCACCTGCCGATGTCGGCTTTTTTATTTCCTGCGAGACGTAATTCCAAAGTCCACATTTTGTCAATAGTGCTCTGGCTTGGATCCTCCATGTATCATAATTTTCTCTTCTTAGGGGTTCGATGTGTACATGACTCATTTTTAATTATTTGTATATTCGTTACTCACGCCAAGGGTCCATAACCTTTTATTATGTAGCAGGGCTAGTCGCAGCGGTGTAACAATAAAATAATCATATTCAATAATAATATATTACGACTTTTATTTTCACGTCTCAGAATCAACAATCAAACGGTTGTCTTGGTAACATACTCTATGACACCCGAAAAGTCCATGGAGAGCTTGAATAAAGTTCCACCACTTTATTTAAGTACTAAGAGAAGGTCCGGCTTGTTGCTGTTGACCCTCATTCTCAGCAAAAGTATAGTAAATGTAATATTAAACTAAATCAAATAAAAACTACGTAAGACATGGCGGTATAGTCCTAGAGACTTTAGCCTGCCCTAAGGGGCAAACTAAAAAAAAAAAATTATTTTTCTACATACGTGCTAAAAGATAATGTCATTGTCAATGTCAATAAAAACGGTTCTTTGTTTTTTCTCCTTTCCTTCCTTTGTGTAGGTACCTATGTACTTTTATTTTTATAATCTTTCCGGCATCCCCGGCATCAGCAGTCAGTAAAAAACAAAAATTGGTGGCGGTCTTATAAAGCAGTATTTTCTTTGGAACGTGGGTAAGAAATTAATTTATGGCAAATTATTTTTAATGTGTTTCGTAGCAAGATTTTGTAACGGAGTCCTTAAAATCAGACAAATCTGTGTGCCAGGTGTGATATTATGGCCAACCGATGGCATATTTTGTAGCGCAGTTGTATCTATGATGGTTCACGTGTGATATTTAAAACAAGTTTATATAAACAAGTAGCTTGCTTTAAATATGAATGATGCCAAATATCTTTTAAAACTTAAGCCGTTTAAGCCTCGTTCTTCTTCTTAGTGTATTGAACCTTGCGATGATAATTTACTAAGCGATAAGCTTTGGTTGATTCAGTAGTTTTTCTAGTGTTGCTTGGAAATGTAGGCACTTTATATGGCACAGTGAATGAGTATTGTACTTCTGTATTTCCCAGAGTGAAGACATGTGAAGATGGAGAAGGAGCTGAGCGAGCTGAAGACGGTGCTGCGGTCGCTGGCGGTGTCGTGCCCTTCGCAGCTGGACGTGCGCTCGCTGCAGCGCGACTATAGGAACATGATGGGAGCGCCTATTCCCATAGCTAAATTTGGATACAAAGATATTTTGGCATTTCTTAAAGAGCGGTGTGATGATTGCTTTGTGGTGAGTATTACTTTGGTTTTCTTGTCAACTCTTAATGCCCCATTGTTTCGTAGTAGACCATTTGTTGTTCATTGCAAAGGGCAAGCGCTCTTAACATCTGATTCTGTTTATCTAGTTCCAGGGCCTGTCTTCCAATCCAGTTCTGACTCCGATTGTGACCAAGAATATGAAGCACATAGACAAATTTGTACAAAACCAAAAAACCTCAAGCCACGCTAAAATGTAAGTTTCATTTCATAAAAACAAAGTTTAGACTTTTGAGTTTGACTTATAAAAACAAAGTTGTGCAATGAAACAGTGGAACCGCAAGCCGATTAAAATGAGCCCAAACACTTGTAGTTTACGATTATCCGTCAAGGAGTTCCATTGCCCACCTTCCGTCTCCATCATCAGATCAGCTGGCTGTCACCATAATATTACACTGTCATCGAACTTTGATAAGTATGCAAAATTTTAACTCTGTAGGATAAGAGGAAGTGGTTCTAATTCACCTTCTTTTTTCAAATTCAAATTAATTTATTTTGCTTCAGATATGGTTAACAAAGGTCTTAAATTAAAATAAAAGTTCAACATATCTTACCTATTGGCATGCGAGTAATAGTTATGTTTGATAACATCAAATAAAATCAACTACCCGTAGAATAAACTTATGATACCTTAACTACTCCTGTTGTACAAATTTTTCACGCGGACATAAATACATTGCAAAGCTTATAATATTATATGTATATTATTGTTATTACAATATTTCAAGTGAAGGTCGAGTATCCACTAAATTTGAGTTCCGGACCACTGTGCGGCGTCTGAAGAGGTAAAAGCTACGCGATAGAAAGAGGGGCGCTCTGTAGGTTAATGTGAATGGTAGGTATGCAGCACTACGCGAGCTGAATTGAACTCGATTGCCTCGAAGCAAGAGTCGCTACTTGTTTAAATTGGTCTTTAGTGATGCTTCTGTACCTTGGTACTACTAAGTATTCCGTGGTTTTATTGCACAACAGTAGGGTTTAAGTTTTGCACTGAGATAGAGCACAGTCTTCACTCTCTGATGTGCGTGAAATCTAACATTCAAATGAGCCCTTTATTAAGACTAAGCCATTTTGTGATCTGTATGTTAGTGATGTGTACTGAATATTATTACTAATTTGTATTATCATGCACTTTTGTATAATATTATTATTATCATGTATTTCACAGAAAAGGCAAGAGAAGAAGTGTTCCTGAGTCAGCCATCAGAGCCCCCCGGGACACAAACACAATCTGCCAGACATTCCACAGGAGTCCCGCGCCTGCGCCCGCTGCGCCACACTACAACAACAACACACCACCGGAAGTGAAGCCTCCAGATATTACGAGATACTCAATAAATAGAAGTAGCAACTATGTATCCACAAATTATATAAATAACGCATCTACAAATATTATTAATAAGACATCTACAGATGATATCAACAGAAATGAGGATGTGACTGCTGCCAAGTCTATTGTTAATTTAAAACCAGAGTCAGAATATGTCAACTCAAATTCACATGTAATGAAAAGCGAGTGTAATGGTGATATACAAAACTTCTACAAGAAAAGATTACCGGCGTTTGATAGCACACAGTATTTGAACTCTGAAGGATGCAGTGGGGCAGATAAGGATTCATCTAAGGATGACAAAGACTCAGGAATGCAAACATCTAGTAGTAAGTTTATTTCTTTGAAGTGCATAACATTCACATTTCAATAATAATTTATAAAATAAATTATTTTTCAAAAAAAACTAAACCGACTTCAATACCACAAATGGCACTAAAAAGTAAAAAATTAATTAATATAATTATCATAAGCGCTACCCACTCATATATTTGAAGTCGGTGCCAGCCAATTCTAATAGGTAGCAGATAAATATGTATATAGTAAGTACTACTTGTAGGTAGTATCTATCCTATACCTTTTAGACTTGGCTGGCACCGACTTCAAATATATGAGTGGGTAGCGCTTATGATAATTATATTAATTTATTTTTTACTTTTGAGTGCCATTTGTGGTATTGAAGTCGGTTTAGTTTTTTTTGAAAAATAATTTATTTTACCCTTTTTAGTGAAAAACAAGTTTTAATTAAATTAATTCAAAAAAGTTTTTAAAGACAAGCTTTTATGATCTAGAAGCCACATCATGACGAAGTTTAAAACGGGCTATCACAATTAAATGCATGTACAAAAAAATTTCATGTCTGTCCTATATCTCTGTTGAAGAGTTCCCTCGCCGGAAGTCAATCCTGGGTGTATCTGCCATGTCATGATGGAATTTAGAACAGGCTATTATGGTTAAATCCATTTACGAAATGTTGTGTCTGTACTATTCACCGTTGAGGAGTTCCCTCACCGGAAGTCAACCCTGGGTGAAGCAGTTGAAGCAGTCGAATACAAACCTCCACCTTTAGAAAGTTGGTTACGAAAAAAACAAGAACCGACTTGAAGATTAAACTTATATTTTTTGTTTTTGCTATTTTTTTCAAAAACTACTGAATGAATTTCGATGAAATTTATATGGGACCACCTTTGAAGTATTACCTACCAATCAAAAAAAGAATCATCGAAATCAATGCATAATTGGCAGAGAAATCGCGTAACAAACACACAAAAAAAAAACAAAAAAAAAAAAAAAAAACATACCGTCGAATTGTAAACCTCCTCCTTTTTGAAGTCGGTTAATAAATTGAAACTATATAATATAAAATTGTATGTACAGGTCAAAGCAGTACAAAGAGGGCCCAGTTGGAACAATTGAAATGTGAAATTCACGACCTTATCAAAGAGCAGGAGGATGGCGTTTGGATTACGGACCTCATGCGGCACTATAGGTAAAACAGTAAATAATCTGCATCTCGCAGTCGCCTGCGGTATCATGAGACACACTCATAGTTCAACTGTCAGTTTTATCTGTTCATACTCACAAATAAACTGATTGTATGTAGTCACCATTACATACAATGCATATTCCACAAGCTAGGGGTCTATTCAATGGCCCATTTCGATTTCCCAGGGAGCGGTACGACCGCGAGATGAACCTGACTCGGTTCGGGCACAACAACATCAGCAGCCTGCTGTGCACCATGGAGGAGCGCGTCACCTTCTCCAGCGAGGCGGGCGGCGTGCGCGTGCGGGACGCGGCGCCCGCGCGCGCCCCGGCGACCACGCGCGCCCCGGCGCCGCGCCCCCGCGCGCCCCCGCGGCCCGCGCCGCGCGTGCCCGACCTGCGCGCGCTGCCCGTGGACGCGGACGACGCGCTGCCCGGCATCGACTTCGTAAGTATGACCTGCCCGCACCCGCACGCACGCGCACTGTACGTGGCTTGTTAGTGCATGGCCATCGTGCGCTTGCGTCATTGCCACAACTTTTCAACACCCTAACCTATTTATCATTTCAACAACTTTTACTGCATGAAATGAATCTCAATTTTTTATTAATTGCATGACATGAAACTAAATTTTTATAAATCGAATGTGAAATGCCGATGTTTCTACATATTGTATTGAGACCTAGCACTTAACAATACTATTCAATTAATCAATAAGTTATTCTGATTCATAACTCGGCATCGGAAAGGGTTGCAAAAGTCGTGCTTATCGTGTGAGGTGAGGTGCTCTATAACGTTATGTCCACGAGACTTCTTACGTAAATAATATTTAATTTTCAGAAAAAAACATAAACCGACTTCAATGTATCTTCGAAGTCCAAGGTCAAATATCGATGAAATTTATATGGGACCACTTAGCTATACTGAACCCAACGCAAACCGATTTCAAAAATATTTTTTCAAATCGGTTCATAAATGACGGACTTCTGAGGTAACAAACATAAAAACAAATGATATCAAATACTATCGAACAGAGAACCTTCTCCTTTTTTGAAGTCGGTTTACAAAAATACGATGGTGCAGCGATACTATCCACCGATTTTATTATATGTATGGCTCTCATCAGGTAACTCGTAAAATGTCGAGTATTTTCTTACCTGTGCATGGCATCACACTTGTTGGTGGTTGTTTTGCTGTTCGTTGTATTAAATTGAGCCTGTAGGATACCGCTTAATAACAGTATCAACCGATGTTGACGTGAATAAGTTGACCGTATGATGCTTCCAATTCGAACCGCTCCTAGCTACTAGCAGATGACGTCGCGTCGAGCACCGCTATCACTATAATTATAACGACAGGGAGAAGCGGTCTAACATTTCCAGCTAATACCACATAATACAAAAGGAACAGAAGAGCACTCCGCAAAGAAATTTAAACAAATCAAAACAAAACATTAAAGCGACTCTTGCTGTGACGCAATAAATTTCAATTCAGCTCGCGTAGCGCTGCATACCTACCAGTCATATTAACCTACAGACATTGGCGTAGCTAGGTAACCAAAGGCCCTGGGGCAAAAAATAAACAAGGGCCCTAACTAAACTATTTAAAATCGTTCGTTCTAGTCCAGTTCGTACTCCAGATTCGTCATCAGAAACTTGCGGGGAACTCCCCGCAAATTTCAAACAAAAATGTTCGAGACTTGTTTGGAATACCCCTGTATTTTTTTCAAATAAGTTGCCATTATTAAAGTCGCGTTCCTGGAACTTGTTTTGGTTTTATTCCGTATGTGGGAGAAACTTTCACTAGTTCAATTTATAGTTTTTAAGTCAGAGTCCAAAGAGTTCAATAAATTCAAATTACGCGTTAAGAATGTTCTAATGAGAAAAGCATACTACACTGTTCGTAATTACATAGAAGACAGAGATGCTTGGAACATTCCACTTCTGCAAAGTAACCAACTGGTACATAAGAAATATAATATTGTAAAATCCCAAAAAATAGTAACAAAATCTCTAAAAAAAAAATGCCCCTCAGTTTCTTGCCGTATCTTCTGAGTAGTGGTTCTTTTTCCGATACGGTGGTAGAGTCATTGTGATAATTTGACGTTCATAAGTGCGTCTGTGATGCCAAAATGATTAAAGAGATTTTGATTTTTTGATTTGATCCGTGTGGCCCCCTGAGCTTGGGGGCACTGCCCCATCTAGCCCTCCGGTAGCTACGCCACTGCCTACAGCGCGCACGCGGCACGTGTAACGTTAGGGTTGATACTTGTGTTGTGATGAAATAATATTATAAATGCGAAAGTTTGTGAGGATGGCTAGCTGGATGGAAAGAAAGAAACTTTAGTTTGATTTAGTCTCCGTTTTTATTAATAGTAGTTGGCGAATAAAAAAGTACCTGTTAGGTCTCAAGTAAAAATATTTAGATAATAAACACATAACAAAGCTATACCTGACCTAGTAAACCCTATCGTCACTTGTGTAAACAGATCTTGTCATTACCTACTCAGGCAAATACGATACGAGAGACATTGATAATGATTATAAATAGCACAGACTATATAAATAATACCTAATACCTACTAATAAAATTCATCATTTATATCAGAATAAAAGTTTTAAGTAGGTAGGCAATTCTTTGTTATATATACTTATATATGATAGATACAACACAGAATTTAAAAATAGATATACCTAATATAACTTTCTTAAAATGGTGTAGGTACATTTACTTGCCTTTCGATGTCATTCGGAAGTGCAAAAAAAGAGAGATTCCGGTCCTTGTTGGTATTTAGGCAGCCAAATACGATGCAGTATTTGCTTGTTTTCATATTTTTGTTAGACAGTAATACCACGTAATACTAGTCGTAAAGCGGCGCGGGCGGCGCCGGCGGCGGGCGCATAATGTACGTGCGTCACGGGCGGCGCGCGACAACCCACTGAACTCCGCACGACCCGTTGCTGGTGTATGTACTTGTAGCTTCGTACATACAGTGCGGAGTGCTATAGGCCTGATAATACACACAATTCACGCCGACGGCACCCACACGCGTTCTAGTTTATCGTCCAATCTGCACGAGACCCGAGGCTAGATCTAATTTGCAGTTCATACAAACAACGCAAACCGTGTCATGCAAATTGGACGGATAAACATGAACGTGCGTGGCCGTCATCGACGCACCGAAGGAACATCCACCTTCGGACGGCCGGTGAACGCGACGCGAGTGTCCTGCAGGTGGATAAGGATACGATAGGGAATATGCATGTATTTTTTTAATGCATGAATCGATTCATTATTGAATACTATTAATGAAAAAATGTTTAAAAACTTTACGGCATCATTTGTCAATAAAATAACTAAATGAAAATTTGAATCAATTTAAATCAACATAAACGCGCCATTTCCGTGTGACGTCCAAACGTGAGGACCTAGGATCTCCTCATTGGTCCATCTATGCTGCATGTGTGTGTATGTCAATAATTTACCAATAGGGCGGGCTCGATGTCAAAAATTTACCAATAAGCAGCGAGGCGCGTGACGTTAGATAATGGTTGTATTAAATAATATACATTTGATAAAATTACCCTAGTCATTATACCCTATACATTTGATAAAATTACCCGAGTCCCTAACGTTGAAATCAGACGAAGAACGAAAGTTCGGGACGTCGGAAAAGCTGTTATGGGACTCAAATGGAGTTGGGCGGGACACCTGACCAGGCGGAGTGACGACAGGTGGAGTAAAGTAATGACTGAATGGTGGCCAAGACAGGGCAAGCGTAGCGTTGGGCGTCCGGAAGCAAGATGGGTCGACGATATTGTAAAAATCGCGGGACGAACCTGGACACGAATGGCGCAGACTCGAGGAGAATGGCATGATATGAGAGAGGCCTATACCCAGCAGTGGGATGTAAAGGGCTGTGGATGATGATGATGATGGATGATGATAAAATTACATCGTTTGTTTATTTTCCAATTATGTCAATGAATCAAAACGTCACAATTCTCTACATCTACCAAGTAGGTATATATCAGGTCTCTCCTCTTAATGCAGTGCTCAGCATCTGGTCCAGATGTCTTTTCCAGACCTGGCCAGAGTCTGTCTTGACCTCATAGTGTAGGTGGCCCAGACAGTCTTACAACTGTCCCGAACTCCCACTTTTTATTTGCAAAGTTATAGTTCCTTATCTGGACTCTCTGCCCCGCTTGAAACGTTCTAATATTAGGGTGACTCACGTGCGTACGGACCTGTAGCGAATTATCCTTGAACATTGCGTGTAGCAGTGTTCTGACTGTCCTGCCACCGAACATCAGTTCATATGGACTTTTCCCGGTGCTAATATTTGGCGTTCGCCGAATCTGTGTTTTAATTTTTAGAATTTTATCGTTTAGTGTCCCGGTGTCGTTATCCATACCGTGTAGGGTTTTCTTTACCGTTTGGACAAACCGCTCGGCTTGGCCATTTGTAGCAGGATGATATGGTGCCGACGTTCTATGCACTACACCATTTTGTTGTAAGAAAGATGTAAATTCTTGCGATGTAAACTGACGTCCATTGTCTGAAACTATTATAGATAGAATGCCAAAATCTACAAACATGTTTTTTAGTTTTGAAATGCACCAGGCACTAGTAATCGTCTTCGTTGGAATTATCTCCACCCATTTAGACAACGCATCAACTAAGATAAACAGATAATATCCGTGTACTGGTCCTGCAAAGTCGATGTGAATCCGTTGCCAAGGTTCAGCTGGTACTTCTCAGTGATGTAATGGGGCCTTTTTTGGCTCATTTTGTTTCAGACGGCATTCACGGCATTTACTTACTAATTCTTCGAAGTCCTTATCGATATTTTTCCAATATACGTAACTGTCATTTTCAGTATACCTAAGTGACCTAGGTGTAGTTCTTGTAGTATTTGACATCGTAAGCTGTGGGGGATCATGACTCTTGTTCCTTTAATAAGACAATTGTCTTCTAATGTAATTTCATTGTTGTTGTAACCAAGTGCTTTTAAAGTTCGGCCTTCCTTTAAAGATTTTATTAAAGTTACATATTCGGGGTCTTTAGCTGTTTCTTCTGTTATTTTGTGACGGTTGACAGGGAGTGTATGAATTTGATGTTGTTGAAATCTGGTATGTTGATCCATTTTGTGTTCGGAAGTCTGTTCTACAGGGAATCTTGATAGATAATCCGCGTTACTATTATCTGTTGATTTCCTATATTCAATATTGTAATCGAAGCCAGAAAGAAAATGCGCGTAGTGAAATAATCGCATTGTGCTCATCGCTGGTAAAGTTTTGCTCCGATGGAATATCGTTGTTAATGGTTTATGATCCGTAATGAGTGTAAATTTCCTTCCGTAACAATAGTGAAAGAATTTTTTTAAGCCCCAGTATATAGCTGTAGCTTCTTTATCAATTTGACTATACTTCTTCTCACATGCTGTCAAGGATCGCGAAGCGAAAGCGATAGGCCTGTCGGTACCGTGACATCCGATGCGAGAGTACTGCTCCAAGGCCAGTTGGTGAGGCGTCTGTCGCAAGAATAAGGTGCTTGTTAATGTCAAAGTGGATTAGAATTCTATCACTCATGATTTCTTGCTTTATTTTCTTGAAACTCTGTTCACATACGTCTGACCATATGAATTTCGTATTCTTTTTTTCTTTAGAATCTTGACAGTTTAATATATGTAAATATGTAACTAACCGCTTTATGAAATTTTCAAAACTTTCTTTCTGTTGGAATGGTTGAAAATTTATTTTAGGGACCTGGGTAGCGCTTGCTTGCGTAAGGCCCTGAGACGTATGTGTAGCTGACGTTGAAGCTGAAGTTGAAGTGTTGGGTGACTTCCGGCTGTGTAACATCAGTTTCAGTTGTGTAACATCTTTGAATTCGAAGTGTAAATCGATTTCCTCTTGTGTACTAGGGCTTATTCGATCTATTTGTTCCTGTATTATGTCGAACTTCTCCTCATATTTTTGAATAGTTGTAAGTCTTGCAGTGTATTCATATTCGGGAAGGTTTTTAACACTTTTCAGGTGGTTGTAAGTTTTTGTAAATTGTCCCTTAATAGTGCTCCTCACTCGTTTTAAACTAATTAATTCTTCTTCCATCGTCGCCAATTACTAAATAATATACATTTGATAAAATTACATTGTTTGTTTATTTTCCAATTATGTCAATGAATTAAAACGTCACAATTCTCTACATCTACCAAGTAGGTATATATCAGGTTGCATGTACAATACGCGCCACGAAAGATGAGACTTGACGAGCGTCAGTAGTGGGGAGTCTGCGCAGGTACAGTCGTGTACGAAATAGTTATCCATAATTTGTATATCTGTTCAGGGTTTTTCGAGGACATTCGAAATTATGTAGGTGTATAGCAATACTATATTGAATTTTTTAGCCTTTATTACTAAATAAAAAAATATAAAAAATGGCACATTGTCCTAGTTACTGTCACTGTCAATATATGATACACCAGCGGGAAGATCATTATTCGGGACGCGGCTGCAACCAGGAACATTACTTGTTCCAGGAGTTGACAGATCATCGTTTTCGTCAGACGACGATGAGGAACTACCCGAGTCCCCTGAGTCGCCGTCTGAATCTTTTAATCTGATAATTACCTCCGTATCCGTCAAATTGTCAATTATATGATCACTTTCTATGTACAAGTCTTAATTTTTTTTTGTTTTGTCACATAGAGCCTTCCATTCATTAGGTCCCATTTGGTTCGCCTTTTCTGTAACTAACTCCATCACACGTTTGAGTTTCCATTGCACATTCTTACTAGTCACATAACCTTTTATTGAAGCCCAAGCCATTTCAATGGGATTTAAATCAGGGTAATATTGGCAAAAACAAACAAAAGTTCTAAAAAAAGAAATACCCCTCAGTGTCTTGCCGTATCTTCTGAGTAGTGGCTCTTTTTCCGATACGGTGGTAGAGTAATAATAATTAACGTTCATAAGTGCGTCTGTGTACTAAAATAGAATAATGAACTTTATAAATTCGAAGTTTGAAGTTGAAGTTTGGTGTGCGCAGGACCCGGACGTGTTCCCGGCGGACTGCATGCAGTTCTCGGACAGCGTGCCGGCGCTGGCGCTGGGCGGCGTGGCGGCCGGCGCCATGCTGCAGGTGCTGGTGGCCGAGGTGTACTCGCCCTCGCACTTCTGGCTGCAGCTGCTCGGCGAGCAGCACCACCTGGCGCTCGACGACCTCATGGACGAGATGGCGTGAGTACCGCGCGGGACCACACGTCCACACCGGGCCCTGCCGCGTTGACGTCAAGTTGCCGAGCCGTGTCGGAAAGGGAATGGGACTTACGAGTCACTGGTTCTTGAGTGTTTCTTCTGTTTGGGTTTTTACGGTACACGGCCGGTCTGACCGGCCGGCGCACCCCGCGGTGAGCTGTCGGGTGACTGCGCGAGGAGCGGCCTGCGCGCTAGGTTCTAGGTTGAGGGGATTGAGAGGAAATGTATATGTGTGCGTTGTGCGTGTTTGTATGCGTTCCCGGACACATTCATAAGATACAAATAATAATTAGCATTTTGGCGAACGAGCTATCGGTAGTCGGGGTAGTCTACAGAATACATGTTGATGAATACATAATGCCCCTCAGTTTGTTGCCGTATCTTCGGAGTAATGGTTCTTTTTCCGATACGGTGCGGCGGTAGTCATTGTGATAATTTGACGCTCATAAGTGCGTCTGTGATGCCAAAAAAAAAGATAGCGGTCAAACGCAAGCCTATAAATAATAAAAAAAAAAAATGATTAAAGAGATTTTAACTTCGACTTTGACTTAGATCACAGAGTACGAAGTTCTACAGCTGTACAATCCGATTCCCTGATCCCAGTTTCGCCATCGGACAACTAGACGATCGGCACAATTGCACGCCTACTTAGTACATACTTAGTACAAAGTAACCGTTGCGGGTCATCCTCTGCACCGCGATCGTCGAGAGTGGAACGCCTCGCCGGCGTCTGTGTCTCTACATAAATAATGTTCGTGTGTCCAAATCGAGATGGAGGTTAGCGCGCTACAAGTTGGAAACCAAACGCTGATCCAGTGTAGTGTAAACATCGGCCGTGCCCTCGTCTCCCAGGGAGTACTACGAGAGGGGCGAGGGCCGGCGCCGCTCGCTGGCGGCGGGCGCGGCGCGGCCCGGCCACTACTGCAGCTCGCTGTACGCGCGCGACTGGCACCGCTCGCTCGTCATCAAGATCGTCGACGCAGACACCGTCAAGGTAGTGCATCGATGCAGCAATTATATCTGTCACTAGCTATATATTGTATCCAATACAACGGGTGTTTCAACCTGTGCACGGATATTTTTATATAGACTTAAATAGAAATTAGTGTTGCATGTAATTAATAAATAAACCGACCAATTTAATTCATTAATTTAAGGACAAAATCTTCCGCGTGTCCCCCTATCAAGAACGATTCGGATTTTCTGTATTTATAGAACCAAAATCAGCTAAGTTTACAATACTCAGGCACGAAACAAATGTAAGGAATAAGTTGCCCTTTGTACGAAAGCACTAGTCAGACGAATCAAAATTAGCTCAATTTTGAGGCATCTGTTACTTCAGACCAGCATAGCAGGGGAATCATGTAATTCACACCGATCCCGATCGATTTCAAACATGTCTCGCGATCGGTATTCGTCCGTGCTATCGTGGAACATCAATTCAACGTCCACGTCCCGATCACGATCGATATTGCAGTTCGAAAGACTCTCACGACTTCCAAATTTGAAATCGAAACCGATCCGCATCGGCGCTCGTCCGTTCACGGTACACGATTCCCCTGCGGCTTCAGTAGTTGTACCGGCCGCTCGTGGCGCGCGAGGTGCAGTGATGTGTGTCGCGTGCGCAGGTGCGGCACGTGGACTACGGCACCGTGGACACGGTGAGCGTGTGGGCGCTCAAGCCGCTGCTGCGGCGCTGGGCGCGGCTGCCGGCGCAGGCCGTGCGCGCGCGCCTGGCGGGCCTGCGCCCCGGCGCCGCCGGCCGCCGCTGGCCGCACGCCGCCGCCGCGCACTTCCTCGGGCTCGTCAGCGACAAGCGCTTCGTCGCCAACGTCGTCGCCGTCGACCCCGAGGTGAGACCCGCGCCCCGCGCGCCCCGCGCCCCGCGCCCCGCGCGCCCCGCGCCCCGTGCCTCCGAGATCTCACGACGTCATTTTACTGTATGATGAATTTAATTATGCAAACGTTATCGAGCTCGTTCATCCCAACGTCTCTCCTTCCATTTCGGCTCACCAGTGACCGTTCGTTTCCGAGATCGCAGCGAGACGCTCGTATCTTTCTGTAATGTGACGATAACATTTCGTTGTAACTCGTCAGGAGGACACGATCGAGACGTTCCTGATCGACACGAGCGGCGCCGACGACGTGTGTCTGACGGCGGAGATGATCCGCGCCGGACACGCCGACCCGCGCCCCGACTCCGCGCTGCGGGTGAGTGCCCCCGCGCCCGAGCCCGCGCCCGCCTCGCTCGTCGACGTGCGCTCGCTGGCCGGCGAGTTGATGCAGTACTCGCCGCACGAGTGCTCCCCGGGCGCCAGCGAGGTGTCGGCCTCCGCCTCCGAGCTGGTGGGCGCGCCGGCGCGCCGCATGCCCGAGTGGGAGGCCGACGAGGACGCGCGCAGCGACGCGACGGCGGCGACGGCGGCCAGCGCGCGCGGCCGCGCGGCGTACCTCGCGGCGCGCGTGGCCGCGCTGCGCGCGCTGGCGCACCGCCTCGACGCGCCCCTGCCCGCCCCGCGCGGCTGCTGCCCCGCCCCCGCGCCGGCGCCGCCCCCCGCCCCGCGCGCCGCCGCCCCCGCCCCGCGCGCCGCCGCCCCCGCGCCCTCTCGTGTCAGCGTGACGTCGAACCGCATGCTGCTTCGTAAGCTCGAAGCCGTGAAAAAAGCCAGTCTCTTCGAATAGAAAAATAAGCAGGTGAATTTTCGACACTGACTACTATGTTCGAATCAGAAATCGCGTCAATTAAAGCCACTTTACATTCGTTCATCACTTTTCATTTACTTACGCATAACTATTTATGTCGAAAATTTACCTTTCGCTATAGCGAATTGCAAGGAAGGTACGAACGCCGATCAAACCCTTCAATTCAATTCGAAACTGACGAGCAAATAGCATCGGATCCAATTAGCAACAAAGGCACTCTCGACTATATTAGAATATAATTCGCGTCAAAAACTATCTTCTTGTTAAAAATATAATGATTTTTACATTGTGTATAATTAGAATTATGTACTGTTGTTTCTTCTGACTGTAGTTTATCGTTTGATGCTCTTTATCATCAAATAACTTATGTGTAACGTGAATGTCGCAGCCACTCAGTTGCAAAGCAACAAGAATCTGCAGGGACCTGGCGGCGGCTAGTGCCCGGGACCGTCCACGTCGCGGCGACGTCGTCACCCGTCGTGGACAATGATATTGCTAGAATCTGCAGGGACCTGGCGGCGGCTAGTGCCCGGGACCGTCCACGTCGCGGCGACGTCGTCACCCGTCGTGGACAATGATATTGCTAGAATCTGCAGGGACCTGGCGGCGGCTAGTGCCCGGGACCGTCCACGTCGCGGCGACGTCGTCACCCGTCGTGGACAATGATATTGCTAGAATCTGCAGGGACCTGGCGGCGGCTAGTGCCCGGGACCGTCCACGTCGCGGCGACGTCGTCACCCGTCGTGGACAATGATATTGCTAGAATCTGCAGGGACCTGGCGGCGGCTAGTGCCCGGGACCGTCCACGTCGCGGCGACGTCGTCACCCGTCGTGGACAATGATATTGCTAGAATCTGCAGGGACCTGGCGGCGGCTAGTGCCCGGGACCGTCCACGTCGCGGCGACGTCGTCACCCGTCGTGGACAATGATATTGCTAGAATCTGCAGGGACCTGGCGGCGGCTAGTGCCCGGGACCGTCCACGTCGCGGCGACGTCGTCACCCGTCGTGGACAATGATATTGCTAGAATCTGCAGGGACCTGGCGGCGGCTAGTGCCCGGGACCGTCCACGTCGCGGCGACGTCGTCACCCGTCGTGGACAATGATATTGCTAGAATCTGCAGGGACCTGGCGGCGGCTAGTGCCCGGGACCGTCCACGTCGCGGCGACGTCGTCACCCGTCGTGGACAATGATATTGCTAGAATCTGCAGGGACCTGGCGGCGGCTAGTGCCCGGGACCGTCCACGTCGCGGCGACGTCGTCACCCGTCGTGGACAATGATATTGCTAGAATCTGCAGGGACCTGGCGGCGGCTAGTGCCCGGGACCGTCCACGTCGCGGCGACGTCGTCACCCGTCGTGGACAATGATATTGCTAGAATCTGCAGGGACCTGGCGGCGGCTAGTGCCCGGGACCGTCCACGTCGCGGCGACGTCGTCACCCGTCGTGGACAATGATATTGCTAGAATCTGCAGGGACCTGGCGGCGGCTAGTGCCCGGGACCGTCCACGTCGCGGCGACGTCGTCACCCGTCGTGGACAATGATATTGCTAGAATCTGCAGGGACCTGGCGGCGGCTAGTGCCCGGGACCGTCCACGTCGCGGCGACGTCGTCACCCGTCGTGGACAATGATATTGCTAGAATCTGCAGGGACCTGGCGGCGGCTAGTGCCCGGGACCGTCCACGTCGCGGCGACGTCGTCACCCGTCGTGGACAATGATATTGCTAGAATCTGCAGGGACCTGGCGGCGGCTAGTGCCCGGGACCGTCCACGTCGCGGCGACGTCGTCACCCGTCGTGGACAATGATATTGCTAGAATCTGCAGGGACCTGGCGGCGGCTAGTGCCCGGGACCGTCCACGTCGCGGCGACGTCGTCACCCGTCGTGGACAATGATATTGCTAGAATCTGCAGGGACCTGGCGGCGGCTAGTGCCCGGGACCGTCCACGTCGCGGCGACGTCGTCACCCGTCGTGGACAATGATATTGCTAGAATCTGCAGGGACCTGGCGGCGGCTAGTGCCCGGGACCGTCCACGTCGCGGCGACGTCGTCACCCGTCGTGGACAATGATATTGCTAGAATCTGCAGGGACCTGGCGGCGGCTAGTGCCCGGGACCGTCCACGTCGCGGCGACGTCGTCACCCGTCGTGGACAATGATATTGCTAGAATCTGCAGGGACCTGGCGGCGGCTAGTGCCCGGGACCGTCCACGTCGCGGCGACGTCGTCACCCGTCGTGGACAATGATATTGCTAGAATCTGCAGGGACCTGGCGGCGGCTAGTGCCCGGGACCGTCCACGTCGCGGCGACGTCGTCACCCGTCGTGGACAATGATATTGCTAGAATCCATGAGGTTCAATGTTGACCGTGTTTATAAATATTGTTGTCACACTACAAACCAGTTCCTTATGAATGTATGGTGACTTGCCCATCGAATGGGTTATCTCTTTAATCACGTGCCGATAAAAATATTTTCATGCGCCATAACCACGAGGTTAATCGAGATCACGTTAAACAAAAATCATGTAAGATACGAGGGGGGTCAAAAAGTTTGCGGAATGATCAAGGATAGAAAATGAATCGTAATCATTTTATTTATAAAGCCAATTTACACGCTATCTATACTAATATTATAAAGAGGAGAGATTTTTTTGTTTGTGTGTTTGTTTGTACCGAATAGGCTCCGAAACTACTGGACCGAATTTAACCATTTTTTCACCAATAGAAAGATAAATTATCAGAAAGTAGCATATGCTATAATTTATTTTCAAATTAAATAGAGATCCTTAAGAAAATTGAAATCCAAATGCAAATGTAACCCAAAGTAGCAAAATTTTGCCAACAAAATTCATCATTTGGCCTATACTTGGTACCAGGCGATCATAAACTTATAGAAATATAAAATCAGGAGGAGGTATTTTGTCAGGAGTATTATACACAAGATGGTACCAGGCGATCATGAACTTCTAAGAGTTAACGTGATAGATAATAATTGGTACCAGGCGATCATAAACTTGTAGGAGTATACAATCACGCCCTTCATTTGACGATACTTAGTAATGGCGATCTCATGAGTATACACATGTTAAGGTACCAAGCGATCATACATTTCTAGGAGTAAACGTGATAGATAATACCACAGAATACTACAGGAACAGAAGCATCACTCCGCAAAGAAATTTAAACAAACAGCGACTCTTGCTATGACGCAATAAAATTCAATTCAGCTCGCGTAGCGCTGCATACCTACTAGTCATATTAACTTACATACAGTGGCGTAGCTAGGTAACCGAAGGCCCTGGGGCAAAAAATAAACAAGAGCCCTACGGTATACACGGTATACGGTATACGTAGCCCTAAGGTATACCTACCTAGTAATAATAGTTGTAGTTAATACCTAATAATACAAGTAGTATTAGGTATTAACTACAAATATTCTACAAGTGTGCATATTTTTATTTTCTACGTAGATAACTAGGCATACACTATGTACACTTATATAGATACTGTCTAAGAACCTGAATAGATCTGTTCACACGCGACAAGAAACAGCCAGGGCTACCTAGTCTGGGAGCCGTCACCCAAAAATCATGTTAATAGTTCATAATAGAATCTAACGCTTCTATTAATAGTAGTTTGCGAATAAAAAAATACCTGTTCGGTCTTAAGTAAAAATATTTAGATAATAAACACATAACAAAGCTATACTTGACCTAGTAAACCCTATCATCATTATTATACCCCTAACTTAATTAACTACAATTAACTTAACTTTATTGACTTAACTTAATTAACTATTAACTTAATTGTTAACCCTATCATTATTGTTTCACCAGATCTTGTCATTACCTACTCAGGCAAATACGATACGAGAGACATTGACAGAATTTAAAAATAGATATAAAAATGGTGTAGGTACATTTACTTGCCTTTCGATGTCATTCGGAAGTGCAAAAAAAGAGAGATTCCGGTCCTTGTTGGTATTTAGGCAGCCAAATACGATGCAGTATTTGCTTGTTTTCATATTTTTGTTAGACAGTAATACCACGTAATACTAGTCGTAAAGCGGCGCGGGCGGCGCCGGCGGCGGGCGCATAATGTACGTGCGTCACGGGCGGCGCGCGACAACCCACTGAACTCCGCACGACCCGTTGCTGGTGTATGTACTTGTAGCTTCGTACATACAGTGCGGAGTGCTATAGGCCTGATAATACTTGGTACCAGGCGATCATAAACATTATTTTACTCATTTCGTTCATTTCATTCATTTCTTTTATTTAGTTCATTTCCTCTTAAATCGAGAAAAAGAAGTAAAAATATAGTAAAAATAAGTAAAACTTAAAAATATTAAAAAAAATCGACAAAATAGACGATCCCAAACGTCATTGAAACAAAACGCTATAGTTATAATGTCAAATATTTCGATCGGCAAGAACCGTACTTGCGCTGCTCGTTAGATTACTTTACTGCGCGTACGAAGTCGCGGGCAACAGCTAGTAAGATATAATAGTAAGTATTTTATACAATACTACGCAAATATCAGCAATAATTATTCATTGCATAATTATTTAATCACTAATTAGTAGATATATATTATTAAAATGACAGACATATTATTAAAAAAAATCCGAATAAAGCAATTATAACAATGTCAAAGATTAATGTTTAAAATTAATAAATTATTCATAGCTATAAAACGAATGAAGCCGGCCAGCAGATCAGTCGTATACCTAATTTGTTTAAGCCTTCATAATAAAATGTTTTGTTGAGGATTTCAAAATAGGCCAAAATCGCCGACTTTACTTCTTCATCACTAGTAAACTCGAAGCTTCATTTTCGCGATCAAATTACAATCTGACGGGGCCACATCTGGACTATAGAGCGGGTGTAAAGTTCCGCCGCCACACTTGTGTAGGGCAGCCGTCGCAACGATGTATAAGAAAATATTCTTGGCTCTTTCTAACCAACTTTTTTAACCCAACCTCGTATCATCACTGAAAAAAAAGGGAAGCATGTCTACCCATTTCTTCCCATACTCAAATTAAAGTCTGGGCCCAGAAAAGAAATGCAAAACCTGACTCTACCAGTGCTTCGATAATAAGACCGCTAGAAAAAAAAGCGCCAAGAAACTACGGAGATGTCTCCTTTTTCAACTCTTTTTATAAAATGTCAAAAACGAAATGGAACAAGAAGAGCTGAAAAATTAAATTAAAAAATAGAAGTCTTCCTTAAGTAAATCCTCTTATTTTCAATATTTAAAATGTTTGCCGTCCATGTGGCACAGCCGGGGTGCCCTGTACAACAGCGCCGGCGCACGCACAGAGGGTAATATGCCCTTCGCTTAGGGCCAGAAAACACACGCTACTTTTAGCATCGGCGATCCGCGAATTGATCGCGCGCAGGTCGTTACATGTAGCGGCGTTCTCATTCGAATTAGCATTAGACGTACGGTACTAGTGCCGTACAACCTCGCTCCACCTCTCCGCTAGCCAATGCAGCATCGATAGAATCGTCGAAACGCGCGATTTTAAACCCAATCGCCGATGCTAAAAGAAGCGCGTGTGCTTCGGCCCTGATTATCTGGCGAGTGACGCGCTTCCCTCCCTCCCTCCCTTTTTTCCCTTGGGCGGGTGGAGACCGGCGCGGACTTCGGGTACGGGGTGCGGGGCGCGGGTCGCGGGGTGCGGGGCGCGGGTCGCGGGGCGTAGGGCGCCGGGGCGCGGCGGCGCCGCACTAACGTGTCCGTTGACTTGCAGACGAGCGAGTGCTACCTGTACCCGAGGTTCACGGCGCTGGAGAACGGCGACACGCCCAACTTCGCCGAGATCCACCGCTACCTCGCCGACGGCATCTCGCTCGAGTACGTGGAGGCCTACCGCCGCCACGTGCCCGCCGCGCTGCCTGCGCGCGCCTCGCCGCCCGCCTCGCCCCCCGCGCCCGCTCCGCCCGCCGCCGCGCCCTCCGCCGACCCGCTGGAGGTCGTCAACCGCATCCCGCTGCTGCGCGTCGACTCCCCGCCGCCCTCCCCTCCCCGCGCCGCCCCCGCCGCCGCCCGCGCGCCTCCGCCGCTCCAATCGACACCACCAATCGACCGGTGGTGGGCCGCGCCCGCTCCGTGGTGGGGCGCGCAGCCCCCACCGCCGCCCTTCCCGTGCCCCGGTGCCGGGGGCTCGACGGGCGCGGGCGAGGTGCGGCTGAGCGCGGAGGAGTGCGAGATCTACTCGCTGCTGCGGTCGGTGGACGCGGAGGCGGCGCACTGCTACCTGGAGACGGCGCTGCGGCGCGCGGCGGCGCCCCCGGCGCCCCCCGCGCGCCGCTCGGCGCCCCTCAACCCGCACGCGCCCGTGTTCCGCGTCGCGTACCACTCGCCGTACGGCGCCATGCGCCCGCCGCCGGGCTTCTAGCCGCGAGCGACCGTTATTATTAACTCTACCTCATTGACGGAGTACCTCGAGTGCAGTCATTCCGGGACCGATTTGTAAGAATAATTAAGAATCTTCTGGCTAGTGAGCGTGTCAAATGAACCGGTCGAAACATCGGTCGATCGTAATGTATAATTTTGTAACCCACGAATTTACAGTTTGTAGCCAATGATTTTACATCATTAGTTTTTGTTGTTTACATATAAATTAAAAATAAGTAAGATTCGATGTAAGATGAATGCACGAATCTCCCGACATACATATTTGTTTGACTATTTTCGATTACATATTATTAATTTTATTTCTGCATTTATTTCTAGTGATTTAGTTTAGGTATTACTTTATTAAAAATAACTTTATTATGTTAACATTTTTGGCATCTGATTTTGTTGAATGTATGTTGTTTAGTTTAGTTCGCTCGCTCGACGAGCCACACCGTCGAACTTGTACAAATAGCTGCGCTATGTATACATTCTTCGTATTTGATTCTGTGATACGATAGATTTTTATGAAGAATCAATCACGTGTTAGAAGCCCTCTAGATTATAAGAAAATACTTTGATACTGAATAAAAAACTTTTATAGCTTATACTTGTTTTATTTCAAGTTGCGCAAGCATGCATTTCTGTGTTTCGGTTTGAAGGGCATTGTAGCCACTGAAATAATAAGCTAATTGTCTCAGGGTGACGAGCGCAGTGCATCGCCGCGTAGGATTTTACAAAACAAAGTTCTAGGTGGTACTGTTATTGTTATGGCCTGGAGTGTTGCTTACCATCAGGCAAACTACCAGCTCGTCTCGTCATCCAGTAATATTAAAAAAAAAATGTTGTTATAATGACTATATGGCTTCTGTGGCTAGTTTTACCGACGAGAGTAGTGAATTATTAAAATAACAACTGCTAAAAGTGATGAAGGAAAAAGCGCGGGAAACTTGGCGGGCGTGAACGCGAAAAATTTTCAAATTGTAAATTAGTGGTCAGAAGAGACTTATTTGTACATATTTTGTATTTATTTTGTATATAGTTTATTTAGTAGTGTATATAATCTATTGGTAAGTCATTTTTACCTATTTTCGGTATGGCTGAGTCTAAGCCCGCTGACCCGGGGGGCTCAGCACCTCCTGCAGCATGTTTCGTTACGATATCTAACGAGTCGGGCATGGAGACCGATGGCTCTGTGGCCTCTGTAACTATGTCTTGATCTTTAAAGAGAATCCGTCCGAGCAAGATGTGCAAACACTGCAATAAACGTAGGCGTAAACGAACTTCTACTTCTGAACATAGAGAAACAGATTGCGCATGTGATCAAACCTTAAAAGAAAACGATAATACATCAGATTTGACCACCCCCAAACCAGATTTAACTCCCCCCAAACCAGACTTAACTCCCCCCAAACCAGATTTGACTCATCCTACAAATAATAATATGACAGTGGATAAAACCAATACAAGCGAATCCCACCCTCGTCCTCCACCTATTGGTAGGACAATGTATGAACCCACAGATGTAGCTCCCTTTATTGTACATGTTCAGAGAACAAACAAATTCAAATGATAACACTAGTCTACATCCCATCGCCTTTGGTAAGTTTTTGCAGAGACAATGCTTCCACAATATTGTTAATGGCAGCCTTAAACGAATTGGAAGAAATAGAATTTCCCTTGCATTTACAAATTTTAATGATGCTAATTCATTTATAAGTCATGGTAGCCTAAGTAAAGACAAACTGAAAGCGTTTATACCTACTTTCAATTTGATGCGCTTGGGCCTCGTACGAGGAGTCCCAGCTGAGTGGACCCCTGAAGAGGTTGAGCAAAACATTAATGTACCAATAGGTTGTGGTAAAATTTTGAAAATTAAGAGGTTGAATTATAAAACTATCGTAGCAGGAACTCCAACATGGAAGCCTTCACAGACGGTTGTTGTTACGTTTGATGGCCAGGTCCTACCAAAAAGAGTATTTATGTGCTATTATTGCCTTAGCTGTTGAACTATACACATATCCCACCATACAATGTTATAACTGCTGCCGTTTTGGACACACTAAAATACAATGTAGATCTAAACCACGCTGTTATAAATGTGGCCAAGACCACACTGCAGATAGCTGTAAAATTGAAGAAGATCATTCTTCCTGCTGCCTATGTTCTGGCACTCACTTTGCAATTAGCAAGTGTTGCCCGGAACTTGAAAGACAGAGAAGAATCAAGCAATCCATGGCGGAATCTTGTGTATCATACTCTGAAGCCTGCAAATTTAAAGAAGTTTTTAAGCTGGAGACAATATTGTACTTCTATTTCTCCTAGGACACCTTCTACAATGATGTGGACCAACATTAAACGTTTCAGACTAGGTGTTTCAGATTCCACATTTAGTACAATCCCATCATCCATGTCTAGCGAGTTTTTGAATCATTTAGCACCTCCTTTCGTTCCAGAACAAGCGCTGTTTATTCCTCTTCATAGTAGGGGAGCCCACGAGGCTAAATGGGGATTTACTCGAGCGTCGTAGAGACCTATTGGGATGCAAAACTTAGATGATAAGAAGAAAAAAAATTTATATGATATATACCTTTACATCGGTGGGGGAAGCGGCTATAGATTTTTAAATATGTAAAAAAAAACTGTTGCATGGACATCCTCGAGCGCATCAGATATTGATAGCATCAATACCCTACGTATTTTTAATAATGTACGTATGTTAATCTGATCGTTTGCATGATGCGGGTAGTTGTATTTAAAGGTTGAAAATGAAAAATAAAAAAAATTAATCGAGCGCGTCAGATTTTCTAAGGGAGTGTTAAGTACACCAAAAAAAAGCTCTCATTCACTAATCTGACGATTTCGATGGGACGCAAACTCGCGGCCATTTTCATAATGTGCAAAAAAAAATCGCCATTTTGAAATACTGAAGCGCGTCAGATTAAGATATATATGGTTCATCTTTATGTTCTAAACGTACTGTCTCATAATCTGACGATTATCTAGAGGGATTCGCCTGATCTGACAAAAAAAATTAGAAAAACGGTTCACTTTAAAGGCCATCCCTGCAACTTCCCGCTAATTCCATTCCTGGGCGCTTGAAATTGTACTTATGACATTTTTGTCTGTATTTTATGTTTTGGCTGTACAAAATCGGCTCGGACTGTTATTTCGCATCCACTATTGTACGGCCTGGATTGCATGAAACCATGTACATGAATTATTGGGTGTGCAATACAGGCCGTACATTATTAAGCCTCCAAATATTGGCTGTACATTAACCGGACCCGCAACAGAAACCCAAAGACGTAATACTCATACTAATACTCAATTCTGTTTTATTTTATTTGTATGTACCTCAGATAAAGTATCCAGCCTGGATTGGTGACGCGCACTCATTCCCATTACAAAAAGTCTGTCATTTTCGGTGGGGGACGAGGAAACGCACACAATTAAATGATCACTACTAACGCATTTATCAATCACGTCGCTATGCACGCAAACAACAAAAGAAGCAAACACTAGCTTAAATTTTACGCAAACAATCACATTCACATACAGAGACGTTCTACGGTACACGATATTTAAACGTCAATCACGTAAACTACTTCATGTTTGATACTATCGATATTGTGTTATCGATAAACTCTGCTAAAGCATGGAAGACACATAAAAATAAAATAAAACAGAATTTTTGTTCATTTGAATGACATGTTCTGTTGCTCAAGAGAATAATAACTATGAAAGTTAGTTCGAAAGTTCTTTATTATTTTTTGGCATCACAAACGCACTTATGAACGTTAATTATTACAATGACTAAACAAACATAAAATATACTATATTTTATGTTTTTTTTTGTATGTGCCAGTTGGCTACTTGTCTGCCAAGCGGAATGTTCCATGCATCTTTGTCTTTTATGTAATTACTAACGATAATGATAGTCTATGTAATTACTATAGGCGATGATATAAAATTAAACTTGCAATAACGTGAAATAACGTTGCAAGAACTATTGCTGTATATGTATATGCTTCTTTAGAGAAGCATTCTAGCGAGGCACAATAGTTCTTGCAATACTTTCTTCCATTATTCCTACCCTATAGGGAAGAACAGGCAAACTTTATCGCAGATGTCGCCACAAGCATATACAGTAAACAAACAAATGCCAAAATTGTATTTTGCAAAACAGTTATGAAAAACAATTTTTGACTGATATTTTTGGTAAAGAATGGCTTAATATAGTCATTTCAAAATCAGTGAATCAACTATAATACTAAAGTGCAAGCTTAAATATCAGGACATAAAGTAACTAGAAAGGTTGGTATTTTGAATGTTTTGAGCATGCCCAAAGCTTAATGTCATTAACATATTTTGAACTGTAATAGAAGTCAAAGTCAAATATCATTTAAACAGGCACGATGCACTTTTAAACGTCATAAAAGTGTAATACAACAAATTGTATTTTTATCGACATATTTTTAAACATATTGTTTTTATCGATATCTAAATTGGTTCTGTCCCAGCACTAATTTCACTCCGGTATTTTGACTGTGTTGCTATTGTTCAAATAATATAAGTGCCTATTTTCGATTAGGTCATTCTCATTAGTTACTCATTACAGTAAATTTTTTCCGCGACTTCGCCTGCGTAGACGACAGACAATATAGTCGTCTTTTTTCAAAGACCATTTCCGCAAGACCTCCCATATGAGAGCGCCAACCACCAACCCAACAGGTTTTGATGTATACAAGTGCAGCAAAATTTTTAAATTACCAAAAATGCTGTTTATATTTCCTCCACTCTAAGGACAAAACTTTCTCAATGTAAGAGAAAAGGTACCTACCCTGGAGGTCCCAAATTTTTGCCACACCTGTATACCCTATAATCAGAGCTGGAACTTATAATACTAAACGCTGAAAACCAAATTAAAATCCAGTCTGCAGTTTTCGAGTCAGCAATTATTCAAAATAATAACATGTAGGTATATAAAATTGTTATGTAAAACAATATTTATTAATAGTTTCAGTTTCATTTGACTTTCTTATAACGTGCAGGAAAACAGAGCTTTGGCCGCCTAGATACATGAAAATAAGCTAAAACTTTTAGCCGAAATATAACTTTTTCGATTTAGTTGCAACACTATGTGAGTTTATGTGACTGACAATAATTTTCAAATTATCGCTATTTTAGTGCATTATTAGATATAAAAATACATACAGATGAAAAGTTACGTTATCCTTGGTGTAGTTTGATGTTCTTGAAATTTTTTTGCACCAATATATGCTGCAACTTGGCATTTTTTTAAGAGCTCTTTCGCCCGCTACGACAGTTGGTGAATGGCGCGTGATGCGCGTCAACTAGTTTTATATAACGTCGTGGATTTTTTTGTCCTTGACGTTTGACAAAATTGGCGAGAGGGGTAGGCCTGTCGTGTCGACTCCGTTTGGCTGTCTACTCGAAGACGTAATACTATACTAAATCTTAGCAGAAACCAGAGTGAGGACGGAGTGAGAGAGTAATAGATAGAGAAAGAGTGAGAGAGGAATAGAAACGCGGAGAAGGAAATGTAGGCATCACGCAGCTGCACGCATTTAACATTATCGACGAATTTTTGTTATTTCGGCTTGCGGTAATCGTCAGATTATATATTTTTCATTATTCTTGAATTATTTCCTTCAAAATAAAAAAAAATTTAGCTACGCTCGAGAATGTCGAGATGACGTTTTTTTTTTACAACTTTGTTGCCCTCCCCTTTTTTTACGTCACTCTCAAATTGTCAGATTAGTGGAATATACACTTTTTAGCTAAGATTTAGTATAGTATTAGATTTACCGAAAAAAGTTGTACATCCAAAACAGAATGCATCCTTTTCTACTTATCACAAAAGTTACTTGAAATAAAAGAGACCACTATAGTTGCTCAATACCCAAAAAATACCCAATTGTCTCCACTTTGTCTATATTTACTTACTTGTCAAATGATTATACATATATTGTACATTAGCGATGTCCTATTTTCATACCGATAAAACGTTTCGACCTCCGGTCTTATAAGAAAATGTTCAAATTTTTTTTTGTAAGACCGGATGTGCAAAGTTCTCGTGTAAAGTTTTGAAGGAAGGGACTTGTTACGATGAACTGATTGTATGCTTGGAAGTAGTGTATGCTTTATTAACACTTTAGACTATCTCGTTTTTCGTTCGCGCTAGATAAAGCATACTTTAGCTATTTCACACCAGCCGACCTACATTCCGGTCCACGATCAAAAGTTTGTTTAGTTGATCGGGTGTTTAGTTCGTGGTTTCCTTTTGATTTCTCGTCCGACGCGTGCATGATACAAACGCATTGTATCATGCACGCGTCGGACGAGAAATATAATGTGATACACCCAGTAGGTATCACATAGAGGTGCATCAGGCAAGACGCGTCCACACCGACTACAACTGTGCACCGCGCAAGTTCGAGCGGTTCTGGATGGGCCGGTGTGGACCCGGCTATTGACTTTTAGACTGCTGGTACGGAATAAATTAATAACGCACACTCTTTCAAAATACGTTGAATTTATTTATTTACTGTATATGCTAGTGGCGACATCTAACATCTAACCAATAAGAACGCTAAATATGCTTTTAAGATTGCATGACATACAATACAATAAAGAATAATTTCATTATTATTTATGATTATTTTAATTATTAATTACAGCGAGCACTACTATCAGTATTAACTAGGTATAGGTTGCGAAGCTCATCTTATAAGACTCCGCTTCACAGGTATTTTCTGCAAACAAAAGAATATACTTATAAAAAAGAATATACAAAAGAATACACTAAATAAATGTTCAAATAACTTCTTACCATTGATTGAATTTTATTTATTATGTCAAGCAACCCAGCTTAACATACTGAAATTGAGCTAAATTACATTTTCCAATACTTAAGTCCAAAGATATTTTATGTTAGAAGTTAGTAGAGGGGGAGCCCCGCTCTTGTTCTTTTTGACCTCTGCATGTTTTTTATCCATGCGTTTCGCAATTCTGCTAACACCGGGAACCTAAAACAAGAACAAGAACCTAAGTATTCTAAATATATTTAACATAATTAATTAGCTACAAGTATACATTTTATAAAAAAAAAACGACTTCAATGTATCTTCGAAGTCCAAGGTCATATACATATCGATGAAATTTATATGGAACTACTTCATCGCTATACTAATCCACACTAAACACAACGCAAAAAGAAATTTCCAAATCACTTTATATATGACGGAGTTCCGAGGTAACAAACATATTATAAAAAAAAACAATCAAATAGATAACCTCCAACTTTTTAAGTCGGTTAAAAATGAAAAATATAGACTGTGAAATTAACTAGAACATATTAAAGTGTGCCACTTGAATAAATTATGTTCTATTATCATATCTATATTCATACTATGGTTGTGAATTTTACCACATCACTAGACGAGTACATGACATGCCAAACACGTCGATCGGTATGCAAAAATCCGTGTTTATTTAGATATGGGAATTCTTCTGCTCGTCATGTGAAGCTAAAATAGCACCTAGTGTAACTTACATACTTTTCAAACGTACGAGAAGACTAGCACATACAAATATTCGCATTAGGAGGTGAAATACACAAATCAGACTTACCGGTGAAATGTTATAGCCCTTGGTTTTTGCTTTAAATCCCTGACGTGGCTCTTGCAGCCTATCACAACACACGCCATGGTTCATTTAGTTGTTGTTTATTGCTTGATATAATATTTTTCCCGCATAATTCCTTGCAAATCACCAAAAACACTGCACACAATTAAATACCAGCTGGTATCGACCAAACATCAACAAACGTCACGCCCGTTGGCTGGTGGCCCGCAGGGTTTAAAGATGGTGTCATGCGCATAATGCTTTCTCTTTTTAACACATGCAAACGGCCTTTTGAGAAAAAAGAAATGTGTATATGTTTAATTGTTCATCTTTTTGCTTGAATTCTATTTTTTTAATACTTTTTCTTTGCTTTTTAGGATGTAATTAACTCACCCTACCTTAATCTGACGCGCTCGAGAATTTCTGATGGTCAATTTTTTTTTACTAATCTGATCCTGTATCCTTCACGGGCGGCCTTATATATGGGCCTCAGATAAAGTATCCAGCCTGCTGGCCGATTCAGAACCCCACGACAACATACCGAATCGATTCGATTGGATAACGATCTCATGTCGTAGGTTTCTTTTCGAGCTATTCAGAACATCCGCCCCGAGGATTCGATACGGTTTCGGTTACGATATCGGAATCGATACGACAACGTGTTGCATTTACGGAGTTCGTTTTGTGTGCAATACTCGCAGAAAATTGTATTATTATCTAGACGATATAAAAATGTTTTCAAGTTATCAAAATGTATTATAACAACGTTTATCACGAATTAAATTATAATTAACAATTATAAGCGCCAGATATTGGTAGAAATATAAAAAAACAAGAGCTTCGTAAACACCCACCTGCTGATATCCACTTGACATTAATGTATTATCTATGCTTTTGACATAGACAAACCGCCAAATTTAAATGTCAATCGCAAATTGTTTTCTTTATCATGTTTTGAAATTATTAAAAGAAGATCGAGCGAGAAGACGAGCCTCATCAAGATTAGTTAGAAATGTTAAGTAAATACCAAAATTACTATTACATAGTATCACAGAGTACTTTATAATAATTATATAGGTACGGTGATTTTATTTCGGTAGATTTATGCATCTTATAGTAGTAGGTAAATAGGTCTAAAACAATCAAAGCGAACTTAACCTATAAATAAATACTAGACTTGGTAGGTACTTTATAACATAGAATTAGTTTATGTTGAATCTTACTATGAGTTTTATTTTATTTGTAGTAGAAAATGTAGTATATTTAACAACACACGGAATATACTCGGTATTGACGGTCAAATCTAATGCTTTCGAGTGATATGTTGCACTCGATAAGTTGTCGTGGAAATTAATCGGACGTTCGAAAACTTTGCTTCGATATCTGCATTGTGAATAACGTTCTCGGTCGATAAATACGCGTTTATCGTACGGTTACGATTGGTTATCGACTGCGACAATTTGAACGTCGATTCGACTATTGTGAATTTAAAATATTTTGAATCGTACGATATCAAACCGAATCGATCGACAAATGAGTTGTCGTGAGGTTCCGAATCGGCCAGCTGGATTGGTGACGCTCACTCATTCCCATTACAAAAAGTCTGTCATTTTCGGTGGGGGACGAGGAAACGCACACAATTAAATGATCACTACTAACGCATTTTTCAATCACGTCGCTACGCACGCACACAACTAAAGAAGCAAACACTAGCTTAAATTTTACGCACACAATCATATTCACACACAGAGACGTTATATCGGTACACGATATTTAAACGTCAATCACGTAAACAACTTCATGCTTGATACTATCGATATTGTGTTATTGATAATCTCTGCTAAAGCATGGAAGACACATAAAACTAAAATAAAACAGAATTATTAAATGACATATTCTGTTGCTCAAGTGAATAATAACTATCAAAGTTAGTTCGAAAGTTTTTTATTATTTTTTGGCATCACAAACGCACTTATGAACTTTAATTATTACAATGACTAAACAAACATAAAATATACTATATTTTCTGTTTGTTTTTGACAATGTTATATTTTTTTTATGTGCCAGTTAGCTACTTGGCAGAAGCGGAATGTTCGATGCATCTTTGTCTTTTATGTAATTACTAACAATAATGATAGTCTATGTAATTACTATAGGCGATGATTTAAAATTAAACTTGCAATAACGTGAAATAACGTTGCAAGAACTATTGCTGTATATGGATATGCTTCTTTAGAGAAGCATTCTAGCGAGGCACAATACTTCTTGCAATACTTTCTTCCATTATTCTTACCCTATACGGAAGAACAGGCAAACTTTATCGCAGATGTCGCCACAAGCGTATACAGTAAACAAACAAATGTCAAAATTGTATTTTGCAAAAAAGTTATGAAAAACAATTAATGACTGATATTTTTGGTAAAAAAAAGTATAATATAGTCATTTCAAAATCAGTGTATCAACTATAATACTGAAGTGCAAGCTTAAATATCAGGACATAAAGTAACTAGAAAGGTTGGTATTTGAAAGTTTTGAGCATGTCCAAAGCTTAATGTCATTGACATATTTTGAACTGTAATAGAATTCAAAGTCAAATATCATTTAAACAGGTACGAAAATGCACTTTTAAACGTCATAAACAAATGATACAAATAAAATTAAAAGTATGTTAAAAATTGTAACTTAAGTTAACAAGACTTTGAAAAAAAAATATGTTTACATATTTCTTTCCTATACTAAAATTGAAGTTCGGGCGCAGAAAGAAATGCGAAAACTGACTCAAGAACTGCGAGGATAAGTTAACACACACGAATATAATAATCAATTATGGCCAGAAATATGCGTTGATAAAGCTGGTACTTAACCTAACTTAAACCAATGACTTGTGTAATACATCATTTCATATACATACATACATCATTTCCACAAGCTTAATCCAGGCAGCCCGACTACCTGGTTCTTTTGGGAATCTGCCAAATAAAAGTGTAATACAACAATTGCATTTTTATCGACATATTTTTAAACATATTGATTTTATCGATATCTAAATTGGTTCTGTCCATGCACTAATTTCACTCCGGTTTTTTGACTGTGTTGCTAACGTTCAAATAATATAAGTGCCTATTTTCGATTAGGTCATTCTCATTAGTTACTCCTTATAGTAGATTTTTCCCGCGACTTCGCCTGTGTTCAGACAATATAGTCGTCTTTTTTCAAAGACCATTTTCGCAAGACCTTCCATATGAGAGCGCCAACCACCCACCCAACCGGTTTTGATGTATACAAGTGCAGCAAAATTTTTAAAATACCAAAAATGCTGTTTATATTTTCTCCACTCTAAGGACAAAACTTTCTCAATGCAAGAGAAAAGGTACCTACCCTGGAGGTCCCAAATTTTTGCCACACCTGTATACCCTATAATCAGAGCTGGAACTTATAATACTAAACGCTGAAAACCAAATTAAAATCCATTCTGCAGTTTTCGAGTCAACAATTATTCAAAATAATAACATGTAGGTATATAAAATTGTAATGTAAAACAATATTTATTAATAGTTTCAGTTATATTTGACTTTCTTATAACGTGCAGGAAAACAGAGCTTTTGCCGCCTAGATACATGAAAATAAGCTAAAAAATTTATCCGAAATATAACTTTTTCGATTTAGTTGCAACACTATGTGAGTTTATGTGACTAACAATAATTTTCAAATTTTCGCTGTTTTAGTTCATTATTTGATATAAAAACACATACAGATGAAAAATTACGTTATCCTTGGTTGTAGTTTGATGTCCTTGAAATTTTTTTGCACCAATATATGCTGCAACTTGGCATTTTTTTAAGAGCTCTTTCGCCCGCAACGACAGTTGGTGAATGGCGCGTGATGCGCGTCAACTAGTTTTATATAACGTCGTGGATTTTTTTGTCCTTGACGTTTGGCAAAATTGGCGAGAGGGGTAGGCCTGTCGTGTCGACTCCGTTTGGCTGTCTACTCGAAGGCCAACACACATCCACTTTTATTGTATATTTCCCGCCAAATAGTATTTTTTTTAATTCGCCCATTTGGGCAGGCTAAACTCTCTAAGACCATACCGCCATGTCTTACGTAGTTTTTATTTGATAGTTTAATATTCCATTTATTATACTTTTGTTGAGAATGAAGGTCAACAGCCACAAGCCGGACCCTCTCCTAGTGTTTCAATAAAGTGATGGAACTTTATTCAAGCTTTCCATGGACTTTTTGGAGAACATACAAAGCATTGAGGTCTCATTCCTCAATGAACGTAAATATCGGAAAATTTCCGAAAAAACGTATCTGACTGGATTCAGCATAGACAAATGATAATGGTCATTATGCAGTAAGAAAAAAAATATGACAACAAACATGGCGTGCTTTAAGTCTCTATGCGTGCTTAAAAGCGTCATTGGATTTTGTTTAGTAGGTCAACCATAAAATATAATCGTTTTCCTGGATTATGTGGTGGTTTAGAAGACGGCGAAGTCTCAATGTGGTTGCCCGGAAAAGGTAATGTCGTGGTCGCACAGTACGCGTGGTCGTGCGATGCTATGTCGGTAACGCGTTGTGTGATGATGGTGACAGGAGGTGCCGGGGCGAAGGCGCTGGGCGGTAGGGCGCGCGGCGGGTGATATGCAAGCGGCGCCGGCGCGCTACGTGTCTGTGAGCGAGCTGTACTCTACCGACGAAGTGGAGCTGCTGCTGGACGAGATCCGAGAGCTGGAACCTACGAGCTGTAGAGGCGAAGACGTGCAGGTTACACACTCAACCTTCTTTATTACATTCCTTTCACCCTACTTCTATTTTCATATCCTACAGCCCAGGGGTGTTAATACTACGGCCCGTGGGCCAAATCTAGCCCGCGAGTTTATTCTAGTCTAAGTGGTTCTCAACTGGTGGTCCCTAAAAGCACCAGCAATTCGTACTAGAAATGTTGCTGTGTTTTGGAATGCTCGCTTTTAAAAACATAATTTTTATTGAAAATAATCTGTGTTCTCTTTCTTAGCGCATTTACACTAAATGGTTGCAATCTTCTTACAAGCCTATGTGCCTCTTATTTGTAATAGAATCTGTTTGCTGACAGACATTTTTGGCATGTACATATTTAAAGGTGTGAAAATGTTTCGTAGCCCTTTGGACCCTGTAAAGATATCAGTGTGGCCATTAAGCTTAAGAATTTGGAGACCCCTGCTATATCCGAATGTTTCGACATTAAAATATCTAATCCTGATCACTACCCTCAAAATGTAAAAATAGATCATGGGCCTAAGATACTGCTTCTTGTATGAGCTTAAATTATACTGTTTTGAACTTTGTTTGCTGTGAGAAAAATTCAATAGAATTAACAGGATTATGAAAAATGACTGTGATCAAAGTTAAAAAGTTCTTTATTAAATTTTGGCATCACAGACACATTTATGAACATCAATAAAATTATTACAATGACCCTACCACCAAATGGGAAAAAAAACCAATACTCAAAAGATATGGCAAGAAACTGAGGAGCATTTCTTTTTAAAGTTTTGTTACAATATTTTATATTTGTTTTTAACCGACCTAAAAAAAGGAGAAGGTTTTCTATTCGACTGTATATTTTTCTAATAGACTGTGAATTAAATGTAACTGTTGTAATGAGGTTTTTAGTTCAACATAAACAATTTAATTTTTATTTTTGTTACCTCAGAACTCCATCATTCATGAACCAATTTGAAAAATTCTTTTTGCGTTGGGTTCAGTGTAGCTACTAAGTGGTCCCATATAGAATTCATCGAGATTTGACCTTGGAGTTCGAAGATACTTTGAAGTCGGATTTTTTGTTTGATAAAACATATACTTGTTGACAATAGTATGTTTCTTATGTGCCGGTCGGCTACTTGGCAGAAGCAGAATGTTCCATGCATCTTTGTCTTATAATATGCCTCTTTCATTATTAGAATATTTTTGACAAGTAATTTGTATTTACTTTCTGTAAGATCCATTATACATTTAGGATATTTATTATAAAAACATATGCAATTGCCCTAGTAGGACTTTATCTAAACCTAGGTACAGCAATTCTATCCTTATTTCTAGTGCTTATGTTATGATGTCACTATTCACCTTGAATTTGTGCAGATTTTTACGATGATGCATATGATACATATGATGACATGGTTACACTTTTGTAAATTTTTGAGTTATTTGATACATTTGCTGCCAATGTGCTATGACAGTGAAAGGGCACTATTCTCAACTCCATGGAGTTGAAATAGTGCACAGGGCACACCCCACATGTGTCCTAACGTCATTGGCAGCAATGACGTTAGGATTGATTAATTGTATAATTATCAAGAAGACAACTTTTGGTGGCTTCTGTGGTGTAGTGGTTCATCACATACTGCAAAAATTTGCAGTTGCTATTCACACTACTACTGGACAAATGGTTGTGCATTAAAGAAAAATAAGCACACGCATTTTTTTCCTGTCTATGTGTTTTTGGGTCATGGTCCTTATGGTTTCTGGATACAGGGAAACATATCAGGGCCAAGAGTTGTACATGTGTATATTACGTTTTGAAGTGCATTTTTTGTGCCTATTTAAAAAATATATTTTGACTTTTATGATTGTTGAAAAAAAATTGTCCTTTACATTGTTGATCATATACTACACTTGCAGGTTGCCAGCATACAAAAAAGGGGGTTCCTGATATCCCTAGTTTTCAGTTGTTTTTTATGAAGGGCGGAACAAGCGGAAGTATTTTTGCATGTCCCTTACTTTATAGAAGTGCAAAATAGTGGGACCATTTACCGTTTTGCGATTTCTAAAGTGAATCATATTATGATACATTTAAAGTGCCCTTTTTAGGCCACCAGGTCTATGAATGGCTGCTACAAGAGTTTTGGTTAATTTGCCCATTCAAATGACAATCACAAAGTAACACGGTGTGGAGTCCGCGACAGACAGCAAGGAGGGAAGCGCAAAGCTAGCACTACACTACTCGCGAAGTTGCTTCGAAGAACTACAGGTCGAAGTTGACCGAAGTCCGAAGTACGTGACTATATACTCATGCAACCTCGCGAAGAGCTCAGTCGCCCACCGCCCGCACTCTATGCATCATGAATATGGATAACGTTCAAGTGGCAGCTGCCGTTGCTATGTCATGGTTGCTATAAGTGAGCCGAGTAGTGTAGTAAGACTAGTAACTGGCTCCTGAAATACAGTTTCGACTAGTTCGGGAGCCTATGGATTCAATACAAAGCTTGTACAATACTTTATGTTAATAAATGATTTGATTTGATTTGAGTAAGACGCTTCGTGTTCAAACTTCGGTACGCTTCGAATCCTTTGACTCGGGCGCTAAAACCGACTACGGTCGGAAGTCGCCCGAGGCGAGCCGAGGTTGCACGAAGCAAAGCGCCCTTATACACTCTCGTATTCGCTTAACTTTGATCAACTTCGCGAGTAGTGTAGTGCAGGTTTTATGTGAACGCGTCGCTCTTGGTTCCAGGACTTCGAGATAGCGGGCAGCGGGTGCGGCGGCGCGGGCGGCGCGGGCGGGCGCTCGCCGGCCGGCACGGAGCTCACGGAGCGCTCGTGGGACTCGCACGCGCAGTACCTGCGCGAGCCGCCGCCGAGGCCCGTGCCGCTCGCGCCGCTCTACTGCCACCTGCGCTACCTCGTCTCCCTCGAGGGGTTCTTCACGCTCATTATTGTGGTGAGTCACACGCTTTTCGACCAGCTTTTAACTTATATAGCGGTTGTCACGTGTATGGGTTTCCTACCTCCTAACTACCCTGTGTATTTGGGAGTTTAAGTGAGAAGGCAGAGTTCGTGCAACGAATTTATTAAACAGCGGTAAGCTCGGCCAGAGGGGACACAAGTGTGGGTTTCGAGCGTCATACGATAGGTACGCTGATTCTATTTTCCTTCACTGGTCCAGTACTATCCTGAAGGCGGCCGCAGATGTAGGTGGGCGCTTGTCGTGAAGACCAGGATCAGGGTTGCAGCTTCTGCTTGCCGTTCAGTCCAGATGGAAGCAAAGCAGGATGGTGATGGTGGGTTCGGTTATGTAACCCAAATTTTGGAGTCCGATCTTTGAACCCTGGAACGCGCCATTTAAAAAAGCGTTAAGGCCTGTCCCAGTACTTCTGTGAGCGCCCACGGCAACCGCAGATGGAAAGCACTAGGAAAGTAGTGGTGTTGCCGTGGATGTTCACAATCAGAAACGGAGATACAATATTGATTGTGAGATAAAAACAAAAGGAAATGCTACATTAAATTATTTTGTGAAAATACGAGGGTGGAAATAAAATGAAGTGAAAAGAAATGAAGAGAGTGAATAAGCCACTTGCAAAGAAAACCATTATCTACTGTAGCAATAATATGTAAATGATGGACTTAAATGGTTACTACGAAATGGTTATTACGTTATAAAGAATTGCTAAAATATCCCAAGCAAAGAAAAGAAACTACGTTAAGTCACACAATCTACCTATCATTTAGAAAAATGTGCACCACTTACCCAATCTGGGGTTGAAAATTACACTAGTGACGTCAGCTATAAAACGGTTACGAAAATCAATTATTTTAAGGAATTGCGAACGTAGCAGGGACCGAGTTAAGCGACGTGCATTCGACTTGGCAAGTATCGGGCGTCTGTGGGCCGGGCGGCGACCAGTGCGGCGCCGGCGCACGGCCGGGCGGCGACCAGTGCGGCGCCGGCGCACGGCCGGGCGGCGACCAGTGCGGCGCCGGCGCACGGCCGGGCGGCGACCAGTGCGGCGCCGGCGCACGGCCGGGCGGCGACCAGTGCGGCGCCGGCGCACGGCCGGGCGGCGACCAGTGCGGCGCCGGCGCACGGCCGGGCGGCGACCAGTGCGGCGCCGGCGCACGGCCGGGCGGCGACCAGTGCGGCGCCGGCGCACGGCCGGGCGGCGACCAGTGCGGCGCCGGCGCACGGCCGGGCGGCGACCAGTGCGGCGCCGGCGCACGGCCGGGCGGCGACCAGTGCGGCGCCGGCGCACGGCCGCGCCGTGTGCCTGCGCAGCGTACTATACATTAAACTGTGACTCCACCGATGACGCAAGATCGCGCGATGCGGAGAACAATAGATTCGTCCATTGGACGTTTTAAAATGCTACTTTCAATATAGAACGTGTTGATGATGTATTACATTATTATTTAGTAAGTAGTTTTTAAGTTTAATTGTAAATATTTAGTTAAATGTTAATATTTTCGTAGGTATTTAAGCTTCTAATTTAAGATTAATATACCTTACGATGACTCAGAAATATACATGTACGTATAAAACGTTACACGGTATGATTGAAAATTCTAGCCGCCTAGACGAAATACGAACGCCGACTACCATTTTCACTTCGTTGTTAGCACTACGGTTTAAGAAGGATCGTGCTGTCGTTTGTTTTCGTTCTCGGAATCCTGAAACCGGGTTTAAATATTTACCGTTTGAAAAGGTTTTTTATTTATTATTATTTTCACTAAATTGCAAAGTGTAGCTCGATTGGGCAGAGCCCTTCCCGCGCTTAGGGAAGACCTCGATGCGGGTTCGAGTCCCAGCCGTTGGTCGTATTTTTTCTTTCCGAAAAACCTTGTTTAAAAGTCTAGTTAAATCTAAACTGAGATTTTAATTGTAATTGTAAAATTATGACAGATCGTTCCGTTTCAGTTCCCGAACTAATCACACTGGGGCTATTTTAATTGTTATAAAATGTTTGTTCCAATATGTATGTTGTAACAGATGTTGTATTGTTTAAGTTGTGCAGCGTGTCGGCATGCGTGATGGTGTGGGGCGCGGGCGGCGTGCGGCTCGGCGTCGGCGCGCGGCCGCTGGCGCTCGGCGCGCTGTCCTCCAGCCTGCTGCACGGCGCGCTGCTCGCCATGCGGCTCACGCAGCTGCACCGCCTCATGCCGCTCGACTGGCCCGCGCTGGTGAGTCCCGCCGCCCGCCGTCCTCCAGCCTGCTGCACGGCGCGCTGCTCGCCATGCGGCTCACGCAGCTGCACCGCCTCATGCCGCTCGACTGGCCCGCGCTGGTGAGTCCCGCCGCCCGCCGTCCTCCAGCCTGCTGCACGGCGCGCTGCTCGCCATGCGGCTCACGCAGCTGCACCGCCTCATGCCGCTCGACTGGCCCGCGCTGGTGAGTCCCGCCGCCCGCCGTCCTCCAGCCTGCTGCACGGCGCGCTGCTCGCCATGCGGCTCACGCAGCTGCACCGCCTCATGCCGCTCGACTGGCCCGCGCTGGTGAGTCCCGCCGCCCGCCGTCCTCCAGCCTGCTGCACGGCGCGCTGCTCGCCATGCGGCTCACGCAGCTGCACCGCCTCATGCCGCTCGACTGGCCCGCGCTGGTGAGTCCCGCCGCCCGCCGTCCTCCAGCCTGCTGCACGGCGCGCTGCTCGCCATGCGGCTCACGCAGCTGCACCGCCTCATGCCGCTCGACTGGCCCGCGCTGGTGAGTCCCGCCGCCCGCCGTCCTCCAGCCTGCTGCACGGCGCGCTGCTCGCCATGCGGCTCACGCAGCTGCACCGCCTCATGCCGCTCGACTGGCCCGCGCTGGTGAGTCCCGCCGCCCGCCGTCCTCCAGCCTGCTGCACGGCGCGCTGCTCGCCATGCGGCTCACGCAGCTGCACCGCCTCATGCCGCTCGACTGGCCCGCGCTGGTGAGTCCCGCCGCCCGCCGTCCTCCAGCCTGCTGCACGGCGCGCTGCTCGCCATGCGGCTCACGCAGCTGCACCGCCTCATGCCGCTCGACTGGCCCGCGCTGGTGAGTCCCGCCGCCCGCCGTCCTCCAGCCTGCTGCACGGCGCGCTGCTCGCCATGCGGCTCACGCAGCTGCACCGCCTCATGCCGCTCGACTGGCCCGCGCTGGTGAGTCCCGCCGCCCGCCGTCCTCCAGCCTGCTGCACGGCGCGCTGCTCGCCATGCGGCTCACGCAGCTGCACCGCCTCATGCCGCTCGACTGGCCCGCGCTGGTGAGTCCCGCCGCCCGCCGTCCTCCAGCCTGCTGCACGGCGCGCTGCTCGCCATGCGGCTCACGCAGCTGCACCGCCTCATGCCGCTCGACTGGCCCGCGCTGGTGAGTCCCGCCGCCCGCCGTCCTCCAGCCTGCTGCACGGCGCGCTGCTCGCCATGCGGCTCACGCAGCTGCACCGCCTCATGCCGCTCGACTGGCCCGCGCTGGTGAGTCCCGCCGCCCGCCGTCCTCCAGCCTGCTGCACGGCGCGCTGCTCGCCATGCGGCTCACGCAGCTGCACCGCCTCATGCCGCTCGACTGGCCCGCGCTGGTGAGTCCCGCCGCCCGCCGTCCTCCAGCCTGCTGCACGGCGCGCTGCTCGCCATGCGGCTCACGCAGCTGCACCGCCTCATGCCGCTCGACTGGCCCGCGCTGGTGAGTCCCGCCGCCCGCCGTCCTCCAGCCTGCTGCACGGCGCGCTGCTCGCCATGCGGCTCACGCAGCTGCACCGCCTCATGCCGCTCGACTGGCCTGCGCTGGTGAGTCCCGCCGCCCGCCGTCCTCCAGCCTGCTGCACGGCGCGCTGCTCGCCATGCGGCTCACGCAGCTGCACCGCCTCATGCCGCTCGACTGGCCCGCGCTGGTGAGTCCCGCCGCCCGCCGTCCTCCAGCCTGCTGCACGGCGCGCTGCTCGCCATGCGGCTCACGCAGCTGCACCGCCTCATGCCGCTCGACTGGCCTGCGCTGGTGAGTCCCGCCGCCCGCCGTCCTCCAGCCTGCTGCACGGCGCGCTGCTCGCCATGCGGCTCACGCAGCTGCACCGCCTCATGCCGCTCGACTGGCCCGCGCTGGTGAGTCCCGCCGCCCGCCGTCCTCCAGCCTGCTGCACGGCGCGCTGCTCGCCATGCGGCTCACGCAGCTGCACCGCCTCATGCCGCTCGACTGGCCCGCGCTGGTGAGTCCCGCCGCCCGCCGTCCTCCAGCCTGCTGCACGGCGCGCTGCTCGCCATGCGGCTCACGCAGCTGCACCGCCTCATGCCGCTCGACTGGCCTGCGCTGGTGAGTCCCGCCGCCCGCCGTCCTCCAGCCTGCTGCACGGCGCGCTGCTCGCCATGCGGCTCACGCAGCTGCACCGCCTCATGCCGCTCGACTGGCCTGCGCTGGTGAGTCCCGCCGCCCGCCGTCCTCCAGCCTGCTGCACGGCGCGCTGCTCGCCATGCGGCTCACGCAGCTGCACCGCCTCATGCCGCTCGACTGGCCTGCGCTGGTGAGTCCCGCCGCCCGCCGTCCTCCAGCCTGCTGCACGGCGCGCTGCTCGCAATGCGGCTCACGCAGCTGCACCGCCTCATGCCGCTCGACTGGCCTGCGCTGGTGAGTCCCGCCGCCCGCCGTCCTCCAGCCTGCTGCACGGCGCGCTGCTCGCCATGCGGCTCACGCAGCTGCACCGCCTCATGCCGCTCGACTGGCCTGCGCTGGTGAGTCCCGCCGCCCGCCGTCCTCCAGCCTGCTGCACGGCGCGCTGCTCGCCATGCGGCTCACGCAGCTGCACCGCCTCATGCCGCTCGACTGGCCTGCGCTGGTGAGTCCCGCCGCCCGCCGTCCTCCAGCCTGCTGCACGGCGCGCTGCTCGCCATGCGGCTCACGCAGCTGCACCGCCTCATGCCGCTCGACTGGCCTGCGCTGGTGAGTCCCGCCGCCCGCCGTCCTCCAGCCTGCTGCACGGCGCGCTGCTCGCCATGCGGCTCACGCAGCTGCACCGCCTCATGCCGCTCGACTGGCCTGCGCTGGTGAGTCCCGCCGCCCGCCGTCCTCCAGCCTGCTGCACGGCGCGCTGCTCGCCATGCGGCTCACGCAGCTGCACCGCCTCATGCCGCTCGACTGGCCTGCGCTGGTGAGTCCCGCCGCCCGCCGTCCTCCAGCCTGCTGCACGGCGCGCTGCTCGCCATGCGGCTCACGCAGCTGCACCGCCTCATGCCGCTCGACTGGCCTGCGCTGGTGAGTCCCGCCGCCCGCCGTCCTCCAGCCTGCTGCACGGCGCGCTGCTCGCCATGCGGCTCACGCAGCTGCACCGCCTCATGCCGCTCGACTGGCCTGCGCTGGTGAGTCCCGCCGCCCGCCGTCCTCCAGCCTGCTGCACGGCGCGCTGCTCGCCATGCGGCTCACGCAGCTGCACCGCCTCATGCCGCTCGACTGGCCTGCGCTGGTGAGTCCCGCCGCCCGCCGTCCTCCAGCCTGCTGCACGGCGCGCTGCTCGCCATGCGGCTCACGCAGCTGCACCGCCTCATGCCGCTCGACTGGCCTGCGCTGGTGAGTCCCGCCGCCCGCCGTCCTCCAGCCTGCTGCACGGCGCGCTGCTCGCCATGCGGCTCACGCAGCTGCACCGCCTCATGCCGCTCGACTGGCCTGCGCTGGTGAGTCCCGCCGCCCGCCGTCCTCCAGCCTGCTGCACGGCGCGCTGCTCGCCATGCGGCTCACGCAGCTGCACCGCCTCATGCCGCTCGACTGGCCTGCGCTGGTGAGTCCCGCCGCCCGCCGTCCTCCAGCCTGCTGCACGGCGCGCTGCTCGCCATGCGGCTCACGCAGCTGCACCGCCTCATGCCGCTCGACTGGCCTGCGCTGGTGAGTCCCGCCGCCCGCCGTCCTCCAGCCTGCTGCACGGCGCGCTGCTCGCCATGCGGCTCACGCAGCTGCACCGCCTCATGCCGCTCGACTGGCCTGCGCTGGTGAGTCCCGCCGCCCGCCGTCCTCCAGCCTGCTGCACGGCGCGCTGTTCCTGTCCCGCTGGCGGCGGGAACAGCGGTGTTATAAATAAATAAATAGTCCGAATGTTTTCTACCGAGGCGAGGTGCAATCGACGAGTATTACCTCCGGGCCATAACAAATACCTGCTGAGGCGCGTAATTTAGAGCGCTTGAATATGTCCATGTTGATTGAGTACAGCTCGTGTACCGTGTGAGTGGTTGCGCAGGGCCTGGCGGGCAGCGCGTGGTCGCTGGTGTCGCTGGGCGCGGGCGCGTGCGTGCTGCTGCGCGCCGCGCTGCGGCCGCCCGCGCGCGCGCCGCCGCCGCCGCCGCACGTCACCGACATGCAGCTCGCGGCAGTGGTGAGGATTTCATTTGCAAACGAATACTTTACCGACGTCAGGCGAGAGCGCTTCTGTCTACAATTTTAAATACATTTATTTAGACATTCCTCGTTCATATTTATTGCTATTATTGATACAGGTGAATTTTCGATCGGGGATTTGGCGTCTACCCTGATCGTTAGAGCAGACCCCCGACACTCCATACAAATTCGCCGAGCGAACTGTCTAGTACTGCTACAGGCGCACCGGCCTGTCCGCATACGTTTTGTGTGTGTGCGTAATTATTGTAGGGATGAGCTAATACGAATCGAGCGCGACAAGGACAACGCTATACGTAAACAACCTAAGTGTTTCTCTTTCACACCCACTATCGCTTGGCTGGGAGACGCGAAAAACCAAAAAATCTTCGATTCTTATTTGTGCTAGTGGTTTCTTAGCATCCATACACAAAAAATTACGAACCATTTTAAAAGAGATAGGCAGACCTCCGTCAGTCAGGTCAGGTTCTGGTCAGCTCCACCATCTTCTGCCGTTCTCCGTCTTTTTCTCAATATGTTTCGTCCATATGTCAAAGTCAAACAGTCAGCCGGCCTGCTCTACCTCTGTAAAGTAGGTCGTCGTCGTCATCCAAAAAGGTCATAACAACCTCAAATATCAATCGATCGCACATATAAAATAAACATTTGAATCTCACTAATTAGTCATTCGCTACTCGCCGGCGCGACCGGGAGGGACGCGAGGGGTGCGCCGCCGCCGCCGCCGGGGGCCGCGCCCGACTCAGTAATATTGTGTCTTGTTGCAGGGGCTGGGGTACTGTGCGGCGCTGTGCGCGGGCGCGCTGGGCGGCGCGCTGGCGGCGCGGCGCTGGCGGCGCGGGCGCGGCGCGGGCGGCGCGCGCGGCGCCTACCGCGCCGTGCCCGCCGAGCCCGCGCCGCCCGCGCCGGCGCCCTCCACTTCGCGGCACGCGCCCTTATAGTGCCGCCGCACCACCGACTTCTGAGCGCCGCCGCCGCGTCCGGTGTCATGTGATCGAACTTATATTAAGAGTACAAATAGTGACGAACGCCCCACAGGCGCGCCGCCCCGCGCCGCCCCGCGCCGCCCCGCGCCGCCCCGCGCCGCGCCACCGCGGACCGGCGATGGTCTCCGACCATTTTATAGTTTTATATTCGGACCCTAAGCGATTATTATGGTTCGGCCGACGCGTGTGGATTGTATTCGTTTCGAGTTAACGGTTTGTGAGTTTAACTTTAAAGTTTATATCGATAGACCGTACCTTGTATTCTGGATGAGAAACTCTCGTGCGGAGGCTCACGTGGCTACTTGTGTACAGGGTGAATTTTTCAGGTGTGCTTAGAGGATCAAATACGAAACTATAAGGAATAGCGAAAAATGCTCAATGGCCGATTTTGATAACAACTAAAACTGTATTATTGTATTTTTTTAATTATTTTTCTACCCAGGAATCGAACACATTGATTATGATAAGAAATAAACACACCCTGTATTATTGCACCAGCCGACGGTGTCGCTTATAAGGATCGAAAAACCTATTGCCCTAGCCGGGAATCGATTCCTAGCTAGGAAATGGGTTTTTCAAAAATCCAATGATATTATTTAAGTTGTCGAGATTCCTTTGAACATTTTTGCTATTCCTTCCAGTTTCGCGCGTGGCCCTCGCGCACACTCGGACGTTCCCTTCCGCAGGCTGCAGGAGCGTGCGAGCGAGAGGTTCGCGCCGGTGCTCACGTGCGATCTTTGTTTAATGGACATTATTGAATATTGTATAAGATGGATGTATAAAGTGTCGGAACCGTCACATACTGCCATTAGATATTTGCCAGAGGGAGCCAGTCCGACATCTCTACCCCCTTGTAATGATCGTCGCAAGTCTTTCCTTTCGCTTGCCGTATGATTGCGCGATATTTATTCTGTCGGTAAATTGAATTTCTCGTAATGCCTAAATGGGGTTACTGGAAGTGAGCAAACATGATTACTCTTCTCCCTCCGCCGGTCGATGTCATTTGATGATCTCAGCTTTTATAATTTACGCAATTCTGATCGATGCTAGTCCATTTTAGATTAAGTGGTTATGTATTTGTAATTTGTCGCATTCCTCGGTAGTGTTTTGCACGAATATTGTATCATAGAGCCGCGCGCCCGGAGGCCGGCCCGCGCGCCCGGAGGCCGGCCCGCCCGGCCTCCTCTCCTCTCGTCCACTCGGTATCTCCACGGAGACGATTGTAATACTTATACATTATTATATTATTGAAATAGACGCAAATGTATGTAAAGGGTAACAATTTGAGTGCAAGCGGCGCGCCGCCGCCGCCGCCGCCGCCGCCGCTGCCGCCGCCGCCGCCGCCGCTACGGCTTAGTTCCGTGACGCTTGTAACGATCGTTTGCATTATATTTGTAACAGTTCATATTATAGCTAGGGGTAAGTGACGTTCGACATTTATTAAGAGTTATTAAATAGGTATTTTGTACGACAGCCGACCTGATGCGACCGCTCCACGAGCTTGTAGTACCGTGCGGCTCCTGTTCCTGTTCACTGCGACTCTGTGCGATACTCTACGGGAATCGCTAAGGAAAATGTATAAACTATCGATTTGTACCTACCTATATATATATAGTCATTGGTTCACGATTATTTTACGTAGATGATAGTATACATATCACAAAATGGTATTTTCCAATACTCCACGTTTACAAGAATATTATTTAAGTTTAAGTTCGATTACTCGTGGTAGTTTTAGACAGCCGCTAGAGGCGGCGGCGCGCCAGAGCCTGCCGCCCGCGCCAGAGCCCGCCGCCCGCGCCAGAGCCCGCCGCCCGCGCCGGAGCCCGCCGCCCGCGCCGGAGCCCGCCGCCCGCGCCGGAGCCCGCCGCCCGCGCCGGAGCCCGCCGCCCGCGCCGGAGCCCGCCGCCCGCGCCAGTCCGCCCGCACCCGCAGCCGCGCGCCGCAGCGCGCCGCTCCCAGGGCGTCGCGCTCTTCTCTTGTGTGGGTATCGTCCTCTTCCGACGCCGGTGTGTCGTCTCTCACTAACTACCATTACTATTAATATCGCTTTTTAAGAACGGGTATCTATTTACTGAACCGGAATCATTTATCTAGTCGGTTATAATACCATATTGTCTTCATCGTGTCGTCGCCGTGCGCGGGTGCGGCCGCCGCCGGAGGACTCGTAGCTTGCGAGCATGGAACTGGATGCCACGAAAAGAGGAATTTCCAATTATTGTATAAGACTATATATAACCTATAAGTTATCAACCTCGATCTCTCTTGTACTGAAATCAGAAATAGATATTTTATTTACCTGACAAACTACGATATTAGATATTACAATAAAAGCACAAATTAGTGAAGTAAGGTGTAGCTATGAATCTACTAAAACTATGTACTAAGAAACTGATAACAAGTTCCGACTCAGATTTATGTACAATCAGATTTTAAATCGCGTGTGAGATTGCCAAGCGGCAGTACGCCAATAGTCGCCGACACTCGTACGCAAGTAGTCCTCGCTGGTTGGGAACCAAGTACGCCAATAGTCGCCAACACTCGTACACAAGTAGTCCTCGCTGGTTGGGAACCAAGTACGCCAATAGTCGCCAACACTCGTACACAAGTAGTCCTCGCTGGTTGGGAACCAAGTACGCCAATAGTCGCCGACACTCGTACGCAAGTAGTCCTCGCTGGTTGGGAACCAAGTACGCCAATAGTCGCCGACACTCGTACACAAGTAGTCCTCGCTGGTTGGGAACCAAGTACGCCAATAGTCGCCGACACTCGTACGCAAGTAGTCCTCGCTGGTTGGGAACCAAGTACGCCAATAGTCGCTGACACTCGTACGCAAGTAGTCCTCGCTGGTTGGGAACCAAGTACGCCAATAGCCGCCGACACTCATACACAAGTAGTCCTCGCTGGTTGGGAACCAAGTACGCCAATAGTCGCCGACACTCGTACACAAGTAGTCCTCGCTGGTTGGGAACCAAGTACGCCAATAGTCGCCGACACTCGTACACAAGTAGTCCTCGCTGGTTGGGAACCAAGTACGCCAATAGTCGCCGACACTCGTACACAAGTAGTCCTCGCTGGTTGGGAACCAAGTACGCCAATAGCCGCCGACACTCATACACAAGTAGTCCTCGCTGGTTGGGAACCAAGTACGCCAATAGTCGCCGACACTCGTACACAAGTAGTCCTCGCTGGTTGGGAACCAAGTACGCCAATAGCCGCCGACACTCATACACAAGTAGTCCTCGCTGGTTGGGAACCAAGTACGCCAATAGTCGCCGACACTCGTACACAAGTAGTCCTCGCTGGTTGAGAACCAAGCAGACAAGAGTATGTGTCATTCAAGTTCCATTATACTTTGTGAAGCTATAAGAATATTGTAAACAGTTTCGAATTTTTTCTCATACAAATTCAAATCTTTTTTTACCAGTGAATAAAATGCAATGAGCGGCAACAAAAAGTAGTTATGTACGACAACAAAACGAAAGTATGCATACAGGTGAGCTTTTAAACGGGGATCCCTACGGCAACTATCCTAACCGAAAGAGAACAATTTGTTAGGAGTCCATCAAGTTTTAAAACGTATAAAATCTACGTTTTTGGATTTTTGAAAAACCTATTTTTCTAGCAGAAACCGATAAAATGCCAAAAGACTTCCGCGGAATTGATTTCTGCTGCTGATAAAATACAAAAATGTATGCGCATATTTTTTCTGAAGTTGTTGAACTTGACGAAAACCGATGTTATAATTTTTGTACAAACTTCCCTAAAATGAAATAGAATATTATCGTAAACACAGAATCTGTTGCTTAGGAACAAAAACATTTATAGACAAATTTTGCTAAAGTTTTTACAAATCAACAAATATCGATATTTTGATTTTCATACAAATCGGCTTAAAATTGTTGAAAATTAAAACAGCAATTTTCATCAAGTTTTGGTAAATTTAAAAAAAATTGCGCATACATTTTTTTTGTTTCTTATCACTTATCAGCAGCAGTACTCATTTCCGCGAAATACATTTTTAGTTATTTTATTGATTTTAGGCAAAACAATAGTTTTTTTTTAATATAGTTTTTATACGTTTGGAAAACTAGATGAATTTCTAACAACAAATTATTCTATCTCTAACAATTTGGGTAGTTGCCGTAGGGGTCCCAGTTCAAAACCTCACCTGTATACTTGTGTAGTTTATGTGAAACTTATGTACTGGGTTGTAAACTTCAATAGATAAAATTGTTTGAGGATCTCCCTCTCGATTTACTGCGGGCTCCTGCCCCCCAGCCCATATGTCACTCAAGCGCCAATCTTATATCGCTTAAATTAAGGTATAGCTTTACTGCAACTAATGAGAATGGTCTAATTATTGTTGATTCAGGCAAGAAATCGAATTAATCTCATTCAATTAAACCAAAATACGATACCTACAAGTTGAGATAAACATAATGGGACAATATACGGCACCACAAGACAGTGTCGCAGTGAATCTACACCTTAATCTGAGCTCAACACGATTTACGATTGGCGCTTGAGGGACATATGGGTACGGGGTCTGTACTGCACTGGCGCTGCGCCGCGCACGCGCCCGCGCCCGCGCCCGCGCCTGCGCCCGCGCCCGCGCCCGCGCCTGCGCCCGCGCCCGCGCCCGCGGCCGCGCCTGCGCCCGCGCACGCGCTGTCGCCTCTACTCTCGTGGCTGTCGGTTGGTGCTCGCACGCAGCGCGACCCGCGACCCCTCGTGTCCTATGAATGTATTTGTGAAGTATTCCATTGATGTAGTCGACAGAATGCGTGCGATCTCGATAATTCTCGATCAAAGGAAATGTATAAGAGTAATTTTTACTTTAAAATTTTAATAATAATAATTATATGGTTTTATACAAATATGTGTTTTTATTGTATAACTTTATGTAGGTATCGGAAAGTATAATGGGTAGTTGAAAAGATTTGGACAAAATAAATTTTATCTGATGGAGATTGGCGAGATAGGTTTAACAATTTTTGACTGTTTTGTTAAGGAGTATTATCAGTGGTACATTATAAACAAGTATTGAATAACACTAATAAATACATCGATCTATGTACCGTGGGATTCCGAGAAATGTAATAACCAGAAGTAATCACTGATTTATGATAACCCATTTTGTACCGCTGATGCCGATTATATTCGTTATCGATGGCCATTCAGTTAATGCTTTGTACCGCCCGCCGCCGCCGCCGCCGCCGCCGCGACGTCTCCTGCCGCACTATGATGACGAACGAAGCGGCGATGCGTTTATTTTTTCATATATAGATCGTATGAAATGTAATGGCTTAAGTTTTAACTTAGTAAAGTGGTGTAAAAATGACCTCTGTCGAAGAAAATGATCCAGACTTCACACGAAGAGCGTCGCGGTCGCGCCAGTCTAATGACGAAATATTTCTCAAATACTTTGAAGAGAATGACATTTGCTTGTCTCCAGAAGGAGTCTTGAAATGTATATCAGTTGTGAGTACCTATTTGACTATTTGTTCCAAAATATTTATTTAGAATCACAAAAAACTAGCACAATATTAAGAGTCATGGTGGACCTAAATGGCAAGAACTATTCTCTAAATGTCCCCCACCTTGTCATCCAAACCTGGCTGCTCAGTTCGCATGTTGTTGGCAGTTTTATAGCTTTCACTTTGGGTCTTAAAAGTTTGCTAGATTGTAGGTTCAATTCAATTTGATGATGATACAATCCAATAATCCAAATTAATGAAATGTCTCGTCATTTTAATTTTATTAAAAACATCTAGCGACAGTAAAAACCAACTACATACCTACTTCTTTTTTAATTGCAAATTGGCTTGCGTTTGACCACTATGTCACCTGATGGTAAGCGACGATGCGGTCGACGATCTAGCACGCTTACCAAGATTGACTTGAAGATTCCTAGATAGATAGATAACACTTTATTGCACTTAAAAAAAGAAAACAGAATTACAGTTGGTAATACATCATTTTTATCATTTCAACCATAGGGTAAGGAAAACAACATTTTGTTCTCCTAAAATCCAGTCATTGCCGATAGCTACAATCTAGGACCTAGATTGTAGCTATCGGGAAAGACTGACTCTGTCAGGGAGTTCCACTAGTTAGCAGTGCGCATAAAAGTGGAAGCGAAGCGCTTAGCGCTACTTTTGGACTTTTCAACGAATTAGCCTGGCCATTCAACGAGTTAATGTCGCCAGCTTTTTGGGCATCTTACCCGCAGACGGGTACCTAAATTCTGTTTTTATCTTTAAATTTTCTTTATAATCTGTTAAGTCTTTATCACTGTATACTTATATTTTTAAATAATTGTACATACATAATTTTATAACTACCTAAGTACTTTGATATACTTTTCTCGAAAAAAATGGACTAAGTAGATTTTTTACGTAGGTATGAAAATATTCATGCAGATTGAAGGGACTTCAGTAAGCTATAAGCGGTTAAAATCAGGTAAAAGTAATGGGACTGTTATTGTTAGATTCGCCGATAATATCAATACCATCAAGGATATAAAATTTTACAAGTTGACTTTGTCAAATATGGGAGTTGATATGATTTTATGATGATTATTTCAAATAACTCTGCAGATATTATTAAATGGGCGAGAGACGCTCCTACATACAGGTAGGTATACAGTTCAAGAAGCGAAAACAAAGCAAGATTAGATTCTGCATCTCACGCAGCGGAGATGATCTCTTCTTTCGTCTCGTCAACCAAGCACGGCGCGTGTACTATATTGTGGCGCGGGGTTTCAAAAAGTTGGTTGGCTTCAACCAACGCAAATGTGGGTTCCTGCGTGGGCTAAGGTGGGGGGTCCGGACTAATGTAGGTTAATATAGGGTATAGCGCCATAATGACACAGTGCGTTGCTTTTACATACCTAACGTATAATAGTTATAGTTATATGTTTTTTAGAAGTAATTGTTGGTTGACCCGAATTAATAAAATAAAATAACACGCGGAGGCTCTCACTATGCGCTATAATATGCGTGACAGCGCGATTGCGCCGAAAAATCTATGCCTCTCTTTAATGGAACGTTTAAATTATTTGTTACGTCGCTTGTGTTTTGTGTCAGACATATCTGTGACTGACATCTTCTGAAACAAAACAGCGACGTAAAAATTATCTATCCTCATTATATAAAAATATAAATAATCGTGTTGCCTTTCTTATTGAAAGGCAACACGATTATTTATATTTTAATTGTAAACACATTTTTTTTAGTGAGCCGTTGCTCTGATATTTCTCACGGCCAGTGGAATCGTCTGAATAATCTGACCGATATCTTTATTTCCTTACCAGCTACAAGATCTAGGTATACACAAATTAAAGCAACAAAGGGGCAGCAATTATTGCCTAATAACAATTTCAGTGATCCCACACAGCATGTTTACTACAAACAGGTGACCAGCCATCTTCATCATCATCTAAAAGCAGATAAGATAGGCAGCAATTAGGCAGCAATTATTGACCATTATTTGAAAGTTCACTAAGACTAGTGACCGGCCATTCTGACGGACACGCAACATTCACCGTTTTGAATAGTACTTGATGCGTTCATCGACCGTTTTCCAGATAGCATGCGTCATATCATCTGTGCTGTTCGTATGGGGCGGGTCGTGCGCGCGCGCACCGGCGCTAGTGCCAAGCGCGGCCGCCGCGGCGCTGACGGCGGGTGGCGCCGTGGCGCTACTGGGCGCCGCGCGCGCGCTGCACGCGCACGCCTGCCTCTACCTGGTGGGTAATAGTGCAATCCGATGAATATTTTAAGGAATCAAATACCTAAATTAGTATAAGACTCGAAACGAAATGTTGTTTAAAAGTAAAAAGTGTTCGTTCCAGGACATAATCGTGCAGGCGGTGGCGGGCGCGGCGCTGCTGGCGCTGGGCGTGCTCAGCTTGACCATCTGCGAGCTCCGCAGCGCGATCGACTACTTGCACGGAGTAATTACCTACCCACTTGCCTATCGACTATGCAAACTGTAGTAATAGCACAGTATCACAAAAATTTTGGTAATAGGTCACTAGGTACTTTGTAACTTGTGTAAGTGGCAACTTTGTAGGAGTGGCCTCTTCAGTTCGGCAAGAAGCCGCTTTGGGAAGTACCAAGTACACCTTTGCCAGATATTCAACCAAGCACAAATGTGCAAAAATTTGGTACTGTTTTCCGGTTTTCAGCGCACTATTTCAAGCGTAATTACTGGGCATTATGAGACTTACTTAAGAGCTTATATATCAGAACAACGAGTGCAGTGCTGTGGCCACGCTGTGGCACAGGATCTTGCAAACAGGGTTCTGGGTGGCGCTGCAAGTTATGGGCAGGCGTTTTGCTTACCATCAGGTGAACGAGCTCTTCATTTCTCTCATACCTAGGTAAACGGTACGGTATAAGTACATCAAACCAAGTAGTACAGAGCCGACTCTGAGAGCCTTGCAATCATGGCTCATTTAGATTAAGTATACAATACATAGTTTATATTATCAAATTTGTATGCTTTGCAATGGTATGGATCTTAACCGATTTCAATCTGCAAGTAAGGAGTGGAAAATGCGGAAGTTAACTTCGATAGGTATCGTCAAAGCCAAAGTGAACAGTAAAACAGGTTAAGGCTGCCTATCTACTGGAGCGGAGCGAAGTTGCGGAGAGGTGAGCGCGGCAAAAATCCACCAATAGAATTGCATAAAATCGCCGCTCCTCTTCAGTGGACAGGGAGTTGCGAACTAGTTTAAAAATTCATACAAAACCGGGAAGCGGAGCGAGGACGCGGCGCGAGGAAGCGGAGCGGCGAAGCAGAGTGGAGAAAAGAACGAAGCAGCTCAAATGACTCGTCGCATCTTCGCGCCTAACTCCGCGTATGGACAGACACATTTCGCAACTCCGCTCCGCAATACTCCCTCGCTGCGCTAAACTTGTCTTCTCTGCAGCCCCTAGCCATCGCAATAGCCGGCATGCTGGTGGCGAGCGCAGCGCTCGCCTACTCCTCCGCCACGCGGCTGTGGGACGCCGCCGCCGCGCCCGCCGCCGAGCCCCGCAGGCCGCCGCCCCACGAACTCGAAGTGTAGCCTCTTTACCTCTTCTCTAAATAGTATAAGACAAATTTGCCTTCCGCGTCTGTCTGTTCATTCACTGTACTTTTACTTTTTAGTACATATCATTTGGAGAATTTCTTGCGCAAGATATTGGTGTAAGATACATTGTAGCCAGCGAAATTACTAGGCGTAATGTGAGGCTTACCTGACGTCTTGGGGTGATGAGCGCAATGTGAGGCTTACCTGATGTCTTGGGGTGATGAGCGCAATGTGAGGCTTACCTGATGTCTTGGGGTGATGAGCGCAATGTGAGGCTTACCTGATGTCTTGGGGTGATGAGCGCAATGTGAGGCTTACCTGACGTCTTGGGGTGATGAGCGCAATGTGAGGCTTACCTGATGTCTTGGGGTGATGAGCGCAATGTGAGGCTTACCTGATGTCTTGGGGTGATGAGCGCAATGTGAGGCTTACCTGACGTCTTGGGGTGATGAGCGCAATGTGAGGCTTACCTGATGTCTTGGGGTGATGAGCGCAATGTGAGGCTTACCTGATGTCTTGGGGTGATGAGCGCAATGTGAGGCTTACCTGACGTCTTGGGGTGATGAGCGCAATGTGAGGCTTACCTGATGTCTTGGGGTGATGAGCGCAATGCTAAGCAGTATACTTTGCATGGGATTAAAAGTTCTGGATAGCACTGTAATTTTTATGTACAAGAGTGGCGCGTACCATTAGTTGAAAGACTTTCGTGACTCATTGCTCAGTTGCATTAGAAAGTACCATGTAAGCAACCATACAAAACCGGGCTGGGCTGCTAGTCTTCTACATTTGACTTTGGAATACCAGTGATTGGCATACACTAACTTATGTAGGTATATGATAGAGAAAGTGATATTGTAATTAGTAAGTATGTTGGTGAAATGGATACCAAACATTAGTCATTGTCCTGGTGTTGTATAAGCTGACTTCCTATTTAAGTAAAGCTTTAAACCACAGGTGTGTATAAAAGTGAAAGGGAAATAAATAAGTGTTTTGAATGGTAATAAAAAAATGATGACTATATTATAACCATTAATAATCTCACATAAATAACAACAAGTGTAAAAAACCATCACCTAAAATGTCATGTAATATTTGCTATTTTTGTACCTTGAACCATAGTGTGACTTAGATAATACTTAAATATTTGTAAAATAAAATTAATTATTTACATTGTACTATTTCCTAGCTACAGTCTTGCACAGTGATAAAGTATTTCAGTACTGATTCCAGCAGACAGTCCGCTTGTGGTTTGGCAGCCACACCTGCAATTTCTAAGCCAAGGTTTTCAATTTTGTGTGCAGTCGAGTTACCAATTGCAAAATGAGGTAACTGTGACAGACCGTTACTGAAGGTTTGTAGCTGCCGATGTATGTACTCACAGCCGGACGGACTGAAGAACACCAAGCAACACGGCTTGTGCTCCAAATCTAGTTCCATGAGATCATTCCTCAAATTAATATTTTCTTTCGTTTCATACACTGTCAGTGGTTCCACTGACATTTCAGCCTCTTCCAGAATGGTGGGTAAAGTCTCGGATCGCAAGTTCCCACAGGGGAACAGAAACTTTGAATACTTTGGGTTTTCGTTGGCAATGATTTTAGCTAAATTCTCAGCACTGCCAGATGTCTGTCCGAGTGCTTCTAAGCCTAAAGAAGCCTTGATCTTCCGGCAGCTGGCGTGTCCTACCGTGTAGACGCGCTTGGTGTTCCACAAGACGAACTTGGTGGGGTCCCAGCAGGCGGCGAGCGCGTCCACGGCGCGCGGGCTGGTCAGCACGAGCCCCGCGTACTCCGGCCGCAGCAGGCGCGCCGCCAGCTGCGCCGCGTTGCGCAACTCGAACTGCAGCGGCTCCACGAACACTGTCTCGTAGTTACTCTCGTTGAACACGACCTTGTAATCTTCGGACTGACTCTTGAACAGAACTACTTTCTTCATGACAGCGCCGTTTACACTTTATAAACATAAGTCCTTTGTGCCTCTGAGGTCGCACTAAAGGACCACTTGACTTGACCCTGAAATGAACAGGAAACCGTGCACAATACATTGAATTTTTTATTAAACAAATCTATTTACATTTACATCTGATATAAACTCCGAGTCTAAAGTATGTTTTATTTTATGGAGTAACGTAACTTTTAGTGAAATAATAAGTTGTATATGAATATTTACCAGAAAGGTTAAATAACACGAAAGCTCTGAAAAGTTTGCTCCTATCGTTACATTTTTAACCGACTTCAAAAAGAAGGAGGTTTACAATTCGACGGTATGTTTTTTTTTTTTTTTTTTTTTATTTTTTTTTTGTGTGTTTGTTACGCGATTACTCCGCCAATTATGAATGGATTTCGATGATTCTTTTTTTGATTGGTAGGTCATACTTCAGAGGTGGTCCCATATTAATTTTATCGAAATTCATTCAGCACTTTTTGAAAAAAATAGCGAAAACAAAAAAAAATATAAGTTTAATCTTCAAGTCGGTTCTTGTTTTTGTTGTAACCGACTTTCTAAAGGTGGAGGTTTGTATTCGACTGCTTCACATGCTTCACCCAGGGTTGACTTCCGGCGAGGGAACTCCTCAACGGTGAATAGTACAGACACAAAATTTTGTAAATGGATTTAACCATAATAGCCTGTTCTAAATTCCACCATGACATGGCTGATACACCCAGGAATGACTTCCGGCGAGGGAACTCCTCAACAGAGAATAGGAGAATCATGAATTCTTTTTGTACATAAATTTAATTATGATAGCCCGTTTTAAACTTCGTCATGATGTGGCTGCTAGATCATAAATGCTTGTCTTTAAAAACTTTTTAAATTAATTTAATTAAAACTTGTTTTGCACTAAAAAGGTTAAAATAAATTATTTTTCAAAAAAAACTAAACCGACTTCAAAACCACAAATAGGCACTCAAAAGTGAAAAATAAATTAATATAATTATCATAAGCGCTGCCCACTCATATATTTGAAGTCGGTGCCAGCCAAGTCTAAAAGGTAGTAGATAGATACTACCTACAAGTAGTACAATACAATACAGTACAATACAGTAGTACAATAGTTACTATATACATAGTATTTATCTGCTACCTAATAGACTTGGCTGGCACCGACTTCAAATATATGAGTGGGCAGCGCTTATGATAATTATATTAATTTATTTTTCACTTTTGAGTGCCTATTTGTGGTTTTGAAGTCGGTTTAGTTTTTTTTGAAAAATAATTTTTCGAGAATTTACTTGGAATTTACCAGCTGTTCACGTCACACGTCAATGTCACATGTCAAACGAAAAGTCAGAACAAATAATGTTGGTTGGATTAATTAGCATTCGCAGCAATAATAAACTGCTAAAATATTCGATATAGTTGTGAATGCGACGAATGCTAAAATTCATCACTTAGCATGCGTGCACCTTGCTAATTTGTGGCTAATTTTAATGCTGTCGCAATAAGGGATCGGACAGTAAACGAGAAAAAATCTAAAATGTAGTTAGAATGTATGTTCTTCCAATCAGAAAGATCATTCAATCAATATTTTTGTTAAATAATAATGATTTATATTTTTAAATCAATAAATAAAATCTAATAATTCTGACATTTTTAATCTGTTCTTCATCTCAAACGAAACAACAATCACAGCGCATGACGTCATTTGTAGGCAAATGCCATGAGTCAAGCTTGTGTTTATTTTACGTTTTTGCTTTACATAAAATGTATTTTTGCTAATTTTTTCGTTTCATTACTACAATATCGTTCCAAAACTTCACAAAACGTATTTAAATCTCTTTGCAAGTTTTATTTCGAAGAGTTTGTCGTTTTCTACCTACATATGACGTCACAAGTTTTGAGGTGACCTTTTGCGCGGCAATATTTGAAACATAATATCTAAACAAAGTTTTAGGTACTTTTAGAGCGTTATTTAATTAAAATAGTATTTTTCATGGCTTTATATATTAATTGTAGTTAATATAAAACGTTTTCTGAAAGGTTGTCGGATCTACTATTGCGAAACGACGGGAGTGTCCCATTCCCCCACGCGCCTCGTCTGGGCCATTTTTAGGACAGATTTTAAAAATTATTGTGTGATGTTGTAATTTATCGAGCCCTTTCATTTGATGACAAACAGTAAGGATCTATGACCAATTGTTTCCATTATTCAATAATTTCATAATGCACGTGATGAAAAAATGAAATTTTGCACGAAATTGTGAATTCACAACTTTAAGTACCGCAATAGCACATAGCATGCTATCGACAAAATATTGTCATGCTAATGATAGAAATAATCAGAGATTTAATTTTTCTTTGGCAATAATTATAAGTCATGTTCACTATCCTTGTTTCATGCGCAATATCAAAACATAGTGGGTATATTTTAGTTCTATAACATATTATGCGTTTTGTTATCGAGGCATTTTTATACTTGCCAAAACTGCCAAAACGAGAATAGCCAAAAGTCATTAATTTACTTGTTTATTATATTGATTAAACTTTTGATTCGACATAATAAATAATAGAAGAATAGGTCAAAAAGAGTGTAATACTACGTTCCTATCTACGTATCAAATTATCAATAAATAAAATTAAAAATATACCTTCTGTTAGTGTTTCGTTATTACTCCATTAGCATCACTAACATAATTTGAGCGGAAACTTCAAATCGCCGACAAGAAAAAATTAAACGTGTCATCAATTCCAAAGCAAAACAGTAAACTTTTTGATAAAATCAGCAATATTTTAGTCGCATGTACATAATAAAAACATCGAGCTTATGTCCGGGTTCGAGTGAAGTGTAGTAAAATGGCGATAAGCGTTGGGTGTTCTAGCGGACTGGTGGCGGTGGCGGTGTTGGCGCTGCTGCTGGTGCCGGCGCAGTACTACGTGCCGGAGTTGGGCGCCGAGCCGGCGGTCGCGCCCGCGCCTGCGCCCGCGCCGCTGGCCTGCCTGGACCGCGCGCTCGCGCAGCTGCCGCCGCTCGACCTGTTCGTCACGCTGGCGCTGCTGCTGCTCGGCCTGCTCACCTATCTCTGCGAGTGGATACAGAGGAAAATCATGGAAAAAAGGATAGTTAAGGTAATATGTACTACTAAACTGGTACATAAGAAACATAACATTGTAGAAAACCAAAAAATTTTAACAAAATCTCTAAAAAAATGCCCCTCAGTTTCTTGCCGTATTTTCCGATACAGTGGTAGAGTCATGGTGATAATTTGACGTTCATATGCCAAAACTGAATAAAAAGACTTTGATTTGAATTAGCCGATTCTGCAGTAAGTACCTACACTAGTACAAGTAGGTACATGGGTAGGTACGCCTATGTATATCATATGTACCCCTACTTGTACGTTACTAGTTTACTTAACAATCTATAGGTTTTTGTGGGGATAACTACTCGTACTTTTATTGTTCATCCACAGCCTAAGCCCTTGTCGATATACCTATAGGTAGTATTGATTTCGCTTTGAGTTTATAAGTTCTCCTTGTAGTTTATTCAATAGCTGACGATATATTCTATAAAGGCGGCAAGGCATTAAGCACACCACAAATTATGGTTCGTAGACCTTTCGTAACGTCGCGTGGCGTCGCGTCGGGCCCTTCACTATAGTGGACTATAGCTGCCTGTAGTGTTGTAGGTGAGGTCGTTGTTCAATTTACTCTACCTATGTCAAAGTCGTCGCTGGCAGGATGCCAGGTGCGATCTTTATATCCGGTCGACCATTTAAGTAGTTTCCCTAGATGTTAGTATCTTGGTTTGTTTTTCCATTTCACGCATGGAAAAGCTATATCAAATAAATTGTTTCGTAATTCATGTTTAACCCATAACAAAACCTAGATGGCTTTTTGCACAGTTAAATACCTACCAACCACTATTAGATGCGTAAGCCAGCTCCGCTTATACTTAGCCGGCATATGACACTAAGCTGAAACATTACGTAGACGGATTTTATAACATTTTCTGTTAGAATATAGGCTTCGGACAGCCTCTGTGGTGAAGTGGTTGGACAGGTTGCGTCAAATCTTTATACACCGCCGAGGTTGCGTGTTCGATTCCCGCGACTTGATGTGTGTACACGGTTAATAGAGGTAAACAATGTTGAACATGTTTTGCCACATGTCATACGCCACTGAGATCGCGGGTTTGATTGGGACAAATGTTTGTGCACAGATAAAAGCGCAAGTATTCATTTCGTGGCTGGGTGTTATGGGACCATGGTCCTCGGTAGTTCTTGGTTTTCTTCATACAGGGAATCCTAGTTAGGGGCCACGATCTATGTTTTTGATCGTTGAACGTTATTTATTTGTTTACTGTTCAAGTTACTTTGAAACAAATATGTTAGAAAGAGACCAAATATTAAACATTAAAAGGTCTGAACAGACTCTATAAACAAGAGCCACAATAGGGAATATGCAAGTGTTGTCGAAAAATCTGGAAATTACTTTTTACGATATATTACTCCTGTAAACATTTAGTAGTGATATAATATTTATTATTAATTGCTTAGTTTTTTTGTATTTTAATGTTTTTATTTTTGGAGAAACGGAATATAATCGCAAAACGCTTGAGTACGTGCAACCACGTTTTGACGTCAAGCGCCTCGCTGCTTATTGGTCAATTTTTGACATAGAGCCCGCCCTATTGGTGAATATTATTAATACACACATTATTGACACACACACACACACACCCTCTCACCCTCACACACACACACACACACACATGTAGCATAGATGGACCAATGAGGAGATCTTAGGTCCCCACGTTATGACGTCACACGTAAATGGCGCGTTTATGTTGATCTTTTTAAATATTTCTTTTTCATTAATAGTATTTAATAACGAATCGATTCATGCATCAAAAATCCATGCATTTTCCCTATGATTGGCTCCAAGTAGTTAGATACAGCATGGCAAGTTGTAACAGTTGTAAGTAGTAAGTAATGTGTGTGCAGCTAAACCAGTACCTGAGCGCGAGCGTGGAGCGGCTGCGCGCGTGGGACGCGCAGCAGGAGCAGCTGGAGACGACGCTGAAGCTGGTGCAGAACGCCACCTCGGAGTACAACCTGCTGCTGTACCTGCTGCTGCGCCAGCACCGCTGCATCGCGGGCGGCGGCGGCGGCGGCGGCGGCGGCGGCGGCGGCGGCGGCGGCGGCGGCGGCGCGCCCTCCAACTGCTTCTTCGACAAGGGACTGGAAGACGTCTCTTTTTTAAGCCCCACAGTCGAAGCGTAGGCTTATTTTATTATAGTGTTGCCTTTTTAGAATTGGTTTTTTACTTGTAATAGATAGATAGATAACACTTTGTTGCACTTGACAAAAGAAAACAGAATTACAGTGGGTAATACATAATTTCCTATAAGTACAATAGGCGGTCTTATCGCTAAGCAGCGATCTCTTCCAGACAACTGTAGGGTAAGGTAAACAACATTTAAAAGAGACTGTGAGAGTTATACAAAAGCCCATGACTACCTAGGGTAGGTATTACTGCGACGAAATGCCTTGACGAGACTGTATAATATATTTGTATCTCTGCACACTGCACATTGCACACTGCACACTGCACTCTGCACAATGTATTCACCAAGTTTCATATAAAAAATAAACTTAATGTGTACTTAGGTAACTGTCACTAGTTGGTACCTACATAGTTCAAGTTATGGAAACAAGGGTGCACGTACAATTCGCTGTAACAAAGCAACTGCCCTTTTTAAATTTGAAAAGTTAAATTTCGACCCGTAGCAATGGACTCGACAGCTAAAGTCGAAACTTGTTTGAGCAAATTTCCAAACTTTATAATTGATTTGATCCAGTGACCCGAGCAAAAAGTTATGCAAAGAGACAAGTAGGTATACCTTCTACTGCTAGCCGGCAGCTGGCGGCTAGCAGCTGGCAGCCCACTCCTGGATCAATGTTATCTACATAGATACAATGTTCTCTACATCTAAGTAGGTATATTTATATTAAAAAATCATTTTTTTTTTCTAAATTCACCCGATGTTTCCTAAGAACAAAACTTCCTCTCTGCAAAAGCAAAGGTAAATACCATGATTGTCCCAAAATGTTGGCACAATGTTGAATGTGTACGAGTACAACAACCACATGAATGCTCGGCGCAGCGACGGGGCGGCCGGCGCAGCGACGGGGCGGCGCAGCGACGGGGCGGCGCAGCGACGGGGCGGCGCAGCGACGGGGCGGCGCAGCGACGGGGCGGCGCAGCGACGGGGCGGCGCAGCGACGGGGCGGCGCAGCGACGGGGCGGCGCAGCGACGGGGCGGCGCAGCGACGGGGCGGCGCAGCGACGGGGCGGCGCAGCGACGGGGCGGCGCAGCGACGGGGCGGCGCAGCGACGGGGCGGCGCAGCGACGGGGCGGCGCAGCGACGGGGCGGCGCAGCGACGGGGCGGCGCGGCGGCGGCGACGGCGCCACTCGGCTTTCTCAAAGCGACCATTTTAGTTTAGTAATAGCACAGGCAGTAAAGCAGTTTTCAGAAATAGAAAAAAATAATATTCTATCTATAATCTAATATGAAATGATAACACACACACCTATTTATTTATTGAACGCCGATTAGGAAACAACAGTTTATCAAATTAAAAAACCTTACACATTTTTAAGGTAGGTACATAACAAATAAACTTATCTACTGTTAGCACCTACATAGCGCAGCGTTTTGTGCAATTTATTTCAGGCAACCTTTCTATATTTATACGCAGGTATCTAGATAGATTGAGTAGGTAATAGAAGATAGATAGAGTGAACATTTTGAATTGTGCTAGTACTTAATAATTGCGCTTCGATAGGTTTATAAAACTAAAGCAAAATATACAGTTTCCCGTTTACTTTTAAATTGTGCACCCAAAGCTTAATAATCACGTACCTACCTAACTTGCATTAGATGCTATTACCCGACAGTCCGACACAACCTTCGAGATTGTAACACTCCAGTGATATGAGCACGTGCCTCCTACACTAAGTTGGAATGGCCTAAAAGGTCTGAGCGAATTACACTATCGTCTGCATGCTTTGAATACATCGAGCCTGCTCGTGACGTCATTTGTACTATTGTAATAGGATAACGTCTCGTAATATTGGTTTCGCAACAGCTGTGCTTCGGACATTTAACGACATTACAGCAATTGATATATAAGACGATCTTGCTGTTTGTTTCGTTTGCTTGCAGACGCCGAACCAGAACAACAAAAACAATAATCAATGTAGCTTATACAATACACAGAATACTTAATAATACCAAGGTACAATAGTACAGAATACTTAATAGTGCTTATACTAAAAGATCGAGACTGAACTATACGAGATTATAATAAATAAGAAGTATGCTTGCGGCGGCCGCGGCGCGTAGCGGCATGTGCCAGATTGAGGAGGGGGAGGAGGGGAGTGTTAAATCGTCATTGAGGGGTGTGATGGAACAAGGAACAAGTCACGGGTGATCCTTGTGGGGACGGACGGCCTCGCCTGGACCGAAGAAAACTAAATATTACTACGTACTGGACACTATTATATAGCCGCTAATGTATTTATTTTTAACCATTTAGTTCTATTATTTTAGGAAATCTCATTCGCACTTCTAGTTTGACGTTTTGTGTAGGTATAGGTATCCACTAGGTACCTATAATTCTTTTAATGTTTAATTCATGAGACATATTAAAATATTTAATAAAGATATACCGCGGTGTTTGTTGGTGCCGTATTCTCTAGCGGATACACTCGTATTCCGAAAGCGCAGAGTGCCTTTTAAAACCACCTTTTCTCAAATTACATTTATTTACCTACTTGTAAAAGTGTAAACATGTAACTTTGTGCCTTCTTTCTTAATTAAAGTTTTGTTACTGATCTAGCATATTTACCCACGAAAATAACGAAGGGAAAAGAAAATTGCCAGAACTCACTAACTTAATTAGGTACCTATCTTTTCAAATTTACATAACGGGAAACATAAGCCTGTCTATAAATATGAGTTATAACACAAAATAAAAATGACTCGAGTCAGGATCCTCCCGGACTGAAATAAGTTTAGTTCTCAAACTAGGCGCATCTGGTAGGTAGCTAGTAGGTACCTACCTCCGGCGGTGTTGCACCTATTTCAAGAGTTTGAATAACTATTATACCCTAGATTTTCCACAATGACTGAAATTAGCGAATAAGACCAAAGATAATCCAAAGCGAAATGAAATTAACCCGAAAACCCTTTGCTACGTAATTAAGTCATGAATTGATAAATACCTACCACATATATTTAAATAAATGTGAAAGTGTGGGCATGTGTGTGTGAGTTCGTTTGTTCCTAGTACTGTTATGTGCCATAACTCTGAAAAGGTTTGAATGTTTTGCTATGTAAATACTTACTTTATACTTGCTCTTGGAATAGGACACAGGAAACTTTTCACGCCGGAAAACAAACTATTGTGGATCTAGGCCCTCGATGTGGACTGTATAACTATTTATTCCTAGATGCCTGATTTGTCCTACTATTTTCACTGGGACACTTCTACTGGGATAGGGTTAATAACTCTCTCTTGACAGTTACAACAATACTGAACAACTGCTCCTTTATTCCCAAAAACTTGGCTATTTATAAACAAAAAATCACAGTTAACAATCGTTGCATTTCACGTGGCGCGTACGGCCCTTCCAAGCCAATCAGGGCCCCGCTTGTACACTTGTCCCTGTCCCCCCTCTGCATTCCCCGTCCGATCCGACCCCGGACGTTGAACACGTGCACAAGCGAGTTCCGACGTGTCTGAATTGTGATTGCCAGATGGTTACTTTCACGTGTGATTTTAATAAAATAACACAACATAATTTTTAGTTAATTCCTAATTCCTATACATTATTACAATTATTATCGCTAAGTGAAGCGTAGCTCGGCGTCCTCAACACAAACAGTTCCATAGGAACAACTAAGTATAACCCGAATTGTCCGCGGACGGAGTCACGGGTATCGTCTAGTTTATATATACTACAGTTTACTGTTTTGTACCGTGTGTCACCATAATAATTGAATCAGTGACAAAGACGTCCAGCAACCTAATTCCTGTGACTATCTGTTCGGTGGCGCGTGATCAAATCAAGTGACAACAATGGCGCGGGCTCCATTGAAGCCGCGCGAATATAAAGTGCCTCATTACACTATCATATGCGAGACGTAGTTCCCAAACATACGCGGCTGTGAGATATTGTGGTTTGGGAACTTTTTCGATTGTCCCTTGTTCGCGCTGCTGTTTGTTCGGTGCCGCTTGGAGATTTTTGTAGATGATACTTTGTGTTGTAGTTTCGACTTTGTCGTTCTACAGATCGCAGCTAATAATATTATGCCAATTTATGTTTTGGGGTATTATATTTTTAACAATACTGGTTATGTGTGTAGGTGCTCTATGCTTGAGAACCTGCGTCATGAGGACGTGACAAGGCCCGCCAAGGGATGAGTGCGTGCTTCGCGCGGTTCGCATTACTCGACGAGCGCGTGGGCTGCGCCGAATGTCCGTCACTAACTTTCATATGAAATTTGTTTCGCGAGGCTCGCGGCTCGGGGGCGGGCGGCGCACGGCGCGGCGCCGCGCCGGCGGAGCTTTGTTCGAACTCATTTAGAGTTTTGATGACCTGGGAGCGGGACGCGAAGAGTCGCGCGGGGCGTGCGCTCTATATTTGGAATTGGATTAGGATAGCCGGTTTTTTATTTGCAAAGTGGCAGGTGGTCCTCAAAAACATATTTATGGCGAGAGTATCTCTCTTCATAAACGTCATACTAGTTATATCTTCTCAAGTTATGCTATTTGGCAGCTTTTATATCGAATTTTAGCCCGTGTAAAGAAAGAAAGAAAAATGTTTACCCTAATTCACGTAGCACAGGCGAGCATTTTCCAACGCCTCGGGCTTTATGAAAAAATTTAGACGTTTGAATTTTGTAATTGATTGATAATTTCGTGAAACCGAGTTTCTTCTTCTCAGGGAGCGTCATCACATTTGGGAACCAGTGAGACAGCCCCAATTGGCACCGGTAGGAAGATCGCTCAAGCGTATCAAGCAAAGTAAGCGTGAATGTCAATTGATCCTCGGCGCCTTTAGGAATGTTGATGATTCTTTGATCTTCCATACATGTGCCGGCAAATATTAGAGTGGAAACATTTTTGTTTACTCCATGTCCATACTCCATTCCACACACTGCACGTAGGTACAAACCTCTCCGATAGATCACATTTTTTTTAGGAAATGTTTGTATTCTTCGGGAAATGGGCTCGCTAGTTCAATTATGTGAAGGCCGGACCCTTTTTTCATTTAACATTGAAATATTTTCGTACGCAGACGTTGTGTTATGTTTCATATTCAAACATTTGCATTCCCGCTACAAAATATTCACTTAAATAATTACAAATTTAGCGTAAATAAAGCACTCGTAAATGACTTATACACTATATATTTTATATAGTTATATTGGAACATACTGTAATTTTCAATTGTAATATTAATTATAGCGAGTTAATTAACTGTCCACATCGGCCCGCGTCACTAGTAAGTATTCACTACGCTTCATTGGTATTTACTATATATTCACCATTTAACCATTTACCCATAATATCAGTACCTACCTACATTCGATGGCTGTTTCGAGAGCGAGCACATTTGGATTCAAATGAGACTATATTCGCCGCAACCCAACTATTTTGATATTGGGATTGTTATTGCACACTCGTACCTTTGTTCAATTAATTTTAGTTCTCCACTAACACAACGTTTGTGGGATGACGGTTTAACTGCCTACAATGCTTTTTTTTTTAATTTATTGACGATGGTAGCAGGGCTTTGTCGCTGTGCGACCACATCGCCCAATCGGTACATAATATATATTAACAACTAATAAAAAAACTAACGTCGTCTAGTGCCTACAATGCTTATGAAAATTTTGTAGATAAAACAGGGGATTGAATAAAAGGCCATGAACTATCTACCTTGGTTAATCTGACAAGAAATAAAATTCATAACTATTGAGTTGTGAACTACTTCAAAAGTCTTAAAATTTATTTGGAAAGAATCGCCCTCAGTAAGTAATTAAATTGTAAGACATTTTGACGTAATTAAAAGAAGTTGTTGAAACGTCTGTAAGCTTTGTTTTTTCCTTCTATTTGACATTATAATTTAATTATTTTTTATTTTTTTAATTTGTGAAATGAAATGAAATGAAATGAAATGAAATGAAATTTATTTGTACCTAAACTAATATGATATGTATCAGCCAGACAACATTTGGATGGAGAGCACTCAAGGAAACTGTACACAGTAGGGACAGTAAGTGTATATGTATGTTCATATATAATACTAACCAATAAGTATAAAATAATGTAAATATCGTGTACGTACTACATAATCATATTAATATAATATTATGTAAGTATAATATACCTAGGTACAAAAATAAAACACGTATCTTAATAAACTAAAACATAGTGTATATTATAGATTTAAGATTCATATATTTGCGTAAAATACTGGTATCAAAGAGGTGTTAATTAAACAGATATACAGGAACTTCCGAGTAGCAGGCTGCAGTTACGGTAAAAGCTTCCACAGTAAAAGAACGATTATAAAAAAGTACTGCTATGCGAAGGAGTTTTCAGTGTGAGATTTACTGAGTATTTCAAATAAAAAATTCAATTCAAAGCCAGCCCACCGTCACCAAACATTTCTAGGTCCCTATCTGTACAACAATGCTAGTAAAACTGTTAAAGATCTGGTTAAGCTCAATAGCAGAGATGCTAAACTTGCCCTTAGGAGTTGCTTGAGCAGCCTCAGCCAAGAGGAAACAGAACAACTACTTATGGTTATTGTTTGATTGTTATGGTCCTTCATGTAAAATAACACTTTCAAATATACTGACACATAACTAACACTTCAATTTAAGTTACACCGTCACTTACTTAAAATACACTTTCACTCTCTTTCACATACATACACACACACCCTCATCCTCACACACACAACACAACCTCATAGACAGAACCTTTCCTTACCACACATACACACATCCTATATGTAATTTAGTATTTGTATAGACCTTACCTTGCCTCATAAATTTTAGTAAAATTTGTACAACCGAAGGTGTCGTAGGCGTCTGCATACGCAGACGCCTACGACACAAGAATAACTATTATTGTTAATGTAGGTTCTGCGCGTCAAGGGCATAGTTTTTCGAGCTACTGCATATTAAGATTGTATATGATACTATGAAATGTTACTATTTTTTGTAAAATAAATATATTATTATATTATTATTTTATTAATATTGTTCAAGCTAAAAGAGCGTAGTGATAGAGAAGTCATTATCCCACTGGTGAGGTGAGCGTGTGTTCCCACGAGTTACGAAACGTTACGTAACGTAAAAATGTAGTATAACGTAGGTTTCCTTTTACATCATGTTTGCATATTTTTTAATCCGGATAGAAAACGTTTAACGTTTGTAGTAGTTAGTAGTTCTAGTGTCTAAAAACTACCTAGAAGCTTTACCACCACACGTAAAAAACTAAGTAATAAATAGACTATTCTTTGTCGTCTTTTAATTCTTGAAGAGTTTTCTTCGTTCTCGCGCTGCGTGATATTAAAAATGGAATTCACAGTCACATGTTACAGACAGATATAAACATGGGTACGTATTGAGTATTGAAGCCGACCCTGCGGTCGACCCGCGCCGCACTTGTGTCAACAGCTCGGATCTGCGTCTGCCTCCACGGTCGGAACAATATCTCCGCATTTAATTAAACCACACGCGGGATCGATGTATCAATCGCGAGGAGTTTCGGTAAATAAACACCACTGAACTGAGTCAAGCTTCGAATACCTCCGCAACCAGCGGAACTGCGAAACGAGCGGTTACCGCTCGTCGCTCGACAATATTTTTATTCCCCTCTCTGCCCACTGAGCCCATCTTTACAAAAGTGGGACCAATTCCTAGGTGCAGGTGTATAGCATAGAGAGTTTGGTGTCAAGTGTATAGAATTATTCTTTTAGTTTTGCTCCTATATGTATCTAGCATCGCTTATGCGCGGGATACTAGGAAGAAACAAACTAACACATTCTGTCGCACTCGTATCGCAGTTGTCGGGCGGGTCGCTTAGGTGTGTGAAGCTTTATTGCGAGATCTGCGGTGTTTGCGCGTGAGCTCGGACAACACGCCCGTGGGTTCCAATTTGCAATTATTTGCTCGCGAATTGCGGAGATGAACCTGAATTAAAAATGTAATTGGACACTAAGCCCCGTGTTGCGGCCGGTGACGTGATATACATGTAGCGCTTCGGGGCATGCATTGGTTATGGGTACTCGTATACATATTATTGATATGGTCGTTGATTTAATACTTTTATGTATTGAAGTCAGTGAGCTGCTACTTTACAACTGTTAAGCGAAACTCAGACCAACGTATTCTAAAGGTTGAACGGCTTAGTAGCGTAGCGCGTAGCATTGCGTAGCAGTGCGTAGCACATGCCTACGACGCTAAGCAATTATAATATGCTTTTACTACGCATATAATATAATCGTTTACGAATTTATGGGGTGTAGTTGAATAGGTTGTGCAGTAGACTGAGAGCTCATTAAGCAGCAGAATTCTCGAAAGTCTGATGAAACTTTAATCTTATAAGCGTTATATAAGGTAACATTCTTTGGATAAATAGGTACTTAGAAATACCCTGTGGCCTTTAGCTAAACGATTCCAGCGACAGCGACGTTTAAATTGTAACAAAGTTATTTTCCAGCGAAACAAGGACTTAATTCACGACGACAAGATAACTCCGCCGCCGCGCCGGCCGGGCCCCGCGGCGGGTGCTGCGACGCCGAGACATGAGACTCGAGCTCATAGTAATTCGCAGATAATCTGTACTCACAGGGCACTGAGCGTGCTTCTTTTGACTTTACCTCACGCTACTTGTATAGAGGGGACAGCATCACTTATAAAGGCGGAAAGCAATTGCCGGAGGCATGCACGTTCTGCGGGAACGAAACTAGGGCGTTAGTCTGTACGTAGACTCTGTACTCGGAGAAGACTTTCATTCTTAATTGGTATCTATTTCTCCAATAAACTGTGACATACAACAGAATAATTAATAATACAAATTTAATTAAAACAGAGTACAGAGTGCACACAAAAATGATATATATATATATAGGTAGACAATAATAATTTTCTATTCCTATGCCTCATTGAGGAATGACACTATAGAGTCCTTGACAGCGTAACACTTTTGAAAAGCAATAGTTTTTTGACACTATTTTTGCAGTGTTTACCATACCTATGAAAAATTCTCCCATTCGCTTGAATGAAAATGTAACGTGTTCTGCGTTGCATTGCAGCCACTATAACTTCAGAAGTTCGTAGTTGGTCTGTAAAAGGTAGGACATCTGTGCTATTCTGTACCCCTAAAGAATACCCTCTAAAGAATAGGGAAATAGGGAATATGCATATGTTGTCAAAAAATCCAGAAATTACTTTTTATGATAGATTACTCCTGTAAACAGATCAAAAGGTGAAGGTCTCTTTTAGGTGGCCGAGTAATGAATACGTTCTAGCGTGGCCACAGAATAATAGTACAGATTTCGTACCTTTTACAGACCAACTAACTACGACTTTCTGAAGTTATAGTGGCGGCACTACAGCGCAGAGCTCGAATCAAATTGCGGTAACTTCATTTCCTTACGGTATGCTTCTTATGCAATCACTAATATTTTGTTGTTAACCAGGTTTTATCTAGGATTAAACCAGTCAGGTAAATAAAATAATCAAATAAAATATATGACACATTTATACAATATACATACATTCATTATTTCCATACAGGTAAAATTTACAATAGAAGAACTAGTATTTTGACATAATTTACAAGACTGCAGCACAACTAATACTTAGGATATAGGTAGATAGATAAACACAATGTTAAAAAAAACACTTGAAGTATTCTAAATAGCATAGTGTCTCAATTAAATGTCATACTGTCGGAGTAGATCACAGACGTACTTATGAAAGTCAATTATTACATTGACCATACCACCGTATTGGATAGCACTAACTATACATAACTGTCAATTCACTACACTAACCCGAAACGGTTTGTCCTTTTGTGTCCTGAACAGCCTTGACGTTCACAAGATGATGAAGTCTACGTTCATGAACTCGTTCTCACTATGTGGCGTTAATTAGGATTAGAAATCCGAGATTCGTTGCTTACATTTTTATTGTAGGATTGTGATCCATCAATGGAATTGGATGATCGGCCATAGTAATCGACAGCAAGGACCTGTAAGATAAAATTATTACACAAAATAAGAACTTATTTACAACATATATTATGTTCTTACATAAGAGGCGAATGCCTTTACTATTAAACAATTCTACTCTCTTCTTACTAAACTTTAACTTTTTAATTTAATATTAAATAAAAACTATAATCATTAACTTCTTTTATTGCCTATATCTTAATTAAATGGTTTAAGAATGCACAATTTTAATACATTTAACACTTTACACAAATATGCAATTTGTTACCCGACGTAATGGGAACTGAAATGTTTATACGATGGCCACACTGACACACGAAACTGCTCAATGTTGTTTTAACAAAATAACACCGAAAACTGAATATATCAAGCCAAATGCAGGTTCTAATAGTCGAACCCGATGTATAGTTACATCCACATAAATTATAGTTACCGAAAAACATCAATAAACACGAGAAAAACACATACGTTTGAAAACTTAATCTTTCAGTACAATTTTCACTTCACCATGAATGGAACACCCGAATATTTTTTCACATTCAATTCTAAATTGTTTCTAGTACACATTCACAAAGATTCACTTAAAAATAATAAGAAATACCACAACACAAATTAAAAAACCACAAGCCGACCCTGCCGGACCACTATTTTGACTTAACATGTCATGACCAATGTTAAGAAAATGGGTTACGCGATAGAGACAATATTATAATAGTTGTACCTCGTTCTTTATAAGAGCCTGTTGTATAGCGCTATCCTTTTTTAGGTCGGAAAACTTCGTAATTATCCCTCTATAGTGTGAGATCTCAATGCTATGCCTAAATTGCGCTGGAAAATGTCCGCCCTCCCGTGACGTCATCCACGTCAGTAATTACACAAAGGGCGACGTCTAAAGAGTAATTGTTCGCAGATCCTTCGGTCGCCCCGACGACTGGTACGCGACGTCACATCATTTTATTTGTCACTTCCTTCCGTCAGGGAATCTTAATTAAAACCTTTATGTTAATAGCGAACATATCACTGACTTGAATTTTTCTTTTAGAATTGTATACAAATGGATACAGCTACGGGAGTAGAGCCTTTAATTTCAATAATTCAAGGACCGCACGAGATTCACTCTTGCTATTTTAGTTAGTGTTGTTTTATTAGAGTTCATAAGAAACTCTATAGTAACGAGCATGTTATATGTATTGTAATTAGGTATTTATTAAATAATAACGGAGATGTGGAGATGGATGGACGTATGTACAATAGCTTGAACTCTTGTCCTCACATGTTTTTTTAACCGTACATTTCCACGTTTTCTTGGACCGCTATCACAGACACATCGTCAAGTTGTATCTCACTGTAGATTTTGACGGAAAAATGTGTGTGGACAAGAGCTCTAAGATTGACATAAGACACTGATGACCGTGTCTAGACACGGCTAAAATTCCGTAGGGTGCGGCGAAAATACGTTAGACGTATGTATGGATTTAATAGAGCTCTGGACGCAGGGAGTTTGATACCATTTGGAAAGGGGACTGTTTAATTGAAATGTTCACCTCTATCTATAGGTCTAGGTACTTCTCGAAATGAAATAGCCATTCTTTGATTTTATCCAACTTCTCAAAGTGAGTATTATTTGCGCAGTGTCTGCTACTTCTCATTATAACAACTTCACAAAGAGACTACTTTGCAGAATCACTATTAATAAAACAACAGGAACTCTGATCTATAACGAATGTTGTAATCCCACACACGACATTAAGATAAGAGCTACCTACGGGGCCGGCGCGCAGCGCGGAGTACAGGGGTACAGGTACCTCCTATCGGTTAAATGGCTTTACGACGATATGGTGTTGTAGAAATTGGCTTCGCTAAAATATCTTTCGAAAATGAGTATGAAACCCGGTTTTCAGAGAGGGAGATGCTCTCAATTCAGATCATTATGTTCTAATTTCAATGCTAAGTCACGTATCATCCGAGTCATAAACACATAAATAAATTTCGAGTAGATTATACCCAAATTTCCCTTTGGGGGCAAAGGTAATATTATGCACCCTCGTTACCATAACTCAGGTTTGAGCAAAAGTTTCAGTTTTCAAGGCTTGCCCGTGCACTAGTTATTGCCGCACATAATTTAGCAAAAGGGTTCGAAAGGTTTGATTTAGAGGACCTCTGGTCTACCTGGGCTCTGGATGCCCGCCATACCGATGGAGAATTGCAAAACGAGCCCAAGACCGTATTTCTTTGAACGGCTTTAACAGACAACAGAATGGAACCAAACGAAAATTGTTATAGAAACACTTTTCACGTGTATTTTATTTACGTAAGTGGATGTTTGAGCGGTGCGGTGGCGCTCGCGACAAACGCTCCTTTGTTTCCCGTCGCGTCCTTACGTGAGGGGACAAGGGCGCGGACGCGGGCGCGGGCGAGGGCGTGTGCGTTCTCAGGCTTTATGTAACGTTTGTTGAATATTATTTGTAAGCACCTTATGTTGATCTAATGTCAACCTGTTGCGTTCCAATGAACAAGGGTCTATGAGCAGAGAATGCTTACATTTTAGTATTGATGGCTCAAACAGACTGGTCTTGATGTGTTGCCAAAACAGCTGTGTTACAATAAAATAAAATGAAATACAATTTTGATGTGAGTACATCGTAGAAAAGGAACAATATTTATAAGATTTAAGATAGACTACGTGATCATAATGAGCGGTTATATCGCTTCGATATCTACAGGGCAACCACAGGTTTCAAAGAACTGGTACTAAAAAGAGTGAGTTCGGCGGTTAATTGTAAATTTATAAGGTCTATTAACTCCGCAGATCTAAGGTCTCGTCTGTTCTCTCAATTATATTCTAGAACTGCTGTTAAGTAAAACACTTACCTAAATTGTTTGGGCCGTGTTATTATCTCCGTATCTTAAAAGGGAATGTTTCTTTGTGCTCGTAGTAACAATTCAGGGTTAATCTAGGATCTGTCAGATTGGGCCGGATAGCTCAGGCGTGCCGAGTGCCGGCAGACTCCGCCCGAACCGCCCCCAGGAGCGAGATTAGCGGATGAGCTCATCCCGTCTCATTCTTGGACGGATATTAAATTTCCTGGATAATATTTGAGTCTTCTAAATAATTTGTAGTTGTTCGGAGGAAATCCCTCCGGTAGCCTGTTCATATGAGCTAAATCCCACTTGAGATTTCGGTAAAGATATTGGGTAAATCTAGATTATATAGCTTACAATATGAAAGTATACTTTATTTTTTTCCTTTTTATATGTTCTGGCTAGTCAGGTCAACCAGTCCAATATGTAAACAAGTAGGCATCAATAATAATTAGTACAAGAATGTGTACCTTATACGTAACTAAGTCTAGTATTATATGAAATTGTCATTATGTATATCTTATATAGATATATCTTATATATTATATTATTATGTATTTTTAACTATAAACAAAATTCTTTTATACCTAGATCGTGTAGAAACTTTAATCAAACCTACTCCAAAGACATTGACACATTCAATAGTAAACACTATATCTTCAAAATGTATATATACAGAAACTTTTTTGGCATTGTTGAAAGTTAATTCAAAGCTCGTAGTTACTTACATACTTATTTAACATAGGATCGTATAACATATAGCCGCTTTATGCAATTGATGCAGATGACTCATGACAGGTATCTCATTATATATGTTACAGTATTACATGTTTAAGTTGTATAGACTGTATTCATGTACTGTGTACTTAGTTGTCCATCTGTGGAAACTTTTATAAGCTACCAACCTGTCCATACATTTATACCTACATTATACAAGTTTAGCTATGGTTTTTATTTTTTTATTTTACGCCTATTAGTTCCATGTTTGCCCACTATCTCGCCTGATGTAAAGCGATGATATGGCCTAAGATGAAGCACATAGATCTAGAGAGAGACGGCAGTTGAGCGGCTGCTCAGACCCGTCTCCCCGATGGTTCACCGAACATCATCTCGAAACACGACTAGGTCGCTTGACGGCATGACTTTGTTCGGTGGGTGGTATTACAACCACGGCCAGAGCCTACCACTCCAAAGCGCGTAAGCGGGTTTCATCACGATGTTTTCCTTCACCGTTTTAGAGCGAGCGTGCAAAATCTGCCCTTAACTATAAGTTATTGGTGTAGGGCCGAGTCGGGATTCGAACCCAGGTGCATCGGATCGAAAGGCGCACGAGTCCCCGCTGAGCCACACTCGCTCAGTTTTCCTGAAAGAATAAATAAATAAATAAATAATTGGTATATATTATTGTATATTTAATATAGCTAAAGGTATGTATATGTTATTATAGTTTGTACTCTTTGTACATACATTTGTTTATTATGTCATTTATGTTGACACCCCCGTCTCTTACAGTTTCTTTAAGTCCTCTCCATCCAAAGGTTGTCTGGAAGAGATCGCTTTGAGCGATAAGACCGCCCATTGTAACACTTTAGTTTTTAAGTTTGTTATTGTATTTTTTGTTATTATGTTTTCTGGTGGTGAAACAATAAAGAGTTATCTAATGTAATCTAAGTCTAGAACCAGTGTTGTTTACATTGAGTGAGTCGTTTAAATATTATTCACCTCTATCAAGTTTGTGAAACGATAGGCTTCTGATAATATTCAAAATGAAATGACTAGTTACTTCTGTTATGTCGTTGCAGGGTGTGGGGTGAAGGGTGTGGGGGTGTGGGGGTGTAGCATATCAAGGGCTCAAAGTAAGAAGATTAACATCAGCTAGAGTTGCTATAGTACTATGATAATATCATACATAATCTTAGATCTAATAATAACAAATCACTAGGTTTAAAGACGATAATACAGGATTCCTTTTACATGACTGCCAATAAATTATAACGCTAGACGGGTCATAAGAAATAAGTGACCACTCAAGAAGGTTTAGACATCGTAACTAAATATTAATGAATAAATAGTTAGCCAGCGGGCGCACGAGGGCCTTGTGACCATATTTATTACATTAGGCTGGCATGGACCCTTTCTGCTAAACACTGAGCTCATGTGCTATAGCTTATACATATATACCGAGTCTCTTTTCTAATTACCCACATGCATATGGCTAGCTTTATATAGCTGTGGCTATATTGATTATGGCAAGTTTCAGGCACTAGTGTCACTGAATGTGAACATAGTGTGGCTATCCAGACAGGCCAGGCAGGCTATATGAGGTTAGAACAGTTTTACCTTACGAGATGTCTTACAATAATACAGCCGCTACGCGTGGTGCTTCAACAGTCTGGCGGTAGCATGAAGGGCGCAGGTTCGATAAAGGACATTTATTTTTATGCATAAATAAGCGCAAGCATTCAAGCGTCTCTGCTGTGTCTGAGAGTTGTAGGGCCAGGTCCTAATAGTTCCTTGTTGTCTAGATAAATGCTGTACTTTTGTATATGACTGTTCGGTGTTTTTTCTTTTTATAAATACGCCCAACGATACATAGATACTGACCCCTAACTTATTATTTGGTTTAATAATTTTATTGTTTTTATAAAGTTAAGTACAGGTGATATTAATTTTGATTAACATTAACAAACTGTCCAATTTATTACAGGTAACACTTGAATGTACAGAAATTTAATCTACATACCTAGTCAGGTCATAAATTCTGTCACATGTTTAATATAAAATAATTGAAACAAGTTTATTCATTATGTAACCATTTATATACCAAAATGAACTTAACAAAACATAGATTCTTATGACAATAAAGTTTATTCAAAATGACCTCCGTGATTTTGAATACAGGCCTTCAATCTGCGCGGGCAGTCGTCTATCGCAGCACGAACGAGGTCCATGTCAATATCGGCGGCTGCCTTAATCAAGGATGTCTTGAGTGACTCCAAATTGGGATGAGGCTTTGAGCACGCCTTTTCCTCCAAGTGTTGCCATATCTTGTAATCTAACGTACTCAAATCTGGACTGGAGGAAGGCCAGTCTTCGTGCCGGATGAAGTCGATTTCACGCGCCGCCAGCCAGTCTTGTGTGCTCTTCGCTCTATGAGCTGGCGCCGAATCTTGTTGGAATACCCAGTGCCTGTTATTGAACATGGTATGAGAAACAGGTTCCAAAAGGTTCGTCAGGACTGTATTTTGATACACAACTGCATTCGTTTTTACACCTTTCTCACAAAAATGTACCTCTGTTAAGCCCCAATAAGAAACTCCCAACCATACCATGAGCGAGGATGAAAAAAGGACCCCATTGGACACGCGGAATACGGTTGCTCGCTTCTTCACTACTGTGTGCGTACACCTTATCATTTTGTTTGTTGTAGCTCTCTTCTACTGTAAAATTATTTTCATCCGAAAAAAGAATTTCCCGATATTTTTTTCCCGCGTACCGCTCCAACAAAGCGCGGCATCTCTTCAGTCTCAGGTCAATTAGACGAGCATTTAAACGATGTCCTGTTATTCTTCGATATGCCCGAAGCCCTAAGTCTTCATTTAACACCCCTTTCACCGTGGTTCTGCTTAACTCCATCTGAAGGGCCAACAGTTTCTGCTTACGTTTGGGACTTCTTTGAAATCGCGCCTTCACAGCTTTTATCACAGCTGGAGTCCTAACAGACCGAGGGCGACCACTTCTTGACCTGTCATCTACACTAGTCTTCATTGTATCGTTTGATGGTACGATAAACGAATCTTTTGGTTATATTAAAATTTTTCAGTATGTCAAAAATTTGAATTGGCGCGTAACCGCAACGATACAACGCAATAACTGCAACACGGTCTTCTTTAAGCGTCCACTCCATATTTAAAAATGAGTAAAATTCTAAAAAGTATACATTTTTATTTTTATGAACTATTCGAAATTCGAATTCAATAAACTTTTTTGTGGCCAGTATTCTATAAGAAAAGTTTTTACTGTGTGACAATACTCATGACCTGACTGTGTACCTATATACTAAACATTGATGCTATTATTAAATTTAAATTGCCGTTATTAAACGCTATGAATTTTAAATTAAACATGGTTGTACCAAAAAAAACTAAATATTACGTTATAAGGCCTAAGAACTATTCCAATCGTCTGATTCATCTATATACGTATTTCAATTGATTTTGATGAGTACCTACTCGTATAATAAAGGTCAATGATGATGTCAGGCTATATCATATATCGCTAGATCAATAGGATGAAGCGAGTGCGTGAGCTCACTGCCGACAATGGTTGACGACAAAATGCGCAGGACAGGGAGAACTGGCGCTATTTTGTGTCATGGTCACGGTCTCGGGGCACGTGGACCTCTCTAATCTATTGGAAAATCCTCCTCATTTATTTTTAATGTTTGCAAAATGAGATATTTGTTTGAAGCACAGTCAACAGATTCTTAGCATGTCTCAAATAGGTAGGCTAAACTCAAACATTATTTATTTTTGGGCAGAATAGTCACAATAATCACAAGGCCCTTACATTAGCTAATATTAATAGCTATTCAATTTCTCTTCGCATTTAAGATAACACTTCGCAAAAGCAATATCGAAGTGAAATGGCGTAGAAACCAAATGCTCAAGAACGGCCAAAGTGCAAATTAGCAGAATGGTCGGTCTTAGCTTTGCCCGGGGCGGCGCTGTGTAAGACTATATACCTACTTTTATATTCAACCACACTGAAACTAACTTAATTGTGTAGTGGTTAAGATTCAATTTAAAATAATGGCTATGTGTTCAATACAACGTTTTCCAATTATATGTAGGTTGGTAATTTATACACGTACTTTAAGATCAAAACTCGGGTTCTCATGTAGGCAACGTATGCTTGCATGTAGTTGTTATAGCAGTGTGGCTACATTCTGCGACCGCGGGGTAGACCTTGTCCTTATGTCATTGTTATAGCAGTGTGGCTACATTCTGCGACCGCGGGGTAGGTACCTTGTCCTTATGTCATTGTTATAGCAGTGTGGCTACATTCTGCGACCGCGGGGTAGGTACCTTGTCCTTATGTCATTGTTATAGCAGTGTGGCTACATTCTGCGACCGCGGGGTAGGTACCTTGTCCTTATGTCATTGTTATAGCAGTGTGGCTACATTCTGCGACCGCGGGGTAGGTACCTTGTCCTTATGTCATTGTTATAGCAGTGTGGCTACATTCTGCGACCGCGGGGTAGGTACCTTGTCCTTATGTCATTGTTATAGCAGTGTGGCTACATTCTGCGACCGCGGGGTAGGTACCTTGTCCTTATGTCATTGTTATAGCAGTGTGGCTACTTTCTGCGACCGCGGGGTAGGTACCTTGTCCTTATGTCATTGTTATAGCAGTGTGGCTACATTCTGCGACCGCGGGGTAGGTACCTTGTCCTTATGTCATTGTTATAGCAGTGTGGCTACATTCTGCGACCGCGGCGTAGGTACCTTGTGCAGGGCAGTGAGGAAGTTTGCTTTTGAGGAGACATCGGGTGCACTTTTGAGAAAATGAAAACTGCATATTTAGATTTTTGTAAAAAGGACTCTAAACCACGACGTGTAGGGTCATATTCGACCCTATTTCCCACCAGGAATGTTTCCCCCAAAGTAACCCATGACATCAAATCTAAGTTTTAAAGAAAATTCAACAATACTTTTTCCATATATTTTCCTCTAGCTGCCATTGGTATGGCCTACGGAGTCCCAGCGTACCGCCGCCTAGTATCGTATTTTAAACTTATTGTTTTGTCTCGTAAGTACACACAAGTACACTTTCAAACAACATTTATTTCTAAATTCATAATTATTCGGGTATTATCATGCACAGTTTGTCATGTGTGACTTGCAGAACGATACCAGCATCGGTTAAAAATGTACCCCTTCGGCACGCGGGCTACTACGCCTTCCTTTCACGTATTTTTTCGTGGTACAAGGTACTTTGCGTTTTAATAACAAAATATGAAAGAAATATAAAAGTGCAGTAAAATAAAATAACATCCAACATTATGTCTGTTTTTGTTGTATGTACCCCACTCGGCCCCGTCACGGCAAACTTTGTTCGCCGTTTTTTCCACATCCCCTATCTCGTACTTAAGTTATTGACAAAGTTTGGCTGACTCTGTGCCTATTGATTCTTTTTTAGGCATTCTTTGACTAACGTTAATTTACTGTAAGTTCCTTGCTACATAGACGTCGTAGTTTTAAGTCCCGAGTGTTGGATAAGCTCATTTCTCGCGAGTCCCGACTATAAACTCGACAAACTAACCTCTCACCCATTCCTACACAGAATAATACGTGCTTCGTCTTGACATATAGATCGCTCACACGAGCTCGTCTCTGCGCTGACTCATAGGGCGCGCGCACAACTGCGTCTCGTTGCAAATCGCACCGCGCTGCCGTGCCGCTGCCGCCCGCCTAAAGGATGGCCCCGCTGTCGCGAGAAATGGCCTCTGAGCACTACAGTCTCTTTGAATTGTAAAAAAGCAAGATGACTAAGCAATCTCGTCCTAGCGTCCATCAGGATAGAGTTGGTTTTTGGATGCAAAAACATTCGTCTTTGACGCAAAGAATAATTTTTACGAGAGTTATTCTTGCATTATTGATACCGGAGGATCTCAGTTTGTATCTGCGCGGAGTACACGGCGGAGATTTGGCGCGGATCAAGAGGATTTCCCTCTGAGAGGCTGCAGTGCATTAATAATGTCAAAGGACTACGTTTACTGGGATAAAAGGGTGGTGGAGGTCAAGGAAAATAGGGTTTTCTGGACCCTAGCGTTGCACATGTTTTTACAAGCGTGTTTGTATCCTTATCCTAGAAATAACTTCTGTAATGTTTTGACGCGACACAGTCTGTTATATATACGATTGAAGATGGAAGGCATTCACTAACGTTTCTTATGATGTGATATGACAGTAATCAAATATCAATTGTTATGAAAATATCAAAGAGCGTTTTGGTGTAGGTACATATTTAGTAAAGCTAACCTCAGGTGTAACTGTAGTATCTATTACCTGGCCGTGCTATTGGCACTGGCGGAGACATGTCGCTGCGACGTGCTTGGCTCGCGCCGCGCCGGCTCAGGTGCGCGCGCTTGGAACGGAAACGGAAACCAGAATGTATATGTGTACGTGATAACAACAGCTTGCCAGCGTAAAGATGTTGAATTAATGTTTACTTAGGTAGAAGTATCGATGCATCGTTTTCTAAATGTGATGTCAATCAAGTTTCCTTATGATAAATTATTTTAAAAAAAAAACTAAACCGACTTCAAAACCACAAATGGCACTCAAAAGTTAAAAATAATATAATTATCATAAGCGCTACCCACTCATATATTTGAAGTCGGTGCCAGCCAAGTCTAATAGGTAGCAGAAGAATCATCTAAATCAATGCATAATTGGCGGACTAATCGCGTAACAAACACAAAAAAAAACATAACGTCGAATTGTAAACCTCCTCCTTTTTGAAGTCGGTTAAAAAATGAAGATCATCAGTTTTTTTTAAATAACTGAATGACGAGACGAGCTGGTCGTTTACCTGATGGTAAGCAATACGCCAGCCCATAACAATGACAGCACCACCCAGAACTTTGTTTTGCAAAATCCTGTGCGGCGCTGCACTGCGCTCGTCACCCTGAGACAATTAGCTGTTGAGTCTCATAATGCCCTGTAATTTCGCTGGCTACAATGCCCTTCAAGCCGGAACACAGTAATGCTTGCACACTACTGCTTGGCGGCTGAATAACTGGCAAAGCGGTGGTACCCACCCAGACGGCCTCTCGCATACGAGAATCCTACCACCAGTAAAAAGCTAGATATAGAAGGAAGGAAGAGAGGCCTTTGCCCTGCAGTGGGACATAAATGACTAATAATAATAATAATAAAGGCCAGGGGCGACTTTGTAGCGAGTCGACGGTGCGTGGCGACACTGAGCCTGACCCCTGACCCCCGGCTTGCCTTAGCTGGCCGTCCGGGACATGCAAGAGCTAAGAACTGAGCTCCAAGGGTGGAAGTGTTGAAGGGCATAACGCCGGGAGTAGCGTTTAAGTGAAACTGCAGCACACCTCTCGACACTGTTTAGCCACCCACACCGACGTTGGCCCTCTCGTCGCCAATGAACGGTGGCCCTTAAAGGGGGCCCGTTTAGTAGGTGGCAAGTCAACACCTGCCTAAATATGTTTTTTCCTCCATTTTGGTTCCCGTCCATTAAAAATTCACCTCAATAGCCCAATCATAAGAAAATTTCATATCTCCAATAATAGTCCTCGCGCTTCTCAGGGGCTGTTTTTGATTGCATCTTCTTAATGTTGCAATTAGAGACAGTCCCCGATAAGTGTAGCCCATTACATATCTAAATTAAATGCCTCTACGTGTTGGACTCATGTCTCCGCTTAAACCTAAGGACCGGGTATATAAACCCGTGAGAAAGAGCGACATAATTATAATAGCTGCACTCCGCGGTTTTCAGGATAAAAAGTAGCATATGTCCTTTTCCATGACTAAAAGTTAGAAGAAAACATTTTTTTTTCTATCTACTTATGAAGACTAAGTTCAAACAATTGAACTTTTGCAACAAAACTACCGTCAATTCACAGTGGACATCGGATCCCCATTTTTAATACAATGAAAACAATTGTTAATTACACGTTATACGAGTATACATATATGCAACAAGCAGAGTTGCGCCACCTAGTGCCACCTCGCGCCACCTCGCGCCACCTCACGCCACCTCACGCCACCAGCTCTCGCGGCTACTTGCTAACAAATGGGAAAATTTTAATTTCCCCGCAGAAAACATTGGCCATTAGAGAAGCTGTGACAATAGCCGCCAGACAATGCCACCGAAAAAACGCCCAAAAACTGCAACCGGAATTTTTTGTTACATCCGTTTGTTAAATGAAAATGGAAATTATGGCACATTGTTCGAAATTACCCGTTTTGTGTGAATATTCAACTGAGTACTTATGTATTACAGTAGGACGATGCGGAGGGATGCGCGCGGAACTGTTCAGTAAACTGACACGTTAAAAATAGGAACAGAGTTTACAGCAGGCTCCGCAAGCGCCGTTATTTAAACTAAACGGCGAGAAAACTGGTGCGAGTGTAGAAAATGAAGTCTGCAAGCAGTTTTCCACCTCACCTTTATTCACAAAGTCGCAGAGAAAACCAATTCGGCAGAAATGTATTAGAGACGAATCAACGCACGGAATGAATAGAGCCGTTTCAAGAAATTGCGTTTTCGGTTTTTGAGGTCGCAATAAAAATAGAATTCCAAACACAATCAGGAGGACCGCTCGTGTAACTTTGTACGTTTCGCTGCGTAATGGGTTCCCTTCTCGTACCTACCAAGTTTTTTTGACTTTCACTTGTAAATGAAGTTCTAACAACGGCCCGCTTTTAGTGAAATGAATGAGTTGTTCGCGAGAGTGGCGCGAGCTCGCCGGCTGCGCTGCGGTGGCGGGCGGCGCGGTGCGGCGGGGCGCGGGAGCGGCGCGGGCACGGCGCGGGCGAGGGCGAGACTTGTTCTGGAAATAGCTTCAATGAGAATCTAAAGGAACTTTCGCTCGCATGTACCTTCATGTAGATATACATTTAGTTTCCAACTTGTAGATGTCATGTGTGGATTTGCTCACCCGCGTAGCGTGTGGTCCATAAAAGTTGAAAATCTTTAAAATTAGTTTATACTGTTCCGTCCAGTAAAAAGTGGACTTAGAATGATACTGTTAATGTCTCCGAACAACATTTCAGTTTTTACATTGCTTTTAAGTCTCCTCACGATATTCTAAACTCAGTAACTAAGTATATAAGAGATAAAATCTTCGGTCAGTCAGATTCTTAACAAAGGGCGTCCATATTGATTAGATAACATACACCCATACATACATCCAACGATCATAACTGGCCCCTAACTAGGATTCCCTGTATCTAGGGAACTATAAGTTCTCGCCAACTATGAGGACCATGGTTCCAAAACACGGAGATACGAAACAAATACACTCGAGAGCAATGAATCCGGGTCACTTAAAGAATGTTAAAAATCTCGGAAACTAAAAATGATAGGTTAATGCAATAAATTGTATTTAATAGACAATGTAATACTCCTTAAATGAAAGTAAAAAAAATATGAGTCACCATACATTTTATTAACACAAAATTACATAAAGAAAAAAACTGCTGATCTCTCCTTAAAACAAAAATAGGAAACATGAAATTTTTGAACTTTATTACGATTTTCTTGAATTTTAATACTTCGTATTGCCTCCTCGTGCTTCCATTACTGCGTTTACGCGGTTTGGCATGCTGTACACCAAGTTCCTTATACGATTTTGGGGAATATTCTCCCATTCCTCTGTGAGAGCAATTTTGAGCTCACGAAGCGTGATTGGGGGAGGGTTTCGTTGTTTTACGCATCTGCCTAGCTCGTCCCAAGCATGCTCGATCGGGTTGATATCCGGGCTGCGCGCTGGCCACTCCATACGAGTAATGTTCATCTCTTGAAGGTAGTCATTCACAATCCTACCTGTATGAGGTCGGGCATTGTCATGCATAAATATAGCATCCTCACCTAAATTGACCATAAATGGACCAACGTGATCATTGAGGATTTCTTCCACATATCTTACGCTAGTTAAAGAGCCGTTTTCTATGATCACCAGCTCTGTGCGACTTTCAGAAGAAATTCCGGCCCACACAAGTACAGACCCACCACCGTAGGCTACTTTTTCTTCGATGCATGGTTGCTTGAATCTTTCCCCTGGTCTTCGACTCTGTGTCTTCCATCGTGCTTGTAGAGCATAAATTTTGATTCGTCGGAGAACATAACTTTTGACCAATCTTCAATACTCCAATTTACGTGGCTCTGGGCATATCTTAGTCTCGAAATACGATGCCCACGCTCCAGTTTAGGGCCGTTTGCAGGTCTAAGGGGTTTTAAGTTAGATTCAGCAAGCCGACGTCTTACTGTCCATGCACTTGGGTTACTTCCTCCGAGGCGTCGAAACTGATTGGTGAGTTCAGTTCCTGTGAGAAAGCGATTTCGAAGCATGGTGTTCACCAAGTATCGGTCTTCTCGTGCTGTGGTACACCTGGTTCTGCCCGTTCCTGGTCTGCGTAGGTTAGAACCAGTTTCTTCGTAACGTCGGAGAACTCTTTGTACTGTTGACAGCGACACACCGACAGTCCTGGCTGTATCGCGCTGACTCCGGCCGGTTTCCAGCATTGTAAGTATTCTGGTGCATTCTTCAGGCGTAAGCGACATAATTTCAGCTTGAATAATGAATATAGAGCACTATCAACATGGTTTATGTACCCACATAAATGACAGATTACAAACAAAAGCAAAACCAAATGCTGTAATTTCGTAGTTCCATCTTCGAAAGTGGCCCTTTTTCAAATTTGATTTTTTTATGATATAACTTTACAATAACTAAGAAGTTTTAATACCTTCATTTAAGGAGTATTACATTGTCTATTAAATACAATTTATTGCATTAACCTAGCATTTTTAGTTTCCGAGATTTTTAGGATTCTTTAAGTGACCCGGATTCATTGCTCTCGAGTGTACTTGCGCTTATTTTTCGTGTGTGCACTAACATCCGTCCCTTCGCAGGAATCGAACTCGCAAATAACAGACCTGCTATAGAACGAGAATATAACCACGTTTTATTTGTTTTGATAATGGAGCAATATTTCACGATACCTGATTACTCTATTGAGATTTTCAGACGATAACACAATAATTACATTTTTATTTGTTCACACGCAAACCCTCTCGGTCGTTCTACTCGTTCTCCATTTATACTGTTTTGTAACATTATGTTGACAATGCGACCTGACCCTCTTTAATACTAGGGTTATTTACGAGATAGATAAAAATGGTCATCTATTCGAGCTGGGTAAAGATCAGTGGAGCGCGCCGCACTCACTAACATTCTAGGATTATTTATGTCTCTTTGATCTCTCAGTCCTGAGTCATACAGATCTGCTGATACATGAGCATCATTATGGGACGTGGCGCATCACTAGACGACTAATGCGAGCGACTAGTACACGTCCGACGACTAGCCGGCGTCTACTCCAAGAGCAGATGCTGGAGACAAATTGTAATTCTTGAACATTTTTATTTGTTTATCTAGCTTGAGAGATATTTATTTATATTTTGGAAAGCGCTACGTAACTCGTACAAGTTAGATACAAAGCTCTCCACATCATCATGCAAATTGATTGAAGGCTATGGGGAAAGCAGGGGAAAGCTTACGTGACCTTGTTTTATCGCGTGTTTGAAATGTTCAGTGACATTCAACCCTTTGCGTGCACCTCTCGTACACGACTTTGTAGGTTGCAATCAAGCCAAAAATAAGACTATTAAGTTATTGTACTCCCCATACATGGGGGCTGTTTGTCAAGTGTCGGGAATAAACAACACTCGTGTGTTTAAAGATGTAGAATTCGGAGGAGCTGGTCGTTTGCCTGATGGTAAGCAATACGCCAGCCCATAACAATAACAGCACCATCCAGAACTTTGTTTTGCAAAATCCTGCGCGGCGCTGCACTGCGCTCTTTACCCTGAGACAATTAGCTGTTGAGTCTCATAATGCCCAGTAATTTCGCTGGCTACAATGCCCTTCAAACCGGAACACAGTAGTGCTTGCGCACTACTGCTTGGCGGCTGAATAACCGGCAAAGTGGTGGTACCCACCCAGACGGCCTCTCGCATACGAGAAACCTACCACCAGTTCCATAAAAAATACCTTAATTACATCAACACCATGGTTGGTCGTACAACAATATACCTACAGGTGTTGTAGGACCAACTATGGTCCTCGTAGTTCCCGTTCGAGATAAAGGGAATTCTAGGGTGAGGGATCTATGTACGTGACCGTTTGGCATTATTTATTATTAATAATAATATTATTCTATAAATGCGAATGTTTGTATGTATAAGTGTGTTTGTTCCTTCTTCGCGCTGCAATAGAACGGATTTAAGTGAAATTCGGAGTGGAGATAGCTTGGATTAACACATCCCGAGAAATTGTGGGTAAAACCGCGGGGCGCAGCTAGTTATTAATCATTACACTAATATTCATTATGAAAATGTATTTTATCAATAGTTTTAATATACGATAAATAGCTGTTTTATAATAATAATAAATATTGAATGCTCTAAGAGGCCTCGACGTGTTGGACTCATGTCCTCGCGCAAGCTCTCCAAAGGACCGGGTGTACAACCCGAGAGAAAGACCGACATAATAATAATAATATAATTTATTTGCCGCAAAATAAAAAAAACATTTTTAAACAACATACTGGCATAATCATTGGATTATACAAACACAACAGTTACATTAGCAATTGTTGAGCCTCAGACGCCTAAGCTAGGCGTATGCCTGTAATATAGCATACAACAGTCAACTTCAAAATAAGGCTAAAAATATTGGTAGACTTATTGTTTTTTGTTTGGGATTAAAGTCCATGATGTACATATACACGCTGATCATCTCTATCTCATTTGAGGTGAGATCAAACAGCGGTGCTATTCTAGATTATATAATGTAATGGCTCCGTGTCTATAAAATGTAATTCAGTAAGATAAAATTTTAACCTGACGTAAAAATGTAAACGATCCCAAAAGAGAAAGTTGAGATATGTCATTACTTCTGTGCCAGCGACCTCGTGCTAAGGGTTGAATTGTTCTCGCCGAGTTATTACCAGCTCATTGTGCCTGCTCGCTCGCCCTTCGCCCCCCGCCCCCCGCCGCCGCCGCCCGCGCTGGAGTCGCCCGCCCAGCGAGCGCGCTGAGCGCCGCGTTTATGACAAATGAGAATAAAGATCAAGGGACCATTCAGGAGCACATAAATAGGAAGACGTCTCGTCTTCATTGTCCTGCATTCAATCCAATAAATTGCAAAGGTGCGACTTCCTCTCGCTCTGCACTGCGCCGCTCTCCCTTTGCTCCAATATAAAACGAGCGATTTATCGAACTCAATGAAGCGGAAGTTAAAAAGACAAACATTATTCGAAAGAATTCGTTAAAAAGCGCTTATTGTTAATTAAAAACTTGCCGTGGCCCGGCGACGTCCGAAGTTAAATATAAAAGACGCGGAAAACGATAATATAGCTAGAAACTTAATTCATTTGCCCCAGACAACTGTATTGTGCATTTTGTAATAATTAGTTTAAAAGTCACACCATTTTTCTGAAGACTTGCCAAGAAAGGACTCCAGGGAATAGTGAATTTATTCGGTGCGGTACTTAGCACTCTCCGATCCAATTTGAATTTATTGATATAAATGCGCCATTAAGATGCCAAAGATCGTCACCTCTTTAAGCGGGCAGGCCTCGGTCGGTCATGTGTAAATAGTCACCTGCTAATGTAAAACTTAGCTTTGGAAGAGTTTGCGACATCTTCTTTATAATTCTCTATAACACAATAAATACGTGTATTCTTATATTATTTTTTATGCTTGCTCCACTAAAGAGTAATTTAAATATTTTATGCTTGCTCCACTAACTCCACATCAATAATCTTTGAGGTAGATAGGAAGGATAGTGAACTAGTACACGTAAATAATGTATTAGATATTGTGTCAAATTGGTTCGCTGCCAACAACTTGTTATCAAACGCAAAAAAGACGAAATGTTAAAAGTTCTCTTTGCCCAATGTTAGACATGTAGAGCCACGGTCTGCCACGGATATAGAAGCAATTTTTTTTTTTTACAAAAGCGCGCGGTTCGCGCTTTTTATGAGTTAGGTCCTCGCGAATCATTAAGAGAAGTCTTTAAACAAATTAATGTATTAACTTTACCTTCTCTGTATATTTATGAAAATATAATGTATGTTTGTAAAAATCTGCACTACTTCAAGGTGAATAGTGACCACCACAACATAAACACTAGAAATAAGGATAAAATTGCAGTACCTAGGTTTAGACTGAGTAAAACGAATAAGTCCTTCACGGGCAACTGTGTACGTTTTTACAATAAAATTCCAAAATGTATAACGGAGCTCACAGAAAGTAGATTCAAATTGAGTGTGAAAAATATTCTAATGAAAAAAGCATACTATGCAGTTAGTAATTACATAGAAGAAAAAGATGCATGGAACATTCCGCTTCTGCCAAGTAGCCTGGCAACTGGCACATAAGAAAAATAATATTGTCAAAAACAAACATAAAAAATTGTAACAAAAGTTCTAAAAAATATGCCCCACAGTTTCTTGCCGTATCTTCTGAGTAGTGGTTCTTTTTCCGATACGGTGGTAGAGTCATTGTAACAATTATTGACGTTCATAAGTGCTTCTGTGACGACAAAAATTGAATAAAGAACTTTTGATTGATTGATTGATTGACTAAAGAGTAATTAAAATATATTATGCTTGCTCCACTAAAGAGTAATTTAAATATTTTCACTGTATAATCGTAATTTGCAAGAGACCAACAATAAATCATTTTGGAGCTAATAGTGGATGTGAATGCGAACAAAGGTTACTGAATCAGAAATGTAATATCTGATTTCGCAGACCACTATGCCGGTATTTTTACGTGAGTAAGCTCGGCAGGGCGCAGGGGTTGAAAAACCCGGAAGCCCCTTCCGCTCCCCGTGCGCCCGCGTCCGGCTCCGGGCAATTTAGGAAATCCGGATTACATACTCGCCCGTACACGTTACTCACGTGGATCTACTTAATATGAATTTGCTGTATTTGAACTAATAAGCATTTAATAAGACGGGGTCTCTGTTCTCTGGCAGGTAAGTCTATAGGTTCAGTCGGATAATAAACTGGTACGATCACTGGCGTTACATTTAGCTGAAATATTTACTATGTTTTATATACTACTTTCATTCCATATCCAATCTGACCGACCTATTTTATACTTACAATTTAAATATATATTTTTTGACATAATATATAATTGTACTTTATGTAACTGAATGACGAGACGAGCAGGTCCTTTATCTCTAAATAGTATATCCATATATATAGTAGTTCTGAGGCGCTATGCGCGCCCTCAATGGATTTTTACAAGCTTTTATTTAACTTGCAATGTTTTATTATGAGTTTGGGTTCACCCAATCTTGCAAGTTGGATCAGAACCACTTCCTCTTAGCCCACGGAGTTGAAATTTTGCATACTTGTCAAAGTCAGACAATGCAGATGACAATGCAATATTATGGTGATAGCCAGCTGATCTGATGATGGAGACGGAGGGTGAGCAATCGTAAACTACTAGTGTTTGGGCTCATTTTCTCTGTTCTAATCTGTTCGCAGTTCCGATTACGAATTTGCTAAAGCTGGTCTTGAAAAACATATTTTTCAACAAAGATCTTCTTATATTTAAAGGCAAAGGATGCTTGTTTATTGCCAGTAGCATATCATAGCGATAAGAAACTAATTGAAATGCGCTCTCTAACCGGCTGCGTTTACACGACAGTTGCATATATTTCTTTCTTATGTATTTTTTTTTTCTTGACATTATATTACTATTATGATTATTGTAATTTAGTTAATGTAATTGGTCTTAACCGTGTTAATTAAATTAAGTTAAATAAATAAATAAATAAACATCGTTATGGTATTCAACAAAAACTTGCACCGTCTATATAGGCCTTAAATTAAAATTGATGCTACTACATATTATGTGGTATATTATCAAATAAAAATGCTATGTTATTTCAACAAAAGAACCAATTATGAACGGAAGAACGGCCTATTATTTCAAACTTACAGCATATTTTAATGAATTTCATAAGTAAGTTTGCAGAAAGGCGAAGTATCCCGAAGTAGTTACAAGTTCGCTCGGTTACAAATATTTTAAGCGGCTTCCTGGGAATCGTTACGGAACTTCTACTGTATTATAATGCCGAGTTGCCAACTGTAGTGTTTTAATACCCGAGAGATCAGCGGTTAAAACGTGGTGGGTTTAATATTTACACAATTTACTCTGAAAAGTTTAAAATTCTTGAATTCTGGAGTTTTTATTCACGAATTCACATTTGTCTCTATCTATATACTCTCAACGCTACGTCGTAAACCCTTTTCCAATTAAAATGTATTGTATTGATGTGCAACACTTGTTTAATGTACAAAGTTTCGTTAAAAACATTTCCTACAGTTCAAGGAGTGCCGACTACACATGGCGACACCGCAACTATTATGCTTGGGCATGGCTCTTATCTGGTACGACGACGGAGGCTCGGTTTCAGCGGGGATTTTAAAGTTATATTGAATGGTGATTTATTTACTTGGAATGAACTACTGACCCGTTTTGTATTCCTTCGTGCTTTGTGACGTTCCAGTTTCCACAATAATTTTCCACAACTAAGTTAGGAAGAAGCCTTTACTCGTTGAAGTGTTAGTATGTATGAAGTGCACCTGTTCCCAAGTAGAAACCAAATCACTTAGTTATCGACGATTCGTCTCGATTGCGTGTTGGTTGTCTTGAGTGATTCGGTTTTACTTTTAGAATTTGAAACTTGTTCTTTGACTCTGAATGATGTTACTCGTGTGTGTAAAGTTAGTTTAGTCGAGCGGGTCTTTGATTCGAGGGCATCATTTAATATGTATCAGAAAGGTCGGGATCGTTTGACAAGTCGAGCGCGCGGTCTCCAAGTCGTCACGTTCGCTGGCAAAGGATCGAGTGGATAAGTATGTCTTCAGCTCTCGGAGACGTCTTTAAGTTTCGAGACACCCCTTGAAATGGAAATTAGGAGGTTGTTATTGAGCTAATGCAAAATGCGGGTGTATTTTTAGACTCCACAAAAGTAGACACAATTTATGTGGAAGTAAGTTGGAATTTTGTTTTGTTGGAAGTAAGTTGGAATTTCCAGTGAAAAATTGACATTTATTTTATAATGATTAGTAACGTTTGTTTTGTGAAGATGAGCTACATTTAACGATAGTTTATAAAATGTGAAATGAATAGAATAACCGTTAAGACATAAGTTGAATCTGCGGGGCAAACAAACAAATAATACTCGTCATCGTCTCTGTCGATATATTTTAGACCGTGTCCAAAGATTACATTTACAGCATAACTTAAATCAAGTGCTCTTTCGTGGCGCGGGTCTGCGTAACTAGCTAACTACGTAGGTTGCTATATATAACTAGGTATATTGTGAACTAAGATAGTACAGAACAGTGCTGCCTCGTTAGTGGTCGGTGGCGCCTGGGGACAGCTAGCTGTCTTTGTATCTGAATGTGTAGCAGAGGATTTCTCATGTACCTATACCTACTAGAATATCATTTTGTGGCGGTAAGATGTGTTTTACTTATATTCAATCACTTAACATTATAATATATTGTACCTAAGTTCACAACTACTTATTTATAGTAGCTTGTTATAGAGATAATAGAATAAATGATGACAACATGTAACTTGAGAATTCCTAACCAATATCACGGACAAAGGAATTTATATCTGCCTTAGGGAGTTCATTGCTTTATTAGGAAATATTACTGGCTGATTTGAATTTCTCATTTGCGAGGTTATTTTATTCATACCTGATAGTATTATATTGGCTGATTTTGTAAAGATATTATTTTTGTCCCTGAGATCAATGTCGCACCAAAGTGAAACGTATTTTCTCATTTATTGACATTTTATTTGCTCCAATAATTCGCTCGTATGCTTCAAAATAAACGTACTAAAAGAGGAATCTTGGCAACCGAAGCCCGCCCCAGTAACAAGTTACGAAAGTTTAACAGATATGACCCGCCCTTCCCTCTTACATTTAGGTAAATACTATCGTGCGAATAGGTAGAGGTACTTCTTGCCTGTCACAGTTACGTGGAGTAGCGGGTGCGCTGGTACTGTTATTTATTCTGTGGTTGTGCTTAACTGTAACTTCATTACTTATGCATAACTTTGATCCCGAGTTCCGAACTAGTCCTCGGCAAACACGTGCGCTTATTTTACTTCTCACAACTTTCCTTTTACATAGCGAAACTCAGTTTTCTGGGAAAGGAAACTAGCAACTTACCAGCACTTTGAGACTCGGTGCTGACCAGAGTTCAGAGAAGTAGGAGGAGCTCAGAGGAATGTCTGCGCAGCGTTGGATGTGAACTTGTTTATGCAATGTTTTCTATTGCAGGCTATCTTACTAGCGTGTGAGTCATAAATGTAGAACTGACTTGGGTAAACTAACATACAGTGTAAGTACATTCTTATATTTATGTAGGTACTAGATTTTTCTATAAACTAGTTAAAATTATAATCTGATTCCATTAATTTCTACTGTTCAAATGAAATTATGAATTTGTAGAATTAAAAGAAATTGGGACTAAACGAGAAGGAACTAATTATTAAGATACAGACCTAGAGGCGTAGTTTAGTGAGGGCCGCGCTAACATTAATATACGTACTCGACAAAAATAAACAAGATTTAATATGTTTTTTTTAAATATTATTGGTGCTACCATTACTGTTGCCATAATTAGTGGCGTTCATCTCTTGCCTAATTAGTGAATGCTCTGTAGCGGCGGGTCAGGCAGCCGGCTAATTCCGTGCAATCCCGAGGCCAATTCCGGCCATTCCGCGCGCTGCTGCAACTCCGGTGCTGTAAAGTGCGCACAGAGCGCTATTAACGAGCGCGGCGGCGGCGGCGGACCGACTGCGGCCCGGCGGCGGGTGTACGCATTTCATAAAACACATCACATAACAACATTGGTTTAATAACAAGTATAATTCGAAAACAAGTAGAGATTTGTTCATTAAAGATGGAAAATGATTTGTTGGAGCGAGGTTCAAACCCGTGTTTTCATTAAACCGTTTCGACCGACGCCAACCAAACTGGCCATCGAGCTCACCGCTTTCGAGCAACTCTTCTATCGTTTTTGTCTCATCTCACGGGGACGATTCTGAAATATCCAACCCAAAGATTTTCGCATGAATGCATTAACGTACAATATCAAGTTGACAGTCTCCATGGGATGGTCGTCGAGCAGGTTGGCTCAACATTCGAAGGGCGCGTGTTCGATTCTCGTGACTTTCGCCGATATAATAATTTGTCAATACATCACTTTTTCCTTTTATTATCGAATTTTTGAGTTTAATTGGTATTTCCTATATAATATCCTACACTTAAAGTCAAAGTCAAATATCGTTTATTAAATTGACACAAACGTGCACTTTTAAAGGTCATAAACACAATCAAATAAAATTAAAATAGTAACTTAAGTTAACATGACTTTGAAAAAAGGTTTTTTTTAACTCTTAATAGATCTATGTTTGGCCACTATCTCGCCTGATGTGAAGCGATGATGAATGATGGTAAATATATTTACCCATTTCTTTCCTATATTCAAACTGAAGTCCGGGTGCAGAAGAGAAATGCGAAAACTGACTCTACCGGTGCTTCGGAAATACGCGAGGTTATTGTTATTATCAAATACCTACCTACATCAAGTGAGTTCCAGGTTTATTTGCCAACTTAGAACTAACTAAGATAGTTCAGAATAATTCCCAGAGTATAACTGCAAACTAAACTAAACCAACTAAGTGCCTATAGGTATGTGCGAATATTGTTTACCTGAAACAGATTGCTACGTTTCCTCGTTATTCAGGAGTATCTACACTAATTAGCTTTGTAGCCTGCAGTTTTGCACACAAAACATTTCAAGGCTATTACATAATCGAAAGAGTAGAAGTATACTATAAAGTGACGAAAGTTAACTAATTAAAGATAAGTTAAGTGTGTGAAGTAAATTAATCGTACGTTGGCGATATCTAATTTTATTAAGTGTTAAAGATATTTTTTTTACTAAATGGAACATTTAACTAACCCATTTATTATTACCACTTTTTTTAGAAATAATAATAAGGCTTTTACAATCACACTATTATTATAAATACGAAAGTTTGTATGTTAGTGTGTTAGTGTGTTTGGTACATCTTCATGCTGCAACAGCTGAACAGATTTTGATGAAATTTAGAATGAAGATAGGAAGATCGCTTATTCCCCGGATTAACACATGCGCTTCTTATATCCAAGGAAACAGCTAGTATTACTTTAAAAATATTATACAAAAATGCTATAAAAACCTATTGCAGGGCCAAAACTATCTATAGTTAGGACAGCAGGGTGAATTAGCTCCTGAAATACGTGCCGTGTCAAGGAGTATCTGCTTTCTGTATTTGACCCTTTATCCATATAGCGACAGCCTCTTCAGATGGTGCTCAAGGCTTTTGCCTATATATAAGACCGTAAGATGAAAAAGCTATTGGTGCAATGATCGTGAGGGTCAACATCCCACATGGTGGTTACCTCGTGGGCCAAGTCAAGGCACTTGCTGCGCTGGTCCTTCTCGACCTTCACGAAGTTCTCGTCATGTGGGATGGTGACGTCAACGAGCACTGCTCAGTGTTGGCCCGGTGTCACTTAAGATTATTGGCTACACTAGTCGTGTCCCTGATGATATATATAATAATAATAAACCGCTTGGAATCGAATCGGTTTATTATTATTATTATTATACATGTACATGTAGTAAACAGGGAGTACGTATTGAACTACCTCTACAAACTATTCTATTGACTCCGGGGCTCCACGTTTATGTAATATGTATAAAATGTCTGCTTTAAGCTACTCAGCGAGTAGAATAAAATAGTAGCAGTGGGACATACCTCCAGGCTAAGTAGATCATAAAGCCCCGACCACAGAATAGTTAACAATATGTTTACATAGATGGGTTATAGTTACAGCGTTCGTATCTTCCCGAACAACATGGTGTACAAACACTGCTTAGGTAGTGTTTAGGTACCTAAACCGGGGTTAGACTAAACAAGCAAGTGGTGCTTAAACAAAAACGGTTATTCGAAGCTGTGTCCACAGATTAGGAAATAGCAACTTTAGCCCGTGACTATAACCGCATACTAATTACGTTAGCTCTGAATAAGCTAGCTGTGTTTGGACAAAACCTCTTGGCGGGGATTCATAGCTTATTTTTCAAATCATTCTATGTAATTCGCTTAAAACCTTATTCTGGTTAAAACTTACTAAAGTCAGCAGCAATACGATGTAAATTCCAACGAAAACGTTAACAATAGAAGAGATGTCAATTGTACAATGTTTGGGTCTGACCAGATATTTGGTCGGGGCCTTTATTTTCATTTATATCGCTCAAACCCTAAACACTCTTTAGTATGTCAGAAATCCAGGGTTTCCTAAAGTGGAATATATTTGATCTTATTCTAATATAAAAATATTCAAAGTTCCTACGCCGCGCCGCGCCGCGCCGCGCCGCGCCGCGCTGTACATCACAAGCCACCACCGGCTGGCGCGAGGCGAGGAGAGGCGAGGCGAGGCGAGGAGAGGCGAGGCGAGGAGAGGCCAGGCGCAGAGGCTGCGGCTCGTAAGGAACGGTGTATTTATGTCGACGATATTATAAAACCGAGAGCCTCTCGGGAGGCTTTTGAACGGCTATCGCAAGCAATTTATAAAATGTATTGTGGAGTGCCGACGGGGGCAGGAGGCTAAGTAGGTACAATGCCGGCGGGGGCAGGGGCGCCGGCCACTGGTACCTAGCGTACAGAGCCTCAGTGAAGTGAGTTACCAGCTTCTTTTATTATAAGCAAGTTCGTGTTTCATTACTTCTTTTACAACTTTTTTATAGGCAGGAAATAAGTTTTACAGCAAACAATTACCATTTGCCAAAATAATGTGTGTAAAGAACGAACAAGAAATACCTACGTAATATATAAGTATTATGTTATGGCAAGTTATAATAATACACAAAACACAGCAATGCTTTTGTTTGTTTAAAAGTTTTCGGATAATTATGTCTCTAAGTATGTGGTTTACGTCACAACAATAAACTCGACTGGACATTATTTCATTATACTTCGGTTCTAAACAAGAGTCGAAACTCGACGCAGCTATAAGTAATACTCCGTCGTCCTTTATTGCCCTCATTCCGGCCCTGCCTCGCGGCATAATTATGCTTAGTCAAGTAAAAAATCGTTTCATCGCGCCATTCATCTTATTATTGACATAATTTGTTAACTTTCTCTAACTGCTGCGTCAAAGTAACAACACACTTTATGTTTCTAACGAGAAAATTACCTTTGTATAAAAAGCGCTTTTGTTTCTTTCTGTCGCTGTTGAACCGCGCCACCCGCCCCGCCCCGACCCGCCCCGGCCCGGCGCGCTCTACGCAACTGTTAGTTTGTGCTCTAGCCGCTTTTATTTACCGTTATTGTTATGCCTTTTAATAAACAATGAATAAGTTCTTTTGTTTAGATTACTAGGTTAAACAATTCAAGAGTTTATTGTTGGAGTAGTCTTTATAGTATTCTTTTACTTTGTGCTTTTGCCGCTTTGAAAATAATTATGAAAGTAAGATATAGCATGTAGCACTTTTCAAAAGGATCAGAAAAATGTTTAAAAATTTTAATATATTCTCTATTACTTAAAGTTTGGAAACTATCGTGAGTCGAAATATTCATTATAAATATAAACGGCTACACTCACGCTATATCTGCGCCGCGAACCCAAAGCGTAAAGTCCCGGAAGAAGGACATCCTAATTGACCGAAACCTGGTCGGAGTTATTCCGACACAATCATAACGTGAGTGTAGCCGTTTATCTCTATTACCTTTTAATTTTACAGTCATATATTTAGACAAAAGATCTCGTACCGTTTGAATACTCAAAAAAATATTTAAAGTTAACTTATTTCATAAAAATCTATATCCAAAAGACATGCTTGTTGTATAAAAATAAACGACTTGAAAAACTATAAATCGTAACTCGTAAAACAAATCAAGTTTATGAAGTGTCCTTTTCAAAGTTATCGGAGCCTCGTTAAAAGATATTCCGTAATCGGCGCTAAGTGTCCGGACTTAGTTGTTATAGTCCAGGACCGGACGCTCCGGACGTCCTCGGACGCCCCCGGACGTCCCTCCTCGTCCCGGCCCCTGACCAAAGACAAACAGTGTTGTTTGTCAGATGGGACTTTAGACGGTCAGCGGTTTGTTATTTGCCTATGTTACTCATTTACCCCGTGGATGTGTTTTGAGCCTGTTTGGTGTCCAATATGTTAGCAGGTCGGACTTACTGGAAACTGCTACCAAATTATACGTATCAATCTATAGAACTTAGATTATACTGTTAAATTGGTAGTATCTTGTACTGTTAAATTGGTAGTATCTTGTACTGTTAAATTGGTAATTTAAGACGGGAACAGTTGCTTGTAATAGACCCTCAAACTTCAAAACGGCATTGGTTCAGAAAACGAACGCAGTATGAGAACATTGAGATTAACTTTCTTTCTAACTTGTTTTTTGACTGGAAATGTTCTTTTATAAGAATGTTGGACTTCAGAGCAGTATACAAAATTCAGTCTGTCGAAAAGTTGCAAAGTGTTCACGAACTAACTCAGGTTCCGAAGTAAGAAAGAGCGCTGAAGGTGAGTCCGCGGGGAACAGTCGCTTCTGCCGTTTTTATGTACTCATCGCGTCCTCGAACGAACTCCAATTGTATCGGCCCTCGGTTCCCTGAATAATAATAAAAACAAATTGTACAAAGTTTTATCGAAGGGAATTCTCGCAACTATTCAATAAAGTGTTCATATCGACATACCAGCTCCATGTTTGCTTTGACAAATGACCCATAATATTGTACAGAGTGTTTTGATACATGCAATAAATAGACGGGAATACGTTCGTGGCGAGTAACGATGATGGCGAAACTTAGAGGAAACAAGTCGAGCGACAAGTCGTAAGAAATGGATTTGGCTTTTAAATGCTAACTTTCTGCTTTAATTTGTAGCCAGTGCGCTGCGCTCACTAGTGTATTTGAACTGATTGAGTGTGAATCCACAGAATGGTAAACAGTTGCTTCGTGTTGACAACACGAGGCAGGAATACGGCTCACGCTCATTAGTCGGCGCGATACGGTACAACTGCTAATTTGAGTATCATTAGTACCGTACGTCGCTGAAGGAGAATACATCTGTAAATACGCGGAAGTGTTCGTTGTTTGCGTATCGGATAAACTTTGTTCAATACGCACCTGAGATAACACTGAAGCAATGTGGTATTTGTCATACTCTCGAGGTTGTACATGTTTTGTATTTAGTGGTTTGTTTGTAAGTATATTTTACTTTATTATTATTATTATTATTATAAGCCATTCATATCCCACTGCAGGGCAAAGGCCTCTCTTCCCTCCTTCCAATCTTCGCGGTTTAGGGCTCTAACTTATTACTACTTACTTATTCAATGTTAATAAGTAATAAAATAAAAGAAATTACTTTTTAGTCACATTTAATGTTTTTGGAGTCTACGGATAATTCAGAAAAAATATAATTTGTTTATCACAGACAGATATAAACATTTGCAGAAGTTGAGAGTGAATACTCATCATAACATAAACTTATCACGCAGACACTAATTTAGGAACAGTCACAACTTCATAAGTCACGATACACAAAGTCGAGGAAACATTTTAAAGCTTACGAGATAGCTTTGAACAAATTGTGAAATGTTGTTACATAAAAACGTACAAAAGAAAGCTCATAAGATGTTCGGGATAACGCTATTACGAGGAGCTTCCGAGAAACGGAGCCGAGCTTAGCTTGCCCTTTAAACAAAACCTGCGGTTGGTTTACTATTGTTGTTTTCTTGATAAATAAATTTAAACCATAAATAGTAATATTTTCTAATAGTGCAACATGTTATTTGACATTGTGCCTATGTATTACTCATTTTATTATACTGTATTATTTCCTCTGTCTAATTGCACGCCGTAATATGGCTAGATATGGAGCACTGCTACAAATATTTTGACAACAAGACCAATTTTACCCATATTTGCAATTAATAAATGATTATGATTATGAACTAAATATTATAAATGCCAATGTATGTGTTTGTGTGTTTGTTATCACTTATTTCCTTATAGGCTGTACGAATTTAAAAAAAAATTGTATGTAGTTACTTTAGACCCTGATGGGACATGGGATACTTTTTATTCCGAGATAAAGAACAGTTCCATATAGGTAAGGAGCAAACAAACAAACCGAATTCTACGCGGACGGAGTCGGCAATCGGATAGTTTAATTATAAATATTTTGACCATGATGAGACGAACAACACAAATAAGTACTCATATCTAATTACCAGACAAATGGAGAATAGCTTGGAATGGTTGTCAACACATTTCTGTAGGAAAATCTGTGTCGCCACTCGCACACATGTAGGCGAAACATCTACATACGAGTACTAAGAATCAATATACCTATTTCATCACGTCATTATCACTATATACCTTATTGTAAGGCAATACGAATGGATTACTGTATCAGCTATGACAAGGTTATGACGCTTATGATAGTGAAGTGTACACTACACGTCTACGCCGTTGACATAAATACGATTGTTCAATCGTATGGTCGCGGCGCGTTTGCCACGCCCACTTACGACCTGTTTCCTGTCTCATAATCAATGGGAAATGAGACAGGAATAGATTTCTTATTTCACAAATTCATCATTTGAACATTCCTTTAGGACGATTACAACTCAAATGTATAATCCAAAATCACCTTTAATCAAATGGAATATTGCCTCTTTTTGTAAATTAACACTCGGCGGGTGATACAAATAATTTAAGTTTGTAGTCTTCCGAGAAAATAGTAGAGGAACAAAGCACATTTTATTGCTTATTTTCTTGAATTTATGCGCGAGTGTGTTATTTTTTCGAAGATGCGAGTGAACCCCATGTTGATGAAAATGTTATTTGTGATTTTTCACGGTAAAATACTAGCAATAATGTTTGGGCGGAAGCGGCCACGGGCTACAAACGTGTAGCCCGTCTACGGCGTAGAGCATTCACTTCATTTGTGAGCTACGACATGTCGGCTGAAGCTACTTACTCGTAAGCCGTTCAATCTTATTAACTATTTTGTGTGCGTGAATATAAACATTACATATGTCTTTCGCTATTGTAATATGGAATCACTTTGATCGAGGTTTGTGTGAGTAAGAGTGACCAATTTCACTGTAATAAGATTCTGCGCTTATATATAAACAAGGTTTCCTGATATTATCGCGGGCGGAAGATACCCGGAAAGGATCCCGGGACCAGCTTACAGAACCGGAAAAATGAGATTTCTGTTACTTTTGCGCAAAACAAACACTGGGAGGAACAATTTTCGGTTGTATTCGAGCCGGCGACGAACCTTTTAATGTCACTTCCTGTTATACTATCAGTTTGACGAACTGTGTATACGGTGTGAGTGGCACTGCAATTGTTATCGGCAGGCGTGGCGCTTACCATCAGGCGAACGACTTGCTCGTCTCATCACTACCATTAAATAAAAAGAAAAGACGTTTCGCATATCGTCGAATGACGTGTGATGTCTATCAGAATACACACAAGTCCACGTGTCTTGCCAAGACAGCTGAAACTTCAGGTGGTTAGTTGATGAACTGATGCCGTCCAGTGCCTGTGTGGGGGCGTCCGTTTCATTTGAAACTAAATCCTGAGCCACCAGTCGAGCGAGCCACGATACAACTTACAACGCAATCTGTGGAATAAAGTTAGCGCCGTTAGTAACGACGTTACACTGCACGGCCAGGAAAAACACGCTCGCAAGAACATAGCAACGTCCTTAGCAACGGTGTTAGGTTGTTTATCAACGTTTTATAGCTGAAGGATGAAATGTTCGATCGTCAACAGCCAGATACGATTCATCGTTAATTAAAAGAAAATCTCGTACAAAAAAGGGTTCAGCCCTTAAAAGTGCTTTGTAAAGATTCTTAATTAAAAGGCCCGTTGATGTAAATATCGTTGCGTTACACGATCTGTGTATTGTGTTCTCCAGTCTTTTTAATTAGATTTCAGCGTGCTATATTTATGGGCGTGTGGTGTACGAAAGCAAGAACCCACAGAATAAATAATAGTCCCAATTCAAATAGTTGCTCGGCGCAAAGTGCAGTGTTTGTCGCCCAAAGAACCAGAGAACGTCAGTGTACACTGTGGACCGCTCTGTTTCCTTGATATCGCATTTTTTTGCTGCAGTCCCGCGTTTCCTCCGGGCGTTATATAGTGCGCGACAACTTGGTTAGTTGGTTACATGCAGTAATACATTTCGCTGTTAAAACATACAGCGAACTGTGCACTATGAGTTAACTAACGACTTTAATGTCCTTTCGGGATTGTGTTGATTGTGACGCTGAAAATGTTTAACTTCGGAGTTTTATGCAATTTATTATTTAAGATTTCAAAAGCAACACTTGGGAGAGAGCTTTCATCAGTAGACTTAGAGCTCTTAAGAATTATTTGTGGAGTCTCTCTGACTGTTTATACCTAACGTCCACATGTCAAATAAAGCGCAATGGAAGATTTTTAGAAAACTTATATTTACAAACAGAAAATCTTTAAACATAAAATTATACCTATCCGTACCTTTGCTACGGTAGAGCCGGGTTAAATAAAAAGCTACTCCCATGCGACAACAGTATCCGCAAACGCAAAACCAAAATGAACGCAAACGCAAACCCGAAGTTTCGCCCAGTGTCAGTAACCCGCGTAACGACCGTTATGAGCTCAACGGAAAGCACACTTAGCTTAATGCTGTTATAATAGTAACAGTTACTGTCCGCAGTTAGCCGGGAATGTCGGTGTACCGTTACTTCTAATATCCGTGTTGCGAGCTGCTCGGCCCGCACTCGATGAATATTTTATTATCTTTACTCTACATAAATGTGTGTATAATAACTAACATCTGAGCTACGTGCACCTAGCACGCGTAAACATATTATATATGATGTAGTTTCATAATGGCAAGCATCTTTCATATTGTTTCATTGGACCGCCAACGTCACCCCTTATGATTAAATTAAATGTGTAGATGTGCAAAATGAAGCCTTTATGTCATTTAATTATTACCAATTTATTTGTTTGTTTAAGGCTATAAAAGAGCATAAAAATATAAAAAGAGTTTTCTGAAAGCAATCAGAATCTCATCAACCAGGCCGAATATAACTTAACAATCTAATGGAATGGATTTACTGATTTTATATCAAAGCTTTGCTTTATTAATTCGTTTACTCGTGGTAGGTCTCTCGTAAGCGGGAGGCCGTCTGGGTAAGTATCATTGCTTTGCCTATTATTCAGCCGCCAAGCAATAGTGCGCAAGCATTACTGTGTTCCGGTTTGAATAGCATTGTAGCCAGCGAAATTACTGGGCATGATATGAGACTTAATATTTGACTATAATAGTCTCGGGGTGATGAAGGTAATGCAGTGATATGTAGTGCTTTATATGCTGTTAAAAGTTTTGGGTAGCACTGCAGTTGCTATGGGCTGGCGTGGCGCTTACCATCAGACGAACGAGCTGCACGTATAATCACTAAGTACTATTTAAAAAAAGTAATTGTCTACAGGTAAAAAAATTGAACATGGCGTGGACACGGTTTCGATTTTATTTAGTCAGTATTTTAGAAATAAAATAAAACCTGACCTATTACGCACCGTTACGTCGCTATTACGTGCTAAGTGTTACGAGACCCATTTATTTACGTAATTGGTGTTGCGGACGCTCGTAGTGGCTCATTTGCAAATCGGATTATAATGCCTGTTCTATGAATAAAGTAGCCTAAATCAGGCGGCCTGGAGTCGGGGGGATTGGCGAATGGCAGAGACAAGGTGAAATAAGTTATTTACAGATACAATCGACGACGATCGTGAAATGAAGGATATAATCGTTTTCACTTGAAAAGCGAAGCTACTGTTAAATAATAATAAACGTAGAACAATATTAATAGATTCTATATTACTTTACCATAAATAAGAAACGTTAGACTTTTTCATGTAACTAAGTGGAGAGATGAGCAGTTCGTTCACCAGATAGTAAGCAACAAGTTCTGGTAGGCATTGCAAATGTTAAAGGCAGGCGGCCTATAACAGTTGCAACGCCAACCAGAAGTTTTGTTTTAAAATTCTGCGCAGCACAGTACTGCGCTCGTAACGCCGAGACAATAGCTGCTTAAACTCTTAAGTCTCATAAATGGCCAATATTTTCCTTAGAAACAGTGCCTTCGACCCACACAGACACACTTCGTAGAACACAATAATGTTTGCACGCACACTTCTTAAAGCTCCGGAACTACTCATCTACTATAACCGAAATGGTATCTATCTTAGTTATATTCTCTTTTGAGCAAGACTTGCCTCCTAATATGTGAACTAATGCTCAGAGAAGTAACTCTATCCTTTGTTTCCTCGGATCCGTGCGGGTTTGAAGTTAAACAAGTTGAAGCTACAGAGCTTTTAAAATAATTGTTTCTTGGGACATGTACCTACATTTACAATTGAAATAACACGTATTTCTTATTTTATATTTGCAACTATTTATTAATTTTAAATAGGTCTAGGTATATACTTACGGTAAATTTTACCGAGAGTCCTGGTGTAGTAAGCAGTATGGGCACAGCTACTGTTCCTTGTAATTACGGTCGCCGCGCCGCCGCCGCCGCCGCGCCGCCGCCGCCGCCGCTGCCGCCGCCGCGTCGTAGCGCGTTGCGTTGCGTTGTGCCGCTGGGTGCGCGACACGTCAAACGTAAGTATGATTTTCTCCGATTGTTGTTTACCGCATGTTAGGTACCTACGGACGGAGTTTACCTCAGCCTGTTTATTAATTTGTGTCTTATGCTAATAAGCTAGTTTGTCGATATTCGAGATTTCTACAAAACTTTGACACCTAATTAAATTGTCAGCTTATATCAAAAGAGTTTGCTCGAGTGTGTTGTAAACTTGTTGACTTTGATTTGATTACTCCGTTCTAGGTATTGGCGTATAATTTAGGCAATAAGGCCCGTCATTTGATATGCATGAACTGCGTACAAGGGCGGGAGTCTCGGTCTCTCCTCCGGCCGCCCTTGCATGGAATTCTGGCGATACTTGGGAATTCAACGCTCGCTGCTATCTCAATGTCTGATGCCAAATTATAGAAAGTTTATCTTGATTGTCTGTTGTTGGATTGTAGACTTGAATATTAATCGCATACCTATATTCTTATTGTTAAGTTTAGATGTTACCCGAACTTTTGAGACTTTGGGCTTAGTTTGTTTCGTGATCTGGGCGAAAGCAGACTGCAGAAAGCGAAAATTAGTAATACTTTGTCATCACATATCGTTCGCACAAAAAATATAACCATAAATATAATTTAAAATTTTAAAAGTATTAAGATATCATTAGTAATATTTGAGCGAGTGTGGCTCAGTGGGAGCTCGTGCGACTTTCGATCCGACGCACCCGAGTTCGAATCCCGCTAGCCCCGCACCACTGACTTTCTTAAGTTATGTGCGGATTTAACACTCGCTCTAAAAACGATGAAGGAAAACATCGTGAGGAAACCAGCATGTCCAAGAATTTTTCACAAAAAGTCAAGGACAAGTGACATCCACCAACCCGCACTGGGCCAGCGTGGTGGATTATGGCCCATTCTCTCTCTATGAGAGAAGGCCCGTGTCCCAGCAGTGGGAACGTGATGGGCTGATGATGATGATGATGAAGATTAGTAATATTTTACCTAATTAATTGTTCGTAATTCTAGGTATAAACATTCTTTAAAATACACGAATATGTTTTGTATCATACGTGACGTAGCTCAACCGCCTGCCATCCTTCCAGGATCCCATATCGCCTACGCCAACGTTCATTAGAAATTAATCCTTCAAACATTGTCATAAGGTTCATAACGTTATGTATTTTTTTATTTAAAAAGGAACTTTAACACAGGATACACTTACTTCCTAGATTTTTATGCTAATTTAGATATTTTACAATGTGCTCCTTTAATGAAATGATGCACAGCTTTGTATAGGTACAGTTTCAACACAACAAACATACTTAAAATTAAATATTTCAACTGTTCACTAAATCTCCACGAAAATAAACATCAAAGTGCTAAAAACTAAATACTCGTATAACTGAGTATCATCAACAATTAATGAATACTGATACAAATATAAACAAACTTAAACATTTATGATAGGATTATTCTATTTAATACAACATAAAATTAATAAACATTTAAACATTTGCGTCGTAGATACTTAAGTACTACGTCGGGTAAAATAACTGTGTTGCTCAGTTTAAACAAAGTTAGGTATTACGTAGGTTGTTCATGGGAGGGTACTAAGTTATCTTACTAAGTTCTTTTCTTTAAAAGAACCGTCATCATCAACATCATCATCAACCTGAGTCGTCCACTGCTGGACCTCTCCTAATGAACGCCACTGAGCCCGGTCTTCGGCTCTTCTCGTCAAGTTTCTTCCGGCCGCCTTTCGCAGGTCCTCGTTCCATCTAGCCGGTGGGCGTCCAACACTACGTTTGCCGATGAGCCACAATATACCACTGCCAAAATATTTGTTCCAAAAACACCACAGAAGGTAAAATCAAACTTCAAGTTTCAACACTTCCAACTTCCAAGTTTCGACTGCAAAGTATGTTTATCTGAAAGTTCACCATCTGCCTTGATCCAGATCTGGGCGGTTCGGTTCACTTTAGAGGCGTTTGGCTGGATCTCTCGCTTCGCGCTTAAATTTTACAAATGAGGAAATAAAAAAGTGTCGGTGAATGGCGCCGCGCCAACTTTTGACTGCTTCGGACAGTGACGGGGCAGGGCGGCGGCGGCCTGTGCGCGGGAGTACTACAACACTTGTAGCTGGTTGGCTGGGGACTAGTATAGGACAGAATATAAATCGTTACATTTTGTTTGCTGCATACAAAATATGGGTGTGCGTATTTATTTACTCTTGACATTTACCTTCAAAATGATAGGATATATTATTATGCCCTAATTTAAAAACGCTAATTCCTATGTATATACCACAGCCCTAAACATGGTCTGGACTGTCAACCCTCCGTGAAACTCAAGGCAAGTGAAAGCGGACTCGGCCTAAACAAACATGGGCACATTCCTTATTACCGCAAGTCAGCGACAAAAGTAAGTCGAAAGCGAAATAAGCCCAAGATGGGACGAGATGGACAGTTCTACTGTCGACCCTGTACAACGCTGGGGAGCTAGGAAATTGTTAAATCCTACTCTTGAACTTAAATCACTCTAGGTTCAAGGTTCTACCAATCCTCAATCCCGCGAAAACGTCTGAATCGATTTTGATGAAATTTGGTACGTAGGTACTTTAGTCCTGGGAAAGGATACAGGATACGTTATATCTTTTTATTTTCATTTATTTTTTACATCTGTCTGGCTCTGTGCTTTACCACGACCAGATGGGAAGCGGCGCGGTGGTTGAAGATGTAGCACGCTTACCCAGTAAGTACTTGAACTCTTGATTTGAACACACCCAGATTATTTATTTATGTGGAAACAGACGACGGCAAAGCGTTCCACTCCTTCGACGGCCGAACCAAAAACGATGATTCGAAACGTTTAGTACGGAGGCGGAACTTCCACCAAGTAGGGGTGGCTGATGTGCCGATCGTGAGGTTGTCCGATGGTAAATTGGTAAGTAGTTCTTATCTCGGTAAATTTCGAGTGAAACCGTCCATTTTTACTCGATATGTAACAAACATGCATCCATCCATCCTCACAAATTTTCGCATTTATTGTATTAAAAGAGGTTAGTCGGAATAGGCATTAGTAGAATAATTATGTTTAAGACTTGTAGTTTCAGTGCATTAAGGCCTCAATGCGGAGTCCATATTGGCCGAGGACTCGTATTGTCAGCTGCAACTGCGGCCGCGGCTGTTAGCTTTATATTTATGCTGTGCCGCGCGAGCACGCGCCGCATCCTTACTAATATTATAAACGCGAAAGTTTGTATGTATGGATATTTGTTACTCTTTCACGCAAAAACTACCAAACCGCTTTTATTTTTTACTTTAGGACTTGGAATAGCACATAGGCTACTTTTTATCCCGAGAAACCGCGGGTGGAAACGCTGGGCGCGGCTATTAGTGGCTCATAAAGTTAGGCCGACCCGTGGTTAAGCAACTACCGTTGTCATTTCGTTTAGAAGTGCAGGAAAATCGGTCTCATGAAACCCAGCATTAAGAAGCATTCTGTTTGACAATCTATCTGATTAAAATTGAAAAACGTGCTGGAAATAGTTTTATTATTTCTTCAACACGAGTTTGCTTGCAACTCGCTGCGGCGGCGCTGCGGTTCATAAATATTTTTTTTTGTGTCCGCACCGTTGTCGGGCGGGGCTCGTACGGGGCTCGTTCGCGAATCTGCCGAGTGTAGTGTCACAGTCAGCATTAATAGCGTGGATCATAAAGTTTAACAAGTTAGTTTCGCGTGAATCTTGCAGCCTCGGTTACACAGTGCGAGCTACTGCGGTCAGCTACTGAAGTACTGTCGACATTATGTTAACATGACAGTAGCTCGCATTATATGTACCTACGTACATATAATGCGAGCTACTGTCACATACGAGGCAACGAGCAACTTGAGTGTGAACTATTCTGCCTAGTTTGCACTACAATAAAGCAACAGCAATTACATTGGACAATGGCATTTGGGAAACGGTCAGCAGATTTTTTAATTTATAGCTAAACTACTCCTGTTTCCAGGAGAAGGACAATGTAAAGGAATATCTACTGTCCATATATTCGATGCCAGCGTCTCTATCGAGCAGTTCTTAACTGTCTGGTCAGTAGTATGTAACGAGGCGTTAGTCCAAGATCTGGGAACAGGGAAACTTTTGGTGACTGCTGTGAGAAACGTAACATTATGGAACTTACAAACCTTATACTTAGACAGTCAGATATCTTCTTTATTTTAATCAATAAGTATACATTCAAAACTAGCAATCAATTCCACAAGTGGAATGGCTTAAAGAGGAATAAATACTTATCAATGAGATTTTTAAACTTATTATTATTTATTTTAAAATTATTTATTTTCCCTTTCCATTTGGCTCCGCATAGTTTGTTCATTAAGCCAGTGTCAAGTAATAATTGAACAATACCTTAGCGTCGGCTACATGCCAGACCCTCCACACTTCCCATTCAGTAAAGTAGTGGACCTTTACATGAAGCTTTCTATTTGCTTCTTGAGAAAACATTAAATTTCATTTTATCGTTACTCGTTACTCGTGCACGTAAAAACATGCAAAAACGAAAACAAAAAAGAGTGAAGAGTGTGTAAAAACGAGTGATAAAATTCACTCGAATAAAACTTGTTTTGGGAAATAAAATAAAACCGAAATTGGAAACTCTATCACTTATCACCTTCAAACAAAAAGTCGACTAAAATACTTCAACGCCACGTAAAGTGCACGAATAAAGCTCAAATGTCGGCGTTTTGATATTAAAATAATTTGATTTTTGAAGCCTCTGGCTCTCCAGCACCGGACGGACGCCGTGTGCGGAATTCGCTCGGAATTACCCGTAACATAACTTTATGATCTATGATACAGGGCCGGGTGGCCGGGTGGCCGGGTGGCCGGGTGCAGGCCGAGGGGCGGTAAACGCTTTGAGCCGAGAATTTACACAAATACCTGGGGCGGTAATTCTACACTGTGACAGCGCAGGATGCGGTAATAAACCGGCGGGATTAGCTGTCGCCAGCTATGGTAAGAGTAACGACATTCTTGCGGCACTCGTTCCTTCATAAAACGTGACGGCGTTACATACTTCTGCACTGCGACGTCACAGGATGCTGCAATAAATCGGCGTTATTACGTAGCCAGCGGTGGTAAGACTTACGACATTCAGTGGCACTTATTTCTTTAAACTGTTTATCTTTAGCAAAAACCTGACGACCACCATTCCACACAGGATGCGGTAGCAAACCACCTTAATAGAAGTAAGGTGGTTTGATCTTACATAAAAATAAAGTTTGCACTTTACTACCTACGTACAAAGTTGAGCACAGTATAGTAATCTCTACTATACCATAGTATTACGTAATATTTAGTTTTGTTTGGTATTACACTGTGGTGAGTTAATATCCAAATTAAATTAAATTAGTATGCGAAGTATCACGAGCTACCGAGTTAAAATGTTGATGAACTAAGTTCGAGCCTGCACCTGGTAGGTAAATATTATTTCTGTAGAATGAGGTGACAAGACGGTCAAGACCAGCTACGTCATGCGTCATCAGTTGCAGTGCTACGCAGATCGAATTGCAAAGTATAAGGTACTCAGCTCTGAGCTGAGTCACATTCTGAGACATCAGTTCATCATCATCATCAGCCGTCCCATTGCTGGGACACCGGTTTTTTCTCGTAAAGAGAGTATATATGAGTCATAATTCACCGCGCTGGCTCATTGCGGGTTGGTAGACATTACATGGGGGTTGAACTTTGTGATGTTCATGTTAGTTCCCTCCAAGGACGGAAGAAACATTATATAACCTCCTGGGGTTCCTAACATTGTTTTCCTTCACTGTTTTGAAAGCGTGCACATCTGTACATCTACATTGGTGCAGGGCCAGCGGGAATCGAACTCCAGTGCATCAGATATAAACTCGCACGAGTTTAAACTGAGACCTAATCGCTCTAGTTAAGTAGAGACATCAGACAAATAGTGACACGGTAATAAATACACACGCTTTTGTAAAAATTTACACTTTGAAGTGTTAATACAGAGTTTAGTTAGTGATAAATGTTTTAAGTAATTGTAAGTGTGTAGCGAGTGGAGCTCATCACGAGCACCATAAACTGGGGCGCGCTAAATAATTTCATTACATTAGCGGCACCGCGCTGTCTTATAATTTATGAACACGCGCGGAATATCGGAGCACCCTGTATACTCGCGACTTTGTTTACGTGTAGGCACAACTTTGGACCTTTTACAATATCTATCATTATAATGTGACGAGCAAAATGAACTGGCCCAATTTATAATTCACTAGCAGCCCGCCCCGGCTTCGCACAGGTATTTAACAAAAAATTCCAAAATTAAATATTATAATACACACACATCTCCTCTCCCGTACGGCCTGTACCCCAGTGACGCCTACGGGTGAGCGGCTACCAGGCTAATACTTACTTACATGTTATCCTAATACTTACATGTTTAAACCGTGATATCTTTCGAATGGAATATCCGAATTAAATAATTCAAAAAGTTATATAAAGGTATTGAAGCAGTCTTGAATATGAACAACAGTCAATTCATTTTGATAAGGATTAATAGCAAGATACAAAGAGCCTTTTCTAGCAGTGGCATTTCAATTAAATTTTCAAAATAAATGAACAATTATTGTGGCATAACTATAATAGTTAGACATATGCTGTCCCGACACTTTTTGTAGATAATAATGAGTTCTGCAAAGTCATATTACATTATTTTATTCTATCATCAATAGTTTTCGCAGCGCACGCGATGTAAAGATTATTTTAGGTAATTTTTTAACCGACTTCAAGGGAGGAGGTTTACAATTCGACGGTATGTTTTTTTTTTTTATTATTATTTTTTTGTGTGTTTGTTACGCGATTACTCCGCCAGTTATGCATTGATTTCGATGATTCTTTTTTTGATTGGTAGGTAATACTTCAAAGGTGGTCCCATATAAATTTTATCGAAATTCATTCAGCAGTTTTTGAAAAAAATAGCAAAAACAAAAAATATAAGTTTAATCTTCAAGTCGATTCTTGTTTTTTTCGTAACCAACTTTCTAAAGGTGGAGGTTTGTATTCGACTGCTTCACCTGCTTCACCCAGGGTTGACTTCCGGTGAGGAAACTCCTCAACGGTGAATAGTACAGACACAACATTTCGTAAATGGATTTAACCATAATAGCCTGTTCTAAATTCCATCACGACATGGCAGATACACCCAGGATTGACTTCCGGCGAGGGAACTCCTCAACAGAGATATAGGACAGACATGAAATTTTTTTGTACATGCATTTAATTGTGATAGCCCGTTTTAAACTTCGTCACGATGTGGCTTCTAGATCATAAAAGCTTGTCTTTAAAAACTTTTTGAATTAATTTAATTAAAACTTGTTTTTCACTAAAAAGGGTAAAATAAATTATTTTTCAAAAAAAACTAAACCGACTTCAAAACCACAAATGGCACTCAAAAGTAAAAAATAAATTAATATAATTAACATAAGCGCTACCCACTCATATATTTGAAGTCGGTGCCAGCCAAGTCTAAAAGGTAGTAGATAGATACTACCTACAAGTAGTACTTACTATATACATAGTATTTATCTGCCACCTATTAGACTTGGCTGGCACCGACTTCAAATATATGAGTGGGTAGCGCTTATGTTAATTATATTAATTTATTTTTTACTTTTGAGTGCCATTTGTGGTTTTGAAGTCGGTTTAGTTTTTTTTGAAAAATAATTTATGTACACCTTGGCTTTATCATCATTATTGCAGTTTTTGTAAGGATCCCTAATTTTTTTTAAAATATAATATAGCTTATGTCACTCGAGGATAAAGTAGCTTCCTAACAGTGCATGAATTTTTCAAATCGGTTCAGTAGTTTCGGAGCCTATTCAATGCAAACAAACAAACAAAAAAACAAACAATCAAATATTTCCTCTTTATAATATTAGTTTAGATTAGAAAGGACAAAGTTATAAGAACAAAACATTTTATATTATAGTCCTACGATAGTAATGAGACACTGGTTTCCAAATTCAGAATCCACAATATTTTACTTATTTCTATTTAATTGTGCAAGGTTTAAATTGTAGGGATTTTGTTAAGTAGGCGATGGTAAACATATTTTTTCCAAGGATTTAGTTTTTATGGATTAGCCGGAATAGCGTATTTGAGCTAAGTGAGTGTATTCGGGAGCGCTAGCATTTTAAATGATTTCATTTACAAAAGTTAAACAATCCAGTTAAAGTTTATTTACCTGCTTTCTTTATTTTCTTTTATCAAAGGTCCCCGGCTATACATTGTGAAAAAATAACCGAGAAGCTTTAATTTTGAGACAAAGAAAAACGCCTAAAGCGTTACGAGATTTCAACGCGACGACAAAGAACAAACAAAAAACTTCCTGTAAACCTTTTGAATACCGCCACTAAAGGAGGACAGAACTTCGACCTAAAACATTCTGTGAATTAACAAACTTCAATTGGACATTGTTTCAGAGTACTGCGATTCAGGTCACTATAATCAAATCTCTATTATAGCTACCTAATACAAATATTATTCTGTTGAAATAAACAACATTTTATGGGTCAAACGAGTGATACGATGGAAAAGGTGACACATTTATTAATACGTTACTAAGCGAGGTACGATACATACAAAGAAGGCATGTGTAGGGGGGTGTAGGTAGGTACGTGATGAGAGTGATATTAATCTCGTGTCGTAGCTACGAGCAGAGCTACGCTGAGATTCATACTCGAGCCATCCAGCGGCGCGGCGGCGGCGCGGCGGCGGGGAGTAGGGCACAGTGCAGAGCACATTTGTCTTATCCCGAGCTAATCCACGTATCTCTACTTTTTGTATACAAGAAGCAAAATAAAAATGTTTGTGACGTTCAGAAGTTACTTGTACCACACGTATAACGACGTACCAAATACGTAATAACGACGAATATTGCTCTACCTTTGTCAATGACACGAGAGACAGGCCTTTGCACTGTTTTGTATGACATATTCGCAGATGACGAACAATTATAATTGTATAATTGTTTCCCATCGGATTTCATTAAAGTCATATCATGCTGAAAATAATGTTGGAATTAGGATCCGGTTGCTTCGATAAACGTTGTCGAGGTCCGTTACATAATTATATAATTAGTATCAAGTAAAATAAACTTTTTTACGAAATTGCTCATACAGGAAACTTTTATCAAATATTCGAGCACACAAGAATGTGGTTCTGCAAAGCGGTCGCATTCCTAAACTGTGTAGCGATAAGCCATTAGACGAACGGCCATGAATACAAACGCGCGTTTTTGCGGCGGCGGGCGGCAGGCGGCGGGCGGCGGGCGGCGCGGCGGCGCTGGCGCTCCACTTACCTACGAATTGTAACTAAATTCACAGAACACCGGCTGAACTTCACTAAACTGTTATGTCGACGTGTTTGCATACACTATCTACTAGGGCGGTGTGAATAGTTCGCTATCGTAGCTCAAAAGTCGCGTAACAGCGTCGGCGGTAATGGTGCAACTTTGAATGTAAATTAATTAAATGAATGGACTGAGTTTCTTTGGCGGTTGTAAAGGCACAAAAACACGGAACAGTTAATGAAGATTTATCTTTTTATTTCCTCATAAAGCTGTAGGTACCTACAGGTAATAAAAGTAGATGCGGCTGCCTTTAAAAATATAGTCATTTGTAAACACTTGACCGGCTTCCATCATTATCTAGATAACGGAGGCATGATATAGTTATCCCTTTATCTGATTTAAATCTAACGAAATCGATTCAGAAGGAGGAAATATTTTATTTACTTTTGTCTTTTTATTTTCTTCTGTAAGTACACTGACACGCGGCAGCGGCTCGTTGTCTTCTGTAGGTACACTGACACGCGACAGCGGCACGTTGTCTTCTGTAGGTACACTGACACGCGACAGCGGCACGTTGTCTTCTGTAGGTACACTGACACGCGGCAGCGGCACGTTGTCTTCTGTAGGTACACTGACACGCGGCAGCGGCACGTTGTCTTCTGTAGGTACACTGACACGCGGCAGCAGCACGTTGTCTTCTGTAGGTACACTGACACGCGGCAGCGGCACGTTGTCTTCTGTAGGTACACTGACACGTGGCATCGGCACGTTGTTTTCTGTAGGTACACTGACACGCAGCAGCGGCACGTTGTCTTTGTAGGTACACTGACACGCGGCAGCGGCACGTTGTCTTCTGTAGGTACACTGACACGCGGCAGCAGCACGTTGTCTTCTGTAGGTACACTGACACGCGGCAGCGGCACGTTGTCTTCTGTAGGTACACTGACACGCGGCAGCGGCACGTTGTCTATGTGTGCAGTCAATATCTTTTTTGTTCATTTCTTAACAAAGGAAAGGAAAAAGACAATACTGATCGCAATTTCCATAGACGGTGTCCCTCACTAATTACGCGAGGTAAAGTTGCCTCATTAGTGCGCGTGCCTCCGGAGGACGCTTAATTAAAAGAAACAATCGTACTCGTTGGCCGAGAGGGGATCGCTACCTTCCTAACTACCTATACTTACCTATCTTACTATAGATACCTACTGCTTACTTTTATAGTATGGGGTACCTCTTGCAAGCTCACTGCGCATTGATTGCGAGCAGGGCAGAGTCAGAGTCACGGATCGCATTTGTAGGATATATTCTCAGTGATAGATATATTTATTTTGTAACCGGAGGAAAGATGATGATTACATGATAAATAAATTATCATGTTATCATGATATCAAAGATAATGTAATTTAAATTACGAGTATTTTTACAAAATTACTGTAAGGTCCATGCGAGCCTAAGTTATTAATTTAATTTCATCTGAATTCCCTGGTGTTACGATGCGGATAATTTTTGGCACACTTTTTAATTAATGATGTTACGATTGTTGTTGAGCTCCTTGAGAAAATGCAAACAAAACATGTGCGATAAAATATGTCAAGCGTTAAATTACAATGTGTTCCTACAGAGACGTGAGACAATACCTATCAGCACCTTTGTTCCTCGGCATCTTCTAATCATGTTCACCTGAAACAATAGAAAAGTCAATCGAGATTACAAAGCCGTATTCATTCCTTTCACTCATTACTACAAAAGAAGGTATTCCGTCATTAGAGACGCGTCGGCCCCACGCCGCCTCACGCCGTCTCACGCCGCCTCACGCCACCTCACGCCGCCCCAGGCTTCTTGGCTGGAAAGAAACAATCGAGCTTGTATCAGCCTCAGAGCTATATTGTAGGCTTGGGAAGTTTACAATGTTTACACACGTGTTAAGTGGCGCGCACAGGACGCAACGAATGCACCCTTCGAGTAGACTGCCAAATACTTTATCTGAGAACGCACCACACGGTATAAATCGAAGAGAACGAAAATGTTAGGTAGTGGCAAGTCCTGATAGCGGATGCAGTGCTACAGGAATTCATATAAAGCAAACCAAAATCTGTTTCGCGCGATCAGTCTCTGCCAGCCAGTTGACGCGTGGATTAAGCGTACACTCAGACATACCACTTATAAACCACACCACACCACAACAGCATTACGCAGACGTGGACGATTCGTATGGAAACGCAGTTGTATTGACACATACTTTTGCAATCACGATTGTTTTGTTGTGACGTCAAACGTGTGCATGTACAGTTTTGTCGCTGTAGTGTGGTTTGAATGTGGTAAGTTTGGCGGGAATCTAACAGTGTACTATTTAATTCTCTTATCGTGCCAGTTCGTGTAAGCCTCTAGGTATACGTGAAATCGAACAACGATGTCGTCGAGAATATCACCACAAATCTTTTCCATAAATGTATTTCCTAATAGAAAGCATTTTTGGTAAAAGATGATTGAGATTCCGTCGTCACATCACGATTTATGTGTTTAGCAACCTATACTAGCACTGTATATTAAAACTCCTAATCAACAACGAACAATTGATTAATTTTCAAGGTTTGATGATCCATTCTTTGGAAAAATATTTTTTTAGCGGAAAGTTCTTCAAGTGTTCACAAAGGTAAAGGAATTGTAGGGCATTTTGGTTTACCGGTCCAAGGACCTTTATTTATTCTTTGTGTTTCCCTTCATCATTTAATAAAACAAAACAAATTTTATAAGAACACAACTTACGACGCCAAATGAAAAGTTTCTCGAGTATTACCGGAGCAACTACAGGAATATTAATTTGAATCTAGCAGAAACAGTTTCGCTGGAACTTTCTTACCTATAAATCATACGCGTGTACTCTACTCGTACGTACAGTCAGTATCTATATAGGGTATACGTTTTAGTACCATTTCGTAGTAACTAGTTTGACATTTTCTTCTCTCAATTGCCTTGATATTGAAGTAGTTATTGCGATATGGTAAGTACTAAAATTGACTGCTGACCGTACTAACAGGCGCTAGGCGTACAGTCCCAAAGTTGTTCACATAACGACGACATGCCCGAACTCGTCTCGAGACATAAGGACCAGGAATTCACTTTATTCGCCGACACTCACGTGTATAGTCTGAGACAAAAGTTATTCGAAAGTTACTAAATTTTAAATAAATTTATTTTCGTAATCACTGTGCATGTCAAAAAGACGTTAGTTGTTTGTTGTGTGTAAGATTTAAGAAAAAAAATTAAAAGGTTAATTACTTTTGTAGCTCACTGTACTAGCATAGGTACAAGCGTGATGGAACCCGGGATATGGGGCAGGAAGAGAATCGTTTTCTATCTTCAACTTTGTTTTTCCCGAGGATTTCCCCAAATAATAATAAGCCAGCCAAGTGCGAGTAGTGACCCGCCGAGAGTTCCAATGTACCTTAAAACCTGTGCAGACGCAAACTTTAAATAAAAAAAATCAAGATTTTATTTATTTAGTTGATTAATGGGTCGAGCAGGTCGTTCGCCTGACGGCGCGCAGCACTCCTGCTGCAGTTGCAGCGCTACTCAGAACATTGCTATGCAAAATTCTTTGTGGCATCGCATTGCGTCCTTTGCCCCGAGACTCTTACCGCTGGCTACAATGCCCTTCAAATCAGAACTCAGTAATGCTTGCTCACAGTAGTGAAGCCGTAGCAAGTAGTAGTCAAGCAGTAGCTTGACTTCATAATAACTGCAAAGCAGTGGTACCTATCCAGACTAACTTCTGAATATTCTTGAATATCGATTTCTGTACTTTCGATTACTTTTTACATGATTTGTACAACGTATCGGACAGTTGTGTCTGTCGGCAAACTGACATGTTTATTTACATATAAGTATCAATATAATAAAGGTACAAATTTCAAGAAGTACGTACAAGAAGATAGATAAGAAACTCATTTTTTTATTAAGGTTTTTTTGATTCGTTACCCTATTTGGTTTATTCCTAAGTCCACAGATTTTTACCATGTGGCGTGTGGGACTCTAAAACGAGCAGTTCCTTACGAAATCACGTTCGCGAACTGTCGTGACTCCGTGTTGGTTTAAGGATGGAGAAAATGGATGCTACACAAAAACTTCGGAGCTGGCTTATTTTACCCAATGTCTAGAGTGCTATGAGAAACTATTTTATGCAAAAATACACAACTTTCTATTGTCGGCGACATTTTTCGAATATTTTGATTGATTTTATTGGGACTACTAGATTTTTTTCTTAGAATGTCTGCCGCAGTTTTAAGCAAATTGTACTAATTTGTGAACAAACAGACAGTATATCAACATAACCTCACAGATAATGGAGTGTTTACGGAGAGATCTAATTGAATTGGTGTAACTCAATATACTTACGTCTTGCGATTATGTCATATATCTAGCGAGTGATATGTAGCGACAGATGTAGTGTCATCGCGCTGATTAGAAGCAATTATCAAAGTGCCGAACCAGATAGATTACAGATGCGATTAGGTGTATTACTGTGTATCGGTGTAATTGTGTATCCATTACAGTATTTCCTTTAAATTGTTGATTAAGAACTTAACCTGATACTAAATTGGTCGGTCAAATTTCAGTAAAATTAGCAGTAAAATTTCATGGCAGAGCAATTTCAAGAATTCAACGAGCTATTCAATTTTGGGTCCCTTATATTTTTCTCATATGTCGGCAACATCCGACCCAGATTATTTTCCCCATGTTAGAGGGATTTTTAAAGAAATATTATTTTTCGCGACAGGAAGAGGGGAGGATTTTCCCGTATATTCGTTCCTCGTTAAAAACAATAATAATTTACTGGCGGCAGCGGCGACAGACGCTAACGAGGAGGCCGGGCGAGGTGGGGCGAAGCCGCGCGAGGCCGCGCCGTGCTGGGCGGCACACATCGCCGAACGATTGCTGAGAAAAGGAAAAAGTTTTAAATTTATGAGGCAAAAGGAAGAGGAAATAAATAAATCATAAATTAGGGAACAGTGCGTGTCATCGAAGACGCGTAGGCGTATTTTATACTCGTTCGTTATTACCAGGTTAGTTTTTCAAAGTTAGGATTGGAAGTTAGGAAGCTAAGCTAAGCTAACTAACTAAGCTAAGAAGCTAGCTACTAAACCGATTTCATTTAATCATTGAAAATAAAGTAAAAAATAATAATATTGTTTCATTAGGTACTTCTTTTTCAAAATGAGATAGCTAGTAGTAGTATTCACGGATGTATCCTTACTTTTTAAAACTTTACTAACTTCTATTTATGTCTGATAACATTAAATTATTATAATGCGGGTTTATTATTGACACGCAGTACTTCTGCACTTCTACTATAGTATTACAAATCATAATAAATAAGCACCCTGTACCCTTCATCAGGGACAACCCCGATCCTTCCAGAATGTGTCTACCATTAAGTATCGAGTGGAAGACCTCCTCCGCGGCGTATTATGCAAATCCAATCCGGCGTCTCGAGAGCGAAGAGTGGAGAGCCTCACTCCTCTCATTACGTCCTTATCCTCTTGTATTTGAATAAAGTCGTGGGTTCGCAGAAATTAAGATCAGAGAGAATCGATACTCGGGAGTCGACTCGGCTAATTGATTCAGTTAAGAGATGAGACGTAAACAAGGCGCGGGTTTGTAAAATGAGACGTTTCCTTGAGGAATTATTGAATGAGCTCCGCTTTGTCGAGCAGCAGCAGTCTCCGCACAACAGTAACGCCATGGCGCGCAGCAGTAGCAGCAGCGGCGGCAGTAGCGGCACCAGACATATTAGTACCTCCATGATTGCAAATGATCATCTCGTAAATTTTTTTTTAATTTTTTTTATTACTTGATAGGCTAGCATTTGCCCACAGTCTAACCTGATGGAAAGTAACGACGCGGTCGACGATGGATCATGCTTGCTAGCAGATACCGATTCTTTCGGGACTTGAAGACACCTAAATTATAAGATTCGGGAAACAGAGACGCTGGTAAGGTGTTCCATTCCTTAGCTGTTCGCATTATGAAAGTTGAAGCGAAACGCTTTGTTCTGGCAGAAGGAATGTCAACCATAAACAGATGCCGAGTTTCCATACGTCTTGTTGTCCGATGGTAGAAAGGAGATGAAAGAATTTACTCGTGTAATTCCGTCGCACACTCTCCGTGAATTACATATATTGTATGAGTTATTTGTTTGCAATCAGTTTTCTTTCTTTCTTAGTAGTAGTAGCAGTGTAGGTATCCGCATTTGTTCCGCCTGAAGTGATTTAGGAAAGTAGGTACGTACACGCTAAACTGAATACCATTATTAGAGATCGCTTTTAGCGATAAGGCCACCCATTGTAACACTTTCTTTAATTGTTTTTATATAATGTCTGTAATTTAATGTTTGCAATAAAGCGTTCATCTATTTATCTATATCAAGTTTCTAGTTACAGCTAATTTAGGTACCTAATAGCCAAACGCGCATCTATTTGCAGTCTAATTAGGTAAATTGAACTAATTTAACTTATTAAAGTGGTGCAACGCTAGAATACAACACAGAATAGTACAAATTAACGTGGTTTAGACGAGAGAGAATGAAAATGAGAAAAAATTGAGAAATGAGAATGAGATCTTTTAGAATGGAACAACGATTTTAACTTCGTCACGTTAAACAAATTGCTGATTAGTTCCATTTAAAGGAATTGCTCGGGTTACTATGCACCTTCATTAAGTTGCTCATAATCTAGCGGAAGTAACGACATAATTAATAACGGTTCCAACCCCCGCCCCCACCCGCCGTTAAGTTATGTAAAGCCGTGCTTCCAATTTCCCTAACATATTAGCTGCTATGATAAAGTATTTTCATTAGTCGTTACAATTTGTCCCAGATTCGCGACAACGGTGGAATTACGAATAAGGGGAGATTATCTGTGAAGCGCACACACGCGGTGCCAATTTAAAATCGATTGTTTGAGACCATATCGGGAATTCGAATCGGGTAAAAGATAAACCAAACCATGTAGGAGCTACATTATTCACGCGTCAACAACTCCACACGTCCACATGTGCACCTTTTTTTACTTCTAATTTGTCCATCCATACCCTCTACGTAGACTTCAACTAAACAGATATTTTGGTGTGAACAATACGTGGCATAGATATACACAGAATAAATAACACCTACCGTTTGTACGTCGCATATTACATATACATATATACATAGATATTTTTAAAACTGTGAAAATGAAAATCTTAAAAAGTTTTGTATGCGGTTAATGCTTCTAATCGTTGGCCACATAGGAGAGTGTAGGTATATACATCATAGCCGCAGCTTTTGTCGTGAGTCGGCCCATTTCGCTATCCCTACTGGTTGTCATACAATAGTTAAACAAGGGTTCACGTGCTAGAGAGGCATTATTATATTTATCGCTCTACTGTGAGTAAAGGCGGGATGTATGCTGATGTGATTTGCCCAGGACGTTATGTACCTGCGCGCTCACGCCGCGGCCGTCGCGCCCAGCTCGACGCGGGCATGGCGGGGACGCTCGGATTACCTTGTCAAGGTGGGGTTTAGTTGTTACACTTACTTACATGTCGGCAATTTCTAGATTTGGCGAAACGGTGACTGGCTGGATTGTTTTAATAGAGCTTCTAGATCTTACTGCCATATTTTCTACGCAGGAAATAACGGCGACGGAGTAATGTGGTAATACTAGGATGCAATGAAATAAAATAATTTCCATAATTTACCGGCTCGTTGAGCATTACCTTCAAAGGTCTGAATTCCTTGACGGGCTCCTTGTTACGTCGTGACCTTTTGCATCATCCAAAATGATTCCAAATTACATTAAAACATTCAATGTCATTGTGTTTTGCTGTGTCAGCCCACGGCAGAAACGTCGAGGAGCCGTCGTTTGCGTGATTTCTCGCCGCGTGACGTGACGCGACGTGACGAGGGTCGGTGACGTGACGGTACTATTAGCCTGCATAGTGCTCGATGTCGCGTGAGGTCGGCGCACTTCCTGTGCCAACGATGCGCGTCCAGAGAGCGTCGTCATAAAAACGACGGAAATAATATATAACCTTAAGAAATCGTTCAATCAAAACTATTTTAGCTGAATAAAATAGGGTAAACATAGCAACATGTAGTCTTTGTTGTATGATTTCAAAGACATTTTATTAAAATCTTGCCAAAATGTGTTCATGGCAGATGTGCCGTCTACAAATGTATTAAAATGTTATTCAATTTGACGTGACGACGATTTGTTTCCATTACTTGCGATGCGATGGCGAAGTGTCGCAGCCAAACTTACACTGTGTAAGTTTGCACTGGTTGGTACAATCACGGCCCTCGATGCCGCAAGAGGGATAGTAAGTAAACAAATAGATTGCACTGGTTGGTACAATCACGGCCCTCGATGCCGCAAGAGGGATAGTAAACAAATAAATTGCACTGGTTGGTACAATCACGGCCCTCGATGCCGCAAGAGGTCTAGTAAACAAATAGATTGCACTGGTTGGTACAATCACGGCCCTCGATGCCGCAAGAGGGATAGTAAATAAATAGATTGCACTGGTTGGTACAATCACGGCCCTCGATGCCGCAAGAGGGATAGTAAATAAATAGATTGCACTGGTTGGTACAATCACGGCCCTCGATGCCGCAAGAGGGATAGTAAACAAATAGATTGCACTGGTTGTTACAATCACGGCCCTCGATGCCGCAAGAAGGATAGTAAACAAATAGTTTGCACTGGTTGGTACAATCACGACCTTCGATGCCGCAAGAGAGATAGTAAACAAATAGATTGCACTAGTTGGTACAATCACGGCCCTCAATGCCGCAAGAGGGATAGTAAACAAATAAATTGCACTGGTTGGTACGATCACGGCCCTCGATGCCGCAAGAGGGATAGTAAACAAATAGATTGCACTGGTTGGTACAATCACGGCCCTCGATGCCGCAAGAGGGATAGTAAATAAATAGATTGCACTGGTTGGTACAATCACGGCCCTCGATGCCGCAAGAGGGATAGTAAATAAATAGATTGCACTGGTTGGTACAATCACGGCCCTCGATGCCGCAAGAGGGATAGTAAACAAATAGATTGCACTGGTTGGTACAATCACGGCCCTCGATGCCGCAAGAGGGATAGTAAACAAATAGATTGCACTGGTTGGTACAATCACGGCCCTCAATGCCGCAAGAGGGATAGTAAACAAATAAATTGCACTGGTTGGTACAATCACGGCCCTCGATGCCGCAAGAGGGATAGTAAACAAATAGATTGCGCTGGTTGGCACAATCACGGCCCTCGATGCCGCAAGAGGGTTAGTAAACAAATAGATTGCACTGGTTGGTACAATCACGGCCCTCGATGCCGCAAGAGGGAAAGTAAACAAATAGATTGCGGGAAAAAAACTGCGAGAATTTATTTAAAGACGTAACAACGATGTCGTGTTAAGAGTCCATCGTCAGGGTCATTGAAATTTGAAACTGCAGATATGCTGATGTCGTCCCTTCGCAGGACATAAAGTTTGTTTACGCGGCCCGGATTTATGACAGCCGTGATTTCCGGCGCACTTAAGCCTCCTCCATTAAATCGATGGGCCATTACTCGAACTACATCATTAAAGTGCCAAACAAACGGCATCCGGGCGGAAATCGCCGGATCCGGCACGCGCCCGGCCCGGCCGCGCACCCGGCCCGCCCGACTGAAACACCCGAATAATTAATGTAGACAGTATAAAAGCTTGTGCCGATTCTGGGAATTTACGCCGATCGATTGGAGAGCTAAAGTTATCTAGTCCATTTGGGTACATCGCCGCTGGCCACGACGTATGTGTAAGGATGGTAAAACCGTTTCTATCTCTGCTTTCAGGGCATTTTTACGTTTTCCAGTATTGCTTGATTTTGTATTGTACCACTACAAAGTTGATTTAAATAGTTGAGTTGAGTTGAGGTATATTTTATCTTACAACTTTGTAACACAATATCGATAAAATCGGCAGTTTTATTAGTTATTCGTATTTTAAAATGATTTAAGCAGACATTATTTTTATTGTATTAATCACACGGCGTTTATTATATCGGCTGTAAAAGCCAGAACGGTGGATATATCGTGTTTAACAAATTAACGTGTTACAAAATTAACCTTATTGCATATTTTTGTGTTTTTCTAACTGATGAACTTTGCATACTGTCTGCGCCCTCCCGGCAAAGCAAATAAATTAGCATTTTAATTGGATGCTGTAAAGCTGTAAACTAAACAAACAGTATATACCCTCCGTCCCGGCCCGCACCCGGCCCGGCTCTGGCCCGCGCCCGGCCGGCGTGTATTTAAACTTCATTTGTGTAGCTCTTAGGATTACGGCCTCAAATTACGGGAGATTGTCATTACTTTTAGCTTTAGGCCAAGAATTACCTCTCAAGTTGTGACCTCGAGCAATACAATAAGTCAAATAGACGCAATAAGTAAATATTATAAGACAGGATGGCTCCTCTGAAAATAATTTTCATAGTAACTTTGATTTTTATGTTATTGATTGCTGAGACGAACAGGTCGTTCACCTGACGGTAAGTAACACGCCTGCTAACAGTACAGCACAACCCAGAACACACCGCAGCACTGCACTATGCGCTCGTCACCTCGAGACAATAGCTCAGTCTCATATGCCTAGTAATTTCGCTGGCTACAATGCCCTTCAAACTGGAATACAGTAATGCTTGCGCTATACTGCTTGGCGGCAGAATAACTGACAAAGCGTTGCTACCTACGCATATTGCCTCTCGCATACGAGAGACCTACCACCTAATATTGAAAAGCAATGTTATTCTATTTATTTTTCATTTATATTATTACAGTTGTGTACATAAGAAACTCATGTTTCAGATAATGAAACAAATTCAGCTACATCCTTTTCACTTTCCGCCATAAAATCCCTTTTCCTAAGTTACGACCCCGTCTGAATAAAACGTCATGTGTCATGACAAAACGATCTGGTTACGAGCAAGAGCAAGATTGGGATTATCCTATCGCAGGGCGGTCTTGTTGTCTGTGAGCCTGGGTGTCGATAACAACCGACATTCTAGGCATTGTAGGAGTCTTGTCAGGTCCATCAGAAGCGAGCCATTAGAATACACAAAGTTAGAATATAAATAACCCTTTATAACGCTTGTGACCAGTAACGTAAATATGTTTATGTTTTGCGAAGTTAAACGCTATGTTATTGCAATAAATGGTTTCTGCACGGTTTGGCTATAGGTACACACTCGGTCCGATATATTTACATCACACGGCAGTCGCTGCCAAAAGAGCAACTTATTTTTGTGCGAAATATCTTTTGATGTGGTGTAATGGAATGGCAGAAGGAGGCTGACTCGCGTTGTTTTTGCGAATATCATCCGAACGTGCGTAATTGATTGGTACCCGGCGCCCGCGGGAGCGCGCCGCGGCCCGGGGATCTCGAAAATATACGCCACAGTTTGACAAACGTTTGTCATTATACATGTATCTACAAGTATTGATGTCGTTTAAAACAAATTAACGCATTTGTATTTGTTTTTATTTATTATAATAAGCACGTCTTTTCAATACCAATTAGGTACACTTATTATCAATCATTACATAGTCTACATTATTATAAATCAGAAATAGGGCTACAATTAACGCCTGGAACGCGCAGAGCCTTCAGATGTAACAACTACACGCAGAACATTCGATTGTTTTAAGAATACTGAGCTTGTTGTTGTTCCTAAGTTTAATTTGCGCATAAAAAATAAGTTACATATCCGAAGAACTTACGTAGTGTAGCAACTCGTAGCAGAGCTACGTACGTAGCAATCCGCAGCTACGAAGCAATCTATCGAAGCTACTATCATTCCACAAACTAAAACACACTTCTGGAAGCAGATTACCGAAGCCGTTCGACCGTATCTTCGCGCGTGGAGTTCCGTCAAAGGTTCTTCTGATACTTGTATTTACTCAATTTCAACTAACCTCGGTACCATTTTTCTTCCTGTGACTCCCCACGTGAATTAAATAGTTCCAAGGAGATAAACCACTTAGACTGGATCCGATCTTAACCGATCTTGAGAAATAGTTTTCGATAAGGAAGACTGAAGCTATAAAAAATAGTACTTTTTCACTTTTCCGGCTACGTAGTGATTACGTGGACAAGAAAATAAGATGTCATTAAAAATCCTCTGTGTGACTCTGAAGTGATGAAGAGAGGTTTTTTATTGAGGTTTACAGTCATAAAATAACTAAATCACACCAAAATGAGTAACTCTGATCATTCTGAGATTACAAGATCAAGAGAGACATCATCACAAGATTTCTGTTGAAGTAAACACATTTATTTAACTTTATATTTCAAGCATATATTGGTACCAATTACCTATATAGTTTAAACATTGAGGTCTGATCCCTTACCAGGGTTAATATTAATAATGCATTAGTGACCGCGTGCCTCCTGTTTGATCGTTTAGCTACACTCGCCGAGTAGCCGTGGCGCGCGGCGGCGGTCTTGTACAAGGGAGGGGATGGATCAGGGGGGGGGGGGGGGGGGGGTATTATGTGAGTCTGTTGATGACGATTGGCAAAGATAAAAATAAGGTATGTTTAAAGTTGAAGATTATTTGGATACAGTACTGGAGTCTAATTTTGTTTTACATTACCATATTGGCTTCGTTGTAGCTGTTGTTTTTAACAGACATTTACTGGAATCCAATTAAATTTTGTTCAAAGACAGTAATTAACTTTGACCCGCTGGCGCCGGCGCCGCCGTGCTCCAGCCTGCACTTCTAACTGCGACCCCAGTCACGCATGCTCTTGAAGCAGTAAACGGGATTTCGTTGGACTCTGAAGCGTTTTTCTTGGATATAAATAGATAATTTATCTAGTTCTATTTATTTCAGTTTAACAAATACGTGGTTAAAAACGCAAATGAAAATATGTACAGCTACATATTATTATATTCATTTACTTTTTCAGCCACGATCTTAAACCACACAACGGTGCCATTTTATAAGCATAAAGTTCACAAGAAGTTCAACGAGTTCAAGTTGTACATTCTCTAACACTTATTGTATTTTATCCTCTAAAATTAGGTAAAACGAAGTGAGAGGGGCAGAAACCCCATTTACCTCACTACGCGTCTCGTTAGTGTCTGGAGGAACAAGATGGATCTAGATTTAGGAGTTCAATGAAAAAATAATTTTCATTCTTATTTTTACATTATTACTTTTTCTTTTTGTGCCTATTTGCATATTTGTGACGACTTGCACGATAACCTATGGATTTTGAACCAAAATTAAATTCATGTTATAAGTATACCACGTTTTTGATCAGAAATCAACGCGCGCGGTCTATATTTTCTTTTTATCACTTTCTCTCTTCCATAAGCTACCTACAGTGATGTAATTGTCAAAATGTGTTAGTTGAAAATTCAAAAAACCCTAATGGTCGTTATTGACTCACATCTGCGTGCATCGAGGCGGGAGCAATTTCCCCGCGCGGCCACTTACGGCTACTATTAGGTTTTACTACGTTTTTTTCCAACATTTCAGTAAAAAACGTTCACTTAAATTGCTCTTTGTTCCGGCGAGCAACGTTGAGAGCAACTTTTTTTAATCAGATTGTAAATAGCGGCTAGAGCGAAATGAGGAAGCGATCGAACACAACTGAGAGATACAAAAGGAATTAACTTGTAGCAATGAAAACCAATGCGCTTAGTGACATAAATAGAGTAATTATATTTTGATGTATCTTGTTATTATTTCTGTATGAGCTTTTAATTTTTCCAAATTTACATTATATTTTGTTTGCACTACCTTATAAAAACTCCACAGCACACCGAGGTTAACTGGAAGATAATGCTTACTAGCATTAAGTTCGCCTATGTACCTACAAATTTGTTTGTGCAATAAAGTATTTTCTATCTATCTATCTATGTTTGAAGGTTGATGGAAACGAGCAGTAACGATATAACGATGTATATAACTCAATTGCAAAGCCGAGTCTACGTATGTTGATGTATGTACAACAGAACACACATGAAACCAGGCCAGTCTCATTTGAAGCGATAATAATATAATCATGTATATATGAGTACAATACAACAAAAAGCTTATCAATACCGTTCTGACAGCTCGTTCCAGCTCACCGCGCCGTGTTGTTTAAACAAAAAATTAAAATATTCGTAAAAACATTGTGTTGCGTGATTGAGGAACGTTTCGATATGATTACATTTTGTCGCGGGCTTTTTATTTTTTTCTCTCTCAATTAAAACAGCCTTTATTCGAGTTCCGTCGAAAAAGTCTAGAATATTTGAATTGAATTTAAATTGTTTCGATAAAACACTTTGAAAGAAGGTTCGGGCGGACAGGAATATGAATGCGAAGGTAATTCGCCACTCGGTCCATTCTGTCTCAATTCTACACGCTTGTGTAATATATTTCCTGCGGCAATTTATAGGGAAGATTAAATGTGTGTTTGTTTCCCTTTGTTGGTTAAAAATATTTACGTTTAGCTTTCATATGTGGCACCTGCTGTTTTAAATAATGTGAAACCATGGCGGCGGAGGTGGTGCGGCGGCTGTGATCGAAAATTAACTTATGAAGAGGCTTAAAATATAAATTATAAAACAGATATGTTTACGGAAAAAATCTTTTTTACTTTTCGTGTATTGCCAAGTTTTATTTAGATTATTATGTATATGAAGATCAAAGTTATTGTTCTCTTCTTCAAATGTATGCATATAGTTGTATACCATCTTGAACAAGAATATTCTAATTATCGATACTGATCGCGTCGGTAGTATCAATTTGGAGATAGTTTGTCTATATGCGCTATTTCACGATACGCGAAAAAAGCTAGAGATTTTATGTTCAGTATTGACAGGGTGTTAACGTGCGACGGCTGTTACCCATATTCCTAGCGGGAATATTTGCATGTTGCGCTGATGAGCACCCTGTATACGCCTCCCCCTCCGACCGCTCCGCTGTTTCATCATTTATTGATGAGCTACGAATGTGAGTGGAGATGCCCGCGCGCCGTACACCACGGGAATTTTATGGTGTGAATGATGCACTCACACACATTTTGCGAGTATTGCTAAAAAGAGCGGCGGCGTTGTGTCCTACCCTATTCACATTGTAAATTGTCCACGTGTGAGTAAATTATTATTTATTTACTTCATTCTATGGACAATCAAATAGTTACCTTGTACCTATCGAAAGCAAAAATAAACACCATATATTACCGTAACTTTCTCAAAATTTTGTTGTTTTCGTAGCTCGGTGATCAATCTTAATCCGCACATACGTGTGTCAAGCTGGTTCTTAAATATATCTCTTCTTACATATTCGTGCGTATCCAGAGAACAGCACTTTGTATTCAAGCCCGTGTGAAGTCGCGCCTGTTCTGAAGCACGCATTATGTGGAGCCTGCTTTGAAGAGCTCTAGGCTTTCGGCTAATCTTTCACAGTCATCGCTATATTTTAAAGGCGGTTTATTTTTGCGTGGGATGAATTTAATACGTAAAATATTTCTGTTGCCAACTCAGAGACTCTATTACCTACATAGAGTTGCTCATATAAGTCGTATAATCTACTGAACTGTTGTAACAGCTTTGTCGTAGAATATTTAGGTAAAGCTCTCCTTAAGCCCTCCAGGCTCCGTCACGCTCTCATCCGAGCGGCACATTACTCATACTCATCCAGGTAACACTTTCGCATAAATAATGCAATTAACTCCCACTCGGTGTGTAGTCGGTAGCCGGCGCGCGGCGACCTATTTGGTAACTCAAGCAGATTACTCAGGAAGTGCGACCTAAACAAACAACCTCGAGCGACTGAGTACGGCATATGTATACATCCGTCTGTAAAACTAAACCAAAACTGTGTTTGTTATACAGCAAACAAACCCGTGATGGGGTTTAATTTGTTTATTTTGTAAATAGTTTTATGAGCCTAATTTGAATCAGGTCAATAAATAACCTATTTATTGACCTGGTTCAAATTAGGCGTCAATATTGTAATTCCCTATATTACGTGAAAAATAAAATAAGGTATAACTTAGGTGTATAACTCAATGCTCCGACACCGCCAGTTGGCAGCGTTCCCAAAGAGCTTGCAAGCTTGAATTGTTATACTGTTGCTGATCCTTTAAGCCGTACAAGTACCGCTTAACTGTTTGTATCAATATATGTCACGTTGTGGACATCTTCAACACATTAATCCACTCTATCAAAATTTATTTACCTTCTTAATTCTTCTTCCTTCTTCTTCTTCCTTATTTGTAAAACTTTCCCTCAGTCATTTAGATCACTTCTTATCATTTGTATATCCTTAATAATATTAGTTCCCTAATCCTAAAGAGTGTAATATTATTACAGCGTGTTGTGTTCACCTCGAGGAGGCCGTACACTATAACAAAACCAATGTATGTTTTATATTTTTATAAGTTAAGAGTGTCGTTCAGTTTTGTGAACCTAAATTAAAAAAAATATATATTATTTAAAAAGTCAACTTTTTGTAGATATAATAATTGAATAAAGACATAAATTCACTGGTGATAGAATTCTCGTATACGAGAGGCCGTCTAGGTGGGTACCACCGCATTGCCAGTTATTCTGCCGCTAAGCAGTAGTGCACAAGCATTACTGTGTTCCGGTTTTAAGGGCTACAATAGCCAGCGAAATTACTGTGCATTACGAGACTTAACGGCTAATTGTGTCAAGGTGACGGGCGCAGTGCAGGAAATTGCATAATAAAGTTCTGAGTGGTGCTGTTACTGGTGGCAGGCGCATTGCTGACCATCACGCGAACGACCAGCTCGTCTCATATCAGGTAAATAAAAAAAGATGCGTATCTAAATTCGTAAAGTGATTTCCCGGCGGCGGCGGCGGCGGGCCGGCGGCAGGGCGGCGGCGGGCCGGCGGCAGGGCGGCGGCGGGGAGGCGGCGGGGCGGCGGCGGGGCGGCGGCGCGGCGGGGCGGCACGCGCGCAAACACGTGTTAAGAAGTAATCATCGCAAACAAAGAAACAGGAAACTCACGATTGCTTTACCAAGTTTTAATTGCTCCACGATTTAATTAAGCCTCTTGTTACTTCAGCTCATCTGTTTTCGCGAACTCGAGCTTAATTCGAGGTTTACCTTTATCTTAGCTTTACAGATTCTATTTTACCTTTGTCTTCACCTACCGAACATTGCAAGAGCTGTTTCTATGTACGCAGTAGTTTATTAATTAGCTCTCAGAGGGCTTTGTTTAGGTAGCTTACAATAATTTAGGCCTCTAAGTTAGCATATATTTGGAAGCGCTTTACATGAAGTTTTCTTTAAAGTTCAAACGACGTCCAACAATTAATGTAGCTTCTAAGATTAGCAGCTGCGAAGCAGTCAAACAAATAGGAGCAGTACGAAATTATTAACTGCCACGCAAATTTATCAAATTTTTAAATTCTATTTTTATTTGTTCTTGTTATGTTATTGAGGTACAATAAAGCGTTATCAATCAATCAATCAATCAAGCATATTACATTGACAACATTAACAACTGCATTAACAATCGACGCCAATTGAAGAAACCATGTAACTGCGATAACATACTTATTTACATATCTATTTATTTAATCTTTATTTCAGGCAACATTAAAATAAGTTACAGATGTTATTTACTTATTCTACGGCCCATATAAATATATACCTTAGAACTTACATACATATAATTTTTATTAAAATATTTATGTGATACGTTTTGTCGGCGACGTGTGACGCAACTGCGCGGTGTCAGCTTGCGGTGTCAGCGGTGACGCTTGCAGCCAAAGACAAACTACTATTTTATCTTTGCTTGCAACCGTCCTCTGAATCGTCGGAACACGACACCCTTTGGCCAGAATTCCTCACACATGTATGTCGACAGATGTTCAGTAGGAACTCGCACCACAAAATAATTAAAATTCACGTTGTGGCGCGACTCCAACCGCACGACCCTCAGGAGAGCATTGGTCTTCTTCTCAACGTACTCAGTAACATCTTCAGCCTTGATGGAGAAGTGTAGGCGGGACACGTAGAGTAGCGTCGTGGGAATCGCCGGGCGCAGCAGGAGGCTCGGTCCGGTCGGTGCGGTGCCGCTCTTGTTCTGGTTCTGACGAGTGAGCTTCTTCTTCCTTGCCACCTTGACGAAACCCTCCTCGCCACACTGTTTCGTTGGAGCTGGAGCCACAGGTGCACCCTTAGAAACAGGTGCGCCGCGACTCTGCTTTCCCCCATTGGGTTGCTCTGGTTTCCGTAGTGAGGCGGCGCCGGCGGCGGCGGCGTTCAGGGGTGGACGTGCACACTGTCTAAATCCAAACACAGGTTGGCCAAATATTAATTTATTATGGTATATTGAAGACAACGTAATACAAAATTGCTTAGTCAAACCATGACAGTTCGGTTACTCAAAAAACGTCAAAATCACTCAGTTACCAGTAAACAAAAAGCTTTGTTGGTGTTGCCAACATGTTGCGGCCTCAAAAGGCTTAACAACATTTTATACATTTACAACCTTCGACTTGAATTTACTATACTTTGCAAAATTTTTTACAATCTCTATTATTTGTTTAAACTTTTAGGCGTTACAAAATTCTACATGGACTTGACTTATATTAACTGTATGCCTTATGTATTTAATCTTCCTTACAAACTAGGTATTGTGCTATTACACATATATGCTTACTTAACATTATTCTCCTTTTACATGTTAGTTTTTACATTTTAGAACTATTCTCATGTTAAACTTAAATTAATCCTAACTTAATAGCAATAGGTATACTATACTAACTTAATGGCAATATACATATTCCTGAGAGAGATCGTTTATAAGTTTTTCCATTGGGAGCAGTAACTTTCAATGCTCTCACTTTTTGGTCCAGCCCTGGATAAACCTTGGTTACACGAGCCATAGGCCAATGCAGGGGGGGAGAGTTAGGCTCTCTTAACAATACTAACATGCCTACATTAACATTTGGCAAATCATCGCGCCATTTCGGACGAGTTTGAAGTACATTTAAATAATGCTTGTGCCAGACCTTCCAGAAACGTTGCTTTATATTCTCTACTACTTGCCAAAATTTTAGTCTATTGATTGGTACCTCTGAGACATCTGGCTCTGGATAAGAGGTGAGTGGCACACCTACCAGAAAGTGTGCTGGGGTCAAATAACTGAAATCTGCAATGTTTGAAGAAGATACTGGCATCAGCGGCCTAGAATTCAATACAGCTTCTATTTGACAAAGCACAGTGCTGAGCTGCTCATACGTAAGTACATATTTTTCAATAGCCCTTTTTAAGAAATATTTCATGCTTTTAACTGCACTCTCTGCAAGACCAGCGAACACAGGTGAGTAACTGGGTGTAAAGTGAAACTTGACACCTTGTTCAGATGCGTAATTTTGCACCCGGGTTTGATGGTCTGCAGAGGTGTTGAGCCTGTACAATTCAACAAGATGGTTGGCTGCCCCTCGAAAGGCACTTCCATTGTCGCAGAAGACCTCGCTAGGCAGGGCTCTTCTCGATATAAATCTTTTAAAGCAGGCAAGGAAGGTATCTGTGGTGAGGTCTGATGCCAACTCAAGATGAATAGCTTTTGTTTGAAAGCAGACGAAAACACATATGTAACCTTTAGTTTGCAATGCTCGCCTTATCCTTGAATTTTTTAGTAGCACCGGCCCAGCGAAGTCTATTCCGACTGCTTGGAAGGCTCTGGATGCAGTGACTCTCTGTTGCGGCAGAGTTCCCATCAGTTGTTTTGCACAGGCAGCTTTCATCCTAAAACAAATTAAACATTTATGAGTAACTTTTTTTACTTGTCTCATTCCATTTATTAGCCAATATCTTTGGTTGAGATGTGATAACAATAATTTGGGCCCTGCATGAAGCAATCTTAGATGCTCATGATGAATGATGAGCGCTGTTATCTTTGAATACTTTGGTAAGATAATGGGATGCTTTTGTTGAAATGGAATATTCGCATTTTCTAGCCGTCCCCCTACTCTCAACATATTTTGTGAATCTATGAATGGATGCAAAGGTTTCAGAGGGCCTGTAATGTGTTTATTATTTTGCAAGCATTTTATTTCGTCACTGAAGTAACTTTGCTGTTCAGTTTTGATCAACAATAATAAAGCTTGATGAAGCTCCTTGCTCGTCAAATAATTTGACTTGACTTTATTACCCGTAGGTTTAATATTATTGTAAAATCGCAATACATATGCTAACACCCTAATGAGTTTGTTGATGTCAGAATATTTATTTATTAGGTTAGGAATTTCATCACCTAAGGTATTTAAAAGTACTACCTCATTTGAAGCTGATACCGCAGGTTTTTGCTCTGGCAGATTCTTTGGGCTCTGTAATTTAGTATCGAATGTATACTCCCTGTTTAGTAGAAAGTCTGGACCGCTCCACCACAAACTTGAAGCTGAAAGCTCAAGGGGGTCCATTCCCCTACTAATTGCGTCCGCGGGGTTGTCTTCAGTCCTGACGAAGGCCCAGGTCCAACTACCTGTCAGTGATTGTATAACCCTTACTCTGTTCGACACATAAGCTATTAACTTTTCACACTTTGTATGTATCCATGCCAAAGCGATTTGAGAATCAGATAGTAAGTAGACATCATTTACTTTTATTTTTAATTTAAGGATGTCATATACCTTTACCATTAATTGTGCAAGCAGTAAATTAGCATTTAGCTCAAGCTTAGGTATTGTCAATGGTTTGGAGCATGGGTTGATTCTTGACTTCGAACAGAGTAACGATACCGTTACCTTACCTGTGTCATCAATTGCTCGCAAGTAAATGCAACCACCATAGCCTGTGGTACTGGATGCGTCTGCGAACCCAATCAGCTGAACTGCCTCTGCATTGTGGGGAATCTGAATGTTTCTTTTAAAATGAATTGGTTGCATAGCAGCCAACTTATTAGCAAAGTCAAGCCATTCATCCTTCAGCTCCTGACTTGGACTTTCATCCCATGCAATTTTCTCTAACCACAACTTCTGCATAATAACTTTAGCTTTTACAATTATAGGGGCCCCATGACCCATTGGGTCGAACCATTTTGAAATTTGACTTAATATTTCTCGCTTTGTAATTGATGAACTCGGGGTAAAATTATCTGGACATTTTAGTACAAAACAATCATTTTTTGTATCAATTTTTAAGCCTAATGCGTTAATTTGATAATTCTCTTTTTGCAACTCAATTTCATCAAGCTGTTTTAATGGTGCAGGTATGTCATTCAGAACGTTGTTACAGTTAGATGACCATTTGTGTAGTTCAAAACTACCTATTGACAGCAATTGTATTAACTGTCTTTTTGCCTCAAGCAATGTTGAAACATCAGAATGTGAATATAGCGCATCATCCACATACATGCAATTTTTGATGATAAATGAAGCCAGAGGCAAGCTTGTTTCATGCCTATTCGCGAGCTCCAGCAAGCATCGACTTGAAAGGTAACTAGAATTTTTTAGACCATATGTGACTGTATCTAAGCGAATGCATTTTATTGGCTCATCAGGCTTATCGCGCCACAAAATAGTTTGCAGCGATGTGTGGTCTGGGTTAATTAACACATTTCTAAACATTTTCTTTACATCAGTACTGAAAGTATAATCCCCAAACCTAAATAGCAATATTATGTCAAAAAGATCTCGTTGGACTGTTGGTCCACTTAACAAGATGTCATTTAAACTTAAAGATTTATTGGCCTTCATTGATCCATCAAAGACCACACGTGTGCGAGTACTTTTGCTGTTGTGGTTGATCACCGCATGATGTGGCAGAAAGTATGTGGGGTCCTTTTCGAAATCCCAGTTCTGCACATTAATGACATGAGCATGCCCTAACTCAATGTATTTGTGAATGAAATCTCGATAATCTGACAGCAACTCTAAATCTTTGTGCAATTTCTTTTCTAAATTGAGAAATCTATAAAATGCAAAGTGAAAGGAATCACCTAAGGTTTGATTTACGTCATAAATTGGTACTTTTAAGGGTAAATCAACCTGAAACCTATTGTTCTCTAATTTAACTGAATCTCGGAAAATTTTTTCTATGACCTCATGTTCTTTATCATGTTCTAAGAGAACATGTGGTACCCTTTCGGCCTCCCAAAACCTTTCTAGTACATTGCTGACATCAGACTCACATTTGGTGCATAAAAGTGAAACAACCTTGTTTACCTCTTGTTGAGGTGGCAAGCCACCTGCTATGATATACCCCAATTTTGTGTTGATGATTTTTGGTAACTCCCCCTCGATGCCTGGTTGCCTGCTGTTGTGATGCTCAGGCTTTGTGCTGGAGCTCAGCCGCGGCGCCTGCGCGCGCGGTGGCAGAGTTTGTGCCACCTGCGTCGATGCAGTGCTGCTCGGCTCCGTGGGCAATAGGACCTGAAAAAATATATCGGCACCAATTAGCATATTAATTTCAGAGGGTTTATAATATTCCTCATCAGCAAGCTGAATGTTTGAGGGAATTACAATACTCGCAGGGTCTATCTTCTTCTGAGGCAAAAAACATGTAATATTGTCAACTACGTGAAAGTTTGCGGTTGTTTCATATGGGGACTTTAGTGAGTGTATTCTCAATGGGATTGAATACTTAATTTGGTTTTTAGAGCTTGTTACCCCAATTATTTGTGTGTTATCTTGCACAGGGGTAAGTCCTAAAACCTTTATAACCTTACTTGTAACCAAGGAGGCTTGCGATGCAGAATCCAGGATGGCTTTTATGTGCACTTCTCTGCCATCATGGGCTGTTAATCTTATTCGAGCTGTGGGAATTAAGACATTAGTACTTTCTTTACCAGAGATCATTACTACCGGTTTCTGTTCGTTGTTGTGTAAAAGTGTATTGTGATCCATTTTACATTGAGCACACCTGAAATGGAACTTGCATTTGCCCATATGTACATTTAGGCAAATGTTGCACAGCCCTTTTTGCTTTGCAAATTTTATGCGGTCTACGCAGGGTAATAACTTGAATTTCTGACATAAATAGATTTTATGGCTATTTAACTTACAGAACTGGCATGGTTTTTCTGGTTTGGATGATGTTACTGCGTTGACGACTCGGCCCTGGCTGAGCTGCCTAGGCACTTCCGTGTTTTCCATTGCTGTGGCCCTTTTTTCTAGGAAGGCCACGAACTCACCAACCGAAGGCTGCTGCTTCTGGTCTCTCTCCATTTGGTAGCTGCGTGCAGTGTTAATATCCAGCTTGCGAAGGAATAAACATATTAATATTGGATCCCATTCGTCCACCTTTGCTTCTAAGTTTCGAAGCGCAGCTAAGTTTTGTTTGATATGAGAGATAAATTCCCTAAAATGAGAGGAGGACGGCCTAGCTATTGCATCCAAATCCAAAAGCATTGTGATGTGTTCACTGATAATTTTGTACCTATTATTGTATCTTGCATCGAGCAATTTTAGCGCTTCGTCGTAGCTTTCAGCCACGAGAGGTAAGTTCTTGATAAGATCAAGAGGCTCACCCTTCAAGAATGATCTAAGGTAATGTAATTTTTGTATTAAATGTAAGGACGCGTCACGATCGATTATTGACTTGAAGAGTTCAATGAACGATACATACTCTGAGTACTTGCCAGAGAAATTGCCTATTTCTAACACAGGTAACTTTACATTAGTTCTAGGACTACAGAAGTGCTTAACTTCGCCCTGACTTGTGCCTTCACATTTTATCTGTGACTGTTCACCTATTGCGCTATTTAAAATGGCGAGCGCAGAATAGTAGCTTGCCTCAGTTTCCGAAATGTCCTCTTTATCATTATAATCAAAACACAAGATTTCTTTACACAGCGATTCGTACTCGGCAAATAAAGAAATTAATCGGTCTCGGCGAACTACCAAACTACTCACACTGAAAGTTCTTACCTCCTGTTCATCACAATACTGATTTATAATTCGAGTCATTGAACCTTTAACGTAACCTCTTGAAGAGATTAACTTTTTGATGTTCTCCGCCTCAGACATCTTTCAAATTACACGTTTTCTTTCTTCAAAATAAATTAGGTAACTTATAAATTCCTGCCGAAAACCCGAACCGACGCGCGCGCAGTTCCAGTTGTCTCCACTCGTTGCAGTAGGGGGCGCTGGCGAAGCTGCAGTCGACCCGTCGATTGGTTGCTTGATTTTGTAGAACTCGCGGACCAATGAGAGGGCCGGATTTTTCTGTTCCGTAGTTTCGTGGCTCACAGCAATTGGCTGCTTGCACAGTGTAAATGTCACTGTGAATGGCGGCCAAAAAATTTTTCTTGCCTCGTGGATGATACCTTATTCTTCTTAATGTTCTTCTCTCCAAAATTGGCGTGTAAAAAGCGGGGGTTGATTGCGCTTTTTTCCCTTATGTCTCGCAGGAACTTCGAGAAAATAGAGCTGGCTCGGTTGATTGATTCGCGTCCACCTCTTCGCTCGTTGTGATCCTGATGACCAACCTCCTTTTTCTTCTAACAGCGGCTTACTTTCTCCTCGCCTTCGAATGTCGTCGCCGCGTGTTCTGTTAGGCTCGAAGCATGTTTAAATCCAAACACAGGTTGGCCAAAATATTAATTTATTATGGTATATTGAAGACAACGTAATACAAAATTGCTTAGTCAAACCATGACAGTTCGGTTACTCAAAAAACGTCAAAATCACTCAGTTACCAGTAAACAAAAAGCTTTGTTGGTGTTGCCAACACACACGCGTGTCGGTATCTGCACATCTATGAAGTATTGAATTAAAATCTATATAAGTAACTACTCAGAAAACTTTTAAACACGCCCGCTGCAGCTGTACCTATAGAATAATGCTCAACATTTACAATGTTCTGTTCGAGTGAGTTAGCGAGTGGCGTCTCGAGCCGAGATCGAACTAAGTCGTCTGTCAGACGACTCTGCATACAAATCAGGAGCTATTGTGCAAGTTTCTTACACTGAATCGCGTCTAATGGCCTCTCGAACATGCAGTATGGAAGCAGTTGTGAAGCTTACGTATATCGAATATTTTTTGTGTAACTAAGATATATCTGCCACATACGTTGTAATGTTTGTTGAAGAATGTCAGGTTTGACGTCGTTATTCAGCGTTGACGAAACCAGCGTGGTGGCACCAGCCAAAGACAGAAGGCACACATTTGCATTAATGTGTAGACGGAGGATATAATGATAATAATCGAAACAGTGCCAGTGCGGGAACTTAAAGTGCGGCCGCGGGAATAGGTATTTTTGCTCCACTTCGCTTTGCAGAACGAGTTTTTCATAATGTACAAGAAGAACGAAGCCAAAATAACGCCCATCCTAGAGAAGCGAAATCCCACAAAGAAGAATTACCAAACATTTTAATAAATTATGTACATAAGTTATTCACTGAGTCGCAGTGTACGCCCGCTGCCGCTGACACCAAACTATTTACAAAAGACAAATTAGTTGCAAAGTGTATCTTAGTGTTTATGTGCGCGTACAGCTAAGGGGTCAGGACCTTCGTCAGCGCTGTCTGCGAGCGCGGCGGTTGTCGATAACACGCGTCGCGGCCTCGTAGGGACTCAGCCCAGGGCTGTTTCCGTGACCAGATTGTGTAAGTTGAAGTGCAAAACTTATAGCTTTAATAAATATTATTAAATAAATAAAGAAGTTTTAAAATAAACGACACCATTAAAACATACAACAACGAAAACAAGAAGACTTCTACGGTTATTTATTATTTCAACATACGCTTACCCCAATAGATAAAACAGTACAAACTAATTTTCTTTTCAATATAGATTTGCATAAATACGTTACATTTTACACTTGCTTCTATAATTGAATTACTCTGCTTAAATAAATATTTATTTATTATATTCACCAAGATTAATGACCAGAAATCCGCAAAAACCGCAGAGAAAATTCATTTTTCAATCAACCGCGCCTTGCCGCATGTGACACGCGACCGCCCCGCGACCGCCATGAAACCATCACGACCAGATAGACTAGCAGTGTGCTGGCGCTCGGCCAACGAGCGGCGCGGTAGCGTTGCGGGTACGGCACGGTTGCGGCGCGGCGGAGGAGTCCGCAAATAAATCGCGCATGGCACTGCCAGGTACCCGACGATAAACACTGCTGAACGGAACGGCGCCCGACGAAAACGAACAAAACTCTATTTGTTTTAGGGAAGCAGAGCCAAAATAAGCATTTATGAAGCAATTTGTCAATCTGATAAATAAGCGCTATACAAGGGTTTTAGTTCGAGAAAGTAAGAAAAAGGATCCTCCCTTTTTCTTACTTTATTGCATTTGAACAATAATCCGAGATTCTACAATAACGTTACCAGTTTTGTAGTCGGTACTTTCCCCTAAATTTCAATTTAAGTTCCCAAATAGATATTCGCTAACTTATATACTCCCAGAGGTCATTGAAATAACAATATTTCTCAATCGACATAGGGACGCAAAATGTACACAAAATATTTTCCGTTCCAAACGCAAAATTAAGTCACAAAACTGATAAGCAAGTTCCTCCAAAAGGTACATCAACTTTCTCCTCGGCGACCTGACCTCGGGCTTCAGTTTCTTCAATATTTTCAGCAAACAACTCCATTAAAAAGAACAAGTCAAAGCAAATTTCGTAAAGCTGTTTCACCATTGCTGTGTCCCAGTGTTCACCAAATTTTACAATCCGCTAGCTTTTATTGAATTTAATTTAAAGTTCTGTTTGTTCAGACAATGCTCGGTATTTACGAGAGAGATAAAAATACTATTCCTGTAAGCGGACCGGAGTCCTAGGAAATATGGAGGTTTTGTAAACTTGTGTTTTGTACGGCGCTGTGTTGCCGGTTTTAGTAAAGTTTCGGGCGTGGCTGAATAGTGCGGAAGTTTTCTATTGAACGGAGGAACGAGAATGTTACAAGAAGTTCAGTGATATTTGTTGGTTAACATACTGGCCTACTTAACTCATCCAGTGTAATGATGTGTACCGAGTCCAGGGCATCGGGTCAAGTCCAGGCCATCAGGTCAGGTCGCGCTTCAAAAACGTAGCTAAGATACAACAAAATCCGGAAATTTACATAAAGTTCGTTTTATGAGTTACTAAAGGTAGATGCGTACTCCGAGAGAACTCATTTATATTCATGGGAACTAAATCCTACGAATATTGACAGGTAAATTAAATTGAATAAAATTAATTAAAAGGCTGCTATACTTCGGCGGCTCACCATTTAGATCTTAGTTGGCCAATACGTATTTTATTCCCGGTGACGCCAAACGCAATATACCTCTTCTAAAACACATGTTTCGAAGGCGATCGCTCCCGCAGATCGAGAATTACGCTCGCAACGAACGTTCAGAACTTTCATAGCGGAAATATATCGCTTGCTCGCAAATTACACTGACAAGACCTATCTTGCATAATAGTGCATTAGCGAGGCACCGCTTTTAAGCGCTAGTGCCGCTTAAAATAATGCAGATGTATTTCCTTTAAGCACCGACTCAATCATCTCTGGTGTGGTAATGGTTCTGGCTAAATTCTTTATCTTTTTAGTGAAAGTTTTAACGAGAATAAAACTAAAGTTATACGGAGCGACGTATCGGCTAGAATAAAAGCAAAATAATGGACGAAGAACATAATTGTTACGGCATTGTTTTCTCAGGGTCAGGGTCAGAGCAGTCGCTCAATTGCATTGTTGTCTTCCTCTAAATCTATGTGCTCCATCTTCGGCCACATCAATGATTAACAACTTACGAAATACTGCAACAGTTCTCCACTCCAGGCAGCAGCCTCGGTATGAAGTGGAGAACTCATATTGGAGTATACTCCGGAGGATACTCACGTTGGAGCACCAACAGCATCCTGAGCGTTGTCGCTGGCAGATGTGACTGCCCTACACACGCGCCCTATGTACACGCAGCTACATATTATAAAATTTAATATAATTACGTATTTTTTTGTTTTGATTTGACACTAGCTGTTGCCCACGACTTTGTACGCGTAGTGAAGTAATCTAACCTGTTCCCGACAATTATCCATCCAACTCTAATCCCGCTCCTGCGTAAGTCGCTAAGTACGTGCGAAGGAATATTGGGCAGTTCTCAACGTGGGCTGATTTCCACGAATACTGCACAAGAAAACACAATCGCCTAAAGCTCCCACAAAAACGCTTGAGAAAGTCAAACGAAAGACAAACACATAGACTTTGTAGGTGTAAAGGTACGAGAGTATATAACGCATTGCCTGACAATATAATATATGCCAAAAGCGACGACGTATTTTTACGGAAGTTTAAGTCGCTACTGCTTGTCAAGGCATTCTAAGCTTTTCCTTTCTCTTTTTAATCTCTGCCTGAGTTTCTCACGGACCAATCCCTCGCTAATCCAAGTCCTAATAATAATAAACTTTACTCTTATATCATAGAACAGTTCTCATTCATTAAAAATCACTTCAATAGCCCAATCATAAGTAATTTCCGATAATAGTCCTCGCACTTATCGGGGGCTGTCTTTGATTACATGACAAGTGTTGTCCATTACATATCTAAACTAAATACTCTAAGAGACCTCTACGTGTTGGACTCACGTCCCTGCGTAAGCCTTCCAAAGGACCGGGAGTATAAACCCTTGCAAGAGAGCGATAAACTTTACTAATAATAATACAATAATGTATAAACATAGCTTAGAATAATTGATAAGGCATGTATTGATGTGCCTTCTTTTGTTTCTAAACTTAACTCTGTTGCCTGAAAATAAATACCGGTAGTTAGGGCTGCATACTGAGGATCCTCCTGAAAATCCGCGTCAAGGAGTACTGCCTTATGCATCTGACCCTTGATCCAACCATCTAGACACTCTTTTATTATTATTTAGACTATTATTACATTTTCGTTTTTGATCTTGTATATTTATAGAATAACATTTAACTTCAAAAGCGATCCAAGGATAAATTGGTTTTGAATAAATGAAAGCAATTGCCCTATTAAACCTGTTAGAGACACATGGTTAATCAAATATAACGGTTTCTTAACGGTTTATACATTTCTTAGAAACCATGGTAATACTCGTTCAAAACAGAATGGTTCCGTTAAATTATTACAAGCTATTGTTGACGGGCCATAGCAACCCTTATCACAAGCCCTCGCTACAAATGCCCTGTGAAGTGACCGCACATGTCTGCGACTGGCAACTAGTTAATAGTAGCTACAACAAACCTCCAGTAGTTTGTGTAAGCGCTGTCTCATTAGCATAATACAGAGGTCTAATCAAGTATTTTATATCTGTTACGCGAGAAAATGTATGGGACGTCAATGGTATAGTCCAATGACGATTTAAGTATAGTCATTGTAATAATTTGAAGTACAAAAGTGCATCTGTGATGCCTAAATTGAATAAAGAATGTTTGAGTTCCAGTGAAGTATGGATTTAACATTTTGTAGTGTTTGGTTCGCGAGCGACACCGGTCACGTGTCGGTCACGTGTCAGTCACGGACCAGACAGGCGTCGCCGTGAACTTTGCCACACACGAAAATAATGGGTCTAAATTTTCCTTGCATGTAAGTATGTATTTATATTTATATATATTGTAATATATATATTTGTATTATCTTTAATGTTTATGATATATATACACACATCAAAAGTGTCTAGGGATCAACATATATTTTTGCAATAACTTTTCTCCTGATTGATATTAATTAAAATTTTCTTTAAGGATTCATCAAATAAAGTGTTTTCGTTTGTCACAGTAACGATAAACCAAGTCACCTTTGCATTAATAAAGAAATTTGCCATTTTCCTAATAAAGGGATTTTTGACATTTGAACCACTAACATTAAAGTTCGAAAAAAAGACTGAAATAACAGTTTTCTTTAAAATTTTATTGGGTAACTTAAACAATTAATAATCCGTGTTTCTACCGCGAACACTAACAACACAAGAACATCGGTTTGGCATACTCAAAATGAGTTCATCCAAATCACGCTGTGGAATGGCCGCCCATGTTCGTTGCAACAACAAAAAAAGGTCTTCTTGCGACTGGATACCCTCCATATTCGGCAGAGCTCTTCTCTGTAGCATATCCCATGCATGCTCAATCGGGTTCAAGTCTGGCGACTGAGCAGGCCAGGGCAGGACATTGATGTTAGCTGCGGCGAGAGTCTGTCTTACAACTCTTGCGGTGTGCGGTCGTGCATTATCATGCATTAACTGAAATAAGGGACCGATTTGCACTTGTAGAGGAACGATGACGTCTGATACAATCGTCTCAGCATAAATTTGAGCGTTGAGGTTGCCTCTGATCCAAATCAACTCAGTTCTTCCGCCGATCCAAATACCCGCCCATACCATGATGGTTCCACCACTATAAGGATGGACTTCCTGGCAGGATTTTAATCGCTGTTGGCGTCCAGGGGTTCTCCAGTGTCGTATACGTCTTGTATCCGGTCTCATACCAAAACGAGACTCATCAGAAAAGCACACGAAACGCCATTGTTCTTCTGCCCAATTTCTGTGTTCAAGAGCCCATTGATATCGAATCCTACGATTGTGCATTGCTATAGGTGGTACCCGTAGCGGTCTTCGGGAATGAAGGTTCACTTCATGCAAGCGGTTTCTGACTGTTTGGTCGCTAATTAAGTTCCCTATCCTATCATGGCGGTTATTGTTGGAGCTCTTCGAGTTAAGATTTGAATGTATCGGTCTTGTCTCCGTGTGGTGCAGCGATACCGTCCTCCATGGCGCTCAGCCACGGTACCAGTGCTTCGGTAACGTGTCCAAAGTCGACTGATAACACTCTGACTTGTATTCAGAGCTAAAGCCACAGTACGTTGCCGGGAACCAGCTTCTATCATTCCCACGGCTCTGAGCATTTCTTCCCTGCTTAAATGACGTCGCCGCTCCATAATAACGTTGGTTTTAATCAGTAGTAGGGAAACAGTAGCACTAATAATGTCTTCAATGCGTTGTATGTTTTTATAGGGAAAATATTGACAGCTGATTTTCATCTTTTACTCGAATTTGATTCACAGTTCCTGATTCAAATTATGAAATGCACCAAAAAGGATCCATATAAATTTATAAAATCATAAATTTATTACAAAGCCACATCTCAATCTCAAGAAATCCGTATAAAAATGCTTGATCCCTAGACACTTTTGATGTGTGTATTATGATATTATTTATATATTTGTACTTTAATTTAAAATAAGACCAAATAATGTATTACTATTTTATTTACACTGTCGACCTCTCTCGCCCCCCTTTTAACTCCATCCAAAGGTTGACTGGAAGTGATCGCTTTTAGCGATAAGTCCGCCCAATGTACTTTAGTTTTTAAGTTGTTTTCATGTACTTACTGATTATTTTTATTTGGTGTACAATAAAGTATTGTGTATTGTATTGTATTGTATACGGTTGTCTGGAAGAGATCGCTGTTTAGCGATAAGACCACCTTCCTTGTAGAAAGTATGTACTTTATGTAATTCCTTGTTAATCTAATGGAATCAGGTGTGACGTTGCGGAAACCCATCACAATTCTAAAACGCAATGAAAATATGTAGTGTAATTCCGCTGAAAACCACTACATACGGCGCGTGGCAGCCCGCTGCACGGCCCGGCCGGCCGGGCCCGGCTGTGTACTTGTAGCTTCGTACCTAAAGTGCGGAGTGCGGTAGGCCTGCTCTTACAAATAGCAATAAAAACAGAAAAGTGTAATAGATATACTCAAGACTCAAAAGAATTAGAAAACATGGCTAGAGAAGCACGTATTCCTCGAATCGCGATCATAAATAATTTTTGCTTGGCACAAAGGATAAGAATGTAAGTATATACGCGTTTGAAAGTCTCCTCTGGACTGGGTCGCTCGTCCAGAGTTTCCTTACTACTAGTGAGAGCGGGACTACAGGGCGATAGCTTACAGTACACATCACTAATTGCTTCAAATGCTCGAACAATTTACTAACAACTACAGTTTCTTGTTCTCCGCACCCGAGAGTTGAGTCTGTGATTTCAAATTTCATTCAAAAAATGTTGGGATAGTGTTCACTGAAGTGGTGAGAGAGCATGAAGAGTTTGTAATTCTTGAGTGAAGTGAGGTAGATTACCTTCTTTGCTTACCACTAAGATGACTAAAGACGAAAAATACGCCGCAAGAAACACGACAATAGTCACAGATTTTCTGTTGCTTGCACATCTGTTGTTTAGATATAATTTAGAAGTCCTTTCTCCGAGAAGTAGGTTATGATATCGAAGCCAATACCCCTCGCGGAAAAAAACATTTATTTCCAGACTAGAAGAACGCTCATTGTGTCACTAACAGACATCCTTTTATTTTAAAATTGTAAAGGCTTGAGACGGGCACATCAAACTACTTTTCTCGCTGGAATAGGCTGCCCGCAGCCACAACTGCTTTTGACTTCTATCCTTTCATAAAAGATTTATCGTCGGAGCTAAAGTAATGATCTACACATGTTTTATGCGAATTCACAGCCACTCGAGTTTCGCAGCCACTCTAGTTTTGCAGCCACTCTAGTTTCGCAGCCACTCTAGTTTCGCAGCCACTCTAGTTTCGCACTGGGCGTATTCAAAGTAAGTGCGTACTTGTCTGAAAAAATACGAGTATTTCTTGCCCGAGGTCAAAACAAAATACATATTTGCTGTCGTTCAAGAGTCAAACTAAAGTGTGTAGTAAAGCGGTGCATTGTTAACTTTTAATAACTTTATATTTTTATGATGTTGCTCGTAAACAGTTCTGTGGTGAAATTTTTCAACTGGCACTTGATGTGAAAAGCTTTCTCTCGTTAAACATTAAGCCCGAGTAATCCTTAATGAAAAACGAGATTTTAGCAGCTTCGTATCGGAATAATGGATGGCCGATATATGTATTATGAGGTGCTGTCGGAGGACAAATTTGCGCGCCGAGCGCCGAGCGCCGCTGTAATATATCAAACATATATCTGTCGGGTCTGGAACTCTGGACTTGAAATCGAGCGCAGTTGACTCAATGGAGAGCGTTTTCAGGTGCAATGACCACATATCTGCAATGAAAGCATGCATCATATTCTGTCTGTACGGGACATGGCATGGCATTGTTTAGCTTGTACGGATCTTAGTCGTCCGATACCGTTAAGTGGAATTTGGGGGACAACTATTAGGATCACCTATTCGGGAATCCAACGTCTGATGGAACGAACCTTGGAGCTGTTCCCTTAAATAAGGGAACTAGCGGAACTCGTAATAATGCGCAAATAAATAAAGAACAGGTGGTTCGTTTTATTACTCGCAAAGTGAACCCTAAATCACGTCGAGTGATAAAATGAGCCAATAAAAGAGCAATCCCGGAGCAGTCACCACGGTGATTAAATTGTTACGCTTTATATTATCGAATACAAACGGAATGATACCATTCTAGTAGATTCTGCAGAGACAGAACGTTAAATGGAAGTATTCGAAGCGCAGTGCAGTTCGAAATTGTGGTAAAGTACACCCCAGTGAAATATCGCCGCAGATAGTTGTCACGCGGCGTGCGGCGGTAAATCACAGGAATCAATCGCGCTGCTCGGAGGGCGGGCGTGCCGGCTGGGGCGGCGCGGCGGCGCGAGACCGTCAGCTTATTTTATATAAAGTACAAAGTACTGCCACTGCGGCGCAGCCATCTGTGGACAGACGTGCGGGTGAAATATCACCGCAGATAGTCACGCGGCGTTGGGCGGTAAATTACACGAATCAATCGCTCGGCGGCGCGGCGGCGGCGCGGCGGCGGTGCGGCGCGGAGGCGGCGCGGCGCCGGCGTGGTGGCTGGACTCGACCTTCACCTCATTTTCTTTCGTCGAAAATTTTTGATGGATGATTTGATCTTGTTTAAATTTATTTTGATGTTGTCACTCTTTGGATTCGAGGAAATATAATGAAGTTGTGACAGGATGGTATATTTTTTACGGAGAGATAAGAATCTTTAATGTTGGCCTTTCTTTCGTTTTCATTCACCCTAGTCTCGGAGTGTCGGAGTTATAGGCCGCGCAAAGGCCTCCGACATACCCTAACGTGTCCTAGTGTTGTCCTGACAACAACCGGGGCCGACACCTTGCATGCCCTCTAAAGCACGATAGCGCTAAGCTGTTAATGCCACCCACAACAATGCGAGCCACGCCACGAGATCTACATGAAAGGGACTGTTGACCTAAATAAAATTTTGCTTCATGTAAAATTATACCTATAGAACCGCGTCTGAGATTGACGATGAGATAGTCTATTTGTCGAAGTCTATTAACGTGTACCTAACTAATTTGAAAATACAAACAGTTAAATCCTAACTCAAATCATAAACCTAAACTACTCGCAAACTGGCAATTAAACGAAACAGATTGAATAAATAAATCATGAGCAAAATCAGTGAGTGAAAGCCGTATTAATTAAGTTACACGCTTCAAAAGGTCAATCGCTAAAAACTGGCTCAGTTCCCCCGAGGCCGCACGCTGCGTCCGCCGCCGCCGCCGCGCCCGCCGGGACTCTACAATCCACTGTATCGGTGGATTTAAAATTCAAATGATTCCATCAGCGCTATCTCCGATCGACACCGTTAGAGGGGAATTAAGTCGTTGTATTGTGGAGCCGAGCAGTGGCGAGGGAGAGGAGCGGAGGGAATTGAGACGGGGCTAGATTGGTTAGCAATACGTTGCTTTTTTCCAGACCCTCCTTTTGTTATTTGGTATAAGGGTTGAGACGCCAATTTGTGTCACAGCGTTAATTTGTGTATAACAATTCATATTTTAATTGGAAATCAATTGTTATGGGATGCATAGGATATCTGTATATCGAGGCATGATGGTTACAAAGATAAAATTAGTAATTTAATTTAAATTAAATTTGCGCCAGCTTAAGCCACAAATTTTAGTTTTAATGAATAATTATAAATAAAATTATGCCATGGAAATGACGTCAGAACGCTTTTTTGAAGAATCACCCATAAAATCATTCTAGGTACACATGATTACATTTTTGTGCTGTTTCTTGTTGTTGTTATATATGACCATTATGATAACGTAATAGAAGAGCTGTTTTAGTTAAGTAGAGTGTGCTATATCCCAAAATGTGTCGCTTTCATTCCCTCAATAATTGCCGTACGTGATGTTTCATAGGCTGTATTCGGAGCAGACGCGAGCGGCTCGGGCGCCGGCGCCGGCGTGCGTACTGTACTCCGAGTGATGCCGGGATTGGACCAATTACACTAATTAGCAGCAATTACATTCAAGTCCACTGAATATGTGGTTCAAGTGACGCGATGTAACCCGAGTATATTGGGTTCAGAAGACTCATGCCAAATTCGCAATTCAACTATTTATAGTTTCTAGACATGACATGGCTCAAAAGAAATCGAAAAGCGTCGCCTAACAACTCTTCTTTTTTAATTTTTATTTATTTAAGACTTTGTCGCTGTGCGTCCGTATCGTCCAGTGAGACTAACAACTCATTTATTAAACAGGGTCTAAAAACCTTTTACTTAAAAAGTATAAAATATCAAAAATTGTTTCCAATTCTGCAATTAATTTTTACTATTTAAGCCAAAAACAATAGCACGGTATATCTACTGTTAACTGAACCAAGGAAGCTGCGTTCACCGAATACTTTTCGTTCAAAAAGCGTCGTGAAAACAGATCGGGAACAAATGGAACAATATACATTTACGATGTTTACGCCTAGAAGGGATCCACAGACAAAAGCAAAGTGCAGAATCCGCGACAACTGAAGTCATTACCATCCAAACAATGGCGGTGCGCGGACGCGGAAGTATCTTATGTTCGTACAAAACGCCGGAGAAACTGCACACTAATTTAGACAGAAGATAAATGATTAGCAGGCGCGCGGATTCTAACCACGCATCTTTGGAATGCCGTTACGTCTGACCTGAAACAATCGGCACTTTGCTGTTTTTTTATCCTTTTATCTCGTCTTACGGGGACGATGCACGCTTCATTCATGTCACGCACATAGGTTGGCACGTTTTATAACGAGGTTACGAGGTAGGTAATTATTATAATTCATTCATTCCCTGCGGTGCTGGTGTTAAGTGGCAATCTCAATGAATAAATAATCATTATTGCGGCTTACATGCGTCATTATAGGCTGTAAAATACAGTTTCAACGAGTTTGGTGGCCAGAAATCTGTGTATTATTTAACCCAGTGTGTATACAGTAGTATGTCCTACGAGCCCAGACTCGTACCTTGAATGTGCAGCACGTCACTGCTCGGTAGCTCCCGGAGCGCAGTGGTACTTGGAAACTGTAAACACCGAGTAACTATTCTGTTTTAAGATGCTTTATCGCGTACCAAGCTAAAGGTAGGCACATACTCGGGTTTTACACTTTTTTAACCGACTTCAAAAAGGAGGAGGTTTACAATTCGACGGTATGTTTTTTTTTTATTTTTTTTTAATTTTTTTTTTGTGTGTTTGTTACGCGATTACACCGCCAATTATGCATTGATTTCGATGATTCTTTTTTTGATTGGTAGGTAATACTTCAAAGGTGGTCCCATATAAATTTTATCGAAATTCATTCAGTAGTTTTTGAAAAAAATAGCAAAAACAAAAAATATAAGTTTAATCTTCAAGTCGGTTCTTGTTTTTTTCGTAACCAAACTTTCTTAAGGTGGAGGTTTTGTATTCGACTGCTTCACCTGCTTCACCCAGGGTTGACTTCCGGTGAGGGAACTCCTCAACGGTGAATAGTACAGACACAACATTTCGTAAATGGATTAAACCATAATAGCCTGTTCTAAATTCCATCATGATATGGCAGATTCACCCAGGATTGACTTCTGGCGAGGGAACTCCTCAACAGAGAATAGGACAGATATGAAATTTTTTTGTACATGCATTTAATTGTGATATCCCATTTTAAACTTTGTCATGATGTGGCTTCTAGATCATAAAAGCTTGTCTTTAAAAACTTTTTGAATTAATTTAATTAAAACTTGTTTTTCACTAAAAAGGGTAAAATAAATTATTTTTCAAAAAAAACTAAACCGACTTCAAAACCACAAATGGCACTCAAAAGTGAAAAATAAATTAATATAATTATCATAAGCGCTACCCACTCATATATTTGAAGTCGGTGCCAGACAAGTCTAAAAGGTAGTAGATAGATACTACCTACAAGTAGTACTTACTATATACATATTTATCTGCTACCTATTAGACTTGGCTGGCACCGACTTCAAATATATGAGTGGGTAGCGATTATGATAATTATATTAATTTATTTTTCACTTTTGAGTGCCATTTGTGGTTTTGAAGTCGGTTTAGTTTTTTTTGAAAAATAATTTTTTGCACTTACAGGAGATGCTGGAACTTACAGGAGATGCTGGACAGCCTAGCTGAATCTTCGCAACGCATCGGTCTCCGGATGAACTTGGATAAAACCAAAGTTATGATCAATGAACTTATTATCCCGGGATCGGTTGCCGTAAATGGAGAACCTCTTGAAGTTGTTCAAGAATATGTTTACCTAGGGCAGACGCTCCAACTAGGTAAAAACAACTTTGAGAGGGAAGCCAACAGAAGAATTCAGCTGGGCTGGGCAGCATTTAGGAAACTTCGTCGGGTCTTTTCGTCGCCGATACCCCAGTGCCTAAAGACGAAAGTCTTTAATCAGTGCGTCCTACCTGTTATGACATACGGAGCCGAGAAGTGGACACTCACGGTACGACTAGTCCACAAAATGAAACTTGCTCAGCGAGCTATGGAAAGAGCTATGCTCGGTATTTCTCTAAGGGATCGAATCCGGAACGAAATTATTCGCCAGAGAACTAAAGTTATCGACATAGCTCAGCGGATTAGCAAGCTGAAGTGGCAGTGGGCTGGTCATATTTGCCGCAGGACCGATAACCGTTGGGGTAGACGTGTTCTAGAGTGGAGACCGCGAATCGGCAAACGTAGCGTAGGACGTCCTGCGACTAGATGGAGCGACGATATACGTAGGGTTGCTGGTAGCGACTGGAGAAGGAAAGCCGAAGATCGGGCTCAGTGGCGTGCTATGGGAGAGGCCTATGTCCAGCAGTGGACTGATGTGGGCTGATGATGACTGCAAAGTGCTTGATTTTTTTTCAAAATAAACTCAAGCATAAAATTAATAGAGCACAAAATTATTTGCTGCTACAACATATAAAGGTACTCAAGAGCTTAGATTAATTTCATAATTGTAAGGTTAAATAGGTTTCTATAGCTGTTTAACGTAATAAAAATAAGTAACAAAGTAATATTAATTTTTGACAACAATGTTAATTACTAGGCGCCGTAGTTTGTATGAAGAAATAAATATATAGGACAGCGGTTGCGGTGGAACTTGTAGCACTATGCCTATAATTGTTCATCATAGTTTTAAAATTAGTTTCTGTGTGCGTTCCTCGTAGCCCACAGATAATCTAATGTAAAAGGGTCAAAACTATATGCCTTCATAAAAAGAGAAGCAGACAGCAGAAGTAAAATTTCTACCTGGTTATTTATATAGGTTTGTATCTTTTGGTCTAAATAGCGATATGTCTAGGTTGCTATTGCGACACATACATTTTTCTGATTGCAACTATTATTTATATTTATATGTATAGCGCTGTCTTTAGTGCACACAAAGCGAACGCGGTGGTGCGCGGCACGCCCACCGCACCGCCACGACGAGACGCGGTTTCCGCAAGAGTTACCTCCATAACGCGAGCTTACTCCGCACAAAGGAAGGAAACGAAGGAAATACGCTTGTAATATGTTTAAAGACAAATTAACTTCAAAGGTTTTAACTGGGTTATTACTTGGTATGAATACGTCATAAAAAAGTAGAGCGATAAAAGCGTTTTGGACGGCGCTTTACGACTTTTTTAAGCAAGTGGGCAGTTGGGTGACAGATGTTTTTATGTAATGAAGTTACATAAGCAAGGTCGTGGGCCCTCAGTGTCTGTTTGATGGTGATGTTGTAAGAGTTGGCTGTAGCTTTTACAAAATTTAAATCCAAGACATCATAATATGAATTTGAAAGTTCTACGCGGCTCTGCACTGCGCACTGTGCACCCGGAGGCGTGAGCTAGTCTATACGCAGTAGGTAACAAGGCCATTGTCATCTATTACATTTAAATATTTCAAATGCAAAAACGTTTGAGAAACGTTACACGGATGGTTGAATGGAAACGATAACGGCCCTCACCAACCGTAAGTTCCATAATTAGAAACCGATAAAATATGAAAGGAGCACCTTAAAACATTCGAAAAGGAAGGAAGGAGCCCGCAGCATTCTCATCCATATTTAGTTATGCGAATGTTTTACGAATATTTTGATGTTGTTTACTTTTCTTATCGTTTTAATTAAGATCAGCTTTTGGTCGTGGACTTTACAAATAAATATAAATATTGACAATATTATAATTACAAATATATATAAAAATGAATCTCTTTCCTTTGGTCACGGCATCACGCGCGAGGCTAAACTAATTTCGCTAATTATTTTTTTGTTATTGTCCGGAGAAGGTTTTTATGACAGAAAAATATAAGAAAATTGCAATTCGAATTCAATATTCATAGTTAAGACAGGACAACGTCTGTCGGGTTGCTAGTTATAAATATAAAATAATTCCTAATTGTATACCAAACACCCCATGTGTTTGGTATACAATTAGGAATTATTACATCAAAACAACGATCATACCGGCGCCGGCGGTGTAACAACGGATCGCTATGTGACATTTCTCAATCAATCATACAAAACAGGTGTGGCTGTATAACTAGATGTGTAGCTTATAAGCGTAGGCACTAGCTGCGCGGCGTTCAGTAATTCAGTTCGTAATTCAGTTTATGGTCGCTCTCTAAGGAACTGTTCGTGTTCCCGGGATAAAAAATAGCCTATGTTTTAATCCTGCGTATAAGCTATCTCGATTCAGCCTCAAGCCTCATATAATATATACCGACATAGTAAGCCTCATATAGTATATACCGGCATAGTAAGCCTCATATAATATATACCGACATAGTAAGCCTCATATAATATATACCGACATAGTAAGCCTCATATAATATATACCGACATAGTAAGCCTCATATAATATATACCGACATAGTAAGCCTCATATAGTATATACCGACATAGTAAGCCTCATATAATATATACCAACATAGTAAGCCTAATATAATATATACCGACATAGTAAGCCTCATATAATATATACCAACATAGTAAGCCTAATATAATATATACCGACATAGTAAGCCTCATATAATATAAACCGACATAGTAAGCCTCATATAATATATACCGGCATAGTAAGCCTCATATAATATATACCGACATAGTAAGCCTCATATAATATATACCGACATAGTAAGCCTCATATAGTATATACCGACATAGTAAGCCTCATATAGTATATACCGACATCATCAGCCCATCACGTTCCCACTGCTGGGACTCGGGCCTTCCTTCCTAGAGAGAGTATGGGCCTTAATCCACCACGCTGGCCCAGTGCGGGTTGGTGGATGTCACATATCTTTGAATTTTTGTGATAAATTCTTGGACATGCCGGTTTCCTCACGATGTTTTCCTTCACCGTTTTTAGAGCAAGTCTTAAAATCTGCACATAACTTAAGAAAGTCAGTGGCCAGCGGGACTCGAACTCGGGTGCGTCGGATCGAAAGTCGCACGTGCTCCCACTGAGCCACACTCACTCTTAAGCCACACTCACTCTTAGCCACACTCACTCTTCAAGCCTCATATAATATATACCGACATAGTAAGCCTCATATAATATATACCGACATAGTAAGCCTCATATAGTATATACCGACATAGTAAGCCTCATATAATATATACCGACATAGTAAGCCTCATATAGTACAGGTACACACAAGTCACATATAATTTTATGAATCCAAACAAGGAAAGCAATAAACTTTATCTCCTATTTGATTACGTTTTATTACCTCTAAGCCGAGATCGTGTTCCCGGAAACGGATCTCAAGGTGAGCTCACTTGTAAAGCTCGCTCTAATTTTTAAGACCCCTTGTAATAATACAAGGTCACAATTTCTATGGACACTGAAAAATTGGGAGCTTTATAAAACTGTAAAATTAAAAGTACTACAGCACATGTTTCACAGAAGAGAACAGTTTGAAACAGGAAGTATAAACCATGGAGAAATGTATATACTCGTTTAAAATACTGTAACATTTTTATTTCTATAATATGTTAAAACAATAAGGACACTTGACGAGCTCAGTGCGGCAAGCCGCAAACAGGGACAATGCTCTGATCAAGTAAATTAACATCCGTCATCATCAGTGCTACGCAGTTCTTTTTATGGTATAAACAGTTCTGGGTGGCACTGCAATTGTTATGGGCAGGCATGGCACTTACCATCAGGCGAACGAATTGCTCGTCTCACTACTCAGTTCTATAAAAAATTAAATAAAATTACAAACAGTTTTCACGGCGTTTATGCGCGTAGATAATAATAAAACAAGAATGAAAAGCTCCTGTGAAATATAGCAGCGAAAATAAAACGAAGCGAACAAACAGGTTGTAAACGTGCACTTGTATGTAGGCAGGGCTGCAGTAAAGTCGGGCGCCCCCGGGCGAGACGCGCCGGGCCCTGGTGGCGCCACCCTGCAGGTGTCTCGGTCAACACTGGGGTAATTTAAAAAATGTTATAATAACTGGGGATTTAAACATAAACATTTTAGCTGATCCTATTGACAAAAATGCATCTAAGTACCTAGAAATAACTGCATTGCATGGCATCTTACCAGCACATACGTTACCTACTCGACGAAACAACTGTTTGGACCATTTTATGCTAAGGTCATCATTTCAATTGTCAAACACTAATCTTAGAAAATACCCTCACTGATCACCACACTTTACTTTTATCTATGGAAACTAAACAAACCAGTCTATATACTTCTAACATTGTAAAAAAAGTTAACTATCCCGAAATAAACACCTGTCTAAAATCTGCAAATTTTTCTGACATACTACAGAATTATTTATTAAAATTGTTTCACAAATAATACTTACAAATACAATTACCTCAATTGTCCCTAGACGGCAAACTCCAAGGAAACCATGGATCACAATTGGACTAATACGTAGCATGAGAAATCGTGATCGTATGCACATGAGACTCCGCAAACAGCCTAAAAATGATATTCTACAAAAAACTTACAAAAGATATAGGAACTTTTGTAGCATTCTTAAGCAGCCACTACACAATTTTTTTTAAAGAAAACTTGGATGGTCATTAACGAAATCACAAATTACAAAACTACCCCTAAATTATCAGAAGAACTTTTGGACATAGCAGAATCTCTTAAATCATCTATAGATAGTCAATAATTTTTTCGCAAATGTAGGAAAATCTTTAGCGGATCGCATCTCCCCGGGCAATGACATCTCTGCAGAAACTACAAGGTCACCCTGTGTACAATCGATTGTTATGTTGGATACAGACGAGGCAGAAATTGTTGATCTTATTCTCTCTAAAGCCCGATTGCGCAACAGGATGGGACAACATATCATCTAATGCTCTACGTCAAAACAAATTTACTCTAGCCGCTCACGTCACTTACATAGTTAACCTTTCGCTCCAAACTGGCTGTTTCCCGAAAGCCCTAAAACATGCCATTATTATACCTATCCATAAAAGTGGAGACAAAAAAGTAGTAGGTAATTATCGGCCCATATCTATTTTAACATCATTACCAAAAGTTTTCGAAAAAGTAATCAATAAAAGGCTCGTTAACTTCTTAGACAAAAACAATCTGCTGTCCCCAAACCAATATGGTTTTTGCCGAAGAAAGTCTACCTCAGACGCTGTGCTCAAACTCAAAGAATAAATAGCCAGAAATCTTGACACAAAAAAGAAAACCCTTGCTATATTCCTTGACCTAGCTAAGGCCTTTGATAGCGTGACCATTCCCTTGTTACTTGGCAAGCTGGAAAGGCTAGGCATAAGAGGAATGCAACACAAACATATCAAGGACTACATGAGTGACAGGACGCAGAGTGTTAAGATAGGTGAGCACGTCAGTGATCGTTTGCCCGTAAATTTTGCCGTATCACAAGGTAGCATAATGGGTCCAACTCTCTTCTTAGCTTTCATCAATGATCTCTGTGAACTCTCTATTGAACAAGGCAGTATAATAACATATGCGGATGACACAGCCGTACTGGTTCATGCGGACAGTTGGGAGGCGGTTTACCAAAAAGCGCAATCTGCCTTCAATAGAATATTAACTTGGCTAAGGAACAGTCAACTTACCATTAATGTTGATAAGACGAAATATATGACCTTTGCCTTAAGAGGGCCTCCATCAATAGTAGATTCCCTACAAATCGTGGGTCATCAGCATGCCTTATGTCAGGTTTCCTCCACGCTTACCTGTAACTGTTCTGCTTTAGAAAGAGTGAGCAGTATCAAATATTTGGGCATAGTCATTGACGATAAACTATCATTTGCACCTCATATATCGCAATTAACGAAACGCGTGCGAAAACTCACAGCAGTGTTCAAATCGATCAGACATAGTGCAGAGTGGGATGTGATACAACTTTTCTATTATTGTCAATCAATAATTACCTACTGTATAACATCCTGGGGAGGTATTGGCAAAACTCTCATGTTACCACTTGAAAGAGCCCAAAGAGGATTGCTAAAATATAGCACAAACCGCCCTTTAAGGTACCCACCCTACAACCAAGTTGTACAAGAAATGTCAAGTCCTCACTGTTCGTCAACTTTTTATTCAACAAGCAGTAATATACCAACACTCACATTCCAAATTCGATCCCACATCTACAATAAACCGTGCTTCTCACAACGTATGCCCTGTACCTGTTGTAAATACAGAATTTGCTGGCAAATTTATAAATTTCATTGGCCCATTCCTCTATAATAAAATAAATGAAGAAAAACAAATCCACTCACTGACAGTTTGAAATAAAAAAAATATTTTTTACTAAACTAATAAAATTTAATTACAGTGAAACTGAACAATTTATATTACAAATAAAATAAATAAATAATAAAATTAAACTTAAATAAAATAAAATTATAGACATACATACTCGCTTGGCAGCCTTATATGTATTTATAAGCATAATCAGATAACATTTATTATGTACCATTTTCTATATATAATGTATATATTTACATATATATCAGTTTATTTATACATAATATTATCTAATTCACATATATTTTAATGATATATTATATGTAATTTTATTTATATATCTCACTTACACCACAACACAACACAAAACAACTTGTATTTGTACATGTTATTATATTTTGTACTCCGACGAAAGCGGCCTGGAAGCTATACCACAGGCCACAAGCCTAGTTTAGGTTTCAGGTGCTCCACCAGTTAAATTTTTTGTAACAAATGTTTCAATTAATAAATGAAAAAAATAAAAAAATTACGCTATGGCAGTTTTTTGGAACACACTTGAACATTTTTACTTTCGTAAAAGAAATAATTCATTAATAAGAATGGTGCATAAATCTACGTATATAAAAGATACAGACAGATACCAACACTTGTCACGAAATTCAAAATATAAGGCTGGCAAACTGCACAAAAGTTAAGGCTTGCACGTAGTAGCGTAAAGTCGTTAGCTTTGTTAAGGAACGGGTTAATCACGGGCCTAGCTGCTGGCGGAAGGCTAGTAACCATAAAATTTTAAGAGCGCTAGATTATCTTGCAATGGTTGCAGGTGTTTTACCGCCGCTGCGCGCTGCGTGGTAGGCAGTAACTCAACCGGCTTCGATAATGCGACACTTTGCTCCCGTAATGGACTCAATGGCGAGTTACTGCGCTAAGCCACTTAAAATGAGATATTCCCCGAAGAATGTTATCTGTTTAAAGAAACAAGATCCTTTTATTTACAGCTTAAATGTTTACTTAAATTATTTCAAGCTCTAATATCAAATGTAACTAAATATCTGTAGCGCTAGTTTGTGGCTACGCCGTAGCCAATCGCTACGTAGCTACGAATTAGCTACGAAATTGCTTGATGTTTCTGTTACACTTATAAATTATAGAAAAAGTGAGTTACTTTGTATAATATGTATTAATTATGTTTATTCTACTTCTTACTAATATTATAAATGCGAAAGTGTGTGAATATGGATGGATGGATGTTTGTTACTCAATCACGCAAAAACTACGAGCGGATTTTGATGAGATATGTAGATGCTGAAGGGCCTGGGAAAGGACATAAACAACACAAAAAAGAGAACAACCAGCTTTATATATTTTACGTACAAATAACAATCAATTTCCGTGAGGCTTGTTCACCGCCAATCCGCTGACCGGTCAGTTTCCCGATAAACCAATCGCTGTTATTGATATCAATAATTAATTGCCTACTCCGGGATCTCATTACGCATTTATGGTATTTTGGGCCGACAGTTAAATTGTAAACAGTTAATTACTGGCGTTTACGACGCGTTGTAAAATAATACCTTAAGGCGGAGAGTAATATCAACACTCACTTGTAATGTAACATTCGGAACGAGCCTGATATTGTTATGCCCGAGATAAAGGTGAAAACTGACCTAAACATTCAATTGTAATGACATATGGAGCCGGCTTACATAATCTGTTACGGTGTTTGTTAATACAATAATACTTTATTGAACACCTAAACAGAAAACAAAAGTTTACAGCTTACATATAATAGAGGTAAAACAATGGGCGGCCTTATATGTATACAACCTTATAGGCAACCTTTTGTTGGATAGGAATAAAAAGGTATGTACGGTACGGTACGGTACGCTACGAAGTAATTAATATAAAGGATATAACGTAGTAAATACAAAACGCTAATATTCGTAAAAAGAGTCTAGTTACGAGAGTTGGGCGCAATGTGCTGTCTACTGGAATGCTTGTTTTGTAATCCGTTACATTACACGCAAATTGTGAGGTCTGTCTGTATCTCTGTACGTTTATCGTTTTATTGGCGCAGTAAGCGCAGGCCGCGGCGGCCTCGCGACTGGGCCCGGTGGTCGCGCGTCCAAGCTGCTTGTACTACAATGTTTGGTTTTATTTCGTCGCAGTCTTTGTTTACCTACACTTGAGTCGTAGTTCTTTGTTGTCGCTCGTTTGTTTTGTTATTGGAGAGTAACTCCTGAGATAAAATATTCACTACGTTTGTAAAGAAAACGAAAGTCTTATTTTTATGAGACTTCCTTTATAGCTTTTAACTTTGCCGGTTTTCTGCTGCCAAGTAGTAGTACGCAAGCAGTACTGTAATCGGGTTTGAAGGGCATTGTAGCCAGCGAATTACTGGGACTTATATGAAATTCTTACGTCTTGGGGTGACGAGCGCAATGCAGGGATACGCAGTACTTCTTATGGTTGTAAAAGTGTGGCACCAACAAGTAAACAACTTGTTCGTCTCGTTGCTCAGTTCCATAAAAAAGCTGGATTTGTCAATTTAAACTATTTTGAAATTGGATACCACTGTTATATGTCTATTGTTTGGTTCTGTATTTTACTTCGATCTAAGTATTATTTTTTATTATTAAAACAGCGCAGTTGTGAATACGTATCCAACTTCGTAATCATATTCTATGTCACTCTTCACTGATACGAAGCAGTTTTGTAACACTCCTGTTTACGACCTCTATGAATGTAAAGAAATTGGCCGACAAATGAAGATCGTAATAAAATATTACGATACGACTTGAGATCGTAAAACACTGCGTGTTTATTTTACCACTCAGCGCAATATCCGCAGTAACAAGAGGCAAAATAATTACATCGCTGTAATGGCGCCTCTCCAGCCAATATTAATGGTCTTCCGATTGCGGAGTCGAGCGACTGGAGTGGTTTAAGTGGAGAGAGGGTTGAGCGGTGACTTTACATACGTGAGATTGGAAGCTGTGGTTTCCAGGACATGGGTCTCTAGGCCAAGATTGTGCCGCAGTTATGTGCTGGCTTTATACATACCTTGATTAAAAACCGCAAGATTACAACGTAGCAGTGGTATTGTTAGAGCCTACGTAGAGGTATGGATCGCCTATTACGTGTTTCAAGAACCAAGAACAAGGCCCTCATTACAGATCATTTAGTTGTAGAAGCAGCTACATATCACGAGGCGGTAATGGCTCCACTCCATTCGATATTAATGGCCTTCCGACTGCGGAGCTGTAGTCCCCACTGCCGCCTCGAGCGTGGCTCTAGACTCTACACAGGCGATGTTAGCTGTGGAAGATTTGGCTCGGTGACGATTTAACGTTGCTTGGTCTTTCTATTAAGCCACAAAAACAAGTGACTATCGGGAAACTCCAATGTACTCGTGTGTACCTGTTGCCAAAATTATGTCAACAAATTATGAGAGGTAGTTTGGAACATTTATTAATCATCACATGACTCATTATTAAAAATCATTGAATTAAAAAGTGTGTTCTATTTTAATTAAATTTATTATAAGCTGCAGAATATCAGAACTCGATCAGGTACTCGTGAAAAAAACAGTTATTGTTTTACCTGTGGTTTTACTAAGATATGTAGTTTTTTGTATGCTGATTTGTTTACGTAGTTGTTTAGTCCGTGCAGTCCCTTTGGTCTCACCGGGCTCGTCAGTGGGACGAACAGGAATAAAATAATGTTTAAGCTATTACATAGCTTCTATCGCGGGCCTTGGGCGTGGAGACCGAATCCAGAAATTCCGTAACGAAAATAACCTAACACCCCCCACTCCGACCGGCACAGCGGTGATACTTTTTAGTTTTGCCATCTATCGATGAATAGCAGAACTTTTAATGACTTTTTGAAATATCATTTTTAGTTCAGCAACTCGCCTCTAGGTGGCATTGGTTGTATCGGCGTTACTGCGTAAGTATAATTGCATAATTTAGATAAAAAATGCTATGCAATAGCTTTACCGCGGCAGTCTCCGAGTGCCACACGTCTTCTTTATGTCTGTTTGTCCCACTAAAATCTAGTTCTTTTCTATAAGGGAGAGAGCATACAACATCATTTAATAAATCATATGACGACATCTCATTTTGAAGCAATTTTGTCTTTGTGGAATTCATATATTTCACTTTCTATTTTTTATGTTTATATTGTGTTACACCGTGAAATATATTCACTCGGTTGAAATGATCTCGGTAGTTTACGTAACTCTTTACTGCTTATTTTGGTAACTTGTTCGTTTTATTGTTGTTCGGCTATTCGGTGAGAGTAGTTTCGAGTGTTTATGACAGCGAGACTTAAATGCACACCATAAACTTAAGTAGGTTATAAAGTTTTGATTCATAACTTAACTTTTTATGTTTAGTACGACGTCGTGGGAGGAAATGACGGCACTTGGCCAAGCTGCGGACACGACAAGTTTTTAAAGGTAAACAATTTAGGTACCTAATTATTGAAATATTCAAGCTATTGTGTCAAATAGTCCACATTTACTTATAGGAAGAGGTATAATGGTCAAGACATGTGGTGATAGTAGACTGTTTTACGTGGTCATCCCCACGAACTGAACACTCTGCTTGTCATTTTGAATAATAGGGTCATAAAAAAATAGTTAATTTATTAAATAATACACTCACGTGCCATTGTAATATACCATTTTCTTTTTATTATTTGGTTTCTTACACAGAACAAACGCTATGCTTCTGACGCGCCACGCGCCATTTCCATGTCGCCACATTTTTTTATTTAATTTTTTAATAGTTTTACTGAATGCCATTTTAATAGTTTTAAAAAGTTAATTCAATTTTAGCCGTAGAGCTTAAAATGCAACTTTGGTTCGCCTGTCCGCTGCACATACAACGCCTTTTAAGAGCAGGAGAAGTGAAATATAAATAAATATTTGTGTAAACAATGAAATTTAATTGAAAATGAGACAGGTTCTTGTCAAACAAAACCAAAAAACTTTGTTCAGATCAAGTTTCGAAAGCGGCAAGTAATATTAACTTTATGTACATTTTACTTTTAAGACTAATTATAGTCAATATTATAAATTCAAAGGAGCTAAATCAAAAGGTCAGCTGCATCGTAAGTCTGCCACGAAAGAGCTCAGGAATGAATATTTAAACCTCTTTCTACTAAAGTATACATTAAAGTTTCTCATTATAGCAGAATTTAAAACTCATAGTGTATAAGCGTAATGGAAGTATAGACAGTGATGGACTCGGATACAAAACTTTAGGTTGGCAACACAAACGTCTAAACTATTATCAAATTGAAATATTTAATCTCATAACTATTATGCTTACAGATTATCGCGCTATTCTAGGACTTAATTATACTTGTCTTAGTTTATCTTATCTAAAGTGATCTTTTTTGGACGACATGACATTTTAGGCTCCGATCCTGCAGCAAGAATTCTGAATTCTGAGTTCCGCGGTCATTGTAATCTATGCGATGCTAGATACTACTATAATATCTATGCTGTGGTGACACCTTGAACTGCCACGAGAACGCTAAAGCTCAGAAGTCTTGGTGTGGGATCGGCGCGCCAAGTTGCATAGTCAGTGGTGTACCTACACCACTGACTATGCCAGCATCCGCCCCTAAGAAATATTACAAGTTTAGGTACGGTGTTGGAACCTACATAAGCCGTATTAAAAGCGCACTCAAACGGAGCGGGTTTACAACTTTCAATAGCAACCCCAGTTTTTTAATCAAGTTACAAAGTTCTACACTAACTAACCGGCTCCGGTAGCGGCGCGCAGCGATCGGAATCGGACAAATAATAAGCGTTGCGACTGCGCTGCGATTGTGCTGCGACTGCGATCGTCTAGTGCCAGCTGTCGGCTGTCGACTGTGTGACGGAATCAGCCCAGAAACAAAGCGGGAATTTTTAATTGGAAATGTGGCAGATTGTAACTTCTGCATGATGCCAACATTTAGTAAAAAAGCTCTAGTAGTTTCCTGTGTACTTACAAGTACGAGTGCCATGTGAGTTTTCTGAGTGGTGTTTTTGTAATTATCATAGTTCGCTGAGGTCTGGAACCGGGTTTATTGAGATGACTTGAACTTGCCTTGCCTAAGCAAAACTTAGTTATTTGGCTGACTTAGCGTAAACTGCTTCAGTCGCCTTCATAAATGTCAGTATCAGAAGTACCTAATTGATGTACTGTGGCTAACGAATCCTTGATGATAAATTCTTGTAAAGAAAAGTTGTATAGCTCGATTATTATAAATATTTAATAAAACGGCGAGGACTCACGTAGTTTGTCAAATTAGTCGATCTGGATGGACCTTTTATACTAAACTCAATTATGATTAAAATTTGCTATTTTTTTATGTGATTGAGTGACGAGATGTGTTGTCGTTTGCCTGATGTTAAGCGACACGCCTGCCTTTACTGCTTGGCGGCAGAACAACTGGCGAAGCGGTCGTACCTACTCAGACGGCCGCTCGCATACGAGAAACCTAACATCAATAAAAAGATACTTATTACAAAGATGGAAAACAAAATCTAGGTTAACTCTAGTTAATTATCTGTGTGTTTCAATAAATAGTTATTTATTTTCATTTCCATTTCATTTCTATCTTAATTTGAGGTGGTAAAGTTTCCTACTGAATGTGGTGCTTCGCGGAAAAACTTTATTCCGAAAAGGTTTTCAGCAGCGAACGTGAGATGGAACCCAGGCTGGGTATTGTAAAGTGAATCTTGGAGATATTCCCGCGGGGATGGAGATCCATTTCAAAATGTTTTGCATTTCTATTTTAAAGATCTGAGATTGTTAAAGCTCTCGTTAAATTAAGAACTTTCGATATCAAAGTCAAACTATTTTCTAATAAATATATCCTGAAACGGTGACTCCAAACTGTATCTATTGAACTTTGAGTGTCGTTAGTAGCAAAATTTATTCCTGGGTACTATTTTCTTCATTCTAAATAGATGCAAAACGTAATAAAAAACATGCAAATGTTCTTTCAGCAATAATTTGCAGCTGCCGATAATTGTGCCAACGAGCGGCCGCGGGGCGGGGGGAGGGGACAGGTGGGGGGGGCATTATTCCTGTTCGAAAATAAAATCATAATGGAGCTGCTGATTGCGGCAGCACCTGACTTGCAAGAAAACGATCGATAGTGAATTGTCTTGATTGGCATTTTATTTATTTAGCCAGGAGAACATATTATAGTAGGTATAATATATGGGTCTCTGGTAATTTTACTTCGATGTACCTTTATTATTACCTCAAATAAAATTATATTATTATTATTATATTGTATTCCAATCTTTCTTACATATACATACTGCTTTACAAAATGTGCGTTTTTTATTTGCTTGTATCTTGGTATATAATTTTAATTATTCAAATACCAACTTTTATATAAAATAATACAACTAATATCCGTTACTGGCTTCGCTGTACAACTAAGCAGGCACTTTCCGCACTAAGTGTCTCTAATACACTAAAACGTTTTGATACCAGCTCGCCCCATTCCAACATTTATTTTATAATAAAATAAGTATAATGGTGCCCGCTGTAATTGCTGCATGTTGCTGCCACACTTTGAACATTTACCAAAGGAGGCGGCATGCAGAGGTACCCCTGAAGAAGCATATGGTCACAAAAAAGTTTTAAGAACTTGATCGCTGAGAGCGTGTTTTATTTTTACACGACTTCAAAAAAGGGGAGGTTCTCAATTCGATTGTATTTTTTTTATGTGTGTTTCCTCAGAACTTTATCATTTATTATTTGGAAAATTACACTTTGGTTCAGTATAGCGTTAAGATCGTCCCATATACATTTCATAAATATCCAAACTTGGACTTCGAAGATCATCAGAATAGAATTTGTTTTTCTTTTGTTATAAAATGAGTTATTGTTTATAATATGTGTATTTATTTTAGGGTTCACTCCATTTTGCTTTATTAACCTGCAGTTACGAACTTTCGTACCTCGCACTCGTCAAAACTAGCAGAAAAACATGTTCGTGTATCGTCGCGTTGCCATCTCCTCTGGCAAGTCAACGCCGGCGCACCTCGCGCGCGGAGCGGGTGGCGGGCGGCGGCGGCGGGCGGCGAACTGCTGCAATAAATGGCAGGTCGAGTAGGTACCTGCAGGTCCGCAGTTATAATTTCTCTTCAAACGAGGTAATTGTATTTTTTCTCTGTGCAGTTTTCTACCTGTAATAAACGTATAAATTACCAGTATGATAAAAGTTCTACACAAGTCGATTAATAGCAGCAATATTTTTTTATAAAAAATTTACATTTTATAAAAAAAACCGACATCAATGTATCTTTGAAGTCCAAGGTCAAATATCGATGAAATTTAAATGGGACTACTTCGTAGCTATACTAAACCCAACACAAAAGGAATTTTTCAAATCGGTTCATAAACATCCTTAATAAATGACGGAGTTCTGAGGTAACAAACATAAAAAATAACAATCGAATAAAGTACCTTCTCCTATTTTTGTCGGTTAAAAATGATAATGTTCAGTCTTCTTGTGACCACGGCCAATGCAACTTGGTCGAAACGTCGAGGTAAATAAAATTAATGTTTTTAGCGCGATAGTCCCGTTTTATTATCATAAACTATGATAATGTTCGTTCGGTTTCAAGCAAACAAACACAAAATGAGGTTTGAAACTGAAAATGCGCGCACCTCTACTGCAGTCATTGACTTTTTAATTTGTTTGAAAATCACAGGGCGTGCACTGACAGGATTAAGACAATTTTCTAATAATTAATAAATCGCCCTAGATGTTGGTTCCAGGTGTCCTGTAAAAATATGTGAACCATTTGGTGTGAAAATGGCGATTATCCTTCTAGAGATAGTCCGGTGGCTATGTCCTGACCCCTAGCTCCTAGTGTAGGTACAATACACGCGCGTCGGCCCGAGGGCACACGCTCCCAGACAAGGCTCGTTGCCACCTTGATTAGTACGAGTACATACATTTCGGTACTGTTATTTATCATCATCATCACCAGTTTTTTTAATCCTACTGCTGGGATACAGGCCTTCTGTTCCAGGAAGAAAGTCGCTCTAACCAGTAGTACCGACGCGACGCGACGGAGCCGAAGTCGGTTATAATTTACCTATAAAAAACCGGACAAGTGGAAACTTGTAATTGGCCTAGTTATCTTAAACATGATTAATTATCATGACTTATTAATATGTGTCAGTTTTCCTAAAATAAATAATATATACATGCGAGTCTGACTCGCGCACCATTATTTCGTTATTATGCTAACATTGCTCTAACGAAATAATAAGTCGAATTGAGGGACAATAAACTGTTCTTCTCACACATCGATATACGTCACGGCCAATTCTCAAACTGTAAATATTACTTTGTAATTGCAATTTTAATGTGATATAACTACAAATTAATCACTTTGAGATTTTTTCCTTTGCCATTACTTTAGCGAGCGGCTTAAGTGGCCGTATTTTTTGATTGCGTTGACTTAGAAGGTTGATTGTTCACCTCCGCGGGACCGCACACATATATACTTAACATTAATTTTAACTTGATAGCTCAGCGTTCCTGCGAAAAGGGGTCTTGACAGTAGACTAACCACGAAGTGATTAGGATCACTAGGGAAACGGTGAAGGGAATGCAATTTTTAGGGTTCCGTACCTTAAAAAGAAAAAATAAACCCTTATAGGTAAGGGTTTTTTTGTACGGAACCCTAAATATGGCATTCCCTTCCCTCCTTTCAGTGTTTAATGCGTGTGAATTTGGTACAAAATGTAGCAACCAGCCCTCGCACTAATCCAAGTGTCAACGTCCATTTATCGGCAGACGGAAGCGCGATACCCATCGCGATATACAAACCGGACGCAAAGGTAATAACCACGGGAATTCTGCCTCCAGACTATGCTATTATAATATATGCTGTAGACAGTGTATGTCAAACTTTTCTACTCCTTAATATTTTGCCTTTTTACTAGGCTGTGTTCAACGTATTATTATGTTATAAAAATTACGTTTCATTCAGTATATACTAGATGTATGATTAAAGAAATCGGTATTGGTGCCTGTTGTGATACATTTTTTTTTGAGTTTTGTTTTTAATACGTTCTGCATGATAACTTACTACAATCCAAAAAGTGAATTATTGATTTTATCCTCAAGTATCAAATCGAATATCAATCAAATATTCAGAATGATACGTGTGAAGTTTCCAAGTATTTATCAATTTAGATCTTAACGATACCATCTATCGTAGGTACGTTTATATATGTAGTGGTATGTTATATAATTAGCACATACGTCTTTGATAGTAATACTTAAGCAAGATGTTAACTGTACACAGTCCCCCTAGGGGGCTCGCAGCGCCCAGCTTGAGAAACAATGCTCTGTAATCCCACGCGCTCATTAACTCGGCTATTTGGCCCGGATTGTATCGCGTATTGCTAACGAGCGTTCCTTGAGCATCTACTTACAGATACATACATATCTATAGGAAACGTGATCATCCAGGCTTATAAATAACATTGGTTATCTGTCTGCGATTACGATGATAATACTAAGGCTTAGTTGAATTATTTAGATACGTAATACCAGAGACAAGTATATTATTACAATACATTTAGCAAAACGTACCTAGATTTATTCAATTGGCTAATGACTAAGAAATATTTTGATGAAACTTCAGCAGCTGTTAGGTATACCAATATTAGATTAGTAATTAATATAATATTGTAAAAACTAAATTAAATAAGTAAGAGAGCAGTTATCGGTTGAACCAAGCACGCTCCAGAACGCGGTTCCGATCGCTGTAACTTCACATAAAATCCTTTCTTTGTAGATTTCATAAAATGCAGTCAGACGCTGCGCTGCGCTGGTCTGGAATCCGCGGCGCTATTCAAGAAGGTACAATTTAAACACTAAAACGTTTGCTGTAGAAATTGAGAACAAAGACGCCGCTGCGGGTTCGCTGCTGAAACAAAGGTTTTGAGAAGCACGAGTTTTGCTGTGCATTTTAATTTTAAAACGAGAATAGAGGAGTTGAGTTCATGCAAGCGGAATGCTATATGTATAATATTTTTAATGACGATGGTCAATTAATTTTTTGTCGATAATACAGTTTCACGACCGACGAGACGTCGGCAATATCGTCAGCAATGTTGTTTATTTATGAATAGGCAATGGATAAACGAGATTGCTGAGCCTATTCTGTGTTTTCGGCTGGAGCAGAGAGACAGCAAAACATATAGTAAAACATTTATCGCTGCGTAAATCAAATGTTTGAACGACTTAAAAAGATATCAATGGAAGCATTAAAAGTTCCCCAGCCAGCTGTCCTCAGTCATGTTCCTCGTGTAAAGTGAGTTCTCACGCCATCCCGGCGCCTCACGAGTACGACAGTCATCGCTCAAACGGCTATTAACAAGCTGTAGCACCTGTCTCCGCTCCCATTCCAACTCAAAACAAACGTATCGAATGGAACTATATCCATTTAACTTGCCACGAGTTTCCCGCGCTCACGCTGGAAGGATGAGACGGTGATAAAGCTTTAGTATAATCGTTTCGTCTAAAATATGTCTAAACTTTCACTGCTGGAAGGCAGGCTTACTGTTCGTATAATCTCAAAGAATGAGTGACAGCGAGATAGAGAGAAAGAGATATAGAGAAATAAAAAAAGAGAGAGAATTAGGTTACTATCTGCCACATCACGATCAACGCCGGCTTTTATGTTTTCGGTTCTACAACCGCATTCTATTTTTTTATTTATTTAAAATGTATTATGTAACTGTTAAATTATATTTTAAATCAAAATTCAAGAGTTCTTTATTAATTTTTGGCATCACAGACGCACTCATGAACGTCAATTATTACAATGACTCTATCACTGTATCGGAAAAAGAACCACTACTCAGAAGAAACGGCAAAAAACTGCGGGGAATATTTTTTTTAGAACTTTTGTTACAATATTTTATGTTTGTTTTTGCCAATATTGTGTTTCTTATGTGCCAGTTGACTACTTGGCAGAAGCGGAGTGTTCCATGCATCTTTGTTTTCTATGTATTTGCCTACTAACTGTTTAGTATGTTTTTTTCATTAGAATATTTTTCACACGCAATTTGAATCTACTTTCTGTGAGCTCCGTTATACATTTTGAAATGTTTCATTGTAAAAACGTACACAATTGCCTATGAAGGACTTATTCGTTTTACTCAGAAATTGTCTAACAAACGGACAAAATTGTCTTGTCTAAGTAGAGTTTATCACTATTGAGCATTACGTTTGGCTCATAATTACATAAGGCACACTGAAAGTTCTGCGCTCCTGGTCGCTCATAAATGTTTGAAAATTATATTTTTTAAACATTTATGGAGAATCATTCATTTGATTATAATAGTTTTTGAAGGGAAGTCGTGTGTCAATTGTTTTTTATCACAAGTTGAAGTTCATCGTCTGTGACAAAATAAATAAGACGCGATGATTTTTTATGATTTTAAAAGTTCACTCTCTCCGCAAGATTACACTGCTCGTCTTCAAAATGCTTTTGGGAGGGAAGCACCTCATTTGAGCACCGTAAAACGTTGCTACGCAGATTATGATCGTGGCCTTGTCTCTTCCCAGTCGAGCAGCTGCAGTTCGCGAAGATCCTCCTCGAGCTCGTCGAGCCAGCGGTATCGAGGCCGACCGACCGGGTGACGACCCGTAACTCGATTTAAGTACGCCATCTTTGCACCCCGATCATTCTCCATGTATAGAACAACCTGAATACAATTAACCTACTGTTAATGTAAGGTTTACTAATAGTGTGCGATTATTTAATCGATATAATTTGGAGAACTTTGTATCTGTGTTGACTATGATACAGTACATACCTGAGATACCACTGAGAACTGTATATAAGAATGTTGCTGTATGTTGTATGTTATAAGAACTGTATTTGTATCTATGACGTCTATGGCCACGGAAGATGACGTGGCGCGGGGGTAGCTAGTCGGGGCATTCGATCTCGGGCTTTGGATCGTTGTACTTGTGATTAAAGTGGAAATACATATATCCAAAATCAGTGCAACCAAGTATTTTATTGTTACTACGTCCTTCAACACCCTGCAGGGTAATCGGATAGGAAGTGAAGTGTGGAGTTATACTACATAATTTACTACTAATGTGAATTCAAAACTCTTCCGTTCGTTGTTTGCTTAAAAAACAAACGAGAATGCTGCGAATAGTATAAGCCATGGTAATTTTGATGAGTCTTTATCCTTCTGTTTGATTAAAGCCGCCTCTCAACAATACCTGACAGGCTGTGTAGCGCGACTCGGTTCTAAGTGAAAATATAAACCTTTGTCACTGTCTTGAACTGTTCCCGCACTGTAGTAACTGCGAAGAAATTCATTAATATCGTTAAGTCTGCTATCTGTTAAACAAATTTCAACCTTATCAACTAAGACTTAAGGACATATTGAAGGAGCACATACTTTCTATCATTGCAATACGCCGAACGAGTTCCAACTTTATTTCGTGGTGCGAGTCTTCATATTGTAAGGTTTATTGGGTTTCAAGTCGTTAGTTGCTCGGCAAAGTTGGCCTTTATTGCGCTGGACATAAGATGCAATATTAGTTTGTGGTGTGGCGCCAGCTGTGAACTACAATAACTTACAGAACGAGTGATAGGGCTGCTTTCTTTAAATGTACCTGTTTAATTAAATTGTAAGTGTTATAACTGCGCCATTAATTTTTAAATAAAACAATGATGTATTTCCTAGCGGGCAAAACTGCGTGGATTTTGAATTTACAAATTTATGAACGGTTTAAGAAGGTAATTCCTACGACCAATCATAGGTAATTCAAGAAAAATCCAAGGCAATATTTATTTTCACTGATTAGCGATGACATATCTGTAGTAGAGTGTTTGGATAGATATCCAGCTCGCTGGTTGGCAACAAAGGCAACATAAGTTATAACAAGTTAAAATATGTTCAAGTTGTATAGAAATGAAGAGCAAGAGTACTTTTTAGAAAATAGCTTAACAACTGGTAGCCCTACCGCACCGCCCGCGCCCGCGCCGCAGTACTTCACACCGTGCAAGTTGCTGGCAGTCCAGATATGAAGTGTGGGTAAGTTTTTATACGCTGTTTCACTTTACCATGCGCCTCGGCTACCAGACCGGATAAATGCACTCAAACCAGTCCCTAGGATACACCTACAGAACATACCGCCATCTCCTTTTGTACGTTCTCAACTATTACAAAAGTATACCCAACTACAACTAGCGCCGATGTCTTCAGATGAAATCAAATGTGTGTTGTGTGTAGGTACTTGTGTTGTGGGATCATTTTCACAAATAGATAATAAATAGTAGATTAGGAAGTAGACACGAGACGTCGAGAGCGCGACTTGGATATGCAAATAAGGAATGTGCACCGCAAACTTTCAGGAACTAAGATCTTTATGAATCCGTAATGTAATTTAAATTAATATTGGAGTTTCTATTTTACTATATTACGTGTTGATTTCTCAGTTAATCAAGATACTTGCTTCATCCGCTATGCATGCCTTGGATTTACACAACAGTTTACTTCGCACTGGTTGTAAACAGTTCAGTTAGAAAGTGTTCATAGGTTTCCAAACAATTTTCTCTGCGGTCTTCGACAAACTGCGAACTGCACTCCTTCAGTCCACGCTTCAAATGACGTAACGGATAGTAGGGACGCTGAGGAAGTGGAGTTCGCTAAAACTTTCGAAAATTATCTTATTAAATATGTCAAGTTTTTGATCAAAACAACATGGAACTGTAAAGATTGTCTGTCACAAGTTCGTTAAAATAAAGCGGCGCCGTCAAAATAAAATTAATATCTGTCTGAGTTCGTATACTTAAAACAGTTTCTGAAATGTATCATTAACTTTATAATTTATATCGTTTGACAAAAAGCTAATTAAATAGGTAATTGAATCAAATATTTGATCGTCTGAGTAGATATTACTTTTTAAAAATTGATATACATATTATGCAGCTAAATTATTGAAGCCAGAAAAGTTGACAGACATCTAACAAAAACGTTTTATAAACTAAAATAAACGAAGAGCGCCTCTATTTGGTAGAGCCAGATGCTACACTAGAGTAGTTTTATTTCAGAGTAGAGTTTAGTTTACATTTAAAAGCAGCAACTGTGGGGCAAACAAAAAGTGTCAGTAATAGGGGTAGAGTCGTCCGTAGAGTTCCTAGTAATAGGGTAGAGTGACAACAGAGGGCACTCGCAGTTAGGTAAAGTTGGGTAATGACGGTGTACTGTCGCGACTTCGTTCCGGCACATAAGCTTAAACTTTATACAGAAAACTTGGTTTGGTTTGACCGAAAATCTGCAATTATTTACTAAAAAAAATACGCACAGGATGTTAGGAACTATTTTATATTACGCCTGAGCCATTTATCGGACACGGAAGATCCATTGAGACCAACATATATTAGTCAATAGTTCGGTCTAATCACGGGATATCTATTTGAGGCGCGCGGGCGTTTATGTGCTTAGAAATGATTTGTAATGTCATTGAATGTTAGTTGTATCAGCTAATCGAACTAACAGAAACTAAACTACGTTTGGTACCGAATAGGAAGTGGTCACACAGCGGTCAGGGTCGCGCCGAACAAATTGACATGGAGCCGGTTTTAGCCGTCATTAGCGCCCTTTCGCCACTGACTTGGAAATGCTTCTGTCTCTCTAAAACCATTTTCGTACCAATTACTTTGAAAAGACCATGAAGGCAGAGTTAGCAGTTCCAAAACACATTCATGCAACCACACTTTAAATAAATTGCCATTTGGGCAGTCTGTCCTCTACTACCATACCACATAAGAATCGCAGAGGTTGAGATGGTGATGATAATTTGAATTAGAAGTGCAGACTAATGTTCGGTGAACCATCAGGGAGACGGGTGTGAGCAATTGCTCAACTAACTGCCTCCTCTGTGTTGTTTTGATCTATGTACTCCATGTGCGACCACATCGTCGCTTAACATTAGGAAATATAGTGGTGAAACTTAGATTTATAAGTAATAAAAAGGGCGCAATTTTTAATCCGTGAAGAAGACTGTAAAATATTATCACTTACTCTTTAGCCTATTCTCTGTTATTTGTATTTCTTTCACAAACATCATCTACCGGTTACTGCCGACCTATTACTAACGACTATCCGAGCTCTTTTTGTTCCCACGATGGGTATTGCAGCGTAATGGGCGCATTCTAGCCGTAGTTAGGGATTAATCCAACCGCTGTAATTATAGATCAACTGTATAGCGTATAACTACAGATTGCATTGTAAATGTAGAGCGGGGTCGAGGTATGTGACGGTTGAACAGCGGCTGCCACATCTAACAATGTCATACAAAGGTATCAGCAGGTTGAGCGGCGGAACAGAAACAATAGAACGTTTGTAGTGTTAGGCCTCTTTTTCAAGAGTATTGATGAGTATTGCGAGGTTCAACTAAAAAGAAGTAGTGTGAAAATATTTCTGTGTTCTGGTTTGGAGGGCATGTTTCAGCGAAATTACTGGGCGTTATGAGATATTAAAAACATGAGAGCTTTTGTGTAGTGACGAGTGCAGTGCAGTGCTATGGAAGATGATACAAAACAAACAAAAACAAAAATGGGCAGTCGTGCTGCTTACCATCAGGCGAACGACCTGTGCGTCTTGTCCTGTCACTCTATTTATATTTAAAAACACTTGCATAATGTCCAAATTGGAATTTGGATTCCAAAATATTTATTTGCATAAAAACATGGTAAAATAATTATAATATACAAAGATGATAAATGTTCCAGTAGGGTCACGTGTTGTGTTGCTTTATCAGCGTGCAAACGTTCATTTATTATTATTTATATCATCAAAATTTAATTATGTGAAATGTCAATACAAAATTTGCCTTTACATTACCTATCCATCTATCGATACGAGTATTTTGGAATTGCTGCTTTTTTGATAATTTCAATTACCTAAGTCAAGTTTGATTTAAACAATAGATACATGTAACGTTTCTGGTACGCGAGTCCGTCACTGGAAACGCGCCTTTCAGCTTAGTCATTCTCTCCAAAAATAGCTTTTACTTCACACAAAGCATCGGCATAATTCCATTCTCTCACAAACCCAATGAACTGCTGATCCCATCAAAATGGTGACGGCAAAATGGAACCAAAAGGTAGTTTACACGCCGCCACAACCCGCCTGTGCGTGTGTGTGTACTGTGACTGTGTGTGTCACAACACAACACGCGGCGTATTAAAAAACTTATTTAACCGAGGTGTTCGCTTGCACCGCTGAAACGCCGAAAATAGCTTCGCAGTGTGGGGAAAATGTTTGTCGATAGTGACTTTGGAACGTAATATCTACGAGATTTTTATGGAAGTGACATTTTACTCCCAAAGTATAGCAACCCGCCCCGTCCCTTCGATCTACATACATAAGATGAGTGCGTTTACATAATGCCTAGAAGAGTATGAAGTCTCATCGTCTTGGTCATTGTCATCTATTGTTTTATGGGTGCCCTTCAAATTAAATTAAAATTATTGTTTTTCATGTTTTAACTTTTAATTAAATCGGATTCGAGGAACGATAAACGTTTTAATTAAATAAATACAAGTTAATTAACGTTTTGTATAAATATATCAGGTAGGTTGTTTATATGTAGGTGACTTCGTCAGAACAACTCTCCGTCTGACGCGTTCAATCTTTGATGCTTCGAATGTATTCTAGTGCGATGAATTTTTTTATATAATTGAGTGACGAGACGAGAGGGTCGTGCCTTGATGGTAAGCAACACGCCCGCCGATAACAGCTGCAGCACCACCCAGAACAATGTTGTTGAAAATCCTGACTAACTAAGCAATTAAACTACGTGTTTATTATTCATTTATCTACTCACTAACGACTAATAAGGTTTAAGACTAGTGAATCTATTAAATTATAGATGTTAATTAATCTACCGATAGAAATGCAGCCCTGGCCGGGGTTATTAGCTGGCTGGCACCGTGGCACTGCAGCGCGGCGCGGCGCGGTGGTGGAGCGGTGTGCGGTATCGAAGCGATTTATTTGCTCGTTTGTTCTGATGAAGTTAACGCCATGCACCGGCACCGTTTGCGTCACCTCGTCAAGATGGACGCCGTACTTACGAAAATTTGAATTTACGATATTTTTTTATAATAGTTAAAACGACGATCCTTACTCGGGGGAAGCAGTCTTCGCTTCGAGACGTTCCATAATTATTCAGATCACGAGATTCCAACGACTTCGAGTGATTGTATTTAATTAAAATGAAACAGTTGTATGTTATTCTGAAACTTCAGCAATATGAACCAATTGTCGAATAAAATTAAAAGAAGATGTTTCTAAAGAAAAATCCCATTTAAATTCGCTGAAGGCAGAAACAATATCTGCATTTGATAAAACTTAAAAAAACGAGGAGAGTAATAAAATATTGAAATATAAACACATAAATCCCAATGGAATTGAAATGAAACTTGACGCTTCCTTTGATCAAAGAGTAAAATGTAATATACCCGGCGATCATGAAATACATATTTTCTATGTGGAACATACTTATATTACTCGGATCATATAGCGCAAAGTATTCTCTTTTTAAATTCCTAATGAGATTTATATATCATGTCAGATTGTTTCTGTTTATTATCGGTACTTAGATCGATAGATAAACACTTTATTGTTAAAAACCTTAAAAATAGATACATGAAAACCAAGTACATTTCATAGTAATCAGCATAACAATAGGCGGTCTTATCAATGCGATCTCATCCAGACAACTTTTGAACAGAAAGGACTAACATAATTTGGAAGGATTATAATGTAACGCGAGAGGTTTGATTCAGAAAACGATTTTATATGATGAAAAATAATTATAGTTAACGATATTACCGGTCGAGCTTCCTAGAATGTTTCAGCTATTTGAGTGAACCAAATAAGCGTGACGTGAAAAGATCTTAAAGCACTAATCACCAACTTGGAAATTGGAGCGGGATTTTGAGTGGGTGGGTAATTACGTCGCCACCGACCGCGGTGTTCAGTGAACAGAACAAATCAACGCTTTAGCCTTTTTCAAATGAAATGACCTAAATAAACAATATTTCAATGAGATTTTTTTGTGTCAGCTTTTGACTCATTCAATGGTTTTTCGTATAACTGTAAAAGCTAATATAAAATAATTGGCAATATTCACCGGCTGACTGTTCGCCGGCCGGTTGTTGGTCGGTCGCACGGTAGCAGCGAAAACGAGCCACGCTTCGGCGAATTTAATCGAATAGAATAAACGCGGACTAAGCGATTGCAATGCACTCGCTGGAATATTGAATTTAGTTTCATTGAAAGGTATTAATTAGATTCAGTTAAACGATTACGCGTTGGTTGCGGAGTTACAAATATAACGGTAGTTTTAGTGAGGCTGCGTAACGTGTATTTAGACTACTGGGTCGTGAAATTGAGGTACCTAACTATTAATTAAAAACGACACTGATTCAACTAATTTCCATAATTATGCGATTTGTCAACTTCATGCCTATTATAATTCTCGATTGTTTAATAGCTAAAATTTTCCACGAAGTCAGCTGGACAGCTTTGTGATATTTTAACGTCGTTTGTAGAAGAAGACACCGCCAGTAATTGAATAGATGATTTGAGAGATTCATATACACTTTATTCCAATATAAACTACTTATAAAGGACTACTTAAGAAAAAAATGTGTAGGAAACAATGTAATAATAGAAGAATTTGATTAGACACTGTATGATGTTCCGGTACAGAATAAATAATAGTACTTATATACATAGCTAGTAGTAGCAAAGAAAACTAAATGCATAGCTAGTAGTAGGCTACAGATACGCATCGTACAGCCATTATAATACTATGCTTGCACAGTTACTGGCCATACTCCACACACGGCATAGTCAACTGGACTGATACGAACTATTCGTAGGAGACTCATTAGTTCAGCGCGTGACGATGTACGAGCTCATCACTTGGATCCCAGGTGGAGGGTGCGCCACCACCGGCCCCCTCCGCTCCGTCGTGCGTCGCACCGCTTCTCTTCTCCTATAACGAACTTTACATCGGTATTCATTTCAGCTTAATGACTGTAGTTGGTGACACTTGTAATGGGTTTATTTATAGAGTTTACAATTAGTGGTGTAGCGTCTTTCGACCTTTCACGAGTAGGTACATCGCCGGGTACCGACCTCTTACGTTTTACGACCCTAACGTCTTTCCTTTTTTTACGATCATCACCACAAGGTAAGATATGTCGTCTAGTACGTGTACTTTCTATATTTATAACTTGCCAGACATTTTCTCATGTTTACGTTACATGCAATATGCCAGTGGAAATAATATCATTTATCAATCTCGCGCTCTCTCCCCGCGCGAACGATGTTTACCTCCGCACCAACCGTTGCTACTGAACACCAAAACAAATATATTAACCAATTATATATAATACAATGTTTTCCTACAAACATGGATTCCTATTAATGTTGATATAAATCTACGTAGGAATTACCATTTATATTTATTTATTTAATCTTTATTTCAGGCAACATTAAAATAAGTTACAGATGTTATTTACTTATTCTACGGCCCATATAAATATATACCTTAGAACTTACATACATATAATATACACTCGAGAGCAATGAATCCGGGTCACTTAAAGAATGTTAAAAATCTCGGAAACTAAAAATGATAGGTTAATGCAATAAATTGTATTTAATAGACAATGTAATACTCCTTAAATGAAAGTTAAAAAAATATGAGTCACCATACATTTTATTAACACAAAATTACATAAAGAAAAAAACTGCTGATCTCTCCTTAAAACAAAAATAGGAAACATGAAATTTTTGAACTTTATTACGATTTTCTTGAATTTTAATACTTCGTATTACCTCCTCGTGCTTCCATTACTGCGTTTACGCGGTTTGGCATGCTGTACACCAAGTTCCTTATACGATTTTGGGGAATATTCTCCCATTCCTCTGTGAGAGCAATTTTGAGCTCACGAAGCGTGATTGGGGGAGGGTTTCGTTGTTTTACGCATCTGCCTAGCTCGTCCCAAGCATGCTCGATCGGGTTGATATCCGGGCTGCGCGCTGGCCACTCCATACGAGTAATGTTCATCTCTTGAAGGTAGTCATTCACAATCCTACCTGTATGAGGTCGGGCATTGTCATGCATAAATATAGCATCCTCACCTAAATTGACCATAAATGGACCAACGTGATCATTGAGGATTTCTTCCACATATCTTACGCTAGTTAAAGAGCCGTTTTCTATGATCACCAGCTCTGTGCGACTTTCAGAAGAAATTCCGGCCCACACAAGTACAGACCCACCACCGTAGGCTACTTTTTCTTCGATGCATGCTTGCTTGAATCTTTCCCCTGGTCTTCGATACACTCTGTGTCTTCCATCGTGCTTGTAGAGCATAAATTTTGATTCGTCGGAGAACATAACTTTTGACCAATCTTCAATACTCCAATTTACGTGGCTCTGGGCATATCTTAGTCTCGAAATACGATGCCCACGCTCCAGTTTAGGGCCGTTTGCAGGTCTAAGGGGTTTTAAGTTAGATTCAGCAAGCCGACGTCTTACTGTCCATGCACTTGGGTTACTTCCTCCGAGGCGTCGAAACTGATTGGTGAGTTCAGTTCCTGTGAGAAAGCGATTTCGAAGCATGGTGTTCACCAAGTATCGGTCTTCTCGTGCTGTGGTACACCTGGTTCTGCCCGTTCCTGGTCTGCGTAGGTTAGAACCAGTTTCTTCGTAACGTCGGAGAACTCTTTGTACTGTTGACAGCGACACACCGACAGTCCTGGCTGTATCGCGCTGACTCCGGCCGGTTTCCAGCATTGTAAGTATTCTGGTGCATTCTTCAGGCGTAAGCGACATAATTTCAGCTTGAATAATGAATATAGAGCACTATCAACATGGTTTATGTACCCACATAAATGACAGATTACAAACAAAAGCAAAACCAAATGCTGTAATTTCGTAGTTCCATCTTCGAAAGTGGCCCTTTTTCAAATTTGATTTTTTTATGATATAACTTTACAATAACTAAGAAGTTTTAATACCTTCATTTAAGGAGTATTACATTGTCTATTAAATACAATTTATTGCATTAACCTAGCATTTTTAGTTTCCGAGATTTTTAGGATTCTTTAAGTGACCCGGATTCATTGCTCTCGAGTGTATATTAAAATATTTATGTGACACGTTTTGGCGACGTGTGACGCAACCCCCGACGCAAAAAGGGAGGGTGTTGTAAGTTTGACCACTATATATGTGTGTCTGTCTCTGTGTGGTACCGTAGCTTTTAAACGGGTAAACTAATTTGGATGCAGTTTTTTTATTTGAAGCAAGTTTTCTAGCGGTTGTTCTGAGACATGTTTAATTGTGCCGAAGGTTTTTTAAAATTTTGAATGTTGAGTTTCATTATTCACTATAAATAGTTCAATTACAATAAAAAATATATATCATGTCGGTTTGAATGCAATCTGCTAAGTATCTGTATCTTTCAATTACTTAAATCAAAACTTAATTTTAAATTAGGACGAAATAAAGAGATTCAATTAAACTGAATAAAAGCTGGCTGCCATGTTGCATTATAGACGGAACTCTTGATACAATATATAATGTCACCTACTACAAACTGCCGATTCAGTTACCTACTTATTTTTCCTATTCCACTTCTCGAGTGAAGCAGGTTGCGCGAGGTAGTAAACTTACAAGATAACTTCTCCGTGTGGAAAACTGCTAATATATGAGTATTTACGCCGATCGCATTCACATAAATCTTCTTGTCTTCAAACAAACAAATAACAAGACTCGTCCTCAAAACAATACGATTGCAGGCACCAGAGCTTCCTTACATGGCCCACATCTTCGTTCGCGTAATATTAAGGAATAACGAGTAGATATTCTCTAAAGCAATTGTGCGAAACATAAACAATACTCTCCGGGTGTCACGTCACAAGTGTGTGCACCCATTCAATGATTCGCGGCACTAAAAATGTGACTGTGATTATAAAAACTAGGAATTAATAATTTCTACTTGTTTTGTGCCTCAATAATATCAAACAAAGTAATATGAACGAGGAATAAAAAAGCTGCAAAGAAATAACGCCAAGCACTATATTCCAACGCATATTATTTAACGCGTTTTTTAATGCGTATTAAGTATTAGCCTTGGATCGCACGGGGATACTGTTTGTATTTGTTTATTGTGTAATAGGATTTCCCCGGATCTTTGGCAACTGTTGGAAACAATGCCAAACCGTAATTAGTTGTAAGCGCCGCGGCGGCGGCGGCGGCGGCGGCGGAGGGAATTAAAATAAATAAATTAAGCAATATTTCAGTTTAACGGCGAAATTAGTGGAGGAACAAAACGAGCGATCACGCAGAAGACTTCTGAGAGAAATGGGAAGCATTAAACGGAAATTAAATGTTAAGTATTCAACTTGTATCAGAAAATAATAAAACTAGGAAGAAAAATTTTATTCAAATAAAAATTATTAAATAAAAATTATTTCAATTCAAATTCGTCGACCGCATTGTCGCTTACCATCAGGTGACATAGTGGGTCAAACGCAAGCCAATTAACATGTAAAAAAAATAGAAAACAGTAGACAGTACACCTACAGTGCTACTGGTTTTTTCGTTGCCAGGTGTCACATTTGATTTAGGCAACCTAAGATATTTCAAAAGCAATGAAATTTCCAATAGTCCACCCAGTTGGCTATTTTAGAACCCAAAACGTTAGCTTGAGTGTAGCGGGAACAGTGCACGTTTGCATTATTCTTCGAACCGCCCGCCGCCGCCGCCGCGCCGCAGTCGGCAGTCGTAGCGTGAAACTGTCCGTGTTCGTATCTATGCCATTCCGAGTTCTTGCAGTTTTTCCGGCGAGTCGGTAACGTCGGAATAGCCCCCGATTTGGTTTGATGGTCGGCGCAACGGAGAGTTAAATTCGCTCCGACAGGCAAGCAATTGTTTGAATGCTAGAAATGCAGCTCTTGCAATTCGTTGCAAAAGCTGCATTTCTAGCATTTAAGTTGCAACTTGCACGTAAGTTGCAGGTTTTACCATCTAAAACTTTATAATGCCATAAAAGTGCACAATATATACTTTCATTCACTTTTCATTTCTAGTGAGCCGGTCCACTTTCAGGTCCCGATGGAGGTCGTCATTTCTAATACACCACGAAGCGTTGAAAGATTGCTACGTTGTTTTGATTGGTACATGGGATGCCATAAGTCCATATTGGCGCATGAGGACTTGTTTATACAATAGTATTTTATTGTGCACTGACAACGTAGAATGTCTCCCAAGTAGCGAATACAATACATCTTTCTATAGTAAAGCTCTAACTCATCGCGTAGTGTAATCAGAAAGATTGCCCACGCTCATGAATGTAGGCTTTACCATGAACGTCGCGGCTATCCAGCTCACAGATCTAGTGAGAAGACTACAAAAGACAAAACCTTATGAGTTAGTTTAGGGAATTGTCAGTGAACCGTAGTATAAACAGTGCTTCTCGTAAAGAACAAAAGAACAGCGTCTTTGCCTTAATAGAGACAATAAGAAAAGTTTTGATGGACACATTCTTGGTTGTGCTCTACTTATTAGGTTTAAGTCAAATTAATTTGTAAAAAAATTAAAATTACTTAATAGTCTAATAATCCTAGAATATAATTCTAATGTCGGGTAATTTTTGAGACAAGACATTATATAAAAAATAAAAATCTTTTCATTACACCTACTCGGAAACAGGGGGTGTGATTCTTGCTAGCCGAGATAAAAAGGTTTTAGACCAAGGTACAAACGCTACAACATTTAAAACATACGCATTTTAGATACGAAATGAGGTCATTTTGGTCAATGTAATTCAGCTGGACTCCGATTCGGTTCGGTTTTACTGTAGTGTGCCCAGTAGAAGTAGGGCGGACGCGTCGCTCGTCGCGGCTCGTTGGCCGCGATCAACTCGCCGACGCGTGCGGGCGGCGATCGTGTGAACGGTGTCGATGCGTTACTGCGATGTCTATATTATATATGTACTGTGCAGAGCTTTATTGTTCCTTTAGACCACTCGAATATTGAATGTACTCTGTAAGCGCATTTATTTAATTTGGAAGAAATACATTTGAGATGTATTTAGATCATGCAAGTTTCTTCCCGGCTGCATACTATTTAGATCATGCAAGTTTCTTCCCGGCTGCATACTATTTAGATCATGCAAGTTTCTTCCCGGCTGCATACTATTTAGATCATGCAAGTTTCTTCCCGGCTGCATACTATTTAGATCATGCAAGTTTCTTCCCGGCTGCATACTATTTAGATCATGCAAGTTTCTTCCCGGCTGCATACTATTTAGATCATGCAAGTTTCTTCCCGGCTGCATACTATTTAGATCATGCAAGTTTCTTCCTGGCTGCATACTATTTAGATCATGCAAGTTTCTTCCTGGCTGCATACTATTTAGATCATGCAAGTTTCCTTCCGGCTGCATACTATTTAGATCATGCAAGTTTCTTCCTGGCTGCATACTATTTAGATCATGCAAGTTTCTTCCCGGCTGCATACTATTTAGATCATGCAAGTTTCTTCCCGGCTGCATACTATTTAGATCATGCAAGTTTCTTCCTGGCTGCATACTATTTAGATCATGCAAGTTTCTTCCTGGCTGCATACTATTTAGATCATGCAAGTTTCCTTCCGGCTGCATACTATTTAGATCATGCAAGTTTCTTCCTGGCTGCATACTTTTAGATCATGCAAGTTTCTTCCCGGCTGCATACTATTCTGGTAAAATAAACGCAATGATGTGGTGATCGTGCTTGAGATATTTTCACTACTTTGAAACAATATTTAGAATTAAGCCTTTTCTTTATTGTATTTTTTTATAAACATTATGGTCCCCATTTTTATTACAATGACGCCAATTGATTAGGCTAATAAGTAATTTACAATTTTAACGCATATAATTTTAACGATTTATAGACTAATACTAAGAATGTGTCCATTAACACTTCTAATTGTCTGTATTAAGGGGAAGACACTTTGTTCGTCTGTTCTTTATGGGTAGCACTTGTACTTATACTACAGTACACATATTATAGAACTAAGCTGATAATTACTAATTAAAAGAAATGGAACGAATATCAGATTATTAATTGTGTAATATATATGAATATACGCAACAAGACTCCGTTCCAAACGGGCTCACTATTCCACCAAATATAACTTAATTTATAAATGTAATTAAATTAAGTTGTTGACGTTCATAAGTGCGTCTAAAATGCCAAAATTGATTAAAGAACTTTGAAAATTGAAATCGATTCCAGGTCAAACTCGATTTGCAAACTGCACCTATCTAGTGCATTAGTTAGCCAAATATTCAATATCTCAAATTATTTTGCCTTAAAATCAAATCAAATTAATATAATTATAACGAGGTGTACGTCACATAACACTGGTGATATAACAAATTATTAGACAATAACAGGAACAACATAGTAATGAAACAAAATACAATGCAATTACACTTTATTGCATACCACAAACATAATAACATGAAAAAAAGATAAACCTTAACTAGGGTAATACAATCGGTGGTCTTATCGCGTAAAGCAATCTCTTACAGACAACCTTTGGATGGATTGGACAAATGTAAAAAAGAATAGACGGTGGTTCACAGCAAATAATCAATATAAATAATAATAAAAAATAACAATCATACATACTAAATAATATTCTATTAACCACGAATTAATATGAATACTTATACTAACTATACAATACATATGTATAACAAATAATATACATACATATGTATTTACATAATATATAAATATGAAACAGTGTGTAGCAGTTTTAGTGCAGAGAGGAAAGGTAATTGGGCTTTTACCACTCTTTTAAAAGTGCCAATAGATTTAGCTTGCCTGATATCTACCGGCAGCGCGTTCCACAATCGGACAGCATAAATACTTACTGATTGTACAATGGGTAGCCTTTTTGCTATATTATCTTGAAATGAAACTTAAGTTATTGTTATAACCACCACCGGCCAGGCTTCCAATGCCTACAATACCATATTTTAGTGCATCAATAACCTTTTTATCTAGAATATGTTCGATAAACGAGCTGACAAAATCTAACCCGAAAAATCCCTAACCTTTTAAATTTATTTTTGTTGACTCAATTGTTATCGTGTCTTATATACCCCACAGAGGTACAATCAACAAAGTTGGCGGTGACATTTAACAAAGTTAGAGAGGTGGTCGACCGCCGACTTTGTCGATTGTAACTACGTGATCGTACAGCACAGCCTGCACATGTGCTACGTATAGAACGAAGGCCGAAAGCCTGTAACCATATTAACCGGTGTATTATGGAGAGATTCAATCAGCTAATTAGCGGGCCCTTTGAAGCGTACTTCATCGGAGTTTCGGCGAAGGCCTAAGACTCGCCGCGCCGCCCGCGCCCGCGCCCGCGCCCGCGCCCGCGCCCGCGCCCGCGCCCGCGCCCGCGCCCGCCTCCTCTAATGTGATTACTGCTGACGGAACCCTCGCACGCGGCCCTTTTCCTAAACCTGTTTAAAATTCTGAGACTATGAGGCGGAGATATCTCAGATATTTTTACAGATAATGAAGTCGAGAGCACGTAGTCCATAAAATATATCTTACTTATTCTCCTGATAATAAAAACTTTCATAATACAACGTATATTTACTTATTTACGTTCAATTATATCAGATTTTTTGCGCTGATATTTTTTTCATTTTTTATTTTATCATTCAGGTTCGTGTGGCGCATAAAACCAGTTATAAAAAAAAGTGTTCTTCTAACCGAATTAGGTTTGATAAGAAATCTGCGAAAACCTAAAGAAAGCGTCAGCAATCTACATTCAGTAAAGGTTTTATTGAGTAGCTATATCTGTCCTTAGGCAACTTCAAATAGTAATTCGGGTCATTCGATGTTTTTCTTTCCGCGCGGCGGCGAGCGGAATCCTAAATAAATAGCCTAACGAAGTTTACTTTGCCCCTTTTACCTGTTTCTAAATAACATGGTTCTATGTAGTGCGGGGGAAGACGGGCGCTCGCGGGACACTGGAGGTTTACTGATAATCGTGGAAATATAGAGGAGTTGCAATACTAGAATTGTGGGGCTAGACGCGTAATAGGACACTGCACTATATACACATATAGACTAGACATTGTCGGCCAGAACGGTGCTGGGACTACTGGTCCGCGCCGCGCCGAGGCGTGCCGCAACTTGCCACGCCGTGCCGCGCCGTGCCACGCCGCGCCGCGCTCGTCGGCCGCGGTCGGTGGCGGGTGGCGAGGTGCCGCGCAGTGGGATAACTGTAAAATAGATTTTTTTTGGAAATTAAAGTTTTTTTTATTTTTTTTATGCTTAATAGATTTGTTTGGCCACTATCTCGCCTGATGTGAAGCGATGATGTGGCCTAAGATCAAGCATATCTAAAGAGAGACGGCAGTTGAGCGGCTGCTCAGACCCGTCTCCCCGATGTTTCACCGAACATCATCCCGAAACACGACTACGTCGCTTGACGGCATGGCTTTGTTCGGTGGGTGGTATTACAACAACGGCCAGAGCCTACCACTCCAAAAAAACACAAACAGTTAAACAGTTAATGTAAAGCGACGTTACTATTTTTTATAATAAGGGAAGTTTTTAAAAATCGAGGGAAATAGAAGAACAACGAAGAAATCACAACCAACAACCGTAGGTCAAGCAAAATATTATTGTTAAAGTACGTACGTACACACTGGCTACACATACAAATGTCTTGTTTGTGGAGCCAAATAACCAGAGTTACTCAAAATTATTAATCTTTTTTAATTCTTAAATTATAAACATAATTAAACATTATAAGTAGGTATATCTATAACTACAGTTCCGTTTACAATTTTTCCATGTGTTTGAGGTCTCTTAGTTTCTTTGTAATGCTAGCAAATAATAAAATATATCATCCATTACTTGTTAGTTCTAATGTATTTACACATCCTGTATCTACTGACGATCAGAGTGCGCCACAGACAAAAAAACGACCCGAAGAACCGTTAACGTGTTGTCGCGAGCCGCAAAGAATGAAGGTTGTCTCGTACAAATGTCTTGTTCCTTTTTCGCTTCTCTGCGTTTTTCACCCTGCGGCCGGCGGCGCGGTGCGGCGCGGTGGTGGCGGCCGCGTTCCGCCCCATTTGTCACTTGCGTCGACAAATCGCGGTCGATACCCGCGCAAATAATTGACTTGTCTCGCTGTATTGGTACTCTACTGTGATGTGAACACACTTTTTGGTTATTGATCAAATTGCTGTGAAATATGGTATGACATTTTTTAAGAATAGGAAAACTATTTAAGGCCTTACAAAGAAACAGATATTTTATTCTATGCAGGTTATCAATTAAAAAAATAATAATAACATTAAATTAATTTGATGAAAAACTGAAGTTTATTTCAATAACTGATTTAATATAGGTGCCTACTATGTAGCAATGTATACGTATAGGTACAACATCCGCATTTTAGGAATATGAAATGATACCCATAAAATATCTCGATATAATATTGAAATGTAATTGTTTTTATTTCACCTTTCACATTAAATCATAATCACAATATAACGTTCCAGGAACACGGCTTAAAATCTAAAAAAAACTTATATTATTAAAAATATTTGCAGAAGCTTCCCGGATCGGTTTCTTTATTCTAAGGAAAAACTATGTAATGTGTAAAGAAAAAAAATGTAGCGCATGGAAGGAATGAATAAAACGGAAGTGAAGCCGCTTTGTATGCACGAGTGCGAAGAGCCGCGCGAGCTGCCACGGTACTGTTGCGCGGGGCGGGCGTCGACGAACGACGAATGATCGCATCTAAAACTATGTTCAAATGAAATGCTCGGCGGCGCCGGCGGCGTTTGGAGGACTTTTTAAAAGGAGAGTGAATAAAAAAATAATGAGTAGGTACTCTATTGATTATTAGGTACTAGTAATAGTTTGGGTAATTTATTCAATTTACTTACAAGAAATATGGTACAATAATACTTAATATAATATAACAAAAGGCTTAATAATTTAAAAACTAAATAAAACTAAACTAAAAGATATTATGTACTATGTACATGCCGGGTATCGGTTGAGCTAACTGAATGGCCTACAGATAATTCAACCGATACCCGTCGTCCGGCAACGTGCCCAAAATGCTGGCGGCGTTGCCTCGCTGAATTGCGAGGCTGATTCTTTGGCCAAAATACACGCCAGCATTTTGGTCACGTGTGGATTCCACCATTATATTAGGTACTAAATACATTATTAATATGTTTTCTTAGTTTATGGACTTAAGATAGGCAACATAAGATACAATAACACTACAATACAAGATAAGAAGACTACAATAGAAGATATTTCGTTATCATTGATTTATAAGTAGAATTTTATTTATACACAAATTCTCTACTCATTTAAAGTACGTAAAAATATCTGCTTCATTGATGTAAATACGAATTCTTTGATCAGGTTTAAGTGCCGCGCTCTTTATATCGGCAAAATAAGTCCAATTTTTCGTCCTTAATTCCCTACAGATCGGGTATCGGCTCCGGAGCTCATCTAGTATGAACAAAGGGCCTCGTCGGCATGACATCGTCCCCCGGCCCCAGCGGTGGGCGAAGCTGGGTTAAGTGGCAGGCGATCCCACTGCGGGGATTGCTGACGTCATTCGTGTAATGGAAACCTGGACCTGCGCTGCGGTGTGGAGATACAAGAATTAGCTTTGAATTACTTTCTAACTTTGGATATCTATACTTTAAGTGTGAAGCTCGCGTGGCAAGTCGAACTCCTGGTTGATTGGTCTATAATAATAACATGAATAGTTGAAAATGAAAAGTAGTAATATTGTAAGTGGGCTTCAAAGTTGTAGTCAGTGAGTATTGCTTATGTATCAAGTTTAACTGATTATACAATAGGCGAACAAAATGTCTAACAATCCAGGATAAGATGAACTGCACAGGCAGTTGTGAGTCATAACATAAATATAAATACGAAGTTATAATGAAACATCGAAATACCTTAATAAATAAATAAAAATACACACGCGTATGTTAACGATATTCATTACATGTACCTACTTTAATCACACATAAACTGCGAGTGCGAAATTCCCCCTTTGCAGCACCCTGTATATGGAGTACAGAGCGCCGCCGCGCTGATGCGACGGATGATCCGGTTTCGCTTCATCAATCCATCCTTTATACGAAACCGAGGCCGTTCACTTTGAGTGAAACAGTTCCCGTAATAGTTTCTGCATTCCAAACCAAGTCCGAACTTTGTCAGGTAAGGTTTTTGCCGTTCCAATGATTATTGTGTCGGATTGTTAATGTCGTAATCGAATTTTAGAAACATAAAAACTGGATATAAACGAAAAACCTGAAGAACGCCGCCGCTTCAGCAGTCAATGACCTGTCGTCATCAACATATGCAGAAGCTATCATATCACAAAAAGAAGAAGCAAGGAAGCTGTAACTTGGACAGCGTATTCGATTTGCTTGTTATACAATTAAGAATTGTAAGGAAGCAAATTTGTGCCAATCTCAATACCAGTGTCAGGATCCGTCGAGAGGATCCGTTCCTTAAATCACGTAGGTACCTACCTACCGCCCAGTATTGACATTCATAAGTGCGTCTGTGATGCCCAACACTTTAAAATTTGTTTGTTATTTGTGACGTTTATGCGTCGCAAGTTAAATAAAATAAGAAATAAGACAATGATATGAAATTACAGTAGTTTAATATATAAAAAATAGGCACTAGAGTCAGTTAATATCGTTAGAGAGTGAGCAGAGCACGGGGTGGTTCACAACACTGAATGAAGTTCCTTCACTGAACATAAGGTACTATCCTGGCCCGCGTAGCGCAGCACGTAGTGGTTTAGCAGCGTTGGGGCAAGTTCAATTTCTTCTTTCGAAGCCGGAATTGCCCACAGCTGGGCCGGCACGGCCGCACAAGGTACTGTAGCGGTAGTTGTACGTTAGGTACAAAAACCCCGATTCGGGGTTAAACACAACACTAGTAGATCGTAGTATAAAATATAAATAATATTGTATTAGTTTTAGACTTTCGTCGTTAGGTTTTTATGTAGAAAAGTGGTACGTCCTTGCACAGTATTGCGAAAGAAAACTAAATATTACGTATTGCGTTGGCACAGACTCCGGCAAGCGATGCCGCGACCGCTCGCTGCACTCCCGCTCCGCAGTTTATTAACCAGTAATCGAGCGTTTAGCGTTCCGCGTATGGAATTTCGCGAGTTCTGTCTATTATTGTTAAAATTAAGGGTTCTGTATGAATTAATTAAGTATTTCGTGTATTTATTATATGTAGATAAGTAAGTATTATTATAAATGTAGGTTAATATTTTTATTATTATTTACATATATTTTAGTAAAATTATTTAACCAGGGTAACGTACCGTTACATATTTTATATAACTTACTGACGGGATGAGCAGGTCCTTTTCCTGATGGTAAGCACCACGCCTGCCCATAGCAGTTGTAGCACCACCTAGAATTTTATTTTGCAAAATCCTGCGCGGCACTGCACTGCGCTTGTCATCTTGAGACAATATGCCCAGTAATTTTTAATGGAATGGACGGTAAGATTGGAACGTTACCGTTGCGCTTACGTCACATCGCCGCAAGTCAGACGAATGTATATAACGAAGTGTTACTACTATTCCATTCATGTATTTCACCGATAGTGAAGAGCCAACTCCCTGCATCGCTCTAAGCTCACGTTTGTCTAAAATACCCGTTCAGTTTGCGCAGCTTTTGAAGCAGCTCGTTTCGTGCTCGCAGTCATCGGCGCGGCCAATTCCGCCGGCCATTTGCATTCTGTGTATAGTTTTGTCGTGATTTCGCTCACGAGAAACTTGTTCGTGTATGAACCATAGAATGTAAACTATTCGCAACTGGAAAACGACTTGCTCGTATCATTACTCAGTCCAATAAAAAAATCTAAAGTTAAAGAAATAAAGAAAGAAAATACATTTATTCTTGACATCACACAACATTACACTGAACTTAATAAATGAAGGATAAAACACTAACAAAAATAAAACACGGTGAAGTGGGTCCTAACATCTATATAATCAGAGTGAACATAGAACGCTGCATTCTCTGGAAACATATTGTAAAGTATAATAAGCTCCATGCGTTTTCCGGATGAATACCAGTGCCATAAAACTACCAGTGCCAGAGATATGGAGAATTGTCCATTTCTCTGACCAGTGCCACTAACACTAAAACTATTTTAATATGCTTGCAGAGGTTGCAGTACCCTCGCCAGCCTCAGCCGCGGTACGACCCAGAAAAAAGTACTAAAATAAACTTCCTCATCGCAACTAGCAGTAAAGGCCACCATCAAATTAAAATTTTCAATTCCATATTTCTTGGACCATGAATTTAAAAATTCGCTCACAAGAAATATCCAAGTTAGCCAGTTACGAGTGCGCATATATAGGAGATTTTACTGCGTCCATATTCCCAGTTCCACGTTTACCTCTGAAGAGAGCCACTTCAGCCGGGATATAGAGATTTTGGCGAACCGCCATTTGTCTGTACGCTTGTAAAATAAAGTAACGCACTCGATGGGAGGGAGCAGATGGAAGCCAGGAGCTCGATACAGCGCCTGTCTCGTCTAAATGATGTGCCTCATGCGCGTGTTGGCAAGTGTGGGGAGCCATGTACTGAAACTAAAAGTATTCACACAATTTCGTCGGCGTCGCATGAAAACTAGTTTAATCTCAAACCTAATAGAAAATTCCCTGCAGTTCCGCGTGAATAAAGCGTTAGATAATCACTAGTTTAACATCTAAAAAAATCGGTTTATTAGAAGCGTTTGAAGTTAGTGGCAAAGTTGCGCCGTAACGTCGTAACGGCGCAACGGCTTAACGGCGGATCTGATACCCGAGCGGCACCTTTACGACGTCGTAACCGGACGAGCACGTGTTAGAAAGGCAATAGACTTGTTTTTTCTTGTGACGTGCACCGCCGACATAATACTTGATATTAAAATAAATAGCTGATTAAACCAAAAATATAAAAAAATGCATATATTCCTAATTTCTTTTCTTATTTACTCTTTAATTCAAAATTTTAAAGACCGTTATACAATTTAAACATCATAGACGCACTTAATGAACGACAATTTATCACGATGACTTTACCATCGTATCGCAAGAAGAACCATTACCCAGACAATATGGAAGAAACCAAGAAACTGAAGACTTGAGGATTATTCAGATGCATTGAAAGTGTTACGTGTGTACTTTATGATATCTTTTAGTATAAATATAACTCTCAGAGACTAGATAACTGCAGAAAAAGATTAAATATTTTCGTGATAAAATCTATGTACAATTCTATGTACATTGTCTAAAGTGCGGTCGGTCGGTGTAAGAGCAGCTTAACAATAGGTAGTACGAGATAATCTAAATTGAAGCGGCTGTTACTGCGAGTTAGCGCTTCGCTTGGCGCTTCACTCGCGCTTCAACCGCGCTTCGCTGGCGCCAGTAACGCGGTACAGGGAATAAAAATAGCCAACCTGAAATAGGAAGTGGACGGTAACACTTCCAGGTTGTAGTATACTCATTCATTGAAAGCCCCAACCGATCTAAATTTTCTATGGCATTTCTTTAAACAAAGCGTGCAAAAGAAAACTTGCAAATAAATGCATTATATATTTTGTGTCAGAACAAAGAATTTGATTATTACAAAATGTATGATAATTTATTCAAAACATTGAAACAATTTGTTGGTTTAAGATTTTTCTGAATTCTCCGCCCTTGACGTTGTGATTTCAGATTTTTGTTATTTTGGCGTAACTTATTGAAAGTTTTTTTAATATTGCGAAATCTCAGCAGTAAATATCTGCCAGACCTCATTTTGCCCCATAATAGATGTCATCTATTATTCATTACTTTTTCTAGCCTTCAATGAGAGCAATGTTTTCTCTTCGTATTGCGTGTAGAACATAAAAATACTTGATAGACAAATGAGTTCAAAAGGGAGAGTTAGATGAACTCTACTCAATCTAACGACATTTTCTCTGTCTGCAACACGTAAATACATACAGAATTAGGTACAGTTCGCAGCTTCAACGAGAAAAAAATATTTTCTAATCAACCGACGAGCTGTAAAATGTCTTTATTGAGTTCTTATTGTTTTTAGTAAAATTGTATGTATAACATTGAAATAAGTTGTTTAAATGTAATTGAGGATTGTGGATTTAAACTAGTCTATGAGTTGTAAGCTGAGAACACAAAAACAGTCATCCTCGTCCAGTGAGGAAAGTAATTCATATGCGTATGCGGAAGTTCTATTTTGAGCAATTTTGCATTTGTAATTGGCAGATATTGCGAAACACGGCATCATCAATACCTACCAAAATGACGTGATTATTCACTGTAAATGTTCTTGGTTGCCCTCTCCCTGGCTATAGCAGCGTTGCTATAGCGTCACTAGGAGTACAGACGTGGAACGCGCGCCGGCGTCGACGCCGCGCGCCGCGCGCCGCGACGCGCAATCAACAGCATGGCAACGAGAAAATTGCACAAACACTTTGGTACGAACGCGCATGCAAATGAACACTTTCAAAATAAAACACTGCAGCTATTTGGCGTACAAAAATAATATGTTGAAATCTGTCTGCAGCGGTCGCTAATAAAATAATAGTAAAAAAGATCGTGGAAAATAATGACCTATGTTACACATACCTAGACCTAACGAGACAGCATTTGTGTAGACGTTTTTATTGAAAATAAGAGATTATCGAGTTATTAAGGGCTCTCCAATTCAGAGACTTCAGATTAAGGGTGATTTGTGGTGTATGAACGCTCAACTACGACTGCCCCGACGGCCGGCGGCGGCGGCGGGTCTACTCACGACTCGTAGCATTCATTTTGGAGCTTAAGTGGTATTTCATTTTATAGCATTAACGTCTTAGTGAAACTAAATCATTTAATTATTATTATTAGTTAAAAGTAAAATGCAAAACATATATAAAAATCATTTATTGATAATAACTTAAATGTATTCACAAAATAAAAACCTCAAATGGCGTAAATATATAAATCTCGACCGAGGTTGCATGTTTGTGCCGTTTGGGGTAGAAACATTAGGACCGTGGGGGCCGAGCACCCATGAAATCTACAGGGACTTGGCAAAACGTTTGGTGGAGGCGACGTGCGACCAGAATACTGGCTCATATTTGGGTCAAAAAATCGCATTGCCTTTCAGCGTGGCAATGCGGCCAGCGTTCTGGGCACTTTCCCCTCCACCATAGGCCTTTTAGAATAATTTTATTATATTTTGTATATATATTTAACTTGTTTTATAAAAATTAAATACTCCCATAATGTTTTTGTTAAGGCTGTACTCACAAGTTACGTTCAGAAGGAACAATCCACGGGTTGGCATTTTCCCCGTTTTTGGACAAAAAAAGCACAAGTAACAATATTCAGCTCGGATTTTACGAGTGCTTTCGCACGAAGTTATGTTTCGCCATTTTGGTGAATTCTACCATTCTGGGGTCACATATTACTACATGAGTATAAACAGTAGCTCAGCGTTATACAAATCGTCGCTTTGACGCGTTATCTAAAGCGCGTTACCTTGAGTAGAAACTACGAGATCCACCGCTCCATAGCATTAAAGGATCTTTACTAATTGGGGCGCGGTTTAATACGTACATAAGTTACTGTAATTATTTTATTGATTTCTAGCGAAGCCAACAGTAAACAGACGAAGGTATATTTTTACAGCAATCGCGTTGCGGAGCGGCGGCGGCGGCGGCGGAGGCGGAGGTGGAAGGAATGGTCTCTGCATATGCCTCGTTGTAGATGTTATGGCCGTCTTAAAACGAGGGGTTGAGCCAGTTTTCGGTCAGTGCTATAAAATTGGGGTCAAAGTAACGTTTCCAATAAAGTTTTACAGCGAAGTTATATGTCGCACATTTGATGGGAGTTGGCGACTGCTAAAAAGTTTTGAATATTGAAACTTGTCGCGTATTTGGAAGTAAATTACGTTTATCGTAGTTATCAAATTATTTCTATTAAATTAATAATTAAAGTTTGATCTTTAGTTTTAGTAGTTTGTCCGAAAATCAAATAGCATTTGGCAGGAAACGTATGGACTTGGTTAAGGCTAAAGGCGAATGCAAAAAATTCGATGACTTTAATTTGTAAAGTGCCGAAAGTAAAGTACTGCTAAGTTTAGCGACGAATTAGTCCATTAATATTTAATTTTCGGATCGAGTTCGTTCACCGAAAGGTCGATGCCGACTCCCGTAAATATTGTAGGAGCTACTTAATACTTTGTTTCAGTCGTGAAACGGCTATTAATTAACGACTTAAAATATCAATGGCATTTAGTCAAACTTTTATAAAGTATATTTTATTGACTAACTTAATTTGGGCTTGATGAAAAATATAGAAAATATGATATAGAACTCCTTAAAAATGTTCGTTTATTTCAAGCTTCGTTTCTCTTTAATATTCAAGTCTGAATTTATATCTATTTTTGCAATGTAAATGCCTGATTCTTAGGTAATTTCCGTGTGTATCTAGATGATGAAGCACTTCATGTGTCTGCCGACAGCCCGAGGGAAATAAGCCGTGGCGGCGCGAGCAGTCGACTGCGACGAACTGCCTGGCGTGCCTCGCCGTGCCGTGCCGTGCCGCACCGTGTCGCGCCGCGCTGCCCCGCACCACGCCGCGCCGCACGCTTCGCCGACGCGACGACGTGACGTACTTATTTTACAATTTGATGATTTAATTTCGTGACCGATATACGCAAGATTGCGAGTGTGCGTGTATTTGGAAGCTAGTAAAGGGTTTATTTTGTTTTTGCTTTTATACATTCGCTCACAAAACTCCATATATTTTAGTCACGTTCGCCTTTTCACACGATTAATAAGTTAATTGCAATTTCCGTGTAGCCAAATGATAAAGCGCAGTACCAGGAGATCGCCCAGGGGAAATAACCAAGCTCACGAGCACGTGACGTGAGCGAGTGAAACAGTGGACTGCGACGAGACGCGGCGGGCGACGCGGAGACGGGACGACGACATTCAAACGACACGAGGACATGACGGATTTTATAATGTCACGACTTAATACTGAGAACGAAGATATGAGGATCTGATTGTCAATTTCAATTGATTGTTGAGCTAGGGTATTTTATTTTTTTGTACTATGTTCCTTAAGACCTATCTCAAAAAGTTACGCAGCGAGATGTGAGTCAGCAGCTGAAAGTCCGTTGAGTGACCTTGACGGGAACAATGCGCGGCGTGATGTATTTTACAATTTCATGAATATAATTCCGTGATCCCGTGAAGAAGGCCTGCCAGTACCAGAAAAATTTACATTAGGAATTACATATATTTAGGGAAATAACTCTACATTTGTCTTGGGACCCGTCACGTCGGTGTAAAGTCTTTAAATGTACAATTGTAAAGAAATAATTAAAAAACCAACACGAATTTACGATAACACAGAAGTGACGAATATTTCAAAGCGTCTCACCGGAAAAAGTAAAAATGAACAAAATCCATCACCATTCACCGAGTGCCAAACTGCGAGTCGAACTCTTAATATTAAAGTAGCGAGTTGCCGCCGGCGGGCGAGGGGGCGCAAAGTTCGCGGCTTTTAAAAAAGATTAAAAGTTATATTAAAAGTTTGTTTTCTGCTTTCGGCTTTATCATCACTTCGTAAATCCCTAAACCCATTAAGTGATTACAGACTCGAGTTTTGATGTGGTTTTTTGTTATTCGTTTTGAGGCGTGGGAAATTTGCTTCGCGTCATACTTTTTAACATTCAGCTTTTTAATGCCGTTTTTATTTTGTTTTTGTTGACGACTTGTTTTGAAACTCCAAAGTCGCGAGCTCATAATTTATTTACGTAGAGTGAGTGGTTGTGAACGTTGCTCGTTCATCATAGATATAATCTCCGTACTAACGTACCTGCGAGCGCGAGCATGAGTTAAGAGAAGCGACGTACCAGCTGCACGTACCTACATGATGTGTTGTCATTTGACATACTCGTATGACAAGCCGCCGCGGCAGGTGGCGCTGGGCTCGCTTGTCGTGCTCTACATATATCGAGGCGTTTATTTCGTGTATTAGCCCCTCTCGATCCAGTCCCTCGGGCGCGGGAAAATGATACATGAGCGGGCAATGGGTTTCCGCTCCGCCGTGCCATGGGTTTCATTTGGCCTCTCGACGGTTTTATTGTTAATTATAGTAATAATTTACTGTGCAGCAGGTGTTCGTGACGGTTACTTCACAGGATATTTTCCATCTAATAATACTGAAGGCCTGCGCCGACATCTCAGCGAGCGAATCACATTTAGTTTATTAGATTTATTATTAAATCTTATTTTTTCGTAGGTACATATCAGACCATGTCATGAGTACAGTAAATCGGCACGTATTCGGTACTTAAATATCTCTCACTCACTCATTCTTTTACTGGCAGGAAATTACGGCGCCAAGTCTGAGGAAAATATTTCAGGAACAAATTGCTACCTTTACTGTGAATCTATTTTTACCATCTTTTTCCCATTTCACATTTTAAGGTCGACAGGAAAAATGTCTCTAACTTTGGCGCGGTATTTTCGTAATTTCCTCGGCACAACAAAAGTGAAGGTTTTTATACGTTTTTATATGTATTCGGCGCGGACATGTCGGCGATAACGCGCTATAACAATCTGAGTTTAGAGGCGACCCATGTCACTGCTGAATGCTCGCCCCTCACTATTTCGGAGCGAGAGCTGGCGGTCAGTGGGAGATCGCTACATACTCGGGATCAAACAATGTTCTGTAATCTTGTAGTTCTGCATGTTACGTAATAGTTCATTGACGTAGGATACAATTATGGAAACTAATGTAGGCACTACGTTCATAGAGCTTACCGTGTATAACGGCATTTTTTGCATATTAGATAATAGGTACTGTTTGTGATATTGTTTGTTTGTGACAAAGTATTCCACATTGTCAATTATGCATTAAATCCAATCTAATGATTAATTCACACATCTGTTCAGCCTTCTACTAATTAATTTGTGAATATTCGTTGGTGTGTCTAAATAAATAAATAATCGTTTGAGTAAAACGGTGTATTTTATTTTTTTAATAAAATAGTTCACAAGACGTTTTCCTTTATCCGTAGGCGCGTCACTTATTGTTACGCGTGACGTGCGCCGCCGGCGCGGCTGGTGCCTCCGGGGGCCTTCTGGCACTGCCGGCGTGGCTGCTGCCTCCGGGTGCCTTCTGGCGCCGCCGGCGCGGCTGGTGCCTCCGGGGGCCTTCTGGCACTGCCGGCGTGGCTGCTGCCTCCGGGTGCCTTCTGGCACCGCCGGCGCGGCTGGTGCCTCCGGGTGCCTTCTGGCACCGCCGGCGCGGCTGCTGCCTCCGGGTGCCTTCTGGCACCGCCGGCGCGGCTGGTGCCTCCGGGTGCCTTCTGGCGCCGCCGGCGCGGCTGGTGCCTCCGGGTGCCTTCTGGCGCCGCCGGCGCGGCTGCTGCCTCCGGGTGCCTTCTGGCGCCGCCGGCGCGGCTGGTGCCTCCGGGTGCCTTCTGGCGCCGCCGGAGCGGCTGCTGCCTCCGGGTGCCTTCTGGCGCCGCCGGCGCGGCTGCAGCCTCCGGGTGCCTTCTGGCGCCGCCGGCGCGGCTGCAGCCTCCGGGTGCCTTCTGGCGCCGCCGGCGCGGCTGCTGCCTCCGGGTGCCTTCTGGCGCCGCCGGCGCGGCTGCTGCCTCCGGGTGCCTTCTGGCGCCGCCGGCGCGGCTGCTGCCTCCGGGTGCCTTCTGGCGCCGCCGGCGCGGCTGGTGCCTCCGGGTGCCTTCTGGCGTCGCCAGCGCGGCTGCTGCCTCCGGGTGCCTTCTGGCGCGGAATGGCGCGGTTACTGTGTTCGCGCCATCTCCTAAACTATTATCTACATTTCGACGAGCTATCACTTACGATTCACTTGATGCTTGTACGACAATAATGATGTTACTTTGTATTGGTTCGTGTGGATTTTTGGCATATTGGTTACTAAACCGCGTAACGGCCGTTTCTTGATTTTTACAAGTAAACGATAAAATTTATAATTCACAGAACCTTTGTTGACAGCGGAAAATCACGAATGCATTAAACGAAACGCGAGAACATTAATTTTCTCTCAGTTCATACAAATATACATGAGAAATCTGCGCAAATATGCAAACAGCCGGCATCGCACTTGCTACCTTTTACTGTCTAGAAAATAGTCCGAGAAATACAGTAATATACGAATACTTGACACACGACTGGAACGTCGTAAACCTGCTTTTATTTGTGTTATACGGAGCAGGAAATAAAATAGTTATTGTTATTCTTATCTGCACCGTATGGCCGTATCGCCGTATCGCCGAAACGTATAACAACATGCGATATCGCCGCCGCCACCGCCGTATCGCCGTATCGCCGTATCTCTAATGTCCGGGCCGTGGAGGGGGGGGGAGGACGACCGTGTGTCGTTCGATGTAGTGGGATATGGGAGATATCGCCTCGTTTTAATGAACTCTACGGCGGTAGGCGGCGGCGGCGGCGTAACATTGTTTGCCATATTTTATAGGTTATTAAATACGGTTTTATTTAGATTACCATAGCGTATTATCTCAAATGACCGATGCTATAAAACTTTTTGCTTATTCAGTCATGTTAACTAGGTTATTTTTTATCATATTTTTAATTTTATATGTACATATTATGTGTTTATGACGTTTAAAAATGCATTTTCGTGCTTTGAATTTTTATGATCTGCGACTGTTCTGTCTTCATTTGTGATCATTTTATTCATTAAATGATAATAAATAAATAAATGATAAATACCTCCCAACGATCACATACATAGATTCTGGCCCCTATCTAGGTTTCCATGTGTCTAGGGAACCAAGAACTACGAGAACCAGATACTTAATATGAGATAAACGAAAGATATATAGCCTAGTTGTATACGCCCTCTATATGTATGAACAAATACTTCAGGATATAGAACAATATGTAATCTATAAAAAACTGGACAAGCCGTTCCCGTCACATATGTTTACTTTGCACCAGGTGTGCGCTGCGTCGGGAACCATCCAATCTCGCCCTTTGCAATATGACTCTGTGACGTGCAATAAGAGCTGTCACGGCTTTGTTACTATCACGTGACGTCACGTGTCACGCCACGTCACGCCACGCTACGCCACACCACACCGCGCTTCCGGTTACCGGTACGGGAGGTTATTTGTTGTGTATCTGAGAAGTGCCAACTAAATTAAATGGGTTGGTTTCTTAGAAGGGAAACGTATTTGAGCATCATTTCACCGATTTTGTTGGCGGAAATGAAATACATTTATTCAAGCTTACAGACTGAATTACATTGCATACGCGTATATACAACAGAAGCGTTCAGAAATAATATAATACACAACACACACGTCACGTTGCGAGACAGTTGTATATGTTACACACGCCGTGGCGCATCTGGGTAAAGGCGTCCCAAGTTTTATAAACATTGTGTGTACTATAATTCAGTAGATGTGTGCGTCTATAAAGTTTTAGTGTCGTAGTCTTAGCCTACACTAACGTGTGTAGGCTAAGACACAAACCGGTGCATTTGTTATTACTCGAAGCTTATCTTAGTCACATAAAATGTAATGAACCGCAGCCACCGCACAGAATAAACGCTGCTTATGACACGGTCGTAACTGGACCATTCGAGCTACGGCACCTCTACGCTGCTACGGCGTAGCACTTTCGCGACGATGCCACGTAGCGGCTAAAGTGTGAATCCAAGGTGCTCTTATGAATATATTTTACAATCTTGACTTAGTGCTTTATGTGAAAGCAGTTTAAATCTCACCTATGGTTTATATGCTTTGTAATAAGCAGTAAGGCTATGGAATGCGTTACCAGATAAAATCCAAAAAAATAATAGTAAAGACATTTTTAAGCGTCTCGTCCATGAACATTTTATTAAGCAAGTTTACCCTACCCTAATGACTAAAATTAACTTAAATACTACTGTTTTGATATATAGGTTATAAAAGGAGTAGTGAACTTATCAAAACAGTAGTATTTAAGTTAATATTAGTCATTAGGGTAGGGTAAACTTGCTTAATAAAATGTTCATGGACGAGACGATGTTGGATGTAGGATGAACGATGATATATATATATATATATCATCGTTCATCCTACGAACAGCCAAGGAGTGGAACGCATTGCCAACGTCTGTGTTTCCTGACAACTACAACCTGGGGGTCTTCAAATCGAGAGTGAACAGGTATCTTCTAGGTAAGCGTGTTACATCTTAGACCACATCGTCGCTTACCATCAGGTGAGATAGTGGTCAAACGCATGCCATAACCAGTAAAATATATATACATATATATATAAATATATATATAAGTATATTGTTATTTTATATAATTACATTTATTATGATTTTGTATATATTTTTCTATTGTTACACAAATTATCATATTAATTTGATGTCATTTATTTAGTATCTCAAAACGTAGCTGCACACCCACTATATTTCTTTCACGACCTGGAAGACTGGTAGATAATGCTAAGTAGCATTATGTCATTCCTTGTACCATTTTGTGCAAAACTATTAAATAAAAAAATAAGTAAAGGCCATAACATTTATTTCAAAAATTAACGACAACGGGATAAAAACAATAAAATCTTTTTATGTTTATGTATTGCATAGTCAATGATTTTGAAATACATTTCGCTTTTCTAAATTTTATAATTAAAATTTGTCTAGTGTATACGTCTGTCTGGACGTCACCGATTATTCGAAATGTCACTAAAATGAAATGTATAACTTTCATAATGCGAACAGCTAAGAAATGGAACAACTTACCAGCGTCTCTGTTTCCCGATGCTTATACTTTAGGTGTCTTCAAGTCCAGAGTGAATCGGTATCTGCTAGGCAAGCATGATCCATCGTCGACCACGTCATCACTTTCCATCAGGTGAGACAACGGTCAAATGTTTGCCTATCAGGTTATAAAAAAAAATGTAATATCAATCTTTGTTTAAAACTTGGTTAACTTATTATTGTGTTAAACAATAGATTTATTTATTTATTTATTTGCACAAGTAATTTACAGAATATATCCTAACATTACATTGCGGAACTTAGATAGGCAAGCGCTAAGATTCTAAACCTACCTGTTTTGTCGTGGAATATATCCAGATCTGGTTGCTGAGCGATGCTGCGCGAGCGGTGTCGTTGAGCTTTTTTATAGCCCGTGCGGTGGGGGCGTTATGCGCGCGGACAGAGTGGAGACGCGCGACGCACTGCAGTACCGAGGCAGCCCCAGCAGCATCCTAAACACGTTGTTGTATTGCACGCGAAGGGCGTTGATCGTCTTCAGCGTATAGTTGACCCACAGACTGCTCGTATAAAAGGACTGACAGTAAGCTTTGAACAATGCAACCTTTACTGCTGCAGCACAACGTGCAAATCTGCGAGCCAACATATTGCTTCTGACTGCCAACGCCCGTCGCTCCCTCTCTATGTCGTCAGCATCTGTAAGGTCCTCCGAGACCCAGTGGCCCAGGTACTTGATCCGTGATACTCTTGCCAAGGGAGCGCCGTTCAGTACTAGAGGAGGTACGGTGTTGGTCCTTAAACCCCTCGACTGGAAGACCAAGAGCTCACTCTTCTTTACATTGTACCTGAGCCCGTGCGTCCCAGCATAGGCCTCACAGATGCCGAGGAGTTTCCGAACGGCACTTATTGAGGGTCCCAACAGCACCATGTCGTCGGCGTAACTGATATTGTTGACAAAAGTTCCGTCAATTGAACAACCAACGTTGGCGCTGCTAAGCTCCCAATAAGACCGTTTACGTACAAGTTGAAGAGACGCGGAGAGGTTAGCCCCCCCTGCCTCACACCACATCTCAACCCATACGCGTCGGAAACCGCGCCATTCCACCTAACTACATTAACCTGATTGTTATACCAATAATCAAAAACTCGGATAACCTCATCTAGCATTAAAATACAAGCGATTTTAATCGCTCCACAATGACACACTGTCGATGTCTCGTTGAAGGGCGTCACAGTCAGCCCCATCCCCAACCGCGGCGAAGAGTTTGAGATCGTCAGCAAATAACAAGCACTGAGAAGTACTGATAGTCTTCGGCAAATCATTGACCTTGATAAGAAATTGCGTTGGCCCGAGCGTTGAGCCTTGACTCACACCGGACCTCGTGTAGTAACTAGGGGAATTGAAGCCTGAAAGCTGAACATATTGTGAACGATTTTGGAGATAGCTAGCAAAAAGACTAAGAAGTTTAGGATTAAAGCCAATGGATTTTTGAAGTAGAATGTCATTATCGACGCGGTCAAATGCTTTTTGAAAATCAAAGTATGCTGCGTCGACCTGCAGGCCAGCATCCATCTTCGCGGTGACGTAATTAACAAAGTTGATATGATTAGTTACGGTCGATCGCCCTGTCTGAAGCCGTGCTGGTTGTCATCTAGATAGATGCCGACCTGCTGGGCTATGCGAGTATTAAGTATGGTTTCGAATATTTTGCCAAAGACCGGCAGCACCGCTATGGGCCGATAGTAAAGGATGTTAACCCTGTCGCCACTTTTGTGGATGGGGGTGACGCGTGAGGTTTTCCAGGCGTTAGGGTATGTGGTAGATTCTATAGACAAATTAAATATATGTACCAACGGTTTCATGAATGCAAATATACAGTCTTTAGCAAGGTAAGGTGGGATCCCGTCAGGTCCAGTAGCTGAATTAGGTTTTAAACGCTTTACAGCTAGCAACAACTCTGCCTTAGAAATGCTATTTATAGAAATGTGAGCCTATGGTAGGGAGGAATCCTGGTTACAAAGCTGTGCATCATTTACGTCAAGCTTAGGAACGTCATTGAGAAAGTAATATTATAGCCAAATGTAAAACTTCGATTAAACTGACGAACCCTGAGTCACCGACGGCCACGAGCCTGCGTGGGCGTAGTATTTGAGCAGACAGATTCAAGACAAGTATACTTTATCGAGGAGACAGAGAAGAGTCTGTGTGTTGAGTCTTGCGCCTCTTGCCGAACCAATGCGAAGCGCGGCGCTGTGCGGCATTCTCAAATATTTTTTCTATTTAGCCGCTGAATGTTACTTCAATTGTTACATATTGCAAAGTTATTTATTGCACAACTTACAAACTATAAAATGGCTTTTATTATTAAAGTTCCCGCCATGAGAATCTGTTTGTTCTGGCCTGGTTCTGGCGGATTTCGAATTACGTTCTGTTTACTGAACGTTACGTAATTACAATTTAGGTAAGTAGCATTAGCAGAAAGCATTTTTTATTGTGTAATTTATTTCTTTGTCTGTAAGTAACATCACATTTAATTTGCTCATAAAAATTGCGTTCTGGAACGAACTGTTAATTTCGTTATGAGTTTACGTTAGCAAGAAATTGTTGGACATGCCTTCAGCAATTTTGTTAATATTAAACAAACGCACTGCGCACGTGGAATTGACCTATATTTCTGATTTATAAACGATCTCGCTTAATGCTGAATTGTGGCGTTTATCATTACAAATGTTTAACCATCTGAATAATCCTTAACACTACATCCCCGCTCGTAATCCTCGTAATAAAACCGCAGTTTTTTTTTGACTGGCTTTGACTACAATACGATAATGCACATGTATGCGTACTTCTGTGGATACATTGATGGAATTTGGATTATCCGACGCACATGGCAACATCTCACCGACGCGAGTGCCACAGCACAGTGAGTCCACTGTACACCAGTGAACTAGTTAAGTATTTGCCCGACTTGACTTATTTTTAACAGAGCTCGCACTGAAGGACAAAATTAATCAGCATGCATTATAAAATTACGTCTGTGAATATTAAGTTTAAAGTATATGAAATTCCCTAAAACCATTACTGTTCGGAGTGACGTGGGTTTGCATTGTCTGGCTGTATCGACGCTGATGTGGACTGATGTAAATATTGCTGAAACTTTTCCAATATAGTACGAGTAAAATGAAACGATTCAATGCATGAGTCAATAGGTTGTCCAATTGCTTCTTCTTGTGAGTCAAGTACTTTCAGTATGTAGTGTGTACTCATTTTTAGAAATATGTAATAGCAAACCGTGAAAATAAAAATTATATATATATGTACATCACATTATATATATATATATATATACATTATGACAATACCTTTCATGGAATGTGTGTGAAAAAATTCATCAGGCGCTAGCGTGACTAGCGTCTTCATTAACCAGCGCGACCTTAGTCTCTGTTATATAAACTGCGCAGTAACCAGGGGGTAGCGGAGACAGAAGGGGGGGGGGGATGAGGTAGGTATAAGCTGATTAGTGACAATGCCGTTAAGCACAATATACAGCGATTCAGCGCTCAGCGCTTCGCTTACAGTTTGTAGGCACAATTACCGCGCTTTGTGCCTATTGTTCGGGAATAAACGGAGCTTTAGCTTTGCTAAAACATTTGTATTAGTAAATATTTTTAGAAAAAAACAAAAGCCGACTTCAATGTATCTTTGAAGTTCAAAGTCAAATATCGATAAATTTATATGGGACCACTTCGTAGCTATACTGAACCCAACGCAAAAAGAATTTTCCAAATCGGTTCATAAATGACGGAGCTCGGAGGTAAAAAGCATAAAATAATAATAAACAAAAAATAATAATAATAATTATATTTTAGAAAAAAACAACAACCGACTTCAATGTGTCTTCGAAGTCCAAGGTCAAATCGGTTCATAAATTACGGAGTATTGAGGTGATAAAAATAAAAAAATACAATCGAACAGAGAACCTTCTCCTTTTTTGAGTCGGTTAAAAATACAATCGAACAGAGAACCTTCTCCTTTTTTGAAGTAGGTTAAAAAGAAATTGCCTTTCAACTTGTCAATTTCATGTTGACGCGAGTATGTCAATTTCATCGAGTTTACCAGCCGATGCCCGCGACTCCGTCCGTGTATAATTGTTTTCCTTAGGAAACAATTATACACGGACTTTACACTATGACACTGTTTGTTATTCCGAGATGAGAAGTATCATACGTCTTATTCCAGGGCCTAAATTAACCACATACCAAACCAGCTGCGGCCCGCAGTTTCACCCGCGAACGAAAAGTATCTTATGTGACCGGGACCTAGAGTATCTCTACATTACATTTTATCAATATTCGTTCATCCGTTGCGTCCTGAAGAACGAACAAACACACGTACACTCACATACACAAACACACAAAGTTTCGTATTTATAATTTTAGATCAGGATTACAAATTAGTGTCAATTCATGAAATTCCATCCAGTGGATATGAATTTAAGTAGTAAAAAAATAAGCACACAGATATGCACACAATGTCGCATTTATAATATGAGTAGAATCCGCGCATCTATAGGTACTTGTGTAGGTAAGTAAACTGGCAAAAAATATCACTTCACACGCGACCTCAATTTGAAATTCTTTATTGTGTCGAAACAATAGATGTTTGCTTATTCCTGATAAGGTTCTGTTTAGTCAGGACTCCAGGAGCCCCCGGCTCCGGCGCTCAATTATTTATTCTACCTTATACACTGTACACCTATCGACAGTGGTACAGAGCTAGCTAGCTTTGGTTTTTATTCAATTTGGCAACGTAACAAATGTATTATTTCAATCACGAGCTAAGTGTAGCGTTGACCTAAATAGTCTAAAATAACAAATAGTCCTGTTGTGCCAAATTCAGGTCAATGTTCCCAAAAGTGGGAGTTTAGTTTCTGTTCCTAAATCTAGCGATGTGTCGAGGACAGATTTCACTGTTTTAGTTCAGGTTAGTTTGATTTATTTATGTGGCTGCGAGCGCTTGTCGCACGAACGGTCGCGGCGCACACCGTACATATGTAGGAGTGTATACATGCATGTGCTCTGTTTTGTTAGGTCCGCGGTTGGCAGCGGCCCGGCCCGCGCCCGCGCGCCTTGTAGTCGTGACGCCCGATAAGCGTTGTTGTGCTTATGAATGCCTAATTCCAACCTGTCGAGTTTAAACTTTATGCTTTTGTATTTGTAAGGTTTGTGGTGGATAACTTTGTTGTTTCATTGCTTTATCAAAGTTTGAAGCTGGAACAATTACAGTCAGTTAAATTGAATTTTGATGAAATCCTAAATAGATTTGTTGATAACTTGGGGAATGTCTTTGATAATGTAAGCGCTGTGCTACAAAGCAGTTACGTTGCTACGTAGCTAAATAAAAAAAAACATACTAAATTATACCTACATATACATATCATATATATATAATATGATCTTATTTATTTGCTACATTCAACCAAGGTATAGGTGTTAAAAATATGGATATGTCGTGTACATGGCCAGTAGTATTTTGATAGAGATTGGAACTGAACGCGGGACTTCGTTTCTAAGTTACGATCGTGTCCCAATACGAGGGAATTTACGGGATTTGGCCGCGCCGCCGCTGCCTCGCGCCCGGACAGAGAATAGATATCTCAATTTATAAATGAAGGCTTTTGGCTCTTTTCTGGACCTCATCAAGCATTTGTAGAAAACGTATGTTACATTGGCGTTGGGTCAATATATTCGTAAGCGTCTGTAATAACTTCGCTATCTGTATATAGTGGAATTGTAACAGGACGCTACTGGCTTGAACGTTTTAATTAAAGGTTCAGATAATAACAATTCATCAAAAACCTGCGGCTGCACAGCTGCGCGGGCATAATGAAAGAAACTTCTTGTTTATGAAGAGCTCTAAAAATAACCTTATAATACTTTAAAAGATTTTCATTTTCATTAAATACCCCTTTTATTGTACTTATTTGTTCAAACCAAGTTTATCTTTAAAGCAAGCTCGGCACACGTCTCAAGCTTGCGAGCGCAGATGGCGTTTCCAGCGCACATCGAACAATGCCGATTATCGGAGCGGCACCGGATCGCGCTGGTTTATACCGGTTTACTCAGCTTTATACCAGTTCACGTTGAGTCGCGGTGAATGGAGGAGGCGTACCGTACCGTGCGGGACGTATGATACAATGGCATGGAACTGCGTGCTCGTATCGTTTGTGGCAGTAAGCTCGTGTAAGCTGACTACCGCTCTTCTGAGGCTTGCTGTGAATAATCATTGTCGACGTACTTACGTCACTTGGGTAGAAATTGATTGCACTATTACTATAAAATCAGTAATCCAGTAAAAATCTTTTTATTTAACCAAAGCCCCAAAAAAGCATTAAAATTTGTTAAAGTTGAATAAGCTTCCGGTCAGGCCGTTCGTCCCGAGCACACACATCCAAGAAACTCGTCAAGAGAATGTGAGACGGGAACCATGAGAGCAAACACCATAAATTCTCCTTAAAAGTTCCCCGTCCCGTGCCGGAGCCGTTGTGACCTCTCGCAATAAACAACACCCAACACATTTAATTTGCAAAACAAACAAAAACTCCTCTGCAATTACCCGACACCTCACATTACCTCCATTAGAGAAGTTTACAGAATGCACAGCCGGAGGGGGTGGGGCAAGGGACCTGAGGGGAGAGAACAACTTATTGCGGAGTTAAATGGTTTGTGTGTAATGATAAGGAGATAAGTAAGGGCAAACAATCTATAATGAACTCGGAACTCGAGCGCCGCCCAAGTTTGTGCAGACGGCGCGCGGCGGACCTACTGGCGCTACGAATGCCACACAAACCGCTGTATTGCGAGCACGCTGCGCAATGCACACGAAATTTTACTTTGTGTAAGCTTATGTGATAAGTACTTACTTTTACTAACACAAACCGCTGTTCAAATATTAAGAATATAACTATAAAGTAGCTATTTAACTAAAACACTGCGTCAGCGGTGTTTATATATGCACGTTAAATCCTACCAATAGGTACCTCACATACAAATAAATGAATAACTATATAAAAACTTATAATAAATAATATATGAAAAATAAAAATAATAGAAAAACGCTCCACGTGTTATATGTCAAGACAAGCCCTTACTTGTTTAAAGCCAAGTTATAGTTCCGTAAACTCGTATAAAATGACAAAACTGTCACTCACTTGTTCAACACTAAGTGAAAGCAAAGGAAACTTACCATTACTTAGTAACAGTAAGTAAAGTCGCGTTATGTCACATTAGACGCAGCAGCGCGCACCTGCGCCGCGCCGCGCCGCGCCGCGCCTCGCCGCTTGATTAATGAAACGCACGGAACTGAACGGAACGTCCTCGGGCGTGATAAGGAAACAAGGGAATATGATTACAATAGAGAAAACTTAGGTGACTATGTTTGGATGCGGCGGGATAGCACTTACTGTCATTAAATGTTTACTACGTTATATCTGCATGCATATTTTTATTCCATTTTTCAGAAAGCATAGTGATAAATAATTTCCTAAAATAATTTGAAAATCTAAACACCACTTAGCAGTGTTTGTAGACATATATGTATAATGTATATCGAAAATATCTAACAGGATAATCTATACATAATATTAGGTCCTTACATATGAAATTGGCGTTTTGTACGGGAGGAATATAAAGTCAATTTTTTTTTGTAAAATATATTTAATTAATCAAAGTATGCTTCGTTGTTATCTATGCACTTTTGCCATCTCATAGGTAGTTCATTGATCCCTTCACTAAATAAACCATGGGGGCGAGAATCAATAAACTCTTTGAAGGCGGTTTGGACTGTCGCATCGGAGTTGAATATTTTTCCTTTTAAGAAGTTGTCCAAATTCCGGAAAAAATGGTAATTTGTTGGAGCAAGGTCTGGGGAGTACGGTGGATGTCGCAGACATTCCAATTGTAGCTCATCTAACTTAATGGTTGTATGTTGTGCAGTGTGTGGTCTTGTGTTGTTCCTGAAGCAGCAGTGGCCTAGAGCGATTGACCAATCTCGGTTGTTTAGCAGCTAGTTCTTCCTTCATGGTTTGCAGTTGCTGACAATAGATATCTGCCGTAATCGTTTGGCCAGATTTTAAAAAGCTGTAGTGAACGACACCGGCGCTAGTCCACCAAACACTCACAAGTAATTTTTTCTGATTCAATTTTCGTTTAGGGCAGGATTTGGCTGGGTCTCCAGGGTTCAGCCATTGCGACGAGCGCTTCCAATTATCGTACAGTATCCACTTTTCATCACAAGTAATGATTCTATTTAAAACCCCTTCATTATTGTGTCGGTTGAGCAAAGTAACACAGCAGTCGACGCGTGTTTGCAAGTTCGATTCACTCAACTCATGAGGTACCCACCGTTCAAGTTTTTTTACTTTCCCGATTTGCTTCAAGTGGATTAATACAGTTTTATCACTTACCCCGAAGCCTGCAGTTATCTTTGAAGTGCTTTGTGATGGATCCGCTTCCACAACAGCCTTTAATTCTTCATTTTCCACTTTCGTCTCCTGCCATCCACGGGGCTGGTTCTGAAGGTCGAAATTTCCAGAACGAAACCGTTGAAACCAAAAACGTACCGTGCTTTCTTTTGCGACACCAGCGCCGTACACATCATTAACCCTTCGAGCTGTTTCTGTAGCACTGGTGCCACGGTAGAACTCGTACTAGGAAATATACCGATATTTCATGTTTTCCATTGTGCGGTAATAAGCGACGCCAAAGAAAAAAATAATAAGGAAAAAACAAATGAATGACTGTTTTTAAAATTCAAATGTACCAGCTAAATAAATTTATAAATATGAATTTGGAATTCTTAACCAAAGAGGAGACATTTCAGATCAAAGTGGTCAGAACGACAAAACGCTGATTTTAAATGTAAAGACCTAATGTAATAAAACGTGTGAATATCAATATACGTCGCACACGTCATCCTAAAGCAATGAAGTAAAAGGAATGCAAATATGTCGTTACTGTACTGAACGTTACGTCTACTGAGTTGCCTGCTCTGTTGCGTGGCTCAGTTGGTTAGAGCGCTCCCTGTACTGAAGGAAGTGGTCCTGAGTTCAAACCTCGGTTGTAGAGAATTATTTTGTTTTACTTAAACCTATTATTGTCAATCTGTTTGTTGGTCGTTGATCGTTTTTTGGTCCCGTGTGTCACGGGATGGCCTACCAATAAATTAGATAAGCGAGTTCCTCGCTGGGCGGGCACCGCGCCCAACATATTTGTAGCCCGCCGCCGCCGCCGCCCAGCCGCTGGACCAAAGGGAATCGTCTAATGATGTATACTCAGCTTAATAGAAAATATATTAGAGGCGGTGTGCGTTTGTCTTGCTAAGGGTTTACTTCACTTGTGATTTAAGTTTAGCTGCTGTAATAGTGAGTCATAGTGGACAGAAGTGTATCTATGTATTTTCAGGTTACTTTCATATCAGATGTCATTGTTTTTTTTTGTAAATGCATTATCATCAGCCCTTTAAAGTTTTCAAAAATAGGTCAGCATCAGCCACAAAGACAGAATCTACCACTCCACCTGAGTGTACACAAAAATATATGAGTGCATAATCATTCTGAATTTTTTGGAACTATTTTATCGTAACCCGCGGTTAAAAGATTGGTTGGATAATATTTCAATCAAAGTACTTAGGCTGCTGGACTATACAAATTGCTCTCGATTAGTGTAACGTTAGTATGCTGATAAATTCTGTTACCTACACTGATAAAGGTGCGCAATCGTAGCTAGCCGCAAACACGTAGATCTCGTCCGAGTCAAATTACTAACGACGCCCATTGATTCCCTCCTCGCGTCTGTAGGCGGAGAGAAAACGTGCCAATTATATCTACTGTACATCCAGCCGGAGGAACCACTTACGATCCTGCAAAGAGCTGACAATGCTGATTTTATTCGGAATCGGCGCTCATTCCATTTTGTCACCGAAACGTTACGTGTCAAGGCGCGCTTATTGCGTCGCTCCACAATCTTTGTACGCAGACGCCTGACGCCACGCGCCACCGCCGCGCCGCCACCGCGCCGCCGCCGCGCCGCCACCGCGCTGGGCAGCGAATCGAACTCTCTGCTCTCGACGTTCGACAACTCCTTTATTACCCGCCGGCGCACTGTGAAAGAATGCCTGCGCACCAACACACGTTCGAAAGGTAAAAAATGTAATTGTAAATTCCACAGCGAGTGTACCTGAGCCACAGAATAGTTTGTAACAGTAGACTATATTACCTCTCCTCAAAAACATCACAATTCTAAGGAAAGTGGCGCTTACGCCTACTCGCGAACTAGCGAACAGATATCATTCTACTAAATTTAGTACAAAGCGGAGGAATAAGTTATGCTGATGCGATCTTGATGCGAAGAACGAGTCTTTGTTAGCAATAAATAACAAGATCTTTAAACTTTTTATATTATGAACCCAAATACACACAACACACATACAAAAATACACGACACAACATACACAATAGGTACGCAAATACACGACAACACACGATACGACGACAGCAACTACATGACAGTAGGCGACAAGCACAGCGGTTAGTGTCATTTGAGAACAGTGAATTTGATTACAATTTTATTTGCATAGGTCTGTACATCATCATCATCAGCCCATTACGTCCTCGGACTCGGCCCTTCCCTTCTAGAGAGAGTATAGGCCATAATCCACCACGCTGGCTCAGTGCGGGTGGATGTCACATGTCCTTGAATTTTTGTTATAAATTCTTGCCGGTTGCCGGTGCCGGTTTCCTCACGATGTTTTTCCTTCGCTGTTTTTAGATCGAGTGTTAAATCCGCACATAACTTAAGAAAGTCAGTGGTGCGGGGCCAGCGAGATTCGAACTCAGGTGCGTCAGATCGAAAGTCGTGCTCCCACTGAGCTACACTCGCTCTCATAGATTTACAGACTCTCTAGTAAAATATTTTTAGAATCTCTACTGAAACCAGTTTCCTGTACCTGTAAAGGATAAAGCCCCTCCCCCATACCTAAAGTGTCCCCCCTCCCCGCAGCGCGGCGAGGCGTGCGCGTTCCGCCACAACGCCACCGCAATTACTGACAACACTACAAACAACTGACCGAAGTTTGAAGCTCGCTACAAACTGGTTCGCTGATTGGCTTTACTTTTATGTGATACCTATTAGAGGTTAGAAAGGTGTAGAGAATATTGTATTTGTTATGTCAAGAGATTACATCGCATATAGCGGAATAATAAAGGTAGATATTGACCTGAGCATTCAAGTGTATTCACGTTATGAAGCGAGCATTCTAGTAGTCAGCTAGCCAGTACAGTGATTCAAGTTCTAGTTGCGCGCTTTAGGCTGCCTGTCCACCGGAGCGGGGCGAGGCAGCGGAGCGGAGCGAAGAAGTAATGTGGAGCGGAGTTGCGGACTGTGACTGTCCATAGACGCGGAGCTAGGTAGCGGAGCGGAGCGAGATAGTAATGCGGAGCGGAGTTGCGGACTGTGTCTGTCCATACGCGGAGCTAGGTAGCGGAGCGAAGCGAGATAGTAATGCGGAGTGGAGTTGCGGACTGTGTCTGTCCATACGCGGAGCTAGGTAGCGGAGCGGAGCTAGAAAGTAATGCGGAGCGGAGTTGCGGACTGTGACTGTCCATAGTCGCAGAGCCAGGTAGCGGAGCGCAGCCAGGTAGTAATGCGGAGCGGATTTGCGGACTGTGTCTCTCCATACGCGGAGCTAGGTAGCGGAGCGGAGTGAGATAGTAATGCGAAGCGGAGTTGCGAACTGTGTCTGTCCATAGACGCGGAGCTAGGTAGCGGAGCGAAGTGAGATAGTAATGCGGAGCGGAGTTGCGGACTGTGTCTGTCCTTACGCGGAGCTAGGTAGCGGAGCGGAGCGAGATAGTAATGCGGAGTGAAGTTGCGGACTGTGTCTGTTCATACGCGGAGCTAGGTAGCGAAGCGGAGCTAGAAAGTAATGCGGAACGGAGTTGCGGACTGTGTCTGTCCATACGCAGAGCTAGGTAGCGGAGCGGAGCGAGAAAGTAATTCGGAGCGGAGTTGCGGACTGTGTTTTCCATACTCAGAGTTCGGCCGCGAGTACGCGGCGAGTCATTTGAGCTGCTTAGCTCTTTTCTCCTCTCCGCTTCCCCGCTTAACTTCCTCGCTTCGCATCCTCACCTGCAGCAAAGTGAACGCTCGAATAGTTCGAGAAATAATCCAGCGTAGCGGAAATATCAAGGCAGCCGCGGGATACATGCTAGTGTGTACTTGTAGTGTACTTCACGAAACAATAACGTTCATCGAGTTCATTAAAAAGTGAAATACGGCATTTAATAATACATAATGGGCGCATAAGAGTTTCAATTTGAAGTGAGGAAGATAAACGCGTTACATTCGTGGTGGCGGCGCGGCGGCGGCGGTCGGGTAACTTATAGCGTGACATAGGCCGAGGTGAAGGAGCACTTCAGTTAACATTATTCAATGAAAATAAAAATATTATATTTTTTCAATGGTTAAGGCAAAAAGTAAATATCTCATACAAAATTATAGAATGGAATATTGTTATTATCCTCTTCATTAACAGCACAGACATAACCTTTAGCGGTTGTTTCATAAAATACTTAGATTGAAAATTACGACATCCATTATTCTTGTTTATTTTTAAAGTAAAAGCTTTTGCCTTGAGTCTAGTCTATTACAAGGCTTTGATAACATTTTCTCAATTAAATTTTTCTTCTTTCGCTAGTCCTCTTCAGCCAGTTTCGATATGATCTTTAAAATATCTTGTTGCGGTTGGTTTCCTAAACTCAAAGAAAAATCTTATTTCAACAATTATTTCTCGAGATCCACTTTTATCGATATCGGAGATATTTATTTTTGGCCGTCGTAGCGGTTTCTCGAACCGATTAATAAATAACATTAATAGATTTATAGAAATTTATTCACTTTTACAACAGTACTTGTTGTACTCGTTTTAGCTAGTCATGATCATTAATCGTGAAGCTTAACATTTTTCGAGAGAGCGCTGAGGCCAAACATTGACCTATATGCAATAAAAATTGCAAGCTGGGACAAAAGTAAGGAGCTGGGAGAAACATTGGGAAGACAGAATAAGTGGGAATCTGGGAACAAACTGAGAAGCTGGGTGAAAAAGTGGGGATATAGGAGAAAAGTGTAAGTAAAAGTAAATCCACTCTTAGTTCAAACAACGTTAAGTTGCTTTGTGCAAGCACCATATGGTCTCTACCTACGATTATAATATATCTCGTCATTCAGTTACATAAAAAAATAAAAATAATAAAGTATTTTTGACTTATCTTCAAGTCAATGTCGAGTATCGGCTCCTTCACTACTTCTAGTCCCGTAAAAGCTGCCTTAGTCTAGCCTGCATTAGCCTCATATGCAAAAGAAATGACTACCGGCCGATCTTAGGTCATAGTCAAGACATAAGCCGGTATACCGGCGGCGGCGCTCCGGACGAGAGCTCGGTCGCATACATCACAGCGCGGCGTGGCAAGCAGGACATCGCAAGGGATTTATGCGACGGGAAGTTGCCGGCAGCAGGACATGCGGCACTCACACGTACCTACAATTCCAGTTAATGTGATCAATAAATAGAGCTAGACATCAACACATTTGTCTCACACATTTTATGACATTAATTATTTATTTATGGAAGACCTATTACATAGATATAGTTAGCTTATAGAAATAATGAGCCAATTAAAGGTCCTCACGGATAGATTTAAAATAATATGCAGTGTAACTTATACATTTGGCATGAATCAGAATCAGCAATCTTTATTGGTTTATCATTATACGTGCAATGGAAGAATTCACAGTTACCTCGACACAAGTTAACTCTAGGTTCTGCGCAAGCATGTTTATTCTTTGTGGAAATAAATATAATTAATAATTTTTTATTAATAATTATTTTAAATCTGAAACGCAATGAAAATATTTAGTGTAATTCCGCTGAATTCTATGTACCTAGGTTGTTGTTGAATAATATAATATACCTACACGGGGATAGTAAATCATCATCATCATCATCATCAGCCCATCACGTTCCCACTGCTGGGACATGGGCCTTCTCTCAAAGAGAGAATGAATGAGATGGGCCATAATCCACCACGCTGGCCCAGTGCGGGTTGGTGTTGGTGCATGTCACATGTCCTTGAATTTTTGTGATAAATTCTTGGATATGCCGGTTTCCTCACGATGTTTTCCTTCACCGCTCTTAGAGCTAGTGTTAAACCCGCACATATTTTAAGAAAGACAGTGGTGCGGGGCCAGCGGGATTCGAACTCGGATGTGTCGGATCGAAAGTCGCACGTTCTCCCACTGATCCACACTCGCTCTTCTAGTATGGATCTAGAAAATAAATGATAGATAGTAAATGTATAATGAATAAAAAAATATATTTAAAACTCTCTCCGCTATATAATTAATTTTAAATTTTAACGAACTTTCCACCCAGAACTTTTAATACCATAAAAACATTGCTTATCACTGCATTGCGCTCATCACCCTGACACACCAGATATTAAGTCTCATATGCCCAGTAATTTCGCTGGCTTAGTAATTTGACGCACTTATAAACGTCAATTATTACAATGACTCTACCACCGTATCAGAAAAAGAACCACTACTAAGAAGATACGGCAAAAAACTGAGGGGATTGTTTTATTAGAACTTATGTAACAATATTTTATGTTTGTTTTTGACAATATTGTGTTTCTTATGTGCCAGTTGACTACTTGGCAGAAGCGGAATGTTCCATGCATCTACTATGTTGTCTTCTATGTAATTACTAACTGTATAGTATGCTTTTTCATTAGAATATTTTTCACACGCAATTTGAATCTACTTTCTGTGAGCTCCGTTATACATTTCTGAATTTGATCGTACAAACGTACGCAACACTGGTGGTGTAAGTAACATATGTAAGTACAGTGTGATAATAATAAACCTATATATTTATTACATTATCTGGCAGCACCGATTAAGCTATTGAGAAGCCAGCCTAATCACTGTTTAGATACTATCACATGCAGTTATTGCTGTCAACAGTATCAAGCGCGGAGCGGACAAACAGCGGGTGTCAGAGTCGCTGCGTCGCGTCGCGGTGGAGTGCTGGAAACTATTTGCTCAGCGCTCAAGCGCTGTTGTGTACTATTGCAGTTATAGTAAAAACAAATATAGACTATTGAAGCCGTTGACGGCTTCTGTTTGGTACAGTGCTATTATTTGTTGTTACTTGATAAGTTTCATGCCCTAGCTCTCCAACTAGTACTGTCCTGTTTTCTCTCAGCGCAGCAGCTTCATCTTAGCCAAATTTGCTCCTCGAGGAACTGCGGACGTCAAAAAGTTTAATAAATGCGCGCCACGTATCTTCCCACTAGGAAACCAGGCGGTTGTGTTTAAAATTTCACGAGGAGCAGTTTTATATTCCCGAGTTGTTAAGAGACAGTGCTCTATTTCTTGACATTTTATGCATACACATAGAACGTACGCAACAAAATCCCCGGCTACGTGCGTCGTAAACCAAACCCTTTTCTCTAGGTTCATATAAAACAAAGCATTGTGTACACGAGCCGCGAGAGGAGGGGCGTCACACCAGCGGGGAGTTAATAACCTGGCGCATGGCGGTGGCGGTGAGCGCTGTCGTTGTTGCAATTGACCCGTCGGCGGCACGGCGCGGCGCGGCGGGCATTATATCAAAGAAAACTAACTATTGATTATACTAAGTAATAGTTAGTTTTTTTTTTATTACACGCTGTACTTTCTACTCATAGGTTGTACCTATCGTAGCTGGCGCTGGTGCCACGAGTGCTAGGAACAACTGGGACAATGTAAATTTCAAGTCATTAGGTAATGTACGTGCGGTAGTAATGCGAAGACACGAACGTTGATGCAAGTAACCTATCGACTCAAGAAATACTTTGATGAAAAGTTTAAAAATAGAAATCGTGTGAGAGATTAAACAAGTATTAAAAATATGTTTTATTAAAAACTAGCTGTTTCTCGCGACTTAGTACGCATAGTGAACATAAAAATTGCATTTAAATTCGTGGCTTAATTCCAGAGTTTATACTGGACACACAGACAGAATGACGCACAAAAAAAATAATTCTGTATTTTTGGGTTCTGTTTTTTTCATATTTACTCATAAATTAATTTTCCAAAATGTAATTGATGTAAAGTAATCGCCTCATTACAGTTTTATTATAAGATATAGATATAGCACTGCAATTACCCGACGACACATACCTACAGAGATTTTCAGTCCAAATTAATTCAAAGGTACGTTTTAAATAGCTTTTGTCCAGTGAAATGCAGACTGATTGCAATCCTACGCTTGCACAGAACTTAAACTTAATTTATTTAAGCTTTATTCCTCAGCAATAAGGGTTATAATACAGCAGCGCTGTGACGGGTATCGAGTGAATCGGCGCGCGGCGAGGCGCGAGGGGCGAGGCGCGAGCCGTGAGGCGCGAGGCGCGAGGCGCGAGGCACGAGACGCGAGGCGCGAGGCGCGCGGGGGGCGGCATTACCTCATAATTACGCATGCGGCAAACGTTAGCGAGAACAGGTCAGTGACAACTTATTTAGCATACATTATGTCACGACGACGTTATGAGGGCATTTTAAAGTTCACGTGGCTGGGGCCTGCATTATACGCGAAGCATTTAATTGTGACATTTTCAAGAGTCATATACCTACTGTAACATGTAAGTCTCTCAAGTTCGTGAGTGGGTGAAGTTGCCTCACCAATGGTAAAATCTTTTTAAGAATAACATGGCGTAGGTATAAATTGGGCAAGACACTTTCTCTCACCGCAGCATTTCACCGCGGCGCGGGGGTTTCTCTCCGTTTACTTGTAATCCTGAATTATAGCGACGCGTAGAGCGCAGGTAGCCAATTCCAAATGTAAATAACGAAACGTACTATTACTTGTACCAATAACAAGCTGGAAATAAGGTAAACAAAAAGGTAGGTGGCACAATAATTGTGCCGAAAGCGTGCGTAAACCAGTATGCATATGTCCCGTTACCTCTGCGAATTCCTTCCGACGGCAAACAGGCCGTATCCTACGTCACCCGAATGGGCCATTCCTTCGTATTCTTATGTCTTTGTGTATCGGCCCTTTCCGCGCATATTTGTGTCTCGGCCGTATTCCCAGAGTACCCTAGTTCTGGGGCACTTTAGTCAAATGTTTATTATAATAATATTCAACGCCTGCCTTAACTGGGTGTCTCGTGTTTCATGTTTTGGTAACACGAGTGTTACTTCATATTGCTATTTTATGTTAAAACTAAGCATTCGTTTTGACTGAATGATGACCGCTTATAAACTACGAATATGAACATAACTCTCTTCTCTTTCATCTTTGCAGATAACGTCGTAGACGTACAGCATACATCCACCAGTGAAATGAAGGGAATATTGCTTCTTTCCTCCGACATTAGTTTTAGAGAGTGTAGCCTTCATTTATTTCGCAAAGGAAATAAATATAAAGTACAAATAGTTTACGTAACATACTTCTACCTCACCTTTATTTGTTACCATATTTTACGCATTATATGTTCCCATAAAGCCCGGCCTCCACGAGCCCCGTCTTCGTGGGACTGCTTGAGATATTATGCACACAGTGGCTCCGAGGAGAGCCATCACTTGTGGGGCAGGGATGTAGTGGGTTTAGTCACTGTTAAGTTGCTGAAAGTGACTTAGTGAGCAAATTACGAAGTTTCAATCCGATGCATCGGACTTGGATTTCCAACTATAATGGCAGATATAAAATTGTTCTCTTCCTGGAATTGTGAACGAAAATATTGTGAAGAATAATAGTAGGTACAAAAGATACGAAATTTAAGAATACACCATCATCTAAGGGTGACATCTAAGGGTTATGGCTCCATATCTCTTTGAGAGAAGTTCTTCGTCTCAGCAATGGTACGAAATGGGCTTTTGTTAACGGCTGGGACGAACAGGGTGTTCATGTAATGTAGCGCTCGGAGCGTAGCTCGCCTTGCCGTTCGTAGCAGATCTGTTAGGTTCAGCAATGTTCGCCGCGGTTACCACTTGGATGGGTGACTGTTTCTGTGGTATTTACATTGGGCGCTACCGTAATTAGGGGAACACGTCAATCCAGCTGTCTTGGGGAAACAGTCGTTCGTCATGTCGAAAGCCTTCGAACAATCTATAAACTGTAATACCAGCGCAATTGGTCACAAACCCACACTAGAAAGAAAGAAAAAATGTGAAGGTATTATTTGGTGTGGCCAATGTTGGTTTCAGGGCATTGTATCTTACTTAGACACAACGGAAGTAACTGAACATTTAAATATCATAGACTTACTACTAACACAACGAAACTTAGCTATAAGTCTGCGATAAGTGAGCTAACTAACTTACTAATACTATGAATTTGTAATGCTCTGAAATAAAGTATTTTTTTTTCTTTTTTTTAAGCTACAAACAAAACACACAAGCTACAAGCTTTTTTTTAAACGAGCTCCTTCTCTTGAAATCTTTAAAAATCGTGTTAAGCAGTTCTATCTTGCACAATAGCTGCTACCTATGCTTCGTCTACTGTTAGTATTTATGTTTTCATTTGTAATTTTGTATATTTACCTTTGTTTAATTTACTTGTATATTTTATGTTAAAGTATTTATTATGTATATTTTATTAATTATGTTATGTATTTTATGTAATGACTTTGGTTTATGTAGGTATATTATATTATATAACAAAATTATTTTAAAGTAACACCGTCCATTTCTGTATACATTCCTTCACTTGTGGGTTGTCTGGAAGAGATCGCTTTGAGCGATAAGACCGCCCATTGTGACATTATTATCAAGTTAGTTGTTTTTTTAGTTTTTAATTATTTCTGTATTTTGGTGTTACAATAAAGAGTTATTCTATTCTATTCTACAGGGCTGCTTATAATAACTGAAGCAATTACCACCGAAAACTTGCAGAATTGTAAAAAAGTAGTTACGATTCTCTAAAATTTGTCAAGATGTCGATGAGCTCATGGTAATCTCAACGGATGAATCTTTATTAAAGTGCAGAACTACATTTTTAATCGTTCCGAGTAAACGAACTGTCGAAGGAGACAATTGTAACTTAGATCTTAATCTGCGCAGAACTTTAAAGTCATGGTCATTTCTTCTACAGTTTATGCAAAATGTAAATTAAACTGGTATACTTTCAAAAGTTTAAGCGTTAAGCTCCTTTTTATTGCAGTAAGTAAATGAAGACATAACATTTTAATCTCTCTAACAGACGTTGGTGGCATTTAGAAGCACTTTTATTTTCGGCAATTTACTTGAGAACATCTCCTTTGAAGAGAAACCGTTTACAGTGTTTCAATTTGAAATAACATTTTAAAATGTGATAAATTCCTAATGCATTGGTGCATGCTTAGCGAAATTATAAAGGTTTGGGCAATATTAACCCAGTTTTTGGAAATACTGGCACTCCTTTACTTAACCGTCTGAGGGTGACGGACTCGACGTCTATTGCAAAAGTTTCACAAATGTATCACATGTATACATTTTGAACCACAAGCCCGTTTCGAAAGCCGCATGATGTATTGTATATGCAACATAAACTTACAGGAGAATTTCCACAAAGTGTAAAGATGAGATTCCATGTAACGAAATAACATTTTGTAACTACCCTCATTTCGTAAAGAGGCCGCGGCTCTAATTAATTTCCCCACCCCTCCGCGCTGCCCGCGGCCGCGGGTCCACAGGGGTGCAATAAAAACTACGTGGCCGTTATAAAACTCGTTAGTTTAAACTAGTTCCGAGCACTTGCGTTCATTTGACCACACGGATCGTACGCGGCGCGGGTGTCGGGTGTAGTTCAGTCGTGAACGAGGGGTTTGATGCGCAGAGGTGCCCTTTCATTAACCGAAAGGTTGTACAAGATTTGTGTAGAGTATTTTCGTGTGAGCAATAATACGGTCAGTAGAGCGAGTGGGGCCGAGTGGTAACTCATGCGGCTTACGATTGCACGCGCCCGAGTTCGAATCTCATGACGAACGACAAGCGACCTATAGTCATTTTTAGCGCGATGATTTTTAGAACAATCAGGGAGCAGGGTGACTCAGAACTGATGAAATCTTGTAAGTCGGCATCTACTATAGGTACCTAAACTAAAACATAAACTTGGAACCCTTACACGAACAGTAACCGCAACACCCGTGAACATATCACTCTAACAATAAAGTATTAATTCGCGCTGCTCCGCTAACTAATTGACTACGCGATCTCATTCTGCGTTTGGGTTCGTCCCGGGCCCGCGTCGTCCCCGGACGGAGCCCGCGTCGTCCCCGGACGGAGCCCGCACGACTCAGCTTGTGATATCCCTCGATTTGTTAATTACTCCCTGCGTGTAGGTACGTACCGCGCCGTGTTCGTGGAAGCTCAGAGCTCTCGTACTATTTGGTACAATTGAGCTGTAAATTGAGCGAAACGATTGAATATTACTACGTATTATAATCGTGTGTGTCGTGGATGAGATGGGAGCTTACGAAGAACTACAATGAGATTTCATGAAATGATAATTACGGCTTAATTTTAGTAATGTTTAGGCCTAAAACAGGGCCGCGCGTACTCGCTCGCGTTTGTGATAAAACTCCCATCATCATCACCATCGCCGCCGACCATCAGCTTCGAGCTGTTGCTTATCATAAACACTACTGTATTAGCATAAGCAACCGAGGTGCGTGATCGATACGCGTTTCACTGTTAGGTATGCCCCTAAAATGGTTACAGATAGGACATGGGTTTTAAGGCATTTAACTAAATTGACAATGCTTAACAAATGCTTCTAATTTCTAAAGTTATGCTTTTTTCTAGAAAACTTGGTATTATCTTAATTTAATAATAAATAATGAATACAATAATACCCATTCAGTAAATAAAACATGACCCTGCGCGCCCGATCGCACAAACAATTACCCGCGACGGAGATCGGATAAAACACTTCGAAGGAAATAAAAGTGCGATACGTTTTTACTTTTTTATAGAATGTGGAAGCCACGGCAACAAACATTCACTTTAACGGTGTTCGCGCAATACATCGAGCGAGAAATTAATAGCATTATGTACTCGTATGTGCCGCCGAGCCGACGCTGCGCCTCGCTATTTTCCTGTATCAGAGGGCACCAGTTTCTCTTGACGTGATATATGCACGTTCAATTATCGATAGAACTTTTTCCCTGTTTGTTCAACAACACGCCTACAAATGTTGTTAATAAATCATGACACTGCTCGCTATTGCCGACGCGGGCGCGCATGCAAAGCACCCTCTATATACAGAGCGCATCACTGTGCCACTGCATTATACAAGCCGGGCCTCCGGACACACATGATGTCTTACTTACCTCTGAACTACGTGCTCAGTAATATTCAATTTAGAAATAAAGTTTACCGGCTATTATGTATTTATAATGTCCGCACATAGCTAGAGAGACTCTTTTATCTACGGAATTCGGTTCAATTTAAATTATGCGATATTTTGATCTTTATTATTGTTTTTATATTGAATTGAGAGGAACAGTAATTAAAAGAGTAGAAAAGCACTTATCGCCTCGGCCGTCGCCGTGGGCTTTGACGTTGATTTCCCTTATTTAACGCCTTGTATTTTTACTCGCGGTGACGGCGGTGGCGCCTTAAATGAAGAATCTCAAAGAATAATATCTGGGTAAGTGGGCTTTTTGGGAGAATCTCAAACGCGGCGGCCGGCGCCGCGGGGCACTACAGGGTTTGTTCATTTTGAATGTCAATTGCAGAATATTATTATCATTTCAACAAGATTTTGTATAGAAAATATACGGACATTACTCAACCCCGTATGTCTGAATTTTCTAAGTATAATAGTCATTATTAAAAAATATGCAAAAAGGAGCTAGTGGCTAGAAATAAACCCAGAATATAAAAAAAAAGAATTATAACTAAAAGTAGAGCGAACGACAGAGTCATCTGTGCGTACTGTTTATTTGTACAGTTAAGTGCTAGGAAGTCTATCGTTAATGAGTATCTTGTTACATGGAAGTATTAACCGTTTACTTTAGTATAAACGGTTCGATAGATAGATAGATAGATAGATATATAAACACTTTAATATTCACCTTAAACACGGAAACTAAGTACAAGTTTAATGTACGTACGTTGTATGTACGTTGTGTGTATGAGGTTTGATACAATTAAATGATTTTTTTTAATGTAACTGAATGACGAGACGAGCTGGTCGTTTGCCTGATGGTAAGCAATACGCCAGCCCATAACAACAACATTTAAACAACAATTAAAAGTACCTACATATTTTTTCATATAAAAAGGGCCTGAGGAATAAAACTGATGGAAATTCACAAATATCGTAAGGTTCATTGTCGGGATTTTTCTACATAGTTAGCGACGCGCCGCAGATTGTTAGAGCGAGGCTGTCGCCACGTGGGCACATGCAGAGTTGCACATGAAGGACACACGTTCGCACGTCACGTGTAATTCAACACAATAATATTATTATATATCCAAGAATTTGACCTTTCAAGCTTATTTATTGATTCACTACTCAATTTTATCTACGTCTTTGTCTAGAGTTCACATCACTAGTGGGGTGTGGGTTTACAACTTTGAACTACCTAATCAAAAAATCGAACTAGGTCTGAACACATCTCTTGTTAATGTGCTTTATTCTGTTTTAAATAAAACATATTTATCAAATAAATGTACATCTTTCAATTTGAAATTCATTGTTAACTTTGGTCCAAACCTCCATCTTTTTTAAATGCGAATGAAAACCTGCAAAGTGCTCAATATTTATTCAGCCAAGTTTCTAAAGCGTCTAGAAAGTGTGGAGCTTTCTCGGTACTACATTCGCCACCGACGTCGTCGTCGGGCGGCGGCGACCGAGAGAAATATCTTTCATTTTTATTTGTAACTGCCTCCTTCCTGGGCGAGAATTTATTTCCCCAAAGTGCTCTATTTTGCGAGCAATTGCTGTCAAAATCATTCAAAGGGTCGGAATGCTAAGCGATGGTGATGGCGACGCAGACGAATCTCTCCGCCGCCGGAACTTCATTGCTCGGCCTATTAAGGAGTACGCAAATAAATTAGTTCGCCACCAGTTTCAACTCATTAAGCGCTGGATCTTTTTGAAAAATCGACGTCACGCTCTACTTATAACAGTTCGAGAAAGTCAAAGTTTGCAAAACGTGATTCTCTTCACTTGAAAACGAATCTAAAGCAGTTCGTCGCTGTTTCAATAAGACTTAATAACAACACAACAGTTTAAAGGTCTCCAAGAAACTCTTATGCACTTGTAGAGGAGTACTCTCGGTAAAAAAGTTTTTGATTCTCGCCGCCGCCGCCGCCGCCGCCGTCGGCTCGTGCGTCGGGAGTGAGCAGTGGGCGCGGAGGCGCGGGTTCGCGAACTTGGGGACTTACATCAATTAGTCGCTGTAATTGAAACGAATATTAATAATAACGACGCAATTCTGTTTCAAACTGGGACTCGCAAGTGACGTGAGGACACAGACTCACATGGATATTATTCAACAGCTGTAAAAGAAAGCTAGTATTACTCGTTATAGTACTGCAAAATCTCTACGTTTATACCTATCTATACTAACGTTTTTAATTCTAGTCCATTTTGAGAATTAAATGAAGTGCACATAGATGACAACCAACATAAGCTGGTCATCAATGTGCATTGTTTACTTAAGCCAAAATAAAGGTAATTTTAACCTTATGCCCAAAATAGAGGTAATCAATCTTTATTTGGGTCTAACTAGACGTAGAGGGACAAGCTGAGACATGCTTGTGAAAGGATTGCTCAACGACAAAGGTAATACTGAAGCACAAGGGATCCAGCCGCGCCGCGCCGCCGCGCCGCGCGACTTGTATCGAAACCTTTACTTGCAAGCATATTATTAATCTGCAGTCAAAGTTTAGATTGTGCGGAGCTGACCGCGCTCCCCGCGCCCCCGGGGCCGGGGCCGGGGTGCGGGTCGCGGGGGGCAAAGTATCAAACATACGCGTTTGTTACTTGTTACTCTTTACTTGCGTTTTTTTACTCGCCAGACTCGGTCTGTTTGCAAGCGTATCATTTTGCAGGCTTGTAACTGAATTGCTTAAATAAATAAAGCTTTTCATCTAGTGCTTTAGCAAATTTTTCTGACTGTCAATGTATACGCATTTTTAAGTGTACACATTTAGATGTAGACTCTTATTACAATGCCAACGGTATTGACTTCCTTCTTTGTAAGTTGTATGTACCTACGTAGAGTTACTATCAAAAAGTTAATAAAGGAAAAAGTAATCTAGTATAGAAAAAAGGCTCGGCTTAAGTGGTACAGAAGAAGGCACATCATCCTCCTCATTGTGTGGGTATGTGGTCAACCGCGATGTCCAACCCTGTATCGAACGGCTACGGGAGCTCCGCTACGAGGGATATCTTAAGTGTGTGAATATGAAGGGAGTGCTCCAAAGTAGCGGTGTGAGGGTTAACGTGCCTAGACAATTGGCTCACTACAATACGCAGTTCACTATGTACGAACTTTAAGTTCCTAAACATTTAAGCGTTCTTCACATCTTTCGTTCGTACTTGAATTTAAAATAATACCTAGTCGAGGGGTTAGTTTTATTAAAATAATAGTATTTAGTCCCCTGTGAACAATAATATGAGTATGTGAACAAAAACCTCAGCAGCAATACTTATAACAATAGATGTGATTATTTCTTACGTCTTCTGTTCGAATAAAACCACCTTGTTTTGAAGAAGACTAAAATAAATCAAGTTTTGTTCCAGGGCTCGCCCACTTCAAACAGAACATTACCGCGCTAGTTTATTACGGAGCACACAATACAATCAAGCGGCAATCTCCCAAATATTATTTCTCCCAGAACCAAACGAATAAATACTGCTAAATACTCCTCTCCGAGATAAACACTTCCTATGATAGCGGAGACTTAGAACGAGACAGCGATAGATTTTCGTAGTGAAAGAGAAGGACAACGAGGCTCTTGGTGGAAAGAATGGCGGAATATATCAAGTGGCATCATGGCAGGGTTGCCGCGTTTACTACAAAATATGGTATTCCACTATATACTTTACGTGCCTCTACTCGGTCTCTACTATATTTTTCTCGATGCGAATAAAGTTATGTCTCCTACTGCTTCTGCCGTTTACGCAATATCGATAACGTATTGTTTTCGTTATATTTCAAAGGTTATGTTTTATGCTCTTATCTAATAATAGGAATGTATCAAATAGAAGAGCGATGACGGAAGGAAGAGTTGCGCTGCTAACATAACAACACTTTCATTTTCGCTTCGTTATAGGCAAATAAAAAATGATATTTTACGTGATTTTTTAGTGACGGGTGTTGAAATTAAGATCTGTAGAACAGAAGGAATAATAGAGGTAATAGTTATTTCTCGAGCGGTGGCATCCCTATGCAAGGCGTGGTATTTGCTAATAAAAGGTTAGTGGAGTGCTATTAGAGGAACGTTAACCTTGTTGAGTTGTAGGCATTTCCGGAGATCGTTATCCTATTACCTTTACCTTCCTCTGTAGACGAACAGAAAACAGTCGGCGGGCGTCTTGCGGATTTATTGACTTGCGAGTGCCACTTACCTGCTGATGCTTTGTCTGGGGTGGGGTCTTGTATGGCAACTGTCATTTCGGACGACGATCAACAGATGTACTTACTAAAATCATCAAATGAGATAACATCGGAAGGATCTAAGAGGTAGCACGGCATACTACAGGAACTTCATTTAAATCAATATCTCTGACATGATGGTTGTAATCAATAACATTAAAATACACGTAATGTACATTGAGATATCGTTTATTAGTTATGTACTGATGTACCTGCAATGGTAATATGAAATATGATATATAATGTCCTACCTGAATAACACCGTCCATGTATTTTTTGTCTACATAAGCCCGCTTCTGGATTGTCTGGAAGAGATTGCTGTGAGCGATAAGACTACCCATTTTCCTACTTATAATAAAGTGTCATTGTATTTTTTTACTTTTTCTGTATTGTGGTGTTATACTAATGAGTTAATCTATCAATCAATGTAGGTATTGTTCTTTACAAAAAAACTCACCTTAATACCGCATACCGAGAAAATAGTAGGCTGATTATGTAATCTCCAAATTATTTGTATTTATAACACACAGATGTATAATTAAGTGTTTAATATGCATACATGGATAACATTAAAATCGGTAATGGCGGCATTACAAACACCCTCGGCGCGATGTGCCTCCAACACGCATTACAATATATCGCAAAGGAGAGCGCTTCACGCCTCTCGAGGGCACCTCTGAGCCTCGCGATGATGCAAGAGTACGCAAGCTACACTAGTATACCTACGGGTACTAGTTGGCGTGCTCGGAACTTGGGACTAGTGCGACAGATCACAGGTTAGAGGCTTTTAACAACGGCTCCAAGGTTAACTAAGGGTTAGGTAACGTTAACTAGGTTTTACAGTCATGCTTACTGAAATGTCTTTGCTTGCGGCAGCTGTGTGTGCCGGGTTACTCCCTTCTCTCCAATATAGTTGAGGGGGGTGGTGGCTGGTTCACAAGTCATACTCGTGAACAGGTGTTTATTGTGAGGACTGGTCTCGTCTGGTCACTCCTAACTGCTACTGTCATATATTATTATTTTTTCTGGTACTGATACTATGACTATGGGAAAATTAACAAAATGTCAAACAAGAAGTGCGAGTGAGATGTCACGCGCACTTCTAGTTTGACATTTTTGAGGGGAAACGATACCACGTTTAACTAATTTCTGATATTTTGTAGCGGTTATCTTTAGTTTTCTTTCCTTGTAATAGTTCTTTTCTTTTCTGTAGCAGTTGTTGGGTTTCCGTAGAGATAACTTTTTTATTCTCAATATTTACTTTTCTTGTTTCTGTTTTAAGTATGTTTAGAATTTTCTCATATTTTTCATGCGTTGATGTGTTTTTATCATCTTCTTTTTCTGTTAATACTTTAAGATTAGTCATAAGCTTGTGTGAGGAAAATATGAATTTCCATATGAGCGTCATTTGTGCATTTTTTTTCCGCCTGCGACACCGCGGCTGCGGGCGGCGACACTGCGGCGGTGGGTGGCGATACCGTGGCGGCTGGCGGCAACACCGCGGCGACGGACGGCGACACCGTGGCGGCGGACGGCGACACCGTGGCGGCGGGCGGCGACACCACGGCGGCAGATGGCGATACCGCGGCAACGGGCGGCGCGGCGGCAGACGAGCGCGGCGGCGCGGTGCTGCAAGACAGACGGCGTTCACGAAAAAAAAGATTGGCGACGTAGTAAGTTTTTTTCATTACCTTTATTTTACCTTTAGCCGTTAGTAAGTACCTAACACTAACATGTAACTAAGCTGAATGATGCTAATTTTTTGGGCACCGTAAGTGCTTAACTGCTTACGGATTCGGGCTCGTAGAATTATTTATAAGGCGGCCTGCACACTGGGCGGCAACTGCTCCAGGAGCCGGCTATTAGCGTCAAAGGCTCAGCCTAATGCTGTGGTGCGGGGCGATGGGTGCGGGGCCGTGGCCAGGGGGCGGGGAGGGGGTACACGAACTATTAAACAAGGATCGGATACCCCGCGCGACTGGGCTAGCAGTCTGATCACGTTCATAAACAAGCCTCCGGAGTAAATGAACACGACTGAGAATGAGCCGTAGTAATAAGTACTTCCACAACTTCGTGCTATCAATCATTACAAACTGATGATATTGATATCGATTATGAGTTATCTCACGCGTTTTTTTTATTCGAATCTTCTAATATCTTGCATATTGAACATTTGTTGTCCAATTAATGTTAGGATTGATCAGTTTTTGAAACTCGAGAGGACAATTAATGAAAGTTATTCAAGTTGAATGGAATTTATTCTAATAGGTACTAGCTAAGTACAGAAGCTTCTCACTGCAGTGTAACTATACGTATCCGAAGCCCGTTCTAATTACAATCCATTTGTGTTGCATATTAATGTAGTTACCGGAGTTGTATCCCGGGGTTAGCGACAGGTTGTGACGTCACTCGCTTGCTACAGCGTCCCACAGTGCACAAGTCGATCCGAACAGTACGACGCCACAGAATAAGTAACAGTGAGCGGAAGCAAAGCTAAAGATAGGGGAAACTTTGGTTATTAGACGGTACGTCCTGTTATGAGAAAGTGGATCGTTATTGCGAAGACGATTTTCGTAAGGGATCAAATATGTCCGTAAAAAAGCTGCGATTTGGTTTTCTTCTCGTGTGTCTGTTGCAATGCGGGTAGTAGGTAGATGGATAACGTCACAACAACGGAAGGTTCCTTAATTTATTGAAAAATTTTATACTCCTAAAAACAATGCTACGAATAAAAGTGTTTATTACAAAGAGCTCTTTTACTAGATCTTTCTGTTACTCATTACAACAGAACAGCAGTCGCGCTACATGTGTGGCCGACGCAGCTGTGCGCCTTGTGAACGTATGTGTCAGTGAGTCCAAAGCGGCTTCATAAATGCGTCTTCTTTATGCAATCACAAATGCGAAAGTGGAAGATGTTTGACGAACTGTCCTGAACATTTTGTCCTCTAGACTGGTTTCAGCACTTATGGGAGTATTATTTGTCACAATCGTGTTGTTACGCCGCAGCGGCTGGAGCTCGGGGCTGACGTCAGCCAAGCAATAACATCTAATGTGTTTCATAATATTGATTGGTAAGGGAATCTATTTGAACATTATATGGAAGTCCATCATTTCTCATTGGCGTATCCGATTATACCTCTATTAGCCGGTTGCACATTCAGTGGTGAATTAGCTGAGCACTACCAGTAAAACATAGGTATATTTTAAGTCGTAAGCATTCGACGTGCAAAAGCGCATGCACGGTTGCAAGCGCCATGTTCACTATTGGTAAAACCGAACACAAATCTGAGCAAAAAAAGAGAAAATTAATCGATAACAGAGAAACTAATCTAGATTACTTAGAGCAAAAATAATTCTATGAGACAAGAATAGCAGCGTTTTACCTACCAATAAAACGCATATTAATTTACTTACCTTATTCGAAGCTTATTTGATTGAGATAGGCACTGCGTTTCCCGCCTTACTATTTCCTTCTCTTTCTTTCCTATAGCTGTGTCTCTGTAGTGTACGTCACTTCCACTCGGCAGTGGTGGGGAGATTCGTAATTCGATCCCCGCCATTTTATATCTTCATTGAGTCTCTATTTATTTACCAGGCAGAGATTGTTTATAAGCTTCGAATAAGGTAAGTAAATTAATATGCGTTTTATTGGTAGGTAAAACGCTGCTATTAATTTGACTTGACCGTTATTCGAAGCTTATTTGATTGAGACGTGTTTGTTATCGCCTGGTGGAAGTGATGGAGACGCCAATGTGAAAATAGGATGATGGTATAGTTAAGTACCCAGGTAAGTGATACATTAAAACAATACTAAAAAGGTTATAAATGATAAGTATATTATATAAATAATTCAACACTTCAGTTATAGTGGATAGTATAAAGTATAATACATTATTGTTACACATACAAACAAAATTACAGTAAGTACATAGTAGTACTTTTTTCAATCAACTGGGTTAAATAATGCTGTCATAGATGATTGGGTAACAGCCGGCCTGACCTGACGTTTATAAAATTTACTAAATGTATTTTGTGATCGCCAGTTACCCCTAGCAAGAATATCATCAAGAGGAAAATTATCTAGCCAATTTTTTGAGGCCACAGCTGACCTGACACTTCCAGGAGTTGCCTTTATGCCAGCTTTTACTAATAGAGATTTAATCCAACCTGCTATGAGAGTTCTCGATGCAGGCTTAGGCTCACTCCTTAAATTTACAAACAAATTATTAGAATTAGAGGCGTTTCTACGATTTTCGAGAAGAGAGATTGTATGCTTAGTCCAGAAAACTGGGTCTAGTTTTTTGTTATTTCGATTAGAAATTAGTTTCCAGCCTGATTGCCTGTAATTGGCAGAATCAGTTTTCGATCCAAAGGCGGGCCAGAATATCAATGTATTATCTTGAGAAAAATAATTATTTGAATCAACCATAAGTAGTGTAAGGTCGTGAATTCTTCTACCTGAGCATAGCAGTAGTAGGGCAGCTGTATGTCTCTGCACTTGAAAAATATTATTTTTATCAATGCGGTAATTTTCTAAATAATTTGCAAAATCGTCTATGTTCCAAACTGGAGACTTGACATGGATAACAGGCTTTTGTAATGCTATTGACTTTAGAACATGTTTTACTAGGACATGAGAACTTAGTTGACCGGACGTTTCTGGGTTGCAGAGAGTTGAGACTGCTGATTTGTACAATAAGATGGTATTATATGATAAATTATGAATTAAATGAAGATCCGATAAAAATCTTGCTATATCACTGGCTTTTGGAGATGAAGGAATAACCTTATGTGGCTCGCACCAACCAAGCCACCTCTTCCAAGCCACGTTGTACGCTTTGCGTGTTGAAGGACGCCACGAGTTTACAAGAAGATTTAGCTGATCACTGTCCCAGGCTATCAACAACTCCGACCACCCCCACATTTCCACACTTCCAGAGTCATGTCCAAGACGTTTGGGGGAGGATGTCCTGTCGTCGTATCGATTAGGACTTTGTGTAGGTGATGCAGAACAAATGGAGGTGCTAGGGCGCGCATTTTGATATCCGGACGCCAGAACACCCGCTCCCATCTTGGTGCTACTAACAGGTACGTTCCCTTTGCCTGGTTGAGATGGCTCAAGACCTTGGGAATCAGAAATGGCGGAGGAAATATCCATGCCAGGCTGTAGTTCCAAATTTGGGAAAAAGCGTCGTGAAACAGGGCTTTGTCGTCCATCAGGTCTAACGACACGTAATTTGTCACCACATGTGCTTGGCTGGATGCAAACAGATCGAGCATTGGTACTCCCCATTTCAAGAATATTTTGTTCGTACATTCCGGGGATAGGTGCCACTCCGGAGTTGCACGCAATCTCGACAAGTGATCTGCATGGGAGTTGTAAATCCCGGGGATATGAAAGACGTTTACATGAATGCTGTATTCCTCCATAATTTGGAAAGCTTTGTATGTCAATTCCAAGAGAGGAGATGATTTCGTCCCGCCCTCGTGACGGAGATAGGCTATCACAGACTTGTTGTCGCTCTGAATCAACACTGTACTGTTTTTCAGGAGCTGAGAATGATCTTGCAAGACTTTTAGGATTGCTAACATTTCTTTTTGATTGCAATGAAGATCCTTCTCGGTTTCTGACCACAGGCCCGAGAGCGACAGATTGTTCAAGCGCGCTCCCCATGCGATGTCTGATGCATCGGTTGTTAGGAAATGCGAGGGAGGCGGTACATGAATGTCCGATGCGACCGTGCAATTCTGACACCACCATTCCAGATTGTCTGTAGCAGCAGGAGGCAAATTATGTAGCATTCTGTGATCCGATTTCAGGATTTGGTTCAGAAAGTTTAAAAGCGCTCGGAAGTTGAGTCTGCCTTTCGGCACCGCAAAACTGGCAAAATTTAGGAGACCGACAAGGCTTTGTAGCTCTTTGAGTTTTGCTTGTCGCGTCCAGAGCATTCGGTCTATTTTGTTCAGTATTGCAGGAATCTTCTCTTCGGGAAGGCGCTTGATATTTATCCAGGGATCCCAATGAATTCCCAGGAATACTAGATTCTTTGATGGTGTGAGAATTGATTTTTTGTAATTGATCAGCCAACCCAATGTTTCTAAAGTATCGATCACTATGGACACGTGATTCTGAATTCCTTTTTCGTCCTGGTGAGCAACCAGAAAGTCGTCGAGATAAACTATTATCCTGATACCTCTCTGTCTGATCACCTGAGCTATCCAATTTGTGAGTGCAGCAAAGGTTTTGGGAGCTGTGCTCAGGCCAAATGGTAGGCATGTCATTTCTAGCAGTTCGTTGCGATAGATTAGACGCAAAAACCGTCTGTGGCTGCGAGCCACAGGTAGATGAAAATATGCTTGTGAAAGGTCGATTTTGCAAAGCCAATCTTTTGGCTGTAGGAAATCGGGTATGCGATACACATTTATCAGTTTGAAACGATCTGTTATAACGTATTGGTTCAGTGCCTTGAGATTGAATATTGGGCGAGACGAGCCGTCGCTCTTGGATACAAGAAACATTGATGAGAGGAAACTTGGCGAAGGTACAGCTTGTTCCAGAACCCTCTGCATTTTCATTTTGCCTATGACTGACGTCATTTGGGGAGTCTCTGGCACACTGAAATTTATTCCGGTTACCTGTGGATGAACCAGCGGTGGTCTTTGGTAAAAGGGTATGCGATACCCATTTATTATTTTCAAAATGTAGTTGGGCGCATTCATTTGTTTCCATTGATCTCGAAATTCTACAAGGCGGCCCGCTCTGAACGGCACTGAGTCAATACTTACGTCGTTTGTTTTCCTGGTTTTGGCGGTATGGCGAAGACATACGTTTTCGGCCATACCTTGCCTGACCCTGTTGTCTCGCATTTGGCCGAGCAAAACCTCCTCGAAAGGAATTGCGATTATTCGGTGCAGCCGAATTATTCTGTGATGAATAGCCATGTGCGTTACAGCCACCTTGCGGAGGTGGGTTATTACCAGCGCAATACCCATGCGCATTATTTTGGTAAACGCGAGCACCTTGATCAAAACCCTGCGAGGGTTGGTGTGGCCGTGAGGATGTGGGCCCCTGCGAGGGGCCACGAGATTTCTTAGACTCCGCCTGCGAGGCAGAAGAATTGTTAATTAGCCTTCGTGCAGGCCAGAAACATTTTCTTATGCCACCAGCTTTTTCGACCACAGCAGTGAACTTTTCCGAGTTGAATAAATTGCTACTTGTTGGGGGAATCTTCCTTAGATTGGTCCTTATGAGCGGGTCCTTGGCTTGTTTTATGACACAATCTCTTCGCATTTGAATTATTTCAGCACGATGTCCACAGATAATCTGTAATAAGTCTGAGGAGCATTTATGAAAATCACCTGTGGAAAAAAGGTTGTTAACCTTTTGATGCAAGTCGTCATAATTAAAGGAGTTACCATTTTTCGCCCATAGTAAGAGCTCTTGAAGAGCTCCCTGTAAAGACTCCTTTTGTTTAATAACACACATGGTTAATGCTGCATAAGCCTTATCAGCATATATGAGGTGGTTGGGCGCTTCAAAAGCTTTGACTTCCTCATTTATTTCAATATCTGTAAATCCTGGCGAGTAGTTGTATGATTTTTGAGTGTCAGAATATCTAATTTCATTCCAGTCACTTTTATCCAGGTGCTGCAGCTCACTTAGCATTTTCAAATATGTTTGTGACGTTGTCGGTGTTGCTGGTTCTTTCAATTTGGTTTCAAACGATAAAGTAAATTCTTTATCACCGTGTAAATTAACAGACTCGTCACAAGGCAACTGTTCGAAACGATTTTCACTCGCACCAGACATAAGTGAAATAGCATCATTATCATAGTTTGTACTCACATGGCAATCACCAGTTCGGCAAGCAATCTGTTCACGAAGGCTTCGTATTTCCTTGGATAATTTATGCACTTTACGAGAGGAGTGATGTTTTCTTTTGCCTCCCCTTTTTCTTTTACGGCGGCTTCGTTTTGGGTTGCTTGTGCTAGACGATGAGCCACTGCTAGAGCTGTTGCTGCTAGAACTCGAGCTGCTACTTGACCGAGCTCGTCGCCTCCTCGGTGATGAAGGCCCTGGAAGCACTTCACCAACTGCTTTGTCGATTTTATTAGTAGATTCGTCCATATTTAACACTTCACTTTAAAATATTTATTGAATAGGTCTTGTTGTAAGTGTCGGCACGTCCGAACACGGCGGGAATCAAGACGCCAATGAAGATATAAAATGGCGGGGATCGAATTACGAATCTCCCCACCACTGCCGAGTGGAAGTGACGTACACTACAGAGACACAGCTATAGGAAAGAAAGAGAAGGAAATAGTAAGGCGGGAAACGCAGTGCCTATCTCAATCAAATAAGCTTCGAATAACGGTCAAGTCAAATTAATCTATAATTAATAACAACAGCGTAGCATTACTTCGTAGCTGTGCGTAGCACTCTCGTAGCAAGTAGACTCTGTACATAATAAAAAGAAGTCTGAAGAAAAATCTCAGGAGATGAAAAATGCGAAGAATAACGAGAAATTATAATATAACGCTCACATTATCAGGTTTAATGAATTTATGCATACATTAATGACCTCTCTTAGCGGCGCCGAAAGCTGTTTATATTATCCTGAAACATTTTTGCCGTTAGCGTGTCATGAATTTATGTTGTTATCGTTACAAAGTTGAAAGACCCTCTCTTAAATCTTCCACAACGTTACACGTTTCAGCAAAACCACACAATACCGATTTAAGCTACCCATGTTGACCCTCCAGCGTAAACGATCAAAAGCTGAGCGAGGCTACGGGCGCGGCGGGCGCGGCAGGGCCCGATCGACCCCTAATCCGGCCCAATATGTCCCAATCATGGGGCATTAGCGTATATATCGCACCGCACACGACCACTTGGCGCCCAAAACCGGTTACCAATATTCAACCGAAACATCTACCTATACCTATCTATAAACTACACGCTTGATTCTAACTCGAACTCGATTAACAATAGACCAGGGTCGATAATTTTTAAAACCAAAAAAAATAATAGTAGGATGAAACCCATTAGAAAAGGAGGGGAATATTATAAAAATGAAAGGAAAAGTAATTTACGGGCGATCTGAGGTCGGGAAGGGATGGGGGTGAGTTTTTAAGGGTAAAAAACGGTTTTTCTCGATTTTCGGCAAAAGTAAAAGTCCTATGGAAAAAAGTCAAATGGCAAAGTTGAAGGTAATAAAAAGATCTAAAACTTTTGTATATACACTTTTTTCACATAACCTCAAAATTTATGTGAAAAATTAAAAAAACCAAGTTTTTGGTTTTTTATTTTTATCTTTTACAAAAATTCTTTTTTTTATCACGAAATTTGGTGAAAACTTACCTTTTTATGTCCCAAATACGCTGTAATTTATTTGATTAGAAATAATTATTTTTTTCACCTTATTTTGAATTAATAACGAAAAAGCACCCTAATTTTCAATCGAAAATTCACCCGTCAAAATATCAGCTTTTTCCAAAAAGTTGGTATGTTTTCTGTCCGTTGAAATCTCTACTTTCCGATGGTGAAAATATATATATATATATATATATATAAGTTACTATAGTAAATATTCTCAGAAAATGCAAAAAATCGAAAAAAACACGAATTCGAATTTTTTTTTAATCATTATAAAATATATTTTATATATATATATTTATATATTTTTATAGATTTTTAATATTGTTTTTATGTATTTTGAAATATACAATACAATACAATAACACTTATTATTATGTAATTTGGTGGGCAATAAAGTGTTATTGTATTGTATTGTATATTTCAAAATACATAAAAAATATATTAAAAATCTATAAAAATATATAAATATATATATATAAAATATATTTTATAATGATTAAAAAAAAATTCGAGTTCGTGTTTTTTTCGATTTTTTGCATTTTCTGAGAATATTTACTATAGTAACATATATATATATATATTTTTCACCATCGGAAAGTAGAGATTTCAACGGACAGAAAACATACCAACTTTTTGGAAAAAGCTGATATTTTGACGGGTGAATTTTCGATTGAAAATTAGGGTGCTTTTTCGTTATTAATTCAAAATAAGGTAAAAAAAATAATTATTTCTAATCAAATAAATTACAGCGTATTTGGGACATAAAAAGGTAAGTTTTCACCAAATTTCGTGAAAAAAAAAAGAATTTTTGTAAAAGATAAAAATAAAAAACCAAAAACTTGGTTTTTTTAATTTTTCACATAAATTTTGAGGTTATGTGAAAAAAGTGTATGTACAAAAGTTTTAGATCTTTTTATTACCTTCAACTTTGCCATTTGACTTTTTTCCATAGGACTTTTAGTTTTGCCGGAAATCGAGAAAAACCGTTTTTTACCCTTAAAAACTCACCCCCATCCCTTCCCGACCTCAGATCGCCCGTAAACTATTTTTCCTTTCATTTTTATAATATTCCTCTCTTTTTCTAATGGGTTTCATCCTACTATTATTTTTTTCACTTTTTATTATTTTTAAAGGCTTCTACCCTGGTCTACAATGGAGATGGAACAACGTATATTTCACAGTCAAAGGCGTACAATAGGCGGTCTTATCGTCAAAGTAATCTATCGCAGATATATTATATTTGCAAATATTGCTATTAATGTTAGTCACATCAAAAGTACTATCAGTTGCTCACGAAACTGCAAGCTGTAGGGTGACATGTTTGCGATAAAATGGAGTTTCTTGTGCGGAAAACGAACACGAAACCGACTGATTGTAGTGATTACTGAGCGTTGTCGTTATTACTTCAATACTCTCTACAGTACTCAAGAACTCATTACAGTAACTAATAATACAGATATCTGGTACAAAAATAAACAATTAAAAAATATAGGGATAGTAAAAAGCTTTTTCGCTAATAGCGGTTTTATGTACCTACCCGCAGACGCGGAACTAATTATACAAGTCGAGCCCAGACCGCCGCCGGCCGCGGTCGCGTCGGTAATAACACACGACTAGCTCTCTAGTACCTGAGCTCTAGTCAACGATCACACACGTCAGTCCTGGCTCCGAACTAATATTCCCTGCGGCTAGGCAACCAGAAACCACAAGATCCACAATACCCACACAAGACGAACTGGTAGCCCTCTATTGCTAGAGTTTGCCTTGGGAATAACTGGCAACGGTGTGGTACATATCGTTGTCAGTTATTCAACCGCCAAACGGTAGTGTGCAAACATTACTGTGTCATATTTCAAAGGTCACTGTTTCCAGCGAAATTACAACGACATTCATAACAAACTGCTAAGTGAAATTATTAGCACTAATAATATTCGATTTGTTTATTAACTAATTATTATTATGAGTTAACTTATGAAACAGAGCCCGGCCGCGGCGGTCTCGGTGCCGGTCGGCGCCAGTTCTAGTTGGAGTTGCAGCTGCTGCACGTGGCGCGTGGCTGACCACGGCCTGCTCGTCTCGTCACTCATTTGTATAAAAAATACTTGCATATTTGTTGTGCAGAAACATCGCTTGAAAATGTTTTTAAGTTATTTAATTACTCCTTGAAACCTTTTTGTGTAAATGACGAACAAACTGTAACTAACCCTCCCTTCATCAAATATGTTTGAACGATTAAAAACACCTTGGCCGGGTGATCATCAGACTCCACATTATGAAAAGTTAGTAACCCAAGAACTTTTAGAGTTTGAGAACTAAAGTATTTAGAATAGAGGTAAACTGTATATAGATGGTACTTGTTAGTGTTATTCAATAATAATTTTAAAAGCATTTAATTACTAGTTATATGGGAAGGGCCTGGGGTCAAGGAAGTTAGGAAGGAAAATGGGGTTGGGGGGAAAAGTATTGTAGGCTCCAGCCTCGCCAACAATCGTGAATGCCATCCACTGTGTGCATTCCCCAGGGAGCGGAGTAAGGAAAGACAAGGTATATTGTTATCTTAACTATAGAGCAACAACAACCATTCAATCCAACATAATTGTATAATTATTAAAGGACATTGTCCTAATGTGTAATAAGAGCAAAGCCCATGTTTTATATAGTGGATCTAGTCCTGTGGTAGAAACGCAGAGCAATGCTCGCAGTAGTAGTATATTATAAATGGGTACTGCCCATAGTTGTTTTATAAGGGCAGAGCCCACAGCATCGCTGTAATTGGTTCTTGACCAAATGTAGTAATATTAGGGCAGAGCCACAATGTTGTTGTAAATGGATCTTGTCCAACAAAATAGTATAAATATAAGGCAAAGCCACAGTAACTGAAGTTACTTCTTCTCAGATAGACATTGTTTTCATGATGATATTGGTGAGGCCCCCAATCGTCTCCAGTACAAGACAGGGCCGGAGTTACTTGGAATTGATGGAACAGACTCAGTGTGAACCTCCACCTAGGTATCTACAGTTACACATCTGATATTCCTCCAATGCCGGTTACCATGTCCATAAGGAACCTAGGAGCACCACCAATTATTTACACCAATTGAAAATAGAATATTAATTTATAGTCCTTAGGATTTGCCCAATACTTAACTTGCAAGCCTATGGTCTTTTTTTTATTTTGGTTATTAGGCTCCTTCATCGTTATCATATAAACAATCATATTGGACTGAAATAGTTTTCAGATATTCAAGTATGTAGTAATTCTTGGGAGAAATAATTAAAGGTTTGGTAGGAAATGATTAATTGGAAGAAGGATAGGACATCGAATTCTTCAATCATTAAATTCTAATTTAACCATAATTCGACGCTGTTGAATATAATGTTTGTGGCTGGATCGATAAAACAAAGACTCCCTATAGTAGAATCATTCCCTTATCTATCCATTTTGTAGAGTGTGCGTAAAAGATATCTCCTGCGTGTATAGTAAATATGCTTGCAGTGGATAGTTTCACAAACCAGTAATCAGTTGATAGTGTCGCCTAAATTATACGAGTTGTGAGTTCGTATAATGACAACAAAAACATACAATGTTACTCATTCGCGAAAATACCTCCAGATTGTAATGTGGTATCAAATTATTGTCAAATTAAAGAAATTCAACTAAAAATTATTTGAACGATTTGACAACTTAGCGCGGTAGGTTTACAGGATAGGGAAACATCCTAAGCCTTAATTGCACTAAAACGAACCTAATAGCCAATGCTCCTCCTTAATGATCAGCCGTATAGACCACAGCAAAGGCTGGCATAGAACCACTGAAGGGTAACAATGGCATCCGAGACATGTGACTACTGAACATTAAGTGGTGTTTAAATTACGCCTTTGCACCCTAAGCCTTATCTGCACTAAATCGAACCTAAAAGCCAATGCTCCTCCTTAATGATCAGCCGTATAGACCACAGCAAAGGCTGGCATAGAACCACTGAAGGGTAACAATGGCATCCGAGACATGTGACTACTGAACATTAAGTGGTATTTAAATTACGCTTTGCACATCTTAACTTCCAACACACATAGAACATAAAAGATATAGGTATAGGACTTTAAATATCTGCATCAGGTTCCTTTAAGCTGTTAAATAAACACATTAAAATATAATTATAGAATGTAAGGGGCCACAACTCGTACTTAAAACCTGTTAATAAAACATTGTAAATTTCCACACACACCAGACATGTAAAATGTAGGTATTAAATTTAAAAGTAACTGCAACTCGTTCCAAGCTGTTAATAAAACATTAAAATATAATTATAAAATGTAAGAGACTGCAACTCGTTCTTAAAACCTGTTAATAAAACATTGTAAATTTCCACACACACCAGACATGTAAAATGTAGGTATTGAATTTAAAAGTAACTGCAACTCGTTCCAAGCTGTTAATAGAACATTAAAATATAATTATAAAATCTAAGAGACTGCAACTCGTTCTTAAAACCTGTTAATAAAACATTGTAAATTTCCACACACACCAGACATGTAAAATGTAGGTATTGAATTTAAAAGTAACTGCAACTCGTTCCAAGCTGTTAATAAAACATTAAAATATAATTATAAAATCTAAGAGACTGCAACTCGTTCTTAAAACCTGTTAATAAAACATTGTAAATTTCCACACACACCAGACATATAAAATATATAGAAATTAAAAGTCTCCACATCTCGTTCCAAGCTGATAATAAACATTTTAGATTTCAAACACAAGACACGTAAAATGTATGGAAATTAAAAGTGACTGCAACTCGTTCCAAGCTGTTAATAAGACATTACAATATTTTAATTCCAGTTGTACAATAAGTGATTTAATTTATTAATCAATAAAACTGCACAATATCACTCATTATAACAACAAGAAACACCATTTTGGTTCATTTAGATTTTTTTTCTTTCAAAATAACTTAGAACGTACAAACACAACATTAAAACTTCTAATCGATTGCAAAATCAGATTATATATATATATTTTTATTCTAAGAACCAAAATGGTAGTAAACAGAATTGTCACAAACCTCCGTCGTTTTCTTTTGTTCTTAGGGTCGTCAGGCTATTATAACTTCTGAAATAAATATTATTCAAAGAGAACAAACGTACACACATACTCGCAGAGGTTTCTTCATTTTGATTGACTTTTGATCAATCAATAACATAATATCACACAAGGCACTGATGGAAAGTCACCTTTATCATAACCAGACAAATTGTTAATAAACCACTCGAAGGTTTATCTCAGTAATGTATCTCTAATACAATGTTTGCTCTAACAATCAATGATGGTATCTTAATGTTGGATAACAGTTAAACATTTTAAAACCAATCGAAGGTTTTATCTTTAATTACCGCAACCATCAAACAAAGTAACCAACATTGGAATATTAATTTATGTATTATTTTTTTGATTGACTTTTTGATCAATCAATAACATAATATCACACAAGGCCCTGATGGAAAGTCACCTTTATCATAACCAGACAAATTGTTAATAAACCACTCGAAGGTTTATCTCAGTAATGTAACTCTAATACAATGCTTGCTCTAACACTCAATGATGGTAACTTACTGTTGGATAACAGCTAAACTTTTAAAACCAATCGAAGGTTTTATCTTTAATTACCGCAACCATCAAACGAAGTAACCAACATTGGAATATTAATTTATGTATTATTTATCTATCACAAAATAACCGGCGAGCCTGACGACCCACAGAATCAGCTTTTCCTTCCGGAACAATCCATAGTGCTAAAAAGGAATGGATTAATTACCCCACCCCGTTCGATCTAATATAACGAAATTTTACATTATTATCGACCTAAAATCTAGAGTTCTAGATAGGTCACCCTTTTTATTATTATATTTAATCGCGAGAAAAGGAGAAGCGTAAAAAGCGTTGCCCATCACAGTTGAGACATGTGTAACTACTCTTAATTCTAAAGACTTAAATATACACGTGGAGGCTGAAAAAAATAACACTATTAACATGTCTCCTAATCCGGGTCACGACACGCTTTACGCATTATTTGATTATTTTTTTGTCACTCCTTTCCTTTTATCATTATCTTAAAGAGTAACATTTTCCACTTTTGGGAAATTGTTATGTAACTCTTAAAGGCAATGTCATGTTATACTCGAACAAAATTTATGAACTTTTAAAAATATGGAACAAAGAAATTCGCGTTCTGTGCTCATTCTCAAAAGATTAATTTTTGTATTAATAAACTACATTAAACCTTCACACGGAACCACTCCGACACATAGCAGTGATTCTTTGCAGTAATAGTATTTTTTAAATAAAAAAAATCCTGTTACTGTTGGTTTTTTTTTTTTTTGTTACTGAAATCGTAACTATCAATGTTTTTTTTTTTCTTTAATTTTACAATGTAGCACAGTCCTAAATATTCCTAAACTTTCCCACCTTACAAACTAGCTGAAAGTTCTGTTGTATCATTCGCTTGATAATAAAATAAAAATACACAGAAGGTGTATTTACTAAGCTTTACATAGACTTTGTGTCTAAGCCTTGCCTTAAACTGCCCTATAACTTATAAACTAAATTCGAAAGACGTCTACAATTCGTCTAATTTAACTACCAGCTTAAGGCAATAGCTTGCAAATTTTTGTAATGTGTAATATATCAAATATATAAATACATGTAAATACTTGTTTATTTTTTTTTTCATTTGTGTTATGTACGCAGGAAAATAACATCGACATGGTGTGTATTTTGAAAACAAGTGGTGTAATTACTTATATCTAAATGTTGTAAATTCTTATCCTAAAGCTGTTCCTAAATTTTATTTTCATGATTTATTAATTCCTCTTGTGAGTAATAAATCATTACTTAGTAATTGAATAAGCGTTTCTATGGTTTATCGATTAAGTAAACACTTTATCGATAAACAACCTTCACCCAACCTGAGATTGTGTAATGCGAAATGACACAACAGAAAACAATAAGAAAATATAGTCCTAAATTCACACGAAATGAGTACAAAATATAACAACAGAAATTAAATAAAGTAACAACAAAGTATTTGTTAAATTTATATCTACTATTTAAATGAAAACATTTTAACAAATACTTCATCATTAACGAACATGATTATTAATATTTCTCAGCTGCCCCTGAAAGACACATTTCACTGGAAATTAGCGGTGGGCGTTGCGCAACGTAGATAGTTATTGCAACTATTTATCGGCTCAACAGCTGTTAGCGGCTATCGTACTCCGACGAAACTATCTATTTCTTGGAAACTATCTATTTCGCGAATGCACTGCGCGGCACGCGCACGACAACGTTCGGTTAGTCTCGCTACTTGCTAAAACTCCTATCGGCATAATTCGGAAGTCGCACGCGGTTCGAACGAAACAGAAAATAAAATCGCTTTGTCACATTCACACGTTGCTATTTAACTTTCAACTTTAATTCGTATGAAATAAGGACACAAACTATAGATGTAACATACTGTTTGTGTTCAATTGAAAAGAAATTTGAAGTGTGAATATCGTATTGAAGAGAAAATGACCTTGACCCACTCGAATTCAATTAGTCTGTTAATGCGGTGTTGTTTTTAGACACCATAATTATCGCTGATTTTCGAGTTCACAAATGTGTAAAAATGTAAGAACAACAGCGTAAAGACGTACCTACCTACTTACTTTAGTAATAAAACTTTATTAATATAGAAATTGGGTACCTAAGTACATATTTCCAAGAGTTGTTGTAAACAGTGAATAAAAAGTTTTTGATTATATTTGTTTTGGTGAAGTGTAGTTAAAAACAATTAGATTTAAGAATGTAAATATACTATGAAGTGTAGATAATGAACAATTCGATTAAGGAGTGTAAATATACTGTAAATAATAATATAAGTAATAAGGATATCGTACATTAACTAAACTATTAAGTAAATTTATAAAACTATACATAGTGCATAATGTCGCGAATTAACGCGAGTGTGCTATGGGACTTTTTTTTTTTTTTTTAAAAGACGACACTACTAAGAAGGCTAATTGTACAGATGCCTACTAAAGAGTCGCTTCGAACCGTGAAATAGCGATAGAATAGGATAGCACCTTGTAAAAAAACCGCTATCAAAATAGATAGTTTTAAAAACCGCTATTGAAATTCAATAAATAGTTGCGTTTCGTTGCCCGATAAAGCCGCTAAGACCCACCTCTACTGGATATATAAAATATAAAAAAAATTACTTACAACCTCTGCTTGAAGATCACTAAACACACAATTTAAAATAATAAAAAGAATTTAATAATTTAAACTACTTACACAGCTCTATCTCGAAAATATTGCTATTTTATGGTAATTTTAGCTATCCAGCGCTATACAAGGCTACGGAGCCTTTATATTGCACACCTGCGTTCCCGACGGTGGTGAAATTCTGACTAACTCCTACCTAACCCCTGAAATACACATTTCACTGGAAATATAAAATAAATTACTTACAACCTCTGCTTGAAGATCACTAAACACACAATTTAAAATAATAAAAAGAATTTAATAATTTAAACTACTTACACAGCTCTATCTTGAAATACTGTTATTATTATGGTAATTTTAGCTATCCAGCGCTATACAAGGCTACGGAGCCTTTATATTGCACACCTGCGTTCCCGACGGTGGTGAAATTCTGACTAACTCGGTGCGCCAGCGGCCCATATTTTTTTCTATTGTTTTTCTATTCTTTTGTACGCCTAAGCACAACCCCTAAGCAAATCTCTTACTCACTCACTCCAGTGCATAATGTATCTTGTGTCTTTACCTGCTGCCATAAACTTAGAAACGATAACGTTTTATGACTTTGCCTTTAGCCTAAAATGACCCGTTCGCTAAAAGATTTAAGGAATATGTTTGTATAGCCTTCTATCCTATCATTGTCCATTCCTGCAATACCATTGAATAATGATGTACTAAGTAAAGCTTATTTACCTTAAATTACTTATTAAGTGATGATTTAACTATAGTAATAATTATGTGTTACAAATAGGGGTTAGGTACAAAACGTCCAGCTGAAGCGCTACAGTTAAGTTTTTACGACTAGTGCTGACTCGAGTAAAAATATTAATGAACTAATAACGCACTGTTCGTGGAAAATTACCAGGTTGCGGCTACTCATTAGTTTTTCGGAGAAGCGCTGTCATGATTGTTCCGCGCTGCCACGCGCCGCCCCGTGCCGCACCGCGCCGCCCCGCGCCGCCCCGCGCCGCCCCGCGCCGCCCAGCGTCGCCTCGCACTGTGTCTCGGCTCGCTTGACAACATATCGCTAGTTGTAGTACGTAAGTAATGGTTAGTATTGGTTGTAGTATATGATTATGAAATTAGATTTAATAAAATTGGAATCAGTCTCGCTTTGTATTCGCGTCGTATTTCAAAGCCAAAGTCAAAGTCAAAACATATATACCTATATTATCTAAATAGACACAAAACAAGACCTTTAAATGTCACAAACACATAACAGAAATAAATTTGAAATCTGTTAAAAATTGTTACCTAATATTTATTTGACTTTGTAAAAACTTTGAAAAAATGTAAACGTGTCTAGCCTTATTATATATATATTATTACCTTCCCGTACTCACATTGAGGCCCGGAAAAGAAATGTGGAGAATGACTCGCATTGGAAATACACTCGCAGACTAGAGAATGTCTTCTCTAAACGAAGAAACTGCGGGATGACTCTTTTTCAAATCTTTTAAAATGTATACAAATGTATCAATAAAAAAGTAGCTGTTAATTATATTGAACAAAATGTCAAACTTAAAAGCGCGAGTGCGATGTCCCGTAGTCATAGTATCAGTAACAGTCAGAGTAACCAGACCAGTCCCCGCCAGCAGCACCAGTTCACGAGTATGACTTGAGACCAGCCATCGAGGGTGATGTTCACATCTCAACCATATTAGAGGGGAAGGAGGGACCCGACACAGAGCCGCCGTATTTATTTTTCGGATCGAGTGTTGAATAAGATATACCTACTAGTGAGCCGCTCCAGGTTTGAGCTCATGGGTGCGATATGAATGTATGCATAATGTTATTTATACATTGATAGCCTCTGTGGCGTAGTAGTTGGGCGAGTCTCATCTGTAATCTGTTCTATGTGCCTTCATAAATCAAATAAGAAGAAATAAAATGTAACATATTACAACCTTGGAGGACGCGGGTTCAATTCTCGTCATGGGAAAAATGTTTGTGCACGAAAACAAGAAGCGTAAGTATTTTGTGTTGTGGGTTGTGGTTGTCATAGTTCCTGGTTCCATAGATACATTGAATCCTAGTTAAAGGCCACACGTTGGGCGTGTTTATTATTTATTTGTTTGTTTGTCATTTTTTTGTTTTGGTTGACGCCGGAAACCGCAAGAAAGTTTATACCTAACAGTAGTTCAAAAGTAAGTAATAAGGAAATGAGCAGACAGAGGCGGGAGCGCGTACACTAGTGAACTGGAACCTACCTGGACGCTACCGTAGATACAATGGTATCTACGGTTAAACAATTTATTTCTCATAACAACTTACAAATTCACTTTCTGAGAATAACAATTTTGCAATAAAATATAAATGCCGGTAAGCTTAATGTACAGTAAACGGACAAAAATCCAGTAGCACCTTTAAGTCGCTAATCCCGCGCAAGCCGCATTATCTCTGCGTGTGTAATGTCCTTACGCACACAAATAAACGTCATACGGTATAACTATGAGGCGGTGCAGTTCGTCAGATGCATGTGGTAAACCTTAGAAAAAGATAACAGTATATACTCGCTTTCTTCTTAGTGAGTTATCCGGTTTCTACGCCGCGCCGACTCAAACAGCAGAAGCTTTAATTCGTCTACTTAACAAATGTGACAATGGTGGAGTGGCGTAAGTGGTGAACTCTTAAACAATGCTCATAAAGGGTATGGGTTCAATCCTGAGTGACGTGTGAGCACTTTTTGGTATTTATTATTAAGTTACAATTTTAAATTAAGCTACAATTTAAATTCCCTGTTATTATAACAAACTATTAGTGGTAGCCTTTGTTAAACATGAATTAATATAGTCGTTTATAAGGAAACATTTATTAAAAACTTATGATAAACATATTTAATATACTTAAATAGTTTTGAAAAAAATAGAAATCAATACATCTCTTATTTTATTACCTATTGGTTATTTAAGGTTTATAAAAGCTTAAAATATTCATTTTCTCAAGGAAAAGAGGTTTGAAGCTTAGCCCCTTATAACCTACTATTTATTATTATTACTAACTATGACTTAATTTTTTTCATCGGTAAAATTTTGTCGTCTCCCAGTTAAAATCCAAATATTCTGGAGCAAAACGCAATCGCTCCTCTTTATGCCAAATTTTTGTTCTGCAAAACATCTTGTTGATAGGTATTCGTTTCATATTGTTCCACACTAAAAAATCGCTGAGACTGCTTCATAACCAGCGGCCTTCCACTCCACAGACTGCCTTCCTCGTTGTATCGTTTTACCCAACGACTCACTTATTTATCTAAAACAAAGATAACTTTCTTAAGACACTTTTAAACAAGCAATTTACACCACAACGCAACTATAATAATATTATCACATAATCTATTACAACTTACACATAAGCTGGTTTCATTGGAAATTTGAGTTGATTTTTCTATATTTGTCCTTTTATCGATATGTTTATTTGCTTGCATTTGTAATAATAACTATCAAACGAAACAACACCAGTAACAATCAATCAACCGTTCGCAACAAAGTTCACCAACCGACAAGTTCACTATTCTATTCCAGTATTGTTTCAAATCTACCTTCATCTTTTGAGAAACTGGTTAAAATATTAAAGTAAAGAAACAGCACCACATCGATGTCACTCTAAACAAAATTCTAAAAACTAAAATGTAAAAATGACTTATAGTACGAGGGATTCGAACCGACGTATCACAAATCACTATACATGACTATTAAACACTGTGCTTAACCACCGAGCCAGACTAACGCTTGCTCAAAGCATCGAAATTAAAACTTATTAACTTGATAAACTTACGACAGGTAGACGACTGATAATCTCGATATTTGATTGGCTCATTATGAGAGAATACGTTGTATGGGTGTGTGTGTGCCTGCAAACGCTTTATAGAAGAAGGTCATTAGTGCGATTTGCTTTGATGCTATTGCTTTGCGAGATTGCTACTGGACTTTTGACCACCACTGTACTTAGCCTACTATACTCAATTATCTCACATGTAACACATATTTGACTATTTAATTTTTTAACATTAATTTAGTACTTAAATAGTATCTCGCATTGTTATTATTTTACAAAACGAGCTTTGATCAAGAAATATTTTATAAGTAATTAGTAGCGTGCGTGTGTTTGAGCACAACCATTTTCATTTTTCACAAGAATAAACCGAACTTTGTTTTTGGTTATCAAATGTTTAGCTACTGGGCAGTTCCGAGTTCAATTTGTTTTTGGTTATCAAATGTTTAGCTACTGCGCAGTTCCGAGTTCAATTTGTTTTGGTTATCAATTGTTTAGCTACTGGGCAGTTCCGAGTTCAATTTGTTTTTGGTTATCAAATGTTTAGCTACTGGGCAGTTCCGAGTTCAATTTGTTTTTGGTTATCAAATGTTTAGCTACTGGGCAATTCCGAGTTCAATTTGTTTTTGGTTATCAAATGTTTAGCTACTGGGCAGTTCCGAGTTCAATTTGTTTTTGGTTATCAAATGTTTAGCTACTGGGCAGTTCCGAGTTCAATTTGTTTCTGGTTATCAAATGTTTAGCTACTGGGCAGTTCCGAGTTCAATTTGTTTTTGGTTATCAAATGTTTAGCTACTGGGCAGTTCCGAGTTCAATTTGTCTTTGGTTATCAAATGTTTAGCTACTGGGCAGTTCCGAGTTCAATTTGTTTTTGGTTATCAAATGTTTAGCTACTGGGCAGCTCCGAGTTCAATTTGTTTTTGGTTATCAAATGTTTAGCTACTGGGCAGTTCCGAGTTCAATTTGTTTTTGGTTATCAAATGTTTAGCTACTGGGCAGTTCCGAGTTCAATTTGTTTTTGGTTATTAAATGTTTAGCTACTGGGCAGTTCCGAGTTCAATTTGCGTTATTAGCGTTCCGTACAAAGATTATACTTTTAAAATAACGAGAGCACACAGACAGACTATGAAGTTATGTCATATATATGTTACAATAAGATTTTTTACTACAACTTTATCAAAGATGACAATAAGCATAGCTTAACTCAGGAATACAGTGAAACAATTGTGAATTGAAATAAAACAATTTAACCGAACACAAGTACGCGCTCGCATTTCAAAGCAACCAAACAGATTATGTAGATGTACAACCCTTATCCACTCCGAGACAGCTATTATACGAGTACACGCTAGACACAATTTTGTTTAAAATGTGGCCCTTTTGTTTTAATAAGTAAAAGTAAGACGGATCGCAGGTGGGCGAGCTGTCCACGTGACGTGGGGCCGTGGGCGGGACATGGGTACGCGGCCACCTACCGGGTCATTCTCGGCTTGAGGTGGAGCCCAAGACTTGGTACAAGAGTCACGCGCCGGGAGCGGTGCCGGTGCTCGCAACCTGTCGTTACCGCGGCTCAGCGCAAGCTCTTACGTTTCTTTATATTTACTTTTTACTTTACATATCACATATTACTCTCTATATTACTTTTGTAGCCAAATACGGCAATAATGTGTAATATGTTCTGTTATTTTTGGGGAAACTTTGGGTATTTGGAACTTTGTATAGGCTTTTTACGTTTTATCCACTTTGTCTTTAGTAGCAAGTTACTCAATAACAAGGTGTTTATTTACACATACCAATATATGAACGAATATTTCTATATCTTTTGCGTAACACGTGTCCCTGTAATCCAAGGTAATATAACATGTAATATATTAAATTATTTTCCTGTAAACCATTACATCATTTTATAAAAAAAGAATGACAATTCTTCCACGTATCAACTGACTTTATTCTATAACAGCCCAATATATACGTTCCAGGTTGATGTCGCTGTTCCTCCGAGCGAAGCGAGCTGAAAAGATAGTTTTCCCAGCGCTAGATAATGGTATCCTGTAGGAAAAGCCTTCTCTTTGGCGATGGCGGCACAATGAGAGGGATTGCCTTTTGATCGCGAGCCTCGCTCATTACTATGTAACACTATAAAGGGCTACAGTTCTGTGTGAGAATAGCATGCATGCTTACAGAAAGTCAACTTGTCTTCTTTAAACCCCTCTTTGGACAAAGTAAGTTTTTTGCCTATTGCACACGATAATGGTAAGGTAATAATTGATATGCAACTAGTAAGAAATTTGCATCGTTTAAGCGTGCCTTTGGTGGTCATGATGCCGAATTTTTATTTGTTTTCTGAAGGAGTCAATTTTTTGAGGAGTCAATTGGAATCCTGGCGAGCCGACGGTGTACCTGTGCAGAAGGTTCCATTCCCAATAAAGGCGTCAAATCTTGCGCTATCGCTTATTCATAGAATTTTACATTATTGTCTAACAACCTAGCCCTCATAGCTTATTCTTTCAATTGCTTTTTCCATGGAACTTTTTACCACTTTTTACCCCTACATAATAAAGTGGCTAAAGGTAGTTTATGATGCTATCACTCCATAGACCTCCCCAGCGATCCCCTGCACATAAAGAGACGCAGACTTCAAACCGCCTTAAGCCGATACATTCAAGTCGCGGCTCCTCCGCTCCGCTCCGCCCGTCACCGCCTGCCATCAACGTGGTGGTCCTGCATAACGACCTAACAGTACGCGAACTCGCGCCTGTTCAACAGATTAATACAAAAAAGACGCTCCCGTGGATTTTCTTAATGCTTAGTTTATGATAATAAAACGTGACTTAATCGCGCTAAAACATTTCTTAATGCTGAGATGGGTAGACTATGTTTACCTTCTATCAAAATCACGACAACTGAAATACCTACATTTAACAAAGTAGTATAAGTGATCAGCATGCAGCAGCGCCAAACCCAGACATAGTCTCGTCTTCTTCTTCTTCATGTCGATGGTCCATACGTACTAATATTTTGGCCCTACGAATAATATTTTAGTGGGCAGCTACTGCCACCCCAGGATGAGTAATACCATCGTTATTGTGCTGCAGCACTCGTGTACACTTAATAAAGCCAACATAGCCACAGCTCCACCGCCGCGTCGCGCGACACGCTCGTTTTTCCCCGCCGCGCCAAGCAGTACGGGCGCTACTCGCATAAGCCGCGAGGTATAAGCGCAGTAAGCGCGCTCAGCACTCGGCGCCGCCGCGAGCGGTAATGGATTGGCCGCCTGACGGGAGCCGAAGGCCGCCGTAAGCGGGATACATTCCAATTTCTTTATAGATTTTTCGGTTTGCGGCTTCAGTAGTGTGAATGATTGAGTGCGGATTTTGTGCGTAAACCACTAAAATGTGATTCGAGTTTGTGTGATTTATTGCCGCCGCAGTTTATCAACATCAAGCAGCCGCGCGAGTGTGGCGCACGTGCTCTTGCATATTTCAAGCAGGGAAATACACAATTTGTGCACGACTTTTTTATGAATACGATACTATATGGCTTATTGTTACCATGAAATAACATAGCTCCGTTTTTAACAATTTCCTGCTGCTATCAACTGACGCCTTTCTTCATAATAAACCTTATGTGATTCAGTCTCACATTACTCTTATAATCTTAATCAAAGCAGCGCACTTAGATATACATATATATATATTTAAATTTGTATAGTTCGTAGGTAATCATTTCGGTAATATACTAGGTACCTACATTAACATTAAAAAAGATAAAAGCATGTCTTTATAAAAAAAAATCTAGTATTTTCAAGATCCATTACTCAAATTGGTATTATAACTGTGATTAAGACTATAAAAGCACAGTCTTTAGAGGTACTGATTCGACCATCTTAAATTAATTCCAGCACTCAGTTCGCAATCTTGCGCCTTTCGGCGAAATGGATTAAAACAGTCCAATCCGAGTCAGTACCGGGTTATTCACTCCGCGGCATAATATAGGTAAATTAAATTACGATCTCGAGGGAAAGAAACGTATTGCGTTAATATATCCGTTAACGTATCCGTCTTCGGGAAATGTTGTTCACCTTTGCCGAAGTGGGCGCGAGAGGCTGAATACGAAACTGAATTGAATTATTAAGCATTTCATAATTCACAACCATTATGACCTAAAGTCAGTGAAAACATGCGTTGCTGTGATGCCTAATGAGAGAGACACTGAGATACATAAAACGTTGTGCATATATAACGCTACAAGTAGTCACTGAATGTATTCTGAATTCATTCCATCGTACGTCTTTAGTAAAGCAAAATGTATTCAAATCTTAAACATAATAACAAAATTCCCGTCTCACTTTGAAGCTGTACGTTTTGTTGTTCAGTTGTTTATTCCGTGAAGTCCCCGACCTCGACTTGGCAAGGTTTCGCTGATAACATTCGAGTCCCGACTCGTCCGCTGCAGACGAATATTCCACATTCAGTTCATCGAGCTGCGAGCAGATTGATGTGATTGGTGTCTGGGGTGAGACGACGTCCTTTATCATAATAATTTCGTTCATCAGTAACTTATCTTTGAGCAAAAAGAAAATATTTTTTTAAATATGAGCGTCGCATGTTTTGCAAGCCACAAGTATACGGGGAGTCAGAAGGTCGAGGCAGGTCCAAGCCCCGCCTACAAAGTATATACTCCATATTGTCAATATAGTCAATATTAATTTAAATAGTATATTTTAATATACACAACTCACTGCGTCTATTACCAGGTATCTAGGTATATATTACCTTACCTGGTTTAAAAAGAAAACCAATATTTTTTTAATTGGCATACGTCTTCTTTGTTTTATTAGCCAGCATAATTTATAATTATCGATATTAGAACATTTCGCGTTTGAATGGAAGCTGTGTTACTGCTTGAAATATTTCGCGTCTTTATGTTAGCTTCATTTTGTACCAAGCTGATATGCATTGCGACGGAATACTCATTTCTGTTTGCAGAATGTAGTCGCGGGAGCATGAGACTAGCAGCGCGAGAGAGATTCCAAATTCTTATCTCTCTGAACAATATTTGCAGTTAGTTTCTTTACAAGTATACACAATTTATATACTATTGTCATGAATCGTGTACGCAATAAGAATGATTTAATGTACAAAAGAAGAAGTAAAATGTTAGTCACCAACTATGTCTCAATTATACTTACCTTATGGACTACTACAGGCGCGTTAATTGAACACGAGAACGTACAGCAGCTCGCGCATGGTTATGACGCCGTCGTTGTTACCGAACTGATTTTAAAAAACTTAGTACAGCCACAAGTGTTTTAATTGCAAAAGCAATAAAAAAAGTATCATCTCCGGGTGCGGTGTTGTACATCATAGACATATGTGCGTAGTATCTACATATATATCGATGCTATACGTACATAACACACGCTCTATTGTAGCCAATAACATTTGAGGTTCGAAATAATCGATTATTTCTTAACTAAACGACCAAGTTTCAACGATTCAAAGCTTAATTATCTTTAGGCTTTGTTCACTTTACTTAAATAATAGAAACGTCAATTTTGATTTTAATTAAAAGGGCCTTCAAGTTCCCAAGTTTGATTTCCTTTTTCCTGCCCTGTTCCCTCCGCTCCGGCGGGCGGTCCTCTTCAGATAAGATGTGCTCGGTCACTTACATCGCAGAGTTGGGTGTGCGCCAGCTCACTATCTCGTACGCTCTAGTTTTGTTTGGTCCGTGCTAAGTTTTACTTCAATCAGTTCAGGGATGGATACGAGACATACACACTTGTATAATATTGTGGATGTGATGGCACGAGGAGCAAAGGACAGTTTTTGATTTATCCTTGTAATGACACGGAAGCCGACAGTTGTAAAGTAAGCGAAGGTTGGTTTTTCTTTTGGTTTACAATTTAAAATAGCTCATTCGTTTATTCGAGCTTTACAAATCTATATAGAATTCGGTTTATAGTTACTCTCTACAGAACTGTTCGTTTTTCGGGATGAAAATATCCTATTACCTATTCCAGGACCGGAAGTGTCTACATACTATCCGTCCAGTGGTTATGGAATTTAGTGGTAACAAATACTCACACACGCACCCTCCCACATACACACACACCTTCACACACACACCTGTAATGTTAGTAGGGTTAAAGATCATTATAAAGAAACATTATTTTTTAACATTCATAAAGGCAAGTTTAGAGTGTCTAATGGTAGAGTAATGAGAGCACATGAGGGTAGAGCGCGGGTCTTGTATCCAGATAACGGTACGTCACGTCGCTAGCACCTCGTCAGGGAGAACCACTTCCCCGGCGCGCGCACACTCATAACGAACATGTAATTAATAGGTACCTACCATCTTGTCGATAAACAATTTAATACGTATTATCTATCGGATGTACCTTACTTCAGTCGGCCCAAGTGTCCTGTATTTTGAAACAATAGCACAGTATACACTTAATAATCATCATCATCAGCCCATCGCGTTCCCACTGCTAGGACACGGGCCTTTTCTCATAGAGAGAGAATAGGCCATAATCCACCACGCTGGCCCAGTGCGGGTTGGTGAATGTCACATGTCCTTGACTTTTTGTGAAAAATTCTTGGACATGCCGGTTTCCTCACGATGTTTTACTTCACCGTTTTAGAGCGAGTGTTAAATCCGCACATAGCTTAAGAAAGTCAGTGGTGCGGGGTCAGCGGGATTCGAACTCGGGTGCGTCGGATCGAAAGTCGCACGAGCTCCCACTGAGCCACACTCGCTCTTTACTTAATAATACAAGTTGGTTATTTATTCCCATACACAAAACACGATTTAAGTTAAAATTATCGAACTGCGTTCAAAACTCACCTTATACTAATTCGAGGTTCGTCTAATAGTTTTCAATTAGTCGGAGGTGCTGCTATTACGGCGATGCGCATACTTGCAACTCGCGTATAGCTCCAGCGTCTGTGTGATGTGACTTGTATGCTTTACCTCACAGCTCGGGGCGTCGCAAGTTCGACGGTCAACTGTCAAGATCCGTTCAATTATTAACACTGTGCTTGTGGAAAGTAATGTTCTCGAGTGGCGCGAGTGGCAGCAGACAGAGTCGTAGTGTTGTTTTGTTGCTAACATTTAATACAAGTGATAACAAAGAAAGCGTCAGTAAAACAATATACGGCTGACAAAAGAGTAATGAAATTCAAATTAAATTCCTAATCAAATTCAAACATATCTGTTTACTTTGAAATAAATTAAAGTGAATTCCGTATACCTGTTTCATTTCGTATCTGTATGACACAAATGACGATGTATTACAAAGGACGGAAATACTTTAGTCCGTATTACTATACCTAGCATAAACCAGGCGAGAGGCCGTCTGAGTGGGTACCAACGCATTGCGTTAGTTATTCTGCCGCCAAGCAGAAGTGCGCAAGCATTACTGTGTTCCGGTTTGAAGGGCATTATAGCCAGCAAAATTACTGGGCATTATGAGACTTAACAGCTAATTTTCTCAGGGTGACGAGCGCAGAGCAGCGCCGTGCAGGATTTTGCAATACAAAGTTCTGGGTGGTGCTTTTACTGTTATGGGCAAACGTATTGCTTACCATCGGGCGAACGACCAGCTCGTCTCGTCATTCAGTTACATAAAAAACTATTTCATAAAAAAAATGATTACTTGAACAACGAAACGAGAGTTGTTTAGTCGGTACCAAGTTGACGTACAGCTCGTTGTAGCTTTACGTTTTGAACCATCTCACATTAGTACGCATTTGTCGTACAATAAAAATATAATTAAAATTATAGCCACAACATTCGTACAATAAAGCCATAATCGTCCCCGTCCCACGAACAGAAATGACCTGCGTTTTACAGCGGTCGGGGATGGGCGCGTTTACCCTAAACTCTGGTAATAAACCTAACCGGCGGAGTTAGGGAGTTAATTCCGCGAAGCTACGGACGATGAGACGGCGCTACGAGAGCGGCAGCTCGTGGAACCACTCGCGAGTCCACTGCGGCGTCACGGAGGCGGATGTGGCGCGCGGACTAATGAGCACGCTAATAGAAACGAGCAACGTCGCCATCTTGTCTGAGCTGCTGGAAACTGGTACTACGAATGTTGTATTCAAATATCTTTAAAACCACATAATAGACAGACTCGCTTTCCATGTCGTTTGTAACATCTAGTATTGTCATTGCGTAGTATGGAGTCTTCTACAAACGACTGGTATGCCATAATTTCTCTTCTTTAATCTAGAATGAGACCCAGTCAATATCCTAGTGTCATGAGATGTGAGTGCGCGGTCTTGTTCGCCCTCTGCACGGCCTGTCCACCGCGCCTCCGGGCCGGGCCGGTGCGGCGCGGCGGCGTGTGCCAAACGACTTGGCTTAGTAATCGTGAGCGGGAGATTACTTGTCAGAGTCTCGACCAGATTGTTGTAAACTTTCCATCAGAACTCTCGATTTACTTACAAAACTAATTTTGGCTTTGTATAAAGGTCGACTAGAACCGTCGCTGTTAATAAAACGGTGTCAAAATATTCAGCTCAGAAACGTGTCGGGTTAGTTGGTTATGGCGATAAGTTGCTTCCTAGATACTCTACACGGTAGGTACACGTTTGTTAGTTTATTTATCGAAGCACCTAGCTTATGTTTAAGTATGTGTAAGCTATCTATACAAACAAATAACAAGATTTGATTTAGATCTGCCAGTCTGCCTCTTATAAGTGAGAATGTGGTGTTGAAATTGGCTCAGATGCTGAATATTTTCGGGTATATTTATCCAAAAAACGATAAAAACTGAGGGAATTGTTATAACTCTAATAAGATGTAAACAAAGGTACGGGCAGCTAGAATGAAAAATCTATGAAATAAGGTTCTAAGTCAGCGCCAGCTCTGATATTATTCTGACGTTACACGTCATATTGTCGTTGTCGAATTAAAATGCAGTAATTGAGTGTCAAAAACACTGACGAGTTTTGAAATTAATTTGCTTGTGGTCGCTGTATTCTGATCAATAAGGCTACTGAATAGCGGCTCGGGGCGGAGTGAGGAAGTGGTCCGTAATGAATTATTTTGTAATTAGCATTTTGTTTAATTATTGACTTAGAAATATTATTTATTATAAATATAAAACGGCTGCACTCACGTAATTATGATAGATAGATGAACGCTTTATTGAAAACATTACATAAAAACAATTAAAGAAAGTGTTACATAGCCTTTTTACTAATAGCAATCTCTACCAGGCAACGTTTAGATGAAGAGGAATTATCAAAATTTTAAAGTTATGATTGTGTCGGCATAACTCAGACCCGGTAATTTTACACAGGTTTCGAAATATTTGCTGTGACTGAACTTTCACATCGTGTCAGACTCTATAGAGGACTATGATTGTAGTATGTTAGGGTGAACATCTTATTTACTTAGTGAGCGCTTTCTGAAGCACCCGTTTTTACGGAATAAACGCGCCAAATTTCAAAACTCCAGAGGTTCCGTGATGAGTCAGTCGGTCATTAGTATTTGCCTTTTAAGTTACATTGTACGTAGATTGAAGTGGACTCCCGTCATCAGCTACTAGTAAGTTATAAGCCATGACGTAAAGCTTACTGTGGAACAATGGTACCAAGGTACAGCTCCCACAATTTGCTCATAAACCTGAGTCCCCTGGGGCTGCGCCACAGCCTCCTCAGGGCGGTGAAGCCAGGCGCTATTTAGAACATTTCACCAATGTAATACATTGGTGAAACACAAACAAATAGTTACTTCAATAGACGAAATATCTAGAAGGTATTGTCCCTATTTGTACAATGTTCACGGCTCTACGAACATAATCAATATTCTTGTTTAGTGTGCCTATTTATAGAAGTAGTTTTGAGGATACGGATGGAGGCAGTAAGACGCGACCCTCTACCAAGTCTTGTGGTCACTTTGACTATAATAAGTAATTATATGTACGTCACATTAACCTTTTAAATCGGGAAAATTACCAAAAGAGATGTAGTTTATAAACAAAGATCCCTGGGTGTGTTTTGTTTTTGTTTAAACTTTGATTTATTGTGCGTTTAATGTATCCGGACTGGACCTGATTCTCTTATCTATTGAACTACGTTAGCATAAGTCAATTTTATAAAAATCAACAATTACGACAGTTTACTGACTGTTCTCGTACTCTGCTCACTATTTAGTTCGATCGCGGGCCGATGGCTTTCTATCCACATGCTGTCAAGCTGTGGGTTCTCTCTCTCTCGCAAATTACCATTTGAATACCTTTGAACAGTACAACAATACAGGTATGGTTGTGCGCTAAAAGGTCAAAATTAGAAAATTGGTCTTGGAATAATAGAGAGGACACCCAATTAACACACCGTGCCTCTCCACGTGACAAACGCTTTTTAGAAGACTGATAGGTGTATCGGAAAATACTAAATTATTTCCAGTCCGTAATTTCATGTCTTGTGTCAAGGTTCCTTCGAATTAGCTTCATTATTTTCTAGCGATACGATCGATGTAACAGTATCGGGTAAATGGCCGCGTGTATTGCGCGCTCGACATTTCTCTATAATTGGGGAAATCTGGCGTTGCAGAAAAATTAATTTTAATGACTCGTGACATCATGACATCGCCAGTCTACAAAATTGAAGATAAACCTCTAAGCAATATAATATATTGCAAATTAAATCTTTACAGTGTCGTAGCAGTTCATTCCTCTACTGCTATTCAAATCACTACCTTTCATACAATGATTGTATGTTTCTCAAAGATCCTTTACGGAACAAACCTTTTCTTTTTGCTACATTTTAACGATCCATTATTTGGAAATAATTATGAATTATGTCCTAATAATGGATAATACTCGCGGGGTTAACAAAAACTATACACACTTATTGGTATTAAGTGACTTGCACAAAAAATAAATATTGAAAAGGTATTCATCATTGCCCAATAGGTATCTACGCGTCTTGTCGCACCAATCTAATGTTAACCGGCAAGTTCAATGTCTTATACTATATGTACAACTGTGATATGTCACATTCGCGTAGCTACTCGTAGCATCGCGTCGCGTCGCCTAGCATTCGAATATAGCAACACATTGTGCTAACTGATAATAGCAATTGCCAATGAACTGCGATAATGTCGATAATGTTTAATTGATGTTATTGGAGTATGAATGATGAGGTTCCGTAAACTATAATTTACTGATCTGTAATTTGCTACAAAAACCTCTAACAGGCCTGGTCTAGTTAAATGTTGCTATGTACAGTATACGGCCGCTGAGTGAACCGCAGAGCACTTGTGTTTGTGCTCACTGGACCGTCGCTGCTGAGCGCGCAGTAGGCAGTGTTCCCTTGAGCTGCAGTCACCGTCAGCCCGCGCCGGCGCCGCTGCCGTCCCGCAGCCGCCCCGCAGCCGCACCACGACCGCTGCCCCGTTCAGGATACATTGGGCGGAATGATTAACAGCGCTGCGTCGACACACACCCATGCCCACCGATGCGATGATGTGTGCTCATAGAGAACATTCACGTTTATGTACAATGCAGATATCACACAACACAGAAATGGTTACTATTGTCCTACGATATAATATGTACTTAATTTAACATTGTTGAATATAAGCGGTTATTCAAGCCTCACGTCTAAACACGTGACGTACTCCATACCTCATGCATTGCTCAATAATAACGACGTCACGAACTACCGTTTGTGCAGAATGTCACGTCTAAGGATCCGAAATCTATCAATACGCATAAATGTACTTATATGCGTATGTATCTACATACGTCGCTTTCGCACAAAGCACGCACTAACGATAAAGCCGACCGTTTAACGGTCCAGTTCGTTATAACGGTATCGGTACCGCTATCAGCGGCGCATATCAACACACCCATCTTTATTCTCTTTAGAGCGGCGTTATCTCGACGTTATAACACGCCCCCCGTTTTAGAGCCTAAAAAAATAAGCGCCCTGTATTTCCGTCTTGGGCCATTCCGCGCGATGTTTATATTACAACCCGAGGCGTTGTTTTAGGTAATGTTACCCATTGTGTGCAGAAGCTGCATGCCAGCTGACTATTTACTTTTTTTTGGAATGGGAATCGTCGGTGCCTTTGTTTTAATCCGGTTTCAACTACTTTTATTATCCAACAGCAGAACTTAGTGTAATTGCGTAGAATTTCCGCCTCGTGGCTTTGCGTCGCTAGGTTTAAAAATATGCCATTGTTTTTAAATGTACATGAGAATGTTCACATGGTTAAGTCACAATTTGTTAACTTAAATGGTTTTCGCAGTAATGGGATTCAATATAATTAAATAAATTAAGCTTATTTCATTCTTATCTGCTTTTAAATAATTTCCAGTTCATTGAATAAAACATCGTGCGCTCGCATATTGTGGCGCTGCTGCTTGGTTGCACATAAATATAACAGTTCGATGTAACGAGCCCGCCGTTACCGCCGCCGCTGCCGCTGCCGCCACCGCCGCCGCTGCCGCTGCCGCCGCCGCCGCCGCTGCCGCTGCTCCGCCGCGCAGTTCGCGCCTCTAGCGCCGCTGGAAAATTAAATAAAAGCATTTATCGCAATACTCACGCAGTCACGCAGGACGCAGTGGCAACACGTACAGAATGACAAACATGACTGTTTGTCATATGCTGTTAGTTAGTGGTGCAAATCGAATCCTGCTTGACTGCCTCACATTTTTCGTAGGTTGCGCGACGAAACTATGATAAGTCGCTATTTTGTTGTGTTTGCTGTTTGTTACACTGAGATTTTAACAATTGCCATATCAGAGCTGTAATCTACATCAAACATTCTCGTATAGGGGGAGACTGCTGCGCTGTTCTAATTGCACGAGCTATGTCCATAAACGCATGTCATTCTATTTGCATTAATGATTTTGGGCAGTTAGTGTTGTTATTGCTTCGTGTGGGGTCGCGCCTCGCCTGTCGCCGCACGCCCCGCCGGCGCCCCGGCCGGCGCCCCGGCCTGAGCGGCCGGCGCGTAGGTACAAGGTTAATTAGGTATTAATTCTAGCAGCGGTTCGCGTGACCCCACGCCGCTTGATGTAAGCGACGCCATAGTGTGCTAAAAGTGGTAGCGTAAATAGGTTAAATCGACGTCCTTTTTTTGCATGTAAGATATATCTACTATTTCCTTAGACACGGTAGATATTTTTACAAGTCCGGTTTTTTCTGCTGACGAGATGTATGAGGAGATATTATGCGAGTAAAAATAAGTGCCGCTGAGTAGTGGTATCGTTACTAAAACTAATAGCACTACTCAGTGCTAAAATTAGGATGTTTTATTCAAATAGCAGTTAAGAAATGTTGAAATCGCACTCCGGATCGGACACAACGAAACTACCTCAATAACGCTACAAAGCCAGCATCAATTTCCGCAAATGGTTGCACCTCGGCGGCGCGGCGCGGCGCAGCGGCGCGGTGCAATGCCATTACATCTCGCGGCATGAAGTGCATTCGATCGGAAGCGCGCTAGGTAGCGCTCGCGCCGAGCACATAGAGCAGCACTCTGAATTAGCGCACTGAATGTTAATGTACTGCGCATTTTCGGTACTGTTCCGGAATCGTATATTGTTAAATATCATGTTGTAAGGCTTTCAGGGTCGTACGAGGACGGCTACACTGTTCATGTTTCAGGTGGAAATGTAAATGGAAATTCTGTTATTTGAATATATTTTGTGACTTAATCTTCTTGTTCAGTGCCATATTAGGTTTCTTTGTGCTGAGACTTTTGTGTTTCACATTTTCGACGTTGTTGGTCTTCGGCATGTTTCAATTAAGGATGGGGATACACACATACAGCGGCGATAAGGTAAGTAATTTATATAGGTATGACAAAAACAACATCTTCGTCGCGCACATTCGATCGGCGAGCGCGGGAGGACGAGCGCGGGAGGACGAGCGCGGGAGGACGAGCGCGGGAGGACGAGCGCGGGAGGACGAGATATCCGCATACAACAGGGAAACAAAAATGGCGTTGTCATTTTTCGGACTTTTAAGACCAAAAGATTTTTTTAGGCAGTATTGATAATCCTTGGGATGGGAAAGCAAATACTTTCCTCTAAGCCCATTCCGTCGTACCTCTACAACCCAACAAAATATCACAAAAATCTTTGAAAAGGCAGAAACAATTTTCGCAACCAAAATAGAGGCGATCGATCACAATTCCGAGAATGCCGAAGGATTCTGGCCCTCGGGGACGGGGAATAATAAGTGTGAGCGGAGCCAGCGCCAGGAAGGAGAGCTGGCTGTAATACAATACGACTCCACGATGGTCGCCGATATGTTCACACACTCGCACGTATCCCGCCACACTACGGAAACGCGCGGCATTTTTGCTGCTTCCGGATTTTCCTCGCACTAGTCAATAGAGCTAAACAATGTTAAAGATAAGTAAAATTCCAGCTTAGGTATAAGGTTTTGCCGATTGTCATCTAGGTATTTTCAAGTATAGAGTGAACTATGTATGATCACTTGCGTTCACGACCACGTCATACTGCCGCGATGATAAAAACAATTTAAGTTATAATTTTACGCAGTTTATATATATATATATATATAGCAGGTGACAAGAGGGCGGGCTCATGCCATGTGACAATTGTAAATATCTTCCTTTTGGAAAAATGAATTCTTGTATGTGTGACTTGTAGGCGCGAAGCCCGTCCTATTTATTCTCTTTTCACATATACGCAAAAATATAAAGCTAGTACGTGTGCAGTGTTCGGCGCTCCACAGTCCGTAATTCTATTTTATGCAGCCAACACTATTTGATCAAATTCATTGCACCGCGCCCGCACAGTTGAAAGCTGCCAATCAACATTGGAATAGTTTTAAAAGCCTATTTAACTAGTTTACTGAAAGAGATGCATGCTGTAAATGAACACTATAAATGAATGTACTTTTTTAATCATTTATTTAACACATTTAATGCTGCTTTTGTTTCTTTTTAAAAAAAAAGGCAACAATATGAGCTGCAAAGCTCAGTTAGCTTAGTACAGCATAAAAATGGCTATTGATCATAATTATAATATAACGCTATATATAAACTCACTAGAGTTTTACCGATCATATTTTTCTGACTTCTATTCTGTAGGGATAGTATACCGGAAACACAGGGAGGGAGCGACATTTTTGAACCCTGTGAAGTAGTGTGTTCGGTATTATTATATTTTTTACATAGGCATGTTAGTCTTTAAGGTATATTTTCTGGCAGAGCCCGCCGGCGCCGGCCGCGCGGCCGACTGGACTCCTGTGACGCACAAGTGATGAGCATTGTGTTCGCTTGCAGGGGGCACCCGCGCGTGCCAACACTGGCAGTATACTAGGAACATTATTTCTTTAACTTGTCCCTTCAAACTGGCACTCAATTTAGCGTAATTTCGTAAGATGATGAGACAGTTGAATGGAGAATGAAATCCAATTAACATTTTCTGTATGAAAACTGGTTCAAGGCAAAGGTCTTTCAAACTTTTTCATTTACGCACGTCTCGGAATTCCAAAGAAATCATACGGTCCTTTTGGCCCTGGTTTTGGGTCCATTTACCAAAGATTGTTTACTGATTTTCCCATCTTTTTCAAAACTTCAGAATAATCAAAATAATCAATTTATTGGTAATAAATTATTTTTCAAAAAAAAAACTAAACCGACTTCAAAACCACAAATAGGCACTCAAAAATGAAAAATAAATTAATATAATTATCATAAGCGCTACCCACTCATATATTTGAAGTCGGTGCCAGCCAAGTCTAAAAGGTAGCAGATAATATGAGTGGGTAGCGCTTATGATAATTATATTAATTTATTTTTCACTTTTGAGTGCCTATTTGTGGTTTTGAAGTCGGTTTAGTTTTTTTTGAAAAATAATTTATTTTACCCTTTTTAGTGTAAAACAAGTTTTAATTAAATTAATTTAAAAAGTTTTTAAAGACAAGCATTTATGATCTAGAAGCCATATCATGACGAAGTTTAAAACGGGCTATCACAATTAAATTTATGTACAAAAAAAATTCATGACTGTCCTATTCTCTGTTGAGGAGTTCTCTCGCCGGAAGTCAATTCTGGGTGTATCAGCCATGTCATGGTGGAATTTAGAACAAGGTATTATGGTTAAATCCATTTACAAAATTTTGTGTCTGTACTATTCACCGTTGAGGAGTTCCCTCGCCGGAAGTCAACCCTGGGTGAAGCAGGTGAAGCAGTCGAATACAAATCTCCACCTTTAGAAAGTCGGTTACAACAAAAACAAGAACTGACTTGAAGATTAAACTTATATTTTTTTGTTTTTGCTATTTTTTTCAAAAAGTGCTGAATGAATTTCGATAAAATTTATATGGGACCACCTCTGAAGTATGACCTACCAATCAAAAAAAGAATCATCGAAATCCATTCATAATTGGCGGAGTAATCACGTAACAAACAAACAAAAAAAAAACATACCGTCGAATTGTAAACCTCCTCCTTTTTGAAGTCGGTTAAATATGTAATACATGTCAAATCCGTATTAGATTCAATTTTAAAATAAGTCGTTATTGCACATTATTATAAAAATATAATAATGATATTAAATAGAAATACAAGTAGAAATAAGATTAAAAAAGAAATACAATTAATTATTGGATAATAATATTAATTCAGACATCTTCAGTTGAAAACGCCCGAACATGGTACTTCTTTCATGACAAGTCATTTACAGTTCAAGCTGTGCGTCTCTGGAATGCGCTTCCGGTTTCTATCAGAAGAGCACAGACACTAGTAAGTTTTAAGAACCAAGTTAAAAATTACTACCTTTCGCAGAGTGCTGCTGGTAATTAAATTATTAGTACTTTCCTTGAACGTATGTAGTATGAATATATGTGTATACCTATATATTTATTTATATATTTATATATCTTATGTGATTTAGTCGTCCTCTTTTGCTTTTTATTTACACCGCAGGTTTTGGTGTACAATAAAGCATTAATTATTATTAAATCCATCATTATAACTTGACAGCCTCTGTGGTGTAGTGGTTGGGCAGGTTGGCTCAAATCTCATACACCACTGAGGTTGCGGGTTCGATTCCCGCGACGGGACAAATGTTTGTGCACAGAAAAAAAAGCGCAAGCATTTGTTTCGTGCCTGGGTGTTGTGGGACCATGGTCCTCATAGTACCTGGTTCCCTAAATACAGGGAATCCTATTTAGGGGTCAGGATCTATTTATGTGATCGTTGGGCGTTATATTTATATTATTTATAACTAATTACCAATTATGTACAAACATATAGAATGATAAAAACTAAACTAACCTAGAACAAAATATAAAAAAAATGAAATTAAAAATAAAACACAGAATTTAGGTCACCGTCCGCGGGCAGGATGCCCAAAATGCTGGCAACGTTACCTCGTTGAATGGCCAGACTAATTCGTTGGCCGAGGTAAGCGCCAGCTCTTTGGTCACCAGTTGTTTCTATGAGGCGTCTGGCCAGCTCATTAAACAGAAGCCGCGCGTTCGCCCCCCAAGGCCCCATAGTTTCAACCCCAAACGGAAGAAATATGTATCCCACACCGAGTGATGCATATTTCCTCCGCTTGAGGCTCTCTGCTGCTTCTGCCGCCGCTCCTGCCACCCTTGAAGTACCGTTGAGGTGGGACGCGCTAGTGTATCGGCACAAGTGGCGTCTATATATATATATATATATATATATATATATATAGTGAGTACGAGTATCCGCAGTGATGTGAAATATCGTTTCACCGACGCGACGTCATCCGGGATACTTTACCGATTGCTCGCACAGCACGCTTCTGCATGCGCCCACAGCTCCGCTCCGTACTGGAAAAGCGAGTGTACCGTTGCAAAGTAACAGGTGCGTACCAACTCTGAGTATATTACTAGGTTTTACCTCTTAGATGAACCCCCAGTTTAGGCAAGCGCGTGATGTTGTGAAAAAATAATACTTTTTTAAAATAAAATTTTTGCAAAATGGCATTTTGTATATGTACTGAACTAACTGATATTATTTTTGTATTTTATCGCTTTATAAAAATTGTTCTCGCTAAAAAAAAATCTTAATGTAATCCTGCCATTTTATATTTATAAGCATTTTTAAAAATAAATTATTTTATTATTATATTATTATTAAAGCCACAGCATACCGCAGGCTGATCTTGGGAAGACGCTGTCTTTTGTAACACAGTTTTAATAACTAAAACAAAAGGCACAGTTACAACAACCATATATACACATATTTTTTAATAAAAAAAAATTGTAATTTGTAATACCTTTTATCCATAAACATAGTCCACGTGCTAGAACCGCGGAGCGCAAGAACCGCGAAGCGCTAGAACCGCGGAGCGCAGGGACCGTGGAGCGCAAGGACCGCGGAGCGCAAGGACCGCGGAGCGCAAGTACCGCGGAGCGCAACTAGTATGAGATAAAAATAAAAGAACCATCTGCGGAAGGAGTTAGAATGTAATTAAAACATAACATCATCCCATTCTCAGGAAACCACCTTCACCTTCCCATTTTCAGGAAATCAACGTTCAAATGGTTCTGAAAACCATGTGTTGTGAGTTTTTGTCATCGTTTTATATATGACAATTTAAAAGGATCCCGGATGTTCGCGCATTCATGCGACAAGTTTGTCTTCATTACGCATCCCCGAGGCCCTTACGAGCTCTGCAGTGCATTGCTAGTCGGGCGGCGAGCCGTTAGATCACATCCGTTTACAATATCTATATATACCAATAACCATGTTGACTGACACTGACAAATACAAAGTAAGTTTTTCAAAAAAGTTTTATTGTTGCATTATCTCAATTTTACGTATTCAAATAGTGGCATCTTGCATCTGCCGAGTTGCCGTATCTATGAAACGTAACTCGTACGGGAATCGCTCGCTCGTCACGTCCAATTGTTCCGTCGACAAACACTCGGCGACTGCTGAAAAGTTAAATTACACTTTCGAGGTAGGACCTGCCGTCGGACGGCCGCGCCGGACAAATTCAAGGAAAAGTGATATTTATTCGCGGGAAGTTCCACTTTCAATCATAATCAAGTTAATAACTAAAGTTCGTGTTTTTTCCTCCTCCCTGACAAGCAGCTCCGCACTCCCGGCCGGCGCCGGCTGCGACCGGCCAGCGCTTCACACTTATTACTTTGTTTAATATTCCGACAATTTATATGATTTATCAAACAAATAAATATTCTCCATTCTTAAATCCGTTACAATAAATTATTTCTTGAGCGACACGAGCGAGCGGTGGATCGAAAATAATTATGATTAGTTAAACTGACTCTGTGAAGAAAAGTTGAAAAATCACTTAACTTATTTATTTATTTATTTAATTGATCGCCAACATAATGTACACTCTTACAAATAATTATATAATATCGCATATACAGATTAGCTAAGTGTCCTCACAACTATAGGCGAGGACTGCATGCGAACTTATTCCCAAGATCAGCCTGCGGTATGCTGTGGCTTTAATAATAATATAATAATAAAATAATTTATTTTTAAAAATGCTTATAAATATAAAATGGCAGGATTACATTAAGATTTTTTTTTAGCAAACAGTGGTACACAGTTACCTATTTAATAATATTTTTAGGATCAGAGTATTTAAAGAAAACACAAATTCAACATAACCTAAAACAATTGCCTCTATTTTGATTGAAATAATAACAAAAACGAGGACAGAATTACAATTTAACACAATTACACAATAAATTTACACGAAAACAAGAAACATCCAAAATATCGAATTGACAGGAACAAATCACGACGAGCACGATGTCGACCGAGCGCTGGCGAGAGAAAAAGTGAGCCGGTGTGCCCAGTCGCACCGCTTTGTATACCCTTGGTAGGGTGATGGTCTCACATCAGCACGTATTTTCCTTATAATATAATAAAAATAACAATAGTAGCAGTTACTTGGTTGTTCATATGCAGACCTACATCAAATCTAAAATATTAGGTAAAGTCTCAAAGTCTAAAGTATTTGTAGTTTTTTCGGAGATACAAAATGTCATCGAAATATGTTTATTAGTTTCTGCGTCTTGAGGGACAATCAGCTATCCTCACAAACTTTCACATTTATTACATTAGTAGGATGTGTGCGTGGAGGCTTATGAGTCCCGTAGTCAATTAGCAGTTCCACAAACTGTGGTTGGAGTACGGTGCCGATAAACACGTATTTATTACGAACGTATTTGTTACTATACGTACATCTTGGAAGATGAATCAATCAATTTATACTTCATTGCTTATTGTTATATATTGAGACATTTTAAAAGAGTTGAAAAAAGAGATACCCGCAGAGTTTCTTGGTGCTATATTCTCTAGTAGTATAGCGGGTATATTTTCGAAGCACTGGTAGAGTCAGTTTTCGCATTTATTTTATGGGCCCGGACTTCAATTTGAGTATGGGAAAGAAATGGATAACATGACTTTGAAGAAATAGGTAAGCATGTCTAACTAAGTTGATTTTAAACATATTAAACATAATTTGTAATTATGTGTTTGTGACGTTTAAAAGTAAATTATACTTCGCCGTTGCATCCTCGAGATTTATATAATTCACAAGGTAGTTCCACTCCATGAGCTGGGCATCAAGCACAATTTTAGAGCTGTCAAAAATAAAAAGCACAAAATGACTTATTTACAACTCCCGCCCTAGAGGGCGCCACTAAGCTCTGTCACCTCATTCGCTTTTTGTGTGCGGGCATCGTAGCATCGAAATTCTTTAATATTTTTTCTTAATCAAGTAATTAGTGTTTTTGTCGTCTATTTAACAGTTAATTTCAGTTTAAGTGCTATCATCATCATCATCATTTAGGTAAAATAAAGGTATGAAACACACGAAATAAAAGTCGTGAAACATTTATAACGGCATGAAAGTTCCGATAGCAACTATCAGGGTGAGAACTTACCTATCTTTCCGTCTTGACTTCCAATCTGCATGTTTAATGTTAATCAAGAAACAGTATTTACTACAGTATTTACTACAGTAGGTTATGTTACCTACTTAACGATGCAGTTGTTTATTTGTTGAATCTGTATTTCTATTTTCGTTACGAAGGAAACTGTGTAGTACTCTGGAAGGATTCATTATTGAATAAGGTCATAATAAAAAAAATACCTTATGCCTTCATTTGCCTTAATTTATAAAAATAAGTAAAAAAAAAGAAACATGTTTTAATATCATAACATCTTTAAATAATACGTATGACAAAATACTGACTAAATAATAAATTTACTGGGCTTAGTAACCAGACCGAATAATTTCACAACTACCCTCAGTTATAAATTTTTATGCGACTAAATATGCAACTTCAGTACTTAAAAAATAGATATTATGCTAAGACAATATCATGAATGCATCACATTGTAATGCTTTTATTAAGTCCTATACAAAAATCAAGTGCCTTGGAACTATGACGCGATCACAGTCGTGCACAATCTTTTTTAGCGCCACGACTTGTTCGTAGTGAAGGAGTTAAGAGTCAGAACACGGTCATAACATTTGCGTTGCCTTTCTTACGTGCAACGACCACATTTGAACTATTTTTTATTGCCTAATGCAACAAATTGAGTGCCTTAGAACTATGATGCAGTCATAGTCGTACACAATCTTTTTTAGTGCCGCGACTTGGTCTAGTCAAGTCAAATAGTTAAGAATCATAATACGGCCGTAACATTTTCGCCGCCTTTCTTTTTGCAACGGCCACATTTGATCTATTTTTATAGCCAAATGCAATAAATTTAGTGCCTTGGAACTACGATGCGGTCATAGTCGTACACAGTCATTTTAAGGGCCACGACTTGGTCGTAGTCATGGAGTCATAACATATTCATGACTTTTGCGTTGCCTTTCCTTCATGTCACGCCTATATTAATTTGATAAATTGTTATAGCCTAATGCAAAAATTGAGTGCCTTGGAATTATGACGCGATCATAGTCGTTCATAGATCAAATTGTCAATCAAAGAGATGATAGACGTGCACAACATATAATTAAGTGCCTTGAAACAATGACGCGATCATAATCGTGCATATTTTAAGAGTTAAGACTTCGTCGTAGTCAATTAATTAAGAGTTATAACACAGTCATGTTTTCTGCGTTACCTTCTTTTCACCCAACAGCCACATTTGATATATATTTTTAGCCTAATGCAACAAATCCAGTGCCTTGGAACTATGATGCGATCATAGTCACACACATCATTGAGTGCCTTGGAACTATGACGCGATCATAGACGTGCACAACGACAAATTGAGTGCCTTGGAACTATGATGCGATCATAGTCATGCATATTTTTAATTTTAACTATAATTCAATTTAGTCATCTTTTGATATTTTGCATTGTTCTTATGTATATTTTAGCGTTACGACTTCGTCGTAGTCAAAGAGTTAAGAGTCATAACACTATCATGACTTTGGGGTTGCCTTATCTTCATGCGACGCCCACATTTGATGTATTTCTTATAACCTAATACCTAAAACAAATTGTGTGCCTTGGAACTATAATGCGATCATAGTGGTGCATTTTTAGCGGTACGATTTGGTCGTAGTCATGCAGTTAGGAGTCATAACACGATTATGACTTTTCTTCCTTAATGATACGCCCACAGTGGCAGAGGCCCAGTATACACCCACTATGGAAAACTGTCTAGCCGTAAAAATAGCAAATTTTAACATATGCCTATAATGTTCGCTCAACTGATCTTACAACAAGTTAATATTCACAATGAATAGATTCCAGTGGCATACTACTTACTTATGGTGACGTCACCGCGTTCTGCGGTGGCTTCTTCTTGATCTAGACTTTAACTAGTAGAACACGAACGTTCTTGATGCAAATTATACTAAGCTTTATGCAGCCTACTGTTGTGTGATGAAAGGTAAACAAGAAGTTTTTGGATCGGAGATTGAAAAGGAAATCTCTAAACGTTGGGGGCGTATCTATCTTATATAGTGACATCAGATCTGAAAAAGACTTTTACTGAAAATGTTCTTGTATACATTTTCAGTTAATGGGTATAAAACCATCTAAGTTGACTTTTCAACTAAAAACCAGCGCGAGCTAAAGAATACATAAATCTATCTGTCAGATCTCGTCGGTCATCCTATCTTATTAGAAAGGATATGGAAAAGCTTTAAAATTCGATCAAATTATTATATTAGGATTACGCCTTACAAACACAATAAATCAAAGCAACCTGATTTAAAGTATATTACGTTAGATAAATTCTTTCCTCTTCGGAAAAATCCTTGTAGTCATAATACTGAGGCAAATGAATTTGTTTAGAAATCTGGCTTTCAGGTTAAGAAGGCTAAAATGATGAATGCTTTGATGTCGAAGTAAATAGTTAGTCAGCCAGAAAACCGAACAGGCAAAGTAGCCAAAGGTATCGGGATACACCGGGGTATCGTATCACGACGTGGACTGCACCGGCGTCATTACTAGGAAGTCAGCCAGAAAACCGAACAGACAAATTAGCCAAAGGTATCGGGATACACCGGGGTATCGTATCACGACGTGGACTGCACCGGCGTCGTTACCAGGATCCATGGAAGTCACAGTCTATGCCACAATCCAAAACTCGTTAGAGGTTTTTTCCAAACATGGAAATTAATTTCGAAAGACCTCTTTATCTATCAGCACAGTTGAACTGTGGTATAAAATGCTTATAAAATATCATTACTGGAAACATTATTTTTTTTTTCTCACGGTATAATATACGATATAATAATACCCAACAAGACTTGAACTTATCTGATTCAAAACTAATAAATATAAATTTAGGAATAGAACCAATCAAACCATCCAATATCTGCAGCTGTTGTGATAAATACCATTCAATGATTTACCTTTAGGTAATATTTCTTTTTTTTATATAAATTCCGAACTCGACTTGGTGATCACTGTAGTTCAATTGGGCAGAACCCTTCCCTTCTAATTAATTTTGAGATGCGGGTTCAAGTCTCAGTAGCCATGGGTTGTTTAAAAGAAAAAAAAAAAAAACTTTATTTGAGCATTTTGTGAATCATGCGTTAATACCTAATAAAAATATGGCGGCCAAGAATCAGTGATTAAAATTTGAGGATCAGATATTCGAATGTCAATGTCAAATGGACTGCTCCGCCGACAGTGCCAATCATCTTTCCTAAGCTCTTCAAACCTGTAGTATCCTTACTCGGAATCACGTATACCAGCTTGTTCCAAATCACATTCTTGATTTGGGCTAAATTTAATCAAGTCCATAGACGGTTACCCGCATTAAAATTAGACAATGTAAAATGTCTATTATATTTTCGGGTTACAGTTCATAAATGAATAACCAAAAAGGAATAATGATAATATTAATATACATTAAAAAAAAAAAACTGTTAAAGAATCCAAACATAAATTATAACCGCAAAATGGTCATAATGTTCTTATGGAAAATACGTTATTTGATAATAACAACATTTTACTGTGTCATATATAATTAGTAACGGACGTTACTCGTATGTGCTGGAGATTTTCCCTGACACTTCTTTTAACTGGGTGGAGTATCATGTGTGATAATACGATAAACAAGAGCCAGTTATTATTTTTCCCATATTAAAAATTGACGAACAATATTAACAATGGGCAACTGGCGTCATGGTCATTCTTTACTAGAACAGTCAACCATAGTATCCTTTGTTCCGATCTCTGGCATGTTAAGAACCAATACTATTTTATACATATTATGTCAGGAAACAAGTTAGCCTTTGCACTTCAACCAGAAACAGACAAAATTATTCAAAATTTTGTTTCAAATATATTCCCAACGATGACTATTCCAAATTACAACAAAATAAATGGCAGTTTCACTAGCATTGTCAACAGGACGATGTGTTCAATCACCATCATTTATATAGAATGTATGAAATCGTAACCAATTACGCAGTAATTTCTAATAGATTATAAATTTGCCGGGAACAGTAACTTTTGTCATACAAGCATATAAGTTGTAAGGCGTTTGTTGCCTTTACTTTCGATCAGAGGCAAAGTTTGAACTTTTTTGTCATGAAAAGAAAACCTTGTACATAATACGAGCATCTCGTTAGAAGGTAGATAGATCAAAAGGATTATATGTGACAGTTGAATAAACACTGTGATTTTCTCTGCATACTTGTGATGCATAAACCTTAGCAGCTTACTTACGGAGTTTTCTATTGACCTTATCAAATAAGCTGACGGATAATATGAGTACTATTTTGCTAAAGCGGTGTAAGATTCTAACTAAATTATGTTAAATCATAATTTATATTACAAAATTGTTATTAAAATATTACATATATGTGTTGCCCATATAAATATTTTTACTCTGAGGAACATGAAAATTTCGCAAAAGCTCTAAACATCTACCTTGTGAATTATATAAATCTCGAGGATGCAACGGCGAAGTATAATTGATGGTTAAACAAACTTACCAAGTGAAGTTTGACCGTAATTATACAAGCCGTTGCATCCGAAGAGATTTATACTAATAACCCACCCGTGCCCTAATTTGTTGTCACAAACCCTTACAAATATTAAGTACCTACTAGTACTTTACTTAACCTGTTTTGTGGCCTTAAGATTTTGCGAAATGTTGTTGTCTCTAAATCAAATGAGGTGACAGAGCTTAGTGGCGCCCTCTAGGGCGGGAGTTGTAAATAAGTCATTTTGTGCTTTTTATTTTTGACAGCTCTAAAATTGTGCTTGATGCCCAGCTCATGGAGTGGAACTACCTTGTGAATTATATAAATCTCTTCGGATGCAACGGCTTGTATAATTACGGTCAAACTTCACTTGGTAAGTTTGTTTAACCATCAATTTTGTGCCTATTTAATAACGGATTATTGACTTTTACTCTGAGTAGGTAAGCAATTCGGAACGCAGTAGCTGCTGTCCGCTCGAGAAGTAGCCGAGACGCACGCACGGAACAACCAACAGTACGAGCGACACTCGGTCAGCGCCACGCGCTTTCTACTTATTTTCAGAGTGCTTTGCTGTGTTCACGCTTTGAACTCGGCGGGGGACGGATAGGGTTTAAAAAGTGTTTTCGTAACCCCATTGCAATTCAGCGTGCCGAGTAAAAGGCACACGCAGCTAAGCACAAACAATTACATAATATTAAATATATTTATTAGATTCTCATATTAAATATATTATCTTATGATTCCATATTATAACAAGCTGATTTTATGTTGGTTTTTTATGTCAGGCATTTCTAGTTACAGATGTATACAGATTCTTCTGTCTGTATGTATTATTAATATCCACACTTATACATTCGTTATTCATGCCTTTTTCTTGTTAAATAATCTATTTCTCGTGTGGGAGTGAGGCAAGTCTTGTCGGAATTGCAGATGTTGTCTTCTGACAACAACCGAGACCTACACCATTACGTGCCCTCCGAAGCACGGTAGCGCTCAGACGTGAAATAGCACCACCCATAGGAGTGGAGATCGCAGCTAATGTTGCTTAACATAGCAGATCTGTCGCGAACGGCTAGGCGAGCTTCGCTACCAGCGCTACAAATGAATTAAATAATAACATAGTGTCACCGTATCACTCTACGTTTATATCCTTCGACTGGCACACTGTAAGTAGAACGAAAACCTTGTATATTTCAGTGTTCCAATTGAAGTCGATAACATGAAGGCAATTCAACGACTACCTTTAGCACATTAGGAAGACGTGAGTAACCAAACACGAGCGGATTCTGTAACAAGCCCACCGGAGGGCGCGGCGGGCGCGGGCACGGGCGCGCTCCACCCGTGCGCGTACTTTGTAATACTCTTCTCGGAATAAAACGTGCTCCGGGGTGTAGAGTGCGCCACTTATCGCGTTACTAATTAAGGTTTCCACTTTGAAGACAATTTCGGTAATTACCTGAAAGGAACGCAAATACCTACTTAAGCAATTTAATTTCAATTAAGTTCTAAATTCGCTGGCTTAACCTGTCTGGTTACCGTCGGGCAGGTTGAAAGATTTATTTAAATGCATCTAACTTCTCTTACTTTATCTAAGAGTACCTATACATATTTCTTATACAATAACATAAAAATATATGATAAAACATATCAAAGTTCTTCATAAAGTTGTCACATTGACATAGTACTTCAAGTTCTTCACACGCTCCACTCTGCCGTTTCTGTAACAGAAAATAAACAAGAAATAATTGACGTTCTCCTGTCACTGCCCCGTCCCGTCCCGGTAACGGATCGCTGCAGAGCGCCAGCAGAAGGCCAAGTTCCCGGTCGATTAATCTTCCCGTTCCCGCTGCGACTGAAAAATCCCAGATTGTTACGATTGTTTGAATATAGCTCTGACGCTGGGGCCTGGTGGTTCATCAATCACACCGACGAGGTTTTAATCAAATCACGGAATAGAGAGGTGAGTTTCAGTTACAATTTCCGGTTATAATCATATTTTGGCTGTCTGTATTTGAATACGCACTCTAGGAATCAACATACTTGATAATATATTTTGCGTCATATAAATACCCTAAATTCGATATAACTATAATCTCTGTGAGGCCAAAGAAAACTAACTATTACTTACGGTGAGAGTAAGCGTAAGTCACTAATTATGTGTTATGTTCAAAGTTAATGTTGTGACATCCATATTAGTTTGTTGCTAGTCGTTACTCAAATTATTGTGTGACTTGTTTACAACATTCCTAACTGAAATGGAGCTTAATTATATCGGCGACACCCTCACGCACACACGCGGCTAATTATAGCATCCAAGATTGTCGTTTTAGCGACTGCTACTTTTAAGTTCCGGGGATGTTTTGGCCTCGTTATTTGATCGCGGTGACATAATTGCTGCTTTAAATTGGCGACGAATGGAAAATATGCGAAGCGCACAGTCGCTGCATCTAGCTTCTTAAAAGCGATCGAATCGTGTCGTTAAGGCCTAAAACCAAATCATTTTTACCTACCACATATGTATAATAAAATTTGGCTTTGACAAGAGTAAGAGATACAACTCATACGACGTACAACAGCTCATATTATATATGTATACGACACGCATACGTACTATATATACTCGTACTGAGCGTACTTACGCCCGTAAATAGGTATACAATACACGTAGGCACGTCCCGTAAGCGGATCGCATCACCTCGGAGCGTCGAGAGAATGAGTTCTAAGTAGCTCCGAGTACTGCTTCCGGCACTCGTGATTACATTTTAGTACCTACTTACTGCGACGTATCTGCTAGGTACTACGTAATGTAAGAACAGGTCGGAAGGTGTAGTCATAAACTCTAAAGGCCTGAGTGCTGCCTTCGTATAATAACATCGCGTCTTAAGTCTCAAGTTCATCTCATAATATGACTACAATACTGCGATGTAATGTATTCATAACTGATATTATCGTCTTCGTTACGTCAGTCTAGTTTGCGGCCGATGAATTTGTACCCATTTCCTTCTACAAAATTTAGAATTCCAATAGATCTGGGTACACACAGGTAAGCCTCAGTCCCTTACTCCCGAGAGTACGGAAGTGGTCGGTAGTCCGGCACTAACCGGTATATTATACCGGTGCGGTAGCGGGATAACCGGCTGTACCGGCGTTACCCGCGGCCGGCGGCGGGCGGCCGGCGGCGGCTCCAGCCGGGAGGAAAGCGCACACAAACTGAATGCTTAACTATGCTGTTTGCAGCCGGATGTAGCTGCGCAGAGGATTGCCGCGGTCGTGTTTATTGCGAATACATATTCACGGGAACACGTTCCAGCTAGATTTAAGATGAAACCCGCAGAGTCTTGGTGCGGAGTGGCACTTACAGTAATAACTGGTATGACCAGATTATGATCATAATCATAATAATTTATTCGCATAAAATAAGGTATGGTACAGGTGTTAACAATGTCAAAAAAGATCTCTTATTCTGCCTGCAGGCGTGCAAATGTTTCCAGACATATTTTTTTTATTACCAAATAGGCTAGCGTTTGACCGCAGTGTCACCTTATGAAAAGTGACGACGTGGTCGACGATGATGGATCATGCTTGCCTAGAAAAATACTGATGCACTCGAGACTTAATTGAATAAAATAAAATAGACAAATTATTTGAATTGATTGGATTGTATGGATGTAAGTATAAGATTACTGCATTACTGCATTTGTCGAACAGTACCAGTACCTATTAATTACATGATAAAATCGTATAACGAAACGTTAAAACATTTCAAAATGTCCAAATTGTCAAAACGAAAACATTTACTTGATTTTGTGTTCTCTTACAGGTAGGTACGTCATTAGAAATTATCTTGATTGTTTATCTTGTTTGTCATTTAAAACGTTTTAATTTTCAAGTACCCTGAAGATGTCCTCGTAATTCCATTAAATTATTTGTTCCGCCATTTCGACGAACAAGTTCAGGCGCTAACTCTATTCCCCGACTTAGTAAACTTCTTAACGAATGTGGTGATGTGTGCGATGTGTTGCTGCCTCGTGGGTTCAATGTCGCAGGAAAGCATCTGATTTCTTTCTCAACACTGAAAGTAACAGGTCCTCTGCTCGCCGAGAATATTAACCTACATTTTAAATCGTAAAAAACTGTATTTACTTACTTATTATTAACAAAATATTTTTTATACGTGCTGTGTTTACTTTTAACTGATTACGCGTTTAGCTAGATGGATTTATATGTAAGATTATTTTTTAAATTTGTATTAATGTAGTAATTCTTAGTAATCCATAAATAAAGAAAATAAAATAACAATTCGGTATACAACATACAGATCTGCGTTCAACATATTAAGCTTTATTTGTATCTTTAGAAAGTAGTAGTATACGAATGAATGTAATATGAGGTGTTCCACAAGTAGCTCCGGTTTGTTTGGCACCTACGTTACTCCTGATGCAGCCGCCGGCGCCGGCGCTGGCTGGCAGGCGTCGGCTGTCAGGCGCCGGCTGGCAGGCGTCGGCTGGCAGGCGCCGGCTGACAGGCATCGGCTGGCAGGCGTTGGCTGGCAGGCGTCGGCTGGCAGGCGTCGGCTGGCAGGCGCGTGCAGGTTACGGCAGGACATCACTTAGGACTAGACTCAGGGCAATTTTATAACGAATTCATCTATATAAATTAAAAGTGATTTTAGAATGTATATACAGGTATAGATTTAAATATCAATGGTTTTAGTACTAATCTGATATTTTCAAATAAATATATATTGGACTCGCAGTAATGAAACAGTTAATGCTTATTTATGACAATGACAACTCAGTAATAAACTTATTACTAATTCATTTTTGAAGTAAACATATACGAAAAATGGTGTCTGAAAATCATGGCGCTGCCCTTCAACCCGGTGAAAAGAAGTTCATCCTTCATTCAGACGGAACCGGACTGGAGCGGAGTGATGCGTGACTAATATCTACAATTTCAGCCGAGCACGCCACCGCGCCACCGCGCCACCGCGCCACCGCGCCACCGCGCCACCGCGCCACCGCGCCACTTGACCTACAAACAACAAAGAGAACGCGTTTAAACTGCCACTCGTGCCCTCAGCGAGCGGAAACGCGAAAATTATGTCTTTAATGTTTAATACAACAAAAAAGCCGTAATAGTAGCCGTTGCGTATTAATTATTTACAGATATCTCTTTAATGGCAGCTTGAGAGGGGTGGTCGCGTCTCCTTCGGCGACCGCGCTGGAAGGGCTGCTCGGGAGAAAAGCGAAGGCTTAAAGAGTGATTAGCGAACGCTGTTCCCCGCGGTTTCATTCACTTTAGCATTAGATTCTCCATTTGTACATTATTTGAAATAGTGCAATAAAGAATTAAAAATAAAAGTAGCCTATGAACTTTTTTCCATAATCTAAAAGACCTACATAACAAAAGTCATCAAAATCCGTTAAGCAGTTTTGGCGTGAATGAGTTACAAACATCAGCCCATCCATCAACAATTTAACAATTTATATTTGTCAAAAATACGATTTACAATTTTCGACGTTTTTTCAGCAATTATGAAACTTGTTACATGTTATATTGTAAATACGCTGGCTGTGAGGTGAGAAGCGCTGACTGCCCTATTAAAGCCGACCCGCCCGCCATCAGAGATAACAAACAACAACGGGATCAGATACTGTCAGATAACGTTTATGTGTTGTGGAAGCGTTAGGTATTTGACTCCTCGTCAGCGGTTCTTGGTAAATGGAAATTATAGGTAATTATTCAGATTAGCGACGCAGTGAAGTAGGTTTCCGTAGCTACGACTACGATTTGTGCTACGGCACTCGTAGCAAGCTACGACTACGGCATGCTACGTAATGCGCAGCATGTGATTTTAATGTTGGAGGAACTTCCAGGGCGCGTTCTAGTGTACGCGTAATCTAGCTAGATACGCGTGGTCTAAAGTGTACGCGTGGCTGCAGGTACTATATAGCGCGTTTCAGGGTACGCGTTCTCGAGTACTCACACATTGGAATGCACAGTCGGTACAAGGCTTAAGAAAGAGTCCAACTAAAGTTTTTATAGCTGTACAAACATTAATAAAACTTGCAGTGCCAACTAATGTTTTGCTTTAGAATTTCGTAATTAATAGCTTATTGTCTCAGGGTGACAAGCGCAGTATAGTGCCGCAGGATTTTGCAAAACAAAGAGTTCTGGCAGGCATTTTGCTCACCATCAGGTAACGACTGGATTATCTAGACACACAGTTCCATAAAAAAAGACGTGATGTTTATATTCATTGCTTTGTTTCATTGCGATTTGGACTTCCGGCTGATCATCTTACCTGGAGTATCTTGCACAATTAGTACTTCAACCTACTAACAGGTCCTGTTTACTAGCGAAACTTTTCAAGAATAAGCTTGTCGACACGAAACGAAAAATCTAGAATTAACAAGAACATTTCATCGAATACAAGCTGCCAATTACAGAGCATCAGCCGTCGGTCAGCGTATGTCGGCGGACTGTCATTCGGCTGAAGCCCGCGGGACCGTCGCGGCAAAACAACTAGCAAAGTCGCTTGTACTATACCGTCGGTTAGGCTTTCGTTGTGTCGACACACGTGACATTGTTCCCGAATGGGTCGCCGCGCGGCTCTTTTCAACCACAGGCCTTTGCTGGGCTTTATTGTGGAGCGGTCAGACGGAACTTGCGTACATTATTTGTATTAATTTCGCCTTGTAGGCTTTACTCCGTTTTACTCCGTAGGCTCGGCCACCTTAAAAGAATGGGGGAAGACCGAGGTGTTAAGCGAGCATACTTGGGACGGCCAACTGGTCGACGCCCAGTTGGCCGTCCTAGGTATCGCTGGAAGGATGATGTCGAAAGGGACTTGTGCGAACTCCACGTCGAGGAATGGAAAGAGGTGGCGCAAGACAGATCCAAGTGGAGGCTCTTATTATCGGAGGCCAAGACTCACTTTGGGTCGCTTGCGCCATCTTAGTAAGTAGTAAGTAAGTAAGGCTTTAGTCAGTGATCTTGACGTGTTAACGTACACTGAAGTATGAAGCCTAGTATCCGAATTTCACTGAATCGATTCGTTTGACTTACTCTTGGTCAACTATGAAACTCGAAAGTCGAAAATCGAAGTAAGGTAATCTTCTTCATTCACCTAATTCTTCAATTTATAATCTGTCATTATAAATTGTGCGTTTGACTAAAATATATAAGTTTGAATACTTTTATAGTTGCAGCCATGGAAAATAATATATATTTTACTAGGTGGTTGGTCATCTGGTACCACCTCTTTGCCAGGTATTCCAAGGCCAAGTAGTAGTGCGCAAGCTAGTTACTGTGTTCGAATTAAAAGGTATTGTCGCCACTGAAATTACTGGGCATTATAATAACTTATTGTCTCACGGTGATGAGTGCAGTGCAGTGCCGCCGAGTATTTTGCATACCAATGACACGATGATCAAAAAAATGACACATTGAAAATCTGCCATCTGTGTCCGTAAAAATGTTAGTCAATAATAGAAATCATCGCACCACATCTCAAGGCTATATTTAATTTTTTCTAATGCAAAAAAGGATACTATACCGTTAGCAATTACATAGAAGACAAAGATATATGGAACATTCCGCTTCTATTAAGTAGCCAACTGGCACATAAGAAACAATATTGTCAAAAACAAACATACTCGTATTGTAACCAAAGCTGTAAAAATGCCCCTCAGTTTTTTGCTGTATCTTCTTAGTGGTTCATTCTATTCATTCGTTTTCCAATAAGGTGGAATCCGATACGGAGTTATTCTAATAATTGACGTTTATAAGTGCTTCTGTGATGCTAATATTGAATAAAGAACTTTTGAACGTTGAACTTTGAGTGTTGTGGATGGTGTTGCAACTGTTAATAGGTAGGCGTGTTGTTTACCATCAGGTAAACGATCTGCTGGTCTCTTTATACAATAACATTAAAAACAGATACAATTCTTGACCTTGACCAAACCTCGACTTCGAAAGTATCATCATATTATATCATGACATACTTGATTATAATATGATCATTAGATTATCTTCATATGACTTCACCATATTATATCATCCGTAATCATGCAGATTCCTATCACGCCACATTTAAACTAAGTCGTCACAGCCCCTACGGAGTACGCGAGTGAAACCACTAAAATGTTAAAATGTTATTAGCGTTTCATTCGAAAGTAGCCCTTACGTAGAACCCGGCAGAGAAACACGTTGACAACATGTCCATTTGTTAGTCCACTAAATTAGTCGACACCGGCGATATAGCCTCGAAATGTAGCTCGGAACGTGTGTTACTACCTGCCCACCTGCTTATACCTACTATACTAGACCTACTGCTGGACCGTTGATTAGTTCACCGTCGACCGTCCGCGTCGCCGTCGCCTGTCCGCCCGGTGCAGTGCGGTGGCGGAGCTCGTCACAAACAACACGTCATTGTTACAAAACGATTGATACTTGTGCGTAATCATACAGCATCTACATGTATCCACATGTATGTGCCGCGCTTTGTGTCACACAGAATGCTTATCTGGTCTGCGTAGGCTTCCATACGATAACACAAATCCCGAAAATCTATTCTGGAAGCTCGAATTCAATTTGTAAAAGTTTATCAACTTTTCAAATCATTAGAGACTTTGATTATGTGCATAATTTCTGCAGCACGTTATAAAATTTTTTAAGACTTTTCATATTAAGAACAAGATAATGTTGTTTTCTTATTTGCTGTCAGTCTCGGCCGCTGCCGGCTTGCAATCCTGTTCCTAATTAATGATCTTAACCCGACATTGAAAAATTAAACGGGTTATATTTAACGCAAGTTACAACAAATAGTTCTATTTCATCAATTCAATTTGTCTTAACAACCTCCCGACACCCAGTCTAGCTCATAAACTTCCTATCTAGTCCCTAACTCTGCCTTTGTTAACAACCTCCCGACACCCAGTCTAGCTCATAAACTTCCTATCTAGTGCCTAACTCTGCCTTTGAAGAATCCTACAGTTGTTGTAGAAGGTATAATTCGAAGGTAGTTCTAAAATTACTTTCTCAATTAACTGAAAACCTTGGGAATGTTCGCTGTACTTCGCAAAAGTACACAAAGATGTGAAAATTTCTCGGAACTGTAATGTATTCCGAACGAGTGAACTCCATAAGCAAGTTGGCGGAAAGCCAACAGTTCAAAATATGGAAACGCTTTACGCAACGCAATCAAAATATCAAAGAGTTGCGGCTTTCTCACGGGAAGTCGGTACCTACCGGCGGCTGGAGCCGGCGGCCGGAGCCGGCAGCCGGAGCCGGAGCCGGGAGCTTTGAGCCGGCGACTCGCGGTAACTCGCACACGCAATTTACATAAGCACTAAACACGAAGGAATTGGGGTCGCGACTGCGGGGTATGTGGATAGGTCAGAGTTGAAAGCGATATCTGGAAATATGCGTCTTCTTCTTATGGAAGGTCCGATAAAGAGGTTCGTAATAACTCTGAGCCTTCATCTCAAATCTATATGCTGCTATATGGTTTTATGCAAAAATGTAAAATCTATTTATGTTAAGGTATAAAAAAACAACAGTTTTTTTCAAAACTGATTATAAACTGGATTGTATGAATTCAAAGTTATCCTAAGCTAAAGAGAGTAAAGGTCAATTTTCATTTGTCAATCCCGCACCCGAGGCGCGCTGTCTCGCCTCGAACGGTTGGGAATTCTTTATATGAAATTTCATTACGCACGACGCCAGCTGCAGAACCGGTTCCACCGTCCACTAATACCTACAGGCACGAAAACAGCCGCGTCATAGAATGACGCACGAAGCCAGCTGCACAACCGGTTTCACTGCCGCCGCACCGATGACACCGCGCTCCGCGCGCCGCACGCCGCCGCCTATATAAGCGCCCGCTTCACTCCGCACATCATCAGTCGTCTTATACCTTCCGTAGCTACCGAGCATCCGCCGCCGATAAGACCAGACTGATACCCGGGCAGTAACTCTGACAACTTAGTAAGCATCAAGGGTCGCTATTGTTGAATCGTTCACGAGTCTAGGGCCACTAGTCATCGCATTCGCTGAGATCCACACGAAGGGCTTTCCCGGCGGGGCGTTCACCTGCGTGCATGGTGGTTTGAAGGAGAGGGGGGAGTCATAGCGTCTAGGGTAACTAGCTAGTCATCGCATTCGCTGAGATCCACACGAAGGGATTTCCCGTGGTTTCCCGGCGGGGCGTTCTTTCGTTGCAAGGGGAACGAGTGAACGATCTCAACCATAACTACCCTCGATCCGCACACAACCTGGCCGTCCACCCCCGGCAGAGGACCATACACCCCAACAACTCACCCTCACCGTACCACCCCCCGTCGCGAACCGTCTCGTAACCGCGCTAGTCAGTCCGCGTTTAATGTAACGAATAGGAGACCCGTGACCCCGAAAGCTGTGCGAAGAACCCTGGACGCAATTTTACATTTAACAATAGATCTCGTTGTATTTTTTGTGGTGTTTAATTCCTAGAACGTAAGTCCTTACCCGCCTCCACTCAGAATAGGAACGAAACTCCCTCGGGAGATCCTGTTAAACGTAACTAAGCCCCGCAGGAAGACCATCCCGCGGGTGCTACGTTACAACCTTAACAACCTTAAGGTGAGATAGCGGTCAAACGCAAGCCTATAAATAAATAAAAAACCTTTTTGAGTTAATTTAGTGCAGTGTGTGTTGTAGAGTTAATGCTACCCGTAAAGAACACAATAACATGTCTCTTCGCCTTAATAGAGACAATAAGAACAATGTTGATGGTCTTATTGTTAGTTTTACCAGACCCCCGACACTCCATACAAATTCGCCGAGCTAACTGTCTAGTACTACCACTAGCGCACCGGCCTGTCCGCACACGTTTTGTGTGCGTGCGTAATTATATTATGTAGTATAATATATTATGTAGCGATGAGCTAATACGAATCGAGCGCGACAAGGACAACGCTATATATAGGTAAACAACCTCAGTGATTCTCTTTCACACCTACTATCGCTTGGCTGGCAGACGCGAAAAAAAACGGAAGTAAAACCAAACAATGTCTGATTTTTATTTGTGTAAGTGCTTTCTTTGCATCCATACACAGAACAATAACGAAACATTTTGTTTCAGGTATATTCATATTGTATCATAGTCAATATATTGAATTTTAATGAAAAAAGAGAGAGGCAGACCTCCGTCATTCAGGTCAGGTCCTGGTCAGCTCCGTCTTAAGCCGTTCTCCATTGAGGAATGACACTATAGAGTCCTTGACAGCGTAACACTTTTGGAAAGCAATAGTTTTTTGACAGTAATTTTGGAGTGTTTACCATACCTATGAAAAATTCTCCCATTCGCTTGAATGAAAATGTAACGTGTTCTGCGTTGCATCGCAACCACTATAACTTCAGAAGTTCGTAGTTGGTCTGTAAAAGGTAAGACATCTGTACTATTCTGTACCCCAGAGTGAAAGAATAGGGATATAGGGAATATGCATATGTTGTCGAAAAATCTAGAAATTACTTTTTATGATAGACTCCTGTAAACAGATCAAAAAGTGAAGGTCTCTTTTAGGTGGCCGAGTAATGAATACGTTCTAGCGTGGCCACAGAATAATAGAACAGATTTCGTACCTTTTACAGACCAACTACCTACGACTTTCTGAAGCTATAGTGGCGGCGATACAACGCAGAGCTCGAATGAAATTGCGGTAACTACATTTCCTTACGGTATGCTTCTTATGCAATCATTAATATTTTGTTGTTAACCAGGTTATATCTAGGATTAAACCAGTCAGGTAAATAAAATAATCAAATAAAATATATGACACATTTATACAATATACATACATTCATTATTTCCATATAGGTAAAATTTACAATAGAAGAACTAGTATTTTGACATAATTTACAAGACTGCAGCACAACTGATACTTAGGATATAGGTAGATAGATAAACACAATGTTAAAAAAAACACTTGAAGTATTCTAAATAGCATAGTGTCTCAGTTAAATGTCATACTGTCGGAGTAGATCACAGACGTACTTATGAAAGTCAATTATTACATTGACCATACCACCGTATTGGATAGCACTAACTGTACATAACTGTCAATTCACTACACTAACCCGAAACGGTTTGTCCTTTTGTGTCCTGAACATCCTTGACGTTCACATGATGATGAAGTCTACGTTCATGAACTCATTCTCAGTATGTGGCGTTAATTAGGATTAGAAATCCGAGATTCGTTGCTTACATTTTTATTGTAGGATTGTGATCCATCAATGGAATTGGATGATTGGCCATAGTAATCGACAGCAAGGACCTGTAAGATAAATTTATTACATAAAATAAGAACTTATTAACAACATATGTTCTTACATAAGAGGCGAATGCCTTTACCATTAAAACAATTCTACTCTCTTCTTACTAAACTTTAACTTTTTAATTTCAAATTAAATAAAAACAACTAAACAATAAATCTTACATGCACTGTCGGTACTGCATCACGAACAAGTCTTGTTCGTTTTTCTTTAATTTTTAGTTCATGGTCCTTAAAATGTATTGAACATATCTTCGAATGTTTTGTTGGCTCCCAATCTCTTCTTCCAGTAGCCGCTATCCAAATATTTTTATAAGCTTGGGGAAAGCTGTAGTTTCCAAAATAAAAGCTTTAGTCATTAACTACTTTTATCATATCTTAATTAAATGGTTTATGTGTGCACAATTTTACTACATTTAAAATTTTACACAAAGATGCAATTTTTTACCTGACGTAATGGGAACTAAAATGTTTATATGATGGCCACACTGACCACAAAACTGCTCAATATTATTTTAACGAAATAATACCAAAAACTGAATATATCAAGCCAAAATCAGGGTTCAAATAGTCGAACCCGATGTGTAGTTACATCCACATAAATTATAGTTACTGAAAAACATCAATAAACACAAGAAAAACACCTACCTGTGGAAACTTAAACCGTTAATACAATTTTCGCTTCGGTTCTTGCAACCAAGAATGGAACACCCGACCATACTTTAAAATTAAATTCAAAATTGTTTCTAGTACACAAGCACAAAGATTCACAAGAAAATAATAAGAAATAACACAACAAACATTAAAAAACCACAAGCCGACCCTGCCGGGACACTATTTTGACTTAACACGGCATGACCAATGTCAAGAAAATGGGTTACGCGATAGAGACAATATGATAATAGTTGTACCTCGTTCTTTATAAGAGCCTGTTGTATAGCGCTATCCTTTTTTAGGTCGGAAAACTTCGTAATTATCCCTCTATAGCATTGAGGTCTTACACTATAGAGGGATAATTACGAAGTTTTCCGACCTAAAAAAGGATAGCGCTATACAACAGGCTCTTATAAAGAACGAGGTAGAACTATTATCATATTGTCTCTATCGCGTAACCCATTTTCTTAACATTGGCCATGACATGTTAAGTCAAAATAGTGGCCCGGCAGGGTCGGCTTGTGGTTTTTTAATTTGTGTTGTGGTATTTTTTATTATTTTTAAGTGAATCTTTGTGAATGTGTACTAGAAACAATTTAGAATTAAATGTGAAAAAATATTCGGGTGTTCCATTCATGGTGAAGTGAAAATTGTACTGAAAGATTAAGTTTTCAAACGTTTGTGTTTTTCTTGTGTTTATTGATGTTTTTCGGTAACTATAATTTATGTGGATGTAACTATACATCGGGTTCGACAATTAGAACCTGCATTTGGCTTGATATATTCAGTTTTCGGTGTTATTTTGTTAAAACAACATTGACCAGTTTCGTGTGTCAGTGTGGCCATCGTATAAACATTTCAGTTCCCATTACGTCGGGTAACAAATTTCATATTTGTGTAAAATGTTAAATGTATTAAAATTGTGCATTCTTAAACCATTTAATTAAGATATAGGTAATAAAAGTAGTTAATGATTATAGTTTTTATTTAATTTGAAATTAAAAAGTTAAACTTTAGTAAGAAGAGAGTAGAATTGTTTTAATAGTAAAGGCATTCGCCTTTTATGTAAGAAAATATGTTGTAAATAAGTTCTTATTTTGTGTAATAAATTTATCTTACAGGTCCTTGCTGTCGATTACTATGGCCAATCATCCAATTCCATTGATGGATCACAATCCTACAATAAAAATGTAAGCACCAAATCTCGGATTTCTAATCCTAATTAACGCCACATAGTGAGAACGAGTTCATGAACGTAGACTTCATCATCATGTGAACGTCAAGGCTGTTCAGGACACAAAAGGACAAACCGTTTCGGGTTAGTGTAGTGAATTGACAGTTATGTATAGTTAGTGCTATCCAATACGGTGGTATGGTCAATGTAATAATTGACTTTCATAAGTACGTCTGTGATCTACTCCGACAGTATGACATTTAACTGAGACACTATGCTATTTAGAATACTTCAAGTGTTTTTTTTAACATTGTGTTTATCTATCTCCCTATAACCTAAGTATCAGTTGTGCTGCAGTCTTGTAAATTATGTCAAAATACTAGTTCTTCTATTGTAAATTTTACCTGTATGGAAATAATGAATGTATGTATATTGTATAAATGTGTCATATAGTTTATTTGATTATTTTATTTACCTGACTGGTTTAATCCTAGATACAACCTGGTTAACAACAAAATATTAATGATTGCATAAGAAGCATACCGTAAGGAAATGTAGTTACCGCAATGTCATTCGAGCTCTGCGTTGTGTCGTCGCCACTATAGCTTCAGAAAGTCATAGGTAGTTGGTCTGTAATAGGTACGAAATCTGTACTATTATTCTGTGGCCACGCTAGAACGTATTCATTACTCGGCCACCTAAAAGAGACCTTCACCTTTTGATCTGTTTACAGGAGTAATCTATCATAAAAAGTAATTTCTAGATTTTTCGACAACATATGCATATTCCCTATTTCCCTATTCTTTCACTCTGGGGTACAGAATAGTACAGATCTCCTACCTTTTACAGACCAACCACGAACTTCTGAAGTTATAGTGGCTGCAATGCAACGCAGAACACGTTACATTTTCATTCAAGCGAATGGGAGAATTTTTCATAGGTATGGTAAACACTCCAAAATTACTGTCAAAAAACTATTGCTTTCCAAAAGTGTTACGCTGTCAAGGACTCTATAGTGTCATTCCTCAATGCTCTATAGTGTAAGACCTCAATGCCGTTCTCCGTCTTTTTCCCAATATGTTTCGTCCATATGTCAAAGTCAAATAGTCAGCCGGCCTGCTTTACCTCTGAAAAGCAGGTCGTCGTCGTCATCCAAAAAGGTCATAACAACCTCAAATAACATCAGTTGATCGCACATAAAATATAAAATAAACATTTGAATATCACTCATTAGTCATTCGTAGCGAGCGGTGACAACCGAGTGACGCAAGCACGATATGACCCATTTTTTCATCTTTCGGTTCAGTTTTTTGATCTCGTTGTATACCTCTTTTGGAGTGACGAGTCTTATTTCTAGTTCGTAATTCAACGTTTCATCCAACAAAATGACATCTGTGCTGTCTTCATTTGGTTGGAAGATTTGCTCCAGGTGTTCTGCAAATCTAATTGCCTTTTGTAGATATTAGGTTTCTAATCTCTTTGGGATAACAGTTACTTCTGTTTATTATTTTGATCTCGGGCGTGTTTTTCCAAGCACATTGTTGAATATTTGCTATGAATTTTCTTACGTCCTCATCTAGCTGCTGTGGAGTTTTTAGTGGAACTTTCAAATCAATCATAGAGTCCAAATCTAGCTTAAAGATTGCCCAGTCCGTATTTTTATTTACCAATGTGGGGTTATTTTCTCTCTGTACGATAGTCTCGCTAAGAGTTAACATTATAGATGAGTGGTCTGAACTAAGATCATAACCTTCTTTGATTTTAAGGAAGCTAGATGATATGTTTTTATTTTTAATAGAATAATAGAAGATATGTAATTATTTCAAATTACTTATTAGTCTTATTAGGCTGGATTGTTATTTTAATAAAGTGTCTTTTGGTGGCACGACGTTATATTAAATTTGGTGTCGGAGCGGTGGTGTTATAGTGAGTAATGACCGTCATTGACGCCGGGGCCGGCGCCGTGAACTCGCCGACCGCACGATGACTACCCACGGACGCCGAGTGGCCGCCCAGTGGACGCCAAGTGGTCGCCGAATAGACGCCGAGTGAACGCCAAGTAGATGCCGAGTGGACGCCGAGTGTACGCCGAATGGACGCCGAGTGGATGCCGAGTGGACGCCGAGTGGACGCCGAGTGGACGCCGAGCGGCGTCGCGTCGTACTGTTACAAATTCTTGTAGGTACTTTTCCCATTGCTCATATAGTATAGCATTAAACTTTTCTCGTTGAAACATTAACTTCATATACCTACTCCTTACGTTTCAATTTGAAAAAGCGCGGGGAAGTTTGTTTCAGTTCTAAGTGTATTTTACCCGCATGTGGAAATACATACCAGTGCTTTAAGATGTTTGCGAGACACAATGCGTTGCTTCGCCATGCGGGCTGCCAACACTCAGCGGGACGGTACTTTGCTCGACAGCTCACAATAAACTTGTCATACATACATTTAAACGCTGCATAAAATCAGTTACTTTTCTTACGCTTTTTTCCAGCTTCATCTTGTCTGATTTTACAAAACTTATTGTCGGCTGTACGTAAGCTTGTCGTCAAAATGTGATTTGTAGTGCGACCACAATCTGAATCGAAAATTACATTTAGTAACAGTGGCACTGTCCAAGTGTCCACGTTGACAATTTAACCAATCATATTATTGTTGGTAACGATTGGTTACTATCAAACGATGCTCGTGTCCTTTTGTCGCACTTTAGTAGGTACAAATATTAGGCATATCTTTAAAGATATGTTTATAGTTGCTGCTGGGCAGCGTAACTGTGTAGACGTGTTGCAAAATATTTCTCTAAAATATTAAAAGTTTATTCATACAAAACTCAAACATATAACAGTCGATATAAGAAATATAATCAAGTGAGTTAAGGTGTGGTGTTAAAGCTGTTATACCTCTAAGAAGCAGGTCACTGTCATTTAAGAAAGGAGACGGACTTATATTTCTCGTTCACTTCCACAAAACAATCCAACGTCACAACACGGATATAATGAATGTGGTACGTTCACCGACTGGAAGTGGCCTAGCCGCTGGGCGTAGTGGCTCGCAACCAAATTTGGTAAGCAGAGAGTATTCTTTAGAATTTTCTGATATTGCAAGGGCTAGTTTACGCAACAAGCGAAAACAAACTGACGATGACAGTCACATTACAGAGGAACTAAGTGAAATGCGTAAACAAATGTCGCAACTGATGGAAATGGTAACAGTACTGACCAATAATCAAGCAGGATTTATAGAAAAAGTATCTGGGGATGTTAAAAGCATTAAAGAAGAAATAAGAGACATAAAAAATATAACAAGCAACCTTATAGTGGAGCAAAGTATGATAAAGTCAGACATATCAAACATGAAGACTGAAATAACAGAGACAGACCAGAAAGTCAAAAGCCTTGTATCAGATCTCACAGAACTTAAAGCTACAGTAGCAGTGTCCCCTGCAGCTGGATCAGTGGAATCCTTGATGACAGAAATAAAAGAACGGGAAGAAAGAAGCAAAAACATTATAGTTATCGGAGTTCCGGAGCCAACGTCTGCGAATAAAGATGAAAGAAAAAATATGGATCAAAATGAAGTACTAAGAATAACAAAAATTTTGAATGAAGAATGCCCAAAACCGACAAATATTATTCGCTTGGGAAAATATACACCTAACAAAAAACGGCCAATTAAGGTATGTTATAAATCTCAAGACACTGTCATATCTCTGCTACGTAATAGAAATAATATAAAGTCAGACACCATTAAAGTGTTCGCTGACCAAACACCTCAACAACAAGCATATATGAGAACTCTAAAAGAAGAACTTAAACGTCGTGTCGACGATGGTGAGAAAGACCTCACCATAAAGTATGTCAAAGGTGTGCCCAAAATAACAAAACTACTACCAAAAAACTGAGAGAGCTGGAAGTATCTAACAAAACTAATATCACTACAACAGGTAATATTTTTTATCAAGTAGTTAACAATTATGAAGATATTATAAAAAGTAAAAAGTCCCTAAAATTTCTTTACACCAATGTGAGAAGTATCGTAAAACCTGGAAAACTAGATGAACTGAAATGTATAATCAAATCATTTATAAATATCCTGCATATAATTATTTTAACGGAAACATGGATTAAGACTGAAGATGAAGCTAAAAGAATACAAATAGAAGGATATCATCACTACTATAACTACAGGTGCAATAAAAGGGGTGGCGGAGTATCCATTTTCGTTCATGACTCCTTAAAACATAGTTTAATCGAGGAACAAGCTCTGAATGACAATCATTACTTATGGATTCACATAGATAAATACTCATTGGATATTGGTGCTGTTTATAGAAAACCGGAACAAAAAAGCTATAATAATTTTCTAGAAACTTACTCTGTACAATTAGATAAAAGAAAGCGAAGTGTGACCTTTGGAGATTTTAATATTAACCTACTTAGCTCTGAACACACAACCAAATTATATAATGAAATGCTACAACAACATGGCTACAAAATTATAAACAAAATTGACGAAAAACATAGCACCCGAGAAACTACTTCAACAAAGTCTATAATAGATCACGTATGCTCTAATTTACAGGATAATGAAATGTTTTTGTCAATCATAGAAACATCAATATCTGACCACAAACAAATATATTTTGAAATAAAAAGATACCAACCCAAACCACCGATGAAAGTTAATTACGAAGCCACAGACTATGACCAACTCTATAAACTGATGAAAGACGACCAAAGTAGTAACGAAGAAAACCTGTATCACTTGTTAGAAGAAAGGTTAATAGAAAATATAAAAAAAAGTAAAACAATGAAAACTAAAATTCTTAACCGACCGAAACAAGATTGGATAAACAAAGATATTATAAAGGAAATTAATACTAGAAACACGTTATGGACTGAATATAAGAAGAACCCAAAGGACAAAACAAAAGAGGGAATATTTAAAACTAAAAGAAATGAGGTCACAGAAATTATACAAGACACAAAAAGCAAATACTATTTAAACGCATTCAATGCTTGTAAGAAAAAGCCATCTAAAATGTGGAAACTGATAAATAGCCTATCTTGTAACAAAACTGTTAAATACATAATCGATATATATTGATTTTATTTAGTTTGTCGAATTAAAACTAGATGGCGACTCAGGCAAAATTAGCTCGCGGAAGCACTTCATTCGTTGCACCCAAGTTAGTACAGCTGCATTGTTAATTTTAGGAGTTTTTAAGAAGTTGGTAAAATAAACCATATGTTCTCGGTTACAAGGTGTTTATTTCTCTGGGATCCTTTCGTTGGCTTGTGGGACCACACGCGCGCGCTCGTTCATTGGTCCTTCGAGCCGGATCCGAAGTATCGCGATCGTGTTCGGGAAGTGTGACGCGTGTGTAAGACAAGTGACAGTTAAGTAACGTTTAGGAAAGTGACAGTGACATATAGGAAATAGTGACAGTGACAGTTAGGAAATAGTGACAGTGACAGTTAGGAAATAGTGACAGTGACATTTAGGAAAAGGTGACAGTGACGTTTACAAAAAAGTGACAGTGACATTGGATTACAGTGATTGACGGACTGGTTTCGTGAGTAATAATAGAATAGCCAAATTGAACCTTATTTGCAAGTGACTTGGAACTTAGTAAAATAAAGTGTTAAAAATAACTTAGAAAAATTTGTGATTCAATTAACTGGACTTGTAAAATTTTCGTGTCTTAAAATAACTTAGAAAAATTCGTGATAAAACTGGACTTGCAAAATTTTTGTGAAATGAACTAGGACTTAGAAAAATTGTGTAAAAATTCAAAAGACTTGTAATATTTTGGTGTTTGAAAGAAGAACTTAGAATAATTTGTGCTCAAACTGGACTTGTAATATTTCTAGGACATTGTGTTAAAATAAAAGAAAGTGATAAAACGACACAGTAAACGGTTATTTAAACATTGTGTTTGGTGAAAAAAGACATTAAATATATACGAAACTGTTGCGAACTTGTAAAATTTTGGACTTTATTTTATATTAACAACGTAATAAAATGGCGTCGATGGCGGAGTTATTGGATCAGCAAGATGAACTTCTTAGGCAGTTCAAATCAGCTCTGTCGAATTTTAAAAAGACACCAAAAATGCGTCTTAGCAAAACCTATACACAAGTCAAATTAAAATTACTAGAAGATACGTGGGAAAAGTTTATAAAAAATCATATGACGTTGATGAGTGAGGACATAAAAAACGATGAATACGTAACTGATGATTTCTATTCACAAGCGGAAAATGAATATACACTGGCGAAATGTGAGATGCTGGAAACATTAGCGATATTTACACCAGCACCAGCGTCAGCAGAACCACAAATACCAACTGTGTCACAAGTATCACAATCACATACATCGGAAATTAAATTACCCCGCATTAACATACAACCGTTTTCCGGTAAATATTCTGAATGGATATCCTTCCATGACTTATTTACGTCACTGATACACACAAACAAGTCGCTCACAAATGTACAGAAGTTGCACTATTTAAAATCCTGCGTAAGTGGTGAAGCAGAAGCTCTGCTACGAAATGTACCTATTACGGATGCCAACTATAATGAAGCATGGTCTACGCTGAAAAAACGCTTTAGTAACAAACGTTTCGTGGTGAACGCAATATTGAAGAGACTGATGTCACAGAAGGCAATCACAACAGAATCATCACATGCAGTGAAATCAGTGTTAGATACTACGAATGAGTGTCTAAGCTCACTAAAAAATCTGAACATACCGGCGTACGACTGGGACCCAATGTTGGTTTACATAACCGTAGCTAAATTAGACGCGGAATCTGTTAGACTCTGGGAGCAATCCATAAGTGCTAATGAAGCTAGCAGTGAAGAACTTCCTACCTATAAACAACTGTGCGTATTTCTAGAATCACGTTTTAGAACGCTTGAAGTCTTAGAATCATCGAAACCACCATCCAGGTCTAACACCAGACAATCTTCTTTTCACACCGCAATGAGCTCCAGCTGTAGATTCTGCAACGGAAACCACTTGATATACCACTGCAAAGAATTCATAGGAATAAACTACACTGAACGAAAGAAATTTATAGAAAGGAATGGCTTGTGCTACAACTGCTTGGTTCCTAACCACACGGTGTACAACTGCAAACACAAATCGTCTTGTCGCAGATGTGGCAAGAGACATCATTCCTTAATACACCCTGAGAATAAGACCACAGAGCAAACTCCAGAGTCGGCTGGAATTTCACATAACCGAGAACCAAAATCTGACGTAGCCCATACACCAGTCAACAACAATGTAACAGCCCATTACGCGGAGAAGGAACTTTCCACTAACGTGCTGTTGGCCACAGCTATGGTGAAAGTTATAACACACAATGGGAGTACATATCTTTTGAGAGCATTGATAGACCAGGGATCCCAAGGTTCATTTATCACAGAGTCCGCAACACAGCTCCTTGGGTTGAAGAAAATTCCAATCAATTGCACAATTAATGGACTGGGCGAGCAAGGGAGAAGCCTCCACTCCAAAACCATGGTTTCATTTCAAGCACATTCGAGAGTCAAACCAAATTTTGCAACACCTGTAAAAGCATTCGTGCTCAAATCGCTAACTCGAATGCTACCAACTAAAGAAGTACTACACAATAGAGACTGGTCACACTTGCACCAACTACAACTAGCAGATCCAAGCTACGACAAACCGGGAAAGGTGGATCTTTTGTTAGGTGCAGACGTCTATGGTGAGATTATCACCAATGGACTTAGAAAGGGCCCCCAAGGATCCCCGATAGCGCAGAATACTCACCTTGGGTGGATTTTGACAGGCCAGATTACAAGTACTGAGGCTACACAAGGCTACACAACAACACTTGGCATGCATCTATGCATTGAAGACGACAGTCTTCAAAAATTCTGGGAATTAGAAGAAGCTGCATCCAAGAAACCAATGACGGACGAAGAAACACGCTGTGAACAGCACTTTGCTGAAACATTTAAGAGAGATAGCGATGGGCGATACACAGTTGCCTTGCCGTTTAAAGAAAAAGACCCATCGTGTCAATACGGAGCATCTAGAGAGGTTGCGAAGACAAGATTGTTGCAACTAGAAAGAAGATTGGAGAAAGACTCTTGGTTGAAGAAGGAGTACAGCGATGTTTTGAGAGAATATGTAGATCTAGAGCACATGGAAGAAATAAAAGACGAAACGGATAGATTCAAACCTACTGCCGTGTATCTGCCACATCACGCAGTTATAAGAACCGATAAAACAACGAGTAAGGTTAGAGTTGTATTCGACGCAAGCTGTAAGTACAAAAACCAAGTGTCCCTAAACGACAATCTCATGGTCGGGCCTCGATTACAGCAAGACTTAAGACATATAATAATGCGATGGAGACAACACAAGGTGGCTTTGGTGGCTGATATAGTAAAAATGTATCGCCAAATTTACGTGAATCAGCCCGATTTCCAGCGTGTACTATGGCGAGAAGATCCAAGAGAGGAAATGAGAGATTTCCGAATCAATAGGGTGACATTCGGTACTGCGAGCGCCCCTTATTTGGCAACCAAAGTTCTCCAAACACTGGCCCTAGACGAAGAGAAACAGTATCCAATAGCATCAGCTATTGCATTGAGAGACTTCTACATGGATGATCTGTTAACTGGGGGCAGCAACTACGAAGAAGGGTTAGCTATTCATAAATCCATGACAAAGCTATTAGAGTCGGGAGGCTTTGAACTTCAAAAGTGGAATAGCAACGACGCAAACCTGTTAAAAGCTATGCACCTGAAACTAGAAGAAAACCAAGACAAAGAACTTAATCTGGATACTACTGTCAAGACTCTAGGAATTGCCTGGAACAATAAGAGAGATGAATTTCAATATTCTATGAACTTACCGGAACAGAGCGCAATAACAAAGAGAACTATAGCAAGCGATGTATCAAAGCTGTTCGATCCCCTAGGTTTTCTGGCTCCTACTATAATTATTGGAAAGATATTTCTGCAACGACTATGGCTTTCTGGCGTAACTTGGGACCAGGAAGTACCTGAAACGATAAAAGAAGATTGGCTGAAGTACCGCTCCGAACTGCCTTGCCTGTCTGAAATAAAGATAGAAAGATGGTTACATACTTACCCACGTGACACCAAACTAGAGCTTCACGGATTCGCTGATGCGTCTACAATGGCCTACGCTGCAGTTGTATACTCACGAGTAACTGGTCCTGAAGGAGACGTGCACGTGCATCTTATCTCAGCAAAGACGAAGGTAGCTCCTGTAAAAACAATATCCGTACCTCGCTTAGAGCTATGTGGAACTGCGCTACTTACTCGATTGTTGAATGAGATTGCTGAACAGCTGAACGTACCTAGAGAAAATATTTATGCTTACACGGATTCACAAGTTGTCCTGGCGTGGCTGCAGGGACATCCAAGTCAATGGAAGACGTTCGTGGCGAACCGTACCTCTGAAATAATAACTACCTTACCTGGTCATCACTGGAGTCACGTCGCGTCGAAGGAAAACCCCGCGGACGTAGCGTCTCGGGGCGTCATGGGCTCGAATCTGAAACAAGAAATGTTATGGTGGAAGGGTCCTAAATGGTTGCTAGAAGGAGAAATGAGACATAAAGTACCTACGAACTTACCGAAAGAACTGGAGCTGGAAAGAAGAGTGGTGCACTTTGTGGATGCTACACAGACAGAAGAAACGGAGAAGGAGAGAGAATTTACACGACAACTGTTTGAGAGATATTCTGAACTTGACAAATTACTAAGGGTCGTAGCATGGTGCAAAAGATTTAGATACGCAAGGAAGCGAAAGTACCCAACCTATTTAATGGTTGAAGAAACATCAGAAGCACTTACGGTTTGCATTCTTCTTTGCCAAGGAGAAGAATTTGCAAATGACGTATTTCATTTAAGGGAGAGCAAACCCCTTAAGAAAAGGAGTAAACTTCGTTCACTTAATCCCTTTCTGGACGATAAGGGTATCTTAAGAGTCGGAGGCCGCTTACGTTTTGCCAATATACCGGAAGATGCTAAACATCAGATAGTTCTACCTCATAACCATTTACTTTCAAAATTAATAATAGCCGAAGCACACAAAAAGACTCTCCATGGGGGACCAACACTTATGCTAAACTACATTCGACAGAAATTTTGGATCCTGGGCGGAAAGAACATGATCAACCAAGAAGTGCACAGATGCGTTGTTTGTGTACGACACAGAGCTGATACCAGAACCCAATTGATGGCAGACTTGCCAAAGCAAAGAGTAACACCAACCAGACCCTTTCTGCACTCTGGTGTAGATTTTGCCGGACCAATAGACCTCAGAATGTCAAAGGGACGAGGCTGTAAGACATATAAAGGATACTTGTGTATCTTTATATGTATGGCAACACGAGCCATTCACATTGAGATTGTCAGCAGTTTAGAGAGCGAAAGTTTTGTGGCAGCATTTAAGAGATTCACGGCCAGACGGGGGCATTGTGGTCACGTCTGGAGCGATAACGCCACTAACTTCATTGCTGGCAACAAACAACTAAGAGACATGTTAGAAGGACAACAAGGGACAATGAAGACAGAGATTTACGATCAATTAGCCCGAGATGGGACTACTTGGCACAACATTCCGGCGGGTGCGCCTCATTTCGGCGGACTCTGGGAGGCTGGAGTTCGGTCGATAAAACACCACCTGAAAAGAATTCTTGGAAATTCTACCTTAACCTACGAAGAAATGGCTACAGTGACTAGTCAAATTGAAGCCTGCCTAAATTCTCGACCAATTTCACCTATCAGTAATCACGTTGATGACTTGTTACCTTTGACTCCCGGTCACTTTTTGATCGGAGAGCCACCAATTGTCGTACCAGAGCAATCACATTTAGACACAAATACAAACAGATTAAGCCGTTGGCAACTTGGTCAAAGATTAGTGCAAGATTTTTGGAAAAGGTGGTCGATGGAATATTTGGGCAGACTTCAACAAAGACCTAAATGGGTCAAAGAAATGGACAATGAATTAAAAATTGGTATGTTAGTGCTACTTAAGGATGAAAACATGCCTCCTGGTAAATGGTCTCTTGCCAGAATTATTGATGTTCATCCAGGCGATGACGGACTTATCAGAGTAGTGTCTGTAAAATGTAAAAATTCAGTCGTCAAACGCCCTATAACGAAAATTTGCTTGTTGCCTGTAGAATAAAATAATTGTATACATTTTGAACTTTATATTGTCATGATGGGTGGTAATAATTGTGTTAAATTTTCATTTAGTGTTGTTTTGTATTCAGCTGAGTGTCGCCATAATAGCTTATGCATGTACATAGTTGAATACTTGTTGATTTATTTAATTTTTGTTTTGTGAAGGACGCTATCTTCAATAACGTCCTTGATGGGTGGAATGTTAAATACATAATCGATATATATTGATTTTATTTAGTTTGTCGAATTAAAACTAGATGGCGACTCAGGCAAAATTAGCTCGCGGAAGCACTTCATTCGTTGCACCCAAGTTAGTACAGCTGCATTGTTAATTTTAGGAGTTTTTAAGAAGTTGGTAAAATAAACCATATGTTCTCGGTTACAAGGTGTTTATTTCTCTGGGATCCTTTCGTTGGCTTGTGGGACCACACGCGCGCGCTCGTTCAAAAACAAAGGAAACCTTAGCCCCAAATAAACTCCAAATAGGAACGGAATACGTAACTGACACAAAGAAAATCTGTGAAATGTTCAACAGCTACTTTTCAAATGTTGGTTCTATCTTAGCTGAACAAATTCTTAATTCACATCATCACGATTTTTGTTCAACACATAGCACAACATCAAGCGCAACTGGAAATTACTCCATATTGAATAGATTAGTACCAGCTACTGTAGAAGAAATAGCAAAGATAATTAATAACCTTGACAGTAACACGAGCTCAGGAGTGGATGGGGTGAACACTAAATCAATTAAATGTGTTAAAAATCTAATACTTCACGAATTAACAAATTGCATAAATCAATGTCTTGAAAATGGAACGTTTCCTGATACACTCAAAATTGCTAAGGTAACTCCCATACATAAAGCTGGTATAAAGTCCGACCCTGGAAACTATCGCCCAATTTCAGTTTTACCAATATTTTCAAAGATTTTTGAAAAAGTAATCTACAACCGGCTAGAGATTTTCTTAAATTCAAGTAACTTTCTATATGAAAAACAGTATGGTTTTAGACCTAAATCTAACACACTTTCGGCAACAACAGACATAGTGACAAAGATTAAGATTAGTATCGACAAAAAGCAAATAGCTCTCGGTGTGTTTATTGATCTAAAGAAAGCTTTCGATACAGTTAGTCATGACCTGCTGTTAAATAAACTAAATAATATTGGTATCATTGGGACGGCACACGATATATTTAGATCATATCTAACCAATCGAAAGCAGATAGTAAAGATAGGTCAAACGCAAAGTAATCCCAATAATATAACATATGGTGTGCCTCAAGGATCAATATTAGGCCCACTACTCTTTCTCATTTATATTAACAGTATTAGTGAAATCGGACTGAAAGGTGACGTAACACTATACGCCGACGATACAAGTTTATTTTATTTTGGAACTTCAATAGATTCAGTTATAATGGAGGCACAGCACGATCTGGACCTACTTAATAAGTGGTTCCAGAACAATCTTCTCACAATAAACATCTCAAAAACAAATTATATAATATTTACAGCAAAAAATAAGAAAATACCACACTATACACCACTAGTAATAAATAATCAAGCCATTAATCGAGTCTATCTGGAAAAGTATCTGGGCCTTATACTGGACAGTAACTTGACGTGGAAGCCGCACTTAGCAAAAATTAAATCAAAATTAGTATCTCTCACGGGAGCACTGCGTGGAATAGTACGATGCCTACCGCGGCCAATACGATACACAATTTACAACTCGCTGGTGAAACCTCACATCGACTATCTTGTTGAAGTATGGGGATCGGCTGCTAAAACCAACCTAAATCCATTACAAGTAGCTCAAAATAAATTAATAAAAAGACTATTTAACTACGATTTTCATACTTCTACAGCTAAAATATACAAAGAAACAAAAATAATGAATATTTATCAAACTCACTATTACAATAATTGCATTTTAATTCGAAAAATACTTACTAAAGACATACACATACAAATAACTTTCACAAAAAAACAACATTTACAAAAAAACATACTAAGAAGTGCGAATGACATTAAATTACATGTACCACGAACAAACTATGGCAAAAAGAATATCTTGTATGAAGGCGCTCAATTATATAATAAACTACCAAAAGACATCAAACAAGCAAAATCCATGTTTACTTTTAAAAAACTTCTTAAATTTCATATTATGAAAAACAAATAAAATAAAATTTTTATATAAATATATTTATATATTTGAAAAAGATAGGTATAAACCTATAACATAAAACATATATATTTAAAAAGACAAATACAAAAAAAAAAAGAAGTCATTACACTTGACATATTTGTATTCCGAGCCACTTCCAGTTGCGCTTACTCTGTAACATCAAAACGTTTTGCACCGTCACGTCGCGTCGGTCACAATGTACGACCGGACTTTGTTTTATTTTTTGCAAGTAATATTAAACTACCGACATTTTAGTTTATAAAATTATTATTTAGATATTTTTTAAGTCTTTGCTTTTTATATAATTATGTAGTACGCTTAGCCCAAAATTGTTTAACTTGTAATGTTTTCTCATGTAAGTGAATTAATTCTTTTTGAGAAATAAAGTATCTTAAACCACCAAATTAGTCACTTTTATGCTGTCGTGATTTGAGCACAGAGCGTATCAAATTAAATCAAGATTAAGCATGTTATACGTACGTAGTATTGTACTATGTTTAATTTCGTAAATCCACACAATTACAAAGGTGTCTTCTCGGCCGACACGCGCATGTTGCTCGGATTACAGTACACTCGTGCGTCGCGCGCGTCGCGTGCGATGTGTGTCCCCTCAAGCGACACCCACGTGTTGCTCGGAGTACAGTACACTCGTGCGTCGCGCGCGTCGCGTGCTATGTGTGTCTTCTCGGCCGACACCCTCGTTGCTCGGAGTACAGAACACTCGTGTGTTGCGCGCGTCGCGTGCGATGTGTGTCCCCTCAAGCGACACTCACGTGTTGCTCGGAGTACAGTACACTCGTGCGTCGCGCTACGGCTACGGCTACTGGAGCAGGTCGCAATACCGCCGGCTACTGGAGCAGGTCGCAATACCACCGGCTACTGGAGCAGGTCGCAATACCGCCGGCTACTGGAGCAGGTCGCAATACCGCCGGCTACTGGAGCAGGTCGCAATACCGCCGGCTACTGGAGCAGGTCACAATACCGCCGGCTACTGGAGCAGGTCGCAATACCGCCGGCTACTGGAGCAAGTCGCAATACCGCCGCCTACTGGAGCAGGTCGCAATACCGCCGGCTACTGGAGCAAGTCGCAATACCGCCGGCTACTGGAGCAGGTCGCAATACCGCCGCCTACTGGAGCAGGTCACAATACCGCCGGCTACTGGAGCAGGTCGCAATACCGCCGGCTACTGGAGCAAGTCGCAATACCGCCGCCTACTGGAGCAGGTCGCAATACCGCCGGCTACTGGAGCAAGTCGCAATACCGCCGGCTACTGGAGCAGGTCGCAATACCGCCGCCTACTGGAGCAGGGATAATGTTTGAGTGTGCTACTACAGCGTACTGAAGTGATACGTCGCAAATGTTTCCAGTCTGTCAACGGAACGGTTCATTTGCGCTGCGCCTTTAATAAGGACTCGGTCCCTCATGATATTCCCGTCACGTCGGCGTCGGCGTCGGCCCTTTGTTCTCGTCAGTCTTTTGTCTCGTTCGCGATTGTTGCGTAAGGCACGGCTTAATTGATGTTAATTGTTTCCACGTTTGTTCCATTTACAGCTCCAGTGCAACTAACAGAAGGAAATGTTCGCGACGGCCGACGCGTTTTGTAATGCTGATTGTCGAATTTTGTTCATAAGTTCAATGATGAGCTCTCTCTCAAATGCTCCAAAAGTTGCGTCAAACAGAAAGATTTGCTTAATTATATTATTAAAACGGGACTAAAGCACATTTATGTTTGTTTACCGCAACACAGGGTTATTAAAAAAATATCTTAAAAACAAATTTAGTGACTGTTGTAATAAAAAATTAAAAATAAAGTAAATATATATTTATTACTGCATAAAAACAATCAATTTAACATCAAGGCATACCAGTTAGTAAGTCGGTAACTAATTAGGTACATGTTTATGCAGAGTTAATTATTAATCATAACGATATATCTAATGATCTTCACACTAGGCTTAGTATGTCGCAGTGTATCAATAAGTCGCAGGACCAGACGCTCCAGGCCGCCGGCGTTGATCTGAAGACAGCATGTTTCTGACAGCTGTACGTAGCCTTCTCACGGGCGTAGCGATCCAAGAGTCTTAACATGCTTGCTCCCGATAATCAGACCCCTAACACAGTGTACACGGAAATGTTGTAAATAACATGCTTGTGTTATACATACTCGTACATAATAAACAAAAAAAAATAAAAGATTAGCGTTAAATTATAGTCCAAGCGCGGTTAATAAATCGTCATTGGTCCAAGTGAACGAAGTAGGGAATTGTTGTAAATAACATGTGTTGTATATGTATAATCTCACAAAAAGTCTCTACATCAACGTTAAACTATAGCCCACGCTAACGAAGTCGCGGGCAACAGCTGGTACTAAATATTTTAGTGATAATGCAAATTGTATTAAAAATAATATTCAATAATATAGTTTTAGCAACGTTGTCACCTACCTCTGTGCGGATGTTTGGAATACATTACTATGTAGTTAATAACGTTGTCACCTACCTCTGTGCGGATGTTTGGAGTACATTACTATGTAGGTAATAACGTTGTCACCTACCTCTGTGCGGATGTTTGGAGTACATTACTATGTAGTTAATAACGTTGTCACCTACCTCTGTGCGGATGTTTGGAGTACATTACTATGTAGTTAATAACGTTGTCACCTACCTCTGTGCGGATGTTTGGAGTACATTACTATGTAGTTAATAACGTTGTCACCTACCTTTGTGCGGATGTTTTGAGTACATTACTATGTAGTTAATAAAGTTGTAACCTACCTCTGTGCGGATGTTTGGAGTACATTACTATGTAGGTAATAACGTTGTCACCTACCTCTGTGCGGATGTTTGGAGTACATTACTATGTAGTTAATAACGTTGTCACCTACCTCTGTGCGGATGTTTGGAGTACATTACTATGTAGTTAATAACGTTGTCACCTACCTCTGCGCGGATGTTTGGAGTACATTACTATGTAGTTAATAACGCAGTTTAATTGAAAGTGTGAAAACGTTACATACTTGAGTGACAACATCTTAAACAAATATGACGACAATATCATTCAACAAGCTTTCACAATTCCTTTTTTATACCGCAAACCCGAAACACGAGTGGCTCCTGTATGTATTTATAATGGATGTGTAACAGCAGGCAGCGCGACGTTGTGTGGCGTGGCATGGCGACACGTGGAGTGACGTGGCGTGGCGTGGCGCGGTAATGGAATTCAAACAACTTGCACATATTTACACGGCGCCATGCGCCACCTCGAAAACTGCGGAATACAGATAGAAAATTTAAATAAATAAATATGAGACTTAACAGATTGACTCTTCAGTTATAAACTCCAAGTTTTGTGCAAACTGAACTAAAAACGAGGTTATATTATATGAGCTAGTGATATACGAACTTGTGACTGTCGACCTACTGAACGAATAGGAGGTGGTTAGCTACGTTTTACCCTGATTCAAAGTGCAGAGTGTCGGTAGTTCAGTGCAGTAATCGGAGCTGGGAGTGTGTTCCGCGCTCGCTCGCGACGCGCGACGCGCGACCCGGCGGCATGCGGCGCGGCGGCATGCGGCGGCATGAACTCTGTTATCTGTTGTATTATCTGAATAACAAATAACAAACTTTTTATCTTAGAAGAAGGAACTCTATTACCAACGAGAACCGTAGAATTTATGAAAACTGTAATTGTTCATCATATTCATGTTAATCAGACGCCTCGCTGAAATATGCGGCAAGTAAACTGTATCATCGCATTATGACGTTTCTCGGAATGAACATCCGTCTCGCGGGCTCTCTAGCGAGGCTGCTTCGACGGGAGCAACGCGTTTCAGCTACTTGTCCCGCTCTAACACGTCTTAAATTAGGCACGACGAGAGCTATCTCACTCTAGCACAAGCTTTTACAAGATGACGATATTTTGAATAGCGTCTTTAAGGTTTCATCGCTGTAACGGAAACCCAATTAGGTGTGTGGCCAATTTTTTTTTACAATGAATAGGAAATTTGTACGCTCTAAATATTTTGTAGAGAGGGAAAACAAGCTTGTATTACATTTATTTAACGTGTCGCGGCGTGTGGAGGTGAGGTGTGGAGATGAGACTCAAATCACGCTTTACTTTTAATACAATTCATGACACAGTATGTACCTAGTCCATATAAACACGCGCCGCGGTGGCCACTGGTGGTACATTTTGTCGAACATAATTATATCATACTAGCTGATGCCCGCGACTTCGTCCGCGTAGTGGAGTATTCATCCTGCATCCGAACATTTTTCGTCCCATCATATTCACGTTCCAGTTCCTGTCCCGCTCCTATCTCGTTACCGTACCTTACCGCTTCTGTTCCGTTACCTTCCCACTCCCATCCTTTTATGTTCCCGCTCCTATAGCGTTACCGTAATGCTCTGGTCATGATTCCGTCCCACTTTTATATTATTATCGTCCTGCTCTGCTACCGATCATATTCCGATCCTAACACTTTATCGTCCCCCCTAGCGAACCTCCTATCGTGTTATAGTTCCCCTCCTATACGTTACCATCCCCTTTTTGTCCCTTTGTCATCCCACCCCAGTCCCGATATAATTACCAAACTTCATTTGTGAATCATGTGTTTATAGTTTCTTTGACCAAGTATCAAACGTACAAAATGCTAGCATAGTAGTTTGAAACATATTGCGGGGCTACAGACACCGGGTGGAAATGAAACGTCGGGGGGAAACTCCACGGACCCTTTACGATTCGTAATACCAGTAATACGCACAAACGGACGGACGGTGCGGCGCGCGTGGTCCCGGTCCGGGTTTGTGATCATTTACATGAGTTTGCGGTGTGGCGGCAGCGCCAGTCCGGCGCCATGTACATACATGAAGCCTGAGTAAAAGAAATCTTTGAAACCTAAATCTCCTATTTACATACACAAAGCTGTTGCCCGCGACTTTGTACGCTTAGTAAAATAATTCATTTTGCTCCTGGCTATTTCCGGCTGCTCTCGCTTCTATGCCGATTTTGCCCTGCTTCTAACCCAATCCTATCCCGAATTCATCTCGTTTCTATTTCGCTCTCTTTTAGCTCTTATCTCGTTTTAAGGAGACAGAATACTTACATTATAAACATATATTTTCTTAACAAACTTTACCATCCCTTTAAACCTATCAGAGGATGGTATTCAAAACAATCGTAATAACACATGTGTCAATATATTTTTTGGCTAAGTATATGTAAGTATAGTATATATAGGCTAAAAGTCAATCGTCGTAGCTCCAGAAAAAATATTGTATGTCGCAGGGAAATGAGGATACCAGGGATTTCATGAAATCCCTAGGGATACGACGTCCAGTTTTGATAAAAAGGCTCTCGCCAGAACTCTCGCTTCGTCATCCTTTCGCTCCACTCGCGCATTCGACCATCACTCCACTCGGGAGGTCGCCGGCTCGCTACGCTCGCCACCTCTCCCCCTCGCTTCATTCTGGCCTTGCGCACTCGTTTTGCTCAAGAACTCCTCGCAAGCTTCTGGCTACGCGCTTTTTATATACACTCTAGGGGTAAAAGCTAGTCGGACCGCGAAGAAGTGGTTCTTCCCATACATGATTATACCATGATTTCGTGGTATCTCTAGGAATTTCGCGAAATCTCAGATATCCTCATTTCCCTGCGACACGTACGGTCAACTACAAAAGTTGCTGAATATTTGTAAATCTTCGATTGACTACACCTTTAGAATTTCTTATTTTTCTGAATGTTGCATTTAAAAGTCAATTAAAGTCCTGTACGAATAAGGAAATTGTAAAAGATGCGATGTTAGGATTCATTTCTTTTGCCTAGTCTATATACCGAGATTCGCTTTCCCCTTTTAAACAAAGGTTTTCCACACAAATGTTTGCCATCCCGTTTAGACCTTTTAAGATATTTAAAAAGTCGTGAAACATGTGCGTACAGTATCTTCGATTAGTATATGTACCAAATTTCACCGTCGTAGGTTTAGAAAAAATGTTATATACCACCTTGTTTACCGTTTTTAGAGGTTAATTAATAATGTGAGTTTCGTTTTAATTTATTACTTTTGTTTGGTCTGTATACGAAATTTCATTGCTACACCTTCATAAACAAAAATTCTCCATACAAACTTTACCAACCTGTATAACCCTGTTATGGGGTGATTTCAAAACATGGTGGAATACGTGTTTAGAATTTTATTGGCTGAATATTTATAACAAATTTCAACATCGTAGCATTTAAAAATATTTGATACTTTCCACCCTATTTAACCTTGTTAGAGGGTGAATTTCAAAAAATGGTGAATTCCGTTTCAATTTTTTTCTTTTGATTACTCTGTGTACCAAATTTAATTGCCATAACTTCATGAACAAAGATTCTCCATATATTTTTTTTTTTTACATCTGACTGAGTCAGCGTTTGACCACGATCTCACCTGATGGGAAGCGACGATGCGGTCGAAGATGTAGCACGCTTACCCAGTAAGTACTTGTTCACTCTTGATTTGAACACACCCAGATTATATTTATGTGGAAACACAGACGACGGCAAGGCGTTCTACTCCTTCGACGTTCGCACCAAAAAGGATGATTCGAAACGTTTAGTACGAATAGGCGGAACGTCCACCATGTAGGGGTGACGTTGTGCCGATCGTCTGGTTGTCCGATGGTAAAAAGGTGATGGGGGGATCAGATTGTGCAGTTCTTGAGCACACAAAAAAGACTTAACCACCCCGTTTGAACCGGTTTAGGGATGATTCCAGCAAAATGGTGAAACAGGTGCTTAAAGCTTATCTGTCTGAGTATATGAACCGATTTTCATCGTCGTAGCTTCAAAAAATGTAACTTCATTCCACCCTTATTAAACCTGGTTAAGGGTAGATATAAAAAAAAATGTGAATAACGTTTTAATTACCTCTTTTTTTTTAGTTTGTGTACCAAGTTTCATCATGACCACAAACTTCATAAATAAAAAAGATTTTCTATACAAATTTTACCACCCCGCTTGTTGGGGGATGATTTAAAAACATGTAAAATATATATGTATAATTTCATTGGCTAAGCACATATACCACATTTCATCGCTGTAGCTTAAAAATAATAATCTTAACTTTCCACCCTGTTAAGGGATGATTTTCAAAAATTATAAATCACGTTTTAATTATCTTCTTTTACCAAGTTTTATCATAGCCACGAAACTTCATAAACAAAGATTTTCGATACAAATTTTACCTCCCCGCTTAAGCTTGTTAGGGGATGATTTTCAAAAAATGGTGAAATGCACATCTATAATTTCATTAACTTACCACGTACACCACATTTCATCGTTGTAGCTTAAAAATAATAATCTTTACTTTCCACCCTGTTTAACCCTTTTAAGGGATGATTTTCAAAAATGGTAAATCACATTTTAATAATGTTTTGTTAGGTATGTACCTAGTTTCATCGCTATAAACAAAGTCTTTTTATGTAAACTTTACCACCTCGTTTAACCCAGTAAAGGGTTGATTTTTGAAAAATGCTGAAAACTTATTTTAAAACTTGATCAAAATTATATTATTTACCCTGTTTCTTTACTGTAGCTACAGTGTCGCATTAATAAAAAATCCTACTCCATACAAACTTTGCAGCTCTATTTAATTACCTTAGGGGTTGATTTTTGAAAAGTTACTAAAATTATATTTTTATATTCTTAAGTTAAGTCAATTTACTAAGTTTCATAACTTTACTAAATAAACCTACACCATGGAAATTTTGCGACCCCAATAAATGAACTTAGGGGTTGAATTTCGCAAAATGCCGAAAACAAGTTCTTAGTATTTACATGCTTAATGCTCACACAAAATTTGATAACTACTGGTCAAGAAACAATCACTGTAGCATATATTATAGTTTCCGCATTCCAATCTAAAAAACCACACTAAACCCCCCTTAAAGGTTGATTTACAAAAAACTGTGATACACGTGTTCTTTTATTTCTTTTGCATAATATACTACCAAAGTTTCGTGACCGTGCGACAAAAGAAAAATTTTTCCCCATACATCTTATATGACCCCATTTGACCCACTTAAAGGTCAAATTTCGAAAAATCCGTTCTTAAATGACGCCTCCACTACTTGTTAAATACATAGTCCAAATTTCAGGTTTCTATGTCAAGCGGTTTCGGCTGTGCGATGATTGTAGAAAAAAACCCTGCTCTTTTATTATATAGATTATATATCGTCACTTCAGCTGGTTCGGAAACGAGCGTGACAATGTCACGCGGGCACTGAATATTATAGTAGACAATGCTACGTAGGTAGACATTTTGTAATCAGCTCATTAGCTCGTGTGTTGTGTATTCCCCGGATGGTGCGAGGGAAAAGGGGTGGATGCTTAGCGCCTATTAGTTATATTGGTTTCCATCCATCCGTAATGAGTAGAAGGATTTCCCGCGCGGCTCCCTAATTACTTAGCGTGAATAATTAGCATAGCGAGCAATGCGTACGGACATGTAGGGTGGCCAGCCATACTGTGGCAGAAGATCACATATCTAATTTCACCCGCAACGCTCGTAATAACTTGTTTAGAAATATTGTAGTATTATTTCGAGTTAGTATTTTGTTGAAAAAGTGACCATTCTTTACTAGCATATTGCGTTTCACTACAATCCCCGGCGGCCTTCTTCAGAAGTCGCTGACCTCACAAAACCACTTAAATATCCCCAATCACATGAGACACCCGTCCGTGTGTCCGCGCGCCTCGGTACAACGTCCGGGAACAAGGTTATATGAGAGCCCTAATGACACAGTCCCCAGGGAGCGGTGCGGCGCGTGTCAGCCCTGTAATGAGATCCCTCACACCGGCCGGCCGGCTAGCCCGGCTCAGGCTCAGGAGCTGACGTGTGAGTGCGAGTGGCGTACTACGCCGCAACGAACTTCCGCATAACACATTCAGAAAAAACGATGATGATGATGAATCCTAAAAAAATATTCTTTGTTGTTGTTGTTGGTGATGCGTTATATACTTGAGACCTTTTGTTGTTTCTTTATAAGTATAATGCATAATAATATTATTTACTAAATTATTTTTAAACATGTGAATGCCTTTATTACGAAAAACAATTCTGCAGACTACTTCATAAAACTACCTACAAGGAGAAGCGGTTGGACAACCTATTGACCAATAAAGGCCAGTAGATAGCTAAATGCTCCGGTCCAAAACTAGTTGGCAGCGTACTTAAGATGCTGGCAGTATTTCCTCGTTGGATTGCAATACTGATACGTTAAACCAACCAAGAGTATCATCGTGTTTCATCAAGAGTTTCATCGTCCTGCTGACACCCGACAGAAGAGAAAAATATTGAAATTTCTGTAAAATTTAGTTTAGTAAATTTTGAGGCCCTTCTGGCGTTTGAAAAACGAGCATGCGGATAGTCTGGGCACTGGATCAACTCCCCCTGACACAAATGAAATTCGATCGCCTGCATTCACCAAATTATGGGTGGAAAGTGCCATAACAATGAGCAAGCTACAATTAGCAGCGAGCAGCTATTTTTTCCTAAATAAGATGATTAATTATTTTGAACTTTCTTATTACTTAATCTCATATCGCAATTTCGACCTTAGTCTATATAATAAATACATTTGTCATGTCATGACATTGCTGGCACATAAAAGTTAAGGATAAAATAACATTTCGTACCTAAAATATTAGATTCTCTGGCTGTTCTCGAAATAGAGCGTGTTTTATTTGTGGCCCTTGTTTCGGGTGCTTTCCGTAAATCGACAGCAACACTGGAAGAAAATCTGACTGCAAACTATCTACGAAAATGTTATTACAGGATATAAGGTAAAAATATTTTGCGCACAGCGGCGCCGAAAGGTGCGAATTGCGAATAAGGTACACATACTCGGTATTGGGTGGTGAGCGGATTCAATAACCGGGTCTCGGCTATCCGCAGGTAGGTATATACCCCGCCACCGGCAACGGCACAAGCGGCCGCAAGAGCGGAAGCGGGAGCGGGAGCGAGCGCGGGTGAGGCATATTGGAGGCCGCGTGCGAGCGTCCCGCGCCCGCGCCCTCGCCCGCGCCCGCGCCCGCGCTCTCGCCCGCGCCCTCGCCCTCGCCCGCGCCCGCGCCCGCGCCCGCGCCCTCGCCCTCGCCCGCGTCCTCGCTCTCGCCCGCGCCCGCGGGAGATGTCAAGGCCGCGCGGAGGTTATCTACTCGTAACAGGTAGCCTCGTGGAACATGCTCATATAAAGTGATGATCGCTTACCGACGCTCACCAGGACGCAATAGGTACTCGTCAATAACATAATGTAGCTCTTAGACTACCTATTCCAATGATAGCATAATATTACATTGTCATCAGATTTCCATAGCAATAATCTCAAAAATAACTTGCCAGATTGCACGACGCAAATAGACAGATGAAGCTAAATAAAGATGTAATAAAAGCATACTTACCTCGACGGAACGCGTCGAGTCGTCGCGCGAACGGGATATTATGGTATTTTACAATGAAAAGGATGGGGCGCACGTATACAAGGAATTATATCCCGAGGGACTCTTGTCAACCCGATACGCGGGAAGTACGACATATTACATTCTCACATTCCTTCTGATTGGATTTTAAATGGCATTTGAATTTTTTTACAAATTGAAATTGTGAATGGTAAAAGCACTACCTTATTTTTTTGTTGGAGCCTTCAATAATTCGTATTGTTGGTTGTAACTATTCGAAGGAAGGTCTCTGTCTCAGCAGATCATTTGTACACGGCAAGAGAGAACAATTTTTCAGTTTGTGTGATTTTTATGTCGATATACGAGTAGTAGACCTTTGGTCGCATCGGCGTAGGACGCATGGCGAGATTATTTCAGGACGGTATTTTCATTTTTTTTAACACCTGATAGGCAAACATTTGACCGCTGTCTCACCTGATGAAAAGTGACGACGCGGTCGACGATGGATCATGCTTGCATAGAAGATACCGATTCACTCTGGACTTGAAGACACCTAGATTATAAGTATCGGGAACCAGAGAAGCTGTTAAGGTGTTCCATTCTTTAGCTGTTCGCATTATGAAAGATGAAGCGAAACGCTTTGTTCTGGCAGGAGGAATGTCAACCATAAACAGATGCCGAGTTTCCGTTTGTTTTGTTGTCCGATGGTAGAAAGGAGATGAAGGAATTAACTCATGTAATTCTTTCGCACACTCACCGTGATGTATCTTGTAAAATACCGACAGGCTGGCAACTTTACGTCGATGCTCGAGACTCTGAAGCTTAGCTTCAACCAAGGCATCGTTACCAATAAGTTTTTTGCCCGCCTTTCTATGGAGTCCAAGGCCTCGAGCTGATACTTAGCCGAGCCGTCCCAGAGGTGACTGCATCATCGACGCTAATTCAATCTGTGATCTGTGAACTCGGCAGAGACGGTTGCGCGCCGGTTGCGCGCCAGTTGCGCGCCGGATGATGACGCGACGTGGGGAGGCGATGCCCACGCTCCAAGTTGTTGCCTGTTTGTCGAACTTGATTCAATCCGATATTACTGTCGCGGATGTTGTGGAATTTGATCTCATTCATTCTCATTTGGTCTCATCGTGTAGGGCATATGGTTGTACTTCACCTTCGTTGTGCAGCGTGCAGATGTTTGTAAACTTCGTAACTATTCTAATACCGTTATTTGTCGTGCTGTAAAATGATATCCTATCTCTTTTTATATCAAGTGAATGTTGCTTTGCCAGATTACTTGCAATACCAATGCACTCCCATCACACTTCTACCCGCGATTTCCTGTATTCTAAAAGTAAGGAGGGACGTGGCGGACGGCGCCGGAGTCGCTGCACCGCCCCCGCCCGCCCCCGCTCGCTCCGAGCCGCCTCTGCGTGAGCGGACCCTGCGTTGCACCCGCACCGCGAGTGCTTCATTTATTTACAACCACAGTGCGTTAATTATTTCGACACGTAGTACGACGACTGTAATGCAAAACGACGCACTCGAGACGAATGATGGCAATCATTGTGGTCAGTAAATGCAAAAATAATATCCTAATAAATGACATATTTATACTGAAATCTAAGTTTAGTGTTACCGATAGATAAGTCTCAATCCTGTTTTTTTTTTTGTGATTGATTGATTGATAACACTTTATTGCACACCAAAAACATAACAAGAACAAATAAACAGAGAACTTAAAAATGTTGTACAATGGGCGGTCTTATCGCTAATAAGCGATCTCTTCCAGACAACCTTTGGATGGAGAGGATTTGTGAAACGACAAAAGACGGTGGTGTACTTATTAATAACTACTTAGTAAAATCATATAATATCATATGAGTATAATACATACATAGTATTATAATATATGTAAATACATAAATAATTATAATACATGTATATATATAAATAAACAATAAATATATACATATAGATATACACAAATACTAACCATTAATAAAATATAGCAATAAAATAATAAACAATTAGCTAGACAGGTACAATTCTTTGACTTGTTTCTTAAAAGTAAAAATTGACTGTGCGCGCCTGATCATGACAGGCAATGCGTTCCACAGGCGAACTGCTTGGACAGTGAAAGAACTGTCATAGAAGGAGCTGCCATGTGGAGGGGTCTGAAGCGACAGATTTTCTGATGACCTAAGAGAATAAGTGTTTGAAAAGTGAAGGAAATCAAAGCGTTGAAGATAGCGCGGGGAGGAGGGATTAAACAGAATAGTGTATAGAAGAGAGAGTATGTGAGTATTCCGGCGAAGACGTAGAGGGAGCCACTTGAGCTTTTTACGATGTTGGGAAACATGATCATATTTGCGTAAACCAAATATAAATCTTATGCAGAAGTTTTGAAGTCGCTCGAGTTTGTTTGGTCGTCGAGCTGGTCCTCCGTGAGGTCAAGATAGCAGGCATCGGCATAGTCAAGAACTGGAAGCAGAAGAGCCTGCGCGAGCGCAACTTTGGTGGCTGTAGGAAGAAAATTACGGAGTCTTCTAAGGGAACCCGCAGACGCAAATAATTTGCGACTGGCGGCTTCCAACTGAGGACCCCATGTGAGGCACTGGTCTAGTATTAAACCCAAGTTTTTAACTTGTTTACTATATTGGATAGTGACACCATCAAATACAACCTTTGGCAGCGTTGACCAATCTACTTTAGATATCATTCGAGAGCTGCCAAGAATCATGACTTGTGCCTTTAATGGATTTACTTGCAGTCCATAATCTTCGCTCCATTTAGCTATGTGGCGTAAATCTGAGTTTGTGGTTTCTATTGCACTATTGAGATAGGTTGACAAAATTCCTTAACGCTACGCCACTTTGCTGAAAATAGGGTAGGTACTGCACTGTTGTAGTTTACTTTACAGGGTTCGGCACTCGAAGTGTTACTAATACAAATTGCTGTAATTTAGTTAATTATGAGCATATTTATTTTAAAACTTCAGTATCGAAAAGAAAGCATATAAAATAAATAAAAAATAAATTATTGTTCAATATGACTACCTTTAGCGCGGATAACAGCATCGAGTCTGACCGAGAAGGCTTCACACGCTGCACGAATGTGGTCTGCTGGTATTTTGTTCCATTCTCGGCGGAGAGCAATCTTTAAGGCGTCGACCGTCTCATATTTTTTTGTTGACACTTTGGCTTCTAGAATTGACCATATGGAAAAATCCATTGGGTTTAAGTCCGGGGAATATGGTGGCCATAGTTGCGAAGAAATGAAGCTCGGAAGATTATCTTGTAAAAAAATTTGGGTTTCACGTGCTTTGTGGGATGGTGCCGAGTCTTGTTGAAAGGTCCAATGATTTCTACCAAATTGTTTACGTACCCAAGGTAACAAAGCATCTTTTAAAATGTTTTTACGGTAGATCTGCTGGTTTATCTTTACACCCTGGTCAATGAAAACGAGAAGTGAGCGTCCCGTGGCAGTTACCGCAGCCCAAACCATCACAGACGCTGGTGCTTGCTTTCGCAAGACAAATCGTTGGTCTAAATTGTCATTTGATTTACACTTTAACCATACGCGATCATTTCGTTTGTTCACATATTGCTGAACCGTAAAAATTTTTTCATCGGAAAATACCAAATTTTCAAGCATGCCACCAACGTGCAAGTACTTTATGTTCTTAGCTCTTTCTAGACGAACTGCCTTTTGTGCAAGTGTTAGGTCTTGCACTTTTTGTAATTTGTAGGGCTTCAGTTGAAGTTTATTTTTCAATATGCGCCCTATGCTCCGGGCAGATACATTAAGACTTTTCGCCAATTTAACTGCGCTTTGTCGTGGATTTCGTTCAATTCTAGCCTTTACCTTTCGAACCATTTCTGATGATGTTGCTGTTGTTGGATGTCCACCTCCATGACGTTTTTTGATGCTACCCGTATCATTGTAACGCGTGATGGTCCGATACATAAACATTTTGTTCAAATGTAAATGTCCTAGCTCATTAACGATGACTGACTGCGATTTTCCAGCCAAATACAAAGATATGACACTGTTTTGTTTGACTTCCATCTGCAAAACTTTTTTTTAACAACGACGAAAAATAATAGGCTTTTGTTAGTTTATTAACAACACAATAGACTAAAGAATGTGAAAATATGGGCGCCATACTGTAAACAGTTTAGTTGCTATAGCAACGTAAGTTAGTAACACTTCGAGTGCTGAACTCTGTAGTGTGTTCGTATCAACTACTTTAGTAGACGAATAAACCAATAGATACGCAGAAATGCTCCATGGCGAAAAAAGATATAAATCGATACGTGATATGAACAAATAAATGAATTCGAGAAGAAACGCCGAAGGCAAATGGAAGGAAACAAATACCCCCGTCTAATCGAAGAGAATCGTCGACTTCCTGAAGAGCGAATATTGTTAATTTGGTAACGAAGGCGCCTGTTCTCCATAAATTCTCATTTGTTTACCGCCCGCCAGTCCCCCGACACTGGCTCCCGATTCTTGCGTCGGCTGATTTTTGTGCCGCGGCCAAAGTCGACGCCGACATGCGACATGGCGACATGCGACATCAGCGCGAGACGTGTGAATGATGAACAGATTGTTGTCGGCAGCGATACGATCACAAAGAGAACATCGCCTCGGGAGCCGCAGCCGACAAACGCGTGAGACGAGCGACATAAGCCGACACCTCCACATTCCTATGTCATTTACTTTAGCCGTAACTCCTATGAGCGTAGAAAACCACATTTGTGTGTGGTATATAAATCCATAATAGGTATGTCTTAAAGGTATATTAAATGTAATAGATACTCGGGTTGTAAAAAGGCGATACCGCAATATTAGGCGGAATTTGACGAGCAAGCGGCTCGCAGGAAATCAATCAAACGGTTGTCGGAGCCGGTCCAGGCGAGACTCACCACAACGCTACAAACGGTTGTCGGAGCCGGTCCAGGCGGTACTCACCACAACACTAAGAACAGTTGTCGGAGCCGGTCCAGGCGGGACTCACCACAACACTACAAACGGTTGTCGGAGCCGGTCCAGGCGGGACTCACCACAACACTACAAACAGTTGTCGGACCCAGTCCAGGCGGGACTCACCACAACACTACAAACGGTTGTCGCAGCCGGTCCAGGCGGGACTCACCACAACACTACAAACGGTTGTCGGAGCCGGTCCAGGTGGGACTCACCACAACACTACAAACGGTTGTCGGAGCCGGTCCAGGCGGGACTCACCACAACACTACACGCATCTAACACTAAATACGTAAATGAAACACGATACTGAACACTACGTCGCGTTGTTTTTTAGGGTTCCGTACCTGAAAAGGAAAAAACGGAACCCTTTACAGGGTCACTTTGTTGCCCGTCTGTCAGTCTGTCTGTCTGTCGAGACCCTTTATCTCGGGAACGCGAAGAGCTATTGAATTAAAATTAAAACCATATAGCCTGAGTATACACAGTGTACAGTTCTTGAAGCTGTGAAAAATTCAAACTTTTAAGGTAACATAAAAAAAGATACGGCTGTTTATGCCGGGAAAAACCTATATTTCGACACTGTCAAGGGAATCAAAATTTCTAGGGTACTTTCCGTTAACCTAGAACTATGAAATTTGGCAAGTAATATCGTCTTATACTACAAATACAGTCATAATTTGAAAACTATACATTTGTAGTTAAATCATAAGAATATAGTCTTTATTTAAAGTACGTAATCAATGATCGAGGTTAAAAAACTGCGATTCCTGAACTATTTATAATATGTACCTATAAAGTTGAACGGAACCCTCGTTGGGCGAGTCCGGCTCGCACTTGTCCGGTTTTATTTTAAATAAACTCTGCGTGTGCGCAGTGGACTCTTGTAACTTGGCTGTTTTGTTAAGTTTGAATGCCACGCCTAAACTACACACTCCTGCAACTTGCAGAGAGTTAATGGTTCGTTTATGAGGAACTGTATACGCTTTTACAATAAATTACCTCAAGACATTGATAAATTGCCAATGCGTACATTTAAATCATTTATTAAATCAAGAAAGGAACAGTGTTGTGCATCATTATAATAATGTACAGTGCCACGTGACACGTCTCATATCTTCAGTCCGTCGTTCAATTAAACACGTGAACATTTGTATGATGACGTTACAAAGACACACAAAAGACATTTTTTGTGCCTCTTTAATAAATATTATTATTAATTTATATATTTTGACTATTATTATTTAATTAATATTTTTGACTTGAATATTTATTCCAATAGTTTACTCCACTCTTCTTACTTCAAGATAAAGATTTTACGCAAGATTTAGATTTGATCTTTCTACAATCAGAAATCAGTCTGTTGGATAAAACCGCTAGATTAATTTTATTCTACATTATCAAATTACTGTCACACAGTACGTTAATGTTGTATTAGCGCAGAGCCGATGCCGAGTGGGGGCGCCGCGACGCGACGGTTGGGGCGCCGCGACGGTGGGGGCGAATATGGTGGCGACCGTGGGGGCAGAGGGCAGGTGGGCGGCTCGCGATTAGCAACACGGTGTAATTAAATTCCATCGCTGATGAAAGGGAATTCTTTAAGTACCTCCTCCGGCGCGATCCGGCAACCTGCGAACAATACAACTCGCGGGGCTATTTTGTTATTATAATAACTGTCCAAAAGCGACGGATCGTTTTCCGATCCAAAGAGCGTGATTTAGCGCACGGTCGCAGTCATTGGAAGCGCAGTTTGTCGATTAGTCCTTTACGAAATCCTAAACCTTAACTATCTGTTGTACCTACCTACATTAAGGAATGCATTAAATATATAAATAGGTTCGTACATAATCACGTCGCACTATATATAGCTGTATAGCAGGTTATAACCTGGATTAACACGTGTATAGGCTACTTTTTTCCCGGGAAACTACGGACAAAACCGCGGGGCGCAGCTAGTTATTTATTAAACTAGAAGACGCAATAATCTGTAAGTCGGGTTACCCCTCTAACAGTCTCCATCAAACATGAATAACGTGACATGAGGAGGATCTCGTAACGTAGGACATTAAACACGTTTACAGCACGTTGTCGATCATTAACACATTTTCGATCTCAAACATTACTTCATTTGGAGCTACGGGATCAAAATAGTATTTATTTAGTCAAAGTCAAATATTAAATAGGCACAAAAGTGCACTTTTAAAGGTCATAAACATATGATACAAATAAAATATGTTAAAATTTTTAACTTATGTTGACAAGACTTTGAAAAAAAGGTAAGTATGTTTACCCATTTCTATCCTATACTCAAATTGAAGTCTGAGTGCTGAAAAGAAATGCGAAAACTGACTCTACCAGTGTTTCGGAAATACGCCCGCTAGAGAAGATAGCACCAAGAAACTCTGCGGGGATATCTATTCTTCAGCTCTTTTAAAATGTCTCGAAAATAACAATGACCAATTCCGTATAAATTAGAATTAATAGAATGTCAACTAAGAAGTGCGAGTGAAAAAGTGTAAATAAAATACCTATATAAGTAGGTATGCCAGTAGCAGTTAGGAGTGACTTAGGTACACGAAGTCCTAGTATTAGTTTTTAATCATAAGTTATTTTAGTTATAAACGAAGGAAATTTGGCTGATTCGGAATCAGTGATTCTTGGAAATAAAGTAGGTTCTATTTCAGACTCGTTAAATCTTTTGTTTGGGGAAGCCAGCGGGTTCCTTTCACCACGAAATAAAACGAAACTTAGTTTCTAGTTAGTTTGCTTGCAGCATTGCACCGTTGGATTGCAATACTGACACGTTGAGCATTGCACCGTTGGATTGCAATACTGACACGTTGAGCATTGCACCGTTAGATTGCAATACTGAGACATTGAGCATTGCACCGTTGGATTGCAATACTGACACGTTGAGCATTGCACCGTTGGATTGCAATACTGACACGTTTAGCATTGCACCGTTGGATTGCAATACTGACACGTTGAGCATTGCACCGTTAGATTGCAATACTGACACGTTGAGCATTGCACCGTTAGATTGCAATACTGACACGTTGAGACGAATAAGTGTCAGCATTTTGGCCACGCGTTACATAGATCAGACGCTCTAATAGATTTCTAAACATATGATGAGCAGGTCAAGCGGCGCAAACATGCTAACCTCGAAAGCAGATTCAAACTGGTTTCCCTCAAAAAATAATATTTATTTAAATAATTATTGCGACATGGTACTAAAAGCTACAATAAACTTACAATTGATATTAACGTACCGAGATGTTAATAAAACACCTACATACTATGTAGGTACTGTAGTGTAGCGCTACAGCTCCTGTAAGTGCCGCGGCACTTCGTATCGTTTTATTCGTATTTCCATCTAATGAAGTTGCATGTTGCGACAACTTAATAAATGAAACAAAAATAAGCGGCGGAATGTAATAAGCTAGCCTGTTAGCCTCAAGTACTTGACACCGAGCTGCAACATACTTTACACCGAGCTGCATCACTCGCTATGAATTTCAATAACATAAAGACTAGACGCGCAGCAAAATGTCGAGAGCGCGAAGTGAGCGGCCATCGAAAATATTTAAGATAGCTTTTAAATTCTCAACGGTGAAGGTATTACTTTTATATTTCGTTAATGGAATTACGTTGTAATCTTTTTGAAAGGCGAAAAGCTTAACGTAATGATAAAAAGCTCAAAAATATACATTTTGTTAATTAACTTTCTAAAGTAGATGTAAATTTGAAATATTTTCGAGGGTTTTCAATTACACCAAAATTTTTTTATATATGTCTTCGTCAGCGTCGACGATGTGTCGACTTACCCAGTAAGTACTTGTTCACTCTTGATTTGTACCCCCCAGAACACACCTAAATGACTAACGTAGTAAGTAGCGCACGCGTGTTGTACTCAACAGCCTCTGGTCGCTAGTCAATCCGTGTGTAATCCTCTCTCCGCTAGAGAGCAGTGTATCTCGCCACAACCGATGCGCCGCTATTTTACATTTTTGATATACTAGTACAGGTGCAGGTCCGCTAGTACTCTGATAGATACTCAGTATTCGGAATTTCGCACAGAAATCTCATGTTAAAAAGATAGAGTTGACTTATTTAAGAAAAAACAGAGGCTTTAATTTAATTGTACAGAGTTTATTGAATTACTGAAACCGAAAGGGTCTTAATGAATCATTGCGGCTATTCAGACGCAGGTGTTAAACCGAACTGTGATACTGAATCCATTCGTGAAGTATGTTACGCACTAAATTATGTACTGTCTGCACAAACAAAACGCGCGGACGCGTGGCAGAGTGGCGGAGACATACAACGCTTGATAGCGTTCTTAAGAATGTGACCCTCATACCTACTCGTATTACTCGCGCGGGCTCCATGTGCTGTGAAGCTGTGCACTCTGACAAAATAATAGCACTATAAGTGCGTAGAGGTACATTATGATGTATGTGTCACTGTATAGTGGTCCCACTCGGACAGTTTGGACATACTGTATCACTAGCTTGTCCTGCGACTTCCACTTTGAGAACATCTATATTAGTATTTAAAGACCATCTTAGCAAGACCTCCCCAGTATATGGGAGCGCGTATTACGGAGAGGTCAAGCTGCATCTTTATAGTCACTCAACTGATTCAGATGTGACATACCCTATAATTTAATTGACTAATGCTACCGAACCCTAAAAACCATATTAAAATCTGTCAAGCAGTTTCCGAGTCTATAGGTAACAGACATACAAACAAACAAGCTGACAAAAATTCTAAAAACCGTGGATTCGTTTTCAGTACCCTCTAAATAGTCGGTACCTGATAGTTTTTCAAAAATATAATTATTGTACAGAATTAGGCAAACAGGCTCAGTGCTATTTTTATAACACCTAGTAATAATAATATGTACCTTTTAATAATATATTCCATAAATAATAATATATGTAATATATTTACAATAAATAATATAATATATTTGGTCCATATATTATTAGTAATAATAATATATGGACCTACACTCGTACTCGTACGGTACTAAAGCGTTGATGTGGTGCTGGATACTTTATCTGCGGGTGCTGGCCATAAACCCAAGCCTTTATCTAGAATTATGTTAGAGAAAATAATATTATTAAAACATATCTATTTAAATTTTAACAAATAAATATCTAAATCTAAACTAAAATTGCTTAAATATATATACAAAATAACTTAAATATATATACAAAATAACTTAAATATTTATACAAAATATAATAAAATTATTCTAAAAGGCCTATGGTGGAGGGGAAAGTGCCCAGAACGCTGGCCGCATTGCCACGCTGAATGGCAATGCTGATTTTCTGACCCAAATATGAGCCAGCAATCTGGTCACACGTCGCCTCTACCAGACGTTTTGCCAAGTCCCTATAGATTTCATGGGCGCTCGGCCCCCACGGTCCTAATGTTTCTACCCCAAACGGCACAAACATGCAACCTCGGTCGAGATTTGTATATTTGCGCCGTTTGAGGTTTTCAGCTTTTGACGCAGCTCGGCCAGCCCGAACAGTCGTTTCTGGAGGATGAGACGGAGCTAGGGTATCTACACAGGTAGCATCCCATACTAACGGCCGTCCCATCTTCCAAGGAATTAGTGTCATTCCATCAGGCTTCTTACCGTCGTCACGCATCAGTCCATTAGGCTCTAGGACTGATGGTACACCGGCAATGACAAAGGCCCGACGGATGACATCATTCAACTGGCGTACCGTGATATGCGACCCGCACTTCTGCTGCATGATAGACCGTGGTGGCCAAACCGATCCACCATTTCACCACAAGTACACCGGTGGCGGACTTGGCGACACGCACCTAAACGTAAGGAAACTGCCAATCGGAATGTGCTGTTGTCAAAAAGGCTTCCAATGTTCTTCGATGGTAGAGCTTGCAACCAAAGTCCCGATTCCCAGCGTGAAACAGCAAGAAGACGACCACGCTCTGTAGAGAAAACAGCTGTGTTGAGCAGATCTGTACGTTCTAACTCGCAGAACGGCCCGTCCCATTGCTTCTGAGAACGAGGAACTTCGGGCAAGGGTTGATTGGGACAAGCTATTTTCTAGGACTCTGTCGCCTCAGTAAGGAAAGTAATTTCAAAGTTTGCCAAAGATGGTGATAAGATATTTTCAATTAAATTTTGTGTACTGTAGACTGACGACAGAAATGCTGGTAATGATACACTGGACATTTTGTGAATTCCGAGGCCCCCATACCTTATCGGCAGTGACGCCTGGCGCCAAGTGCGATCGTCGAAAGGCGTGTTAAGTATGGCGGTGAGAGTATTCCTCAAAACGTTGTCAAACTGTTGTAAACTTTTACAACAGTTTGACAACGTTTTGAGGAATAGGGTGATTCCAAAGTTAACAACATCTTAAGGTATACATAAATTTGGGGACAAAAAGGCAATATCTGATAATAAAATAACCCATATGCGTATTAATTTTAAAAAGTCGGTCAAAAATTGAACGAAAATTTTGAATTTTTTCCTTTAAAATCAGGTAAAGATTCATCGAGAATCGGGGAATCTGAAAGACGTAGTGAACAAGATTCTAAAAGTGTTATGTTTGGGGCAATATTTAGAAAAAGGTCTATGGTTTCGCTCTGATGGTTAACTGAATTTGTCATATACAATTTACATTTTGAAAAATTCAAATTAAGGCCTATTGCTTTAAAATCGGTGATTAAATTTTCCAAATCTTTGTAGACAGTGTTCACATCGCCTCCTAGGGTTCCATCGTCTAGGTACCAGACGTTGAATTTTGATTCTAATTTTTGAATGATGGGATGTATAGCTAGACTACAAATAGCCGGTCCCAGCGGATCACCTTGTTGGCAACCATCTTCAGATGATATCAAATTATTTTTGTATACTAATTTTGAAGGTTGTCCATAGCAGTGCCAAAGGTATTTATATAAGATTGGAATTTTGTTCTTTACTTCTGTCAAAAGGGCGCCCCTATCGACTGAATTAAAGGCGTTTTTAACATCGAAAATTTTATATGGACCTTACATTTATTTATTCATTTATTAATGCTTATTCATGTAAAGTATCAGACAGGTGTTAAATATGTCTTATAGACTAGATGTATGTGCCGTGAGAGGGCGCTGCATAAGTGTGAGTGGGGTTAGTTTATAGACTAGATGTATGTGCCGTGAGAGGGCGCTGCACAAGTGTGAGTGGGGTTAGTTTATAGACTAGATGTATGTGCCGTGAGAGGGCGCTGCACAAGTGTGAGTGGGGTTAGTTTATAGACTAGATGTATGTGCCGTGAGAGGGCGCTGCACAAGTGTGAGTGGGGTTAGTTTATAGACTAGATGTATGTGCCGTGAGAGGGCGCTGCACAAGTGTGAGTGGGGTTAGTTTATAGACTAGATGTATGTGCCGTGAGAGGGCGCTGCACAAGTGTGAGTGGGGTTAGTTTATAGACTAGATGTATGTGCCGTGAGAGGGCGCTGCACAAGTGTGAGTGGGGTTAGTTTATAGACTAGATGTATGTGCCGTGAGAGGGCGCTGCACAAGTGTGAGTGGGGTTAGTTTATAGACTAGATGTATGTGCCGTGAGAGGGCGCTGCACAAGTGTGAGTGGGGTTAGTTTATAGACTAGATGTATGTGCCGTGAGAGGGCGCTGCACAAGTGTGAGTGGGGTTAGTTTATAGACTAGATGTGTGTGCCGTGAGAGGGCGCTGCACAAGTGTGAGTGGGGTTAGTTTATAGACTAGATGTATGTGCCGTGAGAGGGCGCTGCACAAGTGTGAGTGGGGTTAGTTTATAGACTAGATGTATGTGCCGTGAGAGGGCGCTGCACAAGTGTGAGTGGGGTTAGTTTATAGACTAGATGTATGTGCCGTGAGAGGGCGCTGCACAAGTGTGAGTGGGGTTAGTTTATAGACTAGATGTATGTGCCGTGAGAGGGCGCTGCACAAGTGTGAGTGGGGTTAGTTTATAGACTAGATGTATGTGCCGTGAGAGGGCGCTGCACAAGTGTGAGCGGGGTTAGTTTATAGACTAGATGTATGTGCCGTGAGAGGGCGCTGCACAAGTGTGAGCGGGGTTAGTTTATAGACTAGATGTATGTGCCGTGAGAGGGCGCTGCACAAGTGTGAGTGGGGTTAGTTTATAGACTAGATGTATGTGCCGTGAGAGGGCGCTGCACAAGTGTGAGTGGGGTTAGTTTATAGACTAGATGTATGTGCCGTGAGAGGGCGCTGCACAAGTGTGAGTGGGGTTAGTTTATAGACTAGATGTATGTGCCGTGAGAGGGCGCTGAACAAGTGTGAGTGGGGTTAGTTTATAGACTAGATGTATGTGCCGTGAGAGGGCGCTGCACAAGTGTGAGTGGGGTTAGTTTATAGACTAGATGTATGTGCCGTGAGAGGGCGCTGCACAAGTGTGAGTGGGGTTAGTTTATAGACTAGATGTATGTGCCGTGAGAGGGCGCTGCACAAGTGTGAGTGGGGTTAGTTTATAGACTAGATGTATGTGCCGTGAGAGGGCGCTGCACAAGTGTGAGTGGGGTTAGTTTATAGACTAGATGTATGTGCCGTGAGAGGGCGCTGCACAAGTGTGAGTGGGGTTAGTTTATAGACTAGATGTATGTGCCGTGAGAGGGCGCTGCACAAGTGTGAGTGGGGTTAGTTTATAGACTAGATGTATGTGCCGTGAGAGGGCGCTGCACAAGTGTGAGTGGGGTTAGTTTATAGACTAGATGTATGTGCCGTGAGAGGGCGCTGCACAAGTGTGAGTGGGGTTAGTTTATAGACTAGATGTATGTGCCGTGAGAGGGCGCTGCACAAGTGTGAGTGGGGTTAGTTTATTCTAGTCGCTTCATATAGTACATAGACGTTGATACCTATAGAGCGGCGGCATTTGTCGTGGCACTTTGTGTTACTCATTCGAAATACCTAATCATTCTCTATTTACTCAAAACATTCGGTTGATGCCCAATTAAATATTATAAAACTATCTGCGCCCTGCGGTTTCACCCGCGATTTCCCGGGATAAAAAGTAGCCTAAGTGTTATTCTGATGTATAAGCTATATTATTGTAAAGTTTCATCAAAATCCATTCATTAGTTTTTGTATGAAAGAGTAACAAACATACATCCACACATTGTTACAAACTTTCGCGTTTATGATATTAGTAGGATATTATAGGTATTATAATTTGTAAAAGTAAATATTTTTTATTTAAATTAATTTATCCGATTGTTGTTACAAGTTTATCTATTCATAAGGTTCTAGAATAAGTGCAACATTATAATACATTCTATGTAAATATAAACCATTGTAGCCCGCCGCCGCTGCACGTCCGAAATACGACGCACTTGTGACTTGTATGTTTGTAACATTGTGTCCTTATGTTATTTGGTGCGCAATAAAGTCTATTGTATTGTATAACATTGATTGGTTCCGTATATAACAAATCATAGTGAATAAGACTACGATTTGGTCATTACATTTATATTTGCTGCCAGGCTGGCAGTAAATAAATGGGTGGCAGTGCCAGCCATTCCTTTGAAGTTGATGAAATCCGAAGTCCAAGACGTTGATGAGCACAATCCGGGTGCACCGGTCCCGCGCGCGTGGATTACAGATTAATGAAGGAATCCCTCCCTCGCTCGCCCCTCGCTCGAGCAATCGATCCTATCCCAATATTAAGCGAACTGGGATTACGGCACGATGCCGGCCCCTCGCTGACAACAAGGAATGTCACTTTTAAAGTTTAGCTAAAAAACGTAGTTATTTATTTACTAGCTGATACCTGTGACTTTTCTACGTGGAAATAGGGGTAATTTAGTTCGTCCCTTTCGGAAAAATATTATATCAGTACTTTTGAATTCCAAAAATCATTACATAACCCAAATACCATATTTGATGTTGAAAACATTAATGGACGGATAAATGTCACTAATCGATAAATATTCATTGGAGGCGAACCCGAACCCCGAAGCGTTCCATTTTGTCACATAACCACATCCTTGAAATCAGAAGCGAAACTAAAATATTAAATCGCTGCGCTGCGCTGTAGGGACAATGTACGCAGAGAGTGCAGTCAACGGTTTTGTGCGCGAGCGAGATGTATGATAGGAAGTCGGTTTTAATTATTGGGAAAACCAAAATTAAATAAAAAGCTACAATGCGTGTTTCTGAATGTAATTGAGTACCTAATTATGAATTACCTAACCTTGTGTGAGTGTGAGGTTCCCGACTACTCCGGGAGTTACCGCCACTGAGCTTCGATAAACAAAACGATGTAGGTACATTACTACAATTTTAACTTCTATTTAATTTTGATATTCCCAATAATTAAATCAAACTCAAACACAAGCACGCGAGCCGGTCAGTGCGCAGTAACTGGCCGACTTCCTAGCATACATCTCGCTCGCACACAAAACCGCTGACATGCACTCTCATACGGACATTGTCCCTACAAACATTTGTATTGATCTGCCTAAGAAAAGAAACACTGTGTGAACATCAAAAACACAAGAGCCGGCTGGCATCCGTGTCAAAAACTTTAATATCGGACAGACGACAACTTCGCTCGTAAACGTGCCCCACGCGGCGGCGCGGCGGCCGGCGCGGGCTTGAGTATTTGCCATTGGCGATGTGAACAAAATAATAAACTAAAAAAAATTAATGAAAAGGACACAAAAATGCTCTTTTACAAACAATTCATAAATATGCAATAAATAAATTTACAGTGACTTTTAGGGATTAGATGAGATACAAATAATGTATTAATAACTCCTTAGTTACATGTCAGACACTCTTAAGATACTATATCATTTAAATAAGTTTATAATTGTAATAGGTAAGTACATATCTAGTATTCTGGCAATTTAAAAAGTCATTGACACTAGAAAACGTTTTCAAGCAACCGTTTTTAACCGGATTTAGAAGGTCCCAGTGAGTGGAAGGTGCATCCCGTACTGTGCCAGGCAGTCTATTATAGACCGACGGACCCAATATGTAGACTGATCTCTCAGATTGTCCGAGCTTGTGCGACGGTGTCACGAGTCGATTCTTGTGTTTACGGCTCCGATAAATGAGCTCGCACGGTAGAGGCACGATTTTGAGCTCCTTAAAGAAGTCAATCAGGAAACGTCGTTCGAACCTCTGACTCTGGCACGCAATAGTACACATATATGTATAATGTTATAGCGAGAGCTGAGCCCGTAGTGCTATCTGTTGCATTTTGTCGACGAAACGCTCTCTGATAAAGTGGTATTACGAAAGGATTTTTTTGAAAATCAGCCCATAACAGGGTTAAACGGGGTCGTAAAGTTTATATGAAAAACCTTTGTTATAAAGAAAGGTTTTTCAGACAAACTTTACCACCAATTTAAAGCAAATCAAATGAAATAAAACTTTTTTTTTACCTCAATTTTTTTTAAATCAATCCCTAGCTTTGTCAGATGGGGAGTACATTTTATATGGAAAAATTGTTTATGAAGTTATAACGATGAACCTTAAAATGTAATTAAAACGTGATTCCATTCAGTGAAGTTTTGTCACAAGACCATAATTTGTACATGTGTGAGCGCTGTTTTAATTATTTTTCTAATTATTGTGTGTCGTATTTTTTGTATTTTTTTTATGTAATTTCCAAGTGTGGCAGGCGGAAGTCAAGCATGTAGAGTATGTAATGGTTTGAGGCATGGATGCATGGCTTTCCTTTTCATACTTACTGGCATGGAGCTTTTAAATACTTCTTTTAAACTCCAATATTTATTCCAAGTATATTGTGCTCTTCGTTTTACTTCCAACTGCATAATATACCCAATTGAAAGGGCTTATTGTTGGTCCGTGACATTAACACATTTGATCAAACTGAACTAAAACATTAGAGCTTAAATAGTTTTGAAAAGCATTTTCACAACAACTTATAGGCTTAGTAAAAACACGATAATAGTCCACTGAGAGATTGCAAACCTTCTAAGAATACTACCGAGCCTCTTACAAAATGATTTTCTACTGAGTTTGACGACTTTCACAAGTTTCAAGTTAATAAGACGGTGGGCACGCGCGGCGCGGCTGCGGTGAGCACTTGCAGCCCGCGGGCTACTTGAAACGTATCCTGCGCTGTCCGGGGCTGTCCGGGGCCGTCCGGGGTCGTCCTACCCGGCCGGGGCTCCTCGGCACCGCGTCCGTCTCAGGATTTATCGCGTCCACATTAATCACGTCCCGGCCCCATGTCGGCCGGCCGACGGCCGCCGAGCCTAGTAATGTACGCTGAGACTTTTTCATTTCTTGCGTTAGCGAACGTCGCCCGGAGCCCCGAGGGCAAGAACTAAGCCTTGTAATTAAAAGCCATGTCAACCCGAAACTACCTTGTCTTCTCCATTTTTAGGGTTCCATAGTTCAACAAGGAACCTTTACAGTGATCGTTTTGTCCGTCCTTCTGTCGGTCTGTTTGTCCTAATCCTTCACATACGAGTACAGAGTTATGATCGTAAATACATGAAATTTGGTACAATAATTTTAATACAGTGGCCAAAATTTTGAAATTAAAAAAATATATATATATTCTTTTCAGGGGGAGCCCCACACAGGTAGGGTAAAGCGCCGATGATAAAATAAACAGTGAATTGTAGTAAATACATTTATACTGAATACGCTGTTTCCGGCGACCGCGGCCGCGACGTCCGAACCGGCTCGCAGCCGGCCCGGCTCACCCGGCCGGTGCCACTCGCCCAGGGTTGTCTATGGCTTTATAAACATTATTGCTAGTTATTTCTTCACTGTCGTTAGAATGCAGCTTACTGCAATATCGTCAAACAGAACTTCGCTTTAAAAGAGTGATTTTCACACAATTTATTGAATGCGCAATATTTCCATTGTTGAGATAATCCGATTGGAAAGCCATTTTAGGCATAGAGATGACATGAGAAGCGAGCCAGCGCTGGGATAGTCGGTAAGGCGATCAATGTGCCGTCCCTAGTCGGCACATCTCCAGGATATACTATTATACATTTACTATTTCCGTTTTGTTTATAAGCTATCAGAACAGGGCCCTAATTCACTATGATAACTTGGAATCGACGTGATTTCGCAGGAACGCAAGGAATCGCCAAGTTGTTATAGTGAATTGGGCCCTGACTCAACTTCTACAAGCGTAGAATATGTCATCGGTTCATCGTTTGAGAGTGATGGTTCTGGCCTAACTAAAAATTGTATCAAACTCAAAATACTTACTTCATTTGCGCTACAAAAGGTTTTCACACATTGTCATTATATGACACGTTTATGTTCTAAAGTTTCACTTTTTTCTTCATAAGCTTGTACATTAGGAGTATGAAGTCACTGAGTAGGTACTATTTCTTATTTGTGCTCGTGTGAGCCCGCAGCTGTTTAGTGTACCTACCTACTCCGTATAGCGTGTGCCGTATACGGCGCCATATGCACTTTAACCATACGTACTACGCCGCCCTCCAATTAGTGGCTGACAAGTGTTGATTTTCTCACTACTACACTCCGCTGCAGCTCCGCCGCCGCTTCGCTCCGCCGCCGCTCCGCCGCCACGCCGGCGCTACTCTACTCACACTAGCAAGATTACAACTGCGTACACATGTGAGTCAATGTACACTGCTACTACTGTACTATGACCATTACTATGTACACGTGTCTATACGTATATAGTAGATAAGTTTAGTGAGAGAGGCTTCTCAGACTTACTTTACTTATATGATTATAGCAATATGAAACTGTACCTGGTTTCGTTTGGAGTAGACTCGCTGTTACTAGCGTGAGTTCGCTAAATGTACATCTAAAGTTACTGTTACTGTACCTATTAATCATTTATTTATTTAATTACTGACATTTATACACAAGTCGAATCTAATTTTCAAATTTAATTTTGCGGTTATTTAATTTATCTACAAACATTAGAAACTCTGTCTTTTATTACCTTTAGTATTCATGAAATTGAAACTCTGATTAAATGAGCAAATTATTTAGAATTCGCACAATAAACATTTCTGCAATTTACATAAATAAACTAATTTTACAATTATGTTCTTCAATATATGGGTGATTCTTCAAAAAAGCGTTCTGACGTCATTTCCATGGCATAATTTTATTTATAAGCATTCATTAGAACTAAAATTTGTGGCTTAAGCTGACGCAAATTCTTATAAATTTTTGGATGAGGCACTCACTTTAAAGTTGTAGTTCAGAACGGAACGGAACGGAACGGAACGGAACAGAACAGAATAGAATAACTCTTTATTGTAACACCAAAATACAGAAATAATTAAAAACTTAAATAACAACTAACTTAATAATAATGTCACAATGGGCGGTTTTATCGCTCAAAGCGATCTCTTCCAGACAACCCACAAGGGAAGGAATGTAGACAGAAATATATATGGACGGTGTTACTTTAAGATAATTTTGTTATATAATATAATATACCTACATAAACCAAAGTCATTACATAAAATACATAACAAATACTTTAACATAAAATATACAAGTAAATTAAACAAAGGTAAATATACAAAATTACAAATGAAAACATAAATACAAACAGTAGACGAAGCATAGGTAGTAGCTACTGTGCAAGATAAAACTGCTTAACACGATTTTTGAAGATTTCAAGAGAAGGAGCTCGTTTAATTGAAAGAGGTAAGGCGTTCCATAATCGAACATCTTTGACAGTGAAGGAAGAATCATAGAAGGAAGTACTATGAGCAGGCGTTGTCAACAGTAGGTTCTGTGATGATAGTAGTGACCGCGGATTTGAAGTGTGAAGGAAATCAAAACGTTCCTTAAGGTAGCGCGGGGAACTGGGATGGAACAGAATACTGTAAAGCAGAGACAATATATGAGCATTCCGACAAAGACGTATGGGAAGCCACTTAAGCTTTGTACGAAATTCAGAAACATGGTCATTGCGTAAGCCAAATATAAACCTAATGCAGAAGTTTTGGAGACGCTCAAGTTTATTTAGCTGGTCCTCCGTGAGGTCAAGATAGCAGGCGTCAGCGTAATCGAGGATAGGAAGTAAAAGAGACTGTGCAAGCGCAATTTTAGTGGTAATCGGTAAAAAATTGCGTAGTCTGCGTAAGGAGCCTGCCGAAGCAAACATCTTACGACTAGTAATAGCTAATTGCGGGTTCCAATTTAAGCACCGGTCAATTGCTATCCCTAGATTTTTCACTGTATCACTGAAAGGGATAGTGACTTCATCAAACACCACATGCAGAAGCAAACCCCAATCAACCCTGGAAATCGTTCGAGAGCTTCCCACGACAATGACTTGCGTTTTAAGGGGGTTTACTTTCAGACCATAGGAATGACTCCACTCAGATGTGCGGTGAGGCCTGCCTGTGGTGGAATGTACCTACACGGTACCCGAGTGAGCCTGTGTGCGGTGCGGTGACGTCAAATTATTTGGAAAAAGGATCTACTGCAGTGTTTCAACGACACATTTGCCTTTTGTACTTATGGTGCATGAGCCCCGCTTTAATTGGCACGCGCTCCTGTGAATGACAGTTGCAGATATCATTCATTACAGTGTGTGATGCGTTACGGATGTAGTTTAATTCCTAATTAGGAAGCAGGTGCCGCGGGCGCGTGTCGCACGCAGGTGCTCCGGTTTCATTAGATGGCGCTCTGCATCGCTGCATATTCCTTTTCAAACAGAAATGCAATGAGCGCGCATCTGGCGCTGAGTGCTTATTTATTATTTCACCTTCTGCTGCACGTATGTAACGTTCCGTGGACTTATGAAGTCGCTTGCGATTTATATAAGCGTAGCTAGGTAAGTATTTTAAAAACTTTACGTCAAACTATCTATATAATAAAAGAACAGGGTTTTTTTCTACAATCATCGCACAGCCGAAACCGCTTAACATAGAAACCTGAAATTTGGACCACGTATTCTACAAGTAGTGAAGGCGTCATTTAAGAACGGATTTTTCGAAATTTGACCTTTAAGTGGGTCAAATGAGGTCATAAAGGATGTATGGGGAAAAAAAATTCTTTTGTCGCACGGTCACGAAACTTTGGCAGTATACTACACAAAAGAAATAAAATAATACTTGTATCACAGTTTTTTGAAAATCAACCCCTAAGGGGGTTTTAATGCGGTTTTTTAGATTGGAATGCGGAAACTATAATGTATGCTACGGTGATTGTTTCTTGACCAGTAGTTATCAAACTTTGCGTGAGCATTAAGCATGTAAATACCAGGAACTTGTTTTCGGCATTACGCGCAATTCGACCCCTAAGGTCATTTATTGGGGTCGCAAAGTTTCCATGGTGTAGGTTTTTTTAGTAAAGTTATGAAACTAAGTAAATTGACTAAACATATGAATATAAAAATACAACTTCAGTAACTTTTCAAAAATCAACCCCTAAGGTCATTAAATAGGGCCGCAAAGTTTATATGGAGTAGGTTTTTTTATTAATGCGACACTGTAGCTACAGTAAAGAAACAGGGAAAATAAATTAAGTTTAATCAAGCTTAAAAATAAGTTTTAAGCATTTTTCAAAAATCAACCCCTAACAGGGTTAAGCGAGGTGGTAAAGTTTACATAAAAAATCTTTGTTTATAGCGATGAAACTTGGTACACACACCTAATAAACATTATTAAAACGTGATTTATAATTTTGGAAAATCATCCCTTAAGAGGGTAAAATAGGGTGGAAAGTGAAGATTATTATTTTTAAGCTACAGCGATAAAATGTAGTAAACGTGCTAAGTCAATGAAATTATATATATGTATTTCACCATTTTTTTGAAAATCATCCCCTAACAAGCCTAAGCGGGGTGGTAAAGTTTGTATAGAAAATCTTTGTTTATGAAGTTTCGTGGCTATGATAAAACTTGGTAAAAGAAGATAATTAAAACATAATTTATAATTTTTGAAAATCATCCCTTAACAGGGTTAAACAAGGTGGGAAGTTAAGATTATTATTTTAAGCTACAGCGATGAAATGTGGTATATTTGCTATGCCAATGAAATTATTTTACATACATTACATATTTTACATGTTTTAAAATCATCCCCCAACAAGCGGGGTGGTAAAGTTTATATAGAAAATCTTTTTTATTTATGAAGTTTGTGGTCATGATGAAACTTGGTACACAAACTAAGAAAAAGGAGATAATTAAAACGTGATTCACTTTTTTTTTAAATCTACCCTTAACCAGATTTAATAAGGGTGGAATGAAGTTAAATTTTTTGAAGCTACGATAATGAAATTCGGTTCATATACTCAGACAGATAAACTTTAAGCACCTGTTTCACCATTTTGCTGGAATCATCCCTAAACCGGTTCAAACGGGGTGGTTAAGTTTATATGGAGAATCTTTGTTCATGAAGTTATGGCAATTAAATTTGGTACACAGAGTAAGCAAAAGAAATAAATTGAATCGGAATTCACCATTTTTTGAAATTCACCCTCTAACAAGGTTAAATAGGGTGGAAAGTATCAAATATTTTTAAATGCTACGATGTTGAAATTTGTTATAAATATTCAGCCAATAAAATTCTAAACACGTATTCCACCATGTTTTGAAATCACACCATAACAGGTTGGTAAAGTTTGTATGGAGAATTTTTGTTTATTAAGTTGTAGCAATGAAATTTTGTATACAGACCAAACAAAAGTAATAAATTAAAACGAAACTCACATTATTAATTAACCTCTAAAAACGTTAAACAAGGTGGAATATTACATTTTTACGTACCTACGACGGTAAAATTTGGTACATATACTAATCGAAGATACTGTACGCACATGTTTCACGATTTTTTAAACATCTTAAAAGGTCTTAACGGGATGGCAAACCTTTGTTTATAAGGTGAAAGCGAAACTCGATATATAGACTAGGCAAAAGAAATAAATCCTAACGTAATGCATCTTTTACAATTTCCTTATTCGTACAGGACTTTAATTGACTTTTAAATGCAACATTCAGAAAAATAAGAATTCTAAAGGTGTAGTCAATCGAAGATTTACAAATATTCAGCAACTTTTGTAGTTGACCGTACGTGTCGCAGGGAAATGAGGATATCTGAGATTTCGCGAAATTCCTAGGGATACCACGAAATCATGGTATAATCATGTATGAGAAGGACCACTTCTTCGCGGTCCGACTAGCTTTTACCCCTAGAGTGTATATAAAAAGCGCGGAGCCAGAAGCTTGCGAGGAGTTCCTGTGCAAAACGAGTGCGCAAGGCCAGAAGGAAGCGAGGGGGAGAGGTGGCGAGCGTAGCAAGCCGGCGACCTCCCGAGTGGAGTGATGGTCGAATGCGCGAGTGAAGCGAAGGGATGACGAAGCGAGAGTTCTGGCGAGAGTCTATTTATCAATACTGAACGTCGTATCCCAAGGGATTTCATGAAATCCCTGGTATCCTCATTTCCCTGCGACATACAATATTTTTTCTGGAGCTACGACGATTGACTTTTGGCCTATATATACTATACTTACATATACTTAGCCAAAAAAATATATTGACACATGTATTATTACGATTGTTTTGAATATCATCCCCTGATAGGTTTAAACGGATGGTAAAGTTTGTTAAGAAAATATATGTTTATAATGTAAGTATTCTGTCTACTTAAAACGAAATAAGAGTTAAAAGAGAGTGAAATAGAAACGAGATAAATTCGGGATAGGATTGGGATAGAAGCAAGACAAAATCGGCATGGAAGCGAGAGCAGCCGGAAATAGCCAGGAGCAAAATGAATTATTTTACTAAGCGTACAAAGTCGCGGGCAACAGCTATGTGTATGTAAATAGGAGATTTAGGTTTCAAAGATTTCTTTTACTCAGGCTTCATGTATGTACATGGCGCCGGACTGGCGTTGCCGCCACACCGCAAACTCATGTAAATGATCACAAACCCGGACCGGGACCACGCGCGCCGCACCGTCCGTCCGTTTGTACGTATTATAAATAATAAATAAATAAATAAAATAATTTATTTCGGACTCATCCATAATTTGTTAGTAACAATTTTCTTATATCTATGTTAGTATTTACAGTATTATCCTACTTAATTATTTTTCCCTGGACATGTACGCACAATGCATACATATCCAGCGACGTAATATAGGACCCTCCCATCGGTCCGCGAACACGCTCAGAATAGTGTTGGCGCTGCCCCGCACCCGCGTCATCCGGGAGTATTAATGGTATTACGAATCATAAAGGGTCCGCGGAGGTTCCCCCCGACGTTTCATTTCCACCCGGTTTCTGTAGCCCCGCAATATGTTTCAAACTACTACGCTAGCATTTTGTACGTTTGATACTTGGTCAAAGACACTATAAACACATGATTAACAAATGAAGTTTGGTAATTATATCGGGACCGGAGTGGGATGACAAAGGGACAAAAAGGGGATGGTAACGTATAGGAGGGGAAATATAACACGATAGGAGGTTCACTAGGGAGGACGATAAAGGGTTAGGATCGGAATATAGGATCGGTAGCAGAGCAGGACGAAAATGATATAAGAGCGGGACGGAATCATGACCAGAGCATTACGGTAACGCTATAGGAGCGGAAACATAAAAGGATGGGAGTGGGAAGGTAACGGAACAGAAGTGGTAAGGTACGGTAACGAGATACGAGCGGGACGGGAACTGGAACGTGAATATGATGGGACCAAAAATGTTCGGATGCAGGATGAATACTCCACTACGCGGACGAAGTCGCGGGCATCAGCTAGTATTCAAATAAAACTGTAAATGTTGGAGCGCCACCTCCTACACGGACCGCTCCGGGAGCACGAGCTTACATTCCTAAGAGTGGCGACAACACGCGGCGGCGCAACGCGGCGGCCGCCGGCGGCGTAGGGCGTGAGTGGTTCGATTAACAGTAATTTCCTAGCGGTGGCGACTGTGCTCGCATAACAAACACTCTTTAGTTATTTCGTCGTTATGACATATGAGATTGTTTCATTGTTTTAATTAGAGTCAGGACTTTTTTTTCTTTTTTTCTTGGACTTTAGAGCTTGTATTCCACAAACAAATATTATTATCCAAATTCATAAATAAATATTATCCTATCGCAGTGCAATGTAATAAATATAAATATAAACATTTATGATCAAAACTGTCGTTAATGCGTTTAATGAAAGTGATTGAACTATATTCAAAATTCTACTATCCAGGATGCTGTATACCTTGCTCGTTGAAGTTGAGCGCGGTACGTGGCGTCGCGGTGCGGCGGCGCAATGGAACTCAGACCTTATCTTCCATGCCAAGAGGTGTTTGCAGTTGTATAATTGAAGGAATAATCGTTGTGATATAATATCCTAGTTATATTATATGTTATATGTTTCTATCAATTTTTAGAAAAGTAATATCATCCCTATTATATTTTATATGAAGCATTGACGAATGCCAAGCGATAAACTCAAACAAGGTTTTTCGGGAAGATAAATTCAACCGGCTGGGACTTGAACCCGCAACCCAATCTTCCCTCAGCGCGGGACCCTCTACCAATTGAGCTACGGTGGACACCAACTCGAGTGTCGAAATTCTTCTTCCGTTATTTAACCGTCTTAAGGGTGACGTGTGCGCCATCTATTGAGATTAGAATGAACCTTTTTTTCAATGAGCAAGATCAATGTTGCAATTGAATACTTGCTCTGTGATGACGCGAAATGTGTGATGTGTAATGTGTGGTGTGCTTCATATAAAATATAATAGGATCTAATATGGGTTCGCGCCGGTGGTCAAATTTTGTCTTCCCGAAGAACCTTGTTTGAGTGATATCATCTGTGGTTCAAATTCGTATTCGCTGAACCGTGAGCCGCGCGAGCGTCTCCGCACCCTTGTGTGTCGCTCACCATCTTCTACAACTTGATTGACATACTTGTTCGTAGTTTTCTTCTAGTTAGCAGTTTAAGTTAAAGATAAATTACTTATTAGCCTTGCTAGGCTAGATTGTATGTTGATGAAGTGTCATTTTGAGACACTTCATTATATTATTACAAAATAAAACTTGTACAACTTGTCATATTTACTGTTCTTTTATTTCTATTTTCATTTTGTTCCTTCGATAACTAATAACGTAATTTTCACTTATTTATTCTTAATCTCATGTGAAGAGGGAGTGTCTCAGTGAGAGCACGTGTGACTTACGATCCGACGCACCCTAGTTCGAATCCCGCTGGCCTGCACCTATGTGCCAATGTAACACTCGCTCGAAAAACGGTGAACGAAAACATCGTGAGGCGTGCCCAACTATTCATTACATCAATTCAAAGACATATGACATCTACCAACCCGCACTGGGCCGACGACGTGGTGGATTATAGCCCATACTCTCTCTCTGAGAGAAGTCTCGTGTCCCAGCAGTGGGAACGTAATGGGCTGGTGTAATCATTTCTTGTACATATTTTTCCTCCTATGAATAGATATCGCGAACCCGCTAATAATAACTAATCAAAGTTTGCTCCTATTTTTGACTATGTAATACAACTAAATGAAACTAATATCTGTGTGTGTGGTTTGCCAGGTTCTCGTTCAATTCTAAAGTTTTAAATTACACGGACTCGTAGAGGTTTGGACAAACCCCCGGCGAACGAAACGTTTTATTCACAAGTTCATCAGATTCAACTCAATTCTTTATTACAATCTATAATGTAATTAGATGGTAGGTAAATAAAATTACAGTTCATTATAGCTCCGGCTGGGTGCGGCAATTAAGAGAGAGGAACACTATTAACGCGATGAATTTTAACAAGTCAAACAAATTAAAAATCGATTACAAAAATATAACAGAAATCGTATTAATCGTAAAATTAAAGTCAATTTTCATTATATAATATGGTTAATCATTACAAGTCAATGTTTTTATTTAAATAATAGTCACTAGTGTTAAATTCAATTAATTATTAATGTCCAGTTTCTTTTTTAATTTAATGTATCATTCAAATATTCCTGCGTTGTATTTTGTTAATTAGTAATTGTTTTATTTGTTTTATGGATTGTCCGCCATTAGTTGAGTTTGTAATTATTTCCGGAAGCTTATTATATATTTTTACGTACATAACAAGGGGACCTGACGAGTTATGTTAATAGATTTAAAAGGTCCAAGCCAGCTTGATAAAATTATTTATTATACACATTTGCAGTAAATTTCACTCATATAATATATGTACATATTATGTACGTGTGAGGGTTATGTAAATATGACTTTTATGAACTTCCAAAAAACTGTAGATCTATAAAATATCAAATTACTCGTATCTGCATTATTTATTCCTTCAATAAGTGTGGGTCGGGCGACGCACGGGCGGCGGGCGGCGGGCGGCGAGCGGCGGGTGTAGCGCACGCATGGCAAACGGCGGGCGCTAGTAAAGGTCAAGCCTTTGAGAATTTCTAAGCGAAACGGCAAGCTGCGTACTTTTGCCAAAGCAAATGGCCACTTTGACCGTAATGTATGTGCAATGAGCATCACTTTGACTTTACAAAGCTTGATGTGTGGTATGTGTTTCATTAATTGTTTGCCTATAAGAGAAAGGTTTTGTTTTCTGTACCTGCAGATATATTGTAGTAAATTTGTTGTTTGATGGCGGGTAGTTTAACTGAAACGGCGCAAATAATTAAAAAATGTTAATTTTGGTTAATATTTAACTATCGTCTTATTTTATACAACCTCTATGGCCAGAGCATGCGCCGGATTGTATTACCACCTTATTGGCGGAGCGGAGGTGCGAACAAGACGCTTTAGGCATTGCCAAAGCCGCGCCATGCCGTGCCGTGCCGTGCCGTGGCATGCCGTGCCGCGCCGTGCCATGTCGTGCCTCCCCGTGCCGCGCCGTGCCGTGCCGTGCCGCGCCGCGCCACCACAAACAACCTACAGCCTACCACAAACTACAGCTCATTGTGCAATAAACATATTTTAAATAAGAGCTTAATTATTATTATTAATATTAGTGTAAATAAAGTTAACAATTAATTAATTAATTTTTCTTTATTTTTCCTCCCTGACTCCGTTCTTGCCTTGCCTTCGTTCCTCACTATCGTGATCCAAAAAATCAGAACTCGTCAAGGTACACGTAGCTGGCCATAACATAGTTTGCCCGAAGAACCAAAGAATACTAAACTATTACTTAGTAGAAGAGTGATCTACGTGAGTAAGTCTGAATGGAGTTCACTCTTTATCCTGGCATGTCATACAATTAAAATGTAAAGAACTATATTAATAACTAGCTGTTGCCCGCAACTTATTATCCCACCCGTTACCATTTCATTCCTATCCCACAACCGTCCCCATCCTATCCCAATCCCGTCCCGCACTTATCCTGATCGTTCCTGTCCAGTTTTACTATAGTTTTTAAGCTAGAAAGCATAAAAAACGTGAATCACGTTTAGTTAGTCTGTGTACCAAGTTTCATCACTGTAACTTCATGAACAAAGATTTGCCAGACAAACTTTACCACCCGGTTCAAGCTTGTTACGGGTGATTATCTATATAATAAAAAAAACAGGGTTTTTTTCTACAATCATCGCACAGCCAAAACCGCTTAACATAGAAACCTGAAATTTGGACAACGTATTCTACAAGTAGTGAAAGCGTCATTTAAGAACAGATTTTTCGAAATTTGACCTTTAAGTGGGTCAAATGGGGTCATAAAGGATGTATGGGGAAAAAAAAATATTTTGTCGCACGGTCACGGAAATTTGGCAGTATACTATGCAAAAGAAATAAAAGAACACGTGTATTACAGTTTTTTGAAAATCAACCCTTAAGGGGGGTTTAGTGTGGTTTTTTAGATTGGAATGCGGAAACTATAATGTATGCTACAGTGATTATTTCTTGACCAGTAGTTATCAAATTTTGTGTGAGCATTAAGCATGTATATAATAGGAACTTCTTTTCGGCATTTTGCGAAATTCATCCCCTAAGGTCATTTATTGGGGTCGCAAAGTTTCCATGGTGTAGGTTTTTTTAGTTAAGTTATGAAATTTAGTAAATTGACTAAACATAAGCATAAAAAATATAATTTTAGTAACTTTTCAAAAATCGTCCCCTAAGGTTATTAAATAGGGCCGCAAAGTTTGTATGGAGTAGGAGTTTTTATTAATGCGACACTGTAGTTACAGTAAAGAAACATAGTAAATAAATTAAATTCAATTTCAAATTATTTATTTCAGACTAAGTCCATAACATTACAATTAGTTAAAAATGAAATACACATTAAAACAAATTAAGTTTGATCAAGTTTAAAAATAAGTTTTCAGCATTTTCCAAAAATCAACCCCTAACAGGGTTAAACGAGGTGGTAAACTTTACATAAAAATCTTTGTTTATAGCGATGAAACTTGGTACATACACCTATCTAACATTATTAGAACGTGATTTACAATTTTGGAAAATCATCCCTTAACAGGGTTAAACAGGGTGGAAAGTGAAGATTATTATTTTTAAGCTACAAGATGAAATGTGGTGTACGTGGTCAGCTAATAAAATTATAGATATGTATTTCACTTTTTTTTAAATTATCCCCCAACAAGCGGGGTGGTAAAGTTTGTATAGAAAATCTTTTTTATTTATGAAGTTTGTGACTATGATGAAACTTGGTACACAAACTAAGAAAAAGGAGATAATTAAAACGTGATTCACATTTTTTTTTTAATCTACCCCTAACCAGGTTTAATAAGAGTGAAATGAAGTCTATTTTTTTGAAGCTACGACGATGAAATTCGGTTCATATACTCAGACAGATAAACTTTAAGCACCTGTTTCACCATTTTGTTGGAATCATCCCTAAACCGGTTCAAACGGGGTGGTTAAGTTTATATGGAGAATCTTTGTTCATGAAGTTATGGCAATTAATAAATATTAAGGATTTTTAATGAAGTTACGTTTTATTTATATACACATCCAAATTAATTATTTTTTAATTAAAACATTAATGTGATTGTAAAGAAAAGTAACTAAGCTTGCAACAATGGCTTTGTGAAATTGAATGTCTTATTATCTATAACACGTGTCTGGCAGCTGTCAAGTGTCAATGCCGGCTGTTGATGTCATCATATGATCATAGTCTGTAACGCCTCAGTCAGACTTTAGACTTGCGCTGTTTCGTTTGCTTTTTGTTGTGTTTAAATCTCCAATATTCTCCCGGATCCTTCGACAACTCGGCTTTTCTTAACGGTTTTTGTTTGTACTAATTATGTGACCTGGCTTTGTTAACTTGGACTCCGAAACTACATACGATTTACTGCATCAAAAGAAACGTAACACGAGTCGTGTTACATTTCTATCGACGCAATAAAATATTGTGCAATAATATTACATAAATCTAAATTGGAAGTCGTCAAAAATCTGAAATAATTACAGAATAACTTTATTTCTAACCCAGCATCTTATGCTACTCTTATCATTTTGGTTTATTGCATCTTATTTAGGACCACTTATAACCCTCTCCTTTCGTATACAGACCAAACAAAAGTAATAAATTAAAACGAAACTCACTATATTAATGAACTTCTAAAAACGTTAAACAAGGTGGAATTTAACATTTTTTCTAAACCTACGACGGTGAAATTTGATACAAGTACTAATCGAAGATACTATACGCACATGTTTCACCAGTATTTAAACATCTTAAAAGGTCGAAACGGGATGGCAAATATTTTTGTGAAAAACCTTTGTTTATAAGGTGAAAACAAAACTTGGTATATAGACTAGGCAAAAGAAATGAATTCTAACGTAATGCAATTTTTCGCAATTTCTTTATTCGTACAAGACTTTAATAGAAATTTAAATGCAAGGTGTAGTCTGTCGAAGATTTTCAAATATTCAGCAACTTTTGTCGTTGACCGTCCGTGTCGCAAATCGGGAAATGAGGATATCTGGGATTTCGCGAAATTCCTAGATATATAGTATAATCATGTATAGGAAGGACCACTTTTCCGCGGTCCGACTAGCTTTTACCCCTAAAGTGTATATAAAAAGCGCGGAGCCAGAAGCTCGCGAGGAGTTCCTGAGCAAAACGAGTGCGCAAGGCCAGAGCGAAGCGAGGGGGAGAGGTGGCGAGCGTAGCGAGCCGGCGACCTCCCGAGTGGAGTGATGGTCGAGTGCGCGAGTGGAGCGAAGGGATGACAAAGCGAGAGTTCTGGCGAGAGCCTATTTATTAAAACTGTACGTCGTATCCCTAGGGATTTCGTGAAATCCCTGGTATCCCTGCGACGTACAATATTTTTTCCGGAACTACGACGATTGACCTTTGGCCAAAATATTTACATATACTTAGCCAAAAAAACTATTGACACATGTATTATTACCATTGTTTTGAAGGCTTATTCCCAAAGTACTCCAAGAAATTTTCTCAAACTACTCCACGAAAAAACTATCAAAAATATATTTTATAATTTTAGTTTCATTCTTCTCCATGAGAATATAAAAATGTTCTCAAAGTACTCCACACTACTAGTTTCAAAAGGCTTGTTTAGGTAATAAGTTGTAGTATAATGAGTTCATAAACCGTATATTCGTTCTCAAACTACTCCAACCATTTCTGTTTAATGATTATTAATTAAAAAAAACTGTTTTATGCTGCATCCTACTCCAAAAGATAGTTGACGTACAGTCAGGTGCAAAACTGTTTATAAAAATATATTTAACCACGAGGAAAAGTTTGAATAAAATACAGTAACTGGTTTGTAATTGTTTATATTTATTAATATAAATTACATTATATATATATATATATATATATGTATAATCGTGTTAATTTAACTTTTAATCCAGATATACAATTATTTTTCAAAATATTGTGGTTAATTTATTCAAAATTATATTATATATATATATATATATATATATTAGATTAAATATAATATTGAATAAATCAACCACAATATTTTGAAAAATAATTGTATATCTGGATTAAAAGTTAAATTAACACGATAGTTAAAAAAAACCTATGAGAACTTACCTAAAATAATAAAATACATCAAACTTGAATAATAAAAACAATAAGTCTCTTTCTAGCCCTAATTTTAAAATAATATTCTAGAAATGTACCAATCTAAATAAAATCAAAGCTTGTTTCAGGTCCCTGTTTGTAGAGTGTTGGCTTCTGTTTACAGCAGGAGTGTGTTCTATGATATTGCCTGTTTGAAGAGGAAATTTGCATCCTTTGGTTATGGCATTGGGAAATGTTTTGCTCAGAGCATTTATTTATTTATTTAACTTCATATGTATGTTTGCTCTTTATTGGGTAGAAGAATAAACTCAACTGGACATGTTAGAGTTTGACTCTCATTGCTACCCACGTCCACATGTATCGAATAGATCTGATGAAACGGCATGGGACAACTCCAAAAGATTCCGTCCATGAAACAGATTTGACTTCGTTTTAAAATTCTTCTGCCCTCCGGGACTTCGATACTCATAGCACTCTGTCCCGTGAATTCAACTGACCAATTAACCTTGATGTATATAATGACCATAATCCGCTTATTACAAAAAAGGCAAGTGAATTGCACCTTACTTAAACATAGATAAACAATACTCTACTCTCCTCTCTCTCTAAACACATTGATCGCGCTGTGCGTGTGAACCGATACTGGCGGCGCTAGTGATAGCGACACTGCTTTCCAGCTTGACTTTTGAACTGTCTCTTTCACACTCAATTTAATAAATAGGTAATATATAATGCAATTAAAATATATGGTGTGACGAGGTTTACTCCAATTACTACAGACGTAAACATCTAACACAATAAAAAAAAATTTCGTCTGCATTATTTTAGTACAGTGCCAGTGCTTATAAATACTGAGACTGACTGTACCTTTTCAACATCTTATGGAGTAGAATGAAACTGAAAATAAACTGTTAATTTTATAATATCTAGATGGAGTAGTTAGGTATTTAATGTTGAAAAATCACTGGAGTATTTTGAGAATAAAACCAGCTACACGTGGAGTAAAATGCAACTTTAAAAAAAAATAAAAAAAAATACTAATATTTCTTTGGAGTAATTTGAGAATTAATGTATGGGATTCTTATCTTCTTGGAACAAAAGAATGGAGTACTTTGGGAATAACCCGTTTTGAATACCAACCCTTGACAGGTTTAAACGGGTGGTAAAGTTTGTAAAGTAAATATATGTTTACTAGCTGACCCGGCAAACGTTGTTTTGCCATAGAAAGAAATAATTCATATTTCTAGAGTATGAAAATATATTTTATTTATTGAAAGTGTGTTCGTATGTGGTATATGAGTGGAAGAGGCATGGACCGCTGTGAACGATGACGTAATGTGAAAATTACGGAACCCATTGATCAGCTATCGACCTAGGTTACAAAGTCCAAAAAAAAAATTGTCATAAAAATTAAAAAAAAATGTTTGGGGTGTGCCACCCTTAACACTTATGGGTATAAAAATTAGTTATTAAGGCAGTCCAACGCGTACTCTTAGTCTGCGCTATAGCTAAAAGTATGCATTGAAAAATTGAGATATTTATTTGCAGTTATCACAAAATAGTCTGTGCATTCGTCATGCCACCGTGTCATTACTCTGAGCCACCAAGCCTCGCACCGACAACATTGAATCCAGTCTTCAACTTTAGTTCTTAGAAGTCTAAGTCTTTCTTTAATATTTGCCCATGTTGATGGTTCTGTGAAAAAAAGAAGCCCAAGCAAAATAAAATAAAAATTGAATTATTTCAGATTTTTGAAATGCGTGGGAGTCTAATATCAATAGAAAAAATAAAAATATTTATTGCATACAAACAAACTCTTAGTTTGTATGCATGTGTTAGAAACGGGGTGACTCTACTAAATATAGATATTGCTATTTATCAAAAGGATTTACCTACCTAGCTAAATTAACCAAAATGATTTGTTAAGTCAGGAAGAGGCGGGTAGTTAGAAATAAAATATAGAAAATACTCATCAACTAAATGGGATTTATTACTTTTATGCAAATAAATTACTCAAAATACCATTTCCAAAATTATCATTTATCCATTCAAATATTTTCCATCATATTGCATTATCAACAAACACACAATTTATTACATATGCGAAATGTACCTACATGTTCTATTCTACAGTAAAACACATTACGTACATTTGGTACTTAATCTGGTAACTGCCAGATAAATGGGCTTTACAGGATAAAATACGATTGGAAACATAGTACATGAATTATTCACCATCAGTATATAATTCACGCAAATACTAACAACATGACAAGCAAGAAACTCTTAGAATATTGCACAGAATTACACAGAATAATAACAACAAAATTAGCAGACAAAGTAAATGGTACTTAGCTTTGATCTCTGGCTCCCAGTGGCAAACTACTGAACTGATTTTAGGAAATACCTCGCTTTTTATAGAAACCTTTTAATACCCCCAGATTGGTTATAGAAAAACATGACCCGATTTCCAAATCTACCAATCATGAGACATCAGCGAAGTCTTTAAAGTCAATACTCAACTACTTTACACAAATAACATTATTTTAAACAAATTATCCTTATACAACTATTATTACAAATTATAATCATATTTTACACAGTCGTTTAAATATTCTATGAACATAAATCAAGTCAAATATATCATCATCAGCAAAGTACTATAACCTACCACTATGTCAAGACACAGACTTCCTATAAAAATAGTACTTTTCATATACAATATCCTTATGTAATTAGTATTACAAACTATATTTATATTTTATGTTATAGTTTTAATATTCTATCGATACACATCGTGTTGTTAAACAAAAACAGTAAAATACCATCATGTACTACGAAGTCAGAGCACAAACTTATAATATAAAAATAATACCTTTGAAACATTATCTTTAAAGTTATCAGTATTACAAACCATAAATTCATTTTAACACAACAGTTTAAATATCATACCAATGCAAACAGATAAATTCTAGTTTAGAACTTTCCCATTGTTCAAACAAGAGATTATCAACTTTCAAAATAATCATTAAACGAAATAGTCGTAAAAATAATTAAAATAGCAAATTGTATTCTTATTTTTAATAGTGTTTGCACACTAAATTACTTTTATTCTGGTACCATTACCACAAAGAGTCTTACTTTTGATAAGAAATATTATGTAGTTCACAATCGGTCACCAAGTGTCAAACGTCAAACATGTCAAAAGCATCAAGTCGGAAACGTCATGTCATAAAGTCATTAAAAACGTCATGTCAAAAATGTCATTTCTAACACGGCCATACTGACAATTACTTTGTCCTCAAAGTACTCATTGTCACATTATGCCATTTATCGTATCAGGATTCAGGATTATGGACAGGATTATAGATATAATACATGCTAACTTGTACCCGCATGAGAGCCGCATCACCCGCTGCCTGTGATGTTCGACAAACAGCATACAAGCAGACCACAGCGCAAACCTGCCAACTTGTACCCGCATGAGAGCCGCATCACCCACTGCCAGTGATGTTCGACAAACAGCATACAAGCAGACCACAGTGTAAACCAAAGGACATAAGCAGAACGGGTGGGAATACGTGGCATTTAATAATTTCATCAAAAGTCTTCTTCTCGTGAAAAACGAAAAGTCTCTTTCCAAAAGAAGAAACCAAAAGTCTCTCTCCACGATCAATGCAACTTGATCGAAACATCGAGATTAGTCAAAATGTTATTTTCATAAATACATACCCGATAAATTCTCAATATGAATACAATTTGCGAAAATTTAAAAAGTACTTCGTCAAAAATGTTTTATCAAAGAAATTTTATCCTTATAACAAGTGTAACATACATTCAGCAACTTCGTAATGTTTCGTTTGAGTAACATTTTTCAACAGCAACACCCAACAACAATACCTCTGGCCAATACCTCAACCTATATTAAGAAGTTATCAAAATGTTCGGCCTACCTGACGTAACTATCACAAGCGGTGGTAATCATATTTATTATATGACCAAAAAAAAGGGAGTATCAAATAAGGTCCTGATCATAAATTTCAGATAGTGATATAATTCTTGTGCCGATAAAATTCTCAAGTTTATCAATAGACAACATTTTGTAAATCCATCGATAAATATACTGACAATATGCTTTTAACTCATACTACAGTCATTTTGAACAAGAGATCTTTTTAGCCAGTATACAATAGGACATATATCATGGTGTTGTATAGCATAATGTCCCAATAAGAAGCTCGGAATAAAAAAGCCATCTTTATCCTCAATTAAGAGCACAATTTTATATAAACGGTAAACAATGCTTTTTGCAAAAGATTTTGCATTATGCTGCAATTAGTATGAATATCAAAGGATATTTTATAAAAATCATTGTAAGTTGGTATGTAATCATAAGTAAGTTGTTATATTTTGGTCAGAAGAATAAAAAAGATATAAGAGACATTCTAGCCATTTGTACAATATGACTTCTATATCAGGGTGTTGTAATGTCCCAATTAGAAGCTCAGAATAAAAGAAACATTATCTTCAATCAATATATTTCAAATAATTAGATTTTTATTAAATACAATATTATAAACATTTGCACGCTGATAAAGCAATAAAACATGTGTAACTACTAAACATTTAAGACCTGTGTAATTTAATGTACCATGTTTAACGCGAATAAATATTTTGGAATTTGGAATTTGGAATTTGGAATATAAAAAGCACAATTTTATATAAAAAGCAACCAATGCATTCTGCAAAAGATTTATCATCATGCTGTAATTAGCATCAGTATCAAAGGACATTTTATAAGAATCATTGTAAGTAGGTGTCATCATAAGTAGGTTGTGCTATTTAGGTTAGAAAGAACAATGATGTCAATTCTTTTAAATTGATCATCTTTCTAGTTAATGTACAATATGTCTTCTGTATCAGGGTGTTGTTTTTGTTTAGTATAATGTCCCAATAAGAAGCTCAGAATAAAAAAAGTAATCTTTAGCTTCAGTCAATATAAAAAGGTCAGAAAAAGAACACTGAACAAAGATGTCAATTATAAATAAAAGATATTTTTAAGCCATTGTACAATAAGAGTTCCATATCAGGTTGTTGCATAGCTTAATGTCCCAATTAGAAGCTCTGAATAAATGAAGCAATCTTTACTTTCAAATATAAAAAGCACAATTTACATTAATGCTGCAATTAGCATCAATATCAAAAGATTTTTTTATAAAAATCATTGTTAAGTAGGTATATCATAAGTGAGTTGTGGTATTTAGGTCAGAAGAAGAACACTGAACAAAGTTGAAGCTTAGAATAAAAAAGTAATCTATCTTCAATCAAAAGAACAATTTTATATAAAAGGTTACCAATGCATTTTGCAAAAGACTTATTATACTGCAATTAGCATTAGTATTAAAAGATATTTTTTAAAAGTCATTGTGAGTAGGTGTAACTTAGAAGTTGTGATATTTAGGTCAGAACACTGAACGAAGATGTTAATTCAGAGGCAGAAGTTATGGTGCTGTTGAAATATGGCATCATTAACGATGTAATGCTAAACACACTATTATAATTCCGTAAATTAGTTATATAATAAATACGTTAAAACATTCTAAAAATTTTTTTTTTTTTTTTCGTTACCATTTTACACTTCGAGACTAGAACTTTATGCAAAAGTTCTGCCAAGATCTATCCTCCAAAATGTTCCACGATCCTAACCGTAATAGTGCAGAGCCTTTAAAGGCCTTACCAGCTTTAACAACCATTGTTATACTGCTCCAGCCGAACTCCTTCCCAGGAGCCACGAGTAGCCGTAGCTCGAAGAGTGGTTGCAGCTCGAAGGGTGGTCGTAGTGCGTAGGGCAGCCGCAGCGCATATGACGCAGCAGCACGTAGGGCGGCCGCAGCGCGTATGGCGCCGCAGCGCGTATGGCGCCGCACCGCGTATGGCGCCGCAGTGCGTATGGCACCGCAGCGCGTATGGCGCCGCACCGCGTATGGCGCCGCACCGCGTATGTCGCCGCACCGCGTATGTCGCCGCACCGCGTATGGCGCCGCACCGCGTTTGGCGCCGCACCGCGTATGGCGCCGCACCGCGTATGGCGCCGCACCGCGTAGGGCGCCGCACCGCGTAGGGCGCCGCACCGCGTAGGGCGCCGCACCGCGTAGGGCGCCGCACCGCGTAGGGCGCCGCACCGCGTAGGGCGCCGCACCGCGTAGGGCGCCGCACCGCGTAGGGCGCCGCACCGCGTAGGGCGCCGCACCGCGTAGGGCGCCGCACCGTGTAGGGCGCCGCAGCGCGTATGGCGCCCGCAGCTCAGAGGGCGGCCGCAGCTCGGAGGGCTCCCCCCGCAGCTCGAAGGGCTCCCTCCGCAGCTCGAAGGGCTCCCTCCGCAGCTCGAAGGGTTCCCTCGCAGCTAGAATGGTAACCCGAAGGGTAGTAGGGTAGTCTTAACCGTATAGACACCCACAGTATTCTAAAAAAAACAGTTAAAACAATTAGACACTACATTTACCAGGTAGGAATCCCACTTCTGATGTTAGAAACGGGGTGACTCTACTAAATATAGATATTGCTATTTATCAAAAGGATTTACCTACCTAGCTAAATTAACCAAAATGATTTGTTAAGTCAGGAAGAGGCGGGTAGTTAGAAATAAAATATAGAAAATACTCATCAACTAAATGGGATTTATTACTTTTATGCAAATAAATTACTCAAAATACCATTTCCAAAATTATCATTTATCCATTCAAATATTTTCCATCATATTGCATTATCAACAAACACACAATTTATTACATATGCGAAATGTACCTACATGTTCTATTCTACAGTAAAACACATTACGTACATTTGGTACTTAATCTGGTAACTGCCAGATAAATGGGCTTTACAGGATAAAATACGATTGGAAACATAGTACATGAATTATTCACCATCAGTATATAATTCACGCAAATACTAACAACATGACAAGCAAGAAACTCTTAGAATATTGCACAGAATTACACAGAATAATAACAACAAAATTAGCAGACAAAGTAAATGGTACTTAGCTTTGATCTCTGGCTCCCAGTGGCAAACTACTGAACTGATTTTAGGAAATACCTCGCTTTTTATAGAAACCTTTTAATACCCCCAGATTGGTTATAGAAAAACATGACCCGATTTCCAAATCTACCAATCATGAGACATCAGCGAAGTCTTTAAAGTCAATACTCAACTACTTTACACAAATAACATTATTTTAAACAAATTATCCTTATACAACTATTATTACAAATTATAATCATATTTTACACAGTCGTTTAAATATTCTATGAACATAAATCAAGTCAAATATATCATCATCAGCAAAGTACTATAACCTACCACTATGTCAAGACACAGACTTCCTATAAAAATAGTACTTTTCATATACAATATCCTTATGTAATTAGTATTACAAACTATATTTATATTTTATGTTATAGTTTTAATATTCTATCGATACACATCGTGTTGTTAAACAAAAACAGTAAAATACCATCATGTACTACGAAGTCAGAGCACAAACTTATAATATAAAAATAATACCTTTGAAACATTATCTTTAAAGTTATCAGTATTACAAACCATAAATTCATTTTAACACAACAGTTTAAATATCATACCAATGCAAACAGATAAATTCTAGTTTAGAACTTTCCCATTGTTCAAACAAGAGATTATCAACTTTCAAAATAATCATTAAACGAAATAGTCGTAAAAATAATTAAAATAGCAAATTGTATTCTTATTTTTAATAGTGTTTGCACACTAAATTACTTTTATTCTGGTACCATTACCACAAAGAGTCTTACTTTTGATAAGAAATATTATGTAGTTCACAATCGGTCACCAAGTGTCAAACGTCAAACATGTCAAAAGCATCAAGTCGGAAACGTCATGTCATAAAGTCATTAAAAACGTCATGTCAAAAATGTCATTTCTAACACATGCGTACTCTTCGGGTGCGTACTCTTACCAAAAACGTCTTTGGATCTGTGATCCCAACTATTTTTGTCTAACAACAGAATATGCCTTTTACTGGTGGTAGGTTTCTCGTATGCGAGAGGCCGTCTAAGTGGGTACCACCGCTTTGCCAGTTATTCAGCCGCCAAGCAGTAGTGCGCGAGCATTACTGTGTTCCGGTTTGAAGGGCATTGTAGCCAGCGAAATTACTGGGCATTATGAGACTCAACAGCTAATTGTCTCAGGGTAACGAGCACAGTGCAGCGCCGCGCAAGATTTTGCATAACAAAGTTCTGGGTGGTGCTGTTATTGTTATGGGCTGGCGTATTGCTTACTATCAGGCAAACGTCCAGCTCGTCTCGTCAATCAGTTACATAAAAAAAAATGCCTACATAATCTCGATCTATACAAAGTTCTGTGTAAATTTCATGAATAAATCCCCTAATTCATAGATTGAGTATTCATATTTATATTACAACTAGTATTTCGCCGCGTGCGCGAGCTGCTAAAGCAGCTCGCGTGGTGGTGGTGTTATTTTTTTTTTATAGAAACTTCCTATCGATTACGGTTCTAAAGTTATCTAAGCCTTTTTGTTCTGAAAACAAACTTTTGTATGGCGGCCATCTTGGAAAATGGCGCAATCCAAGTGATTTTGTGGCGTGCGCGAGCTGCTAAAGCAGCTCGCGTGGGGTGGTGTTGTTTATTTTTTTATAGAAGCTCCCTATCGATTACGGTTTTAAAGTTATTCTCTTTGTTCGGAAAAAATCTTTTGTATGGCGGCCATCTTGAAAAATGGCGGAATCCAAATTATTTTTTCATAATTATAATCTACGACCCAGAAAACCCCCCGACGCAAAATTTCAGTCGGATCGGAGCAACTTTCAAAATGGCCGCCATTTTTTTTCCTTTTTTTTTATTTTTTCCAACTTTTCCAAATTTCCCCCATCGCCCTCTATGACATTTGGTCGAGCACCCTATACCTATCTCTAACCATTCAAAAGTAATTTGCATATTATTTTCCCCAATTTTGTCCTGAAAAAAAACCTTTGTATGGCAGCCATCTTGAAAAATGGCGGAATCTAATTTTTTTTTCATAATCGTAATCAACGACCCAGAAAACCCCCCTATGCAAAATTTCAGTCGGATCGGAGCAACTTTCAAAATGGCCGCCATTTTTTTTTCTTTTTTTTTAATTTTTCCAACTTTTTCAAATTTTTTCCATCGCCCTCTATGACATTTGGTCGAGCACCCTATACCTATCTCTAACCATTCAAAAGTTATTTACATTTTTATTTTGTATGGCGGCCATGTTTTTTTGTATGGCGGCCATCTTTTTTTTCAAATTTTCAAAATTGGCCCAAGGTTTGGGGCATATTTAGTTCAAGCGGTACCCCCATCCGATTTATAGTTTCCGAGATCCCCTGAGCAGTTCCATCAAGGAAACCACTTTCTGGTGATTTCGGATTTTTCTGGTTGGTTTCAAAATATCCTCTATCCAACCATACCAAAAAATTCCACCCACCATAACGGCATCTGGGAGAACAATTCTGTCAATATGTCAGTCAGTCAGTCAGTCAGTCAGTCAGTCAGTCAGTCAGTCAGTCAGTCAGTCAGTGATGGTCTTTCACTTTTATATAATATAATTCACATTCAAAATTGATGATAAATAACATCAAACATGTTGAAAACTTAAATATTGCAGTAAAATTGTGAAAACTTACCGCAGCACAGCGAACTTATGTCCGGCACCAAAGATAAAATTAATATTTTTTCTTTGTCCGGCACCTTGTCTTGACACAGACAACTGATTGGTGTCACAGAAGTGCCATTAGAAAATAATAATCTTTTGTTTAGAAGCATTGCGTACTCTTTGGTAGCTCTACTATACTTCCCAGCGGCCTATCTCTACAAGTCTACACAACATAATAATTTGTCAAAACATCGAAATGGCTAACCGTATAGATATAATTGAGCGAGTGTGGCTCAGTGGGAGCACGTGCAACTTTCGATCCGAAGCACCCGAGTTCGGATCCCACTGGCCTCGCACCACAGACTTGCTTAAGTTATGTGCGGATTTAACACTCGCTCTAAAAACGGTGAAGGAAAACATCGTGAGGAAACCGGCATGTCCAAGAATTAATCACAAAAATTCAAGGACATGTGGCATCCACCAACCCGCACTGTGCCAGCGTGGTGGATTATGAGAGAAGGCCCGTGTCCCAGCAGTGGGAACGTGATGGGCTGATGATTAAGATGATGATGATGATAGATATAATACAAATATTACTTACTACTTAGCCAAAGACGCTATACACACGTGTTTCCTTTTTTATCATCTAACCGATTTGTACGGGTTGTATGGAGAATTTATGCTTGCAAAGTTATGGCGATCAAACGTGGTACGTAGACTAGGCAAAAGAAAATAATAATTAACACAAACAAATGATTCACTGTATTTATAAATCACAAGATTAAACAGTAGTTAAACGGGTTTGGGATCGGTGCGGGGCAGTAACGGGATAGGAGTGGGATGATAATGGTACCTATTTAGAGGAGGTTGAAATAGGGATAGGATCAGGTCGATAACGGTATAGGAGTGGTAACGGAATAGAAACGGGATGAGAGCGGGTTGGTAACGGGGTAGGAGTAGGACAGGATGGGGTTGGGAGCGGGGCTGTAAGATCCAAAAGAGAGATAAGAGCGGGATAGTAAAGGGGTAGGAGCGGGATGAAAACGTGATAGAAGGAGACTTTAACTAGTTGAATGGTAACAGGATAAAAGTTGTATCGTAACGGAATAGATGCGAGATGGTAACGGGATAGGAGCAGTACGGTAACGCAATACGAGCGGGATGGTAACGGAATAAGAGCGGGATGGTAATGGGATACGAGGGCGTCAGTACACAGCTAGTACAAAGTATAAAGACTTATTTATACTATGGTAATACTCTAGCATGAAGTAATACCATGGGCATAGACAATAACATTACAGTACACGAACAGCAGTCGAGTGGGGGACACCGAGCGAGATGGGAAATTACTTGCTCAATTTGGGCATCATAGCTCATAGGCGCTATTATAATTATATTTTTGTTTTTAACCGACTTCAAAAAAGGAGGAGGTTCTCTGTTCAATTGTATTTTTTTTTTATCTTTGTTACCTCAGAACTCCGTCATTTATGAACCGATTTGAAAAATTATTTATGCGTCGGGTTCAGTATAGCTACGAAGTGGTCCCATATAAATTTCATCGATATGTGACCTTGGACTTACATTGAAGTCGGTTTTTGTTTTTTTCTAAAAATTAATTATTAAGTAATAAAGCATTCTTCGCGAAAGTTTTATAAACGTTTTGGATATGTTTCCTATAGGTACTGAAGGAAGAGGTCCCGAGTCCCAACCTTGGCTGGAGCAAAATATCTTTTATAACCAAAAAAAATTATATTATTTATTGTATTCATTTTGGCTTTGATATCTTTCGTTTTTCCTTTTGAGTAGGATAGCTCCCAATAGTGCCGACGAAACCCAAAAAAAAACCCACTTAAAATTGTCAACGAAACTCAAACACTACGCTTAACGAATCCCAATTACGCCAAGGTACTTGAAAAGGCAAATCGCAACCGAGAGTTATTAACAACCATTATGAGACGGAAGGCTGCCTTTTTCGGACATCTTATGAGCTACCGAGATCTCAAAAGCGCAGCGTGGCATCGCAAGAAATATTGCCTACTGACCTCCGAACTTCAGTATGAAGATGGCACCCGATGATGATGAATTATGTTTAATGGATTGCACCTCGGCTGGCACCAGTACTTAGGTATGACGTTTACTGATTACGGGACCTTTCACACGAACGAGACTGTACACGACCCCAAAAACCAGGAGTTGAAAATAAAACAACGATAGTTGCCTCAAGTCGATACATTTATTTAAATTGTGCCGCCTAAACTAGTATGCCGCGAATGACTTGCTTGCGTGTTTTATGAACGCCCAACGCCATCTAGTTTAAATCGACGAAACAAACTTCTTATACAATATTGAACATTCCGCCCGCCATGGACCACTTGTCCATAACACAGGGGACACTATATTCTATCATGAAGTTACAACAAAGGAAACATACAAAACAATTTTAACATTTCGATGAACCTTAAATAGTTTAAAAAAATACGTAATGAAATTTCAAATAGTGACAAACGTAAATAATATAAACATAAATTTTTGTAAATGCTATGTTTCACATTCGGGAAAAAAAGGGTTATACATCTTACACTATAAAAACGTACTTATTCTTAACCTATATTACTTAATCTATACTAATCTGTCACAGGTAACGTACACAGTTTAGATACAGGTCGTTTGATATTGACACCCTTGCAACGTAAACTAACGACACGCGTAATTTTGTCCTCACCACTGTGCTTTTCGGTAACAATACCATACAGCCACCTAGCTGGTGGGAGGCCATCTTCCTTCACAAGGACAATATCTCCAATCTGAGGCTCGGGAGTACAATACTTCCATTTAAAACGCTGCAAAAACTGAGTTAGATATTCACGAGACCAACGTCTCCAGAAATCTTGGACCATGCGTTGAGTTAATTGCCAGCGCCGCAGACTGGTGATATTGGATCCTTCATAATTTTGATCAGGGACAAGAACCAAAGGTTCTCCAACGAGAAAATGTCCCGGGGTCAATGGGGTAGGATCACCCGAACCATCGCTCATACGTGAAATTGGTCTCGAATTGAGACAAGCCTCAATTTGAGCCAAAACCGTGATGAGCTCTTCAAAGGTTAACGTGGAATCACCAATGACCTTCTTAAGGTGAGTTTTTGTTGATTTGATCCCAGCTTCCCATAATCCTCCGAAATTGGGACTATAGGGTGGAATCCTATGCCAAGTTGTACCATTTGTCGCAAGCCAATCTGCAATCTCGACTGCTACACTTGACTTTTCTGCAGTCAGCAAAGTCTTCAGCTCGCGATCAGCACCAACAAAGGTGGTTGCATTGTCGCTCCAGAGATCGGCACAGTGTCCACGTCTAGCGACAAAGCGTTTGAAGGCTGCGAGAAAAGTCTCGGAAGTGAGATCGCTCACAACTTCTAGATGTATGGCTCTAGTTGCCATACATACGAAAAGGCATATATAACCTTTCGTAGCACGATGACCGCGTCCTTTCGTAGTCCTAACCGCTATTGGACCGGCATAATCCAAGCCACTTTGGTAAAATGGTCTACTTGCAGTGACTCTGGCCGCAGGTAACTGACCCATCATTGGGTGCACGTCTTGAGAAGAGTAGCGCACACACGTCACGCACTTGTGGATGTAAGACTTTACCAAGTTTCGCAAATTTACTATCCAGTATTTGGATTGGATGTAGTTTATCGTCAGCAGTGGACCTCCATGCAGGGTCTTTTCATGGGCATCGGCGATTATTAATTTCGCTAAATGTGATTGACGCGGTATCAAAATAGGATGCTTTCGGCTTTCAGACAGTTCGGCCTTCTGCAACCTACCACCGACGCGCCAAATTCCATCATCGTCCTTATAAGGAGTGAGGGAAGAGAATTTGTTTTTCTTACCCTTGAGGTCTTCTGTCAAATAACGATCCTGACATCGTTTAATCATCCTTGACATCACCACTTGAAGTTCCTTAGCCATCAACCAAGGATGTTTAGTTCGACCAGCGGAGCAACACAATCTTCTACACCAAGCTAACACTCGAACCAGTCTACGCAGCGAAGAGAATCTTTCCAGGAGCGGATCGCCGTCGTCGTCATCACAGGTAAGTGCGTAACATTTCTTTTTTATCTTTTTTTCTTCTAGGTTTATCTCTTTCAGGTCACCTTTACTATAGAGAATTTCTTTCAGATGCAGCCATTCCGGACCGCGATTCCACAGCTCATTCTCTACACACTCCGATGGTTTTATACCTCTTGAAGCGCAGTCAGCGGGATTATCTTTCGACGCGACGTGGGACCACTGGTTTCCATCCATAATGGTGAGTATCTCGGACACTCGATTAGCAATGAAGGTCTTCCAACGACTGGGGTGGTTGCTAAGCCAGGCCAAGACAATGGATGAATCAGTCCACGCGTGTAGATTGTGTTTAGGAACGTTCAGAGTCTCAGCAACTTCATTCAGGAGTTTAGCTACCAAGACAGCACCACACAACTCTAGTCGTGGGATTGACACCTGCTTAATAGGAGCCACTCTGGTCTTGGAAGTCACTAGACTCACGTGTACTTTTCCGGTGTGGTCAATAATACGTGCATAAACAACGGCAGCGAAAGCTACGTTGCTTGCATCGGAAAATCCGTGAAGCTCGAAACAAATATCATTGTTGTTCGAGTTGATCCACCTAGGTATGCGGATATCTTGCAGATTGATCAGATCATTACGAAACTCGATCCAGTCCTGGTGTAATGAAGGTGGAAGTGCGTCGTCCCATTCAATGCCGGATAGCCATAGCCTCTGAATGAAAACCTTGGCTGTTGTGATCGCTGGAGCCCACCATCCTAACGGATCAAATAAACGAGCTATATCGGACACAACTCGGCGTTTTGTGACTGGACCTTCAGTAGAAGGCAGCTGGACTGTACACTGAACCGTATCCGATTCCCGGTTCCAGGTCAGACCTAAGATCCTCATAACCTCGTCAATCTTGATCTCCAAGTCATGTTCCGGGCTGAGTTTGCCATCTTGAATCTCCTTCATCAACTGACAGCTATTACTCGCCCACTTCTGGAGAGGGAAACCTCCTCGATGGAGTAGCGTTGTCATTTGCTCATGAATATGGACTCCTTCTGATACAGAATAGCAACCGGTCATGAGGTCGTCCATATAAAAGTCGGTTAGCACGCGACTTTGAGCTAATGGTAAGTCAGCTCCTTCGTCGCTAGCTAACTGCAGCAGACAACGTACCGCCAAATATGGTGCTGAAGAGGTCCCGAAAGTCAACCTCAATAGGCGCAGATGCCTCAGTTCGGCTTTCGGATCATCTCGCCAGAGGATTCGTTGGAAATCCACATCCTCATCAGCAACCTTTACTTGCCGATACATCTTGACGATGTCTGCAACAAGTGATATCGGGTAACAACGCCATCGCATCACCAGATGTCTGAGCTCTGGTTGGAGAGTAGGGCCCGTCATTAAATCATCGTTTAACGAATTAGTGCCGTTTGCGCCAGAGCAAGATGCATCGAATACTACGCGAACCTTGCTAGTACTCTTATCTTGCCTTATTACTGCGTGATGAGGAATGTACACGGCATCCGAATCATCGGGGTTGCTGACCTCCTCCATATGACCCAAACTCACATATTCGTTAATAACGTTTGAATACTCGGACTTAAGTTCGGGAGCTTTGCTCAACCGTTTCTCTAGCATGAGAAATCGTTTGCGAGCAATGGTTTTAGAACCTCCATATTTAGAGAGAGGGTCACTTGTCTTAAATGGAAGACGAACAACATAACGACCAGACTCGTCTCTTTTGGTGGTTCTAGCAAATAACTCCTCACACTTCTGTTCCTCGGAAGTCAAATGCTTCACTTTAGGGGAGAATGGCTCCGACTCCATCTCCCAGAACTTCTTCAACAAGTCGTTTTCAGACTGTTGATTGGTATGCACTAAATGCATATTGACAATGCTGTGACACTTTTCGCTATGGTTGACATTCTTGGCATTGTGTACCGTACCAGATAAGATCCAGCCTAGTCGAGTGTTCTGTGCAATCACTGACCCTGGCGAACCTCTGATCAAACCGTCTCAAGATCTGGCAGTACACTTCCGCCCCCAGTAGCAGATCTATCCGGTTGGGTGTACCAAACGATGGATCTGCTAACTCCATAGACGAGAGTGCTGGTAAATCCTGCACGTCAGGCAGAATTGAACTGGGTAGGAAGCATGTTAGCTTATTTAGCACATGCGCCTTTACCGTGATGGTGAAGCTTGGGTCAATGCGGGACTGAAGTCTCAACGAAACAGTGGACTTCGACGCAATAGTCGAGCCACGGTCGCCGCCTAACCCGGTAACTAAACCAGTTTCTGGAGTCTTTTTAAGACCTAACATCTGCACAGCAGATTCTGTAACGAACGACGCCTGAGATCCCTGGTCAAGCAGAGACCTTAATACGACCGTCGTCTTCTTGTTGGATTCCGCTTTTACCAAGGCGGTCGCCAAAAGAACTTGACTCGGTGTATTGACAAAACAAGTGGTGAACTTGGGGGCATCTGATTCGCGTTGACCCTGAGAGGATGAAGTTGATGCTGTGACTGTGGCAACAATACTCTTGTTCACAGACTGATCGGACTTGATGGTTTCAACTGCTGAATTTTGGATTTTAGGGTGCAATAACGTATGATGTTTTTTCTTGCATAGGCGACATCTAGTAGACAGATTGCACTGGAATACTGAATGGTCAGCATTCATACAATTAAAGCACAAGCGGTTGGTTTGGACAAAGTTACGTCGTGTGTCGGTGGTTTCTTTTGCAAACTTTTTACAATTGTGTAATTTGTGGTTCTCTGAACAATACGAGCAGGATACAAATGTAGTTGCAACGTGAGTACAATTAGATTTATCTTGTTTTTGAATTTTGGGATCTAAGAACTCTAAGGCTCGGAACCTGTGTTCCAGAAATTCCTCAAACATTACCAAAGTTGGCAACTCTTCAGAAGCCTCTGTAACCTTCTGCTCCCACAACTTACGGGACTCAGCGTCGAGTTTTTGACTAATCAAAAAAATTACTAAAATGTCCCATGACATAACGTTAACACCTAAATTCTTCAAGGCACTCAAACATTCTTTTGTCGTGTCTAATAACAATTTCAACGCACTTGAAGATTCAGACGCTAATGATTTTTGATTAGTCAACTTTTTTAGGATACAATTTGCCAGGTACTTTTTGTTGTTGTACCTATTTTCTAGCTGATCCCAGCAAATCTGGTAGTTATCAGAAGTCACAGGTATATGCCGTAGTAACTGTTCTGCTTCGCCGACAATAGAGCTTTTCAGATAATGTAGCTTTTGCACATCATCTATACTAGCGTTTTTGTGAATGAGAGAAGTGAACAGGTCGCGGAAGCTAGCCCATTCGGAATATTTGCCGGAAAATTTCGGAATCTCAATTTTGGGCAACTTCACGCTGAAATGTTCAGTGCTCTGACTCGCAGCAGGCTTGGAAGATACATGCGCCGGTTGGAGTCCCAAAATAACCTCCTTTAATAAAGTTTTATATTCTATGTAAACCTCTTCAGTCGCACCATATACATCTTTAACGGTGTAAGGGGCTGCATCTAATTCCTCGCTCTTTACTTCTAACATAATTTGGCGATGAGTGTTTTGAAACTCCTTCCAGTGCTGCTCTAGTATCTCTAACCGTGTAACAACATAGGATTGATTAATTCTTTCCTTCGGCGTTTTTTTAAAGTTCACTCGAGACTTACTTATCTGTGCCGCAATGCTGTCTTGCAGCTTAAAGTAAGTGGCAGAAGTAGGCATTGTTAATAAATCCACAAAAAAAATCAAACTTAAAACTTCTACTATATACAATTCAAAAATATCACTTGCACAAGTTACAGAACTCAATAATTTAACAAACAGAATAAAACTAAAAAAAATATTGTAGCCGAAAAAACAACAAAAATTTTCTAAGTCGATGGACAAAACTTTGAAATTATTCTAAGTGTTTAGAACTTAGTAAAAATGGGACAGAAAACCGGCGTGGATTCCCCGTCGGAACACTTTTAGCTTAATTATTCTAAGTCCATGCAAACCTTACTCTAAATTTTCTAAGTCCATAAAAGTTAACAAGAATTTTTCTAAGTGTCTGGAACTTCACCATGCAGTATTATTCAAAGTTAAAGTTTTGATCTTCTATGCAATAAGGTTGAAAATGTACTCACAATTTTTACCACCAAACAACTCGCACTTGACACTTCGTATGACGTCACACTCCGGCGTTCTGATCGGCGCTCGCGTCACTTCCATTGACGTCACGCCGCTTTTGCAGAGGGTTGCTCACGTCACGCAACTAGGCAGCTTGGCTCTTCGATCACAGGGGCATCCAGGGGAGAGGGGGGTCCTCTCATCAGGTGGGGTGCTCCGCGTCCTCCGTTGCAGGATGCTTGGTGGAAGGGGCGCTCCTTCGCGGGGGGTACTCACTACGAGTATACCCAGCGGGGGAGGGACACTCCTCACCTCCGCAGTCTGTGAACTTCTTGAACAGCACTGCAGCCGCTCAGTAAGCACACTACTGCTACCAAATCAGGCACCAAGTAGCGATTCACTACCCGTGTTAGGCGCCGCCAGGGTAGTGCACTAGTCTACCTCACGTCGCCGTTTACCGGCTCGCGAAGGACCAAATTTGTACACGACCCCAAAAACCAGGAGTTGAAAATAAAACAACGATAGTTGCCTCAAGTCGATACATTTATTTAAATTGTGCCGCCTAAACTAGTATGCCGCGAATGACTTGCTTGCGTGTTTTATGAACGCCCAACGCCATCTAGTTTAAATCGACGAAACAAACTTCTTATACAATATTGAACAGAGACCGTCGTGACTATAGAATGCAAGCGGACTAGTACACAGGTATCCCATAGTAATCCATTCGCGAGTTCCATTAGTCTGACACTAAATTATTAAACAGCGTTCCAGGTTTATCTGACATGAGTGATTGCGCAAAATGTGTATGTATGTCGCATCGTGTCGCGTCGTGTCGTGTCGCGTCGTATCGCGTCGTGTCACGTCGTGTCGTGCAGAGCGTACCGAAGTGAGTGCCGGCGGGAACTCCCCGCTCCACCGCACCACGCTGTAGAGCGCGATCCACACGTGATAAAGTAATATTTTAAGATTTGCTTCCGTTCTGCTGAGCTTGTACAGTTATAAGATACATTTATGAGAACAAATATAATAATCGATCATCAGTCACCTTGAAAAATCTGAAAAATCTCGGTTAAAATTACTGAAAATGCGCGCATTACGTACATTGGACTTTGCTACCACGGTCATCTGCGGCTCCGCACATCCATCTCCGAGCGTCGCTGAAGCTCTCGATGTGAGCCCCGCTTCATACCATAATAATAGTGACCGCAATTTCCTAAACGACTCCTTCAGGAAAGGTCCGAAAAAAGAAAGCAAGGCCCACGAGGCGCATTAAATAAAATTTGAATATTCGCCCCATCCTTTCCTTTCCATTATGTAAATACATTATCATTTAAAGAGATTAGGCTACGTAACCGTATTTTCGCTATATTCGTAAATGTATGGAGGACTCGGAGGCAGCGGGAGAGCAGCAATCAATCATCGTCGCGTGCGGCGCAGCGGCGGCGCGGCGACGGGGTGGGGGCGGCGCAGCGGACGTCACGCAGCCGCAGCCGCAATCATATTCACTTGAAATCGGAAAAGTTGAACAAGTCGCGTGGCGGCGCACCCTTCTCGCATTTTTCCTGACTGAATCTTGTTTGCAGTTTGCATGTGTTCGGTGCCTGTTCGGCCTCCGTCAGGCTTCTAAATAAACCCTTATAGAGCGAATGGTTTTATTGTGTTAGGCTAGGGGTTCCCAATTTTTTGGATTAGGCTTTCGCTAACTAGGAAATAACTTTGAACAGGTACTTTTAGTACCCCTCTGAGGTACTACGACGCGACACTGTTTGGCAGCCCGTGGCCTGCCCCACGTCATAAAATAGATAAGTACAGATGTCAATCTACATACAAAGTTCGCTTGAGCAACGCACACATAGACACCGCTCACAGACACGATATCTCGGATCAGTTGGGATCAGTGCGAGCGCGAGTGCCATCCGCTTGAGACACGCGTCTGTGAACTTTTTTGTGCAAAAATGGAGCAACAGAAAAAGAGTATTATAACTGTTCAGTGGACGGTTGTTTAAATTCAACATTAAATTGTCGTTTTTTAACCTACCAGTTGTTTCAGAGAGGTAAAACGAACCATCGAAATACAAGCAAATACCTCCTGTATTTGCTTGTATTTAGATGGTTTGTTTTAACGTAACACAGAACAGTTAGGTAGGTAGGTAAGCGCCCCGGCCCCCGGCCCTGCGCCGAACAAGCGAGCATGACTTTGTGGCCTTTTTACAATTTATATTGGATATTTTTTATTGAAGTATAATAACTGTGTTAGCCTTGTGTTCAATAATCGAATGAGGAAGATGTAAATGTAAATTAATCGCATATTTTTTGTTTTGTTTTTTTAGTTTATTTAATTATAATAATAACTGCGAAAAAATATGTCGATATCTTGTAAAGTTATTTTTTTTAAATCAATCAATTTTGGACTTCCCAAAAACTTTCTGCGCCGTCCAAGTAACCGTCGTGGCGTCACACCGCCGCGCCGCACCGGGTCGCAGGCAGCGGGCGCGCCCATACAATTTAACAACCCTAGCGCGACCGCCGAGCGTAGGTATGAAAAGTGAAGTACATACACGAGATTGACTTCTGTATTTATCTGTTTTGTGCCCACGTGCTCGCTGCCGGGACGAGAGCGCCGTCAGTCACCAGCCTGTCGGCGGTAAGTCTGCACACCCGGTGTTGTAGCTGCAGGCTTAGCTTTCAGATCCTCTCCATACTTTATATTCGTCCAACTTACTAAAACAAATCAGTCTTCACTGTTGTGAGTTGCACAGGTCATGGTGTAGTTAGGTTAGGCAGGGATCATCAACCCCGTATAACTTTTAAAAGGTTTCAATGAGTGTATGTTCGATAAATTATCTACTACGAGTACCTGTAGTAGTGTTATAAAGTCCGAGGGGAGGCGACTCGAGGCGCGAAGTAATGTAACTCGAGAGCAGCAGTTACTATAATATTATCTACTACCTGTAGTGTTATAAAGTCCGAGGGGAGGCGACTCGAGGCGCGAAGTAATGTAACTCGAGAGCAGCAGTTACTATAATATTATCTACTACCTGTAGTGTTATAAAGCCCGAGGGGAGGCGACTCGAGGCGCGAAGTAATGTAACTCGAGAGCAGCAGTTACTATAATATTATCTACTACCTGTAGTGTTATAAAGTCCGAGGGGACGCGACTCGAGGCGCGAAGTAATGTAACTCGAGAGCAGCAGTTACTATAATATTATCTACTACCTGTTGTGTTATAAAGTCCGAGGGGAGGCGACTTGAGGCGCGAAGTAATGTAACTCGAGAGCAGCAGTTACTATAATATTATCTACTACCTGTAGTGTTATAAAGCCCGAGGGGAGGCGACTCGAGGCGCGAAGTAATGTAACTCGAGAGCAGCAGTTACTATAATATTATCTACTACCTGTAGTGTTATAAAGTCCGAGGGGACGCGACTCGAGGCGCGAAGTAATGTAACTCGAGAGCAGCAGTTACTATAATATTATCTACTACCTGTAGTGTTATAAAGTCCGAGGGGAGGCGACTCGGGGCGTGAAGTAATGTAACTCGAGAGCAGCAGTTACTATAATATTATCTACTACCTGTTGTGTTATAAAGTCCGAGGGGAGGCGACTCGAGGCGCGAAGTATAATGTAACTCGAGAGCAGCAGTTACTATAATATTATCATGCTAATTGCGCCTCCAACTTCACTTTTTATTTTTGTGATGTGCAATCTAACACAGGTTTAAGTTTAATACTCGAATAATAACAATTAGTAATTGTAATTACAAGTTTATTCATGCGCACTCGTTGTGCCCTAAACAGTTGTAAAACTATGATTGAGAGACAATAACAGCAATGTACCTACACTACGAGTGAGACCTCTCCAATTGCACAAACACTCCCGTCGGGTGCCACGCGACAAGTGTGCGCGACTCAGCGGAACTCAATACTCACCGCGTTCCAGTTTTAATTTTAATTACAGGCGTCGTTATAAAAAGAGCTGTCGCGCGGCGTGACGCCGTTTTAACCCATCCATCGCCCTCCCCCCCGCCCCCTCGCCCCTCGCCCCGCGTCGCGGCGCCGCGCGCTCGCTCCGTTCTGCTCGAGTCGGCAACGGATTAACAACCTTCAGCGGAGATTAGAGCGATAAATGAGCGAGCCTCCTCCGCGCCTCTATCCCCTCGCGGCGGACATACTCGCCGACGAATTATTTAAACAAGTAAGACTGAAAAATGAAATCGTCTCGGAATTCGCCGTCGCCGTCACCGCGCACACTGGAAATGTATTATCTTTATATGTTTCCTATTTGAGACGCCAAAACGACCGCTCGTGTTTTATTGCAGGTGAATTGTGTGCAGGACAAAAGGAAAAAAGTCGAGACCGTTAACGAAACAATTCAAAAATAACCACAAAAAGATAAATTTTCTTCCGGTGCGGCGGTGCGGCGGTCCAGTCCAGGCCTGGAATCCAGTGGTGCGTTTATGTAATAACATAAAAAGAACTAAAACCTCGCGAGCGCATACAGTGTGTTGTGTGTCGAAAAACAAATCGAGTTAAGAGTGACTAAGGCGAAATTAGTAATTGTGTCGCGCGCAAAAACCGTTGAGGAAGCGGGTAGACAGATATGTCTGCCCGTTATAACATTAAAAATCCACCCGCAAAAACTTTAGTATCGTCGTGATCATGGTGCTTGTAACAGTGCCGAAATATCGAGAACTCAAAACAAAACAAATACATGGTAAATATCCCGTTTCTAAATCAAATTCTAAGATAAAGTATAACGATACGATATAAATACATTTATCGACCAGCGTAGAGTAATATCTACGTGATCCGGAAGCGGTGCTCAAACATTAATGATTGACCATTGTAATCATTTTACTTCCAGATTCGACATTGTGTTCCGAACTATTAATTTTATGGAGTCGATCCGATCGCTAGATTGGAGCTTATTTTCCCTTTTATTAGAGTTTGACGCCATATTGTCGTAATACCATATGTACTGGCACCGAGCGGCGGCGACGGCGGTGGCAGTGGCGGCGGCGGCGGCGACGGCGGCGGCGGCGGCGCATGGAGCGAAGTGAGCTAGTGGTGGTGCGACACATCGGCCGCCTGCTGAATTAAATAAAGTGAATTAGATATTTCAAAGACAACGGCAGGATATAAGTCAGTATAAGTAATGCGGCGTGTTATATATTAAAAATGCTGAAGATTTATTAACTTAGCTTTATTTAATTAATTACGTACGTACCACAAATCACCTATCTATATGGGAAGAGAGCACAGAGTAAAAACCATAGACTAAATATAGAATGACTGCGTTCACAATATATCACACTCTCCACCACATAAATTTACTTAGTTCTAAATATAAACACAGCCAAGTTACCATACCAAAGTATTATTATAACATCTAGTCTCAATCTTTCACATCACAATCTAATTGGTTAAACATACTTCTAACAATTTACTTCTTGCTTTCTTTCTTACAATTTGCTTCTCTTCCCCCCTTTGAAATATTACACTAACTTACTGTACCAGAATACTATATTTAAGTCCTAAGAAAAAAAAAATATTATTACTCTTGGCATCATACCTATTGGTATTGTTCCATATGGAAGTCCTACGAGCAACAATCTCCACAACATTACAAAATGTTATTTTAGTAAAAAAAATATTAACAAAACAAGAAATCAAATAAGGACTTCAAAAATAACTGAATAACGTTGTTTGACAATAATAATATTATTCCAATAGACTATTATTACATTTTAACATTTGGTTTACATGTCGTTTCCAGTTATTTCCTTCAACATCAATCATATAGGTAACACCTGGCATTGACTCTCCTATTATGACACCCTGAATCCATGGTTTGTGTCCCCTCCGATGATCTCTTACCATCACTTTTTCGCCTATAGTGAAGGTTACTTCTCGGCTACCCAGTGTAGTTTTACGATATTTTTCTAACATTTCATATGATTTGTCACTAATAGGAGACGGTCTCAGCAACCCAAATCGATTTCTAAGTTCTCTTCCTAGCATGAGCTTGGCCGGTGTTATTCCTGTAGTACTGTGAGGCAAATTCCTATAATCAAAAAGAAATAGGTTTACTGCTGACTTGAGAGAATATCCACTCTCTTTAATTTTAGTAACATGAGATTTGAAAGTCTCTACAAATCTTTCAGCGGCACCATTAGTTGCTGGGTGGTATGGTGGTGAAAGAGTATGCTTTATGTTAGTATTTTCACAGTATTTTTGAAATTCTATGCTAGTAAATGTACTGCCATTATCTGTTACTAACTGAACTGGAAAGCCAAAACGTGAGAATAAGTCTTTAAATATATCTATCGTACGTGGCGCCGTTATTTTTGTCATTTCAAAAGCCTCCGGCCATTTTGTATAAGCGAGAAATTTCTAATTTTACCTTATCCTTCAAAGCAAATGGTACTCGCCGCACTGGAAGACATTTTGGTGTGGCATCTGGCTTTAATTTTAGCTGTATTGCCTCACCCTTGAAATTTCCCCAACCTGGGCTGAATACTTCTGCAAACTTTTCTTTAATCACATGCTCTGCTTCTGAAACAGTTTTTACATCTATATTACATTCTTGAGTTACAGCATGAGTTTCCATAAACTTTGGAGGCCATAAGTTGAATGCCAGTAGCCAATCTCGTCCAATTATTAATGGCATATCATCCTGAGCTACAAAAACATTTAAGCTTTTTACAGTTTGGTTGTATCTAACACATAAGTTTTGTATGAGACCAACTGGTTGCGAAATTGTCTGATCAAAATTTCTAAACTTAACTTTACAATTTTGAATAATTTTATGAGGAAATAAGTTCCTTTGAAGTTTTAATGGAATTACAGTAACCTCAGAGCCTGTATCGAGTTCAAAATTAATATTGTGCCCATCTACATTTAATTTAATATAGTGTGGGGGTATTTTGCTTACATTAACTGCATACATTTCATATTCCTGGTACAGGTCCTGTATGGATGTTTCAACATCTTCTTGTTTTTCTTCTTCTTCTTCTTGGTTTTCTAATTTGTAAGTTTTGCTCAGCCGTGGATTCTTTCGACAGACTTTAAATATGTGACCTTGCTGACCGCATTCAGAGCAGTACTTTTTTATAAGTCTGCATTCTTTTTTTAAGTGATTGTTGTTTCCACAACAGTAACATATCATACTGTCACCAATCCTCTTATTTGATTTCTGTTGAAAGCCTGATTTTTGTTGTGGCCAGTTACTTTTCTTGCTCACCATGTATTCACTTTTGCAATTCTTATATATATCTGATACCTCCGTGTCCTGCTTCGCTTTAGTATGCATCAATGCTGCCTCTACCGTTCGGGCCAATTCGACAGCCCGTTCTAAGCTCATTTCTGCACCGCTTTTAAAGAGTTCAAACTTTATTAGTTTTGAATGCACACCATCAATAAATTTCTCCTTAATTTGGTCATCTAGGTCTTGAAATTTGCATTTTCCAGCTAGTTTTCGCAACTCCAGCACATAGTCTTCAATTGATTCAGTTTGAAGTTGGTTTCTGTTCCTGAATGTAGCTCTTTCTAATATGGATGATTGTTTTTGTGTATATTTTTGTCTTAATTTATCACATATGGTCTTGAATGTTAAATTGACGGGTTTTTCCGGTACACACAAGGAAGTTAATGTGTCAAAAACATTCGGTGTTATTTTTGTAAGTAGTAGTGGAACCTTTTTTTGTTCTGGTACTTCATTAAGCAGTATAATGCAGTCTAATTGTTGCTCAAAAGCCTCCCAGTTTAATCCATCAAAAGCTTGTAGGTTATAATTAGACATGTTTTCTCTATTTTTTTTATGTTTAACTGCAGTCCGGTGCTTCTGCTGCCGCTCGCAAAAATTTCTTAGTAATTTTCGGAGCTCGTCCACTGTTGTGTCCGACTCAAACGATATTTTCAACTCTGTGAGTTTTCTTAGTAATTCGGCTTTGTTGAGCTTGTATATCCACGAGGTTTGGTATGATGGCGGCTCAAAATTAGAATCTGCCGAATCTGATGACTGCGACATATGTATAACGCACAAAATAGTAGCTCACTGGTTCTAAAACTCGTCGCCACTGTTATATATTAAAAATGCTGAAGATTTATTAACTTAGCTTTATTTAATTAATTACGTACGTACCACAAATCACCTATCTATATGGGAAGAGAGCACAGAGTAAAAACCATAGACTAAATATAGAATGACTGCGTTCACAATATATCACACGGCGGCAGTAGAGTTAGTACGACTTATAAAGTTGGCAGGTGCAGCCGCGCGGCGCGGCAGGTGCAGCCCCACAGTGACGGCACTCTCCGTGAGCTCCGCGTGTGCGCCTGTTTCAACTATTTTATTACTTTGTCGTCCTTTATTTATCGCTACGGACGTTGTAAACTATTTGTAGAACACCAGACAAATAAATCATTTTATCATTGTACCTACTTTAAAAAGTTAATATCCGCAAAATATAACGTTCCTCGTTCGTTACCTACATTAAGGTCAAAAAAAGAATGCACTATCATTTGAAGCCACTGTTCGACCCTTACCAACATGGTTTCCTGCCAGGCAAGTCTACTACATCGAACCTAATGGATTATGTTTATTATGTTTCTGAAGCACTAGAAAATAAATGTGAAATTCATGCCATCTACACCGACTTCTCCAAGGCATTTGATGTGGTTGATCACGATTTGCTCATCCAAAAGTTGGGTCCCGCAAGGATCTGTGGTTCTCTACTGAGGTGGTGTGAATCATATCACACAATTGGTCTCAGCTTGTCATGGTTCGAGGGTTCAAATCTGCTGCTCAGCTGGTACCATCCGGTGTGCCTCAGGGTTCTCATCTCGGATCTTTGTTATTTTTGGTCTTTATTAATGATTTGTGTGCCGCTGTCACATCCAAATATCAAATGTTTGCTGATGACCTTAAACTGTACAGATTGATACGCAACCATAAAGATACATTAGCTTTGCAAAAAGATATGGATAATATTAGTTATTGGTGTTCGCATAAGGAGATGGCACTTAACACATCTAAATGCTTCCATATGAAATTCACGAGGAAACGAGACCCTCTGCCAGCTACTTATTATATCGACAACATCCCGATAAGTGAAGTATCGAGCATTCGTGACCTGGGTGCTATAGTGGACACAAAAATGAACTTCCGAGAGCACATTGACTCATCACGAAAAAAGGAGCACGTTTGGCAGGATTCGTAATAAGGCAAACTAAATTTTTCAAAGACTCCGTAGTTTCGATTTTAATTTTTAATTGCTACGTTCGTTCACTTTTGGAATATTGCAGTCCCATCTGGAGCCCCTCATAGACTGTGCACATAAATCGTTTAGAGAGACTTCAAAAACAATTTTTATATCACCTATCCTATGCTAACAACCAATGCCTCAGTCTAACTTCATATGACACTAGGCTTACTCATTATAGAATGACCTCATTAGAACTCATACGTAACGTCGCCGATATCGTGTTTCGTTATAAAATTATAAGTGGGAAAATTGACAGCCCTGATTTGTTATTTAAAATTAATCTCAACGTACCGCGCACGTGCAGCCGTCTCGGAAACAGAAAAACATTCCATCTTCCTTTATGTCGTACCAATTATGCTCAGCACTCTCCGTTGCACCGAATGTGCTTGGCTTATAATAAAATATGTCACGATGTGGACATCTTTAACACATCAATCCACTCTAACAAAATTAATTTAACATCTTCATTCTTTTTTCTTATTTGTGAAATCTTTCCCTCATTCATTTAGACCACTCGTTATTATATGTATAGTATCCTTAATAATATTAGTAATCCTAAAGAGTGTTATATTATTAGTAAAAGATACGGCATATTTGAGTCAGAAGCAAAACTAAACTTTATTCCACAAAAACAATCTATAGCTACCCACATATAGGTATACCCACATATGATGATTTAAACAATCAAAACATAACATACCTTCCTCTCATATTTTGAATACAATAATCAAATTAACAATAACAAACTTATTGTGATATTGATTTAGAGAACAACATTACAATAATTAAAATAATAATCTCTAGCAATGAAACAATCAACATTAAGAAGCTGGTATGCCAATAATATCTGGCCACAAGTGTGTGTCTGGTATTTCAATAGGCACTTCATCGGAAGGTGCCTGATGATCTGAATCATTATCTGGACGGTCCCATGATATGCGCCGCCGATCAACTGCTCCATCACGGCGCGCAGTTCGCGCCAAAATCTGGTCTGCATGTCGGCGATATAGCTCTCCATCTTCCGTCCTCACCCTATATGTGCTCGGTCCCTCTATAGCGTCGACAGCACCCCTCTGCCAACTCTCGCCTGGCCCATACATGTGTATCAGTACCGGCTGGCCAATCTGGAAGCGTCTGGTAGGTGGGTTTTGCGACAATGTTTCCAGCTGGGTATCTGTCCGTGAGGGTACATTTTCAGGATGCAGTCTAGATATGGCGGTTCTATACTTTCGTCCATTAAGCATCTCCACTAGGGTCTTATTTGTACTACGTAGTACTACTTGGAACCGTTCTTAGGTAAAATAAAGCTTTGGCCAATTTCTCCGCCCAGGGCATCTGTAAGCTTTCTAGCTTTTTAAGCTTATTTTTAAAAGTATGTACTGCCCTTTCTACTTGCCCGTTGGTTGCTGGGTGGTACGGAGGAGAAAATAGGTGCTTAATTCTATTCTTCTTTAAAAAGTCATTAAACTCTATAGAGTTGAATGCCCTTCTATTGTCAGATACCAAGACATCAGGCAATTCTTGAGATGCAAAAAAGTTTCTTAATATAGTAATGACAGTCCCACTGCTCATCGAGGTCACAATTTCTGCTTCCAGCCACTTTCTGTGACTGTCAATTAAAATTAGAAATGTTTTCCCTTGGAAAGGTCCAGCAAAATCCACATGCACACGACTCCATGGTTTTTCAGTAGCGATCCAGGTCTGTGGGTCCCTTGGTGGATTGTTCTTTACCAACTGACATTGTTCACACTCGGCTACAACAGTTTCAATTTCTTTGTCCATATCGACCCACCATACATATCCTCTTGCATAGGCTTTTGTCTGGACCATACCTGCATGTGGGATATGTAATAATTCAAGTACCTCGCGTTGTAGGGAGGCTGGTACAATGACCCTGTTACGCCATAGTAAACAATCTTTACTATGTGAAAGAGCCTCTCTTCGAGTCCAATACGGTTGTAGCTCCAACTCAGTGTTGTTGCGTGGCCAACCATGCAGTACATGAAACATGACCTTCTGTAGAACTGGGTCCCTCCCTGCAGCTGCAATCCTTAATGCGTCCAAATCCCAGTTGTCTGGGCGCTCTTCTAGTAATAGTACCTCTTTAAGGGGCTCTTCCCCTGATCCTGAGGATGTAGGTGCAGTCCATCTGCTAAGAGCATCAGCATTACCGATTAATCTCCCAGACCTATATTTAATGCTATAATCATAACAGCCCAATTTCAATGACCATCGTAGCATCCTTGGAGATATCTGGTCCGGGATGGGTTTCTTTGGATTAAATAATCCCTCAAGTGGTTTATGGTCTGTGATTATACAGAATCTACGGCCTGATAAGAAGTCATGAAACTTTGTGAGACCAAACATAATGGCTAAGGCTTCCTTATCAATTTACCCATATCGTCTCTCATGTGGTTGCATTGGCCGGGATGTCATCATAATTGGCCGTTCTTCACCATCATCCATTACATGAGCAATTATAGCCCCTAGACCATACTCTGATTAGTCACAAATCAGCAGCAGTTCTCTCTTCAAATCATAGCCCACCAAGGTGAGGTCAGATGAGATCAAGTCTTTGGCTTTTTCAAATGCTACTTGTTCTGTCTCTGTCCAACTCCACTGCCTCTTAGATTCCAGCAACCGGTACAAAGGTTCCAGTAATGTTGCCTTATCCGGTAGAAATTTTTCATAAAAATTATAGAGACCTAAAAAAGCACGCAGTGTTTCCTTATTAGTTGAGGCTGGTTTCTCCTTGATCTCTTTTACCTTTGCTGGAGACGGATGCAGGCCTTCAGCATCAATTGTATTTTATTTATTATTTTATTTCATTTATTTATTATATTGAATAGATTTAGATTATTAAAATTATTATTACACTTTATTAGATTTTGTGTGTGCTGTAAACATGCATCGATGCAATGCAGCGTGTTATAGTGTCGACATTTGGTCGGCAACTAAACGCTGCGTAGCGGTAATATATAAGTAATAGTTAGTATTGTTTGGTGGCGGTGACGGTTTGCGGATGAAAGGCGAAACCTAATTTGTCATATTCGTCGTGTAAAGTGTTACACAACATTGAATACGCTTTAATTTTTAATAATCTAACTAATGCTCTAGGTATCGTCGTTGAAATGCGCAGTGTGCTCATCTGTCAACGTTGAGCAATGCTCTTTCCCGTGGCCGTAGCCTACAGCGAGAGCGACGCGACGGGTTCAGTATCTTGGAAACAAGCCATCTAACTTTAGACACGCTGTCAAATACTTCCGAGCGAAACTGTGTCGTGTTGCGAAGCTAAATTCTCAATTTATTTCCATAACTATGATAAAATGGAACGGTTTTACGAAATTTGTTCCAGATTTTGAACCTAATGTATCCATGTACCCACTTTTTGCTGTCTGTCAATTAAGTAGGACTCTACAAGATCCAGAGCGTGAAAAAGACGAAACTTTTTATGTTCTCTTTGCCTAATATTGATCATGTACAGCCAAACGTAAAGCTTAATAGTGATAAACTCGACACAGACAAGGCCCGTCGCATTGGTATAGAGGGATAGACTCCAAGTTACAGTGGGGTCCTCATATCGACGCTCTATCTGGAAAACTTAGTTCTGCTGCATACGCGGTTAGTAAAATTCGGCAATTAGCGGCTGGGTCAGTTTACTCTGCATACTTCCCCAGCATCATGTCATAAGGCACTTACTTTATAAAAGCGGGCGGTCCGCGCTATTTACTCGCGAATCATTAAGAGAAGTTTTTAAACTTTACCTTGTACTCCTTATAACTGTATTATAAAGAAGCAAACACCCACCGACTCTTTCATCACAGTCTTCAAGGTTGGAAGGAAATCGTATAAAGTATACAAACTTTAGTATTTATATTCCTATTAGCTTCTAGGTGCTCGCTGAGAGATGAGAAGAGAGAAAAGCATTTTCCGATACGTATTCTTCCGAAAATGGAAAAGCCGCGACTTGGAAAGTTAGTTGCTTATGAAAGGGTACAAGGTACCGTTCTGTAAGTTGAGAACAGCGCCGCCGCGCCACCGCGCCGCCGCCGCGCCACCCGCTCGCTCCCGAACACGGAATTGGCATTTGGCATCCAGTAAGGGCAGATTTATTCGACTCTAGCACGCACATGTGACGTCGTGGTAATACCAGCCAAAGGACTTAGATTTATTTCTGCAATTCGCATGATTATTTTTTATTTTCCCTTCGAGAAAAAATAATTAAAAGTCATTGATTTGCGGATTTATTATAAGGTAAAGATTTATGTTCGGTTGGGTTAAGGCGAGCGCCGCGCGGCGCGCGCTCGTGACGTCACGAGCCCGCCCCCGCGCCGCGCCGCCCCGCGCCCCCGCCCCGCGCGCTGACGCGCTCAGCACACAGTCGATAAGCTCCGGCGAATACAGCTGGCGCGGCGCTCATCGCTAACACGTTTCCATTTAGTTCAATGTTACACGCACTTTACATTTTACGTCTCTGACAGACACGTTTAACAAACGCTTACAATTATTTAACATAATTTTGTTTTTTTTTAAGTCCTTCGGCTGCTGCTAACGTAATTCCTTCTATAATATATATGTATGTAAAAGTTGTAATTATTAACAGAGAGATTTAAACAATTGTGAATTGGCCATAACTATAATAAATTATTTTTCAAAAAAAACTAAACCGACTTCAAAACCACAAATGGCACTCAAAAGTGAAAAATAAATTAATATAATTATCATAAGCGCTACCCACTCATATATTTGAAGTCGGTGCCAGCCAAGTCTAATAGGTAGCAGATAAATATGTATATAGTAAGTACTACTTGTAGGTAGTATCTATCTACTACCTTTTAGACTTGTCTGGCACCGACTTCAAATATATGAGTGGGTAGCGCTTATGATAATTATATTAATTTATTTTTCACTTTTGAGTGCCATTTGTGGTTTTGAAGTCGGTTTAGTTTTTTTTGAAAAATAATTTATTTTACCCCTTTTAGTGAAAAACAAGTTTTAATTAAATTAATTCAAAAAGTTTTTAAAGACAAGCTTTTATGATCTAGAAGCCACATCATGACAAAGTTTAAAATGGGATATCACAATTAAATGCATGTACAAAAAAATTTCATGTCTGTCCTATTCTCTGTTGAGGAGTTCCCTCGCCAGAAGTCAATCCTGGGTGAATCTGCCATATCATGATGGAATTTAGAACAGGCTATTATGGTTTAATCCATTTACGAAATGTTGTGTCTGTTCTATTCACCGTTGAGGAGTTCCCTCACCGGAAGTCAACCCTGGGTGAAGCAGGTGAAGCAGTCGAATACAAAACCTCCACCTTAAGAAAGTTTGGTTACGAAAAAAACAAGAACCGACTTGAAGATTAAACTTATATTTTTTGTTTTTGCTATTTTTTTCAAAAACTACTGAATGAATTTCGATAAAATTTATATGGGACCACCTTTGAAGTATTACCTACCAATCAAAAAAAGAATCATCGAAATCAATGCATAATTGGCGGAGTAATCGCGTAACAAACACACAAAAAAAAAATAAAAAAAAAAATAAAAAAAAACATACCGTCGAATTGTAAACCTCCTCCTTTTTGAAGTCGGTTAAAAATAAATAAAATACAATTTTGAAAAGTAGAGTAGTGGAGCGACGCGCTCCGCGCGGCGAGTGTGGCCGGCGCTCGCCGGCGCGGAGGCGGCGCGGCGAGAGTGCGCTCGGCTCAGTCGCCGGCGGGTCGCGGCAGTCGTGCGCCGCGCGCGAGCCTCGGCCCTCGTCGCTCCGCGTCCGACCGACCGACCGACCTGCCGACGGGCCGTCGCGTCGCGCGAACCCAACGCGACCGCGGCCGCGAGCCGTCACGCAGTACTTCCACTAAACGATACGAGTGTTGTGAACTTGTGACCCGACTTCTATAATAATGTGATATATGCAGTTCTTTTCTTTGGTGGAGCTGGCGATGGATTCAACTTGATGCTGATACTGAATGTAACTAATGCATTGCTGCACCTAAGAATATAATAAAGTTTTCCTCGTCTTGACTTTATTCCAAAACAGTAAATTATAAATCAATTATTTATTGCAAATAATATAGGTGCTGTTTCAGTGCAATGGTTTCAGTGTTAAATGTGTACTCAAAACTCTCCCTCCTCACCACGTTTAGTTTGTGGCAAAATTCAAGCCAAACAATACTTAAAGTCAATATTTAAAAAAGGTATATTAGCCGAGTACTTCAATAGTAGCCGTGGCAGTAAATAAGGACCTCCACGCGAACAAGGAGCCGACTCAATAACAGACCACAACATTTTACATCGTACCAAATAAATAAAACGAAAATAACAACACTTACATGTACCCATATCATTATATTCATGGACTAGCAACCGCATAATAGCGCATATAGCGTCAAGCGCAATACATGAATTGGTTTTGTTATTAAGTTCACGACCTTCTCGAGCTGAACACAACAAGCTATAATTAGTACATTATTGCAAAGGCCGTGAAATAGGCGATTGCAGGTCGAGTATAGGCGACGACTTCACTCATACGAGACAGGCAATTGCAGAGGCATATATAGTACTTATCTCAAAAGAATGCAGGGAAATAAAACATACTACTTTTTATATTATATATTTAATTTAATTTATTAAGTATGTAAATAACATATCAAGGCGAATTTTCAACTTTGCCGCCAATTTTCTATTTATGAAAAATGTGCCGAAAGGCATTTATGGCTATACAGCCAATTTTTTTTTTACGTGAACGCAGTTTGTACTAAGCAAAGAGACTTACTTTGGTATGCCAAGAATGATAAAAGAGATCCAATCAAAGAGTAATTAATAACCCCAGCACGTCGTTTCATACAACATTGCTGATTGCTGGAGCGTTGTAATGTTCCAAATTCAAAAAACGCTTCTGCAATGGATTTGATTTTCTTTGTCCTTAAATACGATACTTCGCGTGTTCTTTTTAAAAAATAATGACAATATTTCCATGCATGTTTGAGAAAAATACTATTATTACACTCTTTAAGTTTATGGAAATATAGGCTATGTTACTCAGGGATATAGTAGTTTTGTTATCATCGAAAGATTTTTCAATACCAGTTTAGTTGTTTCAGAGACTGCCTCCTACAAACATACTTACATACTTACAATTTGACCTCTTTATAATATTAGTATAGATTGTAAAAATCATTGTAAATAAAACACAAACTTTAAAATTGTCCCAGTCGTCATATTCGTATGGTGGACCGAGCAGTAACCGAGCGAGTGTGATCGTTTGGTAATAGAACGAGTGTGACCGAAGGGTAAAGAGCTAGTGTCACCGAGCGGTAACACTCGCTAGAGTGTAATCGAGCCGTAACAGAGCGAGTGTGACCGAAGGGTAAAGAGCTAGTGTCACCGAGCGGTAACACTCGCTAGAGTGTAATCGATCCGTAACAGAGCGAGTGTGACCGAAGGATAAAGAGCTAGTGTCACCGAGCGGTAAAACTCGCTAGAGTGTAATCGAGCCGTAACAGAGCGAGTGTGACCGAAGGGTAAAGAGCTAGTGTCACCGAGCGGTAACACTCGCTAGAGTGTAATCGAGCCGTAACAGAGCGAGTGTGACCGAAGGGTAAAGAGCTAGTGTCACCGAGCGGTAACACTCGCTAGAGTGTAATCGAGCCGTAACAGAGCGAGTGTGACCGAAGGGTAAAGAGCTAGTGTCACCGAGCGGTAACACTCGCTAGAGTGTAATCGAGCCGTAACAGAGCGAGTGTGACCGAAGGGTAAAGAGCTAGTGTCACCGAGCGGTAACACTCGCTAGAGTGTAATCGAGCCGTAACAGAGCGAGTGTGACCGTTCGGTAACAGAGCGAGTGTGATTGAGCGGTGACAGAACAACCAGACATAATTACAGACCGAGTGTCACCAAGCTGTAACTGAGAGACTGTGACAGAGTGGTAATGAGTAAGTGGTAACATAATTCTGACTGAAATGAATAAAATTAAATGTAGGCATTATCGTTCAATAGAAAATTTCTAAATCTAAGTTTTACAGCAACACTATAATTATTTTGTCATAAATTTCGTAGGTGCCAAGCTCGTAACTGCATTAGCTCGTAACTACGTAACCCGTAGCTACGTAGCTCGTAGCTACGTAGCTCGTAGCTGCGGAAGCGATCAATAATATACAATGTTGTCAACAAATAAAAATATTGTAATATCTGCTACGAGCCCTGCAATCAAATATCCAGATATGATTGACCACAAACAATTTCACGTATTTGAAATATTTCGTAGCTAATACGTCAAAAAATGCCAAAAAACCTTTTTGAACCATAGAAGTAAGAACACGAAGTAAAAGTTTTAATATAGTTAAGCAACAGGTATAATTTCTATTATTCTATCATGCAGTACGGAGAAATGCTCTAGGTTTTGGCCTAATATAAAAAAGCCTCCTTGAAATTTATAGAAATCGAAACAGGGGATATACATAATACAATATACATACATAATGCCAATATGTTATCTATCAGAGATTGAGATCGGTGTTGAGTTTGAACGGTTCTGCGGCAAGTGTTGATCCATCTCAATTGGCGACGTTGTTGTAACTATGCAATACTATAACTCCCAACATTCGCATACGTGGACCCTGGCCCTAGACTGGTTATAGTGACAGTGAGGAGTGAGGCTCCGCGTGGGGGCGCCGCCGCTCGCTCGGTGCACCGCGACGGACGTCTACGGAACTACAACAGGTAGTCATTGCATCCCATACACACGATTACATTTGTAGTGGAAGCACTCTTGCAAGATTACGCTTTTCCGATCTGTGCCGGATATTCAACCTCCAAGCATCAGAGTTCATTGGATAGCAACACTATTGAGACAGAAGGGGACTGTGTGAGTATTGCGTAAGTAATATAAAGGCACGAGCGCGCGTTTAGCACCTTATCGCTTGTAAAGTGGCTTGTAGGGGGACGTGTACCATAACGTCACACCGGGCTTACGAAGCGACGGTATGTCATAAAGCACGCGACGCGTTACTCGCCCTGTCGCCTCGTTACCTGCCGATACCCGCGGCACCGGCACCGCTCCATGTCGCTCCGCTCCGCTTCGCACCGCTCCACGTCGCTCCGCTCCGCTTCAAGTTGCGACGTATCACACACGTACGTTGTGCACTAACAGCTTCCTCTGACAAAACTGTGGAAACAGCGCCAGGCTCGCGAGCCTGCCACCACACGTGCACTGGAACTTGGCTAATGTCTCCAATCACAAAATATTACCCTAGTTAGTACTTTTACACTACTTGATAGATTTTGATACGGCTTTCACCATCATTTAGAAATGTTTGTATATTACACACATTGAATGAGTTGAACCCGTGCGCAGCCAGGGGGCGCGCTGATTGTAAATAATATCCGTAAGTAGCTGCGGCTCGCGGGTTGCAGGCATCAGAAGTAGCCTGTGTGTCCTTTTTCAAGACGTATAGCAAACAATACTAACTATTACCTAAAGTACCTTACCAAATTTCAAACAAAATCCATTCAGTAGTTTTTGCGTGATTGCGTAACAAACATCCATAAATCCATCCATACATCCTCACAAACTTTCCCATTTAAGTTTAATATTATTAGTACGGGAATATTAGTGGGATTTGTTCCAAACTCTGCAGTACGTACGTACCTCATTGAATTTGAATCGTGACTTCGTGTAACTCGTCGAGCTCAGCGTGTTATGTTGTATGACTTGAACGAGCGGTCGACGCGACGCGATGCGACGCGACGCGACGTGACGCGATGCGACGCGATAGAATGGAATAGAATATACTTTATTTGCTTGAATGTGAGTACAATACAGATGTTATATATAATTATTATTAACTGTCACATTTCGCCAATTTAATGGCATGCAAAATCTTATTATAAGTATTGAGAAATCTTATTATATTTCCAAATGTATTATTCATGCATCATGCTCATGCAACAAACAACAACTGGACTGGTGGAGAAATAACAACTGGACTGGTGGAGAAATAACAAGTGGACTGGTGGAGGTGGAGGGTTCACAACATGTTCACAACAATATAGTTGTATAAACGGTGTCCAGTGGAAAAGTTGCAAACACTTAAAAGCTATTTTACAAAATATACATATTTTTAGGGTTCCGTACCCAAAGGGTCCCTATTACTAAGACTCCGCTGTCCATACGTCCGTCTGTCTGTCTGTCTATCCGTCTGTCACCAGGCTGTATCTCATGAACCATGATAGTTACACAGTTGAATTTTTTACAGATGATGTATATTGCCACTATTACAACAAATACTAAAAAATAGAATAATATAATTATTTAAGGGGGCTCCCATACAACAAACATGATTTTTTGCCGTTTTTTATAGATAATGGTACGGAACCCTTCGTGCGCGACTCTGACTCGCACTTAGCCGGCTTTTTGTTAATGAACTGTCACTGATATAACATGACTCACCCTCACTGTTTACGAAAAGTTAAGTGAGAGCATACGGTTGTTCACTTTATACCTGAAGTTAAAGTAAGGCAGCCGCTTGTCGCGGCCGCATCAAAGGATTGAACATCCCGCCCCGGGTGCCACCGCCGGTCCGCGGCCAGTCCGCGGCCGGTCCGCCGCCGCGCCGCTAACACTTGACACCCTGACCACAACGTCGGTCGGTCGCCTCACACGCCACTCGCGCTCCGGCCTCCGACTCACCACTCCACCCAATCGCTGTTCTCTTTAGCTAAAATGTTTGCCAAACTGGCTCTACAATCACATTCTACAAACTTCGCTTTAACATTCACTTTTGCATCAAATACGCACATTCACCTTTTCCATATAATTATGTGTTTATGGAAGATCGACCGCCATTACTACATACTAGTGTTAAGCATAAAACACAGGCCGCGGCCCGGCCCCGGCCCGGTGCGAGCCCGCGTCGCCTCCTGTGTGTCACATGTCTCACACGAATTGAAACAATATAACAGAGCCCAGAACACTGCCTTAAGTTTTAAGTTATCCTAGTTAAATGTTCCCTTATAATAAAAAACTTTTTAAGTATGCAAAATATTTCGCCGCATCCGAGGATTGAAGTCGGGACCTTCTTCTTCAGTACAGGAAACGCTCTACACCAACTGTGCTACCACAGCAGGTACCTCGGTGGTCGAAATACTTGCACACTTTTTCTTTACCGTCTTAGGGTGACGACGCGACATCTATTGAATATATTTTACTTATATATCCCTCCTTATGTTATTATTTTACTATATGGTAGTACGTATACAAAACTAACATTGTATTGTATGGTTGGGTTTCACTGCAGAGACTGGTCTCTGGTAGAGACTTATCATAAAGGAAGCTTGCTGGTTGCCGCTATTTTACTCGTATATGTAAATAAACTAAATTGGAGTGATTCGTTCAGTTCATTGATTACAAAGGATGAGTCGCAAAAATGCGCCAGTATTTTTGTGACTTTTCCAAAGCTTTCGATTGCCTACGCCATGACATACTGCTTATGAAACTTGAATACTATGAATTTAAAGATGTAGAACTCGATATGATGCGGTCATACTTAACCAATAGATCTCAAGTCTTAACAGTAAATAGAAAAACCTCTGATATAGGGAACGTAGACATAGCACCTCAAGGATCCATACTAGGACATGTTTTTTTCTTGATATATGTAAAGGACTTAGTAAAATGCTTGCCGGATTGGACTTTCACAAGTTTGTTTGCGGATGATACACATGTTGGCAATAAAGACAAATGTAGACAAATGTAAAATTACCTTCGAAAACAAAGTCACGGAAACAACGGACGTCTTAAAAAAAATGGTTTGAATCAAATGGTATCGTACTTAACCAAGACAAAAGCATAATTATGAGATACGAATCAAGAAAAGGATTGGATCGTAACGTTTCAGCAAAAGAAAACGTATTATTAGGGTATACAATTGATTACACCATCAGTCACTAAGCCCACATAGATAAACTATGCAAAAAGTTAGCCAGTGCAAACTATCCACTGCTAAAACAAAATCTGGTGATAGATAAAAAAGCGCTGATAACCGTATACTATGCCTATGCACATTCACTGATAAATTATGCGGTGACGGTTTGGGGAAATGCTGCCGAAGTAAGTAGAATTCTTAAATACCAGAAAAGAGCGATCAGAATTATAAATGGTCTACGCAAGCGCATGTCTGCTAAAACATTTTATAACATGAAAAATTATGACCAACCGACGACTAGACGAGCCGAAGTATAGAAACAGGGTGAATATAATAAAATAGTGATGTATGTATGTATGTGCAAACTGCTACTGCCTTACATTTTAAAAGGAAAATAAAGTCATTTTTTGAACGAAACCCTTTTTACTCGCTGAATGAGTTTATGTTGATGCGTCTGACAGAATCCTCAATTTTATTTGAGGATGAACATGTGTGCCAGAATTAGTAATCAGGTGGAACGAATTTATTATTAACTAATTTATTAATTATATAACATAAAAAAATAATTGCGAGTGACATATTTAATGAAAGTTTAACTTTGTTTTTTAAATTACTAATAATATGAAATGAAATTTAATTAAATTGTTATTTTATTTTTATTATAATTATTATGACTTGTCAATTATAACAATTTAATAACGGACTTAATTATATGGCCAATAAATAATTCTATTCTATTCAATAGATATTGATAACTTTAAACCAAACTTGTATTGTAGATACATCGTAACGAAAACATTGTTTGTTCCAGATGTAAAATTACAATTAGGACATGGTAAACCGATAGCCGCACACGCAACGCAGGCGGCGACTGCGGCAGTGGCAGAGGCAGTATGACGGCCGCGCTTTCAGTTGCATTGCTGCTCGCAGTTGCTGCCGCAGCGGGGGGCGGTGTGCACCACCGTGAGTACCTATTGGTCGCGAGCTGGCTCTGCTTCCTCTACATAAGATTGTGTTGTGTGTTCTGCGTGGACGTTGCAGAGCGGTCGCGGCGCGCGCCCCACGAGCCGTCCAGCGTGGTGGCGGCCGGGGCGGCGGCGGCGGCGGAGGCAGCCACGCGCTCGGCGACGGAGCTGGGCGCGCTGGAGCCGGCCGACGTGGAGGTCCCGGCGTGGCGCGAGCTGTGGTACGGCTCGCTGGAGGCGCTGCACCGCGAGCCCACCATCAACAACACGCAGGAGGACGTGCTCGCGCAGCTCGGCGCGCTCGCCTTCCTGCACTGCCCCGTGCGCCACCTCGGCGAGCGCGGGGTGAGTGTACCAGTCGCCACCCGTTCACAGGGACCTGTGTGTGTCAATACTCAGCTCATCTGACTAAATATTGGTCAAACCCAAGGAGCTTAAAACCAGTGGCGTACGTGTAGCTATATCTTTTCTAGAAACAAAACTCACCGATCTACGGCGGGGTGCGGAGGGTGTGGTCATGGCCTTGTGACCTTTTATAGGTCAAAATTTTTGCCGCATGTTTATTCTAGGGATACGAAAAAGTTAATGAGTCAAATTATCGATATCGATAAAATCAAACCGAAACGGACGTGTTTAATGTATATAACGAGTATGTTGCAAGATTATAGGAATAGTCGGATTTGACAAAATTGAGTCACTCCGTTCCTCACGAATTTTATTTTGGTGGTTCGAGTTCGAAATTATTTTCCTATATACTAATATTCAGAACTTTGCGATCGCTCATGGGTTTCACGTAAATCTGATTCGTCCGAATATAGCACGACACGACTGACATTAAAATTTGAAAAATGTAAGAGATTATAGGGTTGGTTCGATGTCTCTGTTTTGTCTGTAATTTATGAATAAAACGAAATGATAGGAACGACACGTTTGTTTCAAATTTATTTATTTACATTACACCCTGGGCCCTAATTCACTATGACAACTTGGCGATTCCTTGCTTCGAGGAAACGTCAATTCCTTCATTAATAAACGACATCTGCGCAATTTGTATTCTCTATGACGCGTCATATATAGGAATATATATATGAATGCGTCATAGAGATGTCGTTTATTAATGAAGAAATCGACGTGATTTCGAAGCAAGGAATCGCCAAATTGTCATTGTGAATTGGGGCCCTGTTCTGTTCTAGCCTGTATATGTAAATATAGAAGTTCCATATTTACATATACAGGCTAGAACAGTAAAAGAACTTAATTAAAGCATTAAATTCGAAACTTAGTCTTAATGAATTTACAATTAATAACCCAAATATCATTTATAAAAAAAAAATTTCGATACGTAGTAAAGAGTTTAATCAAATTTGTCCCAAAAAAGGTAAAACTAATGACAAAATTACAATTTAGAGACTGGGCACCTAGAGATATACGCAAGAGAAGAGATAACATGATTGATTTGTATAAATAAATTCTTTTACTACTCAAACCAAAGGTATTGATATTTTGGTGGTATCAGGACATCCCTAGTTGCATCCGCTTCAAATAGCGTACTGGGACCCAATTCACTATGACAACTTGGCGAAATCACGTCGATTCCTTCATTAATAATTACATGTCTATGACGCATTCATGTATTCATATATATGACGCGTCATAGAGAATACAAATTTCACAGATGTCGTTTATTAATGAAGGAATCGACGTTTCCTTGAAGCAAGAAATCGCCAAGTTGTCATAGTGAATTAGGGCCCTGTTGGCGTATGACGTCCCCCCGGCAAGCGCAGCCAACTGATTATATCGTCATCGGTCAAACGCTAAATAATTCAAGGATGGCTAACCGCCGTTTCGTATATCTCAGAGCGTCCTTTATTACTAATATATAGCACCTAATAGGTAATACAGTATACTGGACCGTTCACGGCGTTAAACGTTGCAGGTATCGTGGGTGCGGAGGCGCGACTGGCACATCATCAGCTCCGGCGTCCTCATGTACACCAACGACGAGCGCTTCCAGGTTCGCTTCGAGTTCCGAGCGCGCTCACTGCCGGCTCCGTATTACCGTACACGCTCAGACCCTCGCTTGCTGTTTCAGGTGTTGCACAGCGAAGGTTCCGACGATTGGATCTTACAAATAAAGTACGTGCAGAAGAGAGATAACGGCACTTACGAGTGCCAGGTGAGACTATTACCTTACATTACTTGTTGTACCTTTAACGGGTTCCTGTCGATGATGATGTAATGTGTGTGCAGGTGTCGACGGGGTCGGGCACGCTGTCGCGGCTGGTGCACCTGCACATCGCAGTGCCGGAGGCCTTCATCCTCGGCGCCGACGAGCACCACGTCGACGCCGGCTCCACCATCAACCTCGTCTGCATCATCGAGAAGGTAACATGAAAATGTTCATGTAAACATACACGAGTCGTGATGTGCAGGCGGCGGAGACACCTGCACGCGTGGTCTTGCTTGCAGAGCCCAGTGCCGCCGCAGTACGTGTTCTGGTACCACAACTCGCGCATGATCAACTACGACGCGGCGCGCGGCGTCACCGTGCTGACGGAGCCGGGGCCCAAGACGCAGTCGGCGCTCGCCATCCGCGCCGCCGCGCCGCGCCACTCCGGGAACTACACGTGCCGCGCCGCCAACACCGAGCCCGCGCACATCTACGTCTACGTCTCCGAGGGCAGTCAGTATCTCATACCCGCCTCATTCTTATTCTTCAACTCCTTTATATCTCGATATTTACAATGAAATACATTCAGTCTAGGTTCTATAAGCAGCGTGTTGGTGTTCATTGCAGGTGATAAGATGGCGGCGACTCTGAGCCGCAACGCGAGCGGCGCGCGGCCCGCGCCCCGCGCGCCCCGCTCCGCGCCCCTGCTCGCCGCCGCCGGCGCCGCGCTGTGGCTGCTGGCGGGGGGCGCGGGGGGCGCCGGAGGCGCCGCGCGCGTCTCCGCCCTGCTCGTGAGCTCGGCGACGATCTACTCTGTGTCGTGAACAGTTCGCGGGATGCGCGTGGAGCCGCGCCTCGTGACTCGTGATCAACCAATTTGTGTTAACATGAAATGCAATAACGAAACACGTCGGAAAATGTTATGAACTACTCGAAGTTTTTAGGGAGCCATAATTGTATATATTTAATTATACTGATTCGAAATAAGTATGGAATGTTAAATGTTATTTCAATATTTTATACGAGAGCCCGTTGGATTACAAAAAGTGTAATAATTATTATTATACATTATAAATGTCTCTTATTTTTTATTTCGTTATAAGCCCACGTTTGTTTTGAATTCCAGTAGAATTTCCAATTGTCCGATGTATAGATACACAAATATTTTAAAATAATATTATGAACCAGTCGCTTACGCGGATTCAATCTTTATTATGTTTTATAATGTTTCTTGTTTTTTATTACCATGTCTGATCATGGTATCCATCAGATGGATTGTAAATAATATGTAATATATTTAAAAACATCACTAATTAGGCCATATCTTCCTCCAAAAGTCTACAAGAGCACACAAAAAGCTCTGTTACCATGTCACCATGTCTGTCAACTAACAATTAAATAAATATATAAGTATTCAAAGTAAATAATTCATAAGAACAGTTCTGTGTACTTTGCTGTTATACAGCGCAGTCGTATGGATGCTCAATCAATAAGCGAACCGTGAATGTATGTCGCGCCACTATCATGGCTAACTGTTTTGTCAATATATTTGGTTTGATGTCAAACGTTGACTAAATTATAGTAGATGAGCTAAATCAGCATCTTTGGTTTTGTTTTATTTTATCTGCTGTAATGAATAATAATGAGGCAACGCAGTGGTGTAATTACATTCATAAATTTAACAGTTTTAAAAATCTTACCGTGACTTCCATAAGAATATTGAAGAAATAAATGATTTCAATAAAATGTGTAGTTTGCTTACCTCCTGCACCTGTACTTCTGTACTTCTGTACTTCTGTGCTTCTGTACTTCTGTACTTCTGTACTTCTGTACTTCTGTACTTCTGTACTTCTGGACTTCTTTCTGCTTCACTCAGAATATACATGTCGTATTCACGATTGATTTTTCACATTAACAAAACATCATTTACTTATAGAATCAAAGTTCAAAGTTTTTTATATCGTTTTCGCATCACAGACGCTATCTAACTTAAAGATTATCGATGTTTCATCACCAAAAAGGACAATATCTGCAAGATCTTTCACCATAAAACGTAAGTCATTTACGTACACTAAGAACAAGAATGGCCTTAAAATTGATCCCTAATAGGTAGCAGATATATACTATGTATATAGTAAGTACTACTTGTAGGTAGTATCTATCTACTACCTTTTAGACTTGGCTGGCACCGACTTCAAATATATGAGTGGGTAGCGCTTATGATAATTATATTAATTAATTTTTCACTTTTAAGTGCCATATGTGGTTTTGAAGTCAGTTTTTTTTTATTTATTTTTTAATATAATTTATTTTACCCTTTTTAGCGCAAAACAAGTTTTAATTAAATTAATGTAAAAAAAAATTAAAGACAAGCTTTTATAATCTAGAAGCCACATCATGACGAAGTTTAAAACGGGCTATCACAATTAAATGCATGTACAAAAAAAAATTTCATGTCGGTCCTATTCTCTGTTGAGGAGTTCCCTCGCCGGAAGTCAATCCTGGGTGTATCAGCCATGTCATGATGGAATTTAGAACAGGCTATTATGGTTAAATCCATTTACAAAATGTTGTGTCTGTACTATTCACCGTTGAGGAGTTCCCTCGCCGGAAGTCAACCCTGGGTGAAGCAGGTGAAGCAGTCGAATACAAACCTCCACCTTTAGAAAGTTGGTTACGAAAAAAACAAGAACCGACTTCAAGATTAAACTTATATTTTTACATTTTGCTATTTTTTTCAAAAAGTACTGAATGAATTTCGATAAAATTATATGGGACCACCTCTAAAGTATGACCTACCAATCAAAAAAAGAATCATCGAAATCAATGCATAATTGGCGGAGTAATCGCGTAACAAACACGAAAAAAAAAACATACCGTCGTATTGTAAAAATAAGTAATAAGTTATAAATATCGTTAGGATTATTTTAGTAAATTCAGTAACATCTAATTTTGATTCTTTTTTGTGGTCAAGTTTTTCCTAATCTTCTTTTAGTTTATGTTAATTTTTTTTTTAAGATATATCATTTATACATAATTTGCAGATTTTCTCTAATATAGCATAAGCTATCGATAAACACGATGTTTCGCGGACAACGGATCTACTGTCTGTTACAATGACATCTTTATAGCTCATAGTTTCGATATGAGACACTGTCTCTGAGATCGGAAACAAATCAACTCTCATAATCGATCGTACATGAGATACAATATCACAATGATTAAGTACTATGAACGTGCATTTTTATTAATGTTATGTTATTGATTTAATATTATAGCTTTAATCAAATATAAAAATAAAAATAATAATATAGAAGAAACCAAATCATCTTTTAACAGAACAACAAAATGTACCGACTAATGTATGTAGTTACCGACAACATTACAGTAACTGTAGTACGGAGGACGCTATAGTATAAGAATAAACTTGTCTGAGAAGGTGGCGGGGCCTATCCCCGCCGTCAGAGTGAGCGTGGAGAGGCAAGCGGAGGCTCGAGGCAGCGCGCACGCCAGACGCAGCTCAGTTCTTTCAAAACGCCAATAATAGACGGACGTTGTAGAATCGCTTGTAAAATTGCTGTTCACTTTTAATTCGAATATAGTTCTGTTGCTTACATATTTTATGTTTCCATTTTTGTGTTCCAATTTATTGTTTTTGTTATAATTTTGTGAATTGGCGACCTTGCCGTTGCGGGTACATCGCTGCTCCCGTCTAGTGAAGTACCAGGACCGCTAGCCGTGCCATGGTGCGGCGACTCTTGCGTTGCAAGTTCGGACGTGTCGAGTGCTGTGCATACTAGTGCGAATACGGTTATGAGTGAAGAAGCTGAGAAGCTCGTAAGTGCATTAAGCGCTAACCCGGTAAGATCAACCATGTTTATTTTTTATTTTTGCTTGATTTTGATGTGTGGTGTAATGATGTTGGTTCACCATGTGCATTTTTTTTTTACTATTTATAGGCTTGCGTTTGACCGCTCCCGTTTCACCTGAGTTAAATGACGATGCGGCCGAAGATGTAGCACGCTCGCCTAGAAGAAACCTGTTCACTCTAGTCTTAAAGACACCCAGATTATAGCTAACCGAAATTTATTATTGAATAAGTGGAACGACCGCGAGTGTCTGTCTGTCTGTCTGTCTGTCTGTCTGTCTGTCTGTCTGTCTGTCTGTCTGTCTGTCTGTCTGTCTGTCTGTCTGTCTGTCTGTCTGTCTGTCTGTCTGTCTGTCTGTCTGTCTGTCTGTCTGTCTGTCTGTCTGTCTGTCTGTCTGTCTGTCTGTCTGTCTGTCTGTCTGTCTGTCTGTCTGTCTGTCTGTCTGTCTGTCTGTCTGTCTGTCTGTCTGTCTGTCTGTCTGTCTGTCTGTCTGTCTGTCTGTCTGTCTGTCTGTCTGTCTGTCTGTCTGTCTGTCTGTCTGTCTGTCTGTCTGTCTGTCTGTCTGTCTGTCTGTCTGTCTGTCTGTCTGTCTGTCTGTCTGTCTGTCTGTCTGTCTGTCTGTCTGTCTGTCTGTCTGTCTGTCTGTCTGTCTGTCTGTCTGTCTGTCTGTCTGTCTGTCTGTCTGTCTGTCTGTCTGTCTGTCTGTCTGTCTGTCTGTCTGTCTGTCTGTCTGTCTGTCTGTCTGTCTGTCTGTCTGTCTGTCTGTCTGTCTGTCTGTCTGTCTGTCTGTCTGTCTGTCTGTCTGTCTGTCTGTCTGTCTGTCTGTCTGTCTGTCTGTCTGTCTGTCTGTCTGTCTGTCTGTCTGTCTGTCTGTCTGTCTGTCTGTCTGTCTGTCTGTCTGTCTGTCTGTCTGTCTGTCTGTCTGTCTGTCTGTCTGTCTGTCTGTCTGTCTGTCTGTCTGTCTGTCTGTCTGTCTGTCTGTCTGTCTGTCTGTCTGTCTGTCTGTCTGTCTGTCTGTCTGTCTGTCTGTCTGTCTGTCTGTCTGTCTGTCTGTCTGTCTGTCTGTCTGTCTGTCTGTCTGTCTGTCTGTCTGTCTGTCTGTCTGTCTGTCTGTCTGTCTGTCTGTCTGTCTGTCTGTCTGTCTGTCTGTCTGTCTGTCTGTCTGTCTGTCTGTCTGTCTGTCTGTCTGTCTGTCTGTCTGTCTGTCTGTCTGTCTGTCTGTCTGTCTGTCTGTCTGTCTGTCTGTCTGTCTGTCTGTCTGTCTGTCTGTCTGTCTGTCTGTCTGTCTGTCTGTCTGTCTGTCTGTCTGTCTGTCTGTCTGTCTGTCTGTCTGTCTGTCTGTCTGTCTGTCTGTCTGTCTGTCTGTCTGTCTGTCTGTCTGTCTGTCTGTCTGTCTGTCTGTCTGTCTGTCTGTCTGTCTGTCTGTCTGTCTGTCTGTCTGTCTGTCTGTCTGTCTGTCTGTCTGTCTGTCTGTCTGTCTGTCTGTCTGTCTGTCTGTCTGTCTGTCTGTCTGTCTGTCTGTCTGTCTGTCTGTCTGTCTGTCTGTCTGTCTGTCTGTCTGTCTGTCTGTCTGTCTGTCTGTCTGTCTGTCTGTCTGTCTGTCTGTCTGTCTGTCTGTCTGTCTGTCTGTCTGTCTGTCTGTCTGTCTGTCTGTCTGTCTGTCTGTCTGTCTGTCTGTCTGTCTGTCTGTCTGTCTGTCTGTCTGTCTGTCTGTCTGTCTGTCTGTCTGTCTGTCTGTCTGTCTGTCTGTCTGTCTGTCTGTCTGTCTGTTTAGGTTAGGTTAGGTTAGGTTAGGTTAGGTTAGGTTAGGTGGGGGAGAGATTTCAGGGAGGTGGCGGGTCTGGCCTCAGCCGGTGGATCCTTGGTCGCGGGAAGGATCCGCCGACTGGGCCTGAAGGTGGCGCTGAACAAGACCGAGGCCGTGTTCTTTCACGGGCCTCGGCAGCGCACACCTCCTGACGCCCACATCGTCGTGGAGGGCGTCAGGGTCGACGTGAAGGCCCAGATGAAATATCTGGGCCTGACGCTCGACAGCAGGTGGCGCTTCGGCCCGCATTTTAGCGGGCTGTCGACGCGCCTGCTGAAGGTCGCGGGCGCCCTTTCGTGGCTCCTCCCGAACATGGGAGGGCCCAAAGGGCGGTGCCGGCATTTATATGCCGGCATTCTGAAGAGTATGGCCCTTTACGGGGCCCCGATCTGGGCAGACTCCCTCCGAAGGAGGGAGAACGTCACAGCTCTTCGGAGGCCCCAAAGGGCCATAGCGCAGCGGGTGTCGCGGGCCTACCGGTCGGTAGGCTTCGCGGCAGCGTGCGCTCTGGCTGGCACCCCTCCTTGGGAGCTCGAGGCAGGGGTGCTCGCCAGAGTGTACGAGTGGACGGCGGGGCGTAGGGCGCTCGGTGAGCGCCCCGCCCCGGAAGAGCGGGAGGCCGTCCGGCGCGAGGCGAGGGACGCTGTCGTCCAACATTGGACGGAGGACCTCGCCGCCGCCGCGTTTGGCCGACGAACGTTGGACGCTCTCGGGCCGGTCCTGCGGGACTGGCTCGGGAGGTCCCACGGTTTCCTCTCGTTCCGTCTGGTGCAGGTGTTATCCGGGCATGGTTGCTTCGGATCGTACCTGCACCGGATCGGACGAGAGGAGACACCGGCGTGCCACGACTGTGGCGCCGCGGAGGACACGGCGCAGCACACCCTCGAGGTGTGCCCGTCGTGGTCCGAGCTGCGCCGCAGCTTGGTCGCCGTCGTCGGCCGGGACCTCTCGCTTCCCAGCGTGGTGAACGCCATGCTGGGAAGCGAGGGGGCCTGGGCAGCGGTCGCCTCCTTTTGCGAGGACGTGATGTCGCAAAAGGAGGCGGCGGAGCGCGCAAGGGAGGACGACCCCCTTGCGGCGCCGCTGCGGAGACGGAGAAGGGGTAGGAGAAGACGCGGTCTTCTCCTACCCCTTCCCGGTGGTCAATAGCGGGAGACAGGCGCGGGGGTGCCTTCTCCCGCATTGCACCTATTGACCACCTCCGTCTGGCGGGAATGACCGAGCACTCGCGGTCATTCCCGGGGCCCCTCCCGCTGGGAGGGGCGTGCGGGGCCCGCCGTGCAGGCGGGCGGTCGTCGGCGGGGGACTGGATGAAAAGGCTCTGCCGGTTTCCCAGTCCCCCTCCGCACAGACGATGCCGGAGTGCCGCTGGGTTGTTTAGTGGGTATACCGGTCTCAGCGCCGGGAGTCCCACATACCCCCTCCATCCCCCGATGGAGGGGTATGCGTAATGCATTTTTCCCAGCGTCAACAAAAAAAAAAAAAAAAAGGTTAGGTTGGGGAACCCCCCACAGCGCTTACGTCCTCGATCGTGTTCCCTGGAAACGACCCAGTTCTGTCACCGTAACGGAGTGGCAGACTGGGCTCGGCTAAAGTGCGCTGTACGTAGATATCATTGCCGGCTATCTACAATGTCTGACGACAACATGCGGAAACCGCAGCCGCGTGACCCTTCGGGGAAGTTTAAAAAAGGCCCTTCTCAGGGCCCACCAAACGGCCCTTCTCAGGGCCCACCAAACGGCCCTTCTCAGGGCCCACCAAACGGCCCTTCTCAGGGCCCACCAAACGGCCCTTCTCAGGGCCCACCAAACGGCCCTTCTCAGGGCCACTCCCCGGTCATTCCCGTAAGGGAAAGACGTTCGGACGAGGTCCGTGTATCAGATATGGAGATAGATGAAGAAGTCGGCCGAAAACGGCCGAGCTCTTCGTTCTACCTGGCCGATTCGGACTCCGAAAGTGACGGGCTGGCTGGCAATAAAGTTTGCCAGACGGCCAGAAGAGGAAGAGGAAGGACCACCAAGGCGGGCCCCTCCAGGGAAGAGTTCCTAAAACCCTCTTCTCCTGCGCCATCCAGCAAAGAGCTGGAGGAAGTCCTGCAAGGCAGGAAGTATAAGAAGAAGTCGGTCGCTGCAGTCATCGACCTTGCGACGGATACGGGTGCCGAATCCGATGCCGTCGCAACGGTCGGTGACTTCACCGACCTGAACGCCCAGGAGCTGAGGGCGCAGGCGGGCCAAAGCCTGGCCTGCATTCAGGAGGTTGCCAGAAAGTCTGGCAACCTCAAAGGCGAGTTTGTGGGTCGCCTTAAGCGATCAACTTCGCTGCTTAGAGGGGTGATAGATGCCCTTGCTAACAGGAGCGAGGCAGAGGAGACGAGGCGTCTCAGGGCGGAGAACGGCCGCCTGCGTCTCGAGGTCGAGTCTGGCAGGGCGGAGGTGAAGGCACTCCGTCGCGGCTTCATGGAAGCCAAGACGGAAGCCGCCGCCGCCGCCAAAGCCGCCGCTACCGCTACTACCGCAGAGACGCAGGCGCCCCCCGCCACATTGCTAGGGGCGGCAGATTTGGTGGAGGAGCTGAAACGCTCCTTGACCACCACGTTCGGGCAAATGCTCAATGCCCGACTCGCGGTGATCGAGGACCGGCTTCTGCCTGCCCAGACGGTCCGCCCGCCCTTAAGAGCGGACGCCAAGAAGGCGGTGGCGTCGGCACCGAAACCGACGTCGGAGCCAGCCTGCAAGCCTGCGCCCAAGTCGGGCAAGCAGGCTCCGAAGAAGACTGCTGCCACCCCTTCAGTGGCACCGGTTGTGGTTCCCTCTACCAGTAGAGGGATCCAACGCACCGACGAGGCTGCTCCCCCCACTGTCCCGCAGGCGGAAACCTGGGCAGTGGTGGTGAGGAAAGGCAAGGGCAAGGGGAAGGGAAAGTCTTCCCAACCCTCCCTCGCTCCTCCCCAGCAGGCTAAGACTGCCACCGCCGGTAAGCCCAAGCCGGTAGCTTCCGCCAAGCCTAAAGCTAAGGCGGCGCTGAAACCCCCAAAGTCCGCGGCTGTTGTGCTGTCTTTACAGCCCGAAGCCGCGGAGCGGGGGGTGACCTACAGCGCCGTCCTTCAAAAGGCGCAGGAGAGTGTCAATCTCCAGGAACTGGGGATTGACAGTCTCCGCTTCCGCCAGACGGCCACAGGAGCCAGGATGTTGGAGATCCCTGGCTCCCAAAACTCCGAGAAGGCGGACAAGCTCGCGGAGAAGCTCCGTGACGTCTTGTCCGAGGTGGCCAACATCGCCAGGCCCGTCAAATCCACCGATTTAAGGGTGACGGGTCTGGACGATGCCGCCACGAAAGAGAAAGTGGCGGCGGCGGTCGCCAAGGCGGGAGGCTGCGCAGAGCAGCTGGTGAAGGCCGGGGAGATCCGCCGTGACTTCGGTGCCGGCTCCAGCCTCGTTTCCTGCCCGACTTCAGCAGCTAAAGTGCTGCTGGAAAAGGGCAGACTTCTGGTGGGATGGAGCTCGGTGCGAGTGGTGGCACTGGAGGTGCGTCCCATGCGCTGTTTCAAGTGCATGGGGCTTGGGCACACGCGCCCTCAGTGCCCCGCGGCGGCGGACAGAGGGGACCTGTGCTTCCGGTGTGGAGAGGCAGGTCACCGGGCGGCCAGCTGCGGCAAGGCCAACCCACGCTGCGCGATATGCGCAGAGTCGGGAAGGCCTTCCGGGCACATAATGGGGGCACGCAACTGTGCCCCCCCGAAGACGAAGGGGAAGGCCGCCAGGACCCAGGCCGCCCCTGCGGCTGCCAACCACGCCGCATCGGGAGGAGGTCGCCAAGCGGCGAGCCAGGAGGTTGTGATGTCTGAATGATGGATCAAGTCAGACATCACAATCTCCTACAGACGAACCTCAACCACTGCGCCCGGGCCCAAGACCTGCTTATGCAGACCCTGGCGCAGTGGGAAATAGGCGTGGCGGTCGCAGCGGAGCCGTACTACGTTCCCTCCCATTCCTGCTGGGTTGGGGACTTGGATGGCTCCGTTGCCATTGTGGGGCGGTCGGGCAGCGGTCCCCCCCTCTCTGTCGAAGAGAGGGGCTCGGGATACGTGGTGGCCAAGTGGGGAGAATACGTCGTCGTTGGCGCGTACTTCTCCCCCAATAAGACCGCTGCGGAGCTGGAGGTCTTCGTAGACCTCCTGGCCGCGGCGGTAAGAAGGCAGGCGCCACGGCAGGTCCTCCTTCTGGGGGACCTGAACGCCAAGGCCCGGGATTGGGGCAACCCCTCCACTGACGCTCGCGGCGAGATCGTCAGGGAGTGGGCGGTTGCCACAGGACTGACCCTCCTGAACAGAGGGTCAGCCCACACGTGCGTGCGACACAACGGGGGGTCCGTGGTGGACTTATCCTTCGCCACCCCGGCGGTCGCAGCACGTGTCCGGGCCTGGAGGGTGATGTCGGAGGTGGAGACTCTCTCGGACCACAAATATATTAGGTTCGAGATCTCCACCTCCGACATCCAGGGAGGGTCTCGGTGCATGCGAGCGGATTTCCCACGCTGGACGATCAGTCGCCTCGATCCCGCTCTGGCGGAAGAAGCGGCGATCGTCCAGTCGTGGTTTGCCGCTCCCATGCACCCGGAAGTGGACGTTGCGGCGGGCCACTTCCGCGAGGGGGTCACGGCGGTGTGCGACACCGCCATGCCGAGGTCCCGACATCGCCACGACCGCCGAGAGGTGTATTGGTGGTCGTCGGAGATCGCGGGGCTCCGAGACGGCTGCTCGGAGGCGCGGCGGGTCTACGGCCGCTGCAGGAGGCGGCGTAGCGGCCGGACCGACGAGCAGCTGTCGGTCGAGGAGCTGGCGGTCGAGGGCCAGCTGTACAGCTTCTACCGCGACGCCAAGCGGGAGCTGCAGCTGGCCATCGGCCGGGCCAAGTCCCAGGCCTGGGGCGAGGCCCTGGCCGGCCTCGACAGGGACCCATGGGGGCGTCCATATAAGGCCGCCCGGAAAAAGTTCCGGGGCCAGACGTCCCCAATCGCGGAGTCCCTAGAGCCGGAGATCCTGGGGAGGGTGCTGGAAGGGCTCTTTCCCGACAGGGACCCGCACCACACCCCTCCGGTGATGGCGGCGTCCTTCGCCGAGGACGCGGACCCGGCTTCCATCCCACCTGTGTCGGAGGTGGAGATGGAAGTTGCAGTCGGCCGCCTACGCGGCAAGCGGACTGCACCGGGTCCAGACGGGGTCCCGGGACGGGTCCTTGGGATCGCCCTAAGGGAGATGGGCGACCGGCTTCGGGAGCTGTTCGACGCGTGCCTCACGTCCGGACGGTTCCCGAAGCTGTGGAAGGACGGCCGACTGTGCCTGCTCCGGAAGGAGGGTCGAGCCGTCGACTCCCCTTCCGGATACAGGCCAATAGTGTTGCTGGATGATACGGGAAAGCTACTGGAGAGAGTAGTGGCCTCCCGTATCATCCGGCACCTAGAGGGGACTGGGCCTGGGCTGTCCGAGGCCCAGTATGGGTTCAGGGCGGGGCGGTCTACAATAGACGCCCTGCTCTGGCTCAAGGGATGGACGCAGGACGCGGTCAGCGGGGGGGAAAAGGCGTTGGCTGTATCGCTCGATATAGCCAATGCCTTCAACAGCCTTCCGCATAATACGATACAAGAGGCACTCCGTTACCACGGGGTGCCCTTGTATCTGCGGAGGCTGTTGGCTGACTACCTCCAGGACCGCGAGGTCCTGGTGGTAGGGCGCGACGGCTTGAGGCACCGTCGCGTCTCCTGCGGGGTTCCACAGGGGTCGGTACTGGGACCGCTCCTGTGGAACATAGGCTACGACTGGGTGCTCCGCGGCACGCTTCCCGCAAATATGCGGGTAGCGTGCTACGCGGACGACACCCTAGTCGTAGCCAGGGGGACGGACCTCCGGGAGACGTTGCGGTTGGCCACGGTGGGCACAACCATCGTGGTCGACCGCATACGTGCCCTGGGGCTGGAGGTTGCCGTCTCCAAGACCGAGGCCCTGTTGTTTCATGGGCCTCGGGGGGGACCTCCTCCAGGAACGCGGGTGCACCTGGACGGGGTCCCGGTCCGGGTTGGGACCCAGATGAAATATCTGGGTCTCATCCTGGACGGGAGGTGGGGCTTTGGGGCCCACTTTGCCCAGTTGGCCCCAAGAGTCGTGGGAGCCGCGGCCGCCTTGGGGAGGCTGCTGCCCAACGTGGGCGGCCCGAGCGCCATCTGCCGTCGGCTGTACTCCGGAGTGATCCGGAGTATGGCCCTGTACGGGGCACCTGTCTGGGTGGACGCCCTCGGTCGCAACAACAAGGCCCTGCTGCGACGTCCGCAGCGGGTCATTGCGACGAGGGCGATACGCGGGTACCGGACGGTGTCCTGGACGGCAGCGTGCGTGTTGGCCGGAGATCCCCCCTGGGAGCTCCAAGCGGAGATCCTCGCCGAAGTGTACCACTTCGTGGCGGCGAGGAGATCCCGAGGAGAGCCCCCAGCGTGGGAGGAGGTCACGCGCATGCGGTGGCAGGCGCGGGCCGCCCTGTTGCGGCGGTGGACGGAGGACCTGGCTCCACCGGTCCCTGGGCAGTGGACGGTGGAGGCCATCCGCCCGGTCCTCCGGAGGTGGGTGAGGCGGCGACATGGGTCGCTGACCTTCAGACTGGTGCAGATGCTTTCCGGACACGGATGTTTCGGAAAGTATCTGCACCAGATCGCAAGACGGGAAGCGACCCCAGCCTGCCACGAATGTGGGGCGCCGGAGGATACGGCGCCCCACACGCTGGAGGCGTGTGCCGCATGGGGCCCCCAGCGGCACACGCTTTCAGCGGTGATAGGGAGGGATCTCTCCCTGCCGAGCGTGGTGAACGCCATGCTCGGCAGCGAGAGATCGTGGCAGGCGGTGGTCTCCTTCTGCGAAGCGGTGATGGCGCAGAAGGAGACAGCGGAGCGGGCCAGGGAGGACGATGTCCTGTCTGACCCGCTTCGACGCAGACGAAGGGGGGCGAGGAGGAGGCGGTTCGACCGCCTCCTTCACCCTCCGTAGTGGGGTCACTGGTAGAGAGTCGGGGGACTCTCTGCCGGCTTGCACGGCCCCACTCGTCTGGGGGGTGGCCTTGTTGAGCAGGGTCACCCCTCCATAGGCGTAGTGGCCCGGTTTACCGGGCCTGCTGCCGGGGCGAGATGGTGAATGCTAGCGCGACCCCATCTCGCCCCACCATGGCAGAAGACTGCTCACCGTGGGGTTTTAGTCGGTAGGAGTCCGACATAACCTCTCTGCTGCCCCTGCGGCGGAGAGGTATCCATGAGGATTTCCCCACGTAAAAAAAAAAAAAAAAAAAAAAAAAAGGTTAGGTTAGGTTAGGTTAGGGTTCCCGAAACCTTGGAAGGAGGGGCAATTGTGCCTCCTCCGCAAGGAGGGACGCCCGGCGGACTCCCCCTCGGCATACCGACCCATCGTTCTGCTCGATGAGGTCGGTAAGATGTTCGAGGGGATCGTCGCCAGCCGGCTGAGCGGCCACCTGCGGAGGGTGGGGCCGGACCTGTCGGACGCCCAATTCGGTTTCCGAAGGGGGCGTTCGACGGTGGACGCCTTGGCCCGCCTCAAGGGCCAAGTGCGGGAGGCCGTCGAGGCGGGGGACGGAGTGTTGGCCGTGTCGTTTGACATCGCCAACGCCTTCAACTCCGTCCCCCACTCGACGATCCTGGAGGCACTCCGTTATCACGGAGTGCCTCGGTACCTGCGGAGCCTCCTGTCCGACTACCTGGAGGACCGAGCGGTCCTCCTCGTAGATCGGACGGGCCAGCTTCGCAGGTACGGAGCCGAGTCCGGTGTTCCACAGGGGTCGGTCCTAGGACCGCTCTTGTGGAACATCGGATTCGATTGGCTCCTGCGGGGTACTCTCCTCCGGGGCACGAGTGTCATCTGCTATGCGGATGACACTCTGCTCACAGCCCGGGGGAGAGACTACAGGGAGGTGGCGGGTCTGGCCTCAGCCGGCGGATCCTTAGTCGCAGGAAGGATCCGCCGACTGGGCCTGAAGGTGGCGCTGAACAAGACCGAGGCCGTGTTCTTCCACGGGCCTCGGCAGCGCACACCCCCTGACGCCCACATCGTGGTGGAGGGCGTCAGGATCGAGGTGAAGGCCCAGATGAAATATCTGGGCCTTACACTCGACAGCAGGTGGCGCTTCGGCCCGCACTTCAGCGGGCTGTCGACGCGCCTGCTGAAGGTCGCGGGGGCCCTTTCGTGGCTCCTCCCTAATATGGGAGGACCGAAAGGGCGGTGCCGGCACCTTTACGCCGGCATCTTGAAGAGTATGGCCCTTTACGGGGCCCCGATCTGGGCGGACTCCCTCCGAAGGAGGGAGAACGTCACAGCTCTTCGGAGGCCCCAAAGGGCCATAGCGCAGCGGGTGTCGCGGGCCTACCGGTCGGTAGGTTTCGCGGCAGCGTGCGCTCTGGCTGGCACCCCTCCTTGGGAGCTCGAGGCAGGGGTGCTCGCCAGAGTGTACGAGTGGACGGCGGGGCGTAAGGCGCTCGGTGAGCGCCCCGCCCCGGAAGAGCGGGAGGCCGTCCGGCGCGAGGCGAGGGACGCGGTCGTCCTCCATTGGACGGAGGACCTCGCCACCGCCGCGTTTGGCCGACGAACGTTGGACGCTCTCGGACCGGTCCTGCGGGACTGGCTCGGGAGGTCCCACGGTTTCCTCTCGTTCCGTCTGGTGCAGGTGCTATCCGGGCACGGTTGCTTCGGATCGTACCTGCACCGGATCGGACGGGAGGAGACACCGGCGTGCCACGACTGTGGCGCCGCGGAGGACACGGCGCAGCACACCCTCGAGGTGTGCCCGTCGTGGTCCGAGCTGCGCCGCAGCTTGGTCGCCGTCGTCGGCGGGGACCTCTCGCTTCCCAGCGTGGTCAACGCCATGCTGGGAGGCGAGGGGGCCTGGGCAGCGGTCGCCTCCTTTTGCGAGGAAGTGATGTCGCAAAAGGAGGCGGCGGAGCGCGCAAGGGAGGAAGACCCCCTTGCGGCGCCGCTGCGGAGACGGAGAAGGGGTAGGAGAAGACGCGGTCTTCTCCTACCCCTTCCCGGTGGTCAATAGCGGGGGACAGGCGCGGGGGTGCCTTCTCCCGCATTGCACCTATTGACCACCTCCGTCTGGCGGGAATGACCGAGCACTCGCGGTCAGTCCCGGGGCCCCTCCCGCTGGGAGGGGCGTGCGGGGCCCGCCGTGTAGGCGGGCGGTCGTCGGCGGGGGACTGGATGAAAAGGCTCTGCCGGTTTCCCAGTCCCCCTCCGCACAGACGATGCCGGAGTGCCGCTGGGTTGTTTAGTGGGTATACCGGTCTCAGTGCCGGGAGTCCCACATACCCCCCCCCATCCCCCGATGGAGGGGTATGCGTAATGCATTTTTCCCAGCGTCAAAAAAAAAAAAAAAAAAAAAGGTTAGGTTAGGTTGGGGAACCCCTTGGGGTGCTAGTCCCGGCAACCTCCACGTGTGCTCGGTCACTGCTTGTCCCTTATGGATACGTCCGGGGGGAACGGCAGTGACTGGGCCGGTGCACCCTGTCAACACGATCAATAACATCTCCTTGTGGGATTTTGTTGGTCGTGGCAAATAGCTGGGAACGGTGGGCCTCTCTGCGTGTCTCTATGAAGGTAGCATAGAGCACAGCAGAGAGGCCGGCGGGAGCCTCACAGAGGCTCAGCGGACCTCCGGGTCGGTGGATGGCCGGCCTGCAAGGCTGGCGGCGCGGCGGGGAGGGTCAACTCGGCCACCCCGTCGGGCACAACTGGCGGTGCAGCGTTGCTGCAGCGGAGTCTTCTCCGCAAAGATGGGAGCCCCGCGAGGGGCTCAGCGGACCTTCGGGTCGTGGGATGGCGGGCCTGCAAGGCCCGCGGCGCGGTTGGGATCGGTCAACCCGGCCACCCAATCGGGCAAACACGATGAGCAGCCGATGCTGCAGCGGACCTTCGGGTCGTGGGATGGCGGGCCTGCAAGGCCTGCGGCGCGGCGGGGAGGGTCAACACGGCCACCCCGTCGGGCCCCATGCGTCTCCGAATCCTAAGGTTTGGCGCCCGCCGATAGGATGCATGGCCGGGGGGAACCCGGTCGCTAGGGCGCCACAAGGGGACCTCACCCCTTCAAAAAGGAAAATCATGGACAAACAGGCGATTGGAAATATTCCGCAAGTGGGGGGATCCCACCCTTCAGGACGGTTGAGTGAAGGCAGCCCCATTGTATTTGCGGGGGGCAACCAACGCCTCGTGGGCTCCGATCGGGGCCCACGTACCGACGACCACAGCAAACCCATACCGGACACCGATGACGCTACAAATGATGACCACAGCAAGATCACTACGGACAAGAATGAGGAGGTGCGCGTGGCCCCGTATAATCTACGGAGAGCCCGTGTTGTGCTGGAGCGCACAGATTGCGCCAAACCGGCCAAGCGCAACGAGGAGGAAGGTGAGGCCTCCAGCGCCTCCCCCGCACCCATTCTGGATGCGGGTGGGGCCCCGCAGGCCTCAGAGAGTCTGATTCCGACTATAAACCTGTCGGAATCAGACTCAGACGCGAGCCAGATGAGTTGGGAGAGTGTGTCGTCCCGCGGCTCTGGCGCTTCCCGCCAGGTGAGGAAGCGTCGGACAAACGGGGGCGAGGAGCACACTCCCTCTCGTCGGGGGAAAGGGTGCTCGCCAAAGACAGGCCTAGCAAGGGCCAGGGCCGATTTGAAGAAGGCACAGGAGGAGGCTGCCGAAGAGAAGCTGGCGGAAGAGCAGCGGAAGAGGGCGGTAGCGACTGCCGCCCTGTTCCGGAAGAGTCCCGCGGCCGTAGCGGCTCCGCTTCGGCTGAGCGACTGCGACGCCGCGCAGCTGGACACTATGCTCCTGGGCTCGGTGGACACAGTGATAGCTGTGGCCACCAAGTCCGGGAACCTGAAGGGCACCTGCGTGAAGTCCCTGAAGGAGGCCGCCGCCACCATTAAGGCCTCCTACGAGGAGACGCGGGCCCGCACAATGACGGAGGAGATGGCGCTATTGGTACGGGCCAATAAGCAACTCGCGTCGGATATCGGCGAGCTCCGACGCGAGTTGGCCGAGGTGAGGGCGGCTGCAGTCCGACCGGTGCCGAACCCGGCGCCGGCTCGGACCCCGGCCCCAGCCCCCACCACGGAGGACGTCGTGCGGCAGATCATGGTGCAAGTTGGCACTATGATCAATGCCCGCTTTGAGGGGCTGGAGGAGAGACTGCTGCCTGCTAGGACCCTCAGACCCCCTCTGGCCGCAGATCGGCGAAGGGAGGCTGAGGTGCGTCCCGTAGCAAGCACCAGCCGAGGTGTTGCGCCAACTGGCGCACCGGCTAGGGCCCCGATAGGCGGAAAGCAGCCCCCGCCGCCAAAGGAGAAGAGTGCCGCCGCGGTCAGAGCAGCGGTCCCGAGCCGAACGCTGGCTCCGCCCACTGCGGCCCCGTCTGAGGCGTGGTCCGTTGTGGCGAGGCGTGGAACGCGCAGGAAGGAGGCGAGGACCGCGGCTTCGGCTGGGACGGCGCCCCCTCCAGCGGAGAGGTCTGCCCCTCCAGCCCGAGTCCCTCCTAGGCAACAGGCGGCGGCGCCAAAACCGCCTCCCAAGCCTACGGCGAGGTTGGCCAAACTCCGCCCTCCCCGCACTGCAGCAGTAGTCATCACGCTGCAGTCCGGGGCGGCGGAGAAAGGCATCACCTACGCCAAGGTGTTGGAAGTGGCCAAGGGGCGGATAAAGCTCGGTGAGCTGGGGGTACCACCTCTCAAAATAAGGACGGCGGCCACCGGGGCCAGAATCCTTGAGGTTCCTGGCACGGACAACGCTACTAAAGCGGATGTCCTTGCCGGGAAGCTCAAGGAGGTGTTTGAGGGGCAGGAGGAGATCCGTATCTCCAGGCCGATCACCACCGCTGACCTGCGGGTCAGCGGTCTGGACGATGCGGTGATGCCGGAGGAACTGGCGGAGGCCCTGGCGAGGGTGGGGGAGTGTGCTGCGTCGGCGGTGGCGGTTGGCACGATCCGCAGGGGCCCCGCTGGGATGGGCACGGCATTCGTGCGCTGCCCTGTGGAAGCAGCGAGGAGAATCGCTGGCAGCGGACGAGTGCTGGTGGGCTGGGTAGCGGCGCAGGTCCGCATCTTAGATGCCAGACCTCGGCGCTGCTACCGATGCCTTGCACTGGGCCACGTTGGGGCCCAATGCAAGGCCGAAGTCGACCGCAGCGATGAGTGTTATCGCTGCGGTCGAAAGGGCCACAAGGCCCGAGAATGCTCTGCCGCTCCCCACTGCTCACTCTGTGCAGCTGCGGGGAAAGCGGCAGACCACCTCTCCGGGGGCAAGGCATGTGCCAAGCCCCCGTCAAAGTCAGGGGCCAAACGGAAGGCCGCCGCTGCTGGAGCTAAGGCCCAGCCGCGGCCGCCTACCCCTGATACAGGGCAGGCGGTTCGCATGGAGGAAAGTTAGTTATGGCCCTAACTTTCCTCCAGGCGAACATCAACCACTCCGCTCGCGCTCAGGACCTTCTCCTGCAGTGTCTTGCGGAGAGGATGATTCACGTGGGGGTGATTGCCGAGCCGTACGCGATCCCACCCAGGTCTGACTGGGTTGGAGATCTCGACGGCTTGGTGGCAATCACCACTCAATCGCCGGCCCGATCCCCCCCCCTTGAAAGTCGGTCAAGGGGCAGGGGATACGTCGCTGCCATGGTGGGCAGAGTGATGGTGGTGGGGGTCTATCACTCCGGTAATAGACCCCGCCACGAGCTGGAGACTCTCCTCAGCGAGGTGGGAACCTTAATTGGTCAGACCCGCCCGCTCCCCGTGCTCGTTCTTGGGGACTTCAACGCCAAATCAGTGGCGTGGGGGTCCCCGACGACGGATCCGCGGGGAGACACCGTAGTCGAGTGGATGGCTGAGGTTGGTCTCTGCCTCGTGAATCAGGGGGCGGAAAACACTTGCGTCCGTCAGTGGGGTGGCTCGATCGTCGACCTGACATTCGCCACCCCAGACCTTGCCTGCCGCATACGCGACTGGCAGGTGCTGGTCGACGAGGAGACGCTTTCCGACCACCGGTACATCCGGTTCAGCGTCTCCTCGTCTTTGACGGACGCAGTGAGGGGGGAGACGAGCGAGATCGGTCCGCGTTGGGCCCTGAAGCATCTCGACGTCGAGATACTGCTGGAGGCGGCCATCGTCGAGGCGTGGAGCGGCACTGCTCTGGAGCCGGAACCAGTAGATGTGGACGAGATGGCGGACGGGCTGTGTGGGGCACTTACGCGCGTGTGCGATGCGGCGATGCCGCGTGCGCGAGCCCCGCAGCCCAGACGCCAAGTCTACTGGTGGTCAGAGGAGATTGCCGAGCTCCGGCGACGCTGTGTGACGAGGCGCCGCCGATACCAGCGGTATCGGAGACGTAGGCGGCAAGAGACCGAAACCACCGAGTCTCAGTACGCCGCCTACAGAGAAGCTTCCAGGGCCCTACGCGTCGCGATCGACGAGGCCAAGAGGCAGGCTTGGGAGCACTTGCTGGAGGGGCTGGAGCGTGACCCATGGGGCCGCCCGTACCGATGGGCGAGACAGAAGCTCCGCCCATGGGCACCCCCCGTCACTGCTTCGCTCCAACCGGCAGTGCTCCAGAGGGTGGTAGAAGGCTTGTTCCCCGGAGCCCCGGGGACCGAATTCACGCCTCCCACCGCCGTGGCCTCGTCATCGGCCGATCTCGAGGGTGAAGAGGAGGGGGACGAGCCTGTCCCTGTTTCAGAGGGTGAGCTGGGTGCAGCAGTGCTCAGGATGAGGGCCAAAAACACGGCGCCTGGGCCAGATGGCATACCGGGCCGTGCGTGGGCCCTCTCCTTGGAGCACCTCACCCCCGCTCTGACGGCCCTGTTTGACAGGTGCCTCAGAGATGGCAGGTTCCCCAAGAGGTGGAAGAGGGGCAGGCTCGTCCTCATCCGGAAGGAGGGACGCCCTGCGGACGAGCCCTCGGGCTATCGTCCGATTGTGCTGCTTGACGAGGCCGGCAAGCTTTTGGAGCGAGTGCTCGCTGCCCGCCTCGTCAAGCACCTCGAGACAGTGGGACCCGACTTGGCGCCCACCCAATTCGGGTTCCGGAGAGGTCGCTCGACGATAGACGCCATATCTCGCGTCCGTGACCTCTCGGAGGAGGCGTGCTCCAGTGGTGGCGTGTTGCTGGCTGTCTCGTTGGACATTGCCAACGCCTTCAACACGTTGCCCTGGAGCACCATTCTCGGGGGATTGGGGTACCATCAGGTGCCCCAATGCCTGCGAAGGCTCGTCGGGGACTATCTCTCCGACAGAGAGGTAGTCTTCCCGACGACCAGTGGGGAGGGACGTAGTCCCATGACGCGCGGCGTTCCGCAGGGGTCCGCCCTCGGGCCACTTCTGTGGAACGTCGGGTATGATTGGGTCCTCCGGTGTGCTAACCTTCGTGGCGTCAATGTCATTTGTTACGCTGACGACACGTTGGTTACCGCCCGGGGGGACAGCTACAGGGAGGCGAAGATCCTGGTGACGGCCGCGGTCGCGACGACCGTATCCAGGATCCGGATGCTGGGTCTGGAGGTGGCGCTCCACAAGTCCGAGGCCATTTGTTTTCATGGCCCGAGACGAGCGCCACCTGCAGACTCCACCATCGTGGTGGGTGGGACATCCATCCCTGTCCGGTCGACGCTGAAGTATCTCGGCGTCGTCCTGGACAGCAGATGGAAGTTCGCGGCGCATGTGCGACAGCTGTCTCCAAGAATCTTGGGGACAGCTGGCGCACTGAGTCGCCTCCTCCCGAACATCGGGGGAGGGGAGGGGAGCTGCCGCCGCCTCTATACAGCGGTGGTCAGCTCCATGGCCCTATATGGTGCTCCCATATGGGCCGGTGGGCTGGATCGGCAGACAACCGCTCTGCTGATCGCAGCCCAGAGGGTGATGGCGGTGAGAGTGTGCCGGGGCTACCGCACCATCTCTCACGAAGTGGCGTGCGCCCTCGCTGGGTCGCTCCCGTGGGACCTCGAGGCCGAAGTCCTGGCCTCGGTCTACTGGCGCAGAGCGCAGGCACGGGAGCGAGACGAGCGACTGGCGCCGCTGGAGGTGACGCGCTGGCGTAACAACGCCAGGGCGGCCGCCATCACCCGGTGGAGGGATCGGCTCCTCACAGGACCCACACGGAGGGGGGCTGGCGCTCAGCGACTGCTTGAGGCGCTTCAGCCCGTACTCGTAGAGTGGGTACGGAGGAGACACGGGAGGCTTTCCTTCCGACTGACGCAGGTGCTCACGGGACATGGTTGTTTCGGGAGATACCTGTGTCATGTCGCTCGAAGGGAAGCCTCCCCGGCCTGCCACCAGTGCGGCTACGCGGAGGATACCGCCCAGCACGCACTGGAGGCATGCCCAGGAGGAGCCGAGCCGCGGCGATCCCTAGTCGCGGTTGTGGGGACGGACCTCTCCTTACCGACCATCATCGCCAAGATGGTCGGCGACGAGAGGTCCTGGGAGGCGGTGGCCTCCTTCTGTGAGACTATTGTCTCGCAGAGGGAGGCAGAAGAGCGGGAGAGAGAGAGAGACCCTCTCTCTCTGCCGCTCAGGAGAGCGCGGACACGGAGACGGGCTAATCGAGCCCGTACTCCGTCTCCGCTTGGAGGGCCTGGGGCGTCGGATGCGGGGGCACCCGGCGCCCCACACTAGGGATAGGCCCTCACGAGGTGTAGATGCCCTCTTATGTTCCGAGGGCATCTGACATGAGGTGGGGAAGTTTCGGCTTCCCACCGAGGCGGGTCCACCGCAAGGCGGACTGCGGCGTCGACGGGGGCTGCGGAGGAATGCGCGAGCGGTCCCGTGCCCCCCGTCCCCAGATTTCATTGCGGGTATCTGCAACACTGGCGGAGGCAAACATGCCTAAACCAGCGCGGGACGCTTGCGGGCGTTTCCGCAAACCAAACGGCCCTTATCAGGGCCACTCAAAAGGCTCTTTTCAGAGCCAACCAAAAGGCCCTTCTCAGGGCCCACCAAAAGGCTCTTCTCAGAGCCAACCAAAAGGCCCTTCTCAGGGCCAAGCCGACGACGTCGCGTCGGTAGCGGAGGCTAGCCGCGCATCATCCGCGGCTAGCTTGTTTGCGGACGAGTTTTCAGATTCGGAAAACGACTCTGTCGTTTGCGAGTCCGACGCCTCGATGCCGATGGCGACAGCGGAGAGTCGCCAACAGGCAGTGAAGCGGGCCTTCATGAAGGCCGGGTCCTGCTCTTCGGACTCCGCGAAGAGCAAGCCGAGAAAGAAGTCGAAGGCCAAAAAGTCTTCTTCTTCGACCGTTACGGCGGACACCCACGACGTGGGTTTGGCTGACGCTCAGCGAGAGCTGAGTCTGGCTCGGCGGGCGCAGCTCCAGCAAGACCTGGAGGAGCAGGTCGCTGCCAAGGAGCAGCAGGCGCGCAACGCTCGGGGAAGATCTGGGTACGGTGGGTCTACCGTGCTGTACGCGGACCACTCCCTGGAGGAGTTGGAGCGCATGGCACAGGAGGACGAAGAGGAGATCGTTCAGGTCGCCTCTAAGTCCTCCAACCTTAAGGGGACTTTTCAGAAGTCCCTTAAGAGCAGGGCTGCGAGTATGCGTGGCATAATTCGGGAGCTGGTGCAGCGCACCGCAACCGACGAGACGCGGCAACTGCAGGCGAAGGTCGACCGCCTGCAGTCGGAGGTCAGCCAGCTGCACCAGAAGCTGGCTGAAGCCACGGCCCGGCCCACTCAGGCCGACGCCAGGCCAGCGGCTGAGGGCTCTTTCTCCTCCTCACACGTTGAGGATATACTCCGCAAGGTAGTCGCGGAGGAGAGGGCCTTCACAAGAGCCTGCCTCGCCGGCATAGAGGACAGGCTCTTGCCCGAGAAGCGCCTCCGCCCGCCGCTCGCAGCGGACAAGAGGCCGAATATGCCGGGGCCGTCCTCCCAGAAGGAGGACAAGAGGCCGAACCAGCGGGGGCCGTCCTCCCAAGAGGAGGACACCCTTCTACCCTCCTCCACCCCGTCCAATTCTTGGACGGAAGTGGTCAGGAGGGGGAAGGGTAAGGCCAAACAGGGGAGAGCGGCCGCCCCCCCTGCCACCCCCGCGACCTCCCTTCCCTGCCCGTCCCAGGGGACCGGCAAGGGAAAGGGTAAGGGGAAGGGGAAAAAGTCGGCCCCCGCGCCCGCCACCGCTGCTCCTGCAGCGAACAGGGCCCCCGCCGGTGGGAGGAAGCTAGTTCCTCCCAAAACCGCGGCCGTCGTGGTGACGCTCACCGCGGAGGCTGCGGAGCGGGGCGAGACGTACGAGTCCGTTTTGAAACGGGCTCGTACCAACGCCGATCCCACCCAACTGGGGATCGGAGCGGTGGCGTGCCGCCGGACCCAAGCCGGGGCTCGAATTTTCGAATTCCCGGGGGCCCAGGGCGGCACAAACGCGGACCTCTTTGCAGCGAAGCTGAAAGTCTGAATGATGGATAGGGTCAGACATCGCATCCTCCAGGCGAACACCAACCACTGCAAAGCAGCCCAGGACCTGTTAATACAGGTCCTGGCTGAGTGGTTGGTGGACGTGGCGGTGGTCGCTGAGCCGTACTCGGTCCCTAGCCGTTGGCTAGGTGATCGGGACGGCTCGGTGGCATTGGTGGCGCGGTCTTCCACAGACTCCCCTCCCCTCTCGCTATTAGAGAGGGGACCGGGATATGTGGCCGCCGCGTGGGGAGAAATAGCCATGGTGGGCGTATATTTCTCCCCTAACCGCCCTCTCCAGGACTTCGAGAACTTTCTCGAAGTCCTGACCGGGGTGGTCGGTAGGGCGGCGCCGCGTCAGGTCGCCGTATTGGGCGACCTGAACGCCAAGTCGGCGGTCTGGGGTAACCAGGCCGCCACTTGCAACGTACGGGGTCGCACCGTGGAGTATTGGGCGGCCTCGTCGGGTGTGTCCCTCCTCAACAGAGGGACGGTTCACACGTGTGTGCGGCAACGGGGAGGGTCGGTGGTGGACATCTCGTTCGCCACCCCCGTGCTAGCCGCCCGCGTCGTGAACTGGCGGGTGGAGACGGTGGAGACGTTGTCGGACCACCGGTATGTGCGGTTCGACATCGTCACCCAGAGCCCCCGGAGAACGGTCCCCCCGAGCCGTTCTCCCTTTCCACGGTGGGCTCTCACCCGCCTGGACCGGGAGGCGGCTGTTGAGGCGGCGTTCGTCCAGGACTGGCTCGCGCCTCCCCTCCAAGTCCTGGACGTTGACGCCGCAGCGGGCCGGCTCAGGGAGTCCCTGACCGAGGTGTGCAACTCCAGCATGCCTCGGTCTCGCCGCCCTCCTCCCCGACGCGCCGTCTACTGGTGGTCGGAGGAGCTAGCGGGGCTCCGGGCCGCCTGCGTGGCGGCGAGGAGGGCCTACGCGCGGAGTCGGCGGCGCAGCCGCCGAGATGAGGAGAACGAGGACCTTCTCTACGCCTCCTACGTAGAGGCGAAGAGGGTCCTCAAGGCGGCGATGGGCGCCGCCCAGGACGCGGCGAGGGCCGAGATGCTGGAGGGTCTCGACAGGGACCCGTACGGGAGACCGTACAAGGCGGCGCAGAACAAACTGCGCCCCTTCGGTCCCCCGCTGGCGGAGACCCTCGAGCCCGCCTTGCTGGATGGGGTGGTTCGGTGCCTGTTTCCGTGCAGGACCGAATTCGCCCCACCAGCAATGGACCCTCCGCGGGGAGCGGCCCCGCCGGAGGAGGAGGAAGAGGAGGCCCCTCCAGTCACCGCAGTGGAACTGGAGGGGGAGGCTCTCCGCCTCCGCGCCAAGCGGACGGCCCCTGGGCCGGACGGCGTCCCCGCGCGGGTGGTGGCAATCGCCGCGCTCCAAATGGAGGGGAGGTTTCGGGACCTTTTCAGCTCGTGTTTCACGACTGGTAGGTTCCCGAAACCGTGGAAGGAGGGGCAATTGTGCCTCCTCCGAAAGGAGGGCCGCCCGGCGGACTCCCCCTCAGCTTACCGACCCATCGTTCTGCTCGATGAGGTCGGTAAGCTGTTCGAGGGGATAGTGGCCAACCGGCTGAACGGCCACCTGCGGAGGGTGGGGCCGGACCTGTCGGACGCCCAGTTCGGTTTCCGAAGAGGGCGTTCGACAGTAGACGCCTTGGCCCGACTTAAGGGCCAAGTGCGGGAGGCCGTCGAGGCGGGGGACGGAGTGTTGGCTGTGTCGTTTGACATCGCCAACGCCTTCAACTCCGTCCCCCACTCGACGATCCTGGAGGCACTCCGTTACCACGGAGTGCCTCGGTACCTGCGGAGCCTCCTGGCCGACTACCTGGAGGACCGAGCGGTCCTCCTCGTAGATCGGACGGGCCAGCTTCGCAGGTACGGGGCCGAGTCCGGTGTTCCACAGGGGTCGGTCCTAGGACCGCTCCTGTGGAACATCGGATTCGATTGGCTCCTGCGGGGAACCCTCCTCCGGGGCACGAGTGTCATCTGCTATGCGGATGACACTCTGCTCACAGCCCGGGGGAGGGACTTCAGGGAGGTGGCGGGTCTGGCCTCAGCCGGCGGATCCTTAGTCGCAGGAAGGATCCGCCGACTAGGCCTGAAGGTGGCGCTGAACAAGACCGAGGCCGTGTTCTTCCACGGGCCTCGGCAGCGCACACCCCCTGACGCCCACATCGTGGTGGAGGGCGTCAGGATCGAGGTGAAGGCCCAGATGAAATATCTGGGCCTAATCCTCGACAGCAGGTGGCGCTTCGGCCCGCACTTCAGCGGGCTGTCGACGCGCCTGCTGAAGGTCGCGGGCGCCCTTTCGTGGCTCCTCCCTAATATGGGAGGACCGAAAGGGCGGTGCCGGCATTTATATGCCGGCATCTTGAAGAGCATGGCCCTTTACGGGGCCCCGATCTGGGCGGACTCCCTCCGAAGGAGGGAGAACGTCACAGCTCTCCGTCGGCCCCAAAGGGCCATCGCGCAGCGGGTGTCGCGGGCCTACCGCTCGGTAGGCTTCGCGGCAGCGTGCGCTCTGGCTGGCACCCCTCCTTGGGAGCTCGAGGCAGGGGTGCTCGCCAGAGTGTACGAGTGGACGGCAGGGCGTAGGGCGCTCGGTGAGCGCCCCGCCCCGGAAGAGCGGGAGGCCGTCCGGCGCGAGGCGAGGGACGCAGTCGTCCAACATTGGACGGAGGACCTCGCCACCGCCGCGTTTGGCCGACGGACGTTGGACGCTCTCGGGCCGGTCCTGCGGGACTGGCTCGGGAGGTCCCACGGTTTCCTCTCGTTCCGTCTGGTGCAGGTGTTATCCGGGCAAGGTTGCTTCGGATCGTACCTGCACCGGATCGGACGAGAGGAGACACCGGCGTGCCACGACTGTGGCGCCGCGGAGGACACGGCGCAGCACACCCTCGAGGTGTGCCCGTCGTGGTCCGAGCTGCGCCGCAGCTTGGTCGCCGTCGTCGGCCGGGACCTCTCGCTTCCCAGCGTGGTGAACGCCATGCTGGGAAGCGAGGGGGCCTGGGCAGCGGTCGCCTCCTTTTGCGAGGACGTGATGTCGCAAAAGGAGGCGGCGGAGCGCGCAAGGGAGGAAGACCCCCTTGCGGCGCCGCTGCGGAGACGGAGAAGGGGTAGGAGAAGACGTGGTCTTCTCCTACCCCTTCCCGGTGGTCAATAGCGGGAGACAGGCGCGGGGGTGCCTTCTCCCGCATTGCACCTATTGACCACCTCCGTCTGGCGGGAATGACCGAGCACTCGCGGTCATTCCCGGGGCCCCTCCAGGGAGGGGCGTGCGGGGCCCGCCGTGTAGGCGGGCGGTCGTCGGCGGGGGACTGGATGAAAAGGCTCTGCCGGTTTCCCAGTCCCCCTCCGCACAGACGATGCCGGAGTGCCGCTGGGTTGTTTAGTGGGTATACCGGTCTCAGTGCCGGGAGTCCCACATACCCCCTCCATCCCCCCGGTGGAGGGGTATGCGTAATGCATTTTTCCCAGCGTCAAAAAAAAAAAAAAAAAAAAAAAAAAAAAAAAAAAAAAAAAAAAAAAAGGTTAGGTTAGGTTAGGTTGGCTGTACTCCGGAGTGATCCGGAGTATGGCCCTGTACGGGGCACCCGTCTGGGTGGACGCCCTCGGTCGCAATAACAAGACCCTGCTGCGACGTCCGCAGCGGGTCATTGCGACGAGGGCGATACGCGGGTACCGGACGGTGTCCTGGACGGCAGCGTGCGTGTTGGCCGGAGATCCCCCCTGGGAGCTCCAAGCGGAGATCCTCGCCGAAGTGTATCACTTCGTGGCGGCGAGGAGATCCCGTGGAGAGCCCCCAGTGTGGGAAGAGGTCACACGCATGCGGTGGCAGGCGCGGGCCGCTCTGTTGCGGCGGTGGACGGAGGACCTGGCTCCACCGGTCCCTGGGCAGTGGACGGTGGAGGCCATCCGCCCGGTCCTCCGGAGGTGGGTGAAGCGGCGACATGGGTCGCTGACCTTCAGACTGGTGCAGATGCTTTCCGGACACGGATGTTTCGGAAAGTATCTGCACCAGATCGCAAGACGGGAAGCGACCCCAGCCTGCCATGAATGTGGGGCGCCGGAGGACACGGCGCCCCACACGCTGGAGGCGTGTGCCGCATGGGGCTCCCAGCGGCACACGCTTTCAGCGGTGATAGGGAGGGATCTCTCCCTGCCGAGCGTGGTGAACGCCATGCTCGGCAGCGAGAGATCGTGGCAGGCGGTGGTCTCCTTCTGCGAAGCGGTGATGGCGCAGAAGGAGACAGCGGAGCGGGCCAGGGAGGACGACGTCCTGTCTGACCCGCTCCGACGCAGACGAAGGGGGGCGAGGAGGAGGCGGTTCGACCGCCTCCTCCACCCTCCGTAGTGGGGTCACCGGTTGAGAGTCGGGGGACTCTCTGCCGGCTTGCACGGCCCCACTCGTCTGGGGGGTGGCCTTGTTGAGCAGGGTCACCCCTCCATAGGCGTAGTGGCCCGGTTTACCGGGCCTGCTGCCGGGGCGAGATGGTGAATGCTAGCGCGACCCCATCTCGCCCCACCATGGCAGAAGACTGCTCACCGTGGGGTTTTAGTCGGTAAGAGTCCGACATAACCTCTCTGCTGCCCCCGCAGCGGAGAGGTATCCATGAGGATTTCCCCACGTAAAAAAAAAAAAAAAAAAAAAAAAGGTTAGGTTAGGTTAGGTTAGGTTAGGTTAGGTTAGGTTAGGTTGTCGGGGTGCTAGTCCCGGCAACCTCCACGTGTGCTCGGTCACTGCTTGTCCCTTATGGATACGTCCGGGGGGAACGGCAGTGACTGGGCCGGTGCACCCTGTCAACACGATCAATAACTTCTCCTTGTGGGATTTTGTTGGTCGTGGCAAATAGCTGGGAACGGTGGGCCTCTCTGCGTGTCTCTATGAAGGTAGCATAGAGCACAGCACAGAGGCCGGCGGGAGCCTCACAGAGGCTCAGCGGACCTCCGGGTCGGTGGATGGCCGGCCTGCAAGGCTGGCGGCGCGGCGGGGAGGGTCAACTCGGCCACCCCGTCGGGCACAACTGGTGGTGCAGCGTTGCTGCAGCGGAGTCTTCCCCGCAAAGATGGGAGCCCCGCGAGGGGCTCAGCGGACCTTCGGGTCGTGGGATGGCGGGCCTGCAAGGCCCGCGGCGCGGTTGGGATCGGTCAACCCGGCCACCCAATCGGGCAAACACGATGAGCAGCTGATGCTGCAGCGGACCTTCGGGTCGTGGGATGGCGGGCCTGCAAGGCCTGCGGCGCGGCGGGGAGGGTCAACACGGCCACCCCGTCGGGCCCCATGCGTCTCCGAATCCTAAGGTTTGGCGCCCGCCGATAGGATGCATGGCCGGGGGGAACCCGGTCGCTAGGGCGCCACAAGGGGACCTCACCCCTTCAAAAAGGAAACGGAATGGACAACAAAGGCATTGGAAATATTCCGCAAGTGGGGGGATCCCACCCTTCTGGACGGTCGAGAGAAGGCAGCCCCAATGTATCTGCGGGGGGCAACCAACGCCTCGTGGGCTCCGATCGGGGCCCACGTACCGACGACTCATGCATACCCAAACCGGACACCGAAAACGCAACAAACGATGACCACGGCAAGACAACAACGGACAAAAACGAGGAGGTGCGCGTGGCCCCGTACTACTTACGGAGGGCCCGTGTTGTGCTGGAGCGCACAGTTTGCGCCAAACCAGCCAAGCGCAACGAGGAGGAAGGTGAGGCCTCCGGCGCCTCCCCCGCACCCATCCTGGATGCGGGTGGGGCCCCGCAGGCCTCAGAGAGTCTGATTCCGACTATAAACCTGTCTGAATCAGACTCAGACGCGAGCCAGATGAGTTGGGAGAGTGTGTCGTCCCGCGGTTCTGGAGCTTCCCGCCAGGTGAGGAAGCGCCGGACCAGTGGGGGCGAGGAGCACACTCCCTCTCGTCGTGGGAAAGAGTGCCAGTCAAAGAACGGCCTAGCGAAAGCTAGGGCCGATCTGAAACAGGCACAGGAGGAGGCTGCCGAGGAGAACCTGGCGGAAGAGCAGCGGAATAGGGCGGCGAAGACTGCCGCCCTATTCCGTAAGAGTCCCGTGGCCGCGGCCGCTCCGCTTCGGCTGAGCGACTGCGACGCCGCGCAGCTGGACACTATGCTCCTGGACTCGGTGGACACAGTAATAGCTGTGGCCACCAAGTCCGGGAACTTGAAGGGCACCTTCGTGAAGACCCTGAAAGAGGCCGCGGCCACCATCAAGGCCTCCTTCAAGGAGACGCGGGCCCGCACCATGACGGAGGAGATGGCGTTGTTGGTGCGGGCCAATAAACAGCTCGCGTCGGATATCGGCGATCTCCGACGCGAGCTGGCCGAGGTGAGGACGGCTGCAGTCCGTCCGGTGCCGAACCCGGTGCCGGCTCGGACCTCAGCCCAAGTCCCCACCACGGAGGACGTCGTGCGACAGATCATGGTGCAAGTTGGCACCATGATCAACGCCCGCTTTGAGGGGCTGGAGGAGAGGCTGTTGCCTGCAAGGACCCTCAGACCCCCTCTGGCCGCAGATCGGCGAAGGGAGGCTGAGGTGAGTCCTACAGCAGGCACCAGCCGAGGTGTTGCGCCAACCGGCGCAAAGGCGAGGGCCCCGGCACGCGGAAGCCAGCCCACGCCAAAGGAGAAGAGTGCCGCCGCGGTCAAAGCAGCGGTCCCGAGCCGAACGCTGGCTCCACCCACTGCAGCCCCGTCTGAGGCGTGGTCTGTTGTGGCGAGGCGTGGGACGCGCAGGAAGGAGGCGAGGACCGCGGCTTCGGCTGGGACGGCGGCCCCTCCAGCGGAGAGGTCTGCCCCTCCAGCCCGAGTCCCCCCTAGGCAACAGGCGGCGGCGCCAAAACCGCCTCCCAAGCCTACGGCGAGGTTGGCCAAACTCCGCCCCCCCCGCACTGCAGCAGTAGTCATCACGCTGCAGTCCGGGGCGGCGGAGAAAGGCATCACCTACGCCAAGGTATTGGAGGTGGCCAAGGGGCGGATTAAGCTCGGCGAGCTAGGGGTTCCACCCCTAAAAATAAGGACGGCGGCCACCGGGGCCAGAATCCTTGAGGTTCCTGGCACGGACCACGCTGCTAAAGCGGATGTCCTTGCCGGGAAACTCAAGGAGGTGTTCGAGGGGCAGGAGGAGATACGCATCTCCAGGCCGACGACCACCGCTGACCTGCGGGTTAGCGGCCTGGACGATGCGGTGGTGCCGGAAGAGCTGGCGGAGGCCCTGGCGAGGGTGGGGGAGTGTGCTGCGTCGGCGGTGGCGGTTGGCACAATCCGCAGGGGCCCCGCTGGCATGGGCACGGCATTCGTGCGCTGCCCCGTGGAAGCGGCGAGGAGGATCGCTGGCAGCGGACGAGTGCTGGTGGGCTGGGTAGCGGCGCAGGTCCGCATCTTAGATGCCAGACCTCGGCGCTGCTACCGATGCCTCGCACTGGGCCACGTCGGGGCCCAATGCAAGGCTGAAGTCGACCGCAGCGATGAGTGCTATCGCTGCGGTCGAAAGGGCCACAAGGCCCGAGAATGCTCTGCCGCTCCCCACTGCTCACTCTGTGCAGCAGCGGGGAAAGCGGCAGACCACCTCTCCGGGGGCAAGGCATGCGCCAAGCCCCCGTCAAAGTCAGGGGCCAAACGGAAGGCCGCCGCGGCTGGAGCTAAGGCCCAGCCGCGGCCGCCTACCCCTGATACAGGGCAGGCGGTTCGCATGGAGGAAGGTTAGTTATGGCCCTAACTTTCCTCCAGGCGAACATCAACCACTCCGCTCGCGCTCAGGACCTTCTCCTGCAGTGTCTTGCGGAGAGGTTGATTCACGTGGGGGTGATTGCCGAGCCGTACGTGATCCCACCCAGGTCTGACTGGGTTGGAGATCTCGACGGCTTGGTGGCAATCACCACTCAATCGCCGGCCCGATCCCCCCCCCTTGAAAGTCGGTCAAGGGGCAGGGGATACGTCGCTGCCATGGTGGGCAGAGTGATGGTGGTGGGGGTCTATCACTCCGGTAATAGACCCCGCCACGAGCTGGAGACTCTCCTCAGCGAGGTGGGAACCTTAATTGGTCAGACCCGCCCGCTCCCCGTGCTCGTTCTTGGGGACTTCAACGCCAAATCAGTGGCGTGGGGGTCCCCGACGACGGATCCGCGGGGAGACACCGTAGTCGAGTGGATGGCTGAGGTTGGTCTCTGCCTCGTGAATCAGGGGGCGGAAAACACCTGTGTCCGTCAGTGGGGTGGCTCGATCGTCGACCTGACATTCGCCACCCCAGACCTTGCCTGCCGCATACGCGACTGGCAGGTATTGGTCGACGAGGAGACGCTTTCCGACCACCGGTACATCCGGTTCAGCGTCTCCTCGTCTTTGACGGACACGGTGAGGGGGGAGACGAGCGAGATCGGTCCGCGTTGGGCCCTGAAGCATCTCGACGTCGAGATACTGCTGGAGGCGGCCATCGTCGAGGCGTGGAGCGGCACTGCTCTGGAGCCGGAACCAGTAGACGTGGACGAGATGGCGGACGGGCTGTGTGGGGCACTTACGCGCGTGTGCGATGCGGCGATGCCGCGTGCGCGAGCCCCGCAGCCCAGACGCCAAGTCTACTGGTGGTCAGAGGAGATTGCCGAGCTCCGGCGACGCTGTGTGACGAGGCGCCGCCGATACCAGCGGTATCGGAGACGTAGGCGGCAAGAGACCGAAATCTCCGAGTCTCTATACGCCGCCTACAGAGATGCTTCCAGGGCCCTACGCGTCGCGATAGACGAGGCCAAGAGGCAGGCTTGGGAGCAACTGCTGGAGGGGTTGGAGCGTGACCCGTGGGGCCGCCCGTACCGATGGGCGAGACAGAAGCTCCGCCCATGGGCACCCCCCGTCACTGCTTCGCTCCAACCGGCAGTGCTCCAGAGGGTGGTAGAAGGCTTGTTCCCCGGAGCCCCGGGGACCGAATTCACGCCTCCCACCGCCGTGGCCTCGTCATCGACCGATCTCGAGGGTGAAGAGGAGGAGGACGAGCCTGTCCCTGTTTCAGAGGGAGAGCTGGGTGCAGCAGTGCTCAGGATGAGGGCCAAAAACACGGCGCCTGGGCCAGATGGCATACCGGGCCGTGCGTGGGCCCTCTCCTTGGAGCACCTCACCCCCAATCTGGCGGCCCTGTTCGACAGGTGCCTCAGAGAGGGAAGGTTCCCCAAGAGATGGAAGAGGGGCAGGCTCGTCCTTATCCGGAAGGAGGGACGCCCTGCGGACGAGCCGTCGGGCTATCGTCCGATCGTGCTGCTTGACGAGGCTGGCAAGCTCTTGGAGCGTGTGCTCGCTGCCCGCCTCGTCAAGCACCTCGAGACGGTGGGACCCGACTTGGCGCCCACCCAATTCGGGTTCCGGAGAGGTCGCTCGACGATAGATGCGATATCTCGCGTCCGCGACCTCTCGGAGGAGGCGTGCTCCAGTGGTGGCGTGTTGTTGGCTGTCTCGTTGGACATTGCCAACGCCTTCAACACGTTGCCCTGGAGCACCATTCTCGGGGGATTGGGGTACCATCAGGTGCCCCAATGCCTGCGAAGGCTTGTCGGGGACTATCTCTCCGACAGAGAGGTAGTCTTCCCGACAACCAGTGGGGAGGGACGTAGTCCCATGACGCGCGGCGTTCCGCAGGGGTCCGCCCTCGGGCCACTCCTGTGGAACGTCGGGTATGATTGGGTCCTCCGGTGTGCTAACCTTCGTGGCGTCAATGTCATTTGTTACGCTGACGACACGTTGGTTACCGCCCGGGGGGACAGCTACAGGGAGGCGAAGATCCTGGTGACGGCCGCGGTCGCGACGACCGTATCCAGGATCCGGATGCTGGGTCTGGAGGTGGCGCTCCACAAGTCCGAGGCCATTTGTTTTCATGGCCCGAGACGGGCGCCACCTGCAGACTCCACCATCGTGGTGGGTGGGACGTCCATCCCTGTCCGGTCGACGCTGAAGTATCTCGGCGTCGTCCTGGACAGCAGATGGAAGTTCGCGGCGCATGTGCGACAGCTGTCTCCAAGAATCTTGGGGACAGCTGGCGCACTGAGTCGCCTCCTCCCGAACATCGGGGGAGGGGAGGGGAGCTGCCGCCGCCTCTATACAGCGGTGGTCAGCTCCATGGCCCTATATGGTGCCCCCATATGGGCCGGTGGGCTGGATCGGCAGACAACCGCTCTGCTGATCGCGGCCCAGAGGGTGATGGCAGTGAGAGTGTGCAGGGGCTACCGCACCATCTCTCACGAAGTGGCGTGCGCCCTCGCTGGATCGCTCCCGTGGGACCTTGAGGCCGAAGTCCTGGCCTCGGTCTACTGGCGCAGAGCGCAGGCACGGGAGCGAGACGAGCGACTGGCGCCGCTGGAGGTGACGCGCTGGCGTAACAACGCCAGGGCGGCTGCCATCACCCGGTGGAGGGATCGGCTCCTCACAGGACCCACACGGAGGGGGGCTGGCGCTCAGCGACTGCTTGAGGCGCTTCAGCCCGTACTCGTAGAGTGGGTACGGAGGAGACACGGGAGGCTTTCCTTCCGACTGACGCAGGTTCTCACGGGACATGGTTGTTTCGGGAGATACCTGTGTCATGTCGCTCGAAGGGAAGCCTCCCCGGCCTGCCACCAGTGCGGCTACGCGGAGGATACCGCCCAGCACGCACTGGAGGCATGCCCAGGAGGAGCCGAGCCGCGGCGATCCCTGGTCGCGGTTGTGGGGACGGACCTCTCCTTACCGACCATCATCGCCAAGATGATCGGCGACGAGAGGTCCTGGGAGGCGGTGGCCTCCTTCTGTGAGACTATTGTCTCGCAGAGGGAGGCAGAAGAGCGGGAGAGAGAGAGAGACCCTCTCTCTCTGCCGCTCAGGAGAGCGCGGACACGGAGACGGGCTAATCGAGCCCGTACTCCGTCTCCGCTTGGAGGGCCTGGGGCGTCGGATGCGGGGGCACCCGGCGCCCCACACTAGGGATAGGCCCTCACGAGGTGTAGATGCCCCCCCATGTTCCGGGGGCATCTGACACGAGGTGGGGAAGTTTCAGCTTCCCACCGAGGCGGGTCCACCGCAAGGCGGACTGCGGCGTCGACGGGGGCTGCGGAGGAATGCGCGAGCGGTCCCGTGCCCCCCGTCACCAGCCGAAGACGGAGGAACATCGTGGGGTTTTAGTCGGTAGGGGCACCGATTATCGATTCGATAGTCGGTGTCGAGTCCGACATAACCCACCCGCTCCCCCAGCGGGTGGGTATGCGTCACAGCATTTCCCCACGTAAAAAAAAAAAAAAAAAAAAGGTTAGGTTAGGTTAGGTTAGGTTAGGTTAGGTTAGGTTAGGTTCCGGAGTGATCCGGAGTATGGCCCTGTACGGGGCACCCGTCTGGGTGGACGCCCTCGGTCGCAACAACAAGGCCCTGCTGCGACGTCCGCAGCGGGTCATTGCGACGAGGGCGATACGCGGTTACCGGACGGTGTCCTGGACGGCAGCGTGCGTGTTGGCCGGAGATCCCCCCTGGGAGCTCCAAGCGGAGATCCTCGCCGAAGTGTACCACTTCGTGGCGGCGAGGAGATCCCGAGGAGAGCCCCCAGGGTGGGAGGAGGTCACGCGCATGCGGTGGCAGGCGCGGGCCGCCCTGTTGCGGCGGTGGACGGAGGACCTGGCTCCACCGGTCCCTGGGCAGTGGACGGTGGAGGCCATCCGCCCGGTCCTCCGGAGGTGGGTGAGGCGGCGACATGGGTCGCTGACCTTCAGACTGGTGCAGATGCTTTCCGGACACGGATGTTTCGGAAAGTATCTGCACCAGATCGCAAGACGGGAAGCGACCCCAGCCTGCCACGAATGTGGGGCGCCGGAGGATACGGCGCCCCACACGCTGGAGGCGTGTGCCGCATGGGGCCCCCAGCGGCACACGCTTTCAGCGGTGATAGGGAGGGATCTCTCCCTGCCGAGCGTGGTGAACGCCATGCTCGGCAGCGAGAGATCGTGGCAGGCGGTGGTCTCCTTCTGCGAAGCGGTGATGGCGCAGAAGGAGACAGCGGAGCGGGCCAGGGAGGACGACGTCCTGTCTGACCCGCTTCGACGCAGACGAAGGGGGGCGAGGAGGAGGCGGTTCGACCGCCTCCTTCACCCTCCGTAGTGGGGTCACTGGTAGAGAGTCGGGGGACTCTCTGCCGGCTTGCACGGCCCCACTCGTCTGGGGGGTGGCCTTGTTGAGCAGGGTCACCCCTCCATAGGCGTAGTGGCCCGGTTTACCGGGCCTGCTGCCGGGGCGAGATGGTGAATGCTAGCGCGACCCCATCTCGCCCCACCATGGCAGAAGACTGCTCACCGTGGGGTTTTAGTCGGTAAGAGTCCGACATAACCTCTCTGCTGCCCCCCGCAGCGGAGAGGTATCCATGAGGATTTCCCCACGTAAAAAAAAAAAAAAAAAAAAAAAAGGTTAGGTTAGGTTAGGTTAGGTTAGGTTAGGTTAGGTTAGGTTAGGTTAGGTTAGGTTAGGTTAGGTTAGGTTAGGTTAGGTTAGGTTAGGTTAGGTTAGGTTAGGTTAGGTTAGGTTAGGTTAGGTTAGGTTAGGTTAGGTTAGGTTAGGTTAGGTTAGGTTAGGTTAGGTTAGGTTAGGTTAGGTTAGGTTAGGTTAGGTTAGGTTAGGTTAGGTTAGGTTAGGTTAGGTTAGGTTAGGTTAGGTTAGGTTAGGTTAGGTTAGGTTAGGTTAGGTTAGGTTAGGTTAGGTTAGGTTAGGTTAGGTTAGGTTAGGTTAGGTTAGGTTAGGTTAGGTTAGGTTGGGGTGCTAGTCCCGGCAACCTCCACGTGTGCTCGGTCACTGCTTGTCCCTTATGGATACGTCCGGGGGGAACGGCAGTGACTGGGCCGGTGCACCCTGTCAACACGATCAATAACTTCTCCTTGTGGGATTTTGTTGGTCGTGGCAAATAGCTGGGAACGGTGGGCCTCTCTGCGTGTCTCTATGAAGGTAGCATAGAGCACAGCAGATGAGGCCGGCGGATCTTCCGCGGAGGGGGGCGAGCCTCGTGAGAGGCTCAGCGGACCTTCGGGTCGGAGGATGGCCGGCCTGCAAGGCTGGCGGCGCGGCGGGGAGGGTCAACTCGGCCACCCCGTCGGGCAAGACTGGGTGCAGCGATGCTGCAGCCGGAGGCCCGGTATCCGGGCCATCTGCCGGGGTGAGATGGTGAATGCTAGCGCGACCCCATCTCACCCCACCATGGCAGAAGACGGTTAACCGTGGGGTTTTAGTCAGTAGGTCGCCGAAAGGCGGAGTCTGACATAACCGAAGGGCCTTGTGCCCGGAGGTATCCATGAGGATTTCCCCACGTAAAAAAAAAAAAAAAAAAAAAAAAAAAAGGTTAGGTTAGGTTAGGTTAGGTTAGGTTAGGTTAGGTTAGGTTAGGTTGGCTGGGGCACACGCGCCCTCAGTGCCCCGCGGCGGCCGACAGAGGGGACCTGTGCTTCCGGTGTGGAGGCGCAGGTCATCGGGCGGCCAGCTGCGGCAAGGCCAACCCGCGCTGCGCGATATGCGCGGAGTCGGGGAGGCCTTCCGGGCACATAATGGGGGCACGCAACTGTGCCCCCCCGAAGACGAAGGGGAAGGCCGCCAGGACCCAGGCCACCCCCGCGGCTACCAATCAAGCCGCACCCGGAGGAGGACGCCAAGCGGCGAGCCAGGAGGTTGTGATGTCTGAATGATGGATCAAGTCAGACATCACAACCTCCTTCAGACGAACCTGAACCACTGCGCCCGGGCCCAAGACCTGCTTATGCAGACCCTGGCGCAGTGGGAAATAGGCGTGGCGGTCGCAGCGGAGCCGTACTACGTTCCCCCCCATTCCTGCTGGGTTGGGGACCTGGACGGCTCCGTTGCCATTGTGGGGCGGTCGGGCAGCGGTCCCCTCCTCTCTGTCGAAGAGAGGGGCTCGGGATACGTGGTGGCCAAGTGGGGAGAGTACGCTGTCGTTGGCGCGTACTTCTCCCCCAATAAGACCGCTGCGGAGCTGGAGGTCTTCGTAGACCTCCTGGCCGCGGCGGTAAGAAGGCAGGCGCCACGGCAGGTCCTGCTCCTGGGGGACCTGAACGCCAAGGCCCGGGATTGGGGCAACCCCTCCACTGATGCTCGCGGCGAGATCGTCAGGGAGTGGGCGGTTGCCTCAGGACTGACCCTACTGAACAGAGGGTCAGCCCACACGTGCGTGCGACACAACGGGGGGTCCGTGGTGGACTTATCGTTCGCCACCCCGGCGGTCGCAGCACGTGTCCGGGCCTGGAGGGTGATGTCGGAGGTGGAGACTCTCTCGGACCATAAGTATATTCGGTTCGAGATCTCCACCTCCCACATCCAGGGAGGGTCTCGGTGCGTGCGAGCGGATTTCCCACGCTGGACGATCAGTCGCCTCGATCCCGCTCTGGCGGAAGAGGCGGCGATCGTCCAGTCGTGGTTTGCCGCTCCCATGCACCCGGAAGTGGACGTTGCGGCGGGCCACTTCCGCGAGGGGGTCACGGCGGTGTGCGACACCGCCATGCCGAGGTCCCGACATCGCCACGACCACCGAGAGGTGTATTGGTGGTCGTCGGAGATCGCGGGGCTCCGAGACGGCTGCTCGGAGGCGCGGCGGGTCTACGGCCGCTGCAGGAGGCGGCGTAGCGGCCGGACCGACGAGCAGCTGTCGGTCGAGGAGCTGGCGGTCGAGGGCCAGCTGTACAGCGTCTACCGCGACGCCAAGCGGGAGCTGCAGCTGGCCATCGGCCGGGCCAAGTCCCAGGCCTGGGGCGAGGCCCTGGCCGGCCTCGACAGGGACCCATGGGGGCGTCCATATAAGGCCGCCCGGAAAAAGTTCCGGGGCCAGACGTCCCCAATAGCGGAGTCCCTAGAGCCGGAGGTCCTGGGGAGGGTGCTGGAGGGGCTCTTTCCCGACAGGAACCCGCACCACACCCCTCCGGTGATGGCGGCGTCCTTCGCCGAGGACGCGGACCCGGCTTCCATCCCACCTGTGTCGGAGGTGGAGATGGAAGTTGCAGTCGGCCGCCTACGCGGCAAACGCACTGCACCGGGTCCAGACGGGATCCCAGGGCGGGTCCTATGGATCGCCCTAAAAGAGATGGGCGACCAGCTTCGGGAACTGTTCGACGCGTGCCTCACGTCCGGACGGTTCCCGAAGCTGTGGAAGGACGGCCGGTTGTGCCTGCTCCGGAAGGAGGGTCGAGCCATCGACTCCCCTTCCGGATACAGGCCAATAGTGTTGCTGGATGATACGGGTAAGCTACTGGAGAGAGTAGTGGCCTCCCGTATCATCCGGCACCTAGAGGGGACTGGGCCTGGGCTGTCCGAGGCCCAGTATGGGTTCAGAGCGGGGCGGTCTACAATAGACGCCCTGCTCTGGCTCAAAGGATGGACGCAGGAGGCGGTCAGCGGGGGGGAAAAGGCGTTAGCTGTGTCGCTCGACATAGCCAACGCCTTCAACAGCCTTCCGCACGACACGATACAAGAGGCACTCCGTTACCACGGGGTGCCCTTGTATCTGCGGAGGCTGTTGGCTGACTACCTCCAGGACCGCGAGGTCCTGGTGGTAGGGCGCGACGGCTTGAGGCACCGTCGCGTCTCCTGCGGGGTTCCACAGGGGTCGGTACTGGGACCGCTCCTGTGGAACATAGGCTACGACTGGGTGCTCCGCGGCACGCTTCCCGCAAATATGCGGGTAGCGTGCTACGCGGACGACACCCTAGTCGTAGTCAAGGGGACGGACCTCCGGGAGACGTTGCGGTTGGCCACGGTGGGCACAACCCTCGTGGTCGACCGCATACGTGCCCTGGGGCTGGAGGTTGCCGTCTCCAAGACCGAGGCCCTGTTGTTTCATGGGCCTCGGGGGGGACCTCCTCCAGGAACGCGGGTGCACCTGGACGGGGTCCCGGTCCGGGTTGGGACCCAGATGAAATATCTGGGTCTCATCCTGGACGGGAGGTGGGGCTTTGGGGCCCACTTTGCCCAGTTGGCCCCAAGAGTCGTGGGAGCCGCGGCCGCCTTGGGGAGGCTGCTGCCCAACGTGGGCGGCCCGAGCGCCACTTGCCGTCGGCTGTACTCCGGAGTGATCCGGAGTATGGCCCTGTACGGGGCACCCGTCTGGGTGGACGCCCTCGGTCGCAACAACAAGGCTCTGCTGCGACGTCCGCAGCGGGTCATTGCGACGAGGGCGATACGCGGTTACCGGACGGTGTCCTGGACGGCAGCGTGCGTGTTGGCCGGAGATCCCCCCTGGGAGCTCCAAGCGGAGATCCTCGCCGAAGTGTACCACTTCGTGGCGGCGAGGAGATCCCGAGGAGAGCCCCCAGCGTGGGAGGAGGTCACGCGCATGCGGTGGCAGGCGCGGGCCGCCCTGTTGCGGCGGTGGACGGAGGACCTGGCTCCACCGGTCCCTGGGCAGTGGACGGTGGAGGCCATCCGCCCGGTCCTCCGGAGGTGGGTGAGGCGGCGACATGGGTCGCTGACCTTCAGACTGGTGCAGGTGCTTTCCGGACACGGATGTTTCGGAAAGTATCTGCACCAGATCGCAAGACGGGAGGCGACCCCAGCCTGCCACGAATGTGGGGCGCCGGAGGATACGGCGCCCCACACGCTGGAGGTGTGTGCCGCATGGGGTCCCCAGCGGCACACACTTTCAGCGGTGATAGGGAGGGATCTCTCGCTGCCGAGCGTGGTGAACGCCATGCTCGGCAGCGAGAGATCGTGGCGGGCGGTGGTCTCCTTCTGCGAGGCGGTGATGGCGCAGAAGGAGACAGCGGAGCGGGCCAGAGAGGACGACGTCCTGTCTGACCCGCTCCGACGCAGACGAAGGGGGGCGAGGAGGAGGCGGTTCGACCGCCTCCTCCACCCTCCGTAGTGGGGCCACTGGTAGAGAGTCGGGGGACTCTCTGCCGGCTTGCACGGCCCCACTCGTCTGGGGGGTGGCCTTGTTGAGCAGGGTCACCCCTCCATAGGCGTAGTGGCCCGGTTTACCGGGCCTGCTGCCGGGGCGAGATGGTGAATGCTAGCGCGACCCCATCTCGCCCCACCATGGCAGAAGACTGCTCACCGTGGGGTTTTAGTCGGTAAGAGTCCGACATAACCTCTCTGCTGCCCCCGCAGCGGAGAGGTATCCATGAGGATTTCCCCACGTAAAAAAAAAAAAAAAAAAAAAAAAAGGTTAGGTTAGGTTAGGTTAGGTTAGGTTAGGTTAGGTTAGGTTAGGTTAGGTTAGGTTAGGTTAGGTTAGGTTAGGTTAGGTTAGGTTAGGTTAGGTTAGGTTAGGTTAGGTTAGGTTAGGTTAGGTTAGGTTAGGTTAGGTTAGGTTAGGTTAGGTTAGGTTAGGTTAGGTTAGGTTAGGTTAGGTTAGGTTAGGTTAGGTTAGGTTAGGTTAGGTTAGGTTAGGTTAGGTTAGGTTAGGTTAGGTTAGGTTAGGTTAGGTTAGGTTAGGTTAGGTTAGGTTAGGTTAGGTTAGGTTAGGTTAGGTTAGGTTAGGTTAGGTTAGGTTAGGTTAGGTTAGGTTAGGTTAGGTTAGGTTAGGTTAGGTTAGGTTAGGTTAGGTTAGGTTAGGTTAGGTTAGGTTAGGTTAGGTTAGGTTAGGTTAGGTTAGGTTAGGTTAGGTTAGGTTAGGTTAGGTTAGGTTAGGTTAGGTTAGGTTAGGTTAGGTTAGGTTAGGTTAGGTTAGGTTAGGTTAGGTTAGGTTAGGTTAGGTTAGGTTAGGTTAGGTTAGGTTAGGTTAGGTTAGGTTAGGTTAGGTTAGGTTAGGTTAGGTTAGGTTAGGTTAGGTTAGGTTAGGTTAGGTTAGGTTAGGTTAGGTTAGGTTAGGTTAGGTTAGGTTAGGTTAGGTTAGGTTAGGTTAGGTTAGGTTAGGTTAGGTTAGGTTAGGTTAGGTTAGGTTAGGTTAGGTTAGGTTAGGTTAGGTTAGGTTTTTTTTTTTTTTTTTTTTTTTTTTTTTTTTTTTTTGTAAAGGGAGGTGGAAATCCTCATGGATACGTCCGGTGTTACCCTTCAGTTATGTCGGACTCCGTCGGCTTGCGCCGACGACCTACCGACTAAAACCACCTCCCTTTCTTCACTACCTCTGTGTGGGGAGCAGAGACTTTTTTGTTCATTTTTTATTTATGCATTTTTTAAAATTTTGTATTTTCATTTTTAGGGTCCTAATTTGGAGTTTTTATTTAACATATATTTATCTTACATTTATTATTACACAGTGATTATTCTATTGGGGAAACATATTATATATTATGTAATACATAAGTGTTTCCCCCTAATTGCTACTTTTATTTCTATTGATTACCTTATTTGCTACTTTCTTACAATATTCTATAAAACTTAATCTACTTTCTTTATCTGCTATTATTATACTTAAATTACTCTTATTTATACCAATTCCTATTTCCAACTCACAATCAATTCTAAGTCTACTATGTACAGGGCATTCAGTTATTATATGCAACACACTTTCTTCCTTTTCAGGGTCGCAGACGCACGACGGACTCTCCTTGCACTTGAAGCGATGCAGATACGCAGAGAATCCGCCGTGCCCCGTCAACACCTGCACCAAGTTCGGTTCCAGTGTTGTTTTTCGTAGCACAGGGTAAGCATTTATTGCGTCTGGGAAAAAGCATTTGGTGGTTGAAGCCGTTTTGCCCTCCTTATATCTCCGGTTCCATTCGTCAAGTGAATCCTGTCGGATTTGCCGCTTGACGAATGAGACCGGACAATTTGCGTAGTTCGGCCTGGTTTTCAGGTGCAACGCCGCGTTCTTCGCCAACTCGTCTGCCCTTTCGTTGCCCTCCAACCCGGCGTGAGCCTTGATCCAAAATAACTGCAAAGAATAATTTTTTGCATTTATTTTGTCCAGGTTTGCTCGTGTTTGTACAGCCAGGGGGTGGGGGGCATCGTTGTTCACTACTGATTCGAGGGCGGACCTTGAGTCGCAGTAAACATTGCAGGTGGGCACTGTGCTTTTGAGGGCATAGTTGGTTGCCTCAAACAGAGCCAGCAGCTCCGCCTGATAGACAGTACAGTACTGTTCCAGCTTTAATTTTCGGGTACTCGTTTCTGTGCCACCGTGCCAAATGGACAGTGCCGCTCCTACTTTCCCCTCAATTTTACTGCCATCGGTAAATATGTTTAGGCCATTGATGTTATAATTTTGCTCCAGCTCTGTACTGTCCATCAGGCAAGTGAACTGCAGCTTTGCTCGCTGCGCGGGATGTGGCATGTCCTTATAGGCTGTGGGTATTTCTACAGCTCGGTCTCCTATTACTCGCTGTGAATAGCCTTTCTTTATTTCATAAAGTAAGGCTGCTTCCCGGATACGAATATCCAGGGGAAGCAGCCCAGCGAGCAATAGTGCCGAGCTGAGCGAGACCGTCCTATAGGCCTTAACAATCTTCTGCGCAAATCCCCGCTGCACCGCATCCAACTGCCTTCTCACACTTAGTTTGCCCGATGCAGGGGCCCAGACACTCGCGGCATACATCACAACCGGCTCGATCACCGCTGTATACATCGTCCTGATAATTTCTGGTTGTAGACCCCAGTGAATCTTGGCGGCTCTTGATAGCTGTTTGTAGAAGTTCAAGGCTTTGCGGCAAACATAGGATACGTGCGAGTTGAACGTCAGTTTGTCATCTATGGTAAGCCCCAAAACCTTGAACTCCCCAGACATGTCAATGCTGACCCCGCCCATATTCAAACGTGGTGTGTCATATTTCAGCTTTCGCGTAATGACCATGGCGTTGGTCTTTTTCGGCGCAAACTTCAGCTTATTTCTGACACCCCACGCCCGAACATACTCGAGGGCAGCATTGGCACGTCTTTCCACATCAAGAGCCGTGTTCCCATCAATTATCAGGACGATGTCATCAGCAAAGGCCTGGCTGTAGTCACCTCTACTTTGTAGCCCCTTTAGTAGGGGGTCTAGGATCAGATTCCACAGTATCGGACCCCCTATCGAGCCTTGTACGCAACCTTTGTTTGTACTTTTCCGATACTCCTCACCGGCGTATCGGACTCTTACCCCCCTGTCTCTGAGGTAGCTGTCTATGACCCTCCTTAAGTTCACTGGACACTTTTCCTCAGCCAGTCGGATTCTTATGGCTGGCCACCATGCGCTATCGAAGGCTCCCTCTATATCTAAGGACACTAGTGTGACGATCTTCTTGTGATCTAGTTTGGTCCTTATGTGTTGTATTAGAGTATAGAGGGAGTCTTCGGTGCTTTTTTGTGGCATGAATCCGAACTGGCTGGTACTCATCCTTGGCAATAGGTGATACTTAATTCGGGCCATTAACATTTTTTCATAAACTTTTCCCAGGACAGGTAAGAGTCCGATAGGTCGGTACGATTTGGGTACGTTGTATTTGTCCTTACCAGGCTTTCGGAGGACGACTACAGTGGCCTCCTTCCATAACTTCGGGAAGTAGTGATATTCCAAACACTTATTTAGAATTTCCAGGAATAGTTCCGGGTCGCTCTCTATGGTGTGGCTACAGATATCGGCGGTGAAGCCATCGACTCCAGGGGCCTTTTTGGGATTGAAGGACTTCATCGCCAAATGGAGTTCGGTCAGCGTGAACGGTGGATCACAAGAGTCATCTTGTTCCCCCTCGTTCACACGCTCCGCTTCCTCCCTGATCCGGCGATGTTCAGTGCTGTCGCTGTCTGTGAGGTCTTCCGGGTAGAACGTTTCCGCTAACAACTTGACGGAACCTTTTGCGTCCAGCACTGATCCCTCGAATTCCAAAGGCAGATCTTCGTCCCTAGTTCTTGTTCTACCTATCACCCTATAGATTCCTTCCCAGAACCCTTCCCTCTCCTGCCTCCCACAGAACTCCTTCCAGCTCTCGACCTGGGCCTTCTTCACCTCTAACTCATACTCTTCTTTATGTTTCAGGTATTCTTCGACAACCTTGGCTCTGCGAATCGGCGCGGCACATCTGATCCTGCGTTTCCTTGTGACGACTGCCTTCTTCATCTCAGCGAGCTTCTCGGACCACCACGGCATGGTAAGTTTTTCTTTATTTTTCTTCCTAGGTATAGTTGTGTTACACGTCTCTGTTATAACTTTTGTAAAATTTTGTACAGTTTCTTCCAAATCATTTCTATTGTTTATTTGTTTAATATTTAATGAAGTTAATTTATAGTCTATTTTTAATTGGGTTAGTTTCTCATGAAACGTAACCCAATTCGCTTTCCTAGTGTTGTAGATTCTAGTTGTTCTTTTGATGTTTATTCCTAAAGATTTTGCTAATTTAATATTGAATGTGATGCCGTTGTGGTCCGAGCTCGTGAGGTGTTCCTCAACCGTCCAGCCGTCCACTAGGTCTAGCAGATCAGTCGAACAGGCTGTTACGTCGACGTAGCTGTGGTACCGCTTGCCGCCTCTTATGGTGTCGAAGGTAGGAGTATTTCCTGTATTTAGGATCTGAAGGTCCAGTTCGTCGAGAGTTCCCACCATGTCCTCGCCTCTGTGGTCGATGATTGGGCTGCCCCACCATGTGCTTTTAGCGTTTGCGTCGCCTCCGATCACTAGTCCCTTTGGTCCTAGTTCTTTCGAGATCCTGGTCAAGTGTTCGAGGTCGGGGGCTATCGGTCTCTCTCCGTCAAAGTAATAGGATACCAGAGTGATCCTCCAGGCACTGGTTCGGATTCCCACCACGACGATGTCTTTTGTGGTGAGTTGCGGATATTGTATAACGTCGAGGCTTGGGTCGAAAACGAGAATTGCAGCTCTTACAATTCCTTCTCCTGTTTCAGTGCTCTGGAAGACCCTCACTCCTTGGTAACTCCGCATACTTCCCACCCCGCCAACATAGGGTTCCTGGATGAGGGCCACCGCTATTCCACGCCTCTCCGACTCGATCAGGATCTCGTTAGTGGCCAACTGTTTCTTTTGGAGGTTTGCTTGCACAATCTGGTATAGGACGCCCTTAGCAGTAAGCCACGGTGGATCTCGCAAGTGATTCCCACTTGCGCCTCACCGGGCATTCGTTTCCGAAGGCATTATGGTCCGTCCTATCCATCTTGGCTTTCTGGCAATTGACGCAGCTGGGGGGTGCATCGGCAAGCCAGTCGGCGCATTCGGTTTTCATGTGCGCGCCTCCACAGTGGCTGCACACATCGACAGCTTCGCGACAGAATCGCTTTCCATGTCCGTAGCCCAGACAGCGCGAGCACTGTATGAGAGGGGACTGGTCCGCGACTCTGATTCGCTGCACGTCGATGTGTACAGCCCCTGCTTCGGTGAGGCGCTGCCAGATCCGTGGCGACACTTTGGCAACGATGTGGGCGGTGAGGGGATTTCTCGCTCTTCTTCTGAAGCGGATCTCCATGCGATCGTCCTCACCGCTCACATCGCTGAGCAGATGCTTGTTTTGCGCTCTGATTGCCTTTATGATGTCCTCGTTTGTGTGACTCTGGAGGACACCATAAAGAACAATCAGAGGATCCTTATTTTTGATTTCCTCCACGTTGAGATTTGCCCCTCCTTTTTCGACTATTTTGTTTTTGACCCTTTCCATTTCTTCTTTGTCCCTGCATCCCAGTATAATTTTCCTATCTTTAGCCTTTCTAATTCTATCTATCCTTACTCCCTCTTCAGTCGCATTGACCACGTCTCTTATTTTTTGGAACACTTGGTCACTTGGTTAGGTTAGGTTAGGTTAGGTTAGGTTAGGTTAGGTTAGGTTAGGTTAGGTTAGGTTAGGTTAGGTTAGGTTAGGTTAGGTTAGGTTAGGTTAGGTTAGGTTAGGTTAGGTTAGGTTAGGTTAGGTTAGGTTAGGTTAGGTTAGGTTAGGTTAGGTTAGGTTAGGTTAGGTTAGGTTAGGTTAGGTTAGGTTAGGTTAGGTTAGGTTAGGTTAGGTTAGGTTAGGTTAGGTTAGGTTAGGTTAGGTTAGGTTAGGTTAGGTTAGGTTAGGTTAGGTTAGGTTAGGTTAGGTTAGGTTAGGTTAGGTTAGGTTAGGTTAGGTTAGGTTAGGTTAGGTTAGGTTAGGTTAGGTTAGGTTAGGTTAGGTTAGGTTAGGTTAGGTTTTTTTTTTTTTTTTTTTTTTTTTTTTTTTTTTTTTTTTTAGAGGCAGATGGGGGAAATCCTCATGGACACCCGGGGGGATCACCCGGGTAGTGCCAGACTCTTACTGGCTAAAACCCCCATCTGCCTTACTTTTGTTCCCCTGACATTATCAGAGACCTTGTCTATCTGTCTTACATATCCTCTTAAATTTAGTGATGGACATCACTAAAGACATCACACATTCTATTAATTTTATTTTTCTTAATTTTAATTTTATGCTGTTTTATTTTGTTCCTAATATTATGAGCCTTAGTTTTTAAATACAATTTTACATATTGTTTCTGTTTTGTGTACTTATATTTTATGCTGTGGTTATTTATTCGCAGAATATATACCCAGCATAATTTTTTGTACCTATTTCTATTTACAACTACTTTAATATTTTTTCTGCAAAAATTTACAATTATGCGCCTTGTATTTTTGGCTTTAATTACATTTTCTATTTTGGACTTTAAATCTATTTTTATAAGCTGACATTCGGTGAGTTTGTGCGCTTCACTTGCGCTCTGTTTTACATTCTCTAAGATTCTATCCTTCGTTTTCAGATACTTCTGCAAAATTCCAAGTCTTCGAGTCTTTGACACAACACAAAATCGACTCTTCCACATGACGGACTTGCTCCTCGACATCTCGAGTTCTTCGGACCACGTGTGCGGTTTGGTAAGTTCTTCTTTTTCTATCTTTTTACGTGTAATTTCTATGTGTGTTTGTGTTTTTGCTTCTGTTAATTTAGCCAATATTTTCTCTGATTTTAATAATATGTTTGTTTCGATTCTATTTATGTTGCTATTTATTTTGAATTGGTACATTTTCGCATGAAACTGTTTCCAATTTACATTTTTTATTGTACTGAGTCTGTTTGTTAGTTTTTTACTTGCCGCCTTGGATCTTTTTATGTTGAAGAAGTTACCGTTCCGGTTTGAGTGTGTTTGATTGTTTAGCACTCTCCAGTCGTCACTCGAGTGTAGTATGTCGATGAAGCAGGTCGTCACGCCAGGATGATTAGCGCTGGCAATTTCTCTTTTGATGGTGTTGAGCATGGAGTGGTTTTTCACTGTGTGTTCGTTTGTGGTGCCTTTAGCAATACGCCACAGAGGCCCGTGCTATTGCATCCCACTTTTTTCTTATGGAGCACTCTGAGCTAAAAGCGTTGTGCTCAACTGACTCAAGTTTTGCCTGCTTACAATTACAACAGGATGGAGTCCCGCCACCGAGCCAGTCCGCGCATTCGGTCCTCATGTGCGGGCCGCCGCAGTGACTACACTTCTCTTTGGTGTCCTTACACTGTCGGCGGCCGTGGCCGTATCCCAGGCATAAGGAACATTGTACCAAAGGGGATTGGTCCGCAACCCTCACTCTCTGGAGGTCTATGTGGACCTCCCCCGCTTCAGTCATCTTGTTCCATATGCCAGGGGACGCCCGGATGACTATATGGCACATATGCGGGTTCCTGGTCTTCCTCCTGTAGCGGATCTCCATCCTGTCGTCCTGTTTGTCGAGGTTCTTGAATAAATTTCCATTTTGATTTCTCAGAGCGTTTACGATGTCATCATCACTGTGACACTGTAGGACGTCTCTGAGAATCAAAAGAGGGTCTTTATTCTTGATTTCCTCGACATTCAGGTGCGACTCAGCTTTTTTGAGCCTGTCTTTCACTTTTTGCCTTTCGGCTTCTGTCCTGCACCCGACAATGACCTTCCCATCTTTCGCTTTCCTTACTCTGTCGACCTTAATCCCTCCTTCCTTCGCGTTTACCGCCTCCCTTATGCGGCTAAGGACTTCTTCTCCTGTCTCTTGGTCATCTTTAGAGGATACCAGTACGGAAAGCAGGGCGGCCCGCTCATGGGGCTGCCTCCTTGGCTGACCTGCCGCCACATTCGCGTACGTGGTCCCCTCCAGGAGTTCTTTCTGTCTCTCCATAGCCTCTTTTAGGGTTTCCATCTTCTCACTATTCTCCCTCAATAGTTTGCTGTGCTCTTCTATTTGCCTTTTCAGTTCTTCGTCCCCTTTTCTGCAGCTTTCTTTGCTCTCTGCCTCTTTTACTCCTTCCTTTTCCTTACTTGGCAGGTTCTGTCCTTGGTGCTTCGCACTCTCAGCCTCTTTGACCAACTCGTACAGTCGGTTTATAGCCTGGGTGATATTTGTTTTGAGGTCTGTTTTTAGGTTCCTCGAAAGGTCCAAGTTGGTCTTGGCTTTGAGCAGGCAGGCCTTTGCTTCTGCCTGTCTTGTGGGGAATCTTTCCTGGGTCGGCGGACTTCCGATGGCTGGGACCTCACTTTGCAGCTTTCGCGCTGTCGGCTTGCTTCCCAAGGAGAACGTCGTGTTTTTTGGTTTTGCTGGTGCTTCCGGAGCAGTTCTCCTCGGTGGGGACGGGGTCTTGGGTTGTTGGGAGGTGGACCTTCTCTTCTTCACCAGCTCCCACTCTCCCACGCTCCGCCTCACGTTGGAGGTCTGCGCCCGTTCGTCGACGTGCCGCGAGGGTCCCGCCTGATCAGTGTGGAGTGGGGATTTTTGGACTTCCCGTACGCTTGGGATGTCGCTTGTCTTTTTGACTGGTGTGTGTAACAAGGCCATCTCGACAGGGAACACGTCAATTTATAAATAGTCCTAACAATATAACAAAAGGACACGGAATAAAATAAATTTGTAAAAGTTGTATATAATAAGTCGCAATGAGTCAAAATAAAATTGATATATAGTATTGTAAATAAAACTTGTAAAATACAATAGTCCGATCCCAAACACTTAAAAAATAAAAATAAAATAAAAGACCAAAAAAATATAAAAACCAACCTAACTAAAAGGGCGATATCTTCAAAGATATTGGTCCGAATGCGCTGAAATTTTGACTATATACTATGTATATGGTGGGAAACAAAATAGCGAGTCAAGTGGAAAAGGTCAGATTTTGCTATGTTGTTACCCCCGGCCACTACACAGTTCAAATTTTCCCCTCTCTGCTTCGCAATTAAGGGGTGGGTGGGCGGGCGTGAAACGTTAGATTACTTTCGACTGCACCCTCCTATGTAGAATTTTCGATGTAAGCAAAGAAAAGTTGCGAACAGTTTTGCTGAATTTCAGCGTTTTAACGATGGGGCTCGACGCGGGAGCTCTCCCGGAGCACAGAACACTAATTCCTGAAACGATAGACCGAAATTTGGATTTGTTATGAATTTTTGAAGTATTAAAATTTTGAAAAATACGCTATTTGCTAATTTTTGCTGAAACTACTATTAATCTGTGTACTTTCTTTTTCAGGTCCTGTAGCGGTCGCGGCTGCGCTTCCAAAATGGTGCGGCAAGCCTATGTAAGTATAACTATTTTGATTTTGAAACGTTAGATTACTTTCGACTGCACCCTCCTATGTAGAATTTTCGATGTAAGCAAAGAAAAGTTGCGAACAGTTTTGCTGAATTTCAGCGTTTTAACGATGGGGCTCGACGCGGGAGCTCTCCCGGAGCACAGAACACTAATTCCTGAAACGATAGACCGAAATTTGGATTTGTTATGAATTTTTGAAGTATTAAAATTTTGAAAAATACGCTATTTGCTAATTTTTGCTGAAACTACTATTAATCTGTGTACTTTCTTTTTCAGGTCCTGTAGCGGTCGCGGCTGCGCTTCCAAAATGGTGCGGCAAGCCTATGTAAGTATAACTATTTTGATTTTGAAACGTTAGATTACTTTCGACTGCACCCTCCTATGTAGAATTTTCGATGTAAGCAAAGAAAAGTTGCGAACAGTTTTGCTGAATTTCAGCGTTTTAACGATGGGGCTCGACGCGGGAGCTCTCCCGGAGCACAGAACACTAATTCCTGAAACGATAGACCGAAATTTGGATTTGTTATGAATTTTTGAAGTATTAAAATTTTGAAAAATACGCTATTTGCTAATTTTTGCTGAAACTACTATTAATCTGTGTACTTTCTTTTTCAGGTCCTGTAGCGGTCGCGGCTGCGCTTCCAAAATGGTGCGGCAAGCCTATGTAAGTATAACTATTTTGATTTTGAAACGTTAGATTACTTTCGACTGCACCCTCCTATGTAGAATTTTCGATGTAAGCAAAGAAAAGTTGCGAACAGTTTTGCTGAATTTCAGCGTTTTAACGATGGGGCTCGACGCGGGAGCTCTCCCGGAGCACAGAACACTAATTCCTGAAACGATAGACCGAAATTTGGATTTGTTATGAATTTTTGAAGTATTAAAATTTTGAAAAATACGCTATTTGCTAATTTTTGCTGAAACTACTATTAATCTGTGTACTTTCTTTTTCAGGTCCTGTAGCGGTCGCGGCTGCGCTTCCAAAATGGTGCGGCAAGCCTATGTAAGTATAACTATTTTGATTTTGAAACGTTAGATTACTTTCGACTGCACCCTCCTATGTAGAATTTTCGATGTAAGCAAAGAAAAGTTGCGAACAGTTTTGCTGAATTTCAGCGTTTTAACGATGGGGCTCGACGCGGGAGCTCTCCCGGAGCACAGAACACTAATTCCTGAAACGATAGACCGAAATTTGGATTTGTTATGAATTTTTGAAGTATTAAAATTTTGAAAAATACGCTATTTGCTAATTTTTGCTGAAACTACTATTAATCTGTGTACTTTCTTTTTCAGGTCCTGTAGCGGTCGCGGCTGCGCTTCCAAAATGGTGCGGCAAGCCTATGTAAGTATAACTATTTTGATTTTGAAACGTTAGATTACTTTCGACTGCACCCTCCTATGTAGAATTTTCGATGTAAGCAAAGAAAAGTTGCGAACAGTTTTGCTGAATTTCAGCGTTTTAACGATGGGGCTCGACGCGGGAGCTCTCCCGGAGCACAGAACACTAATTCCTGAAACGATAGACCGAAATTTGGATTTGTTATGAATTTTTGAAGTATTAAAATTTTGAAAAATACGCTATTTGCTAATTTTTGCTGAAACTACTATTAATCTGTGTACTTTCTTTTTCAGGTCCTGTAGCGGTCGCGGCTGCGCTTCCAAAATGGTGCGGCAAGCCTATGTAAGTATAACTATTTTGATTTTGAAACGTTGGGTTAGGTTAGGTTAGGTTAGGTTAGGTTAGGTTAGGTTAGGTTAGGTTAGGTTAGGTTAGGTTAGGTTAGGTTAGGTTAGGTTAGGTTAGGTTAGGTTAGGTTAGGTTAGGTTAGGTTAGGTTAGGTTAGGTTAGGTTAGGTTAGGTTAGGTTAGGTTAGGTTAGGTTAGGTTAGGTTAGGTTAGGTTAGGTTAGGTTAGGTTAGGTTAGGTTAGGTTAGGTTAGGTTAGGTTAGGTTAGGTTAGGTTAGGTTAGGTTAGGTTAGGTTAGGTTAGGTTAGGTTAGGTTAGGTTAGGTTAGGTTAGGTTAGGTTAGGTTAGGTTAGGTTAGGTTAGGTTAGGTTAGGTTAGGTTAGGTTAGGTTAGGTTAGGTTAGGTTAGGTTAGGTTAGGTTAGGTTAGGTTAGGTTAGGTTAGGTTAGGTTAGGTTAGGTTAGGTTAGGTTAGGTTAGGTTAGGTTAGGTTAGGTTAGGTTAGGTTAGGTTAGGTTAGGTTAGGTTAGGTTAGGTTAGGTTAGGTTAGGTTAGGTTAGGTTAGGTTAGGTTAGGTTAGGTTAGGTTAGGTTAGGTTAGGTTAGGTTAGGTTAGGTTAGGTTAGGTTAGGTTAGGTTAGGTTAGGTTAGGTTAGGTTAGGTTAGGTTAGGTTAGGTTAGGTTAGGTTAGGTTAGGTTAGGTTAGGTTAGGTTAGGTTAGGTTAGGTTAGGTTAGGTTAGGTTAGGTTAGGTTAGGTTAGGTTAGGTTAGGTTAGGTTAGGTTAGGTTAGGTTAGGTTAGGTTAGGTTAGGTTAGGTTAGGTTAGGTTAGGTTAGGTTAGGTTAGGTTAGGTTAGGTTAGGTTAGGTTAGGTTAGGTTAGGTTAGGTTAGGTTAGGTTAGGTTAGGTTAGGTTAGGTTAGGTTAGGTTAGGTTAGGTTAGGTTAGGTTAGGTTAGGTTAGGTTAGGTTAGGTTAGGTTAGGTTAGGTTAGGTTAGGTTAGGTTAGGTTAGGTTAGGTTAGGTTAGGTTAGGTTAGGTTAGGTTAGGTTAGGTTAGGTTAGGTTAGGTTAGGTTAGGTTAGGTTAGGTTAGGTTAGGTTAGGTTAGGTTAGGTTAGGTTAGGTTAGGTTAGGTTAGGTTAGGTTAGGTTAGGTTAGGTTAGGTTAGGTTAGGTTAGGTTAGGTTAGGTTAGGTTAGGTTAGGTTAGGTTAGGTTAGGTTAGGTTAGGTTAGGTTAGGTTAGGTTAGGTTAGGTTAGGTTAGGTTAGGTTAGGTTAGGTTAGGTTAGGTTAGGTTAGGTTAGGTTAGGTTAGGTTAGGTTAGGTTAGGTTAGGTTAGGTTAGGTTAGGTTAGGTTAGGTTAGGTTAGGTTAGGTTAGGTTAGGTTAGGTTAGGTTAGGTTAGGTTAGGTTAGGTTAGGTTAGGTTAGGTTAGGTTAGGTTAGGTTAGGTTAGGTTAGGTTAGGTTAGGTTAGGTTAGGTTAGGTTAGGTTAGGTTAGGTTAGGTTAGGTTAGGTTAGGTTAGGTTAGGTTAGGTTAGGTTAGGTTAGGTTAGGTTAGGTTAGGTTAGGTTAGGTTAGGTTAGGTTAGGTTAGGTTAGGTTAGGTTAGGTTAGGTTAGGTTAGGTTAGGTTAGGTTAGGTTAGGTTAGGTTAGGTTAGGTTAGGTTAGGTTAGGTTAGGTTAGGTTAGGTTAGGTTAGGTTAGGTTAGGTTAGGTTAGGTTAGGTTAGGTTAGGTTAGGTTAGGTTAGGTTAGGTTAGGTTAGGTTAGGTTAGGTTAGGTTAGGTTAGGTTAGGTTAGGTTAGGTTAGGTTAGGTTAGGTTAGGTTAGGTTAGGTTAGGTTAGGTTAGGTTAGGTTAGGTTAGGTTAGGTTAGGTTAGGTTAGGTTAGGTTAGGTTAGGTTAGGTTAGGTTAGGTTAGGTTAGGTTAGGTTAGGTTAGGTTAGGTTAGGTTAGGTTAGGTTAGGTTAGGTTAGGTTAGGTTAGGTTAGGTTAGGTTAGGTTAGGTTAGGTTAGGTTAGGTTAGGTTAGGTTAGGTTAGGTTAGGTTAGGTTAGGTTAGGTTAGGTTAGGTTAGGTTAGGTTAGGTTAGGTTAGGTTAGGTTAGGTTAGGTTAGGTTAGGTTAGGTTAGGTTAGGTTAGGTTAGGTTAGGTTAGGTTAGGTTAGGTTAGGTTAGGTTAGGTTAGGTTAGGTTAGGTTAGGTTAGGTTAGGTTAGGTTAGGTTAGGTTAGGTTAGGTTAGGTTAGGTTAGGTTAGGTTAGGTTAGGTTAGGTTAGGTTAGGTTAGGTTAGGTTAGGTTAGGTTAGGTTAGGTTAGGTTAGGTTAGGTTAGGTTAGGTTAGGTTAGGTTAGGTTAGGTTAGGTTAGGTTAGGTTAGGTTAGGTTAGGTTAGGTTAGGTTAGGTTAGGTTAGGTTAGGTTAGGTTAGGTTAGGTTAGGTTAGGTTAGGTTAGGTTAGGTTAGGTTAGGTTAGGTTAGGTTAGGTTAGGTTAGGTTAGGTTAGGTTAGGTTAGGTTAGGTTAGGTTAGGTTAGGTTAGGTTAGGTTAGGTTAGGTTAGGTTAGGTTAGGTTAGGTTAGGTTAGGTTAGGTTAGGTTAGGTTAGGTTAGGTTAGGTTAGGTTAGGTTAGGTTAGGTTAGGTTAGGTTAGGTTAGGTTAGGTTAGGTTAGGTTAGGTTAGGTTAGGTTAGGTTAGGTTAGGTTAGGTTAGGTTAGGTTAGGTTAGGTTAGGTTAGGTTAGGTTAGGTTAGGTTAGGTTAGGTTAGGTTAGGTTAGGTTAGGTTAGGTTAGGTTAGGTTAGGTTAGGTTAGGTTAGGTTAGGTTAGGTTAGGTTAGGTTAGGTTAGGTTAGGTTAGGTTAGGTTAGGTTAGGTTAGGTTAGGTTAGGTTAGGTTAGGTTAGGTTAGGTTAGGTTAGGTTAGGTTAGGTTAGGTTAGGTTAGGTTAGGTTAGGTTAGGTTAGGTTAGGTTAGGTTAGGTTAGGTTAGGTTAGGTTAGGTTAGGTTAGGTTAGGTTAGGTTAGGTTAGGTTAGGTTAGGTTAGGTTAGGTTAGGTTAGGTTAGGTTAGGTTAGGTTAGGTTAGGTTAGGTTAGGTTAGGTTAGGTTAGGTTAGGTTAGGTTAGGTTAGGTTAGGTTAGGTTAGGTTAGGTTAGGTTAGGTTAGGTTAGGTTAGGTTAGGTTAGGTTAGGTTAGGTTAGGTTAGGTTAGGTTAGGTTAGGTTAGGTTAGGTTAGGTTAGGTTAGGTTAGGTTAGGTTAGGTTAGGTTAGGTTAGGTTAGGTTAGGTTAGGTTAGGTTAGGTTAGGTTAGGTTAGGTTAGGTTAGGTTAGGTTAGGTTAGGTTAGGTTAGGTTAGGTTAGGTTAGGTTAGGTTAGGTTAGGTTAGGTTAGGTTAGGTTAGGTTAGGTTAGGTTAGGTTAGGTTAGGTTAGGTTAGGTTAGGTTAGGTTAGGTTGGGGAACCCCCCACAGTGCTTACGTCCTCGTCGTGTTCCCTGGTAACGAACCAGTTCTGTCACCGTAACGGAGTGGCAGACTGGTCTCGGCTAAAGTGCACTGTGCGTTGTAGATTTCATTGCGGGTATCTGCAACACTGGCGGAGGCAACGATGCCTAAACCAGCGCGGGACGCCTCCGGGCGTTTCCGGAAGCCAAACGGCCCTTATCAGGGCCACCCAAAAGGCCCTTCTCAGGGCCAACCAAAAGGCCCTTCTCAGGGCCCACCAAAAGGCCCTTCTCAGGGCCAACCAAAAGGCCCTTCTCAGGGCCCACCAAAAGGCCCTTCTCAGGGCCAACCAAAAGGCCCTTCTCAGGGCCAAACCGATGAGTTTTCGTCGGTGGCGGAGGCTAGCCGCGCATCATCCGCGGCTAGCATGTATGCGGACGAGTTTTCGGACTCGGAGAACGACTCTGTCGTTTGCGAGTCCGATGCCTCGATGCCGATGGCGACAGCGGAGAGTCGCCAACAGGCAGTGAAGCGGGCCTTCATGAAGGCCGGGTCCTGCTCTTCGGACTCCACCAAGAGCAACCCGAAGAAGAAAGTGAAGGCGAAGAAGACTTCGTCTTCCACCGTTACGGCGGACACCCACGACGTGGGCTTGGCTGATGCTCAACGCAAGTTGAACCTGGCTCGGCGGGCGCAGCTTCAGCAGGACTTGGAGGAGCAGGTCGCTGCTAAGGAACAGCAGGTGCGCACTGCGCGGCAAAAGTCCGGGTACGGCGCGTCAACCGTCATGTACTCGGACCACTCTCTGGCGGAGCTGGAGCGCATGGCGCAGGAGGACGAAGAGGAGATCGTCCAGGTCGCCTCGAAGTCCTCCAACCTAAAAGGGACTATACAAAAGTCCCTTAAGTGCAGGGCTGCGAGCTTGCGCGGTATCATCCGCGAGCTGGTGCAACGCACCTCAAACGATGAGACGCGGCAACTGCAGGCGAAGGTCGACCGCCTGCAGTCGGAGGTCAGCCAGCTGCACCAGAAGCTGGCTGAAGCCACGGCCCGGCCCACTCAGGCCGACGCCAGACCAGCGGCTGAGGGCCCTACCTCCTCCTCCAACCTTGAGGATGTAATCCGCAAGGTTGTAATGGAGGAAAGGGCCTTCACGAGAGCCTGCCTCGCTGGCATCGAGGACAGGCTCTTGCCGGAAAAGCGCCTCCGCCCGCCACTCGCTGCGGACAAGAGGCCGAACATGCCGGGGCCGTCCTCCCAAAAGGAGGACAACAGGCCGAACCAGCCGGGGCCGTCCTCCCAACAGGAGGACACCCTTCTTCCCTCCTCCACCCCGTCCAATTCTTGGACGGAAGTGGTCAGGAGGGGGAAGGGTAAGGCCAAACAGGGGAGAGCGGCCGCCCCCCCTGCCACCCCCGCGACCTCCCTTCCCTGCCCGTCCCAGGGGACCGGCAAGGAAAAGGGAAAGGGGAAGGGGAAGAAGTCGGCCCCCGTGCCCGCCACCGCTGCTCCTGCAGCCACACGGGCCCCCGCCGGTGGGAGGAAGCTTGTTCCTCCCAAGACCGCAGCCGTCGTGGTGACGCTCACCGCGGAGGCTGCGGAGCGGGGCGAGACGTACGAGTCCGTTTTAAAACGGGCTCGTACCAACGCCGACCCCACCCAGCTGGGGATCGGAGCGGTGGCGTGCCGTCGGACCCAAGCCGGGGCTCGAATCTTCGAGTTCCCGGGGGCCCAGGGCGGCACCAACGCGGACCTCTTTGCGGCGAAGCTCAAAGAGGTCATTGCGGACGCGGCGAAGGTGGTGCGGCCCATTAAGTCCGCGACCTTGGAGGTGACCGATCTCGACGACTCGGTCACCAAAGAGGAGGTGGTCGCGGCGGTCGCAGCGATAGGGGACTGCGACGTCGCAGCGGTGCAAGGCCGGGGCATCCGGCCTGGCCGCGGCGGCATGGGCACCATCCGCCTCGAGTGCCCAGTCACCGCGGCGAAAGCCGCCCTCGCCAAAGGGCGGCTCTGCGTGGGCTTTAGCTCGTGCCGGGTCCGAGCACTTGAAGATCAGCCATTGCGCTGCTTCAAGTGCTTCGGTATCGGGCACACGCGGGCCCTCTGTCCGTCTGCGGTAGACAGGGCGGACAGCTGCTACCGCTGCGGTAAGGAGGGCCACAAATCGGCCACCTGCACGGCCACCAAGCCGCACTGCTTGGTGTGTGCCGCCAGCGGCCGCCCAGCGGACCACATCATGAAGGGGAGGAACTGCAATCCTCCCCCAAAGAAGGGAAAAGCGCAGGCGCCGACCCGGCCTGCCGCGACCGCCGCCGCCGTCCCCGCAACGGGAACTCCGGCGGCTGCTGAGGAGAATGCGATGTCTGAATGATGGATAGGGTCAGACATCGCATCCTCCAGGCGAACACCAACCACTGTAAAGCAGCCCAGGACCTGTTGATACAGGTCCTGGCTGAGTGGTTGGTAGACGTGGCGGTGGTCGCTGAGCCGTACTCGGTCCCTAGTCGTTGGCTAGGTGATCGGGACGGCTCGGTGGCATTGGTGGCGCGGTCTTCCACAGACTCCCCTCCCCTCTCGCTTTTAGAGAGGGGACCGGGATATGTGGCCGCCGCGTGGGGAGAAATAGCCATGGTGGGCGTGTATTTCTCCCCTAACCGCCCTCTCCAGGACTTCGAGAACTTTCTCGAAGTCCTGACCGGGGTGGTCGGTAGGGCGGCGCCGCGTCAGGTCGCCGTATTGGGCGACCTGAACGCCAAGTCGGCGGTCTGGGGCAACCCAGCCGCCACTTGTAACGCCCGGGGTCCCGCAGTGGAGTTCTGGGCGGCCTCGTCAGGCGTGTCCCTCCTCAACAGAGGGACGGTTCAGACGTGTGTGCGGCAACGGGGAGGGTCGGTGGTGGACGTCTCGTTCGCCACCCCCGTGCTAGCCGCCCGCGTCTTGAACTGGCGGGTGGAGATGGTGGAGACCTTGTCGGACCATCGCTACGTTAGGTTCGACATCTCCACCCAGAGCCCCCGGAGGACGGTCCCCCTGGGCCGTCCTCCCTTTCCACGGTGGGCTCTCACCCGCCTGGACCGGGAGGCGGCTGTTGAGGCGGCGTTCGTCCAGGACTGGCTCGCGCCTCCCCTCCAAGTCCTGGACGTGGATGCCGCAGCGGGCCGGCTCAGGGAGTCCCTGACCGAGGTGTGCAACTCCAGCATGCCTCGGTCTCGCCGCCCTCCTCCCCGACGCGCCGTCTACTGGTGGTCGGAGGAGCTAGCGGGGCTCCGAGCCGCCTGCGTGGCGGCAAGGAGGGCCTACGCGCGGAGTCGGCGGCGCAGCCGCCGAGATGAGGAGGGGGAGGACCTTCTTTACGCCTCTTACGTAGAGGCGAAGAGGGTCCTCAAGGCGGCGATGGGCGCCGCCCAGGACGCGGCGAGGGCCGAGATGTTGGAGGGTCTCGATAGGGACCCGTACGGGAGACCGTACAAGGCGGCGCAGAACAAGCTGCGCCCCTTCGGTCCCCCGCTGGCGGAGACCCTCGAGCCCGCATTGCTGGATGGGGTGGTTCGGTGCCTGTTTCCGTGCAGGACCGAATTCACCCCACCAGCAATGGACCCTCCGCGGGGGGCGGCCCCGCCGGAGGAGGAGGAGGAGGAGGCCCCTCCAGTCACGGCGGCGGAATTGGAGGGGGAGGTCCTCCGTCTCCGTGGCAAGCGGACGGCCCCTGGGCCGGACGGCGTCCCCGCGCGGGTGGTCGCCATCGCCGCCCTCCAAATGGAGGAGAGGTTTCGGGACCTCTACAGCGCGTGTTTCACGGCTGGGAGGTTCCCGAAACCTTGGAAGGAGGGGCAGCTGTGCCTCCTCCGCAAGGAGGGCCGCCCGGCGGACTCCCCCTCAGCTTACCGACCCATCGTTCTGCTCGATGAGGTCGGTAAGCTGTTCGAGGGGATAGTGGCCAACCGGCTGAACGGCCACCTGCGGAGGGTGGGGCCGGACCTGTCGGACGCCCAGTTCGGTTTCCGAAGAGGGCGTTCGACGGTAGACGCCTTGGCCCGACTCAAGGGCCAAGTGCGGGAGGCCGTCGAGGCGGGGGACGGAGTGCTGGCCGTGTCGTTCGACATCGCCAACGCCTTCAACTCCGTCCCCCACTCGACGATCCTGGAGGCACTCCGTTATCACGGAGTGCCCCGGTACCTGCGGAGCCTCCTGTCCGACTACCTGGAGGACCGAGCGGTCCTCCTCGTAGATCGGACAGGCCAGCTTCGCAGGTACGGAGCCGAGTCCGGTGTTCCGCAGGGGTCGGTCCTAGGACCGCTCCTGTGGAACATCGGATTCGACTGGCTCCTGCGGGGAACCCTCCTCCATGGCACGAGTGTCATATGCTATGCAGATGACACTCTCCTCACTGCCAGGGGGAGGGACTTCAGGGAGGTGGTGGGTCTGGCCTCAGCCGGCGGATCCTTGGTCGCGGGAAGGATCCGCCGACTGGGCCTGAAGGTGGCGCTGAATAAGACCGAGGCCGTGTTCTTTCACGGGCCTCGGCAGCGCACACCTCCTGACGCCCACATCGTCGTGGAGGGCGTCAGGGTCGACGTGAAGGCCCAGATGAAATATCTGGGCCTGACGCTCGACAGCCGGTGGCGCTTCGGCCCGCATTTCAGCGGGCTGTCGACGCGCCTGCTGAAGGTCGCGGGCGCCCTTTCGTGGCTCCTCCCTAATATGGGAGGACCGAAGGGGCGGTGCCGGCATTTATATGCCGGCATCTTGAAGAGCATGGCCCTTTACGGGGCCCCGATCTGGGCGGACTCCCTCCGAAGGAGGGAGAACGCCACAGCTCTCCGTCGGCCCCAAAGGGCCATCGCGCAGCGGGTGTCGCGGGCCTACCGCTCGGTAGGCTTCGCGGCAGCGTGCGCTCTGGCTGGCACCCCTCCTTGGGAGCTCGAGGCAGGGGTGCTCGCCAGAGTGTACGAGTGGACGGCGGGGCGTAAGGCGCTCGGTGAGCGCCCCGCCCCGGAAGAGCGGGAGGCCGTCCGGCGCGAGGCGAGGGACGCGGTCGTCCTCCATTGGACGGAGGACCTCGCCACCGCCGCGTTTGGCCGACGAACGTTGGACGCTCTCGGGCCGGTCCTGCGGGACTGGCTCGGGAGGTCCCACGGTTTCCTCTCGTTCCGTCTGGTGCAGGTGTTGTCCGGGCATGGTTGCTTCGGATCGTACCTGCACCGGATCGGACGAGAGGAGACACCGGCGTGCCACGACTGTGGCGCCGCGGAGGACACGGCGCAGCACACCCTCGAGGTGTGCCCGTCGTGGTCCGAGCTGCGCCGCAGCTTGGTGGCCGTCGTCGGCCGGGACCTCTCGCTTCCCAGCGTGGTAAACGCCATGCTGGGAGGCGAGGGGGCCTGGGCAGCGGTCGCCTCCTTTTGCGAGGACGTGATGTCGCAAAAGGAGGCGGCGGAGCGCGCAAGGGAGGAAGACCCCCTTGCGGCGCCGCTGCGGAGACGGAGAAGGGGTAGGAGAAGACGCGGTCTTCTCCTACCGCTTCCCGGTGGTCAATAGCGGGAGACAGGCGCGGGGGTGCCTTCTCCCGCATTGCACCTATTGACCACCTCCGTCTGGCGGGAATGACCGAGCACTCGCGGTCATTCCCGGGGCCCCTCTAGGGAGGGGCGTGCGGGGCCCGCCGTGAGGGCGGGCGGTCGTCGGCGGGGGACTGGATGAAAAGGCTCTGCCGGTTTCCCAGTCCCCCTCCGCACAGACGATGCCGGAGTGCCGCTGGGTTGTTTAGTGGGTATACCGGTCTCAGTGCCGGGAGTCCCACATACCCCCTCCATCCCCCGATGGAGGGGTATGCGTAATGCATTTTTCCCAGCGTCAAAAAAAAAAAAAAAAAAAAAAAAAAAAAAAAAAAAAAAAAAAAGGTTAGGTTAGGTTAGGTTAGGTTAGGTTAGGTTAGGTTTTTTTTTTTTTTTTTTTTTTTTTTTTTTTTTTTTTATAGAGGCAGATGGGGGAAATCCTCATGGACACCCGGGGGGATCACCCGGGTAGTGCCAGACTCTTACTGGCTAAAACCCCCATCTGCCTTACTTTTGTTCCCCTGACATTATCAGAGACCTTGTCTATCTGTCTTACATATCCTCTTAAATTTAGTGATGGACATCACTAAAGACATCACACATTCTATTAATTTTATTTTTCTTAATTTTAATTTTATGCTGTTTTATTTTGTTCCTAATATTATGAGCCTTAGTTTTTAAATACAATTTTACATATTGTTTCTGTTTTGTGTACTTATATTTTATGCTGTGGTTATTTATTCGCAGAATATATACCCAGCATAATTTTTTGTACCTATTTCTATTTACAACTACTTTAATATTTTTTCTGCAAAAATTTACAATTATGCGCCTTGTATTTTTGGCTTTAATTACATTTTCTATTTTGGACTTTAAATCTATTTTTATAAGCTGACATTCGGTGAGTTTGTGCGCTTCACTTGCGCTCTGTTTTACATTCTCTAAGATTCTATCCTTCGTTTTCAGATACTTCTGCAAAATTCCAAGTCTTCGAGTCTTTGACACAACACAAAATCGACTCTTCCACATGACGGACTTGCTCCTCGACATCTCGAGTTCTTCGGACCACGTGTGCGGTTTGGTAAGTTCTTCTTTTTCTATCTTTTTACGTGTAATTTCTATGTGTGTTTGTGTTTTTGCTTCTGTTAATTTAGCCAATATTTTCTCTGATTTTAATAATATGTTTGTTTCGATTCTATTTATGTTGCTATTTATTTTGAATTGGTACATTTTCGCATGAAACTGTTTCCAATTTACATTTTTTATTGTACTGAGTCTGTTTGTTAGTTTTTTACTTGCCGCCTTGGATCTTTTTATGTTGAAGGAGTTACCGTTCCGGTTTGAGTGTGTTTGATTGTTTAGCACTCTCCAGTCGTCACTCGAGTGTAGTATGTCGATGAAGCAGGTCGTCACGCCAGGATGATTAGCGCTGGCAATTTCTCTTTTGATGGTGTTGAGCATGGAGTGGTTTTTCACTGTGTGTTCGTTTGTGGTGCCTTTAGCAATACGCCACAGAGGCCCGTGCTATTGCATCCCACTTTTTTCTTATGGAGCACTCTGAGCTAAAAGCGTTGTGCTCAACTGACTCAAGTTTTGCCTGCTTACAATTACAACAGGATGGAGTCCCGCCACCGAGCCAGTCCGCGCATTCGGTCCTCATGTGCGGGCCGCCGCAGTGACTACACTTCTCTTTGGTGTCCTTACACTGTCGGCGGCCGTGGCCGTATCCCAGGCATAAGGAACATTGTACCAAAGGGGATTGGTCCGCAACCCTCACTCTCTGGAGGTCTATGTGGACCTCCCCCGCTTCAGTCATCTTGTTCCATATGCCAGGGGACGCCCGGATGACTATATGGCACATATGCGGGTTCCTGGTCTTCCTCCTGTAGCGGATCTCCATCCTGTCGTCCTGTTTGTCGAGGTTCTTGAATAAATTACCATTTTGATTTCTCAGAGCGTTTACGATGTCATCATCACTGTGACACTGTAGGACGTCTCTGAGAATCAAAAGAGGGTCTTTATTCTTGATTTCCTCGACATTCAGGTGCGACTCAGCTTTTTTGAGCCTGTCTTTCACTTTTTGCCTTTCGGCTTCTGTCCTGCACCCGACAATGACCTTCCCATCTTTCGCTTTCCTTACTCTGTCGACCTTAATCCCTCCTTCCTTCGCGTTTACCGCCTCCCTTATGCGGCTAAGGACTTCTTCTCCTGTCTCTTGGTCATCTTTAGAGGATACCAGTACGGAAAGCAGGGCGGCCCGCTCATGGGGCTGCCTCCTTGGCTGACCTGCCGCCACATTCGCGTACGTGGTCCCCTCCAGGAGTTCTTTCTGTCTCTCCATAGCCTCTTTTAGGGTTTCCATCTTCTCACTATTCTCCCTCAATAGTTTGCTGTGCTCTTCTATTTGCCTTTTCAGTTCTTCATCCCCTTTTCTGCAGCTTTCTTTGCTCTCTGCCTCTTTTACTCCTTCCTTTTCCTTACTTGGCAGGTTCTGTCCTTGGTGCTTCGCACTCTCAGCCTCTTTGACCAACTCGTACAGTCGGTTTATAGCCTGGGTGATATTTGTTTTGAGGTCTGTTTTTAGGTTCCTCGAAAGGTCCAAGTTGGTCTTGGCTTTGAGCAGGCAGGCCTTTGCTTCTGCCTGTCTTGTGGGGAATCTTTCCTGGGTCGGCGGACTTCCGATGGCTGGGACCTCACTTTGCAGCTTTCGCGCTGTCGGCTTGCTTCCCAAGGAGAACGTCGTGTTTTTTGGTTTTGCTGGTGCTTCCGGAGCAGTTCTCCTCGGTGGGGACGGGGTCTTGGGTTGTTGGGAGGTGGACCTTCTCTTCTTCACCAGCTCCCACTCTCCCACGCTCCGCCTCACGTTGGAGGTCTGCGCCCGTTCGTCGACGTGCCGCGAGGGTCCCGCCTGATCAGTGTGGAGTGGGGATTTTTGGACTTCCCGTACGCTTGGGATGTCGCTTGTCTTTTTGACTGGTGTGTGTAACAAGGCCATCTCGACAGGGAACACGTCAATTTATAAATAGTCCTAACAATATAACAAAAGGACACGGAATAAAATAAATTTGTAAAAGTTGTATATAATAAGTCGCAATGAGTCAAAATAAAATTGATATATAGTATTGTAAATAAAACTTGTAAAATACAATAGTCCGATCCCAAACACTTAAAAAATAAAAATAAAATAAAAGACCAAAAAATATAAAAACCAACCTAACTAAAAGGGCGATATCTTCAAAGATATTGGTCCGAATGCGCTGAAATTTTGACTATATACTATGTATATGGTGGGAAACAAAATAGCGAGTCAAGTGGAAAAGGTCAGATTTTGCTATGTTGTTACCCCCGGCCACTACACAGTTCAAATTTTCCCCTCTCTGCTTCGCAATTAAGGGGTGGGTGGGCGGGCAAAATTTTTGCTGAATTTCAGCGTTTTAACGATGGGGCTCGACGCGGGAGCTCTCCCGGAGCACAGAACACTAATTCCTGAAACGATAGACCGAAATTTGGATTTGTTATGAATTTTTGAAGTATTAAAATTTTGAAAAATACGCTATTTGCTAATTTTTGCTGAAACTACTATTAATCTGTGTACTTTCTTTTTCAGGTCCTGTAGCGGTCGCGGCTGCGCTTCCAAAATGGTGCGGCAAGCCTATGTAAGTATAACTATTTTGATTTTGAAACGTTAGATTACTTTCGACTGCACCCTCCTATGTAGAATTTTCGATGTAAGCAAAGAAAAGTTGCGAACAGTTTTGCTGAATTTCAGCGTTTTAACGATGGGGCTCGACGCGGGAGCTCTCCCGGAGCACAGAACACTAATTCCTGAAACGATAGACCGAAATTTGGATTTGTTATGAATTTTTGAAGTATTAAAATTTTGAAAAATACGCTATTTGCTAATTTTTGCTGAAACTACTATTAATCTGTGTACTTTCTTTTTCAGGTCCTGTAGCGGTCGCGGCTGCGCTTCCAAAATGGTGCGGCAAGCCTATGTAAGTATAACTATTTTGATTTTGAAACGTTAGATTACTTTCGACTGCACCCTCCTATGTAGAATTTTCGATGTAAGCAAAGAAAAGTTGCGAACAGTTTTGCTGAATTTCAGCGTTTTAACGATGGGGCTCGACGCGGGAGCTCTCCCGGAGCACAGAACACTAATTCCTGAAACGATAGACCGAAATTTGGATTTGTTATGAATTTTTGAAGTATTAAAATTTTGAAAAATACGCTATTTGCTAATTTTTGCTGAAACTACTATTAGTCTGTGTACTTTCTTTTTCAGGTCCTGTAGCGGTCGCGGCTGCGCTTCCAAAATGGTGCGGCAAGCCTATGTAAGTATAACTATTTTGATTTTGAAACGTTAGATTACTTTCGACTGCACCCTCCTATGTAGAATTTTCGATGTAAGCAAAGAAAAGTTGCGAACAGTTTTGCTGAATTTCAGCGTTTTAACGATGGGGCTCGACGCGGGAGCTCTCCCGGAGCACAGAACACTAATTCCTGAAACGATAGACCGAAATTTGGATTTGTTATGAATTTTTGAAGTATTAAAATTTTGAAAAATACGCTATTTGCTAATTTTTGCTGAAACTACTATTAATCTGTGTACTTTCTTTTTCAGGTCCTGTAGCGGTCGCGG